>CM072999.1:24413214-25712142 GCA_037038555.1 Rhynchonycteris naso
CAAGGTCATTTATGAAAACCTGTGGAAAGTAGGCTTGGAACACGGAGCCAGAACCCTGACTCTGTATAATGACAAGGCTGCACCGCTGCTCCTGCCCTCTAGAAAGGAGACAGAAGAGGGCTCAGGCACAAGGGTTCTGGGCCTAGACCACCTGGGTTCGAATCCTATCTTTGTCACTTACTGCTGTTGCAACCAGCTGTTTAACCTCTCCAGCCTCACTGTCTTTATCTGCAAACTTTGTAATACAAAGTTGCCAAAACTCAGAATTGTCTGAGAATCGAATGACACCATAGATGAGAAGCACCCACAGCAGCGCCTGCGCACCGGAAGTGCTTCCTGCACACCGGAAGTGCTTCCTGCACACCGGAAGTGCTCAGCGAACATGAGCCGGTAACTTGCTCCTCAACTCTACTGGGGCAGGTCCTTCCAGCCACAGCAAGGAGGCTCTGACAATTTGGCTCAGAGCTGTCTCCTCTGTAAACTGGATCTAAGAAAAAAATATGGAAAAGGAGAGGGGCAGTCCCAGGCTCCTTCAGCCCTCCCCTGGGCTGGTGGGGGTGGGCACTGGAGTCACCAGGCTTGCCCTTGGAAGAGCTGTCACTTATCACACTGACTTCTCCAGATGGAGCATTTTGACTATTGATCTGATAAATAAACAGCCTGCTGGCTCGATCAAAATGTTATTTTGCATTTCAATTACTGCTCACTAATGCAACCTTCATCCCGCCACCATGCTGCTGGCAATGACACCAGCCCTGCCACTGGCTTGAGAGGTAGAGCCACCCCCTACCAGCATCAGATAAAATTAGCACCCTCCCTCCCTGGGAAGTCAGAGCAGGGGCTGGGAGACGACAGTTCCTGAGGAGGTGAGGGTGGAGGAGTGGAGATCTGGAGGGGCAAAGGCTGCTGTCATGCCCTTGTGGCTGCAGGGATGACAGACTGGACACATCTAACCCAGCCAGTGGCTCCTAGGACCTCAGAGTCAGGCCTCAGCGACCTCACTGCTTGGCTGAGTGGCCTCAGGTGTACCGTTACATTTCCCTGCATCTCAGTTGCTGCTTTGGTATACTGCATCCAAGAACAACTACCCTGCTTTGCTGGGTTGTTGTAAGGACACAGTGAGAAAACAGACATGGAAGCCCTTTGGAGGAAAAAAAGACTGTAATGCTATTGTATTATTTAATGGAATAATAATATGACATTTCATTTCTTGTTAAGCATGTAACTATGGGCAAAGTGCTTTAAACATAGAAACTTATTTATTCCTCATGATAACTCTGAAGTGTTAGTCCTATTTTACAATCCATTCAGGCATAAAGATGTTGAGTGCCATGGGTCACACAGCAGCTTTGGTACATCAAAGGGTAAAGTTTTTTTGTTTTTTTGGTTTTTTACAGAGACAGAGCGAGAGTCAGAGAGAGGGATAGATAGGCAGGAACGGAGAGAGATGAGAAGCATCAATCATCAGTATTTTGTTGTGACACTTTAGTAGTTCATTGATTGCTTTCTCATATGTGCCTTGACTGAGGTCCTTCAGCAGACCGAGCAACCCCTTGCTAGAGCCAGCGACCTTGGGTCCAAGCTGGCGAGCTTTTGCTCAAGCCAGATGGCCCACGCTCAAGCTGGCGAGCTCAGGGTCTCGAACCTGGGTCTTCCGCATCCCAGTCTGATGCTCTATCCACTGCGCCACCGCCTGGTCAGGCTAAAGGGTAAAGTTTTGAACTCTATTCTGATACCCACATCTTGGGGTCCAGCTGCTCTGGGTTCCCACATACACTGGGATCAAGAACTGACTCTGAAGAAGTGTAGTGACTCCAGATGATCCCTTCTTCCCTGTCCTGGCCAAACTGGCCTTGAAAGGTGGCAGGGGAGAAACAGCCTCTGTCCTCCTCCTGGTGAATCCAGGCTTAAAGGAGGAGCAGAGGCTACTAACATTCAGAAAGAAGTTGGCAGGTGCCATAGACCAAAGCTGTGTCCACCCACAATTCATAAGTTGAAACCTAACTCCCAGTTTGATAGTATTAGGAGGTGAGGCCTTCCAAAAGTGATTAGGTCATGAGGATGAAGCCCTTGTGAGTGGGATCATTGCCTATACAAGAGGCTCCAGCAAGCGAGAAGACAGCTGTCTATGAAACAGGAATTGGACCCTCAGAAGACACTGAATCTGCAGAAGCCATGACCTTGAACATCCCAGACTCCAGACTGTGAGAAATAAATTTCTGTTGTTTATAAGCCACCAGCTTAGGGAATTTTGTTATTCTAATTTTGTCCAATGGACTAATACAGCAGGCCTGAACAGAAACTGTTCATTGGGCCACCTGGGTTCGGGGATCTGTGACCCAAGGCCAGCCACTAGAGCCAAAAGGACGAAGGGGTGGGTAAACACAGGTTACTCAGTGAGACACTAGGCTGTCCAGAGATCAGAAAACCTGGGCATATCTCGATGACAGGAGACAGGCAGAACAAATGTCATTAGAACCAGAAAAATTGCCAGGGCTGGGTCATCTGTGTGCAGAGCCATGAGGGGTGGAGGTGATGGAGCAAGTTCAAAGTGAATGGAACGGGAACTCCCAATATCATGGGAATGTAGCATAGGTCCCAGGGGTCCCTTTTGAAAAAGACTGTCCATCCCTCCAAACTCTGTGTGTCTTGGTGGAATTGAGAGTAAATTTTGGCTCTTGCTTTCTTGTTTGTCTTCATAATGCATTCACCTAATATGTTTCTCTCTCTCTCTCTCTCTCTCTCTCTCTCACACACACACACACACACACACACACACACATACACTCCCAGCTCCCATTTCAAGATGGAGTTGCAAATTTATATATATTTCATTTAAAATAATAATAATAATAATTAAACAGCACAAGGGTCTTCTGAGTTCTTATTATGCCTGGTCAAAAGAGCCCAGCAACTAAATGATGTGGCTTCTGCCTGAGCTCTGGGGCTGTGTGTCCTTGAGACAGTCACTTGCCCTGTCTGGTCTCAGTCATTCTACTTCCCTCTCTGGAAAGTGGAGACAGCCTTTTGCCATCTGCCAGAGAGGTCTAAACACACATGACACAGGGGGTAACACAGTGGGCCCTCTGGAAGGAAATGGCATTGTTGACCCCAATGTTAACCTGGAAGGCTGGGCACCAGTCATAGGCGTTTTGCTCATGCCGGTTTCACAGGTAACACAAGAGTTAAAAATAAAATCACCCGAAGGGGGGAAAATCTACATTACAGAATGAAACACTCTCTGTAATACAATGACCTGGGATCAATATGACATGTAAAGACTGGGAATCCATAACTCCCTAGTCTCTCACCCTAATGTGTCTGCTTAGCCAATGCCAGTCCTCCTGCCCACACGACAGGATCAGGGGAGCAGGGCCTCTCCACCCACATGCACCCAGAGCTGCCTGCCCCATCCACCGGCCAGCGCAGGCCAGGAGACACTGGGAAGAGTAGCCATCCAAATTCAGGCTCTCCTAGTCTGGGTTCAAGTCTTGGCTTACACCCCTTCCTTCCTCCGTGGCCTTCAGCAGGTTCTTGACCTTCCCTAAGCCTCCATTTCTTCATCTCTGAAACAGGGATAACCCATCTCAGTACCTTGTGGAGTTACTGTGAGGATCAAATTAGGGTATTATTTTTCAAAAGCTTTGCAAAGTGTCAGCCTCCTGCAATGCTGTCACACTCTTCCACCCTCACGCTGGCATGTCACAACGCTGGCTCACAGAAAGTGAACACGGTCTTCAGGTAATCTGCCCTACCAGGCAGGTGTCTACTCACAAATGAAACCCAAAGGGAACCCTGACGTGATGAGCACTCACACACCTGTCCGGTTAACGAAGGTAAAAGCCTCACCCACTGTGAGGGTGGAGGAACTGAGGGTGGAAGGTGTCCCTGTTCAGTGTTCCTTCATGGGTTGGGGACAGAACCAGAATTTGAACTAGGCCCTTCCAAGTCTCGAGTTTTGAGCTTGACCTCAACATTTCACAATTTCAAATAGAAATAGTTTAAAAATGCAGAAGCAAACTTTTAGGCCAGAATGCCTCCAAAGTTTCAAGGTCATGAACTAAGGAAAGTCTGAAAATCTGGCACAGACCAAAGGAGATTAAAGAGACTTCATAATTAAATGTTATATGGGAGTGGATCCTGGAAGAGAAAAGGGACATCTGTGGGAAAATGAATGAAGTATGAATCAAGTACGGGGTTAGTTAATAGTAATGTAGCGATGACAGAGCCTTCTATGTGACCAATGTACCACAGCAGTGTAAGAAGTTAGTGAGAGGGAAAACCGGACAGCAGTATACGGAACCGTCTGTACGGTCTGCTAAAAACATTTTTTAAGATTTTATTTAATGAAATTCAGACAGAGAGAAGCATCAACTTGTAGTTTATTCACTTTAATTGTTCATCGATTGTTTCTCTTCTGTGTCATGACTGGGAAACCCAGGGTTTTGAACTGCTGACCTCAGTGTTTAAACTAGAAAAAATTAAAAGCTCCAATTTTGCTTCTTGAAGAGAAAGTGAAGAGCCACTTGACTCATGTGCTGACCTGTCCTCAGGAGGCATCTACGTTCGGACCACCAGCTCCTCCTGCAGGCCAGGGGCCTCAGCAAGCCTTGCTCCGCTCTGCCTAGCTCTGCTCTGCACACACAGGGGCACTGCCCATAGTGTCTTCTCCGCTCTTTGCCAACGGTCACAACATGCCCTCACCAGTCTAGAGCCACACAGCCGACCGAATACTTGGAACCAGCTCTCTCACTCCTATCGATTTAGCCTAAGATAGGTCATCAGAACAAAAAGCCACATGAAATGTGACCTAAAGTATTCACTTCAAGCACACACGTGTCCACACACCCACAGGCACACAAATACTTCTGCAAACAACCTTAATGTTGGTTAATGATTCCACTGGGTTGAATTTTGGAATTGTTGAAATATTGGTAATTGGAGAAGATGGAAAAACACATTGGAAATAAAATTCAGTCCCTTCCATAGTCCGCAAAGAGCTTTGTAGCCAGTCCTGGCTACCTTTCCAACTTCACCTTCTACCCTTCTCCCCAGGTTCCAGGTGCACTGGCCTCCTTGCTCTGCTCCAAATATGCCAAACGAATTATGACCCCAGGGTGTTTGCACTGGCTACATATATACACAATATAAAAAGAAGTATGGCCTGACCTGTGGTGGCGCAGTGGATAAAGTGTCGACCTGGGAACACTGAGGTCGCCAGTTCAAAACCCTGCACTGGTCTGGTCAAGGCACATATGGGAGTTGATGCTTCCAGCTCCTCCCCCCTTTCTCTCTTTGTCTCTCTCTCTCTCTCTCTCTCTCTCACTCTGTGTCTCCTCTCTAAAATGAATAAAATAAAAATAAAAAAGAAGTATGTATGGAAGATAATGTATACAAATGAAAAGTGACATTTGGGGAATTAGCTGAACTGTTAAAAAAACATTTCTCAAGTTATATAATATTATAATATGGTATGAAATTGTATAAAGAAGACATGCTTAGCCTGACCAGTGGTAGTGCAGTGGATAGAGCGTTGACCTGAGACATTGAGGTCCCAGGTTAAAAACCCCAAGGTTACCAACTGGAGCACAGGCTCATCTGGCTTGAGTGTGGGCTCACCAGCTTGAGCATGGGATTATCAACATGACCTTATGATTGCTGGCTTGAAGTCTAAGGTCACTGGCTTGAGCAAGGGGTCATTGGCTCAGCTGAAGACCCCCAGTCAAGGCAGGTATGAGAAGTAATCAATGGAGAACTAAAGTGCTGCAACTACAAGTTGATGTTTCTCATCTCTCTCCCTTCCTCTCTCTCTCTCTCTCTCTCCAAAATAAATAAATAATAAATAAATAAATAAATGATATACTTTGATGTTGTGTTCAGATCTCATTTTAACATCTTTCCCGCTCACTTAGGCAAGTCACTTAGCCTCTCCATGCAGCAAGTGTTCCGTCTGTAACACTGGTATTGCATTTCCTCATTTAGAGGGCTGCCGCGAAGATGAAAGAGAAAACGAGAAGAAAGCACGTACTTGGCATGTATGGCTTCCATGTAGGTCACTTCTCCCACCAGAGTCTGTTCAGTTTTGTTTGTGTGGTTTGTTTTTGTTTTGGGCTAAACCCAAATGTCACTCCCTCTACAACTTTCCAGAGTTAGGGACTCCCTTGAACTTAGAACACACATAACTTACACACATTAGACTTCGCTGCTTGTCAGCCTCCCCTGGCTAGCTCCTAGAAGGCAGGGTCCTAGTCTCACTCACATATGGATCCTTACAGAACCTGGCTGAGCACTGGGCTCAGAGTGGGCTCCCAGTGATGCTGAATGAATGAATGATTCACAAACCAGGGAGAGAAGGGGAGATTAGATGTAGAGCTTTCATAGATAAGAGATCAGAAGGCTCATTTGGTTCAATCCCCCTTTTACAGATGAAGACCTCAAGCTCAGAGGATAAGGAACTGGCTCCAGGTCACTCAGCCAGTCAGGGCCAGGCACCTGGTTCCCAGCCCACCCAACCACAACACCACACGTCTGGAACAGGAGCCCTGAAAAGGGCTGAGCCCTGGACCCCAGCTGTCAGTCCCAGGTGTCTTTGGGGGAAGGCACAGCCTGGGGGAGGAGAGGGTTACAGAGTATCTCCTTCCAATCAGCGATTGTGCTAATCAATCAACTCAATTAAATCTAGAATGCTTAAAAACCAGTAATAAACAAAAACAGCAGCAGAAAGTAATGACTAATAATCAAGTAAAATTGGATTATTTCTGTGCTGACTGGTTGGGGTGGGCAGAGGGTGAGAAAGTTCACTGCAGCAAGAGAACAGAGAGAAACAGCCAGCTCAGCAACCTGGGGACACTGGGTGCCTGGGAGAGGATGCTGGGGGTCTGGGAGGGGATGCTGGGGCCTAGGAGGACCCACAAGGGCAGAATTTCAGAGCACTCAAAAAAAAAAAAATCCACTACCAAACACAGAACTATGTCCAGGCCCTGTTCTATGTGTGACACACATATTAACCCACTTCATCTGCACAGCAACCCTCAGAGATCAGATAATTATTATGATCCCATTTTACAGATGAGGAAACTGAGGGGCAAAGGCACTTGGTCCCACAGCTGGGGTGCAGCCAAGATTTATTTGGCTTCCTGTGGTCTAACACCAGGGTTTGCCCTGAAGGATGTGCTGTTTGCCTCCTGGGAGATGGGGTGCTCTAGCCTGGGGAGGAAGCACATTTATCTCATATAAAAAAGAGTTGCTACTCATCTATTTATTTAATTTTATATACCACACATTTACTGAGTTCAACACAACAGAGACCTTGCCCCTAAGCTAAGCAGCCCATGGCAGACACAAGTGATAATCACATGACATGGCCAAAATGTGAGGATAGTCACACACACACACTCACTCACAGGAACTTCTGAAGTGGAGAGAAAGGGTATCTAACCCTTTTTAGGGGAAGGGGGTCAGGGAAGACTTCCTGGAGGAGGAGTTACGTGGGCTGCCTTGAAGGACATGTAAGGTGTTAAACAGGCCAATAAAGGGAATGGTATGAAGCCCAGAGGTTGCTTGTTCAATCCCCAGTCAGGGCACATACATACAGGAACAGATTGATGTTCCT
This sequence comes from Rhynchonycteris naso, assembly GCA_037038555.1. Lineage (NCBI taxonomy): Eukaryota > Metazoa > Chordata > Mammalia > Chiroptera > Emballonuridae > Rhynchonycteris > Rhynchonycteris naso. The sequence goes on from CM072999.1 coordinate 24,420,827, forward strand.
GTCTCTTCTTCCTCTTTCCATTCCTCTTTCTAAAATCAATTAAATAATAAACATTTAAAAATAAATAAACAAACAATAAAGGGAACGGTGTGGAATGGTTTTCCAGGCAGTGGGGACCAGCATGCACAATTTAGAGGTACACATCCAGGGAAGCACAGGTACCTTAGGACTTTTGGGACTAGAGGGGTGTGGCAGGGGGCGGGGCCAGGAAACCATCAGGTGAGGGCATGGCAGCAGGAGAGGTGAGCTGGAGCCAGTTCTGGGAAATCCTTGGGTGCTCAGCTTAGGGTTTTGGAACAGGCACCCCGGCGACCGCCTGGAGCATATGTGGTGCTGCCTCACAACGCACCCCTTTTTGAGCGGGTCCCCCACCGGACCCCCACCTGACCTGCAAAGGCCCTGCAGTTAGAGCTGCCACCTTAGCTCTGAAGGGCAGACCATTACACACTGCGTTCGCAGTGAGGTAGTGTGGGGCCTCAGCAGGGCAGCCGGTTTTCACCGTCGTGAAAACAAGGAAACTGAGGACCCAAGAGATAAAATGACCGTCACCCCTCTGGCTTAGAACTCCAGCAGTCCATTTCCCTGTCCTGTCCACCCCCCTCCGGTCCACCCTTCTTTGCAATACAAATGCACTCGCAAAGCTAGCTATTTAAAGGAACCCCGCAGTTAATCCTCGTGTAAACGGAAAGTCTTTAAGCAAAGCTAATAATCACCCCCTAATCCAGCTGTTACATAATTCTGGGGCGGAGGTATCCTGGTCCCTAGGAAACCTTCCTTGCGGGGAGAGCATGGGGCTGGGATCAAGACCTGTTGAAAGACGGAGCTCCCAACGGGAGGGGTGTTGAGGTGGGAAGGCTGAAAGGAGGAGAGATGGAGGTCCCCAGGCCCATCCGCAGCCCTGGGAATAAGCCACCCCAGCCTTCCAGCAGTGGTCACAGTGGGGCACAGGGCGCATGGCGATGGGGAAAGGTGAGCGGGAAGAGGAAGAAAGGGACTGGCCCTCTGGCCTCCAGGAGGCTCGAATCACATCAGCCAGGTTGTTCCACATCTTCCAAACATCTAACAACAAAAAGGGAGGTAGCCCCACTCACGAGGGGAAACTGAGGTACTGGAGAACATTAAGTCATAAGTCTATCCCTTTACCCCACCAGCACTCCCCTGTCCCCCCAAACAGTTTGGATAACCAGTGATCCCCCTGTTCTAAAATGGCAGGGTCCGTGTCCTCTATTGGCCTTTCTACCCCCAACACCTGGCACAGTGCCAAGTAAATAACCACTGCTCAGTAACTGTGTGGAGTGGGAATTAAAATTAGTTCACTTTACAGAAATTAATTTGAGAATGGGGATAAAAGAGAACCAAGAAAAAGGGAAGGGAACAAAAGTGGGAAATCACCCATATCAAGCATCTCTATTATGCCCGGCACTGTATGAATTCTATTTAAAACAATACTATTTTATTATGACAATACAATTATATTTTAAATAACATTAGATATTAAAAATAGTACTTATTAAAAATAAGGACAATACTGTTCTTCTATTCTAGTTGACCTAACTTGCACAGAAGTGGGTGAGTAAGGTATTAAAGTTTAGCTACCTAGTAATACTAATAATTGCCAAGATTAATTAAAAGCTTACCATGTGCCAGCTTCCAAGGCATCATATCATCCAGACCTCCTGAGAACCTTATGAGAGTGGTACTACTATTATTATCTGTAATGAAGCCTGGCGCTGACCCTAGGTTCTGATGCCACCCATACTTTGCAACACGCACAGCCACTGGCACCCTTCTCACCCACCACCCCCTACAAGAGCCTTCTAAGGACGGGAAGAGAGCAGAGGAGACTGCCTGCAAGATCCTGATGAAGCTGTCAAGGGCTCTGCTCACTTGGAAGTTTCCATTCTGTCTTTTTTTAAAAAAAGATTTTAAAAATTAATTTTAGAGAGGAAAGAGAGAAAGAAGGAAGGGGGAAACAGGAAGCATCAACTCCCATATATGCCTTTAGGTGAGCCCAGGGTTTTGAACCAGTGACCTCAGCGTTTCAGGTCAATACTTCATCCACTGCGCCACCACAGGCCAAGTTCCATTCTGTCTTGAGGTTGCTTAGGTATGAGTAGACAAACGATAGAATATGAATGAACCCAATAAAAGAGCTAGAGAACTAAAAATTCAAGTGCCTCCGTTAAGCTTTGAGCAGTTAGTTCCCTATCTTTTCAGGTAGGACAGGTGATTCTGTGGGAAGGTCCCAGGATTTAAAGCCAGACCATTGACAGTTTGGGTCCCGCCTCTGCCACTCACCATTTGGCACTTAACTAATCTAAACCACAATTTCTCTACCTGTTAAATGGGGCATGCAGGTTTCCCTTGTGGGTAGGATGAAGAAAGCAGTACACGAATGTGAATGGAAAATCTGGGAAAAGATATGAGAGTCACAGAAAACTTGGTGGCAGTGGTTACTCTGAGGAGTCTGTATGGGGGATCAAGGATTAGGGGATAGCCTGGCTGGTGGTGGCGTAGTGGATAGAGTGTCAACCTAGGACACTGAGGTCCCAGGTTCAAAACCCCGAGTTCGCTGGCTTGAGTGCAGGCTCACCAGCTTGAGCACGAGGTCACCGGTTTGAGTGTGGGATCATAGACATGACGCCATGGTCGCTGGCTTGAGCAAGGGGTCAATGGCTCAGTTGGAGCCTCCCATTCAAGACACATATCAATGAACAATTAAGGTGATGCAACTATGAGTTGATGCTTCTCATCTTCTCCCTTCCTGTCTGTCTCTCGGAAAAAAAAGAAAAAGGATTAGAGGAGAAAGAAAGAAGAACATAGTCATTGCCTACACTCTGGTACTGTTCGACTTTTTTATTTTACATGTGAATATACTTATTTTAAGACTGAAAAATGAAAAAGTATACATACAGGCACTCAGTAAATGACAGCCATACAATAACAAGTCCCCTTAAAAGTCTGCTTCCTTCTCATGGACTGCGTAAAACATCAGAAATGCATTCCCTTGGTGATCTTGGGCACCGCCTACATCAGGATCTATGCAGAAATCACCCCCTCTTCACATCCCCAACCTTCCTACTGTCTCTCTATCCTACCCCCCAAAACTCACTCCCCAAAAGAGCCCCCACAGCTTGTTTGGCTAATGTATTCGCAAACCAAATTAGGGGGCCCTGGCTCCCAGGGAGGTCCCCGAGCCAGTTGGTAGATGCAGGGAATGAGATACCATCTAGTGCTCAAACCTGATTAGGTCCCACCCCACCCCCCACCCCACATGCAAAAGCCCACTTTCTAATCAATTTTACAAAGGGCCCTCTGCAGATATACACTAATGGTATTGAGCTGAGATGTTTAAAGCAAGTCTGCAAGAAGTCTGCAGAGATAAAACGTACATACTGTATTAAGGAAGAAGCCTGTCGCCACAGTGTCCTTCTCAGAGAGAGGGGTGGGATCACAGGAGGAGTGTCCACTACGGACAAATGCCATCCCTACTTCAGGAGCACCAGCCTCGTCCTCTCCTTCCCCCTTTCAAACTGAGCCCCCACCCAACTCCTTCCCCTGAAGTTTCTGTGTCATTCAACCTTTCTGCACTAGGGGCCCAGTAAGTGGTTCAGTGACTGGTATGTTATTCTTTCCCCTCCAATCCTTGCTCCCCTAGACAGACTCCCCAGTGTAACCATGCTATTTGTGAGTCCGTAATCTTTTCATAGGTTTCCCATGTGCATTCATGCACAGCTTACTTAATCCCTTCAAGAACCCTGCAAGGGAAGCCTGGGTGTTCCATTTCTCAGATGGAGCAGTGGAGGCTCAGATGGGTTAAGTGCCAGTTGGGGAGTAATTTAACACCTGGCTCTTACAACACCACCTGCATGGCCTGGAGCATTACCATGATCCCCCCAGCCTCGGTCTGTGCGCCACCGGTAAGACAGGAGTGATAGCAGTAGGACCCCCCTCAACGGGTTAGAGATGGTGTGCGTACTGTGTGCAGAGCATTGCCTGAATAGAACCAAGTGTTCAATAAACATTAGCTCTTACTCTCTACACTGCCACTCACACCAATCTTTTTTGTCATTCTGAATATTTGATGTCTTCACACCTTTTCTCTGGAAAGCCTTTTCCTCTCCCTTCTCGAAGAAGCCTTCCCTGGCCAGCCTGTCACTCTCTCCTTGATGCTCCCGCAGCCCTTGCTCAGGGGACAGATGGACAGAGTGCCTGCTGTATGCTCACCAGGGGGCTGGGGAGTGCTCATTGCTTTCTGTACTTCTTGTGCTTTGGGGCATCACTTATCAGTTAAGTCCCTTGAGGACAAGGGCTATCTTATTCATCTTTGTGCTCTCATAGAAGGTGCCTAATATATTTTTGTAAAATGAATGAAAGAATGAATCAATGAGGGGCCGGATGAGCCAAGGCAACCACAAGCCTGGCTTTTTCCACTTTTTTTGGGCCATGGCCTAATGGCCCCACAAGCCTGCCTGGTGACTCAGGGTCCTCTGAGATGTCAGTGACTACAGCCTGACACCATGTCCTTGCAGACTGCTGCTGTGTGTGTGACCTGCACACTGTGTGCTACTTGGCATCTGACAGAGATCTGGGTAGCACCCACAGTCCAGCATCAACCCACCTAGGGGCCACACCAGAGAAATCACAGGGAGCTTGTCACAAGCAGATCAGGTGGGAGGATTTGTCCCATTTGGGGGACGTAGCAAACTGGCTGCCTCCATCCATGTTGGGCTGACTGGCTTCAGGCTTCCTAGCCTCCAATGCCAGCACTTCTGTGCCCTGTTCCAAGTAGTCGGCAGTACACGGTACCCCCTGCCCTCCTGGAGGTAGCAGACCCACTCCTGCCCCCATCAGTGCTCAGCAACAAGGACTTCAGGCTAAGCGTGAACCGGCTGCATGGCTCTGCAGGACCCAACAAGTACACTGAGCAGCCTGTGTGACCCAAGGCTCCCAAATCCTCTGGTCTAATAAAAAGAAATAGGAAAACTAGAACTCTAGCATCAAAGGGTGCCAGAACCAGAGTCAAGGTGGTGGTTCTGCTCCCTCAAACCTGGAGAGGGACAGCCCCCAACCCCCACCCTTTCACCAACTTTGGAACCATGGGCTCCTGGGTCACTGCATTCCAGTTTGAGACAGCCCACGGGCTCTAGGTTAATGTCCTATCTGCAAAATGAAGTGAAAGTTACTATTTTTTTTATAGTGATGTCGTTTTACATATCAAAGACATTCACTTTTTTTTTTTTTTTTACAGGGACAGAGAGAGTCAGAGAGAGGGATAGATAGGGACAGATAGACAGGAATGAAGAGAGATGAGAAGCATCAGTCATCAGTTTTTCATTGCAACACCTTAGTTGTTCATTGATTGTTTCTCATATGTGCCTTGACCACGGGCCTTCAGCAGATCGAGTAACCCATTGCTTGAGCCAGTGACCTTGGGTCCAAGCTGGTGAGCTTTTTGCTCAAGCCAAATGAGCCTGCTCTCAAGCTGGCAACCTCGGAGTCTCGAACCTGGGTCCTCCGCATCCCAGTCCAACACCATACCCACTGTGCCACTGCCTGGTCAGGTGAAAGTTACTGGTTTTTGATGAGGTTTTCTCCCAGCACAGTCTAGGACCAGCAGCATCAGTACCACCCAGAGGGCTTGTTAAACTCAGATGCCTGAGCTCTGCCCCAGACTTGCCGAATCAGAATCTCCGGGCTTCACTGTGCACTATAATATGCCCTCCAAATGACTATCATTCCAATGGAAGTATGAGAACCACTGTTCTGCGAGCCATGTAATAAACATCTGGAAAGCCCTTTGCAAGCAGAACTGTGTTCTGACTCCTGGGCCACTGGCACACTGGTTTATCATCTGAAGCATGCTTCTCTTCTCACCTAATTCTTCCAACAGCCACTGGAAACAGGCGGGGCAAAGATTCATTCATTTGCTCTTTTAGGGAGCCAACAATCATCTATTGTGCAGTTACTAGGCGCCAGGCGCTGTCCTAGGTGCTGGAGACGTTATGGTGAGCAGCACACAATCCCAGCTGTCAGGAAGTGGGTCCAGACAGACCTCACACAAGTAAACAAACTAGTACATGACACCCCCTACTCCCTTAACCTGTTTCCTTTGTCTTCACGGCATTAATGGCTTCTTAACACAGCATCATGTATTAGAGAAGCGTAGGGCACCATTTTAACTGAGATGGCATTTGAGTCTTGAATGAAGAGAGGGAGAGCTGAACGGCTATCTGGAGAGTTAGGGCAGGGGCACTCCATGCAACAGAACAAGATTCAAAGCCCTTTTATAGGTTAGGTTAACAAAACATCAGTAAAGAGTCCAGAACCCAGCCCGGACTCCTAGCCCCTGTCCCACCCACCACACCAGCTGGCTCCTGGACATCTCCACCAATTCCTCCTCCTTCCCCGCCTCTCCCTCCTGCCCCTTCTCCACGGTAACTCCCAGCGCCAGAACAGGATTCGTCTGTCCCTCTCTATACACAGAGCTCTGGGCTGTGAATTTTTCCTAAAACCTCCATATGTTGAAAATATACAAAATATTATTAATCTACAAACATAAAAAAGCAAAATAAAAAATTTTAATGTTCGATTAAATGTCCACAAAGCATAACATGCCAACTGGCTTCGGTTAGGGTGTATTTGCGAACATTTCATCACATCGGAAAATAATCAGTGGGTGAGATTTTCTTAGTAGGAATTTCTGAGTTGCCGTGATGAATGAATGCCAAGAGATCAGAGCCTATTTTAAATCCAATGAGTTATTCACATCCAAAAATTCCAAATAATTTTTATAACAAAAATTATGTTAATGAGGCATATAATAATATACAGTGTGTCCGTAAAGTCATGGTGCACTTTGAACCGGTCACAGGAAAGCAAGTGCACCATGACTTTACAGACACGCTGTATATGCTGTAACATAAATTTTTAAAATTTTTATTCATTTTTAATTTATTGTGTTTACATGGATTCAAGTATCCCACTGAAATATAACTCCCTCACCCCACCCCTGTGTCCCTTTTTATACCCCATTTGTCCCCCTCCCCCTAAATCCCTCCCCCCTTCCCTCTAGTGTGATATGGATTTGTGAAGATTTTAAAACAGCCTGGGGTGCAGCGTGCAAGGCTCTGTGCTAAACTATGAGAGCAGAAGCAGGCCCCACGCCCCTGCCCCAGGGTCAGCGCTCCTGGAACTTGGGCAGGAATGGCAATGCAGCCTAAGAGCCAGTGCCTTGGGCAGAAGGGGGAGCCTGCCCAGCAAGGTTCATCTGGGAGGCCGGGCACAGCCATTCTGCCCCACTGTACCTGCGGACCCAGCAGCAGAGAGGCCTGTGGGTCTATCACAGGGAAGGCCCCCCTGCCTCCTGAAGGGCTGCTCCCCTGGGCAGCAGAAGAGCACGGGTGGAATAAGGTGCCCGCCGGAGGGCAGGGCTGGGCTTGAGCACAGGAGGGAGGAAATCAGAGTGTGTGACGTGGAGGGTAGCTTTGGCAGAGCAGAATCCTAAGAGAGGTTCACTGACCTGACCACAGAGGCTACTTGAGGATTCTAAGCTTTGAAAATTTCCCTCTCTGACCTGTTTGCAACCTTTACCAATGCCTCACCCCAGGTTCACTAGGAAAAACAGTCAGCACACTCAGCTCTCTGCTGATCACACTCATGAATTCAGCGTCCATGGAGAAGCTCACAGACTACCTCACAAGGAAGGTGGTTCTTCCTACTCTCTGGGCACTGGGCCCTCTTCAAAAGAATGTTAGTATTATTAGTACTCAAAAAGATATAACTGCACATCATTGATCATCTCTGGGTTTATAACTAACTTGGCCAACAAACCAGCTCATATGCTTGTTTTCAAATGACTTTGTCTCTTAGGAAAAAAGTCAGAATCATCATTAAGAATATTCAAGAGGCTGGGCTGGAGCCAGAGATGACTCTGAGCACAGCGCTAGGAGGGGAGTGGGGGAATTCGCAGGGAGCAAAGGGGGAAGGGGAGGGGAAAAAGAAGGAGGGGGAGGGGGAAGAAAGGGGAGAGGAAATAGGAGAAGAGGAAAGGTAAGGGAGGAAGGAGGGGAAGGGGAAGGGTAGAAAAGGGAAAAGAGAGGGAAGGGGAAGAAAAAAAAGAGGAGAAAGAGGGGAAGATGGCAGAGGAGGGGGCAATGGGGAGGAAGGAGAGGCAGAGGAGGCTGGGACAGCTAAGTGCAGTTTTTTTAGGTCTTCTGCTGAAGGGGTGCAGTTCATATAAAGGTGTAAAATTCAGGGCATTTACTGAAAGATCACACCCAGTGGTCTGTCCAGTCATTCCTTTATTCGTGGTATTTATTAGGTCCCTCAACGTTCTGGGCACTGACAGTGAGAGTAAGGTCTTTGACCTCAGGCAGTTTTATTTGAGTGGGAGATGCAGATGATTAGCAAGGGTAGCATATCAAATCATATCATCACATCATGTTTTATATTATCATAATATAATATAATATATTCTGCTCACAAAAATTAGATGTTTTATAAATAGCTTCATGTTCATTTTGAAATATCCCCTAAATTTTGTGAGCAGTATAGTTTAAAGGTTCTGTGTGATCCAGGAATACATTTAGGGTGACATGTGTGTGCACACACATATGCAGACACAAGACACACTGTGCGTGGGCACGTCCGTGGCAGGGGGTAGGCTGATGAGCACCGGCTGCTGACGTCGGACACAGTCACCCACGCGTGCACACCTACTCTTCCTCTGTGGAACACCCGTGCAAAACAGGACGCCACAACCTTGCTCGCTGAGCAGACAGGCAGGAAGCACGCCAGGTATCCGAAAGCATTCAGACTTGTCCAAGTCACACCCATCACTGGCCCAGAAGTCCTGCGCCCAGTTAGCAGTCTGGCTGCCTGTCACCACCCCTGCCTGTGCTGCGCACTCAGGGATCATCTCCAAGGGTACCGGGTTGCTTGCGCACCCAGCGAAACAGAGCTGGCAGGTCTCTGTCTCTAGCAAGGGGCATGATGGCCCAGGACATCCTAAGCTGGTGTTTTCTGCCTTTTCTGCTGGAACATAAGCACATTTTGTAAACACAAAGTTTCTCTTCCCTCGCTGACCATATGCTTCCTCCCATTCCCTGATCTCTCCAATTTTCTCTTTTTACCATCAAAAAAGGCATCTTGTCAGTTAAGGGCTTTTAGAGAAACTGTTCTATTTCAAACTATGTGCCTGGTGGGGCATCTGCTTCCTTTGCTCCTAAAGGTTTCCTCACCACACTTTGGGAATCAGGGTGGTAGCGAGGCCACAGGCCTGGGTTCAGATCCTGACTTCCCACTTGTTTGAAGGTCACAGCATCTCTCTTTGCCTATTTCTTGATCTGTAAAGTCAGGTGCCAGTTTCTAACTCCAAGGGTGGTTGGAAAGACTAAACAAGACAATGCACATGAAATGCTCAGCGCCGAGCCAGCACTACTAGAGTAAGCACTGATACGTTCAACCTAATTAAGACCGTGCAGAAAATTCTCTCTCAGGTTCTTTCCCTTTTGGATGCCGTTTGACTTCAACATGCACAAGAGTCCCAGTCAGGGACAGGCCTCCTTCTTGCAGCCAGCACCGCACAGCACAGCAGAGAGCAGGGAGGAGAGGCCCCAGAAGCCAAAATCCAGTATTTTTAGGGATGAGGGGTATGGCACAGAAATCCTGAGGACCAGTAAGGCCTCGTTTGCTGTCTCCAGGGCAGTGTTTCCCAGTGGATGGTCCATAGAATCCAGTCCCATGGAATTTTAACAAGTATCTTGTCCCTTCCTCACACACCCGCTGGGAAAAAAAAAAAAGAAAGAAAGAAGGAAAGAAAAGAAAATGCCACTTTTAAAAAATAAAGAAAACACTCGGGTGAATGAGTCAAATAGGTTTCTTTACTGCAAAACTTAAAAGAGCCTTTTTTGTGTGTGGCAGAGACAGGGAGAGAAACAGAGAGAGGGACAGATAGGGACAGACAGACAGGAGGGGCGTGAGAAAAAATGCATCAATTCTTCGTTGCGGCACCTTAATTGCTCATTGACTGCTTTTTCATATGTGCCTTGACCAGGGGCTACAGCAGAGTGAATGACCCCTTGTTCAAGCCAGCAACCTTGGGCTCAAGCCAGCAACCATGGGATCACATCTATGATCCTATGTTCAAGCCAGCAACCCTATATTCAAGCTGGATGAGCCCACGCTCAAGCCAGCAACCTTGGAGTTTCAAACCTGAGTCCTCCATATCCTAGTCTGATGCTCTATCCACTGTGCTGCTGCCTGCTTAGGCTAAGAGAACCTTTAATCCCCTAGCACACACTGGAAGGTCTAAGACAGAGCTACAGTGTACAGACACTCCCAAATTCATTTGACCACTATGAAGGTTAACTTCATGTGTCAACTTGACTGGGCCACCAAATGTCCAGATATTTGGTCAAACATTGTTCTGGCTGTTTTTGAGACTAACATTTAAATGGAAGACTGAATAAAGCAGATTTCCCTCCCTAATGTGGGTGGGCCTCACCCAATCAGTTGAAGGCCTATATAGAACACAAAGGTTGACCAAATAACAGGATTTCTCCTGCCTGACAGCTTTCAAATTGGGACATCAGCTTTTCCCCTGCCTTTGGACTCAAACTGAAACATCAGTTCTTCCTGGGTCTCAAACCTGCTGGCCTTTGGACTGGAACTACGCTACACTGCCGGCTCTCCTGGTCCTCAGGCCTTTGGGCTTGCTAACTTGCCCTGTAGATCTTAGGACTTGTCTCCAATTATAATGGCATGAGCCAGTTCTTTAAACTCTCTCTCTCTCTTTCTCTCTGTGTGAGTGTACGTATGTGTGTGTATGATACCTATTTGTTCTGTTTCTCTGGAGAACCCTGACTAATACAACCACAGAAACCTTCTTTCCCCTCCAGAGCACCTTGCAGTCCTTTTATTCCATGAAGGCTTTGAGGAACGCTGCGGTTGAGGGCCGGAACCTGAGAGGCCCACCGGCCCCTGCTCTGGGGCAGCCCGCAGCATACACCAGGCATGCGCACTGAAGCAATGTATCATTGTGCTCCTCATTCATCACCTGCTCTTCATGCTGAAGTCTTCCAGGCTGAAAAGGCCGGGATGGGATTAAGAAGGCACGCTCTTTCATGAATGACAATTCCCCGTCTGTTTGCGATTCCCCCTTTTTGTTCCCTTCTTTGACACAAGTTCAGAGCTTTATTCCTCTCGCGCCTCCCTCGCGACTATCTGGGCTGTGCTGGCCTCACCAGTGGCCTGCCCTGAACTGCGCTCATGACAAAGGGTGACAGGAGCCTTTCTTCTCAGATATGCAGCTCCCCACAGGAGGCCAGACCTGAGAGCTGACAGACCTGGGAGGGTGAGGACCATGGCTCCCTCTGAGGGGCTCAGCCAAAGCGGAGAATAAATCTCTCATTTCTGTGACCTCAAACCAGCTGTACTCTGAGGAGCTCCAGGAACAGAGCTCCACGGAGGAGGAGAGGGAGCCCCATCTCACAGTGTCCTATTGCCCCCTCCCCCCTTGTGAAGGACAGCATGTGGGGACGCTTGTTTTGCCTGTCTCTACTTTCTGACCTCAAGTTCCTTATGGAGCCTGAGGTCCAGCCCGAGGACACCTGCTTTCTGGGTTCCAGGTTCTGGGCCAGTGGTTCCCCATTCTCCAATCCACAGGCTAAATAAACCCCACTCCACCACCACCCAGTCTAGGAACCCACAAGGGGTTGACTATTTGGTCACGTTGAGAACATTAAAAAAGGGGGGGAGGGACTAGTATCATCATTTTACAAAAGCAAAGCCATTTTAACATCCCAAATGAGGAAGGCCACAATCTCAGAATAAAGGACAACCTCCCACTTGAAGTGAGCACTTTTAGAAGGCTCACGGTACAGCTCTGACTTTCCCCCATTTTGTTCTAACCTTTAACAGTCTTCAGACCAGCCCTTGAGGTCCATCAGCTGCTCTTCAGAGTTTCCACCCCCCATGGCCTGCCTTTCTCCCCAAATCACATTCTGGCCTTGCTGTTTTCTCATCCAAAGCTTACTCTATATCTCTGCCTTTCCCAGAATGATTTCTCCAGAAGTCTTCACAGTAACAAAATGCGAGGGAATGACAGTACAAGAAAGGGGGGATCCAGTGCCCACGTTTAGGGCTCCCACCACCAGGCTAATTGTCAAGAGCAAACATTGTCCTCTCCTGGACTCTGGACAGCTCCAGCTCGTTTGGCCTTCCAGGCCAAAGCCATGAGGGTTCTGCTGGGTAGTTTGCAGGTTTGGCTGGTAAGATGAGAAAGTAATAGGCATCTTGCTGGGCTACTACTTATTCTGCATGGAGCAGGGACTGGACCTGACCCATGGCTGCCACAGTTGCACACGTCCCCCTTGGATACCTGCAGAGCCCCCATCAAGTTTGCTCCACAAAGTGGTGGCAGCTGGTCAGGAGCAGCGGGGTGTGACTGTGAAGTCAGGAGACCAACTGTGACCCACTGATATTTATACACCCTGGTAAGCGCGGTCTCCTTCAGCGTGGTCACCTTGGGCATCTCTTCCCCGGTCCCGGTGATGCTGTCTTTGGTCAAAGCATTTTTGGAGCTCCTCTTGGGAATGGCCTTTACAGCCAGATTATCTGAGAAACAAAGTCATAACCTCACTTCTCTTTGTAATCAAAAATCGCTTTGCTCAGCTTTGTCACCCGGCTAACTCCCGACGCTTGCCTCCAAACGACCTTGGCTGCATTAAAAATTAAATCCACCCCAAAGAAAGAAGATTAGCCACCAGCGAGCATATTCAGAGGAGATGACGTGGACTCCAACGGCTGGATGACTGAGGAGGAGCGAGGGATGGAGGTGCCATGAGAACCCGCCTCCCAGGGAGCCAGAGCTCACCGCTGTCGGAGACTTGACCCCACATGTACCCAATGAGCTAAATGCTATTATCCCCATTATACAGCTGAGAAAATGAAGGCTCCAAGGCTAAGTGACTTGTCTAAGATCACAGACCTGCCATAGGGGCAACTCTTGGGCTTCAGACGCCACCCCAGGGAGCTTCCTTTTGGATTGATCAAAACACTTCATCTGTTCAAATAAGGACGTGCGCACTGATTGTAAAAACACCAGCCAGCCAACAACCCTCCAGTTCCCTCCTCTTGCACACAGCCACATGACCATTTCCTCTCAAATGAACCGTGTCCACTGTTTGGACCCAACTGTACAGAAAAAAGACAGGCTGGAACCAGGGGACACAGAGGGACCTTTGGCTTCAACAAGACAGGCTGGGGCTTCAGGTTTCCATCTGGAAAATGAGGATTCAAACAATCCCTACCCTACCTCTGCAACTGCATCCTGTCCAGTCCCCGGACATCCCCACAACAAAACAGCAGAGGCTGAACTGTATGAAACGCAGGGTAGCGGTGGTGACAGTGAGTTTAGGAGTCAAGCAGACCCTGATTTGAAGCAGACCCCACTGTCGCTCAGCTGCATGACCACGCAGCCTCCCTGGGCCTCGGTTTCTACATTTCTATAACGAGGCCCAGGAGGGCTTTCGCCTTATAGGGTGTTGCGAGAATTCGGTGAACATGTGCCTCTGGTGCCTGGAAAGGCTCACTCGGAATGAGGTGTCCGCCACTAATGGGTCCCCACCCCGATGGAGGCCCCTGAGGGAGGTCCCCGCCTAGGGTGGTGCCCTCAATCCCCTGCCCCTCCCTCCTCCCACCCACTGGGAGCAGCAAAGAGAGATCACCCAGTTTCCCACCTGCCCCTGAACCCTGACAGCATACACGGTGACACAAAGGAGAACCAAGCAATTTCCAACAAAGAGAGGAACAAACACGGGGGGATCATGTCTCATTCACAGGGGCGTCCAGCACAATAGACTCTGTAGGTGGACCTGAGTTCAAATGCCGGCTTTGCCGTTTATTAGCCCTGTGACTTTGGGGATGCTCCTCAACCTCTCTGCGTCCCCATTTTCTCATCTATAAAACGAGGAACATATCTATTTCTACCTTGCAGTACAACTGAGATTAAAACAGAAAAATATTAGGTAAAAGCAGTGCTGTGCCCAGCACAGAGTAAGCATGTAGATATTTGTTAGCTATCAGGCTTACAGAACCAATTCTCTAACAGGTGCAGGCTGGCTAGGGAAGCACTGTCTGACCCCGGGACGATCAGTGAGATGATGTAAAAAGAAAGTGAGAAGATGTCCAATGCGGCCCCACACGGGCCCCCTGCCTAGGCCCGCCGTCTGCTCCCCACTGAGCCACACAGGTCCCCTGCCTGCTTCCCAGTGATACGGAATGAAGGGCTTTATTCTAAAGGGAGAAAGTGTACGACAGAGTGCTCAATCTCCTGCTGGCTGATGTATCCTCGCTAACATTCTAAACAGGTCCCCTTTGCACTTACATGCCTCTAGCGATGGAGGACTCACTGCTTAGCAGGCAGTCCACTTCTGAGTACCAAATATACCAGGTTAATCAAAGACCCTCTGCTTTACACAAACTGACTTTACACCAAATAGTTCTATTTTGGAATTAACTCCAAAGCCAGCAACTTTGCCTTCTTAAAGAAAAATGCCGATCTGAGAGTAGAGCCGGGACTCCTAAGGCCAAGGTGAAACAGTGCACATTTGCTGACACCCCAGATCAAGTACCTGGCACGTTGGCTGTTCTGTGTGGGAAGATTCAGACTGCGGGGAAGGAAACGCAGAACTGGTCACTCCAGGAAATTCTGCTGCCTGGCCTGGCCCTGCAGGACTGGCCTGTCCGGCGCAGAGATAGCGTCTTGTCCTCTGTGTGGTGCTGGGTCACCCTCTACAAGCCCCCTCCCAAGGCACCCCTAGGAACGGGAGGCCCCAGGTCCCACAGGCAGCTTCTGGAGGCACGAGTCTACCTGTGACCTTGAATCCGAAGGCCCTGCCAAAGGAATAACAATGAGAAATGTCACCAGACACAGCTCTCTGTGACGTGTCCCGACCTGGGGAACGGGTGTCAGGAGACACACAGAAAAGCCAGATGGTATTTTCCAGGGTCATGGTCCAGCATGGATAGAAGCCCAGGGCCCCTTTTCATGTCCTTCCCTGAGCCAGTCTGTGCCAGGGCGGCTGGGGTGAGGGCACGAGAGGCTGGGAGGCTGGGAGACACAAGATTAATGGCTTCCTAGGCAGGGGGGCAGCCGCCCACTCGTCCAGTCACGATCCTCCAGTGACTCCCTCGGCCTGGCTCCATGAGGCGTGAAGTGTAGAAAGGAGCTGGTGATAGGCCAGCCCTTGCCAGCCCGGGCGGAGCCTGCCTGGGCTGCCTCTTCCACTGTCAGCACCCCCACGAGGAGCCCAGCCTGAGGGCTAAGCCCCCACCTGGGTTTGCCTTTGTCTGGCTACTGGCAGAGGTGCCCCCCCAAGGTTGATGAGACGTGCACTACAGGGGTGAGGGGGAGCAGGTGCGGGAGCCGGCCAAGGACAGAACCCCGTTTCTAGAAGTCGGTCTGTAGTGGACACTGACTGGCTTCCAGGGTTGTGGAAGGACCCTCTTTTATTTCGATGTTTTTCTTAGGAGGGTTTGTTAATTTGCTTGCATGTTCTGACTTCCTTAACTTTTAAATTAAAATTGTTTTCATTATAGAACACCTACTTGCACACGATCCAAAGAGCAAAATCAAAAGAAACACTCTCCCAATTCCAGGATTCTCAAGTGGATTCCCCACAGGTGACTCAAGTGACAGCTTTTTGTATCTCCTTCCAGAAGTTTCCAAAGCTTATGCGCAGCAATTGGAACTTAAAAACCATCAGTGTGATTTTACCATATACAGGGCTGGGCAAAAGTAGGTTTACAGTTGCAACTACACAAAACAGTGTATTCTTGTATTATTAGTTATTAATTATTGTATTATTTTCCATATGAGCAACTGTAAACCCACTGTCTCCCATCCTGTATTCTATTTGACCACCAGCTTTCCCTCATGTACCTCTACATTGCCTCTATTTTAGTATCAGTCCAGGTGGGCCGATGAGGGTCTTCTTATAATGCCACGCTATTTCTTGGTCTCCTATAGCAGTGGTCGGCAAACTCATTAGTCAGCTGAGCCAAATATCAACAGTACAACGATTGAAATTTCTTTTGAGAGCCAAATTGTTTAAACTTAAACTACATAGGTAGGTACATGCCTTATCGAGATAGCGCCCGCAGGTGGTATTTTGTGGAAGAGCCTCACTCAAGGGGCCAAAGAGCCGCATGTGGGTCGTGAGCCGCAGTTTACCGACCACTGCCCTATAGCACAATCTCGGTACTTTTATTCTCCGTTAGTTGGAACAAACATAATAAACTAACAATCCAGTAATACTTTGAAATGAATTTGCAAATGACCACAGAATGTTTCCAGAGTGTGCTCGGGGCACAGCTGACTCTGAGAAGTTCCAACAGGACCCCTGTGTGAGCATTTTATAAGCACTGTTTTATTGATTCTTCCTGTAACCCTGTAAGAGGAGGATTATTATTTCGCTTTTTCAGATGAGACCAGCATGGCACAGAGATGTTAGGTGACTTGCCCAAGGCTATTCAGCAAGGGTGGTGGGCAGCGCGGCCAAGTGAATTCAGATCAGTCTGACATCAAAGGTCCCACTCTTGCTGCCACACCAGGCAGGGGCTGCCTGTTCCTGCATGTCCGCCTAGTGTGAGTCATGAGTCAGGAAAGGACCTCTCTCCTTCCTCCAGGGAGCCTTCCTCTAGCCTCGTCAGCTGGGCCAGATCCTGACGCTGACCTCACATCAAGATGGCCAGTTAGGTACTGACCTTGGACATGAGCTGCAGTTAGCCGGGATGCTGCCTGAATGTACCCAAAGGGCGGAAAGCAGGGTGACAAATTTCTATTTTTGTGCCAGCCATGGGATGCAGCACCAGGAAGGCCAGCGTGAGCCAGGCAGAGTATGTGGTCTCTGTTGTCACAGAGCTCTTGTCTCCTGCCGTCTCTTCCACATGCTCTGGGAAGAGGGGCTCCTGACTGTGTTTTCCCTTAGTCACCAAGAACAGAGAGAACAGCCTAAAGCGGTGGCCTGGGCAGAGGAGCATAAAGGGGTCACAGGCCCGCATCAGAAGACAATGACAGAGGAGCCGTTGTAGATGAGGAGGCCACTATGCCAGGAAGATCAGCTCATCTTGCATCCCACCAGTTGCCACCTATTAAAGCTCTATCAATTCTTTTGATTTATTATTTTTTAAATCACAATTGTTTGCATCAGTCTGCCCAGCCCTCCCCTGATTCCGTCAGGGCCCTGCAGTCTCGTGGCCTGGCCCACATGGGGCCAGTATGACGGTGCAACATGGGGTCTTCAAGCTGTGCGACTCAGCCCTGGGGCGCATTGTCCAAGTCACTTACAGAAGTGAGGGCAAATAGAATTCACACTCAGAACGGCAGGCAGAATACGACAGGCAGAATACGGCCTGGTGGGGGTTCAGAGGCTGGAGCTTGGGAGCCACTCTGTGCATGAGTTCCCGGATGGCAGACACGGCTCTTATCTGTTCGGGGCCTCTGTTTTCCCCTCTGTAAAATGAGGGCTTAGGCACCAACGAGCCTCTTGGGTCTTCCCCAGCCCCCAGATCCTGTCTTCCCCCTCTGGAAGTAGGAAGTCCCCATACTATCCACGCAGGGCCCTCAGAGGTTCCCAGGGGTGCATCTTTAGAATGGAAGTTCCAGAGAGGAGGCAAAAGGTGTACACAGCTGAAAAACAAAAAAGCACTTTGCACAGTGTCTGGCTTATAGTCGGCATTTGGCAGATGTCAGCAGTGGTTACTGTTGTCGCTAGCCTCCGAAGAGAAAAACACAGTGACATAGGCCTCTGATGGCAGGCAGAAATCCAGGGCTAGGATGGTGGAGGGAAAGCCTGGCCCTGTCACGGGCACAATCTCTGGCCTCACCTGGGTGGCTGGGGGCTGAGATAACAACATAAAGCAGAAGCCAAAGTGTTACCCCTGAGAAGAGTGCTGCTATGGAGACCCTTGCCTGAGCCCCGCTGCCCCTGCCGCAGTGGGGAGGCCTCTGATTCAGATCTCGCAGGTGTCCACTGTATGTGGGCACCTGCTGCTGGCCCAGCCCCTGATTGGACACGCCGCAGACTCACCCACATGCAGCCCACACCTGGCCACACGTGTGCTCAGCACGGGTGCTGCCCCGTGGCCCACCTCCTGCCCTGACCTCTGCTCTCCCTGTGGGAGTCGCTCGACTGTCAGTGGCCCCTGTTTTCTTGGACGGCTCTGATTCCACATAGCTTTTTTTCTTTGTAATAAAGACATTTTATGCAATGTCAAGTTGTCATAAAATTACAGGCCTCAAAAAAGAATCCATTGCTGGACCATAAGAAAGTGCCTGGAAAGGTGAAGGTTTAGGAGATTTCGAGGGGTGGAGAGGATGAGAAAGGCCACAGCCACGATCACACACGGGGATGCCCAATGGAGCCGTGTTAGGGTCACTTCCCAGGGAGATGACAGCCTTTTTGTTGAGGGGTGTTTGTCCCTAGGGAAGGCAGGTCAGATCCCTTACTGTTGCCACAAATCAAGCCCACAGGGTCTTCTCCTCGGACTGCTCTGCTGGTCAGATGTGGAGCTGGGGCGAGGGGTGGAGCTCAGGAAACACAAGGGAGATGAAACCTCAAATACTGAACCAGGCCTGCTAGGTGCTGGCCACGGCACCAGTTTTCCCACACCCACACCCCACCTGGCACCTTGGGTCAGGGAACACAGGGTCCCAGCCTGTTCTACTCCATGGGCGTCCTGAATTAGCAGCCGCAGCAAGAGCAGGGCCTGGTGCCTTCCCGCTCTGTGCCTGCTGAGAGCTGGGAGGGGGACCCACTAAAAGTAGCAGCAGGGCTTCCAGATGAAGACTTACCAAGCTCTCCAATCAGGCTGCGGGCTGGGGGGCAAACAGGGATACCGTGGCCCTTAGAGAACCAGGGCACATGTTAGTCAGGGGCTACCCCCAGAGTATGTGTCAGGGCCTGGGACTCCTTGGCCACCCGAGCCCCTTGGATGGCCACCTTTCTGTCAGGTGTGCCTTGGTGTGAACTCGAAAAGCTAGGTTCCGACCTCACTCATCCCCTCAAATAAGAACAATTTGTACAGGTAGCCCGCCAGCAGGTGGGCCCAGTGCATACATTCTCTCAAAACGATCCCAGCTCCTACATCTCACAGCTACTGCAGGCTCCTCCGTGCCCAGCCCTGTGGGGCAGACTCACAAACGAATCAGACCCTGGCCCCTGAGGGGCTCAGGGTAGAAGAACAACTCTCACAGGGAGGTGGGAGGGCGGGTTTAATTCTCAAGGCCACCTCCTCCTTGGCAAGGCCATTTCCAAGGGCATTTCTCTACAGACCAGGGAGTCAAAGAAGGAAATGAGTGCCCAGCGCTGCCATGCACTCTCTGGCACGGAGAGCAGAGTGGGGCAGACCTAGCCACCACCTGGAGTCTGCAGGCTTGTGGTTTGCTTACCACTGAAAGTGGGCGGGGCTGGCCAGGCACTGGAACTCCTCATGCCTACGGGCTGAGTAGGAAGCACCTTCCAGTGACCCGTGCAAACTCCCTGCCAGGGTCCAGGGTTGGCTGGGGCCCAGGAACCTGCCGAGGAAGGGTCTAGGGGAGCACCCCCACATTCTGTCTCCCGGGCCGGTGTACTCCTGGCAGCTGCAGACCAGACGCTTCCAACATCCTGCTTTCCTGTGGCATCCCCAGTAGCAGCAGCTCAGCCAATGCCGCCCCAACGCAAGCTGTTTATAGCATCTGTGCTGACTGGGGAGTGGTCTGGAATATTCCCCCACCTCCCAAAGCCAGAGAGGCCCTTGCCTCTGGGGGGCATGGCTGCCATGCTCCTGGCATTCTCAGGCAGAGGAGCTGCCCCATCATGTGATCTTAGGAACCCGCCACCTGCTGAGCCTCCCTCACCCTGAAGCTTGGGTATTCCTAGCATCTGCTTCTACCTCACTTGTGCTGGCCTTACCTGTTCAGCCAGGTTGGCTGCTGCTCTGGCCCCAGTTCCTCTGGGACCACAGTCCTCTCCTGGCCAGGACACCTGAGCATACCTACCCACCTTTCCCCTTGAAAAAGTAGCGTTTTACACTTCTTGCTTTTTGTTACTACAGTTAAACCTCATGGGCAAGGGCCCAGCAGGGAAAAGCAACAATCTTACCCCCTGGGCGTAAAACTCACATTCCGCTCTGGGAAGGTCATCTGTCCCAGTAGAATTTAGATAAGGATAGGCTTAGAGCCATGAAGAAGAAATACTAAAAAGAGCCAAAAAATTTTGAGCATTTACTGTGTACCAGTCTCTGCTTTAAGTACCTTGGTGGATCAATGTTTAATCTTTATAACAACCAGGGGATCACTGCCAATGAGGAATCTGAGACAGAGAGATTAGGTCACTTATCCAGGGTCACAGAGCTGGGATAGGATGCCATGCAGCCAGGCAGTTGGGTGGTAGCTAAAAGAGGGAGACTGATTTTGAAGCATTTGCCAATCTCTGTGGTGTAAATACTCCCATGGCCAGTTTCCAGTTACCAATGTGACGTCACTGACATTGTGATACTGTGAAGAATGGGGCTCCTAACAAACCATCATATAGATACCTTAGATGCAAATCTTCTTCAAGAATGTCAAGCTAGCCTGAACAGGCGGTGGCGCAGTGGATAGAGCGTCGGACTGGGATGCGGAAGACCCAGGTTCGAGGCCCCGAGGTCACCAGCTTGAGCGCGGGCCCATCTGGCTTGAGCAAAAGCTCGCCAGTTGGACCCAAGGTCGCTGGCTCCAGCAAGGGGTTGCTCGGTCTGCTGAAGGCCCACAATCAAGGCACATGTGAGAAAGCAATCAATGAACAACTAAGATATTGCAACGACAACAAAAAACTAATGATTGATGCTTCTCACCTCTCTCTGTTCCTATCTGTCTGTCCCTATCTATCCCTCTCTCTGACTCTCTCTCTGTCTCTGAAATAAAATAAAATTAAAAGAAATTAAAAAAAAAAAAAAGAATGTCAAGCTAGCATGACCAGGCTGTGGTGTAGTGAATAGAGCAGAGGACCCAGGTTTAAAACCTCAAGGTCACCCACTTGAGTGTGGGCTCACCAGCTTGAGCATGGTGTCACTGACTTGAGTGGGGGGTCATGCACAAGACCCCATGGTTGCTGGCTTGAGCCCAAAAGTTGTTGGCTTGAAGCCCAAGATCAGTGGCTTGAGCAAGGGGTCACCCATTCTGCTATAGGGCCCTGGTCAAGGCACATATGAGAAAGCAGTCAATGAACAACTAAAATGCTGAAATGAAGAATTGATGCTTCTCATCTCTCTCCCTTCCTGTCTGTCTGTCCCTATCTGTTCCTCTCTCTTTGTTTCTGTCAAAAAAAAAAATAATAATGTCAAGCTAAGGTAGTAAAATATTAGGAAGTAATAAGTTCTGAGCACTTATTACCATTGTATTATTAACATTGTATTATTGTTTTTAATACAATGGATCTAATTATAAGTGTATATAATTTCATTGTTTATGTTTACTTTTAAAATTGATGTTCGAGAGAGGAAGGGAGAGAAAGAGACAGGAACATTGATCTGTTCTTGTACGTGCCCTGACTAGGGATCTAACCAACAAACCCTGTGCTTCGGGACGATGCTCTAACCAACCAAGCTATCAAACTAGGGCTGAATTTCACTTTTAATAATGTTTATATTTAACTGTCAGCTCACAAAATTCCTAAAAATGTAACAATCAGCTCTCCCAAGCCAGTCGGAGCTGGTTCCAGCATGCCACTGGGGCCGGGATTTAGATTCAGTCAGTCTGAGGCAGGAGATATCCTCCAAACCACTATACTACACTGCCCTGGAGAAGGACGTGGACGCACACCTAGCCAGCCAGCTTTGCCCCTGTTGATCAACAAGGCAACAGACTCTGCAGAACCAAGTCCTCCCGGGCCACTTTTTCCATGGCTTTGACCTCCCTCTTGGGGAGGAATTCTCTTGGAATTCCCCTTTGCTCACTTCCCATCTCTCTAGGTTAATCCACTAACATGCATTAAGCACCTATTATGTGCCAGGTACTGCTCTAGGCACTGGGGACACGGAGATGAGTTTATACTCCAGGGGCTCATAATCTAGTGAGAAAAGATAAGCATATATTGAAGTCCAGCAGATTACAACCAGTCAGGGGCATAGGCCAGATTGCAGCTGCAAGGAGAGAGATCAATTCCCCTTGGATTTGATCCCTGGATGGCTTCACTCAGAGGGGCGTACGTGAGTAGGGTTTAAAGGATAAATAGAGGTTCGTCTGGCAGCATAGGGGATTGAAGGGTAAGCAATAATACAAAAAGAAAGGAACAGATCTGAGATGTGTATTTAGATAAAAGTTGCCCTGAATGAGGAGGGGATTGGACAACAAAGAGAGAGAGGGGAGAACGAGATTCACTCCATGTCTCGGCATCAGGGGAGATAAAGAAGACACGGGCAGAGGCAGGCTTGGAGTGCGACGCTGCAATTCCAATTTGCACGTGCTGCTGTATGGTACCCTGAGTCGGTCACCAGAGTTGGACACCGAGGGTCAGACACTGGGGTCACTAAGAGCAGGTGGTGAGAGAAAAAGGAGGGCATGAGATGGGGGAAAGTACAGGCTGCGAATAGAGGGATTCAGCTTCAAAATACGTTTGTGACAGATTCAGAGGGAGGCAGGAGGGAGACAGACCTTCAGGGAACCTCTGGAGGACGATGTCAGGAAGACCGAAAGCACCTTTCTTCACTGTCCCACTGTCACACAGGCGGAAGGGGGATGAGGGGCCTGATCCACCATGAGATTTCTCCATCTGCCATTTCAAGAACGAGACATGGGGACCAATTTCCCTCTTCACCTCCACCCCAAACTTTGCCTATGTGTCTGACCCAGACAGCTAAGAAGGGGCGTTCTGAAAGCCGGAGTTAGAAAGTTGAACTTCCAGACACAATACATGACACTTAACATGGTAGTTAGGAGAACAGGTTTACAGCCAGCCTAGCCCTGAGCAATCCCAGCTGTGTGACTTTAGGCAAGTGACCGAATGTCTCTGTACCTCAGTTTCCTTACCAGTTAAATAAGGAGGGTGACAGGACCCACTTCACAGGGTAGTTGTGAGGAAGAAATAATACATGAAATATTCTGAGGATAAAGCCTGGCACATAGTAAGTGCTCAATAAATCTCAATGATTGCTACCATTACTATTGTTACAACTGCTCACCTCTGACACTACAGTTTATTTTTAGCTTTCTTGTCCTCCCAAAACTTTTCTTCTAGCAAGCCCTAACATGATCCCCAGGGTGTTAGGTGTCTTGGAGAAGAGAATCCAGGTACAAGCCCTGGGCTGACAATGCTGCAGGCTACCTTGCTTCTACTAGCCAGCTGCTGTAGGGTCTCCTCAGATGGAATGCAGTCTGCGCACTCACCACCTGTCTGGAGGTCAGGCAAGCCATAGAGGCGTGAGTGTGCATGTGTGCTTGTGTGTGTGTGTGTGTGCGTGCACCCATGTTTATGTATGTGTGCTAAAGAGCATAGAGCATGACTCCAAAAGGCGGTTCCCAGACCAGAGCTGCTTTCTGGAGCAGGAGTCATGTGCCAACTCCTTCAAGATCACTCACTGGGACCCTCCAATTCTGCTTCCAATTCTAGGAAGCCTCCTTAATGGTTCATAAAGTGCAGTGCCACATAAAGCCTGTAGGGGGCTCTAGAGCTCTTCCATTCCCCATACTCTGGGCTGTGAAGCTACCAAGCTTAAAACAATGGTGTGTTTACCCTGGCTGCTGCTCATAGAGGTGAGTGAAGAGAAGCTAGAGTTCTCTGGTTCCCCATTAGTGAGCCCCAGTCCATCCATTCTCCCAACAGGATGTTTAAGGGTGAGCCCCTGGTCCTCCTTACTTCACCATCTAACACCGATTGGGGCAGTTTCCCCACAGACCCCTAGGGGATGTCTCCAAAGGGTCAGCATCCTGTCCTTGTGTGGGAAGGCAGGGAGAGGCCACTGCTTTGGCTTCCAGGGTGCAGCAAGGGTAGCTTCCAACTGCTGGGTCTCAGGTCCTAGCAGTCTAGCCCCCAACCGGCTGTCAGGGAAACATCATGCAGAGACAGGTTTCTGGAAAGGTCAGGCTTACCCTTAGGCAAAATTCAATAGCTTTGGGTCTTATGTTAGGAGACCTCATTTCAGCAGATTTACTTACCTATTTGCAACTTTATCGATATGTCGGGATGACAGAAATCACTTGTACCCACTAACTTCTAAGGACATGGTCAACTGAACAAGTTAATATTGGCAAAAAGTTAAAGATAGTCATTTAAAAAAACAATTTGAAAACACTAAACACACAATCGTTCTTTTGGACTTTGTCAAAAAACAGAATAAAATAAGGGAAACGTGTTTCTTAATCAGAACAAATTAAGAAAAATACCCACAAGTAGGGTCACCAGCTTTAGCAAATGTTGCATGGGACATACTCATACTAAAAAGTTATTCATTTATCTAAAATCCATATTTAACTGGATGTCCTATATTTTACTGGGCAACTCTGCCACAGGACTGAGGATATAGGGATTCATTCAGAGGAAATTTCCTATTCATCACCTCTGTCCTAAATCATAATTCCTTCTCTAATCCCCTGGGTTACATATGGAAACCCAAGTGACACTGATCACATTGAACAAAGTAATCAGTTCAAGCACCCCAATCTTACTGCTGAGGACTCTCATCCTTGTGAGGTTACATCAAAGGAATGAAAAGTAACTTCCAAAGGATAACATTAAGAAATAATAAGAACGCAGAACACTTAATGTACGCTATGTCCTGGCACTCGTGAATGAACTCTGCTTAATTGTCACAACAACCCTGGAAGGTAGATACCATTAGTGGAAACTAAAAAGAGTAACTACAGGTCTGATTTCTGTAGTTCATTCAAAGGCAGGTACATTTCTAGTCAATTACTTCCTAGGGAAAGAAAGGGGGGGGGGGAAATCACGGACTCTATCCCACCCACAGACCGGCTTATTCATAATGCAACGCTGGGTCTGTTGCTATTTGGTTATGTGCCACTTACACAGGTAACCGGCTTAATTTCCATAAATCATCACTGGCTTGGGATATGGGATTGTGGAAGAGAAGTGGGTAGGAAAATTTATACCAGTCCTCAGTAAGTCGGCCTTACAACCAAGGGAGATGTGGTACACCCCAGGACAATAAACATCTCACTTGCTGTGAATAAAGGCACGCTCAAGCCATCCGGTGACAATGACATGCAGGTTCCAAATGTTCTTCGTAAGAAAAAAAACACCCCTTCTCCTAATCCTTCTTAAACTCAACAAGACTGATTGGTTTTTATTATTCATGAATTAATTTTTTACTCGGGGTCCAACAAGGGAATTGAAGCCACAACGTTTCTCACCGATTAAAGGGGAAAAGCAGATCTCGACCTGAGCGAGCGAGCGGCATGGCCAGACTCTGGCTGGGCTCCTTGGGGGCTGGCTGTTTTGTTTGTTAAATCAGTTAATAATCAATTAATAACCCCGAGCTTTGGGCTGCTGTTTTTTTTTTTAATTGAAT
Source organism: Rhynchonycteris naso (assembly GCA_037038555.1). Classification (NCBI taxonomy): domain Eukaryota; kingdom Metazoa; phylum Chordata; class Mammalia; order Chiroptera; family Emballonuridae; genus Rhynchonycteris; species Rhynchonycteris naso. Next base: position 24,446,381 of record CM072999.1, read on the forward strand.
AAGAACATAAGTAAAAATATGAAAGTAGAAAATATATAGACAGCTGCAGGACCCTGGTCTATTAAGTGCTTCCTATTATATGAGGCTGGTGTATTAGGCTGTCTTCTATTTCCAAGGCACACATGAAAAAGGGGGGAGGGATGAGAGGAAATAACAAAGGCAGCGCCGATTTCTAAAGTAACGCCCAGATGAGCAGTCTGCAGATGAGCAGTTCCCAGTCGTGAAGAGTCACAAGAGGGATCACAGGATCCAGAGGGTCAGCTCCCCGGTGCGGCCGTCCCTCTAATCTCTGCCTCTGGAGGGCAGGTGGAGGTACCAGGAGCTGGAAACAGCGGCCTCAGAGAAGCTGAATGGCCAAGAAGGCAATCAAGGGTGGCGAGGTGACTTTGCCTCTCTCTTCACACAGTTCTTTTCCCAGCTATTCACACGCGCCAAGTCAAAACCTCCCTCCTCCCCCTCGTCCTCTGTGTGCCTTTGGTTTGCAAACCACTCCCAAGATTGCAGCCAGGGGAACCCAGGAACCTAGGGGGATGGAGACGCAGAGCGTGGCACAGACCTCAGAAACTCATGGCAGTAGGGTCAGACCTGACACAGCGTCCTTTACAAGACACACTTCTACCCTCCTAGTTCAAAGGCAATACACCCAGCATTTCTCGGGGGGGGGGGGGGGGGACGACATGTGGCTAACACTGTATTCTCCTCTACCCGTCTGTTCATGTTTCAGACACCAGGCAGTTTTAGCTCCTGGATGAATGTAGACGTGCATGTTTATGTTTGCAGAAAAACATTTATGTTCAGGGAATGACAGCAACCCTCGTCCAGTTACTATGAAAAACTGGTTAGGAGAATTGCTTTGCGTTTTTGAGGAAGAAAAGGCTGCAAGCTGTTATTAACGTTATCATAATTATTACAACCATCGCATTATTGCTATTATTTCTATAAAAGCAGTGTTCTTTCTGCCAAAGCTTGTTAGCTTGATTGCTTAGGTAGACAATGTCAACACACCCAAGAGACAGACGACAGAGAGTGAGGCTAAAAGGGAAGGGATAAATACCGCACTCTGCATGTGCGCTGAAGGATGTTTCGCCATCAAAAGGGGATGTTTTCTGCTGATCGATTAGGAAAGCAAAAACAAAAGGATACGCCAGCTCATTTACTCTGCATCTCCGAGGTCCCAAACAAGAGCCCAAAGTGCCAGGAAGTGAGATGAGAGGAGAGATTTAAAAATTGGTTTTTAATCACGTTTTGTGCTTCCTGATATCCTCAGCCACACCTCCAGTCCTGACAGCCCTCCGCCTCTGGTAACAGACACAGCACACCTGGAATCTGCCTTCCTGTTTCCACCAATGCGTGTGAGCAGACCACTGACAGTGCATCAAGGTACCGATGGTCGAGTCAGGACCGGGTGGCCACTGACAGGCATGCTGCTCTGGGATTTCTCCAGACTAAAGAGCTCAGCCCCTCAATACAGCTGGACCACACCCAGGCACTCCTACCCACACATACACATTCCCACACCTTCAGGTAGACACACCCACACACCCACACACCCTACCTTCCTTCCTCCGAAACATACACAATCAAAGAGGGACCACAGGACAAGGGCAAACAGAGGAACTTGCAATGAAAACAGAGGGGGGAAAAATAAGTAAAGACGAAGGAAAACATTAAATGGTAAGACGTGAGAAAAATCTCATCAAAAACATCACCTTGCGTAGCCCTCAGTCTCCCACAGCATTTCCTTATGACTGTATTTCCTTATTCTTTGCCCTTCGGAAACCAAGAACACACGAAAGGTCAGTCAGTAATGCTCCAAAACCATTTCCCAGGCATCTTTTTTTAAAAATACAGACCAGGTAAAAAACAAACAATCAAACAAGCAAACAAACAAAAACCCCAAACCATAAATCTAAGTAAATATAATAATATTTTAAAAATTAACAAGAAGAATAAAACAAAAAGCTAACTTAAAATTTCAAATTAATTCAAGTAATAAAAGAAAAAGCCAAGTTAAAATGACACTCAGTATTTGGAGCTTTGAAACTCCTAGTTTCCTCGATGGAAAAGCTTGACTCTGATGGGCACTTTGCATCCGTACAATTTTAAACGGAGTCCCTTGGAAACATGTATGATCCGGCGTGGGGCTGGCTGCTGCTGTAATCGGCAGGAGAGGATGCTGATATAGTTTTAAATGAAAATTGATCACATTTGAAATGAGAAGATAAAAACAAAACCTTGTTGGAGTTTGTTTAACTGCCTTTTGACCTCTGGATGAAATGACATTGAGAAATAAAATAACATTATCCAGAAAACCAGTCCCGAAAAGGCTCAATTCCGCAGATGCTGAATGATAATATTGAATAGAATATTTTAAAGTCCTTAGGAAGAGAGAGAGAGAGAGAATTCTTTGGGACTAAACCGTGTACAGGTTAAAAAGATGAAAAAGAAAATTATGTCTCTAATCTCCAGGAAAACTTTTTGCTTGGGGGTTATTTTAACCCAAGATCATACAAATTTGAATTTAAGACATTCAGCCATTAGGTTTTTTTTTTTTTTTTTTTTCCTACCTTGTCCAATTCCATACTGGAAGTCCCATGGGAAGATTAACCAGTACTATTTTCCTTGATTTAAGAAAACATTTGACGCTTTCGGCTATAGACCATCCACAGCCGCGTCCAGGGAGAGAAAGGGAAATCGGGACCCTGACCAGAACGGTCCAAATGCTCCTTTGCGTGTGGCCATCTGCTTGTTATCCCTGAGAAGGGCAGGACTGGCTGCGGTCTCGCTTTCTTCGGGGGCCTGGCAGGCCGGAATACTGGAGAGGCTCCAAAGAGAGACTGAACTCCTCGGGCTGCAGCGCCAGTGCCCTCAGGCCCCTCTGTGTTCCCTCTCACACCGTGGAAAAAACCCAGGGCTCCACAGCCCCCGCTGGAATGTGGCCATAGCCTGACCTCTGCCCAGGCCTGGGGGACCACAGGCAGCAGGGCTGTGTGTAAATAGCAGATCCCCTGGCCCGTTCTTTCTCCTGGCCTAAAGGGACACAGCACCGGAACACACGCTCACACAGGCGCACACATAGATCCTCCAGGTGGAAACTCTTCTAGGATCGGATGCCGTGTTCGATGTTTGGGGGCTCAGAGATATTCCCTACAACAGGGGTGTTAATAGCAACAGGAAAGAGCTTGACACTCCCTTAAGCCACTGCTTATAAATAAAGGTGCTATAAGATCCTTTCTATTCTAATCCTGATCAGTCCAGAAAGATGCTCCAGTAGGCAGATACAAGTATACCCACAAGAGAGGGAGAAAAAGATCACGCAGCTCTGTGGTTCCTTATTAGTCTAGCTTTTTGGTGTCTTTTGTTGGATGGTTGGTTAGGCGCTCTCTGCTCCCCGGGACAAATGGAGCCTGTGCTCTCCCATGGCTGGCTTCCCTACAAGTCCCTCCCTGAGTGGGCCCACGGTGACTGCCTAGCTTTGTGGACCCCAGGAACCAGTGGGCAGTCACTTCTCTCTGTCCACTGAGCCTCAAGAGTACTTGTTGGAAGTCATGATGTATCCCCTTTAGAGCCTGCCTTTCTCCAAGATAGCCCCCGGGGCCACAGACCAGCACGCACCCAAAGTCTTGTCATCACCTCCAGGTAGTGTGCTGGGAATTGAGGGAGAAAGTGCCCAGAGCAGCCTGCCATACAGGCTCACACTGTTACAGCAGACAAGGGTCACTCACTTGTCCAGGGGCCTAGGGAAGAAATAACTCCCCAACAACTCACCTCTCCCAGACACTGCCCTGATATTCCCTCTGAGGAGGGGTCTGGCCTCGCCCCTCGTTACCCAGGATCGCTCTGCCATGATCAGTGAAAGGTCACTGACCTCACAGGAGCAGGGGCAAGCTGACCTGGTGAGGGTTAACCTGCATGGCCAGCCATCACAGGGTCACCGTGATGTGCAGAGAAGTTGAGCATCCCAGTCCCCCAGAGCTGCTCTGCTAATTACATTTGCAATTATAAACACCACCACCTCCCTACACAGGGACCAGGCCACACCAGCCCTGCCAGGGGACACCAGGACCAGAGGAAGTCTATGGGCCCTATCTCCGAAGAATGACCACATGTGTAATGGTTCCTGAAGGTCTGAGTCTACTGGGACTGAGAAAGGGGAACTCAGCAGAAATAAAGCCCAGTCAGGGGCCACCAGCACTTGAGGTCTTTGATTGACCCCTAGAAATCAGCAAATGGCTTCAAGGGCAAACAGGCAGAATAGGGGCTCAGATTTGTCTAGTTCCAGCCTATCCTCAAGTTTCACCCTTCCCAGCTTCCGGGCATGGTCCATAGACTAAGGTGACCAGATTTTAAAATTGGTAAAGCGGGACACCATTGACGGGGGCGGAGGAGGGGGGGGTCTTGATTTAAAACTTGGTCTATATGGAGCAAAACCAAATTTTCATAGAGTGCAAAAATAGTATTGTAATATATTCTTTTAAATTGGGACATTTTTAAAATGCCGCGGGACGTGGGGACAAATTGTTAAAAAGCAGGACGTCTGGTCGCCTTACCATAGACCCTCTACTTGAAGCCCCTTCCTGGGACCATGAGCCCTCTAAAAACAAAGCACCTGTGGAGGACATTAGAGGTTAAGCACTAAGCCGCACTGGGGTTCCCATAGGATAATTCAGTCAAGAGCCATTGTACTCCAAGACAGAAACTCCCAACAGAACCGTAGGGAGTTCTGGCTAATGCTGGGCAGACTTCCTGGTCAAGCTGGAAGAGCACTGGGAAGGCCTCGCTTTCGGGGAGCAATGGGAAGAGTCCCGTGAGGGCTGGTAGGTGTGGGGAGGCATAGCCCCACGGGGTGTTCAGGCAGTGGGCTGGACCTCACTTGGAAGGAACAGATTATGGTCTGAATAGCTACCCCTTCCCCTTGAATCAGAACCACAATTTTAACTGTGGTGAGGGAGCCACTACAGCGTTTGGGAAGGCCAGTTCTAGAGCAGGGCACTGCATGGCTACGTCGAAAGCATCATTTCTTGTCTGTCTTCTGATTTCTCTTTCCTGCGTTCTGCTTTCTCGCTCAAGCAACTCCACCACCCATCCCCAGAGCACACGTGCGTTTAGTGTCTCTCCTACCCTTCCCTTTGGCCCGCTAGACTTGTGCAGATCCTTCTAGTTCCAAGCACTCCAAAGGAACAAAGCATTCTGCAGAGGACCGAGGAAGGAGACAAACTTTTCCAATGAGTTTAGATTATCTTTAAAAACCACTCAGCAAAATGTCCAATGATTAGGAACATGAATCAAGGATGCAAGACGAAGTTACAAGGGCCCCCTGAGCTAGGGCTGGGCCGTGGGGGTGGGGATGCTCTGAGAAGGCAGGGTTGTGACACTGAATCTCTGTCACAGCCCCTTCCCTTGCAGCGCTTTCTCCGAAAAGTCCCTTCTGTCCCTCCTGTCTCGGACTAACTGGGGTATTTATTGATGGGCCAGGTTGTTTCCTCATTCACATATTTTTAAGAAACATCTTTTCATATGTCTCCATTACTGGAAAAATAGAGGATTGTTTCTAAAGTGAAGGGAATTGGGGACAAATACACTCCAAGAGGAAATTTCCAGTTGATGTCAGGATCTCACTGAGCTGGAAAGGGCCGTTCCCGGGACAGGGCCTTCCTCATTCACCTCCTGTTTCCTCCCAGATTATCGCCCACGGGCCTGGACAAGTCCAGCCTCCCATCGTCCCACCCTCTTCCCCGGTAGCCCGCACTTCCAGAAGGGGGCTAAGCACATAGGTTTATTTCCTAGAACCCCTCCTTTGGAAAACCAAGACTAATGTCCTCACTCTGATTTATTTTTAAATGTACCATTAAAAATTAATTTCCCCCTTTGTTTTTCTCTGGGTCACTGATTCTGAATTACCATGTGGCATTTTTCCTACGTGTGAAGCCACATATTTTACCTTCGGGACAATTTGTTCTTTGTTTCTTTAATAGCAGCAAAGTGGTCACTGGCAGCCCCCACCCCAACCCCCATCCCCACCCCCGTTTTTATGCCGAGGGTCTCCAGCCAGGCGGGTCACAGACAGACACATTTGTACACAGGCACATGCAGGCCAGCGCACTCACTCCCACTCCAGCTGATTATGTATGTACATAAAATATTGATTAGAAATGGTAATGGAGTCACCTACAGGATTGGCTACAGGAAAATGAAAATGAAGGATAGAAAGGTATGAAGGTGTGTGTGTGTGTGTGTGTGTGTGTGTGTGTGTGTGTACCTGAAAGAGAGATAATGCCTCTCCATGTGAGTAGGGGAGGAAGGCTGAACAGTGGTCCCTGTGCCCCTGGGTTTTCTCAATTGCAGGAATGTGGATTAAGCCTCATGGGTAGAAACTGTGTACAGAGCACACGGACCCACTTGTGTATATGTTCCCTAAGAAACATCAGCACCAGAAAGAATGGATTTGTCCTGCTGTCCTTCCAACAAACCAAAAAAAAAAAAATTTCTGTGTTATTTTGCTATGAATGGTTCTGAAGCTACTGGTCATGAAGCACCAGCTTGAGGTCAGAAAGCTGCCTCCTTACCTCACCAGCCTCTAACCTCCACAGCTGTTCCTTAGAGATCTTGTACCCTGCCCCACAGCCCACGTAGAACCTCCTCAGGAGGCACACCCCCCTGTGTATGGGGCCAGCTCACCAGTGCACAGGGCATCGCACCGGGATGCTTAGTTTCTCAGTAGCAACGGCTGGTCTATTTATGGGTTTACCTGCGCCCCATGGACTGAGAAGCTAATTCTTTGCAAAGAAACCAGGAAGACCTAACTTCATAAATGATTTCCCTGTAAAACCCTCCCGAGACACCCAGGACCTCAGCTTCCTCATGCCCCTTTGCTGCTTCCTTGACATTCCCCCTTTGCCCATATTTCTTCCCAAACTCGAGCCAGGGTTGCTGTCAACTGGATGGATTACCCAGCTGCTAAACTCTCTGTCTCTTCTTGCTTACTAGTCAACATAATCAAAGGATGCATTCCCTCCATTTGAATTTTCATATGTGCTGTCTCTGATTTGAGCCAGAGACACATACACAGATATCTCGAGCTCAACTAAAGAAGTCACCTCTGGAGAGAGGGAGCCTAAATAATTTAAATCTCCAATATTTGTCACACTTGGTAGTTTTATGTGAGAAAATGCCCCCCACAAGCACCAAACATTGTTCACAGCCTCACCCACCCGAGGTTTCTTTCATGGGAGGATGCATCTTATGGCACTACCCCACCCCACCCGCCAAACAAGCTGGGATCAGCATAACCTTTCAACAGGATGAAAAGCCACTTTTCAAAAGGATGGAAATCAGAATCCATTATAATTAAGGATTCCCCTCACCTCCCAACCCATTCACCAGGCTGACACTTCTGTCTAAATTCTGATGTCACTGAAAGGACCCTCTGTCCAGGGAATTCCTAAAACTAGAACCAAAAGGTCAGCATGAAGGCTGGGACATTCCGGTCATTGACAGGAGCTGCTGCTGTGAAGTTGCCTCTTCTTTCACGCGTGGTCCACCCCGGAGGAGGTAGTGGGGGGGGGGGCGGTTCAAAGCACTTCCTGGAACCCTATATTCATTATCTAGAGTATTTATTTTAGGGACGTCCTGGTTCTTGGGAGGAGAGGTACAAAAATGAAAGGATGGTGGAGCGATAGGTGACTTTGGTAGTTTAGTTAGCTTCAGGAAAAAAAATAATTAAGAAGAAGAAGAGCACGAAGTTGAGCAGTTCTGCAAGAACCTAGAGTCCCCTTAGTCCCCTTTTATTATTTTATTTAAGCATTCCGAGGGACCACGCTACAGGCACCCAGATATTGGGACATCAGCCCAGGACGCAGCGGACGCGGAGCACCAGAGACGTGGGCAGGTACCCGGGCAGGTGGGGCTTCTACACAGGGGGCCCTGGAAGGGAAACCGTGGATGGCCAGAGCCCGACCCCTAGGAACCCAGGATTGAATGCTCATGGCAGCCCCCACCCCTACCCTGGCGTTTGAGGGGAGGAGGTCAGTTCTCCACTTTCCCACTCTGCGCGCGTGGCGCGCTGCCCAAGCCCGGGGACGCGCGATTTCTGGGTACTCAGTTCTGTAGCTCCGGCCGCCAACTATGCCCATGCCACTCATACCACTCCAGGTTCCCTCCAGGTAAGTGCAAAGCCGTTCTGGGGCACGGACATTTCACTTGTCTGTTCCGCCGGCCGAAGCTTCCCCAAAGCCGGGAACCAACTTTGCCTGCGCCGCAACGCGAGGCCGATGTCCCGACACTTGGAAGGATGCGGGCTCGCTTCACAGGGTACGCAGGGCGCAATGCGCCTGGGGCCGTTCGGTCCGCACCCCTGGAGCGCGTTGGCTCCAATACCGCGCTGCGTGCGCGCCCTCGGGGTACCTCACCCAGACCCCGGGGCGAGGCAGCGCGGCCCGCCTGCAGTTTCCAAACCCGCACACCACCTACAATTTCGCCCCGTTGCCCATCATTTTTGATCCCCACTATGAAAATAAATATTAAAGTCAAAGGGCCCGGGGGGAGGATTTCCCGGACAGGACAGAACATCTCTGCGACTTTTCCGCACCTGTTCTGGGCTTGCTCCTTCCCATTCCACAGAAATTTACATTTTCCTCTCAGTGAGAGGAAGAAAGAGTGAATGAGAAAGCGCTGCTCTAAAAGTCCGAGTCTGTAAAGGGGGGTACTGGAAAAGTTAGAGGCAGTTACCCCCAAGAAGGAAACCCAGGAAGTGTGCGGCTTTCTCCCTCCGACATCCCCAAGTGCCCTCGGGGTCCAGTCCACTTCAAGAATGCCTTGTAGGAGAACTGCGACACCCAGGATAGGGACAGCCCTACAGGCAGAAGGACAGACAGACGGATCAACGGAGAAGCAGAGCACCTACTGGTTGTGGTAGCCGAGGGGGTCCGGGATGCAGAGTTCTGACACGTCCATCAGGCCCGCTTTAGCATTCCCAGTTGGTAGAGAAAGACCGCGGGGAAATCACGCACGCGGAAGAGCGGGTGAAGGGCACAGGCGAGGTGCGCGTCAGGGCCAGGGCACAGTGCACCCGAGAAGGCAGAGTGGGAGGAAGCGCCGTGGTGGAGCGAGAACGAGGCAGAGAGCCGTGCGCGCACAGCCCAGCGCTCCCACGCCTGCACACACTCCGAGTGGGCAGAGGGGACAGGAAGCCGTGGAGGAGGCTCGGACACCAGAGACTTGGAGCCCACTAACCCTACTGTAGCTTTAAGGCTGGGAGACTGATGTATGGTTTGGCTCCTATTGGCTATCTCTCAGGGGCTGGACTTAAAGTGACAGAATCAAGCTGGGGTGGGGGGAGGGGGGTGAGCCAGTGAGACTTCAATGGAATCAGACGCTCAGGCGAGGTCCCCACCTCCTGAGGAGCAGGACGACTGGGCTGTAGAGCCTCAAGGCCTGCCCTCTCACCATTAAAGGAAAACACTTTTTGTCCAACTGGCTCATGGGACTAGGGAAGAGGCGGGGGTGGGGTGGTGGTGAAAGATTTGCTGCTTATATACCCTCCACCCTCCATCCTATCTTTTTAGTTGGCTGGTCTAGCAAACTCACCTCTCAGCCTTTTGGAATAGGTCTGTTTTCCAGATTAAAAACGAGTCACATTTCTCCACTCTCACACTAAGGAGAAGAGGCTAGTGCCTTAGAAATTCACAGCCTCAAACCCTGTTGTCTGGTGTGCAGAAATGCAAAGGATCAGGCCAGCAGGTGAGGCACTGTGGGAGAGAGCGGAAGAGAAACAATTCCCTGCCCAGCTCTCCTCACCTGGGTCAGTTGATTCTGAACCACTTTCATATGGTTCCCTGCAGGATGTGCATCTATAAAACGCTCTCTAGGTGCACAAAATGCTGCTTTCTTCATTGGCAACTCTCAGAGACGTACCCAGGACACAGACACAGGCAAATAAATTCCTGTCCGCTTAGGAAAATACAATAGTGGTTGAAACAAGCAACCTACCTGCCACATTCACTTTGAGGCACACAAGTAGACAACTTCAACATACACACCTGAATCCCCAGCTATGAACACACCTGCATTCTGGTCTGCTGCTCCCTCCGTGAACCTGAATGTGATGGGCTGCCATCGTACCAAAGCGAGCTATAAGTCATGCCCCAATTCTTCTTCTGGGGCCTGTCATCTTGTGAGATGTGCCAGCCACAGGGATAATAATCAATTTGATGATTCAAATGAGTGTGGGAGGGAGGGAGATATAGAATTATTTAAAAGGGGGGTGAAGGCCTCAGGAGAGACCACCACCTCATTCTCCTATATTCTACAGAAGGCAATGAGCAGTAAGGGGGATGACATAATTTTATCATCAAAATAATGTCTAAATGGAGTGTAACTCCAGGCAGTGTTCAAACACTTCAGCAATAAAAGCAGGAGAGTTGTGAGAAACCCTGAGAGGGGACAGCCGCTTGGGAGGGGCCGGGGACTGGGCAGCCAGACTGCAGATGATACTTGACTTGGATAAATGGAAGCGCGTGCAGGCTGGGACACAGCTGAGATTTTTCATGAGCGCTGAAGTGCAGAAGCGCGGGATTCTCCGCGAGCGGGGCTCCAGCAGGTATCGCACAGAGAGATGGATGAAGACGTCTGCTCTGCCAGTGGAACCCCAGCAGCCCCAGGTTTTTCCTTTCCTTCCCTTTTCTTCTTTTTTTTTTTTCCAACCACATAAGTACTTAGTCACATTAGAGACGGAGAAGGTGCCAACACACACTTTCTTTAAGCTTCTATGCTTGCAACCACCGTATCTTGCCAAGACCTCTGTACTGGTTTCTCTGCACCCTTTCTGGCCCCAGAGATGCCTTCTCCAAGCACACAGCAGCCAGGGGACGCTTTGTAAAGTGCACACGCAATATGCTCTGGTTGTAAGGAAGGCCCCACGTAACAGGCTGCTGTGTGTCCCTCTGCACTCCTCCTTGGGCCATGCCATGCTCCCACAGTCCTTGCGTCTGCCACCTAGAACACCTCACCTTCCAGACCATACCAGAACCTTCTGCTTTGCACTTTGCTTTGGGTAATTTATCAGTTGCCAATTATGTCTATGTGTTTTGGCATGAGTGATTCACCCACCCCCCACGCATATACACACACACTAGATTGTAAGCTCTGGGAAGGCAGGGGACCATGTCTGTTTTTCTTCACCAGAGAATCTCCAGAGCTTAACAGTGCCCAGCATGTGGAGTTGCTTGATCAAGATTTTGTTGAATGAATTGGTAAACTGTAGCTGTTTGGTGTGGGGTGCCAGAGCCTGCTGCCCCAGAAGGGGGTGAGGCCCCGACAGGCTGCATGGGATCAGCTGACTTCTTGCTGAGTGTGGGTGCGCCATGTTTAACTGGAGGCAGCACACTCGGTGGAGCATGAAAAGACAGCTTCCCAGCCCAGAGCAGTGGGTGCAAAGCCGCTCGGGCAAATGAGGGAAACTAGGAGGTCTGCGCTGGTTAAAAGCTAGGCTGACGCCTGTACACAATCACTGTCTCTGACGCCTGGCTTCTGGGCATTGGCTGATTGTCCTTTGGGGCCAGAATGAGGTACTGGAGACCTAGTCCTCCTCAGACTGTCCTCCTCCACTATGCCTGTCCAGCCTCCTCAGCACTGGGGCAGAGTTCTTTCTCCTTTGCCTCCCTGGCAAGCTTAAGCCTGCAGACCCTGCTACAGGGGCAATGCCTACTGCTAGCAGGGGCACCCTGGGGATCTGATCCAGCCTCATAGTCCCAGGCAAACCTGGCTGGGTTACAGAGTTCATGGGACCAGCATTTCTCCCACTCTGTCTGCAGCCAGTTCATGGGGGCCAGGATTCCTCCCCAAAGACAGGGTCAGTGTCCATGCCTCTAGCTGGAGAGGCGGCTGTGTGGGGGAGTGCAGAGGACTCCTGGATCTGGTCCTGACTACTCCATGTGGTCTTGCCACAGTCACCTCTTCTCCAGAAAATCAAGGTGGTCCAGGGGGTAGAGTCAGTTGGGCAAGGCTCTTGGGTTCCTTCAAACTTGAAATTCACTGAACCATTCATCACTTCATACCTCCACTGCCCACCTAGAGCAGAGGCTAACAAAAACTCTAAGCCACCCCTTCACTGTCCTATGTCCCAATACTGGCACCCCCAACTGAGCAAGCCAGCCAAAAGGAAATAGGACAAAAGGCATTAGGCACAATCATTGCAGAAAATGTAAAGGGGACACAGCAGGTCACTTTGTTTCCGTGACAAATTCCCTAAAATAAATATTTATTACATTCACAGAACCTTACAGGTAAGAGGGCTCAGGGATCATTTAGAACCATTGTAAGATTTTACAATAAAAAAGTGTGTGGATTTCGCTGTTGTGGCAAAGTGACCTACCCAAGGTCACATAGCGAATAAGTAGCAAAGCATGCCGTCCATGGATTTTTACTTATCCAGCTCCTAAATCTGTACACAAGTCTCTCCACTTGCCTTCCTCTCCTCTTCCCCAAGTTCAAGCTCTTTCCTGAGGAATAGGAAGCCCACCCAGAAATGGTGCCCTTAGCAACACCCACCCGTCACCTGGGAGATGATGGGAACCCGGGCTGCTGTGTCCACACCCTTCCCCAACACTTTTCTGGGAGGTGGTTTCCAGGAGGCAGATACCTAGGAAAATGTACCCAGATGTAGTATGCCCACTCTGTTCTCCAAACCTGTGTTTCTCTGGATATAAAAAGTTCCAACCGTGTGGTGCGTTGTGGGACACAGGTCCACGTTAACCACCCCTCCTTCCCATCCCAGTCTGGCTAAGTCCTTAAAATGGGCTGATCCAATGCCTGCACCTGGATCTCAAGGGTCACCCAAGTGGCCTCGCTCTGATCTAAGCAGCTGGCCCACCATTAACAGAGTCTAATCTTGGTATGTATCTCCCTCTCTCAGGGCCACATCCCTTGACACCAGGCATTCTGCACACGTAAGGCAGCAGCAAGGATGGTCTCTTGGGTTCTTGAATCCCCTCCCTGTGGTGTGATGCTCACGGCCCAACAATAAGGGTAAGTTTTTTCTCATCTTTCAAGCCAAGCAACTTATCAGGAGCTGGTGGACTTAACGCAGGCCCCAGAAGGGCAGAGGACTTGATGGCTTTACCATTAAAAGATAAGACTCACCAGGATTTTTTAAGAGTCTGCCACATGCTCCCTATGTCCAGTGAATATGGGGCATGGATTGTTCTGTTACTCCATTCCTGTCCCTCCCACTCCCCCACATTCCCTGAACCCAAGTTTCCAGGTGAGAACGACACTTGGGGAAACACCGAAAGTGTGTGGCTACTTCTTACCACCAGCCCGGGAAGGAGAGGATGCCTCCGTGGAACTGCCTGAATCACACTCGAGGCTTGTTTCTCTTCTGCCCCAGGGTCAGCGTCAGGGAAGGTGAGTCTAGAAAATGCATCCATCGACAATCCATGAAGACTAAGGAGTGCCTGTCCGAGACAGTGAACCTAACCTGTGCATCCCTGGGCACAGGGTCTATCAGGCCAGGGCTCCATGGTTTCCAGGCTAGGAAGAATGTCCTTGGCCACACACATCTATGGTCCCACTCACTCTCTTCTCACCTACTTGAATTGGGGGTGCAGAGTTATATCCCTGAGTGGTGGTCAGCAGACTGACAGCCCATTGGCTGGCACACATCCCGAGGATCATAATTAACTGATAACACTAATACAATGTGAGTTTGTACTCCCATAATGGTCTCCTGCTGACAGATAAATGCTGCGGAAACATGATGGCTTTTCCTGAAGCTGTAATGGGCCATTATTGGGGCAAGAAGGCTCATGTCCTATTAGCACTGCCACCATGACACCAAAGCTAAGATACGAAGGAGATGACGCCTTGAGTGGATAAAGGCCCGGGTTCCCTCCCACCCTCACCATCGTCCCTGTCATTATCTGACATCCCTACCAGGAGTCTTGGGATAAATTCCAGCTATTTCAAAGATCCATTATGAGTTTTTTATTCTGAGCCTCAAGATCGTATTCCAGTGGTTCTTAACCTGGGTTCTATCGAACCCTAGGGGTTCGATGAGTCGGTCTCAGGGGTTCGGAGAAGCCTCTGCCACAGAGGCCAGAATAAAGTAATACCGTAATTTGTTGTGAGTTCATGCACTTTGTTGGTTTTGTTCTTTGAGCAAGGTGATGTTCATGCACGGCTCATTTTGTGCACCACTAAAAAAAACATATACCTATGTCTTGAATTTGGAAAAAAAAATCATATTTTATTTATCACTAAAGAAGGGTTCGGTGAATGCGCATATGAAACTGGTGGGTTTGGTACCTCACAAAAGGTTAAGAACTACTGTCCTATTCTCACCAACAGAGCTGAGTAGTATATTAAAGTTCTCTATTTGCCAAAAAGACCCCTTCCTGTGAGCACTATGCAAGATAGCAACTTGCATAGTTGGAAGTGGGGCAGGCATGTGAGATATGTCTCCCCATAGAAACAAAGACCTTTCTCCCTCCTAATCACCAAGAGAATGGGAACACATTATAAACCTGACCAGGGGGTGGCGTAGTGGATTAAACTTCAACCTAGGATGCTAAGGAACCAGGTTTGAAACCCCTGAGGTCGCCAGCTGGAGCACAGACTCATCCAGCTTCAGTGTGCACTCACCAGCTTGAGCACGGGGTTGCCAGATTAAGTGTGGGATCATAGACATGACCCCATGGTCTCTGGATTGAGCCCAAAGGTCACTGGTTTGAAGCCCAAGGTCGCTGGCTTGAGCAAGGAGTCACTGGCTCAGTTGGAGCCACCCCCCCAATCCGACCCTGGTCAAGGCACAAATAAGAAAGCAATCAATGAACAGTTAAGGTGCCGCAACTATGAGTTGATGCTTCTCATCTCTCTCCCTTCCTGTCTGTCTGTCCCTGTCTGTCTCTCTCTCAAGAAAAAAAGGAACACATTATGACAGTGATAGCTTTATCCCCTACTAAATTTCTGGGGGAAACAAGAGGAGAAGTACAGAGAGAAGAAGAGGGAGGAGGAGGAAGTGGAAGGAAAAGGCACTGTGCCTTGATAGTACCTGGTACCTAAGGGACATGGGACAACTAGCTATTGACTAAATGAATGATCTGTCTAATTAAATATTTTCCATGAGAGTCGGTTATGGTTTTTTTCCCTTATAACAAAGAAATTTGACCTTATTTTCATTCTGAGTAACATATTAATTTGTCACCCAATTTCTTGTGACTTTTGCATCCATGTAAGCATAAAGCATAGTTGGTTTCAAGTAGCCACACAATTAGTTTCTCCAGTCTCATCATTGGTAAAAGGAAAACTTCTCTTTGATGATGAAACAACTGTAAAATAAAAAAATCTCAACACTGGCCGCAGAGAGAATGAACGATTTGCTTTGCAAACTCGCAAATTATGTCTGCGTGCATGTTTTTATTCTCAAGGACAATTATCTTAAAGAAACCTCAAAATACATGAAATGTTTGGAAAATTAATTCTAAGGGACCACACACATGTAAGTGTTGTTATTAAGTGGGAACAAAGACACATGTTGACTGAGCCTGTCTCCCTGGCATTAATGACAGAAGATTCAAAATGGGAAACACTGGGACATGTTTTCATTTGCTAATGGCTCAATTAAGGTAGAACTGCTTATTTCATGATTTTTTTTTTAATGTTTTACGGAGGGGCGGGGGAAACAGCAAATGCTTTCAGGTTTTAGGAAAAATTGAATGTGTTTTGTAAACTGTAAGGTGCTAGACCTGTCTAAAATATGATTAATTAAGATGATGGCTTTGCACTGTGTTTTTACTGCTGGCCGAAGGTGTATTACAATGAAACCAGTCCTGCTGGTGAACTGCCCGCTGCTCTGAGTGATGTGATTACGAATGGGTCAGTACTGCTTCCAGAGGAAGTCTTGGGCTCTGTCGCGGGGCCACCTCTAACATGTTTACTCTTCATAAACCATCGGGAACATGGAGCTTCAGGATCATTCCTGACTCAGAAGGGTTGCCTTTCTTAGAAGGACAAGACAAGGCAGGAAGGGAAACTGCAGATCCAAAGAGAGTTTAGAAAAATGGGCAAAAGGCAGCCAATGACACAAGATTTAATACGGATAAACACGGTAATACACTTGTCAGCAATGACCCTAGAAGGCGCCGGACGGCAGCAGGGCTGGGAGAGGGCAGCGATGCAGAGAGACACCGGGGTCAGAGCAGATAGCACATTAAGCAGGGGCCTCCAGCTCAATGGCATGATGAACACTGCTTTGGGGTAATTCTACAAAACCCAGCCGAGCAAGGAGCAGCAATAACTCCTCTTTACTCTCCCTTACACAAGGCACGGATGGAATTTTATGCTCAGCCCCAAGGAACTTGCTTCGAAAGCAGACTGGAAGGGTGATGAGCAAAGGTCTTGAGGAGAAGGTGTTGAAGGCCTCCCGAGGGTGTTTTGAGCTCCTCGGGAGAGGAACAAATGTGGGACAAGGTGGGATGGGTTGTCCCTGCAAACAGTGGATATATACTTGGGTCCCAGCACTGCGTCACGCACGCACTGCAGGTGTCATCCCAGGTTCCTTTGACTGTCTCCTTTTCTCTTGTCTCTTGGTCGACACCCCACTCAGACCAAGTCTCACCTCCACTTCTAGTGCACGAGGTCTGGCTTATAAGGGGCCAGAGAATGTGCCCCAGAAGTGCAGGAAGGTAGCTCCCAAATTCCTCCTTTTTCTGCCTCTGTGCACTCTTTCATGGTGATTTTAAAAAATAAAATTTCCTGCCTGACCTGTGGTGGCGCAGTGGATAGAGCGTTGACCTGGAACACTGAGGTCACTGGTTTGAAACCCTGGGCTTGCCCGGTCAAAGCACATATGACCAGCAATCAATGGATAACTAAAGTGAAGCAACTATGAGCTGATACTCCTTGCTCCCCCAACCCCTCTCTCCTCTTTCTGTAAAATCAATAAATAAAATCTTAAAACAACAATAGATAAAAAAATAAATAACTTTCAGTAAAGATATGCATGCCAAAGCTACCTGTAAATCTCTTTGGAGCCCAACAGGACATGGTGGCTGGCACCGTGGCACGTTGTCAGATTGCTTGGCATCTGTCCTCACCTCTATCACCCTCAGTTCCCGGGCCTTACACCTCCCCAGTGAAGTGTCCAGCATTTTGAAGGCTTCCCTCAGGCTCTGTTTTTTAGGGGACCAGGGCTAATATACAGACTGAATCAGCAGACAGTTGAGGGCCACTGACTTGCTTTCAAGCTATTTTGTTACTGATGACCCCTTTTTTGGTTAGGAGTGGGGGGCATCCTGAAGGCAAGGATTAACAGATTACTCTGGGTAGCCTGTAATTACTGTACATGAGTTACAGACTCTCTGTTTTACAAAGGCCCACATAGGCCCTGCCCCTTCTGCTCCACCCCCACTCCCCAATGACCCATTCACTTAGACACTGGTTCTAGTTCAATCACCAAGAAGTTCAGGTCAATAATGTCATCTGAAGCCAGCTGACAGGACCATCTGGCCCAACAGCCCTTCTCCACTCTCCCTTTTTCTTTCACCTGGGAAGCCATGTGCATACAGTTGACTCTTAAACAACAAGAGTTTCAACTATGCAGGTCCACTAATAAATAAATTTTTTTCAGTAAATACTGTAAATATATTTTTCTCTTCCTTATGATTCTCTTAAAACATTTTCTTTTCTCCAGCTTACTTTATTGTAAGAATACAGTATACGATACATATAACACATAACATATATGCTAATCTACTCGGTATATCATTGGTAAGGCTTCCTGTCAACAGTAGGCTATGAATGGTTAAGTTTGGGGGGAGTCAGAGTTATCTGTGGATTTTTGACTGTGCAAGGGGTTGGCACAGGGCCAAGTGTGCTGTTCCTAGGACGCCCGTCCTGGGCTCTCCCCTTTCCCTGGTTTTCTCCCTGTTCGTACACCCACCCAACAGTAACTCTAAGTTGCTTTTGGCTTCAAGTGCCAGGAGAGGCCAGCAGCTTCCGGAGGAGAAGCCTATGATCTCACACAGAAGACATTCTAGCGGCAGACCGTTTCATCTTTCTGCTCGGCAGTCCTTAGCATGTTGGCTGTCACCTTCAGCTTGTCCCCCACCCCCACCCCCTCCGATTAAAGGATGGTTCTTGTGGCCTAGGCATCCTGCCTCCCCCACTTGTGCCTAAATCCAGGAAGGGGGTGTATGTAGATGTGCATTATGTTGGGGAAAATGTCGCCCCTTATGACTCCAGTTTATTTCTCAGTTGTTTGCTTTTATTTGATTTTAGTCGGAGGAAAATCTTCCCCAGGATCTCCCCATCCCCACCCCGGCAGGCTTATCCACACATCTTCTTGGCCAGGATCCAGTCACATACGCAACCCAAACCAATCATTGTCAGGGGAGAAACGGATCGCCGCCATGACTCGTTTAAAATATGCTCAGTCCCTGGAGCTGGGGGAAAGGCTCGCTGTGCCTGAGGTCACTGATGTGGAATGGCAAACAAATCCATTCCTGTTGGAGAAGGTGGGCATGGCTGCCACACCTGATGGTGGCCCACTGGCAGGGCGAGGACCTGAGAACACCATGGCTTCCAGCAATAAAAGGGCCATCGTCTGTACAGACAGAAACCAACAACAAAACTAAAAGTCCGGCTGCTTTTTGCCACCACCTTGCTCATTAAAACAATGTCAGTAGTAAACTATCCTTCCTAAGAAAGTCTCCTGTTGCGCTAAGTCCTATGCAACTGCTGCAGTTGCTGTTGAGTTTTAATTATATATGTAAGCTTCAAATTAGCATGTTCTTATTACCTAAATTTGAATACAAATTGCATTGCACGTGGAAGTTACAGAGTCAGCCACACACACACGCACGCACACATATGCATGCACACACACACACTTAGCTGCACGGAGTTTCAGGAGTAAGTTCATAACGCTGTAGAATCATTCGCGATGACTTAAGGCCCAGTTGGCGTCTCTGCCTGGGGTATTGTAGACCCCTCTGTGCAAATGGTGGTTTCAAACACAAGGAGAGCACAGTGATTCTATGGACAGGGAGAGAACCCGGGGGTTTCGCCTGTGTCCTTCTATGTGACCACTTGGAGTTTTTAATTTACATTTAAATTTTAAAACAGTGAAACAGAGCAGAACTGTGACATGTGGTATTTGTAAGTTCAAATATTAGTTCCTACATGATAAATTTTATTGTTTGAATAATATGTTAGCATAGAAATGTACTCTTTGTTTTGAATTGTTTATGGTTTCTACACTAGTCAACACATCAGGCAAATAATTTTAATAATAATTTTAGTAAAGGTTGAATAATGATCATTATTAATTATGTCATGATTATTACTAAGTATAATTTTGTTGTACAGAGGAGGGTAGATCCGGTGTTAAATATTTCAGGTTTGCCCCCTTCGCTCCTCTTGCCCAGTTCTTTTTCTCTCCCCCGCGCCCCGTCCCCGAGCTGGGCCACTGGTCCTCAGAAACAGAAAGGAGAGTGTCCACATTTCCCTGGGATGTTTTTAAGGGAATTCATCTCCAGATAGATCAGTAAGAGCCATTATGAGCTCATATGTGTCCAGAAATCTCAGCATCTTCATTATGTCTCAATTTTCCTTTAATTGAACAATTCTGTCTTTAACCAAATGCCATCAAAAAGACAGAAACTCTTTTTATTTATGATATGGTTAATTCTGTGTTTTCATTATCTCTTTGTATTGTATTGTTCACTGAAGAAGGTTAACTCTAGTATGAACTCCTCCGTCTCAATGACGAGGAATGGAGCAGAGTGGTGGGGACGTACCACTTCCTGAGCACCCACTCTGTGCTGGGCACCCATTGTTCTGGCAGGAGCCCTGTCACGGGGTAATCAGGCCCACTTTCCATCTGAGGTGGCCATCATCACTCTCATTTTATCTACTGAGGAGGAAATTGAAGCAGCGAGGGTAAGTGGCCCAAGGCCAGAAGATAATCTAAGATTTGATTCCAAGTCTAGCTTTACCTGAATACCTGGCCCTTCCACCATGTCACCTTGATGGAGTCCATATCGGCACTGCATCTGTGGCTAAGAAAGAGGCCTTCATGGGCTAGCCCAGGAACCATACTTAGCATCATAAAGAAGTGGAAAAACATGTGCTGAGGTACAAGCAACCAATTTATTTTATTTTATTTTATTTTATTTTATTTTTTGGAGGAAGAGAGGGAAACAGACAGGGATAGACAGACAGGAAGGGAAAGAGATGAGAAGCATCAACTCACAGTTGCAGCACCTTAGTTGTTCATTGATTGCTTTCTCATATGTGCCTTGACTGGGGGGGGGGGGGTTGTGCTCCAGCTGAGCCAATGACCCCTTGCTCAAGCCAGCAACCTTAGGCTTCAAGCCAGTGACCTTTGGGCTCAAGCCAGAGATCATGGGATCATGTCTATGATCCCACACTCAAGCCAGCGACCCCACACTCAAGTTGGCAAGTTTACACTCTAGCTGGCGACCTCGGGGTTTCGAACCCGGGTCCTCAGCATCCCAAGCTGATGCTCTATCCACTGCGCCATCGCCTGGTCAGGCCAAGCAACCAATTTATAAGAGGACTTTAGGAACATAGCCTCTGGCAAGTCAACAAGGACCAAATCTATCCCCGACTGAACAGGTATTAAGCAAGGTATGTTCGTTCCTGATAGAGAAGTTCTTTAAAATCAGAATGAGCCTGACAAGGCGGTGGCGCAGTGAATAGAGTGTCGGACTGGGATTCGGAAGACCCAGGTTCGAGACCCCGAGGTCACCAGCTTGAGCGGGGGCCCATCTAGCTTGAGCAAAAGCTCACCAGCTTGGACCCAAGGTTGTTGGCTCCCGCAACGGGTTGCTTGGTCTGCTGAAGGCCCGCGGTCAAGGCATATGTGAGAAAGCAATCAATGAACAACTATGGTGTCGCACCGGCAACAAAAAACTAATGATTGATGCTTCTCCTCTTTCTCCATTCCTGTCTGTCTGTCCCTATCTATCCCTCTCTCTGACTCTCTCTCTGTCCCTGTAAAAGAAAAAAAAATCAGAATGAGGTACGCTCTCAGCACTGAAAGGAGAAAATGAGCAAAGGAGTGTAACATCGGGGAAGAGAACAACTGGTTTTATGGAGTGATGCCAAAGGGTAAATTTTCACTTTCTATGACTTGGAGAAGATGTCGAGCGACTAGAAGAAGAAGGAGGAGGTGATGAAAAGGAAGAGGATCTACTGCCAAGCACAATTTCCCCATTAGGGCCAATTTGCTTGGTTGGAGCAGGTTCAAATGGGCAACAATTCTGAAACCAGCTAGATATGCTTGAATGGTTTCTGCAAACACACCCAAGAAATCCAGAAGTCCCCTCTGAAGGTAGAATAAATGCTCTAATAAAATAAGGAGGGCTCATTACTTCATAGCCTTTCCCCCTTCCAGTTTGAAAGGCCATCACAAGATCAAATTAGTGGTTTTATATTCCTATTTCTTTCAACAACAATCAATGCACATTTCTCTTTGCTCCTTGAATCCTAGCTTACCTACCTATTCAACTAAGTACAGTAACTTCCTACCCCAGTACCGGAGGATGGGCCAGAGCAGTGGTTTTCTACCACTGGCCATCAGAAAGTTTACGCCACTTCACAAAAGAGTTAAACACCCTGATGTATGAAGCATATCTACCCAATGATCTTAGTCAAATTTACTTATGTTCAGAGTGATTGCCACATATCAGCCTGTATCATTGATGAAAATACTATTGAGATTGTCTTATATATCTTTGGAACTTGTGGACTTGTTTGAACAACCTTTTGCACCATGCAGAGCATTTACCAATCATGCACAATAGACGAAAAGCGTTTGGACAAACTTATGTTGTGTTCAACACATCACACACATGGAGTTCGGAAATCAAGCACCAGCTTGTCCTGTGTTGCACTGTTATGCACGGTAAGATAAAACTTTATTCGTTGTGTGTTTCTGTTTCCAGCTGGCTCAATCACCTGTCTCCAAGTGTAGAAAAACCACTGGGCTAGAGGACAGAGACTTAGTTCTTTAATAACTATTCAATGACAGCTGGTCCACAGGAGAGAGACTCTCCCATAATGGTGTGTGTCTGTGGGATCGCACAAGCATTATTTTAAAACAATGGTTTAAAATTCTTTTTAAAGTCTTCAGCTACAACTGTACATAGAATTCTGTTATATAAGCAGCAAAAATTAACTTTTCTGATTTAAACAAGTGTGTCTCACTCTCGGTCCTTCAGTCCCACCCCCAAGGGAGACCACAACCCACCTTGATAGAACCTTACGTCCCCTGGGAGCACAATTTGAAAATCAAAGTGGTATCTCTAAAATCAATGTTTTCAAAATAGCATCAAACCAATCATCCAATAAATCAATAAATAAAATAAGCATCATTACTATAAATCAGACTCATGCCTGAACGACATCCCCTTTGGAGGCTCTGGGGCCATGTTAGAAAAGGCCATTGTTAAAAGGTAGCAACCTGCCCAAACACCTTTGCTTTTTGTATCAGTGTTCTTTGCCATTCATTCAGAATGAGGTCAAGACCATTTAGGTGGTCAGTGCAGCATACTTGTGAGCAAGGACCAAACTCGTTATCATGGGGAGTGTAGCTTGGTGTTTCTCAACCAGTGTCACCATGTACAGGTGGATTTCAAATCAGGGATGAGGTCAGTTACTAGGAATGTTAATATTGGTAAAGTACCAACATGTGCAAGCACAATACTCTTTCTCATTTAGTACCTAGTAATGTTATTTCATATACTTATGTGGGACGTGATTTCTTGAGTGGGAGCATAAGGGGTGAATCAAAATATATTGAATATTTTGTGAATTACAAGCAACACTCTGTGTGCTGATGGGAAAGTGTCTCCAGGTAAGTTTCCTGCTGTGTGTGTTGACGAGCAATGGCCGAGGAAAGAAGAGCACAGGCTTTGGATTCTGGCAAACTTCAGTTCAAATCCTCCCTCTGCCTTTCATCTGCTATGACACAGGGACAATATGGAACCTCCCTGTCCATCTTTTCTCAATCTTTAAAATGTTTGGTTGCAGGGTAGTGTGTATAAAGCACTTTGCACAGTGCCTGGCACATAGTAAGTGGTCAATAGATACTAGTTCCGCTCCATCCTTTCCTAAATGGAGGTCCTGACCTCATCTCCGGGGAGAGAAGCCTGCCTCTCTCTGTGATCATCTTCTCTATAACCTATCCATCATCCGTATTACATGCAGACCCCAGAGTGGAGAACAACTGAGACATTAGTCAGTGGCTGACTTTATTCACTGTGACAGCCCCAGTCACATGCTCTCCTCCCCACCGCATCTCATCTCCAGAGCACTGAGGATCTGAGCAGCATCTTCTCAGCCGTAATTGGAGCGCAGCTCCTCAGAGCCCCACCACTCTCTGTCCACCTCACCATGAGCTCCCAACCACATAGCCCAAGAGTTGAATGCCTGGACCATCCTGGTGAGTGTAGACTCCTGTTCAATATCACCATCAAGGCCACAGTCAGGTCCACCCCCTAGAGATGGCCTTGAGTCTGTGTTGTGACTCCAACACGAACCCTCATGCCGACCTAACCCCTCCCTCAATCTGAGTCCTTCAACAGGGATGTAAAGAACTGCCACCCTTTCAGCCTCTGAGGTTGTTCCATCTTCAGAAATTCTCCTTCTCCTACACTCCTGTTAGGAACACCAGCTGTTGCCCAGGCAATCCTCAGAAGTGTGTATATTACTCCCATTTCTTAATCTTGAAGGAAGAGTCATCTATAGGTAAAAATCCAAATACTGGCCATTTCTTCTCCAAGGGGCCTTTCAGAGGTAATAGGGAAGCAGGGTTATTCAATTTCCCACAGCTAAACTGTCCTCCCCTCACTGCCGTGGCAGAGAGGGAGCTGACCACCATGAGGTCCCCTCCCCCCTCAGGGGACCTCTCAATGCAGCCACTTTGAGTGGGCCCAGACAGAGAGGCATGTGAGCCCCTGACCCCACCTGCCTAGCCACTGATCAGCCAAGTAATCTGGAATGGGCTGGGATCATCTCCAACCTAGGGTGGTCTGGGTGTAATGAAAACACAGGATGGCTTCCCAAATGTGTCCTTCATGATTCCATGGCCCACAATAGAGAGAGTTCCCTGTCCAGTGTCTGCAGGAGGGGCCAGGTGGCAGCACCCCCAAGCAGGGTGGGAGCTGTGCGTGTGTGAGATGACCTGTTGTCTCAAAGCCCTCCCTGGATGCTCATCAGGAGTCTTATCAGCTTATGATCAGAGGTAGAGCAATGCCTTCTGACTGGCAAGGGGGAAATAAACAGTCAATCCAGCCTCTGTGTGACACTTCCAGGGTCCTTTTTTGGTGGTGGTGTGCAACAAAAAGATTTTGAAGATGAATAGCTGGTCTTAGAGTTCAGAATGGAACAACCCAGAGAGGTAGTCAGGGGTTCGTAGACCAGGTGGACAGAGCAATGGCGCGTCTTCATCATCTGTTCAGTCTTGTGATACTCACTGCCGCAACTGCACTAGAGCCCTGTGGTGAAGCAGTCTGCACAGCAGTGGACTTTGACTTGGAGGCGCCCCACCCAATATATATAATGATGCATATAAAGAGAAGGGAGACTGTCAGCCCTCCTCTCACCCTTTCACCTCCAACACAGGAAAGGCAGCCGTTGTTGGTTCGTTCCCAGGACATTTTCTGGCCACGTCCTCCTAGGGGCAGGACCACTCTGTGTTAAAGGTTCCCACTTGACCTTCAGACCTTCCAGCTTCTTAGAGGCAAAGCTGGCTTGTTCTGCTCCCCCTCCAGTTCCTCAGTCTGCCGCTCAGCAGGTCAGGGTCTGGTCCAGGACAACCGTGTCTTGAGGCCACGGGGAGGGAGCAGGGAGCAGGAGTGGAAAGCGAGCACCTACTGAAGGAAAGCCAGGGGCACCAGTAGGAGCCCTCCCAAAGTCCGCGACTGTCAGGGTGTGCTGCACAGGGCAGAGGACACTCCTGCCTCCCTCACACACCAGGCTGGACACAGAGCAGAGCAACATGACAGTGCAACAGGGGTGCAGGCTGTGGGCAGGGACTCCAGGAAGGGGGAGCAGCCCTTGGCATGGGCAGTCCCATCTGGAGGTCTTAGAGGACTTCAGCAGCATGCTCAGGGACTAATACTGGACCCCGGCCACCTGAATTTAGATTCATGTTTTTTTCCTTTTTCTATTATGTCCTGTAGAAAAGTCAGGAACAAAAAGCAGTGGAGTCCCGAAGGCCCAGATGTAGCCACACCTGACAGGGTGTGCAGGCAAGTGAGCTTGGGGGTTCCAGCTTCCATGAGCTGCCTTCCCTTCACCCCCAAAGGTCCCAGCTAACAAAGCCCGTGTTACCTTGCTCTCTGGACCTTTACCCACACTCTTTCTTCTTCCTTCCTTCTCGTGCCCACTTCCCACCATCCTTCCCACAAAACCAGCCTTCCCCTGGTATGCCCATGCAGAAGCCCTGGCATCCCTCCTCCCTCGGCCACTGCTGCAGGTGGCCCCAAGAGCCGGTAACTGTGTGCCCGTCGCCTCCACCTGGGCAGGGCCACAGTTCCGGACCTGGGCTCCCTCCTGACTCCTCCCTGTGTGAGCTGCAGGGATAGGACAGGCTGCTTACCCCTCAGGGCTGTGGGGAAAACAACCGGACTGACCTCAGAGGGTGGCTCGGAGCTGTGGTATAAAGCTCTCAGCATAGTGCTGGGCCCAGCCCAGCAAATGTTTACTGGTTTTTCACCCCTAGAAAGGAACTAACTTATGTTTAAAGATACAACGCCAAGAGTTTTAACTTGTATATTCCCCAACCTTGGAATATTTTGTCTCTGTGCCCCTCTCTCACACCCAGCAAGGCCAATACCCACAAAGGCATCCATTCATTCCACTCAAAGCAGTGTCGGGTGAGCAAAGGCATGTACATCTTCTTGAATTATAGACTTATCATCACCCAGACCTGTTTTGGTTTGGCAAATGGAAGAATATACTTCAATGTTCATCAGCAGTGGTCCTCCCCTGGCATCACGCTTGGAATTCCAGAGGGTGATTTGAAAGTTGTGGTACTCAGAGTGGGTTCCGGATCAGCAGCCTGGGCATTACCTTGGATTGTGTTGGAAAAGCTAAATCTTGAGCCCCATCCCAGACCTGGGTGGGGATCAGCAGTCTGCATCTTAACAAGCAGTCAAGTCACCCAGGAGGTCAGGATGCATGCTCAGGTTTGAAAACCACTGAAGTAAAGGTTTCCCAGACATTAAGTAGAGTAAGTCCTTAAGTCCAGCTTCTTGCAGCCTACATCTTCCGGCTCAGACAGGCTCAGAGAAAAGGACTTTTGAAAACTGTCTTTACTAATTTTCCATAAGAGGACATTTTAGGGGAGAATAAACCCTTCCTAATCGTGCAGTCTGTACTTCACGGTGTACCGGATTAAACACGAAGCGACCCCCCCCCCTTTCCATTTTCAATATCTCATTTTTTCTTTTCTTTATCAACTTTTCATGGAAGTAACATACATACAGATGTATCCCCACAGCTTATTCCCAGACAGTTTGCGGAATTTTCATAAAATAAACACATTTCTGCGCCAGGCACCCAGATCAAGATGTGGAACATGGCCAGCACCCCAAGGTCCCCTTTCAGTCACTATCCCTGCCCCCATTCATTCCTTAGTTTTAAATCGTAGGAATATTGTAAACAAGGAAAATTATTTTACAGAAGCAAAGTTCCTGCCGTTTCACTTACACTGAAATGACTTCAGTTTTGCTCACTCCGGGGCACGTCTATTACCTGCTATCACTACTCCTCCTAAGCATCCTTTAAAGTGGTCCCACATTCTACCATCAATTTCACCAGGCCCCTTACTTAGGTTGTTTCTAACCTTTCACTTCTACAGTGAGCCTCTTCCGACCTCCCACTTCCTTCTTTTCTGGAATGATTCCTTAGAATCAGCTCTCAGAAGTCAAACTACTGGGTCAAAGGCCCTGACATTTTATTAAGGCTCTTTATCATTTGCCTTTTTGTTTTTCTGATTTTTTACTGCAAACCCTGTCTCATTTGGGTAATACTCTGTGCATTTCCTCAGAATTCTGGATATGGACTCTTCTCTCCCACCCTCCTGTGGACTCGGGAAGACGCTTTGGTAACATTTGGTGGGAGCGGAGAATGCTGATGAATTAATTACCCCTGCTACCCATTAGAAAGGCTGTAGCTTGGCCCCAGCAACAGACTGGAGCTGGGCAGCCCTCCCACCTCCCCCACCTGGGGAGGGGGTGTTCAAGGAGAGGCAAACCTTCCCTAGGGTCCCCGTAGGACGCTCCTAGTGGCCTTCGAAGGCCTAGCAAACGCCTTCTGTCTCAGGGAGGAGACAGAAAGGAAGGCAGACGCGGAGCAGGGGGTAGTACCAGGTTGGGCAGCGCAGAAGACTGGGGGAAAACCCGCAGAAGAGCTCAGCCACACTGCCCGCGCTGACGCTGACGGGTGAACAGGCGTGATTACTAATTCATGCGCGCGTCTCGTGCCCCATCCCGGGGGGCGTGCCCCATCCCCTTGAAAGCTGGGCAGTACCATAGGGGAGGATGAGTCTGGAGGGAGCTCAGAGCTAGGAGGTCTGAGTGGAGAGCCCTCCCACGGGCCACTTGAGACTGGAAGGTCCCCTCGGCCATGGGCCGGGAAGGCAGTCAGGGACTAGAAAAAATCAGTCCGCAGGGTTTGAATTAAAATGTTCACTCGGTCATCCTGGAGACAGCGTAGCAGGAGACAGCACAGGTTCCAGAGCTAAATTCTCCGAGTCCTTATGTGTAAAATGGGGGAAATACAGTACTTAGCTTATAGGATTATTGTGAGGATTAAATAAATGAGTTAATAAGAGAAAACACTTAGGCACGTCCAATAAACCTGCCCCTGTACACACGGGGGGGGGAGCCAGTGATCTGGCCAGGAGACACAGTGGGGGACAAAGGTTAGGAAGTGTCTGCTCCTGACCTTCACACCATCACTCATGAACACAAGTGCTTGTGGGGAAATCCTATCCTAGCCCTGACCCCACTCCTCCACCCATTCCTTCATCAACCACTGGTGAAGAAGGTGGGGAAGGGCCCTGGAGTGCAGCCAGTAACAGCCACATCAGCACCTTCTGCGACTAGCTCCTGGGGGCTCTGGCTGGACATGAAAAGAACAGACCAGAGCTGCGCTCTGCTGGAGCCCAGCAGTCCCCTGCCCTTTCCTGCCAGTCCTCCAAGATGGGGTTGCAGGAGAGACTGCAGCGGAGAGGGGAGCTGAACCTCCGGACACGAGTCAGCTGGGTCCAGGGTGGGGGAGAGAACACCTGCTACCCGGAATGGGTCATTCCGGATGAGAGCAGGAGTCAGGGCTGGGCGGTCTGTGTTGAGAGAGAGCTCACACCCAGCCATTGCCTCCTGGTGCTGGGCCCTCTGCCGGGTACTCTGATACACAGTCTCACATGTAGGTGTATCATGCCCATTTCACAGAGGAGAAAACTGAGGCTGAGATAAATTAAGCAACTTGCCTTCTCTTGAGCATCTAGTAGTGCCCCTGGGCACTGAGGGGGAGGCAGACAGGACAGAAGACCTGGCCCTTCTCCTGAAGAAGCATCCACTAAGGAGGGAGAAACAGGGCTGGACCCGGAAATCCCTGCGGTGATCCATGCTGACCCCAACTTCAGAGCTCAGCGATATGGTTCAGTGGAGTGTGGGGATGGGGTGGGGGGGGCGTGGAGCAGAGGAAATAAGGCACTGGGGCAGAAGAGGCAAGGCCAGCCTTGGACTGGGCTTGGAAAGTTGGAACAACATAAGTGGAGCCTGGGGGTGACAAGCACTTCAGTCATTAAGGGAGAAGGAAGTGAATGAGTGTGCCTGAGCCCTTACCAGACATACTGCTCTGCCTTACAGACCCCAGCTACCCCTGGAGAGCAGCTCCTGGTAGCTGTTCTCCTCCAGCCCCTACTTTAGTCCTCACTGCCCGGCCACGTGGTCCCTGCTTTGGGCTGCAAAGAAGGTTGCCTGCAATGGAGACGCATCACGGAGGAAGTTGTACCCAAAAGGATGGAGAATTTAAAAATGTTTATTTCAAATGCTCTCCTACCTGGCCCATACAAATAAAACCCAGGACCTCCCTACACAAACACCCCTGCTCTTCCATTCCCATGACACATCTCATAGCTTCTTGTGGGTCAGGCCTTCACCTTATCGCAAGTCTCTGGCCTGAGAAGCAGCTGAGCACAGACCAAGGGACTGTGGTAAGAACATCAATTTGGTTCACTCTGTGAACCTGGCTGAATCCCTTATCCTCATGAGCTCAGCATTTCTATCTCTAAAATGGGACTAATGTACTTTCCCTCCTCAACTCAAGAGGGTAGTGGTGGGATATGTCCTTGGGGAAAGGCTGCTGTTACTTGAGCCTGTTTCATCCAGGGAGTACCTTCTGTGTGCCTGGTGGCAGGGAGAGCAGGATGCCACAGCCCAACAGCAGAGACAAGCAACGGACACAGGTGACAAGCACCAGACACAGGTGACAAGCACATGGAGAGATGGCAGTGGGAGGGGGGTTCTGGGGGCCACAGAGCGGCAGGGAAGAACTCACAGAGGGTTTGCCATGCACATGCCCCGGGGGTGGGAAAGGGTATGCCAGAGGGGGAGCTCAGGGCACACATATACGGAGTCAGGAGGCAGGAACAAGTAGACAGAATCCACAGGGGGCAGTAAGATACAGTGGTGGTGACATCAGCTTGGAGCCAGGATCCAAATCCTCGCTCCATGTGACCCTGCACATGTCACTAACCTCTTGGAGCTCAGTTTCCTCAGGTGCTACTGGGTAAAGTGGGTTACACATAAAGTCCTCAGAACCCTGCCTGGCACGGGCTCAGTCTAAATAAAAGTCGGAGATGCTTCCGCTGAAGTCCCGAGGTTGAAATGCCAAATGGACCCGGTGGGAACTCTGTCCCCGCCCCTAGGGGCGGGAAGACCACATTGTTAAACCCAAGATTCGGGGTGAACCTTCCAACAGGCAAATCTGCAGAGATTAGGCGGGTTCAGCAGCCTGGCTGGTTTTGACATCATACTGAGGAATAAAGTAGTGGAGTGGGGAATGCAAAAGAGCGGCTCTTCAGCTCTGCTCCCTCCTTTTGCCCAGAACAGGAAGGCAGACCCTGACCTGTCCCGGTGAGGTGGGTGACGCTGCCCTCCCTTTCCCCACTCTCCAACCGGTTTGACTCCAGACCGTTCCGGGAGAGCAGCACGCTCGCGAGGGAAGCCACAAACAGCTTTACCTACAAACTCCACGAAGGATAGAAATCTACAGTCAAGAGTGCCTCGCAATGGGAAGTGTCAGAGCCGCAGGATGTGCCCACTGGGTGACTCTCTCCGCTGCCGGCTGTGAGCAGGAGGGGCCTCATGCGGCTGCTCTCGGGCCGATCGCCACCAGAGGGTGCTCTAGATCCGAGTGCTCAGAGCTGGCCGGCCGCGGGTGGCCTCGCGTGGCCGCGGGCACGGGTGAGCTGGTGAGCGTCGGCATGTGTGTTGGGGACCAAAGAAAGGAGAGCCTACGTTCCCGGATGTCAGCTCAGAAGTCGAGGGTTAGGTTTTCTAATGATCAAGCTCAGAGCAATCAGGACAGGGCACTTAGAAAAGTGATACTAATCATATGAAACTTACAAATGTATGTATTTCTGTGTGCCAGACACTGTAATTTGATCTTCATTCCAACCCCAGGAGACAGATGCTATTCCTGCCTCACTTTACAGCTGGATAAACTGCACCTCAGTGTGCTAGAGGTCGTGCAGCTGGAGAGGGCCACAGCTGGGAACTGAGCCTCAGGGACGGCCCCTAGTCTGTGCCCTTACTGGGCACATTCTAATAATTTCTCTCTAGTAATCCATTCGTCCCTTCCCCCTGAGGGTTACTCTCTCTCTCTCACTAGCAGGTCACTGGGTGAAGCCACTCACCCCTTCCCTGCAGGAAAGAAGGTGTGTGGCTACATTTCCACTCAGCAGTCTGGCATCACTCCAGCTGTCCGACGCAAAAACCAAGCCGTGGCCTCCAACAGATTCTGCTTTAATTAACATTTATTGAACACTAACTATGCACCAGGAACCGAGTTAATGCACTTATGCACGTTCTCACGCAACACTCCCAGCTATGGGTGAATTAGGTGTGCTCATTCTCGTTTCTATTTTACATACAATATGGAAATGAAGTAAGGGAGGTAAGTGATTCTAAGTCACACGGTTAAAACCTGACAGCTTCTGGAGGTCCTCCCACCATATCTACCCACTCCTTGCTTTATTCATTCAGCAAACTGTTACTGAGTACTCAGTCTGTGCCTGGCACTGTTGAGATGCTGGGAACTCAACCGTCAACAGGACAGACAAAAATTCTCGCTTTCTCAGAGTTCACATTCTTCATCAGATACAGGGTGTCCCCCAGTGGCGTTAACCCAGCTTGTTTTGAGATGGCTCATGAGACGAAGGCATGAGTATTGAACAGAAAACAAGCTTTTGCATATGGTGCCACATATGAGATAATATTCCTGACCTCCACCTGGAAGGTCGGGTATTTATGGTTGTCATAGGTGGAATTGTATCCCCCAAAACGATGTATAAAATCCTAACCCCCCAGTACCTGTGAATGTGACCTTATTTGGAAATATGGCCTTTTGCAGATGTAATCAAGCTATGAGGAGGTTGTGCTGGGGTAAGGTGGGCCCTAAGGCAATAGAACCAGAGCTGATACACACGCACGCACTTGCACACACTCACACACAAGGGGAAATCGCCGTGTGACAATGGACGCAGAGACTGAAGTGCCGCACCTGTAAGCCAAGGAACTCCAAGATTTGTCGCCCACCAGCAGAAGGGACGCAGAGGCAAGGAGGGGTTCTCTCTGGGTTTCAGAGAGAGTATGGTCCTGCTGACACCTTGATTTCAGACTTCTGGCTTCCATGTTTGCTGTTTTAAGCCACCCAGTGTGTGGTATTTTGTTACAGCTGCCGTAGGGAACTAGTCTAATGGCATTAACTTCAATTTTGTTCCCAATAAGGGGGATGAACTTGGATTACCCACCCAGTGTTCTTCTCACCCCATCTCCGCAGAGCTCAGGGTCAGGGGTATTACTGTGTCCCTGCACTGGTGCAAGGCTCACAATTGAGCCATGGTCTCAGTCTCACTGTCCTCTACCTGTTTGATTTAGCCCATGGCTCCCAGCCAGGATGATAAAGGTGTATCCTGTTTGCAGAAGTAGAGCAGACAGCTGGCAGGTGTGCCCAGGCTCCCATACCTCAACTGCCAACCTCAGGCCTGCCAACCTCACTTGGCATTGCCAAAGCCCATGTTGCTGATGTGCTGCTCATTCATTCCTGGGGAGGGGAGGGCCAGGGGGAGAGGCCAAGTCATACTAGTCCAGCCAGCTGTGTCCAGGTGGCCCATGACAGTGGCAGACAGAGGCCACTACAATGGTGGGGAGTCACACATGGCCCCGTCCGTCTCACTCGTCACCCCACGAAGTGCTTGATACAGCTGTCATTGTGCCTGGTTCATCAGAGGGCTCTGGCTCTGGGAGGCAGAATACTAATCCGCTCAGCTTAGGAAACTCTGGTTTGGAAATGCACAAAGCACCAAATCTGAAAACTGTGGAGAGACTTAATCCTTCGTCGTGAAGCTGAGGATACACATGAACCTACTCTCCTGGGAGATTGGGGCCTCTGTGATGCTCACTTCAAATCTCCCAGCAGCCTTGCAAGCCCCTCTGTAACCCCAGTTCACTGAGTTTTTCTGGGCATATAGGCTTCCACATGCAGAGGCCCTGTCTCCGGAGAAGATAGCCAACTTCATGAGGGCAGAGGCTGTTAGAATCATCTCGTCTAGCAAGCACCGTACCTTCCACAATAAAGGAAGCCAGACACGTGGCCTGCCTCCTCATGGCCCCAGCTGGCTTGATGGGGACAGTACTTCTACTTTAGGAGCAGTAAAGGTTCCTTCTGGATTGTCTGGCCCAGCTTGTGAGGGAGGGAAAGGAGCAGAGAGTCTGTTTAGACGCCCTAGCTGGGATTGGACAGCTCTTGGCTGGAGGCTCCCCTGGGGTGGATGTTTCAGAAATCAGAGCAGGTTGGTGGGTGGCAGCAAGGGTGTCAAGGGGAAAAGAAACCTCCGACATCATTCACTAAGAGAATACCTGTCTTCCCATGAACAGGTGCCTGAGAAGGGAAGTGAGAAAGGCAGACGGTGCAGAGAACATACTGCTCTCATCCAGCTTGCCTCCTTCCTTCCTTCCTTCCTTCCTTCCTTCCTTCCTTCCTTCCTTCCTTCCTTCCTCCCTCCCTCCCTTCCTTCCTTTTCCTCTTCCCTTCCTTCCTCCTTTTCCTTTTTTTCTTCCTTCCTCCCTTTCCTTTTTCCTTCCTTCCTTTCTCCCTCCCTCCCTTTCCTTTTCCTTCCTTCCTTCCTTCCTTCCTCCCTCCCTTCCTTCCTTCCTTTTCTTCCTCCCTCCGTTCCTCCCTCCCTCCCCCTCCCTTCTTTATTTACTCAACATTTAACACACCTTTAAGGAGCATCACTCTGAGCCAGGCACTGGCAGTGCGAAAACAGACAAAACACCTGCTTTTATGGTATCTACATTTCTCTCTTACCACCACCTAGCTCTTGGTAGTGAAGATAACCTCCCATTGGAGAGTCTGTATCTCATTTATTCAATGCTGTCAGTGAAGCGCCACAGGGTGCCGGCACCGTGCTAGGCTCTGGACGTTCTGGGCACCTATCACGAGGCTACACTTCCTGGGTGAATAGCAGTCTAAGAGAGTCACTCCTCCCTGCCAGACCAGTGCCTCTCCCGGCACAGTGAAGTATTTGTGGATATTGTGTACAGAAGCCAAGGAAAAGTGGAAACAGCCAATATTAAGCCAATGTGTTGAGCTAGTTGCACAACCACTGAGGCCTCCACCTCCTTCCTTGTTTCCACGCAAACCCAGACCACCCCCTTCACGCCCATGGCCCCCTTTGCACCATTTTGGAGCCCCGCTGACCACAGAGGGGAGTTGACCCACAGGGTCAACTTGCACGGATGGGAGTCACCACCCCTGCAGCCCTGCGCTTGGACTCCAGCTGCCCCTGCCAGCCCTCACCGCTTTAATTCACTCAGCCCGGACTCGCTGACTCACTCGTGGGCTCCATGACCCGCCTGGGCACAGAGGACACCTCCTCAGACACAATTACATTTGAGGATGAAGCATTTCCTTTGAGCACAGAACCAGGCTGTGAAAGCTTTTCTGTGGGAGCGGAGGTGGGGGGGGGGGCCTTGTTTGGAGATGACTCATGGAACAGGCCTTGAGGTTAGTGGTTCCCCAAAGGGCAGTGTGTCTCACTCAAATGTTATCTGCCTGGCAGGCCTTATTGCTCTGTGGAAGTACCTCTTCTTGGGCGAAGGAAGGAAATAGAGGGGCCTAGTGCATGCACCAACATGGGATGCACCAGGCCCTAGCGAAAGCACCTGTGCTTAGAATTCCTGAAGCTCCTGGTGGCAACCCAGAGCCCCACAATCGATTACCTGTGTTTATTTAAGACACTCTATCTACGTGCCTGTCAAGGCACAGAAGAAATGAAATATGACCCTTCCTCCTAGCCTTGGGGGAAGCTCAAAGCCTCTGAGCTCTCCGTGACTTCCCATTGAGACAGGTATTCTTAGTTCCATTTTATGGATCAGAAAATCAAGGCTTGGAGACACTAAATGACCTGCTTTCTCAGGAATCACATTGCCTTTCACAATGAAATCAGTCAAAAATGATTCTGAGTTCTAGCACAGGTGACTGGGGGGAAACCCCAGGGAAGAAGGAAGCCTCAGTGTCCTCTCCTGACTGGCGCCTTGAACACTCAAGGAGAGAAAGGGTAGAACGGGGCCCACCGGGGCCGTGATAAAACAGTACCCAGGTAGGGTCGCTGTGTTGCTAAGTCCAGCCCCGTGCAAGCCTCTGTGGTCAGCAGGGCCAAGCCGCAGACATCCATCCTGGGGCTGCGTCCAGCCCTGGTCCCGGGGGAAAGGGTCACTGGGGTTTCCTTTGCTGGGGGCCAGAATCTCTGTTTAAATTGAAGCAGAGGAATCTACATTTCAATGACAACTTTCCCAGGATTGGGCCACCTTGAAGGGGCTGTTATTGAGGAAACGGGACAAGAGAGATGCCGTGGGAAACATGGCATGTATATTGTTTAAAAGGCACTCAGATACTTTTCTTATGAAGCTGGTAGAGACATATCCATCCATCCATCCATCCATCCAACCATTCAGATACTTCCTGTCGAGGTATCGGGTGCAGGGAGAACAGTGGATGAGACGTGCATGGTGCGTGCGCTCGGAAGCTTGTGGTCTGATGTGCACGCCGTAAGTGGTAAAGACGGTCCATAACAAAAGGCAAAAATCTAATAAGCTCCAGCCCAGGTCCCCCCACCAGCCCTGAGCAACAAACAGGATCAGGGTTTAAGCCCCACAAGAAGTATAAACATCCAGCTCACAGCCCTGCATGGTCAGGAGAGGGGAATAAAGGGGTTGCTGCCTTGTCCGTTGCACTGGTTGGCTGGCTGGTGGCTGGTGGCTGGCAGAGAGAAGAGGCTCCTTCTAAAGAGTTTGCTTGGAGCCCTTGGCCTCAGAGTCAGCCTACTGTTGATACCCTAGAACTTAGGGCTAGAGTGAGATAGATCTGAGTCCTGACTCTATCACTTAATAGCTGTGCAAGTTTGCACAAATTACTTAGCCTCTCTGAGCCTTGGGTGTTTTTTTTTTTACACAAAATGGAGTCATGCCCCGCTGGAAGAGTTGCTGGGCAGATTAGTGAATTGGCTTAGTATCTGATATTCTCTCTCTCTCTCTCTCTCTCACACACACACACACACACACACACACACACACACACACACGAACGAATGCTGTTAATTACTTCATTTTACAGATGAGAAAACTAGAATTCAGGGGCCATGGAATCAACCCCAGGGTTGCACTGGGAGTAAGAGACCTTGCTGGGATTTGAGCTGCATCTCTCCAGCGCCAGAGCCTGTGCACAGTATTAAGCTTTTCTCAGTGTCTACATGCATAGGCGCAGACTGACACGGGCTAGTCTAGGTTCTGACTACTTCTAATGTACAGGGAGTGACCCCACAGGAAAATCAAGTCTGAGTGAAGCACTCTCCCTGCAGAGTGAGGCTGCTGCCCAGGTGGCCAGATTGCTTGCTGATTTCCACGAGGGGAGGGTGGGAGGCCTCACTCCCTGCTTCCGGCAGTGGCCTGGAGACCAGCACAGGCCCAGCTCTGCGGGCAGGGTTTGCACAAGCACGCACCTGGGAGCATGTGTTGGGGGCTATGTTATTCACAGCCACCGGGCAACAGTAAATAAGACGGTGGAGCTTGATTCATGAGGTCTGACAGGAAATCTATAGCATGTGTTGTCTATAATCCGAACGCTACGATGTGGCAAAAGGGAAAAACAACAGTCCAATTAGGAAATTCTGGTTGATTCTGGGCACACTCCTCAGACCTGGCCTGGCGGGGGCAGCCTGTCGGGAGCAGCTGGGCAGACACCCTCAGGGCCTGGCCGTGTGGACGGCGGGCTGCAGAGGCAGCAGTCCCAGGGGCACATGGGCAGGGCCGGGCCGCCCGGGACACGGAAGCAATGGTATGGTGACCGGCCTCCCTGGCCAGCTCCCCCAGCACTTGGTGCCCGGTCTGTCTGTCTGTTCAACTTCTTGGGCCACCCTCCCGCTCACTGGGCTCCGCTCACTTCTGTCCCTCTGGCAGTCTAAAACCCGGTGCCTTTGCGCCGGCTGCTCCCTCTACCTGAGCAGCTTGGCATGACTCAGTCCTTCTCATGCTTCAGGCCTGAGGTCGGAAGACCCGAGTCTCCCTCTGCCCCTGGCTCTCCCCCGCTCTGTTCGTCCCCTCCATCACCTCTTACTCCACTAGTGACATCTCATTCACTGTTTGCTGCCCACCTCCCTACTAGCTCTTAAAGGCCTCAGAAGTAGGAACTTGGCTGCCTAGCTCACTGCTGGGATCGCAGGACCTGGTACCATGCCTGGCACAAAGTAGGCCCTCTACAAGTGTTTCCTCAGTGAATGAGTGAGTGAGTGAGTGAATGAATGAATGAATGGATGGAGAATTCAGGCAGTTACTACTTCTTGAGTTCTTACTGTGCCAGGAAATATGCTAAGTGCTGGCCATCCAACACTTCCTGGGCATGAACGTTACTGTTCCCATTCTACAGACGAGAAAACCACACCAGAGCTCTGGCTCCACAGCCCATGTGCTTAACCACCACTCTGCCTGCACGAGTCTCTTCACTTGCCTCAGTTTCCTCACCTGCCTCTCAGGCCGGCCGGCCGGCCACTAGGGAAGATGCGAGGGGCAGCATCTGTGACTAAGCTCTGGCAGGGGAAGGAATGCCTTTACCGAGCCAGCAGCAGGCCCCTGAAGGGCCCGGAGCTGGCCTTCTCCTTAGCTTTCCTTAGGCTTGCTTAGGGCTCTTAGGCAAGTTCCCCACTGACCTGCCACCCTTGCTCGTGATATTCCTTGTTCCCTGCCAGGATGAATGCCACCTTTCCTGACAGTGTGTGATCTAGAGAGGCAGAGGGGAGAAAGGACCCTACACCTGGGAGCTCTGGCCCATGGTGCCCGCCCCTTCCTGTGAACCCTCCTATACCACTCAGGGGCCCTTCACTGCTCTCGGGCAGGGTCATGTGTTAGCTCCTTGCATCCTGATGTCCCCACGGCTGGACTGTGTCTTATCACTCTCTACACCTCGTCACCACCTCCGTCACCAGGCCTCCCATGCCCCAATGGCCTGGCGTTCTGAAACTCCACCCTAGGGTCCCCATCAGACCACGTTCGGGGGCAGCCAGGTCCATGGCCCCATGGGCACTCTCAGCGACACATTAGGCCTGCCCCAGAGCACCAGCCTCCCATCATTCTCTGACAGATGTTTTGCTTTCAGCTTGGAGAAAGGGGGAGCCTGAGTTTGTCAAAGTGTCTCACTGAATTCTCATCCAAGGACATTCTCAGACGTCTCCGAGCCTGTGGTGCTTCGTCTCATTCAGTTTTAAATGTTCTCACATCCCTGTCTGAGTAGTTTAAAAAATACCAACTTGACCACCAGAATTAGGTTCAAGTTCTGGCTCCAAGAGACAGTGGGTAGGTTTAAGTTAAGATCTCTGCCTAGTAAGGTTATTTTGATAAGTTAAATGATTTGTAAGGAACTAACAGCCACTTTTCCCCGTACTCCCTCCAGAGACCCCAGGGCCCATTTCTTCCCCGGCCTAGGATCCAGCAGCCTGGAGCATTTATTGCTTTTAAGCCAACTCTCTCTTGAGAGAGAGAAATGCTGTCCCCGGGGCCTGGGAACAAGGGCTCTGATGGCATCAGGAAGGCCAGATGGGAACAGACAGGCCTCAGGGGACAGGAGGCCACAGGGAGTGATCACAGGAACTGGTTATTGGAAGCACAGATGAAGGGATGTGAATTTTGAGTTATTTCTGAAAGAGGTGAGAATGTGGTGGCTGGGAGGGGACAGCAGGACACAAGTCTGCCAGCTGGAGAACCAGTGAAAGAAGAGCTGGGATGGTGTCTACATAGGGTGAGTGCCAGGCAAGCTGCTCTTCTGAGAAATGTCGGGTCTCAGGACCTGGGAGGGCAGAGCACGGGGCAGGACCCAGCCGTGGGGGGGGGGGGGGGTGGAGAGAAGGGAACTCTGATGGACAGGAGCTGGAGCACATGGGCTACCCTGAGGGCCGGGGCAACCTTGTTTTGATTAATCTGGGTACAGCCTAGGCCAAGTCTAGGTACTTTTTTTTTTTTTTTCAGGTGAAAAGAGGGGAGATAGTGAGACAGACTCCTGCATGCACCCTTATTGGGATCCACCCAGCAACCTTATCTGGGGCCGATGCTTGAGTACTGAGCTATTTTTAGGTCCTGAGGTTGATATACTCCAACAGAGCATCCGGGGTCATGTTTGAACCAACTGAGCCACTGGCTGTGAGAGGAGAAGAGGGAGAGATGGGGAGAGGGGCAGGTAGAAGCAGATGGTCACTTCTCTTGTGGGCCCTGACTGGAAGTTGAACCCAGGATATCCATACACCAGGCTGATGTTCTATCCACTGAGCCACCAGCCAGGGCCATTTTGAGTACTTCTTGTGCCCGGTGTCCAGCTCTAAGAAAAAGGGATAAACACTCCCATTCTGCTCATGAGGAAACTGAGGTTATGAACGATTAAACTCAGTTCATAACCAAGCTCATACGGTCCGACCCAGGTCCAGTACCCAAATTCATGTTATTTCTGTCACCTTCAGGCCAGCAAACCTCACCTAAGGCAGGGTTTGCCAGCCCGCTGCTCCCTGCCTACCACCCCCAGATTCATTGTCCCTGAGGATTTGTCAACACTGCCAGGCAGAAAATGCACCCTGGAAAGTTTGTCTTTAGCCTTTGATTGCCTAGCAACCCCACTCCTGAATAAAGCTGCTCACCAGACGGAAGGCAGGGGGAAGGTGGGGAAGAAGGAGAGCAGGTGCACATGCGCACGCCTCGTTCCAATTCCCGGCCATGGCCATTCTACCAGCAGGTGCGACTGTCCCCAGTTAGCAGTGAAGGCAACTGAGCCCAGAGCGGTTAAGCCACACATCCAAGGTCTCACCAACTGGTAGGCATGCAGCCAAGGAGCCACGCCATAGGATTCAAACCTAGAACTTGCTGGCTTTTTCAACTATGTCATTAAAAACACATAGTACAATGAAATTCAGAGCTAGAGAAAAGAAGTGTTTGTTAGGAACACAGGTGTATGGCGGTAGGGGGGTGGGGCAGGGAAGTCACATCTGTCTACCTACTGACCCAGCCATTCCCCGTGCCTCCGCTCGCAATCACTCCGAGGACTCTTATCTGAGGTCACATCCCCTGCCCCTGGGTGGCGGGGCCTGAGTGATTCCTTCCAGGTTGTCTAGGAAGGACACTCTCCTTGGGTGAATGGCCACTCTCTGGGCCCTGCTGTCCTTTCCCTGCCTCCTGGGCTCCCCACCCTGCCCCTCAATTGTTATCTGTCACTACACAGTAATTAGAGATGTGGCATGCTTGATAAAGATTGCCGCCTGCCCCAAGATGGAACTGCCCTCTCGGACGTGTCTAATTAAAGTCCTGATTGATAAGATGAAGAAATCCCACCCGGATGGATGTGTGCCGGCCTCTCCCCTCCTCTGAGCACTCAGCCTCTTCATTACGGTGGCAGGGAGAGAGATATAAAGGACCCCGGGAAATGCTCCTACAAACCAATCAATATGTCCTTTTGTGCGACGTGATGAACACAAGGCACAGCCTTTTGAACTGTTCCTGGGGCCTTGGAGGCAGCTCAGCAGCTGGAAGAGCCCCTGGCTTTGGGCTGGCCAGGCTGGGGCAGACCAGGGGATGCTTGGCCCAGGAGCCAGACTGGCTGGGTACCCCCTACTCCAGCCCGCTTTCTCCAAACAGCGAATTGTAGAATTCCAGGGCTCCTTGCAGTGTGCACACATGTCCACACAGCTGGGCCTGTCCGGACACTGTACATCACACATCCTTAATCAGCCTAAAGTTGGGCGGGCATGAACATGTATATTTGAGGTTCAGCTTGGAAGCCACAAGGGCCCCCCGCGAGTTGCAGGTGGAAGGACAGAGGGCGTGGCAATACGGATGTCCAGCATTCATGAGCACTTATCGGGGCCAGGCACTCTGCTGAGTGCTCTAGTCATCACATTTCATCCTCACAGATCCGACAAGGTAGGTGCTGTCATTATCCCCTTTTAGAGGTGGGGAAACCGAGACATAGGGACGTTGGGCTCCATTGCCGAGGTCACAGAGCTGCAAGCTGCAGTTTGGTGCCAGAGTCCGTGCCAATACCCACGAAGCTACAGAGTGTGGGTGAGCAACTGGCCCCAATAGATGGTACCGTACCATCCTTGAACACACAGATGTTATTTAAGAGAATTTTTTAAGGGCCTAGAAAGATACGTAATAAATTCATGATACTTGTCACTGAGGAGGGGTTGGGGCATTCATACAACTGAGGGATGGGTACAAACCAGCCTTTAACTTACCCAGAATGTTAATTCTGTTATGAAGACATTAAATATATACAACAACATCTTATCAATTGTCTGGTTTGGGTGGTAGAAACATACTATATTCTGTAGCATTTTCTTAAAAATACTATCTTCTTTAAAAAAATAAAAACTATTACCCAAAGGAAAAATAGTTTATATTCTTTTCTCCCAAAGTAGGGGAGAGATGGGTTCTTATAAACACCCTGCACTTTCCTCTCCAGCTCTGCCATGGGAACACGCAGGTCCCTGTCAGCAGCCGTCATGGACCAATATCTTATCCCAGCTCGCCTGGCAGGTGGGGCCAGCACAGCGGTGCCCACTGGGGACAGAGGAGCTGGACGGTGGGCTGGCCAGCCAGCATGCCCGCCCCCGGCAGCCAGGGTGCTCTGTTCACAGCCATCCGAGGCCGAGCCAGGACCAGGGCTTGACGGAAAGACACGCCACTGGACCAGCTAATAAATAGAAGTAATTTGATTAGCTCTGTCTAACTGCTGATAAGATCCTGACAAACCCTTTTTAATGCATTTCTGGAGCAGTATGAAATTGTTTCATTCGGAGAGTAGGGCCCCCCGGGAGTCGCCTTGAAGCTCCTTTAGTGAGAGGTAAAAATATGCCAATCATTAATGAGGGGAGAATCACGGAGACTTTAATACTATGAGAAAGAGGAGCCCTGAGGCAGCTCGGGAATAAAACCTGCCCTTAAATCAGAGAGAAGCGGCTGGAGGCAGGATGGAGGAGACAACATCAGCACAGAAAGCAGCAGCCTCAGGCTCCAATGGACAAAATGGCCTTAGTCTTGTGACTTCTGTCCCCATGAGTCCCCATGTCTCATTAGGGACTGCTACCCCAGGTAGCAAGCAGGAGGGATGGGGCCAAAATGAGGCTGTGTTCATTGATGTGTCCTCTCAGTATGCGCCCCCTCAGAACCATGACCAGGACCTCAGAGGTTCCTAGAAAAGTCAGTGATTGACTGAGGTTTTCTTCTTAGGGCAGCTGTGGGAACAAGGGCTTTGCAAAGTCCTTCTCTGGAGCAGAGAGAAAGATCATGTCCATTGGGAAGAATTCCAGGTGACAGAGCTTCGGCCAGATGAAAGAGCAAGCACCTGCCTCCCAATACCCATTCCCCCAGCACTTAGCCCTAGAAAGTTCTATAGATTCCACCCACTGAAGCATGGAAGGTGAGAGGAGGTAGGGGTGTAAGTGGACCAGTGTTTTTCTGGAACTCCCTTGGTCCAGAGGCAGGTGTTAGAAAGAACAGAAATATCTACCTCTGTGCCTTCTCTCTACCTGCTACTGGTTTCCACAAACCCTCTGCTATTCTTGAGAAACCAGGTCAGCTCGGGGAGACTGAACCCATGGGGAAAGTCCTCTGCTTCCACTCAGTTAGATGCCAGATCGGCCTTCCTCTGTCATGGGACAGGAAGCCTCAGCCCCAGCCGACTCTGGGACACCTATGGTCAGCAGCTCAGAGGGTATTCATCTTAGTAGTTCACTCTTTCACTGCATCTCCTTCTATACTTCTCATTTGCTCCACACCAGCTACTGGCATCCTTGCTGTGCCTTGAACACACCAGGCCCATTTCTACCTCAGGACCTTTGCATGTGCTGTTTGTTCCCCATGCCTGAAATGCTTGTCTCCAGACTTTTACAGGACTTTCTCCCTGACCTTCAGGGGTAGTGAAGTATAGTGAGGGTCTCTGTGGCTCCCTTATGTTATTATTTCTCCGTGGCACTTACCCATTTGATATACTCAATGCACTATTATCTCTCTCTCTCTCTCTCTCTCTCTCTCTCTCTCTCTCTCTCTCTTTGTCTGCCTTACTCTCCATTGTTTCCTTTACGCACACACACGCCCCAGGAGGGCAGGGACTTTTGGCTGTCTTGCTCACAACTGTAGCCCCTGCACCCAGAACATGCTAGTGCCTATGTATGTTGGAGCAAATGAGTGAATGAGGAGTGAGAAGAGCTCCCGGGACAGGTATCCCCTGCTGAGAGCTGAGCTAGGGCAGCTGCAGTTATAACCAAGCCTCCAGGGTTAGCCTCTACCCACTCCCACTCCTCCCTGGGCAGCCTGGACTGAAGCACAGGCTGCTGGTGCCTGGCACCCCAGGGGAAAGACAATGGAAAGGAAGGGGGAGGTGCCAACTGTGAAGAGGGTGGCATCGGGCAAGGAGGGTAGGGATCAGTGGCCCGAGAGTCCAGGAATAAGGGTCCATTTCTAGGACACCTGAAAGGCAGGCATAGACTCAAGGGGTCAGGAGCTGCTCATGGACCTTTCTTCCCCCTTCGTCTGAGACCAGATGCCTGCTGCCCAGTCTCTACTAACCCATGTGAGACAACGCCCAAGAAGTCAACCTGGGCTATGGATGCCTGGGTCATAGAGCCATTCAGCCAAGGCTTTGTTGGAGCCCTTGAGCCAGTTCCTTCCCATCCCTGGGCTTGGTTCCCTCGGATGGAACATGAGGGCTTGCAAGAGAAGACCTCTGAGGGCCTCACGTGCTGCCATCCCATGATTCCTGGAGGGGGTGGTGCACAGCTTGTATGTACCCAGCGGCGGCTTCCTATTAACTAAAGGCAGCAAGTTTCTGCAAATGGGTCTTCCTGATCTGTTTTCTAATGATACGAGACAGCCACAGGATAACACAGTGTGGTAAAGCCCAGTCTGCTGAGCCAGACTGCCTGAGTTTATAATCCAGCTCTGTGCAACCTCAGACAAGTGAGTCAACCTCTCTGGGTCTGATTTCCCTCTTTGGTAGAATGGGTTGAATAACAGTACCTAATTCCATGGGATCGTTGTGAAGATAG
The DNA here is from genome assembly GCA_037038555.1 of Rhynchonycteris naso. Classification (NCBI taxonomy): domain Eukaryota; kingdom Metazoa; phylum Chordata; class Mammalia; order Chiroptera; family Emballonuridae; genus Rhynchonycteris; species Rhynchonycteris naso. Next base: position 24,490,278 of record CM072999.1, read on the forward strand.
ATAAGATTGCATTACCTGTATGGGCAACCTAATAAATGTTGGTGGTCACTAGCATTAACTTATTACCCCTGAGGTTAGAGCTAGCTGAATCGGGACTTTCTGGTGTGCGGTAGGTAAAGGGCCAAGTTAGGAACCAGCCTCTCAAACCTAAAGCAAGGGGAAGAAAGTGGCAAGTTGGAGAATTAGCTCCTCTCTGAACCAACCAGGCAGCAGACATTTACTGAGCACCTGCGGTGGACAAGGCACAGGGGAGGATGTAAGAGAAGCATGGGAGACCTGTTGGTTTGTCGAATCTTCCCCACCTAACTGTTAACTCTATGAAGGCAGGGACTGTGCCTGTCTTCTTTGCCACTGTAGCGACAGTACCCGGCACAGTGCCTGACACATCGTAGGTTCTTCATACGTGTTGGTGGAATAAATAGCATGTACACATTAAAGTATACAGGCCCCGGAATCCCTATAGCTTTTTTACATCCCCCTCTATGGCACTTTCCATGTAGTAAAAAGGTTTATGGGCTGACTGTTGGCCTCCCCCGCTAGATCGAGCAGGCACAGCACCTGGTACTACTGCGTACTTGGAGAGTTGGTGGATGGACAGAAGGACGGTCAGAGGGCAGCAGAATTGCCAAGGGAGTGGTGCAGATGATGGGTAATATGTGTGAAAAGGAGACAGGAACATTGGTTGATAAAGAGCATCACTGTGGCTGGATAGTTCCAGAAAGGCTCATAGGGGAGATGGGATTCAAGCCAAGTTCTCAAGGATATCAGGAAGAGGGAAGAAGAGCATTCTAGACCGCTCAGTGCAAAGCTAGCTGCCAAACAAAATGAGCCAGGACCTACCTAGTAGCCTGCGGAAGGTGAGCTAAGAGGGAACGAAGGAGTCACCTGCGTCAAAAAGGGGCCGGCCAATCACCAGGTACCACCAAGAGGAAGTCAGCCCAGAAGGCACTTGGCCAGCTCGGGTGTACCCAACCCCAAGTCTGAGAGGCTCAGAGAAAGAAGAATGACGCCAGGGCTTGGAGAATGGGCAGGGAGATTCCTCTGCAACTTCCATACCTACATGGCCCCTCTTCACCCCCATAGTTCTTAGTCCCTGCTATTATCAGCCAGGACCCGTAGGGAGATGGTCAAGTCTCCGCTACCCCTGCTTCTTCCAGCCCTAGCCAATGGGTGCCCAAGTGTTTCTGGGTCCCCCAACCCAATAGCCCCCTTCTAGGAAGGAGTCACAGCCTAGAGAGAACGACATGCACCCCATGTCATGGCCAGAAGCTGGGCCCATGGCCCAACACTCCCTGAAGTAGGGAAGCAATCTTAGCCACCAAAATGGGGAATACCCTGTGGGCTAGGAAGCCATCTTCCCCTCCCCCCAAGCAGATCCTTCAAGGGGGCCAGCGGGCAGGGGCTGCCTTGCTGCAAATGACTCCCTTTGTCATTCTGTTTTGTTATGATTAAAAATGCATGTCGCAGGCGAGGCCCTGGAGTGGAACCTGGTTGAAAATTGAATCATTAATATTCCCCCTCCAGCTGACGCCCTGGTGCTTCCCAGGCTGCTGTGAACAGGAGGAATGCAACAGTTTTGGAGTCAGAGCGAGATAGGGATGACTGAGGAGTACCTCAGCCCCCCCCCCGCCCCAGGGCTCATACCCCATTCCTTGAGATGGGAACAGGTGTCAGACAAAGTCTCAGCCCCTAGAATTTTCTCTGGTGTCTGAGGCTATGTTCCTATATCTGAAAAGAAAACCAAGCCCATCAAAGATGGAGGTGGTCGCTGCCTGGTGGCCTCCTCTGCTCCCTTCCACGGAGGTGGTCACTGCCTGCTGGCCTCCTCTGCTCCCCTCCAGGGAGGGGGTCACTGCCTGCTGGCCTCCTCTGCTCCCCTTCACCAACCCCACCTCAGCCCTAGCCGAGGGCTCTTCCTTCTACTCTGTTTTCTGTCTGGACTGCTTCTCCTTCAGAGACTTATCATTTTCATTTTTCTAATTCTTCTTCTTATTGGCTAACAATCAGATAGCACTTTGGGCCTGCCAGGCACTTTTATTAAGCTCTTCGTGCTAATGAGCTTACATAATTCTCATGACAACTCCAAGGGGCAGGTCCTATTACTACCCCATTTTACAGATCAAGAAGCTGAGGCCCAGGCTGGTTCAGGAGCTTGCCCAAGGTCACACAGCTGGTAAGTGGCTCCAGTTTGCCCTTTAACCTTGCCATTGTGGTGGCCGATACTGTCAAGTGGCTATGGTGTACTCGAGGGTGGCGCGTCTGAACTGAAAAGGGCTGTACGGATAAATTGGACACCAGAGTTCAAAGACTTAGTACAAGAAACAGAATGTAAAATATCTCAGTAATAACTTTTTATATCAATTACACATTGAAATGATAGTATCTTGATATGTTGGATTAAATAAAATGTATTATTAAAATTAATTTTACCTGTTTCTTTTGACTTTTTAAAGATGTGGCTACAAGAAAATTTAAATTTATGCAACTAGCTCCGATCTGCGTTACCTGCCCACCCGACAGCACTGCTCTAGCCCAGACAGACCCTACCGAGCTCTCTCCAGCCACTCGCCCGGAGTGGCACCTGCTCAGCACAGAGGCCGCCTCCATCATCCTCTCATGGACTTGCGTAGCCTGGGTTCTCCCACCAGGCACACAGTAGGTGCTTTATAAATATTTGTTGAAAGGCTGTTGTAGGATGGTCTGTAAATCAAGGGTGGTGCAGAAGGGGAAGTCTGGCTTTTAGGTTTTTCTGATTCATAAGCTAGGGTGAGAGGCAGGGACAAAACCACAGTGCCCAAGGACATGGCCTTTGAGAGGGCTGAGGGCCAGGCACTGGGTCTTTCACACTCTGTCCTATGGGCCACACCAAGTCTAGGGCCAGGGGGACTCCCAGTCGACGTACCCAAAGATGCAACCCCAACCCTCCTCCCCCCCCCGCCACACACACACACACAGGTGCAGGGGCCAGGACAGCTGAAGGGACTCCCCAGCTGAACCACACGGACAGGAGCAGGGCTGAGAGGAAACAGGGCCGGGCCCGTTGACATCTTTCAGTTGGCCCCTGGATAGGAGCACAGTGCACACCCCCACCCCACCTGGAACCCCTTCCCAGTGTTCTTCAAACGGAGAATCTTAGAGGGCCCAAGTTCAGCCTCCCCCCCATCCCACTTCACAGAGGAGGGGGGAAAACTGGTGAAAGAAGGAGCAGTGCAGGTCTGATGCCCCCTCCAGGACCTGCTCACACACCCACCTTCGCAGCCAAGTGTTGTTAAGAGCAGGAGCCAGCACACAGGAGCCCTCCCGCCCAGCCAGCCCTGCTGTGCACCTCACAGGCGTTAATTCATGGAAGGCAGGGACTCACCCTCTACACCTAACAGGCACAAAGAGGCAAATTCACGGATGGAGCCAGAATTTGGTCCCAGGTCTTCTGCTTCTAAAACCCACATTCCTAACCACTGCTGGTCAGCTCCATGCACCAAGGCCAAGGGGAAGTGTTCGGAGCTCGGGCAAGGAGTGAGGAGCTGCAAGGACCAGGCAAGGGCTGGTCAACAGCCCATCCCCACTGTCTCCTGGCAAGTACCACACAGGGCGGAGTGAGATTACAGCTGGGGGGATGGGGAGGGGGCAGGGTCTTCCCTTTCCCTTTGGCCCCGGGAAGGTCCTTGTTCTGAACCAGGCCATTTCTCTAGAGCACTAGTGTGGGCAGGACTGCTGACATGGGAAGCCAGGTCTCCCCTCCCACGTCACCTCCAGAGCAGGGCACGGCACCCACAGGACCTCTAGCAGGGGCTGCTGTGGCTATTGACTTGGAGGCAGGAGAGCTGGAGACTGAGCCCATCCTTCCGTCAGGCCCTCCCTGGGCCACCTCACCCTCTATTCTGGAATCTCCAGTCCTCAGCATTCCCTCCACCCATCCCTTCCCACAAGCCCTGCCTCCTTCCACTGCAATGCAATCCCAGGATTCACCTGTGCCTTTCCCTCACCAGGGACACCCTCCCTCCCTGCCTCTACACCTGTATTTCACTTTGGATGGAGCCTCAGCTGGGGTCCCACACCCTTCACAAAGCTACCTGATGACCCCACTCACAGCTACCAGGGAGGGGTTCTCCAACCTCTTACCCTGGAGGCCCTGCTCACTGCGGGAGAAATGATTCAGGGCAGGCATTAGGACAGAGCAAGGGGCAACCCCAGCCAGCAGCCACCTCAGCCTGATTTTAAGGACACACTCAGCCTCTGTAGTCCCAGCAGACTTGGAGGGATCTTTGAGTTGTCACCCATATCATTCTGCAACGCAGCTCTTCGGGGCATTCTAACTGGCCTCTCTCTGCCTCTGTGCCCAGGCGGGATGACAGTAGCAGTCCAGGAGTTCATGGGAGTGGAGCCCTTTGAGAAGACAGAGACCTGGTTCCAGGTACCCCACCACACAGCCCTGACCCTAACACTTCTGGTCCTTAGCCCTCGGGACCCAGCAGGTAATGGAGCACATGCTCCCTGGAGTCCAGGGTCCCCTTTAGAAACCAGGACTCCTGCCTGCACTACAGAGAGTCTGGATTCCTCGCCACCCAGGTGGCAGCTGCAGAGGGCTGGCAAGCCTGTCGCTCCCCCGCAGTGGGAAGTGGGAGCCGCCAGTGCGTCACTCCTTCGTTCTTTTTTTCCCACCCCTGTGCCCCAGACCCTAACCCCGCCCACCCTCAGCCCCGACTCAGTCCCCTCCCCCTCCTCCCCTCTCTCACCCTCACCTCCCCAAGGACAAGCAAAGTTATTACAATAATGAATTAGCCAGCCCGCTTACTGCCGCCACTGGCGAAGACAATTATCCCCGCCGCACATCCCTAGCCGCTGCTGGCTCCCTCATAAAGACAGGCTTTTGGGGCCGCTTTGTGCTTTGATTGGAAATGAAGAGATTGCTAATTAGGGAACACCTGCTGGGAGCAGGGCTGGCAGGAACAACGGCAGGATGGACTGAGCGGCCATTTCAGGTGGGGCTGTGCGTGCATCATGCCGGTGCGCCCTGGTCTGTGTGCCCACAGGGTAGGGGGGCAACAAGAGGAAGGAATGAGAGCCAGCGCCACAGGGGCACCCCAGTGGCTTAATCCAATTCCCTGTCACCCCCACCTCAAAGCTGTAAACAAAACCCAGACATTTTATGGAGCTTTTCACCTTTGAAAGGATGCTAATTTGTTTAGGGGCTGCTATAATTCTGCTTGTGTTTGCACAGGTCAGTGCCGGGCTGTGCCGTGCAGGGTTTGTGCTGTGCACAGCTGTTTGCAGCAGGACCCCTGGCCTGGTGTACCGAGGCTCTGGCTCTCTGCAGGGGGCGGGGTGGGAAGTGGCACAGAGAGGTCACCTGCTGGCACCAGCACTGCCTAGGGACAGTAAGGCACATGAGGGCAAAGGGGAATTAAACCTGAGACTGACTCTATTACTAATTCTTGGGCCCGGAACCACCCCCTGTTTCACTCCTTCCTGGGTCCTGGGAAAACAAGCTCATTGGTGGTCCGTGTCTCAAAATGAAAATCCAATTTTTACCCTGCAGTTGGTGGGGCTCAGTGGCCAAAGACATATCCAGCTGCTTTCCCCCAAAACTGCCATAAAACAGTGGCCGCGGAGCCCCTCCCACCCTCACTGTGTACACACACACACACACACACACACACACACACACCGCTCTCTTCACAGCCTCGCTGCTCAGTCACTGCTGCTGTCTGAGCTGGGTTCACAAAGTGTATTGTGTATACTGAGGGTCACACACACGCGTGCGTGCTCTAGGGCATTGCTTTGAGTATTTACACACAGTTCTTGGCTCAAGAGATCTCAGCCCTAGTAGGAAGACAGATGGTTTCACTGTAACTCCAGGGGGCCTACAGAAGGGGACAGAGCGCACATGCGTGGACCAGGGACGGAGAGGTGACTTCTCCAAGAGGAGGAGCGGAGGAGGGCCTTTCTGAGAAGGGGGTAACGTAGCAGGGTTGTGAAGGTGCCCGTGTGAGCCAAGACACAGGAGTACAACCCAGCCTGGCTCTTGGTCACACGTGTTTCACACGGCTAGAGCAGCGGATTCATGGCAGTGAAGGCAGTAGGGAGGCCATGCTGGATGTGAAGCATAGGAGATGTGCTGGGTGGGGCCTGGCTATGGAGGAAGGGTAGCATTTGCACACATGTACACTCTTTAAGGCTGCCCACTGCACTTGTGCACAGATCGGGGGGAGGGTATTGCCCTGAGTCGCCCAGAAGATGCTGGACCTGCAGCCTGTCTCAGGGGCTTTCAGTGGTTCCCCATCCGGGACACCTCACTTCTGGGCCCACTCTGGGTCCTTCCTCTCCCCTCTCCACCTTCTACACTTTCGGTTTCTAAAACACATGTGTGCATAGAATGAAGCATTTGCTAAAATGCACAGAAAGTATCCTAGCAAGACCTTAGCTCACTCCAAGAGGTACGGACCCTCAGAGAGTTCTCCTTTGGCACCATCATTGGACTGAGAGTGCTCTGACCACTGGCTTAGCGGGGTCTTCTGCAGCTTTGATACTCTGTGATGCCACTCAACATTGCACAGCGTTGAGATGCAGTGTAAGAAGTGGTTAGGCCCTGGCCGGATGGCTCAGTGGTAGAGCATCGGCCTGGCGTGTGGATGTCCCGGATTCAATTCCCAGTCAGGGCACACAGGAGAAGTGATCATGTGCTTCTCCAACCCTCCCCTGCTCACTTCTCTCTGTTTCTCTCTTCCCCTCCCACAGCCAAGGCTCCATTGGAGCAAAGTTGGCCTGGACACTGAGGATGGATCCATGGCCTCCGCCTCACGCGCTAGAATGGCTCCGGTTGCAACAGAGCAACGCCCCAGATGGACAGAGCATCGCCCCCTAGTGGCCTTGCCAGGTGGATCTTGGTCAGGCGCATGGGGGAGTTTGTCTCTCTGCCTCCCCACTTCTCACTTAAGAAAAATAAAAAAAAGAAGTAGTTAAAAATACAGGGATTACCAAATATAGACCTTCACATAATGGTCGGATGATTTTGAACAAGGTTCTAACACCATTCAACAGAGGAAGTCTTTTCAACAAATGGTATTGGTGAAACTGGATATATCTACATGCAAAAGAATGATGTTGGACCCTCACCTAACATTATACACAAAAATCAGAGTGGATTATAGACTTAAATGTAGCACCTAAAACTGTAAAATTCTTAGTAAAAGACATAGGGCAAAGCTTTATAACATTAGACTTGGCAGTGATTTCTTGCATAAGACATTGAAACTATAGACAACAAAAGAGAAAAAAAGAAACAAACTGGGCTTCATAATAATTTAAAATCTCTGGGCACCAAAGGACACCATCCACAGAGTAGAAAGGCATCTTACAGAATGAGAAACTATTTGCAAATTATGTACCTGATAAGGCATTAATATTCAAAATATACAGAGAACTCCTACAACTCAACAACAACAATGCAACAAACAACCCGATTTAAAAAATGGCCAAAATACATGAACAGATATTTCTCCAAAGAAAGACGCATGAATAGCCCATAAGCATGTGAAAAGATGCTCAACATCAGTAATCATTAGGGAAATGCACATCAAAACCACAATTAGATACTACTTCACATCCATAAGTCTGGCTACTATAAAAAAAGAAGAAAGAGCCTGACCAGGCAGTGGTGCAGTGGGTAGAGCATCAGACTGGGATGCGGAGGACTCAGGTTCGAGACCACAAGGTCGCCAGCTTGAGTGCAGGCTCATCTGGCTTGAGCAAAAAGCTCACCAGTTTGGACCCAAGGTCGCTAGCTCGAGCAAGGGGTTACTTGGTTTGCTGAAGGCCCACAGTCAAGGCACATATGAGAAAGCAATCAATGAACAACTAAGGTGTTGCAACGAAAAACTAATGATTGATACTTCTCACCTCTCTCCGTTCCTGTCTGTCTGTCCCTATCTATCCCTCTCTCTGACTCTCTCTCTGTCCCTGAAAAAAACAAAAGAAGAAAAAACCCCAGAAAATTAATGTTGGCGAGAATGTGGAAATATTAGAACCTCTCTTCTCTGTTGGTGGGACTTTAATGTGGTACAGCCACTGTGAAAAACGGTATGGCACTTTTTTTTTAAATTAACAATAAAATTACCATATGATCCAGCAATTCCACTCCTGGTTGTATATCTAAAAGGATTAAAAGCAGGGTCTCAAAGAGATATTTGTACACCCATGTTCATGACATCATCATTCACAACAGCTAAAATGTATAAGCACCCGAGTCCGCTGCAAAATTTAAAAATTTTGAAAAAAAATTTTGAAAAATGGGGTCTATAATACATACAACAGGGTCTGATTCAGCCTTCACAAGAAGGAAATTCTGACACATACTACAACATGGATGGTACTTGAGGATATTGTGCTAAGTGAAATAAGCCAGTTATAAGAGAACAAACATTGCAGGATTCCACTTGGGGCTGTCAAAGTCATGGAAGCAGCAGAAGCATGATTTCCAGGAGCTGGGAGAAGGGGGTGGGGAGTTATTGTTTAATGCCTATAGGGTTTTGGTTTTACAAGATGAGAAGAATTCTAGAGATGGATGATTGTGATGGTGCACAACAACGTGGATGAAGTTAATAACTTATTAGCTGGTTAGAATGGTGAATTTTGTTTTGTGTATATTATCACAGTAAAAAAAAAAAAATACACCTGATTAAAAAAAAACAAAACTGGAACATAAACTAGCAACCACTTAATTTAAAAAATTCTTTAAATTTTTGAGTATATAGTATATACTTGTGATTCAAATGTTAAAGTGGATATAGAATTATGAAAAAAAAAAAAAGAAGGCACAGATATTAAAGAGAGGACTGGTTCATATCCCAGTGCTGTCACTTAGCCACTGGGTGGCCTAGGGCAAATATTTTAACTCCTCTGGGCCTCATCTTTCTCATCTGTAAAATGGGGGAGTAACAGCACCCACTTCCTAGGGTCACTGAGTCTGAGAAAAAGGATGAGAATAGAGTACTAAGCATGGCGCCTGCTTCATGGTGTGCGCTCAGTGCTGGGACTGCCTCCTGCTCGCGCCCTGCCCACCCTGCCTCCTCCTCGTGGGCAGCACAAACTGCACACTCTTCCACAGAGTCAGCTTAGAAAGCCCGCTCCTTATGCAGCCTCGGTGTCCTTTCGCTGTAATATAACAGGTGTCTCGGCTTCCAGAGCCACCTGTACCATTTCCGCCTTTGACTCACCTGAGAATAGACCTGTCAGAGAGAAATGGAAAAGCTGGCAAAGCCTCACCCCACTCGGGGTCTGTGCCCCTGGTGGGACAAGCAGGCAGCCATGGATGCAAGAGACACAGGGTCTTTGGTTGAGGAGCCTTTGCCAAATGCTGGCATGGGCTGGGCAGTGTGAGCCTCTGGTACTGAAGGACAGTGGGCCCTCTGCCCGGCAGTCAGGATGAGCCTAAGAGAGACACACATGAGCCCCCAAGGGGCTGAAGGCACAGCTGTGAGGTCATCCAGCCTGGGCCTGGGCTCCTCCAGTGCAGGGAGCTGCCAAAAGCTAGGGACGGATCCTGGAGGCTGGGTCGGTGCTGGGTCCAGGCGTGGCGGCTCCAGCAGATGGTGGCCTGTGCACCCCAGACCCTGCCTATGACCAGGGAAACCAACATGCCAGGCACTGGGGAAAGCTGCTGGTGGGAAGGGGCTTACCTCCCTACCCCACACATGGCACAGCTGGAGGAGAGGGCAGCGTGGCCTTTTTAAAGTGTCATGGGATCCTGAAGGGAGAGGAGCAGTGGAGAGTCATGTGGTCTCAAACACCTTACAAAGCAAAGCTCATTTCTCCTCTCTTCCCAGGTCTACAATCAAATTCTTGAGTCAGCAAAGTTTTAGACTAGACTAACATTGTTAGTATCAGAACACCCTTCACCACAGCGGGTTTGTGTCCACGAAAACTCTCCTCATTGTCACTGAGCTCTGGCCACCTGGCCAGGGGGCCCACCTGAGCTCACGCCTCCTCCTGCTGCATCTCAATCCTCACAACAACCCACAAGACTGCATTTGATCACCCCTTTGCACATGTGAGAAAACGGAGCACAAGAGGCAGATTAACTTGCCTGAGACCATAAAGCAAAGCAGCAGCAGAGTCAAAATATGAACCCCGGTTGGCCCTACGCCAAAGCCAGGACGTTTGCCATCCGCTATGCCAGCACTGGGACATCACCGGGTCTTGAAGCTTCTTTTCCGTTTTTGATGGTGCAGAACGGGCACTGCGTAGGTATGTAAGGGAGTGCTGAGCACCTTGCACACAGAGCGTGAACGTGGATCCAGGAGCCTGGATGTGAACAGGCGTGTACTCTGGGTGCATGCAGACCCCATGGGAATCTGCAGTGGCTGCTGGCCATGCAGAACGGGATACTTCACTCTTGGGCTTCATCACCAGGGCAACTTCAGGGAGGAGGCAACTTAAAATAACTTAAAGATGTGGCTGTGTGTAGGGCTGGGGGAGGAGGCGTGAGGGATGTGCATTACCAGTAGAGGGGCGAGAGGAGGGGCCTGAGCCGGGTAGAGGTGCTCACACAGGGAGGGGCATCAAGCCCGGGGCGGGGGACTGGGATGAGCTGGCACTCTGAACTTACTGGGCCAGCATGCCTTCAGGGACCTGACCTTTGTGTTCTCAGAGCTGGGTACCAAGTCCTTCTGGTTTAGTTTTGAGATATGGACAATAGAGTTGATCAGGCTTGAGTTCAAAAGCCATGTTTACCATTCTATAGCCCTGCAGTGCAGTGCCCTCGGGTAAGCGGATGCGGGAGCCTGTGCTCCTTGGGACACACACTGGAGACACCAAGTCTGGCAGGTTTGCTGTGGCCATCAGATGCGGTCACACACAGCAGCCTGGCCCTTCAGCATGTTCCCCTCCCCTGAGTACTGGCCACACACACACACACACACACACACACACACACACACACACACACGTCTCCCCCATCCCCTGTCCTTCACTGCAAGGCAGCCAGACAGGCTAAGCCAAGTACAAACATGCAGGGACCCCCTCCTGCCTCACTCCAACTAACTTCAAACTCCAATAGATCCAAGAACTGGTTTTCCTGTATTTCTCATGCAGAGCCAGGCACATGCCATTTATGATGACTGCTGCTTGGTTACAGGGAATGCCCACATACCTATTCTGGCCTTTGGCAGAAGGCAAATCAAAGGCTTCAAGTCTCTCCTATAAGGAGGCTCTTATTTCATCAAAGGGACTGGGAGGGAAGCCGTCCTGTGCAGAAGAGGAAGAAGCCACCTCTTACTCTGTTTCCAGCTCCCACGGAGGGAAAGCGAGAGGTGATGAGTGAGTTTCTGTCCTTCTGCCTTTGGTGAGCTTAAACACACAAAGAAGAGTATGACACAAGCTACGGACATCGGCACCTTCAGGGTCCCTATCTTTGGAACCTGCCACCTTCGATACCCAGGGTCCTGATGCGTTATAATGGCTCTTCCCTGGGCTCACCCTGGAGAGTGGTTGGAGCGCATTGTCAGATTCCAGAGTGACCCACATGGAGACAAAGAGATGGATAGACCGAGGACCACGCCAGGATCCTGCCTCCTAATCCCGCCCCCCCCCCCCCCGCAGTGAATCTGCTGGTGCTGTGCTCAGGCCCCTCTGCCCCCTGCCGCGCACCCCCAGGGGCCAAACGCTGCAGCCTCCTCCCGAGAACTGTTGCATGACCAGCTGCAGCCCCCTGGGTCCATGGGGGCCTGCAAGTTTACTTTCTCACCGCAGGGCAGTTCTCAGCCAATGACTGATTGATATGGGGGAACAACACACCTGTACTCTTGCCTCAAGTTGGGGACAACTCTATGGTGTCATTCATGCTCCAGAGCCCCCCCTGGGATTGGGCGGAAGCTAGACCCCTAGTTCTCCTTCCCCACTCTCCTGCAGCCCCCCCCCCCCCACACACACACAGCACTCCCTCAGTCCACCTCCTGCCCAGAATCCAGAGTTCAGGCTCTACTTCTAGGGATGCTGACGAAAGACACTTTCCCACGCCCCTCAGGAGTCTTCCCCAAACAGCCAGGGTGACAGAACACACAAACAATGGAAATGCCAAAGCCACCCAGCAGAGACATTCACATGCCCATCAGATGAGGAGGCAGTGACTAAGCAATGACTCACGCCATCTGGGGGAAATGCCAGCTTTGATCTGCAGTGCCCCTAGGAACAGGAGAGAGCTCTATTGCTCTCGGAACCACTCCATTCTATAAACCCGAGCCAGGGTCAGTGCCATGACCTGGAAAGCAACAGACCCTGCAGCTCACCCTCATACCCTGTCCCATGCACTGGGGACCCAGTGGCCTCCACCAAGTGCAAACATAGTCCCATCAAACGGGCTCCTCTCCCCCCACAGGAGAATTTTTGTATTCTCCCTTAAAAAAGGAGACGCAGAGGACTGGAGACCACGACACCTCAGAGTGGGCGGGAGGCAAAGTCCCCAAGGAAAGCAAGTAGTTCAGAGACAGAAAACTTGCCCAGTGGATTGCCAATGAACTAACAGAGTTCAGTGAGACACCGAGGCTTGGGGACAAGGGAAAGTGCTAAACATTGGGAATCCTATCAGTGATTATCAATGTCTACGAGCATTTCCCTGCAAACACCCAGTGAGGGACCCCAGCTGCCCGCCAGCCCTGAATTCAGGCGGCAGATTGAAGGCTGTGAGGGGCCTTTAGGAGAAAGGGAAGCTGGAGGAAAGGTAGAAACCTGATGACCCTCTGCCCACTGAGGGCCATGAACAAGGAGATGACACTTTGTCCCAAACAGGTAGCACGTGCTGGACTCCAGCCATGGTGGGGAGAGAGCAGAACTCTCCTCAGGAATGTCATTGGCATCCCAAGAGCCAAGGTGGGCGGATCAAGAGGAGACAAAACCACCAGAGATTGGGCGAGGCTCTGGCATTGGCAAGAGACCCCTCTTCCCCAACCTCGCCCCCTCAGTGAGAAAACTGTGTGGTGGACGGCGCCTGGTGCAGCCCACACAGCGGAAGAGGACACATCACATCCAATGAGACATTGGGATGATCTTGGTGGAGGGAGGGTGGATGGACCACCAGTGTCTAGATGAAGCTCTCAGAAGACAAAGTCAAGAAAGATAACACATGGAAAGAGTATGGTGGGGAAAGACAGAACAGGAAACATAAAGGGAATGGCAATACTATCTATGGCCTGACTGAAGTGGGAAAGGCCGGGGGGAGGGGAGGGTTCATAGGGAAGACGCAATCATGACAAGGCAGGAATAAACAGGAAGGCGCTTTCTGAAAGGGGAACCCGCATCACAGTTTATTTTAAAAGCGGCCCATTTTAGCCACAGGTTAGATCAACATTTTACCAATAGGGTTTCCAGTTCCTCTGGAGAGATTTTTAAAATTGAATTGGGGGAAAGCAAGACCGTGAGTAGCTAGCTGCAGAGGAAAGCAAAGTGAGATGCACCAAGGACTCGCTGGATGGAAGCATCTCTGTACTGCGACATTTCCAAGGATGCAGGGACTTGGCAAATAAAAACCAAGAGTCATAGCATCTCCTGTATGGGTCTCTTAAAACCTGACACATTTCAAAGATTAGTGAAAACACTAAAAGTTTAGAAATGATGGACCAAGGGCAATGTTTAGGTAACAATACAAAAGGTTATTGGTCTGGTTTTCAGTGGTTGACTGCTCACGCTTAGCCGTGTGGCATATGGTAAAGGTGACAGCAGACAGTACTACTTATGATCTGGGTGACCTCCAGCAAGAACCCAACCTCAGTGCCTCTGTCTTTTCTTCTGTAAACCAGGAATAATAATAGTGCTTGCATCTCTCCACCATGGCAGACATCAAAGCTAAACCATGTAAAGCTTCCAAACATGCCAGGTCCTCGAGAAATGCCTCTTTCCTTCCCACACACTCAGGAGGGTCATTGCAGAGAAGGCACACAAGAGAAAGTCAAGAAACCAGGTAAGCTCCAAACAGCAATGGAAGGCAACAGTAAAGAAACGTTTCAAGGAAATGTCACGATTAGATCCCAGGTAATAAATACCAAGTGCAGTTAATGTGCGGTGAGATTATCGTCAGGGAGAAAAGCGGACTCCTTCACAACAGGGCGCAACAGAGAAATGCTGAAGAATTCATAATTCAGTCGGTCTGCGATGTGAAAACTGCTGGTTAAAGAAAAGGTGAGGTTTTAGGGGAGAGAGAACAAAGCGTGTCCCCAGGCTCACTATGGAAATGACAGAGACCCAGGACCGCCTGAACTGTGAAAGTCCAATTGTAAAAACTGTCCTTCTGGGAAATTCTGGTGGAGGACCAGGAAAGGCCTGAGATCAAGGGTCCAATATATAAAGGAATCACTTTATAAGTCTTATGAAATGGCAAAGACAGACGTGAAAAAGGGCACCAGGGATCAAGAGAAGTAGACTTCCGGACTTATGGGAGAATATTTTAGAAATAAGCTAGGCACAGTAGAAAGAATTGCCACGTAACGATTAATGATAAAATCAAGGCCATTTAGTCAAAAATAACAGAGAAAAAATCTTTACACGGAAGCACATAGGGACCCAGAAAATGGATAAGGGATACTTTGTGCTCTGAGGTCTCTTTATTTAGCAAGTCTCCAAATGTAATATTTTGAAATTAATAGAGTAGAATGGAAGGGGGGGGGGGAGAACAGAAATAGACAGTACAATGGTCATGCAGAGAAGTAGGTATGGCAGTTGGGAACTAATGTCATTCCTCAAAGGTGTTTTTGGTGGGTTTGTTTTAAGCAGCTCAATTTACATATTATTGCAAAGAAAGTTTTCCAGTTCACACTGTGGAGGCAGGAGTCACCATCCCTGATTACCAAGGGAGGATGCAGAGGGTCAAAACTCAAGCCAGGCCTATGGTATTTCTGGAAACAGCAAAGCTCATTCTGGGTCGGGGAGGTTGGCATTGGCCTATGTCATTTCTTTCATTTGTACATTCAAAGGTATGTTGGGTGCCTGTCATCTCCAGCCACTGAGGACATAACGTGCTGGGAAACGGGGCCCCCGGCCCTGTCCGCTGAGCCTTAATTCTGGAGAGCAAACCACCATGCTCACAGCTGTGATCACTGCCTGTGTGAGGCATACACGAAGTTCAGGACTGGACCAGAAGAGCACTGGGAGGCCACCGAGGCCACCAGTTCTTTCACAGGTGAAGAAACAGGGACAGGGAGAAATGGCATGTCTCGGACAAAGCCATCAGGCAGAGGCAGAGCTAGAACTAGAACTGGAGGCTTCAAGAAAGCTAATCGAAAGGCTTGCTCAATACACTGCTACACAAATCGGTTTGATTTCCATAAGCAATGCCCAGCTACCTCAGTAGTGTCATATTATAAAGTAATATTTCTGATATTTTTAGCAAATAGATTCCAAAGGTTTCATTATAATTCACCCACTTGCCTCTGCCCCCACTCCCCACCTTCTATGAGTAGGCAAATTCATCTCCAAAAATCAATGGGGAAGAAAGCAAATGAGGGGCCCGAGGTAGCCAAAGCAAACACGTGCCCTTGGCAGGTGGGTGTACGGAATACTCTAATAAGCACGTGTTCCTCCTCTCCTGAAGCTGGTGTCTCTCACTCCCACGCACATCTTCAGTCTGATCACTACGTAATGAATGACATCTTCTGCATGTTTTAGACCCTGTCTTTAGAAGTTTTCTGAACACCCTTGTTTTATCAGTGCTGCCGGCTGTCCAAATCCACCAAGACTGCTCATTAGATTAAGTTGGCTTTTCTTCGAAACTTTTACCACTAAGGGCAGAGATCTGGGTGAAGATTTTGTGTGAGAAAAATGCCACCACCATATTTCCGCTGCCCAAGAGTAAAGCCTGAACTTGGAGGGACTAATATTCATTGCCTGATCTTTTCCTCCTTGGGCTCAAAGTGGTTCTTGGTTCCCAATAGCTTCCAAAGGAGCAACAGCAGATGGGCATCTGAAGGCAAAATTAACTCAAGAGTCATTACATGAGGGTGTTCTCCAGTGAGTGCCCTTGAGTAAACAGTAATTACACTTGCCTTCAAGACTACTCCTCAGCCCATGACAGGGACAGGGGAGAGTCACGGGTGGCTGACCACAGTACCCTTAACGTGCTCATGTGCACACAGACACACAGGCTGGTCACAAGCCTGGGTTTGGAATTTTCCCCTAAGAGCATGATGTCGGTACTACAAGTCCCTTGAAGTATACAAATCACTCCACTGCTGCCCCTGAGGCCTTAGAAATTGCCCTTACCTATCCCCATTCTTCTTCCCTTGCTAAGTGCTCCCTGATGCTACACCATCAAGGACATGCAGAACAAGCAATCCCCGCCCAGTCATGCTGCACAAGGAGGAGGAATCGGCCCTTTGCAGAAAATACACCCCAGTGACTCCACCACACAGGGACAAACACAACAGCCCATTTCAACCATTTCCAATCTTCCCGCCTGGACTTGAACTTCTGGACTTCAGCAGCCATCTATGCTAGACTGGAGAGCAGATTTCCACAAGAGGTGACAGGGTTGGCCAGGTCACCCCGCAACCCAGACGTGCCCTGGGCGGGTACTCACTTGGTTTGGGGATATGGAAGCGCAGGGAATCATGGGAGACCAGGGTATGTCTAGATCACCTCGAGAGCAGCACCTTCTGTTATATTTTTAAGCCATCCAGCTGGACTTTAGGAGGAATATAGGGACTTTGAAAATCTCCCTCTTAGCCTTTTTGGCACGGAGCCCTAGAGAACAATTACAACAGCCATCATAACCATCAGAAAGGGCGCCCAGAGTCTATTGTCCAGCGGGCACTGTGCAAGGACTTGGACACATATCTCCTTTCATCTTTGAAATTGTTCCACGGGGAAAGTGTTCTTATCACATCCATTATACAGATGAGAAAACTAAGTGCAGGAAACTTGCCCAATGTCCCAGCTAGTACAAGGCGGACATGGGTCCAGGAGTGTGGCCCCAAAGCCCTCTCTCTTAGTCACCATCCAAACTACTGCATGAAAATCAAAGTATAGGGAAATCGGTCTAAAACTGGTAAGCACTTCCTTTTTTGTTTTTAAGTGAGAGGCAGGAAGGCAGAGAGACAGACTCCTACATGTGCCTCGACCAGAATCCACCCGACAAGCCCACCAGGGGGTGATGCTCTACCCATCTGGGGCCGCTGCTCTGTTGCTTGGCAACTGAACTTCATTTTAGCGCCTGAGGTGAGGCCATGGTGCTATCCTCAGCGCTTGGGTCCAGCTTGCTTAAATGAGTCATGGCTGTGGGAGGGGGAGAGGTAGAGAGAGTGAGAGAGAAGTGAGAGGGAGAGGGCTAGAGAAGCAGATGGGTGCTTCTCCTGTGTGCTCTGACCAGGAATTGAACCCAGGACTTCCACATTCTGAGCCAACACTCTAACACTGAGCCAACGAGCCAGGGTAGCACTTCCATTGTTAAAGGAAAGTTTATGGTCCGATTTTTACTGTAGCCCCATGCCAATCTCAGGTGATACTCGGAGCAAGTTTTGGTCTCCGTTTGTGCGTGCAGAAATGAAGGTGCAGAGAGGTGAAGGACTGGCCGAGGTTGCCCTGTTGGGATACTGTCTTCTCAGATCCACTCCCCACCCACCCCGCTCCTTCCTGAGAGGCTGCCAAAGGGCTCTGAGCAGCAGGCTCCCTGGCGCTGGGGCTTCTCCAGACACAGAGAAGTCTAATGCGACTTCTGGGGTAGCGGACTGAGAGGGGGAGAATATTAGGACTACAGAAGTATAAAATGATGACCTTTACAAATTAAAAACAAACTTTAAAACACAGAGTTTATCAGTTTGCTTTTGAACAAGTCATTCTGGCCAGTTTCCCACTCACCGCCCAGGTGTGCTTATGGACGGGGGAGGTGAGGAGAGAGAACAAGCTGCGGAAATGATAGACAAGGGGGCTGACAGAGGATAATGAAGGCACGAAGCCCAAGAGAAGCCACATCTGGGCTCAAGGCCTTGGACTGGAGGGACACAGGCTGCTGACCTGTGATTACTGCTCACGTTAGGAATACTACAATGTACCGGGTCCATCTTGAACAAGTTCTGAAGTGGAAACTTTCAGAGCTAGAGGGCCCAAGAGATTTCTTCCAAGCCTTCATGTTATGATCGAGGGACCTGAGACCCTGAGAACACGTGTGCCTTAATCAGCACTGGTCTGGGTGCCTGGGCTGGACCTCCTGCTAGCTGCCCCTTGGTCCCTCAAAACCACAGATGAAAGCAGCTCTCAACATCCAGCCTCTCTTCAGGTGACTTTGTCTTTCCACATTTTGTTTCAAAATAATTATAGATCCACAGGGAATCACAAAGAAAATGTACCGGGAGGTCCTGTGCACCCTTCCTCCTGCCTCTCCCAGCTGACATGTCCAGAGAGAGTTCTAATACAACCGCAGATACATGTCGGGTGATAGGTCTCTTCCTGAGACTGACTTGGGAGCAAACAGTCCATGACATTTCTTTCTCAGATCTTTCCATACCCCTTCACTGCCACGAACCCTTCCACATGCGCAAGCACACGCGCACACACACTCACACACATGCACATACACGGCCTAATCAGCAATAATTTCACTCCTGAATATTGCTGAAAGGATCACTAAGCCAAGCTAATCAATTGTCTCAGCCAGCCACCAGTCCCCAAGAGATGCCTTGACTTTTCACTGTGATCATTTAACCCTCAGCAGCATGAGATTTGATCCCGTCTTCCAAAGGAGAGCAGAGATGCTGTTCTGAGAAGAGTCCAGGACCTAAGGTAATGTTTCTACCATGCCACTGTTCAAAAGTCGTGTCCGTGATAATGGAAACAGACACTCTGGAGCACTTCAGAGGGATGCTCTCCCTCTCATGTGCACCACCCAGGACCAGCATGGTAGAAGCAAGAGGGGGAGCATGGCCCCACAGAGTGGGATGGCTAGAGGGGGCTGAGACAGCCCAGAAGGAAGAGGGCAGAGCCTGACAAATGAGGGGAAGAGTCACAGGGGAAATAGCAGTTTAGCAATTAAATTGGACATCAACCTAGACAAAAAATAAATAACAAAATCAAAGAACAGGCCCTGACCAGTTGGCACAGTGGTAGAGAGTCAGTCTGGCATTTGGAAGTCCCGGGTTTGATTTCTGGTCAGGGCACACAGGAGAAGTGACCATCTGCTTCTGCATCCCTCCCCCTCCTCTCTCACTCTCTCTCTTTCTACACCTCCTGCAGCCGTGGCTCAAATGGTTCGAGCAAGTTGGCCCCGGGCACTGAGAATGACTCCATGGCCTCACTTCATGTGTTAAAATAGCTCGGTTGGCAAGCAATAGAGCAGCTGACCCAGGTGGGCAGAGCATCTGTCCCACACAGGGGTTGCCAAGTGGATTCTGGTCAGGGTGCATGCAGGAATCTGTTTCTCTGCCTTCCTGCTTTTCACTTAAAAAAAAAAAAAAAGTCCAGTGAAGGTTGGTACCCACCTTAAGGAAGGACCCACCTGATTTCTCTTTATTTTTGGACAGAGGACTATAGAAGCAGGAGGGATAGTGAGGGGAGTGTCTGGCTGTGGTACCTCCAGCTCTAGCAGGGAGAGTAGAGGAGAGAGTGAGAATACGGGGCACTTTGCAAGTGTGGGTGGCACTGTGATTCACACTCCCGTCCCCTGTGTCAGGCAGGACTTAAGTGGCTCATCCATGGGGAAAGACAAGGATGGGGTTCACACCTTCACAGCATAGTCCCTACCCAGGGACCACAAGGGGTGTTGAGGATACCAGGATGAGGGCAGCCCACAGGAGGACACCACCTCAGGAATTCCTGTGAGGCCCACTTGGCTCTTGGACTAATTTGTCAAGCGAACACATTGAGAGAGAGATGGACAGAGTTGTCATCTGCTGCCCTGAAAACATAGCCCGCTGGCTTCACAGCCAGGACTGGTCTGGCCTACTCTGGGCAGAGCCCACACTGCCCTCTGAGAATGCAGGGGGGAGGGGAGTCCCAGGATCAACACTGCTCGCTGGAAGGTGCGCCAGGGAGGAGAGAGCTGTCTCTATAGAGCAGACACAGGCAGGGCTGCCTCCCCTGACTTGGGACTGCTACCCAAAGCTGGGCTCACGTCCTCTGCTCTCCCAGAGTAGGTTAAAGCCCGAGTTCTTTTCAGGTTGGGGGCTTTCTTGATATGCCTTGATCTTCGGCTTCTGAATGGGACAGCCGGTGGGAGGGGGAAGCTGGAGCCTTGCTGACACAGGGCTCTGGCCCGTTAGGGACTGAATGTTTGCATCCTCCCACAATTCATATGCTGAAGCCCTAATCCCTGGTGAGGTGGATTTGGGGGTGGGATCTTTGGAAGGCAGTTAGGTTTAGATGAGGTCATGAGGGTGGGACCCCCATGATGACATTAGCGTCCTTCCAAGAAGAGGAAGACCCAGAGCTGAGCTGAGCACACAGTCAGAAGGAAGACATCTCCATACAGAGAGGGGCCACACCAGAACCTAACTGTGCTGGAATCTTGACCTTGGATCAGCCTCCAGAACCAAGAAAATAAATCTCTGTTGGTTAAATCCCCTAATCTATGGTATCTCGTCATAGCCGCCTGAGCTGACTAAGGCATAGTCCCTGAGCAGGCAGCGTAGGGGCCTGTTTTTCCGTGGTGTGACACGAGAAGTGACTCCTCTGTGCTTAGCAAACCGCAATGCTAAGACTTCCTGGGCGAAGGGCTAACACTTCACACGCATTTCATCTTCCCAGCAACCCTATAAGGAAGGTGCTGGAATTACCCCCAGTTAGCAGACGGGAACATTGAGACCTTTCAGGGTTACATAGCTCAAGTCTCACAGCTGAGAAAAGGCCGTGCCGGACCGGAAGCCTGTCTGTCTGACTGGGAGCGCACGCTCCACCACAGCTCTGTGCTGTCCGTGCAGCCCCTGCGAGGCACTCAGGTAGGGCAGGAAAGGCCGACCATGCCCTGGGCTCACAGAGGGGAATGAAGTGCTGCCCATGCTCTTGGGCAGTTGCGGGTGCAGTGAGGGACCCCACAGAAGTGATCACACCACAGGGGATAATGCGGTAATGCAGGCAGAGCAGCCAGAGGCTCCCAGAAGAGGGGCGTGCCAACCGCATGGGAAAGGCTACTCAGAAATGCTGCTGTGGATGGACAGAAGTGCTGCCTGGACCAGAGAAAGGGCAAATGCAAGAGCCTTGCAGGCCTGTTGGGCAGATAAAATATATTATGCTCACTTTGTTAAAGATGGCGCTGCCCACGTGCAAGTTTAAAGAGTAAGCTTTTCCCCATACCCTTGACTGATTGGATGATGTGGGGTGGTGCACTCTCATGAGGAATCCTCCCATTATGCCTCAGATGAGTGACTTTGTATCAGAGACTCCCTTGTTTGTAGATTGGATTAAGGGTTTGGATTTTTACACTATAAAGTGGAGCAGGCCGGGAGCTTGCTCTCTCGGTTCCTGAGGTTAGTATTAGAGAGGGGAGCAGATTAAGGCCACATGGAGGCCAGGAGAAGCAGCCAAGATGGCGGAATGCTGAGGAAGAAGCCAGTTTGTGTAGTTTGTGTAGAGAGAAGGAGATGGGAAACAGAGGTGAATAAGTCTGATGAGCTAGAAACCTTTGATTCTAGGAAACTCGGATAAGTCAGTAGCTTTGTGAGCACTGAGTGAGTGGGTTTTGGAGCCCAGTGTGTGTTTTTGCTTGCCCTCCAGGTGCAAGCTAGAATTAAAGATGATGGCTCACCAGTTCTTGGCTCCATTGTTTCATTACCGACTGTTTGAATCTAATGCGAACCTGCACTGGCCAGGTGGCTCTGGTAGTGGCCTTGGCCACTGGCTTTACAAGGCCCCTGAGCGTGAAGCACTGATAAAAGGATCAGTGCCCAGGGGCAGGGGACACAAAAAGCAGAGGAGCCAGAGACACACAGTCAGCAGTCTGGTGCCTCTGTCGACCCCCCACGGAGCAGGAAAAAAGGCCCAAGTGAAAGGGACTCGGAACTGCTCATTCTAGTGGCAGAAAAACAGACAGGTGTCCACAGGGCATCCAGAATCCTCCTGTATCAAGGATTCCTGCCCTTCCTTTCTGAGCTGGAGAAGGAAACAGCACTGCAGGAGAGCCAGGGCATGCTCTGTTGGCCATCTGCTCCGACGTTCTCCTCTCCTGTCCCCCGGAGGATGAGGAGAGAGCAGCCACAGCGCATAGAGAACTTAAGACTCCTGACCTCAGCTATGCCTTGACTTTGCTTGACCTTGGCCAAGTCACTCCTCGCACCATCTCTGGCGGGAGATCAGGGAGTTCTCAGCTTGCTTTTGCCAGGGCACAGCAAATCAGATGGGCTTGGAGGTCCTTGTGGGCACAGAGCCCCGAGCAGAGGGACCAAGGGACCTGGACCGACCACAGAGCGAAGCGGAAGAGAGGGAGGGGCTTGTGGAGATGTGAATGTGCTCTTGAAGGGGAAGACTGCCCTCAGCATTTCAGGGGCAGGATGGCAGTGGGGGGAATTCTCTCCCCCAGCTCCACTGGGCGGGAGGGGATCCCTCCAGCTGCCGGCAAATTGAGCCATACTCCCGTCTCCATGTTCTCACCTCTGGACTGCAGGGGAAGAACCGATCTGGGGAGTTACAGGCACACGGCCCCTCCAGAGCCCATGGTGAACCGAGGACCCCGGTCTGCTCCCAGGGACTTTGTTCTGAGCGCAGCAGCTGACTCTGGCTTCAGAGCTTCTGGCACAGTTTCCATTTTTGCTTTGTGCACCGACTCCCCGCGCGCCCCACCTTCCGCGTTGCCCAGGTTGTACCGCAGCCTGAAAATGCTGATGGCTTAACTGGTTTAATTTTTTTTTTCCCCAGCAGCCCTGAGGGGTTTTAACTCTTTCCTCCTGCAGAGGCCCTGCTTTTGGAGTTGAATGTTTTAAACTCTCACTGGGAGACTCATAAATATTCGGAGTCACTCTCTCCCTCTCTGTTTGATTAGGAAATGAGCCTTTAACTCAATGTAATCCCCAAGCCATTAACAAAAAAGCCCTCAACAGCTCCACTATTAGAATTTCACTCTTAACCCACTGAGGATTGAATTAGATTAACATAACTACCCACAATCTGAGTTTATTTTCTGTGCCAGATAGAAATGTGTTTTTCAGGGAAGTTGAGAAGGGGGTGGAGAGGGAAGAGGGAGGGAGAAAGAGCAGGAGGGTAATGAAATGTAAAAACAGAGATAAGAAGAAGATGGGCAGATACACTGCAGACACAGAGTGATGGTGAGAAAGAGCTGGGCATGGTCTTGGGCCTAAAATCCTGCCAGCTGCTATTTTTTTTAAATATATGGGGTCTTTGGAGAGACCCCAACTATGCAACATTGTTTGAATTAGGGGAGCGATTCCTTCTTCCTTGAGATTGATGGTCCCGCACCTGAGCCTACTGTATTCCAAAGCACCTGTTCATTGGCCTCACTGGCCCCGATGTGGGAGGAGGCTGGGGCTGGGTTTCCATGTGCTCGAGGGAGGGGGGCACATAAAACAACAGTGCGTGCACAGAGACAACTAACTGTGCATGTACATTCGGAGACATAAACCACAACAAGGATGGAACGGGTTAGATTTTTGCAGACACGAAGTCACAGACAGCCCGATGCCCAATTGCGTTTAAAAAATCAGTTTGGGAAAGAAAAAAATAAAAAAGATGAGTTTGACAGGAGCTTGGTCCACATACAATGAACTGTTGTTGAAGCAGAAACTAAGCAATCAGAGGCTGCCTTATGCAAATGTCCTGAAGCTCTCCCATTGCATCTCTGTCACTAAGCCCACAGGGGGGAAACCACATCCTGAACTTAAGGATGAAGGCCAGGCCCTCCATCACACTGCCAAAAAAGCCCCCATCCCACCTAAAAGCATCCACAGGTCGCCAAAAGAAGGAGCAGTTCTTGCCTAAGCGTTCCAACAAATATCCTTCCCTCTCAACGGCTAACGCTAATGAGATCATAGAACTTGCTCAGAAATGCAGGAGTCTCTCCCACAGCATTGCATCGTGGGCCAGCGGGCTCCGGTGTGCATGTTGAGGAGGGGAGAAAATGGTTTGCTCTTGTATTAAAAGGTTAAAAAAGTGCCACACTTTCTCTAAACAGCCATTGAGATCTGAAAGTCCTAGGATAGTTCAATTTTGCAAACAGCCGACTGCTGTGATTTCTGAATGCAATGTCTCAATCACTCGATTCACTTGAGCTTTAATTAACAGTAACCCACCAAATCCCACTTCAGCATTATTGTGGGGAACCTTAGCAGGCTATGCTTAGCAAAACAGAGTCCCTGGAAGAGAGAACTAAGAATGCAACATGGATAATATGCTCAACTCCTGGTTATTTTTTTCTTCATTTCTTGGATTTTACTTACCATGCTAGGTTTTTTGTTTTGTTTTGTTTTTACAGGGACAAAGAGAGAGTCAGAGAGAGGGATAGACAGGGACAGACAGACAGGAACGGAGAGAGGTGAGAAGCATCAATCATTAGTTTTTCGTTGCCATTGCGACACCATAGTTGTTCATTGATTGCTTTCTCACATGTGCCTTGACTGCGGGCCTTCAGCAAACCGAGCAACCCCTTGCTGGAGCCAGAGGCCTTGGGTCTGAGCTGTCGAGCTTCTTGCTCAAGCCAGATGGGCCCGCGCTCAAGCTGGAGAGCTCGGGGTCTCAAACCTGGGTCTTCCGCATCCCAGTTCGACGCTCTATCCACTGCGCCACCGCCTGGTCAGGCACCATACTAGGTTTATAAATAGTGACATTTCCTCCCCCTCCATTTGCCAACAAACTCCTTATTCTTCATTTCTCCACCGATAAATGTGGACTTACTACTTGAACATGTGAAGTTTACCTTCTAATTTCTTATTCCTTCCTCATATCCATTCTCCCCTCCCAAATAATAAATGGATGGATTACAGACAACAATAGTCCTACATAAAATGCTAGTGAAAATAAAGAATCACAAGAAGGAAAGCTAAAGTTCATAAAGGTCAAAAGTAAAATGAGATCAAATTGTCTCTCTGGACATTTGTGTGTCCACATTATTTAACTTTCCTCAACTTAGGTCTGCTGCTAAAACGTTATCTTTAATCACAAACAGTCCAGACATATCTGTTTTGTGTAATGCTTTCAAATTGTTGGAAAGATATCTTTGTTAGAATATTATTTTCCCAAACAAATCAAGACATAGTCCTCAGCAATATAGTATATGGTAAACCCTGTATTAGTAAATAGAAACCCAGGCATTATTCAACTTGCAAAAAGAATGAGATACATCTTAAAAGTTGTATATGGTATATATGAGGCACCATGACATTTTTTACCCCAAAGCTTAGGCTATTATTCCTTTGTAAATAATACATAGCAAACCTTGTGCAGGGTCCCTCGTGTCCCACAGAACGCTGGTGGTGCCTTAGCCAGGTGGACCACCAGACACTACCTGGGGACTGCCATCTCTAGGAAACCTCTCACCCCCACGTGCTGGCAGAGCCTGCACCCTGAATGCTTGAAACAAGCATGGCTTTGACAAGAGTCACAATAGTAAGTTTCTCCCTTCAGGAAGGATGCTCAGAGATGCACCAGCCACATTCCACACCTGGCTTCCTCCTTTCAGAGACCTTGCAGCCCCAGCCCCCACTCCAGTTCCCCTTTCAGGGTAGAGAAAATACACCAAATCAGTGAGCCAACGAAGCCGGTAAGGCAAGACAAATCATCAACTCTGAGCAAACTCACTTTTTGGAGCAAAAAGAAAAAGTCACTTCCTTTGAGGCGCTATAGAACATCTGGCCATGGGAACTCGGGGCAGAGCCCAGGTCTTCCGGGAGCCCTCCATCGTCACCTGTCCTGTGAGCATTGAGTGTGTCCCTCTGTAACCTTCCCAGCTCACCCGGCACTTGAGCTGCCAGCAAATAAAAGTTTTCACGCTGGGAGACAGACCCACCCCGCTGAGCCGCCTGGAAACTTTCCCTTGCCCTTTTGATTTACCTACTTTTTCTCAGCGAAAACAAATGAAAATAAAAGGGAACCCACTGATTCCAAATGAGCTTGTGACACGTCCCACCAGCCATCCTGGTCCCTCTGACCTTCCCATGACAGTCTGCACAGGGCAGCTTTTCCTCTCGGCCACCCAGAGATGCTTTGCAGCACTGAAAACCAGGATCAAAGAGCAGGTGTGGGGAGATATTTTTATCCATTTAAGAAAGAGAGAGAGAGAGAGAGAGAGAGAGAGAGAGAGAGAGAGAGAGAGAGAGACGGGGGAGTGTGTGTGCAGGGAAAGGGCAGGAAGGCGAGGTTGCACTCGGGCAGAGAAGGGGAAGTTGCGGTACTCACATGCTTGGGGCCGGGAGAGGATCAGGCCAGTGGCGTGTCTGCCCCTCAGGTGTTTCCAGTCGCTGCTGACTCGCTGCTCAGCTCCTCCGGCACCAGCTGACAGTCCCCTGTCTGTGTCTCTTTGTGACTAAGGACACAGTACTCCCAACCTATAAATAGATCCCGACTCCGTGATTGATATAACAGGCAGCTGACAAAAAAAAAAAAAAAAAAATTCCCACAACCATAACCAGGTCTTAAACAAAACAGCAAAAAGCTCTAGACTCTCAACTCCACCGAGCGCCATGCAGACTACGCAGCCACCACTGGGCCCTGGAGAGGGGGCAGAGGAGTATATGATAAAAAGGAGGGGACCAGAGGGACGCACAAAACCAGGGGCAGGGGTGTGAAAGACAGTTACTTCTCTAGTGTTAACCGTCACTTGGGGCCCCGGGGAGCCCACGACTGAAGGTGGGCAGAAAGAGCAAGGGGAGGGACTGGAGCAGGAGCTTCTGACCCCAGAAGGAGAGGCCCCAGAACCTGAGCCACTGGCTCTGTCAAGGCTGGAGTCAAAGTCCTGACTTGGGAGCATTCGTCAGTGCAAGGGCTTTCCATGAAAGTTTCCGTCCCTCCTGCCAGATTCGGGGGTGGGGAGGCAGACAGAGCTTTCCCAGCCCGGGGGCCAGACAGCGTTCTCAGGGGACCCACAGAAGGCTCCTGGAGGAGGGGGGTTGGGACGGAGTCAGGAGTCACCTGTGCCTGGTGAGGCAGGCTCCAGTGGGCCCTGTAACAGCAGGTCGTGGGATTTTCAAAGGACAGGGAAGACATTCATGACAGAAGAATAGCCCAACATGGAAAGACCTTGTGGGTGTTGGTGTCTCTACTTTTTCCAGAAAGATTGTCTAAGAGATTAAATTGCCTGGAAAAGCTTCCTCTTGGGGAAAGGAGCCCCAATCTTCAGGATGCTGAGGGGTCTCTAAGAAGCACTGCCTGCCCCAGTGTCTGCAAGGGCAGGACAGCGTTCCTGTGGCAGGCCAGCCCTGTGCTGGGCAGAGTTTCCAGAAGAGTTAGGGAGAAACTGCAGAGGTGTGGGCTATCCAACAACTAATCAGTAAGTTCTTGATCGGCCGGGGGCCCCCACCCTGCCATCTGGATACCCACTTGCTTTGATCGCACAAGGGCCATCTGCTTTGCTGATCTGGTTACTTGTACACACTGATTTAGGTGGAATTCAGGTGACGTTCCCCCATCTGGAGGGGTCACGCACTGGACTAGCCCCTTGCTGGTGTCATAAAGGATAGGTACTTTATCATCCTTCAAACTTTCTGATCCCCACTGTTTAAAAAGTAAAATTGGATTTCGTCTTCCTGCTAGCTCTATTCTTTACTCTCCAGGTGAACAGAAACTATGAGGATGGGACGGTCCCCAAGCTGTTGAAGTCAAAGCCTGCTCAACAATGTAAAACCGCAACCATTTCCACGAGTAGTCTGCCTTCGGAATACAAGCTCCCAGAGAAGAACGATCGTGTGTTCGTCTTCTTTACCTTCGCCTCCCAGCCCTACCCTGATACCTGACGCATACATAGTAAGACTTTCCTCAGTATGGATTGACTGACTGACTGACTGACTGACTGAACGAATGAATGAACGAGTGAGTGAGTGAACACATGACAGATACCTAAGATGCCCACCATTGAAGTGACCCCTTTCTAGAGCCATTTTCTCTCTAGAACTGTCTGTAATCTGAGTGTGCCCCATAGAGAGGTAGAGAATTGGGATTGGGACTTCTTCAGGCAGATATAGTCTGACCCAACCCTCACTTACCCATAGTTTCATCTGAGAACCACTGTGCTCTGGGTACCAGGTCAGTGTGGCCACGAAGCACTTCCTTCCAATCAGGCCTGAGCACACGCAGGGTTCTCAGCAACTTCAGTTGCTGGGAAGGTGGGTAACCCTGCAAGAGGGCTTTAGATTTGCTGTGCTGGTGCCTGTGGCAGTGACCCCTCTGCACAGGTCCACTGCTCACAGGCTCCTTTTTAAGAGAAAGCTTTTCTCTATTCATGCAAACCATCATAATTTGCTTTCTTTTCAAATTCTCCACCTGTGCCCATTGGGAGTCCCCACCCCCATCCCCACCAACTTCTGCCAGAAATCAGGCCCGAGTCTTTCTCTCTCACTGCAGCCTCCCAGCCACCACCACCACCAGTGTCTTCTCTGGATTAAGAGCCCTGGGTAAATGGGTGAATCAAGCCACTCCTCCTAGAAGGCATCCTCCTTAGAAAACCCTGGGGAACCATGAGTTAGGCTTTCTACGTCTAGGCCGATCTCTACACCACTCAAGGTCTCAGTCTCAACTGTCCTGGCTGAACTGAGCCTTGCTGTCTGCAGCCCTTCACTTTGAGGAAGCTCTCACTAGCTTCCCTTTCTTACCATAAAGCTCCCCAGCTTCAAGAGCCACCCGGGGCAGGGGTACCAGACACACTCACCCAGGGCAGGGGTACCAGACACACTCACCCGGGGCAGGGGTACCAGACACACTCACCCGGGGCAGGGGTACCAGACACACTCACCCGGGGAAGACCCACACAGACACACTCACCCGGGGCAGACTCACGCAGACACACTCGCCTGGGGCAGACTCACACAGACACACTCGCCTGGGGCAGACCCACGCAGACACACTCATATGGGGCAGACACACTCACCCGGGGCAGACTCACACAGACACACTCACATGGGGCAGACCCACGCAGACACACTCACACCGGGCAGACACACTCACCCGGGGCAGACACACTCACACATGGACTCCAGCAGTTCAAGCACTGACTCGGGGTGAGGACTCTCTGGGTTGGAATCTTGCCTCTTTCACTTGGTATGAGGGATCAAGTGAAAACCCTTAACTGCTCTGTGTTTGGGGATCCCTCTTTGCCAGTTCTAAGTGTCTACCTCCTAAGATTGCCATGAGGACAAAATGACTCAATGCCAGGAGAAGCTCAGAAGAGCGCGGGCAGGGGAGAAGCCCTGTGGAATGCCCAGCAGCCTTGCCAGCACCGAGCACCAGCACGCCGCAGGCACACCCTGGAGGTGGCCCTGCCTACCTCAGCCACAGTACTTGAGCTGCTTTGGTTCCTCCCCAGAAGCTAGAGGTGGTCCTGGCAGGGCAAGCAGCTGCCAGTAAGAAGTGCTCTGGCAGGCAGAGCCTGGCAGAGGTCAGAGGTCAGCAAGAGAACACCTTGCGAGGATTGCGGTTTTAGTGTTATGAGCCCAGGGGCAGGTGAGGGAAATACAGGAGGGCCCAGAGGACCCTGAATCTCTCCCCTGACCACCTAAAGACCCAGGGTTATAACCCTCACCCCTCCCTCCAAACCCTCCATTCTTCCCAGAGATGCCCCGCCCACCCTCAGTATTCTGAGCCTCTGGGATTCTGGAAGATGAAAAGATTCGAGAATCGCACATTGAGCCGACATTTCAGCAGCTTCCCAGAACATGGCTTTTAAAAAGGTAACGAAAGTACCACTGCACCCCCAATTATTTAACCTATTATTCCCTGAGATTATGAGCTCTGCCTCTTCCTTTTCAACTCTGGGATCTCTTGAGTTTTCTGTACTAACTTCTTTTTAGCACGCAATATATACTGTTTCTTTCTTTTCTTTCTTTTTTTTTTTACAGGGACAGAGAGAGAGTCAGAGAGAGAGAGATAGATAGGGACAGACAGACAGGAACGGAGAGAGGTGAGAAGTATCAATCATTAGGTTTTTGTTGCCGTTGCGACACCTTAGTTGTTCATTGACTGCTTTCTCACATGTGCCTTGACCGCGGGCCTTCAGCAGACCGAGCAACCCCTTGCTGGAGCCAGCAACCTTGGGTCCAAGCTGGTGAGCTTTGGCTCAAGCCAGATGGGTCTGTGCTCAAGCTGGCGAGCTCGGGGTCTCGAACCTGGGTCTTCCGCATCCCAGTCCGACGCTCTATCCACTGCGCCACTGCCTGGTCAGGCTATACTGTTTCTTACTATTGCAAAATACACATACCACAAAGTTCGTCATTTTAACCATTCTACAGTGCATCATCCAGTGGTATTTAATACACTCACAATGTCATGCACCATCCCCACTATTTAGTTCCAGAACAATTCCATCATCCCCAAAAGGGAAACTGTACCCAGGAAGCAGCCACTACCTATTTCTCCTTCCCCCCAGCCCCTGGCAGCCACTACTCTGCTGTCTGTCTCTGGATTTGCTTAGTCTGGACTTTTCATATAAATGGAATCAGATGCTATGTGGCTGCCTCCTAACCTTCCCACCCCACGTGTCTGCGCTGTAGACACAGGAGCCTGACCACTGTGCAGCCGTTTCTGTTGTTCGCCAGCCCTCCACTGTCTGGCTCGCCCCAATTCTTGCCCCCATGTCTTGGGGTGAGCCCCTGGCCCAAAGACTTGATGACTGTTTGTGAGCTCCCACTCACATGGGTTTCTCTGTGACATCCTCACCGCCAACCCACGAGAAGGGTTATTATTCCTCTTATATTTGTTTCCCAAACTTCTGCGAACTGGGGGCTCACAACAGCAGAAATGCATTGCCTCACAGTTCTGGAAACTAGACGTCCCAGATCAAGGTGTGGGCTGTGTTGGCTCCTTCGCAAGGCCACGAGGGAGGATTAGCTCCAAGCCTCCGTCCTCGCTTCCACTGATTTGCTAGGGGACCTTTGTGTCCCAGGGCTTGCTGAAGCACAACCCTGATCTCTGCCTTCATGCTCACCTGGCGGTCCCCCTATCTGGGTGTTGGTCTCTGTGTCCAAAATCCTCCTTTTTATAGGGACACAGTCATACTGGATTTAGACACACCTTAATGACCTCTTCTTAAACTGATCACTTGCAATGACACATTCATAGGTACTAGGGGTTAGGACATCAACATCATTTGGGGGACACAATTAAACCAAAACATCCCCTTTTAACAGAGAAAGCCACAAAGAGTTCAGGAGGTTTTGCACTGAGCATGAGACAGGGCTGAGTGTGTGTCACCAGGAAGAAGACATAGACAGAGGAAGGTGAACCCCTGATAGCCCTTCTCCCAGCTGTAGGGACGCCGCCTCCTGCCCTGGCTCAGTGCCACTGGACTCCATTTGGCTTGCTCCAGCATCATTAGTCCCGGCATATCAAGGTGACTTTATACTGTTTACAAGGGCCACTGAAGGTACAGTCTTCCCTGCCCCCACCAGCTTATCAACTCATTTACCTTTCCGAGCTCCTTAAGCGGGAGGGGTGGGCAGGAACGCACAGCCCAGGAAGGGCCCGCATTCATTTTATCTGGAGAGAAAAATCTATCTGCTTGGGAATAGACCTAAATACAACCCATCAGCACAGCGAGGCCATTAATCATCTTCCCCCAGGACATGAGACCAGGGAGCAGCCATTGTGGGCACTGGCTTTACACACAGGGCCAGGTGGAGCCTGGGACACTGCCAGCTCCTCTGGAGGACATTCCACAGGGACTGAGGGAGCACAGCTCGAGGCTGGTGACATCTTGCACGGGAAGAGGGCGTGGGAGGGGCAGTCTGACCCCATCCTAGGTGGTCAGGCTGGAAAGGAGGTGCTTTCTCTGAAGCAAATACCCCCTCTTCCCACCACCACCACCACCACCACCGGGTGCAAAACACGTCTTCACCAGGATCACAGTTTGCTGGGGAACTGCCAGGCCCAGCAGTGTGACATGCGCCTGCCGTTCAGCCTACAGAACCCAGCTCCAAGGCTGCCTCCTGGAGGAAGGGCAGGTGCCAGAGGAAGGGGACTAACAGGAGACCTAAGGCAGAGCCAAGTCAGCAAATCAAAGGCCCCAGACCCCCCAGGCCTGATTTTTTTCCGTTCCTTTACCCCAAGAGACGGGCCCTACCCTGCTGCCCAACCAACCGGCATAGCTTCCCATAAGCAAGCTGTCCTTGCTGGTGCATCCTCTCTACTCTCTTTCGACTCTCTCTTACCTAATTCCTCTTCATTCTTCGCTGTCCAGCTCAAGTGCGACGTCCTACCTGTCTACTCCCTGCCCGTTGGGGTCCTGACTGCAGGTCTCCCCCACTGCCAACAGTCCCTCTTACGGGTATTGTTGTGTCTCTACCACATCCCACTTTGCCTAAGTTGTGTACTGTCTTCTCAGCTGCATCTGCCTCATGCTACAGTAAAGTAGTCGTAATGGAAATAAGTCACCATGTACTGAGCACCTACTGTGTGCCAGGGTCTGTGTCCAACACCTGGTCTGCATTGCCTTAGTTAACCCTTACAACTACTCTAATGAACAGGGATGGTTCTCACCCCACCCCCACTCCTGTTCACCATCTGGGAAACAGTCAGAGGGGAAGTGACTTGCCCAAGGTCCCCGAGGTGGGGAAGTGGTGGGTCAGAATATGGAACCACAGCTGCCTCGCTTGAAAGCCTGCGCTCCTAGCCAGTTTAACCATCTCTGCTCTGGCGCCCTACCCGTGTTCCATGGGATAAAATCCAAGCCCTTTGCCTGCCTCTAACCTATATACTATAATAATTCTGCTCTCACCTGTGGTCCCGGTCACACGTCTCACCATGTCTCACCATGCTTCTTTCCTCTGCGGCATTGCACTCCCTTCCACACCTCTGTCTGGAACGTGCCGTTCAGCCTACAGAACCCAGCTCCAAGGCTGCCTCCTGGGAAGCCCTTCCCCATGTCAGCCACACCTTCCTCGGTGCTCCGTCAGGACGACAGGACAACAGGATGACATGACAGCAGCTGCTGTGGCACTCATTGCACTGGATTGTAAACACGTGTCCACACTCTGGTCTCCGTCCCTGGAGTGCGGCTCCCAGAGGAGGAGGACCAGCTTTGCTCTGTTTACGGCATCCTCCACCCCGCACCCAGCCAATGCCCAGCCCAGGTCCTGGCATTTACCGCATAACCAATACCTGTTCATTGAATGAACCAACGAAAGCTGACAAATTAGGAATTGTAGAGTAAGAGGGTAAAGAGAGAGGTAAGGGGCTAAAAGAGTCTGGGTGAGAAATAAATGATCCACAGGGCTGCTGGTTGGGAAGACTGAACCCTACACAGCCCCAGGAGGCACCATTCATGTGTAAGTCCTGGGCTCAGGCAGGTCACAACCTGGGCAGCAGCTCCAGAAAAAGAACCGACTTAGGAAGCAACAGATGCTCTTTCCAGGAATACAAGAACCAGCCAGTTGATATGAGTTGGAAGGGACTTTGGGAAAAGGGACCATAGATGAGAATTACAGAGGAGGAGCCTGAGCCGGTGTGGCAAACGTGACTGGTCGCCTCACTTACAGTCTTCTCTACTGTCTTTCCTAGCTGATTGGGCCTCTCGCACATGGTAAAGGTGGAAAATGCCACCTGTTCTCTCAGATTTAGTTAAAGGTTGCCGTGTGTTCAAACCAGACGAAACTTTAGGGGGAGTCTCTTGGGGGAGAAGGGGCATTTGGGCAATATTTTCCTCCATGATCAAGACAGAGAGAGACTGGGAGAAAGAGCTGCAGAATTCATATTGTAACCATGAAGAAGACGCTTAGAGAAGAAAAGTCAGTAGGCAGAGGATGGCAGAGCACAAGGAAAAGTCACGGAGCTTGATGGCTTTGGTGACCCACTACACCCAACCAACCCTGGAACACGTACTCCTTGTTACAGGAGATGATGCATATTTTCATTGCTTAGATCACGATTAGTTACTTTTCTGGTACTAAAGCATTCTAACTGATTTACTGGGATGTGTGTGTGGGGAGGGGCGGCTAAAAAGGGGAATGCGTGCAGGGAGCCAGCCAATTAATGTAAACCAGATGTAAATTAGTAGAAAAGCCCTGAGATCTCGCAGGTTAAGAATCCACAAATGCGAACATTGGTGGATTAGTGTCAATGGTGAATTCGATTCCATATTTTGGGTTTATTTCATTTCTCTGACTTTTAAGTATGATAAGTTGCCACAGTCTCCCCTTAGCTTTAATCGACTTCCCCCAAATGAATAATCTTGAGGCCAGAACAAATACCCTGCACATTTTAGTAGCATTTTACAAAATCACTTTCCATTGGTTGTCAAATAGCCCCCAACACAGATGGCATGAGACAGATAAGGAAACAGCCAAGGGACAGGTGACAGCAGTGAGGATCACTGCCTATCTTTTGGCAACATGGGTGTGTTTCTTGGCAAGCTCCTTTCATATGGAGCACTTATCATGTGCGGGGCACTGTGCTATATACCTCACACGTGTTAACTCACCTGATCCTATGGCAACCCTATGAAGTGGAGACACCGTTCTTTGTCCCCATTTCACAGACGAGTGAGCCGAGGTCCCGGAGTTGTCCCACCCTGACAGGCATAACTGGGACGGGAACCCAGTCAGCCCTGCTCCAGACCTACACGTCCCGCCAAGGAGCCTTCGGGTTCCATGTTTATGAACTCCAGTACCTCCAGGAAGAACTCTAGAGCCCTGGGTAAGGCACAGTAGCCCTCCGTCTCTGCTAGCCTTTTACTAAGGGCTGGCTCTGCTGTCTGTCCTCCTGCTGGCTAACTCCAAGAGGCAGATTTTTCTAACTGGGCTGGCGTCCCTCCAGGAGCTGACATTCACAGGGCAGGGGTGACGGATGGGGTGTCCAGCGCCTCCATGAGGACTACACGAGCCTTACTTAATAAATAACCTGGAACTCCACAATCTTTCCCCATAGATTGCTTGGTATTTGCCTTCAGTAGGTTCAGAAGTAATTAAATTACCATGCAACTAGCCTGCAAATCTCAGGAAAAGACCTGAACTAAAGTAAAGCCTTACTAATTCAGATTAATGAGGGGAGGGATGGGGGAAAGCCAAAAAGAACTATGGCTTTCCTTTTCAAAGAAACACATTTTATACTTTTCAAGCACTTAGAGTAAATCACACTAAACATTAATAGCAGCCAAATGGAGTTCTTGCTGAGTTTGTATGAATGAATAAATAAAACTAATTTTAATTAGCAGATTCCTTGTATACAAATATCTTCTATGAATACTCTTTCGAGAGTTTACTGTTTGAAGGTTAAACATTTCTTCGTGCGTCCAATAGGCATCCTGGAGACTCACTGCTGAGAATCTATGATGTGTTACTATGGGCTCTGTGCTAGAAGTCGAAGATAAAGAGATGAACAAGACTCAGAGGGTGCCTTAGAAGAATCTGTATATGCAAGCAAATAAACTACGATACAATAAGCTAAGATATGTTAGAAATATATAAACAAAATGTACAGAGTGACCACAGTCCATTGAACAATTGAATCTCCCTAAGAGGGGGTAAAAGAAGTCTTCACTGGAAAGGTGATACTTGAGCTGGGTTTTGAAGGATGAGTAAGAGTCTTCCAGGAAAGAAAAGGTGAAAGGCAAGGGTGGACCAGGGGCCCAGTGATGATGGCCCAAAGGACTACTCATCATTTCATTCACATGAATCACAAATTCTGAATAGTTGGTGTAATGCAGAAAACATTTTAAATATAAGAACACTTTTAATACAGAAAAGTACAAAAGGTAATAAATACCCAAGTACTTGCCACTAAAATGAACAAATCTTAACCTTATACCATTAGCTACAGGGTGGGTTTATTTCCCCCCAGAAACAAAATTTTACATCAAGACATTGAGTCTGCTTATCGGGTGTGCTATCACCTCCTCTGATGCCCCGCCCCTCACCAGCTTCGCCGGAGCAGACCCCTGTCCTACCCTCTGTCAGGGGCCTCTGCTTACTCCTCTGATAGGTCTCCCACAGTTTAAGATCACCTTGTGAATTTGCTCATTCAGTTCCCATGTAAGGTCATCTCTATAAAAGAGGCACCTGAAATACCTGAAATGTCTTA
Organism: Rhynchonycteris naso; assembly: GCA_037038555.1. Taxonomy (NCBI): domain Eukaryota; kingdom Metazoa; phylum Chordata; class Mammalia; order Chiroptera; family Emballonuridae; genus Rhynchonycteris; species Rhynchonycteris naso. Next base: position 24,526,407 of record CM072999.1, read on the forward strand.
TTTTCCATGAGGACCCTCCATGCCTGATGTATATTCAGTAATCAACAAATACTTGATACTTGTAGGGCCCAACCTGTGGTGGCACAATGGATAGAGTGTCTACAGGGAACACTGAGGTTGCTGGTTCGAAACCCTGGGCTTGCCTGGTCAAGGCACATATGGGAGTTGGTGCTTCCTGCTCCTCCCCCTTCTTTCTCTCTCTTTTTTATCTCTCTTGCTGTCCTCTCTCTCTAAAAATGAATAAATAAAAATCTAAAAAAACAACACCCCAAATACTTGTAGAAGAAAGATAGGAAAGGGGAGAGGGAGGGGGTAGCAGGGAAGGAGGGAGGGAGAGCTTATAGGTTGGTGTGAACTCTTTTAGGATACAGAAAGAAGCTTTGAATGAAGGAATCTTAGCAGGAAAAGGGACAGTAATCATTTTAATTCCACAAACACCTTCGGAGCACCCCAGTGTACAAAGCTCTGTGGGCATGTCTGGCGGATTTGAGAGGTCTAGCCAGGGTCAGGCCCCCAGGGCTGGAGACAAGGGTGCCAAAGCCTTTGTCAGTCAACCTAGAGCAGAGGTGGCCAGGCATGTGCCAGGTCGGCCCTGGGACTAGAACGGCACATTGTAACCAAGGAGACCGAGCTAGGTGAAAGTGTTACAGGCAAATAGAAGAAACTGACATTCAAGAAAGGTGACAATGCCTGACCAGGCGGTGGCGCAGTGGATAGAGCGTTGGACTGGGATGCGGAAGACCCAGGTTCCAGACCCCAAGCTCGCCAGCTTGAGCGCGAGCCCACCTGGCTTGAGCAAAAAGCTTGCCAGCTGGGACCCAAGGTCGCTGGCTCCAGCAAGGGGTTGCTTGGTCGGCTGAAGGCCCGCGATCAAGGCACACGTGAGAAAGCAATCAATGAGCAACTAAGGTGTCGCAACGGCAACGAAAATCTAATGATTGATGCTTCTCACCTCTCTCCGTTCCTGTCTGTCTATCCTTACGTATCCCTCTCTCTGACTCTCTCCTGTAAAAAGAAAGGTGACAAGTTACACATTAAACCATGGAATGGGAGAGGGTCAAACCTCCATAGCAGATCCCCAAAGACTCGACTTTGTGTTCATACAGAGGAAAGTCTCACCCTTTCAGACATTATTATTAGCATTTCCCTTCCAGGTACTTTCGGCCAGGCGGCTTTGGGCTGGAGGTAGTAGGAAATGGTAGCAATGACTTAGGAAGAGGGGGCAATGCTGGGCCACTATCCTGACTGACTGCCCTTCTTTGCCCAACCCGCTGACAGCATTCACTGGATAAATGTTTGCTGAGCACCTGCCTGGAGCCAGGCACTGGGCTACAGATCAGGATACAAAGACAAATGAGCCTTCTTAAGAAGGCAAACAAAGAAAAGACAAAATATAATACAACAAAATAAATACTAAGGCAGAAGTAGAACCAAGTGCCTCTGAGATACTCAAGTTTTTGAAAGAGAGTCTATAAAGAGGTGCAATACTTGGGCTGGGTTTTTAAGCCTGAAGAGGAGCTTGCCAGGAACCAGAGGCAGACGGGAGCTGTTTTCCAGGTAGTTGAATAAAAGACATATAAGGTCCTGGCATGCCTGGAGAATAAGAGGGGGTGGGCGAGAGGATGGTCAGGACCTCGTCCCTGTGCCTAAAATGCTCAGTCTTGCCTGGTGGGCTCTTTCTTGTCATTCAGATCTCAACTTTGTGGTCACCTCCTCAGAAAGGCTTTCTCTGGCTGCCAACCTGTTAAAGTGTCTGTGATTTACCTTAAAAGACGCCAGCATCTAAGTGTGATATTATGCGTGTGACCCAGGGTTGCTAGCATTTCAATCAAGAAGGCACAGTGAGGGTTGGTAATTATTCAGGAGGCCCACGGTTAGAGCATCTGGTATTTGTGTCTAGATCAATAAACAACACTTGGCTAAGCAGCATAAGTGAATGTCAGAAATGGATTTTTATTGGTAAATTAGAAATGTGTTCTCCTATGAAAATTTCAAGATCTATGTGAGAAGGCGCTATGGGTGCCCCGTTCTGTAACCCCTCTGCCCATCTGGGTTTACTTGCATCTGGGGTGGTCAGTGTCCTGGCTACCTCCCACTCCCAGCACCTGTATTTTTTTCTTTTTTCTGTCTGTTTTCTCCATCACCTCTGGAGCTTGCTCTGCGAAAAGCAGGTCTAACCAGGAAAGTTAATGCCCTGTAATTGCTTCTTTTATAACATGATTGTGAAATTGTGGGGGTAACTAACACTCATCCTCTACAAGCTTCATTAGCCACTCCTATTATCACCAAAAAGAACCTGAGAGTTGTCATTGACCAAACTGGCTAATTAAATTTACAGGACCATCCACAGTAGTCACCCATTAGCATTCACATAATCTTACTTTAATCCCCAAATGGTAATTACTGTGTTTGTAAAATATTATTCTTTTTTATCTGTTGTTTTCTTTCTGTCTCCATGTCCTCTCCAGCCCCAGCCGTGATGGAAGGTAAGCTCAGTGTCTCATTTGTCTCTGTCCCCCCAGCACTGACAGCACCAGCTGGCACTTAGTAGATGCTCTACAAGTGTTCTGTTAACTGCTGAGGAGTGACTAGAGGTGCAACAGAGGCCAAATAATGGAGAATCTTGTGTTCTAAAAAAAGGGAATTTGGCCTGACCTGTGGTGTTGCAGTGGATGGAGTGTCGACCTGGGAACGCTGAAGTCGCCAGTTCAAAGCCCTGCACTGGTCTGGTCAAGGCACATATGGGAGTTGATGCTTCCAGCTCCTCCCCCCTTTCTCTCTTTCTCTCTCTCTCTCTCTCTCATTCTGTGTCTCCTCTCTAAAATGAATAAAATAAAAATAAAATTAAAACAAAAAAAAGGGAGTTTGCACAATAACCTTCAAGCCTATGCTTCTTAGCCTCTAGGGGTCATAGACGCCTTCAAGAATGAGCTACTGTCTCCCCCACAAAAAAAGAAAGCACACATAATGATACACCCAAAATTATACCTGTGATTTCAAGAAATGTATAGACACTCCCTTTCCCCCTTGGTTCAAAATTCCTGCTTCTAACCATGTGCAAGCTAGAAAGGTTTTAAAAGAGAAATATGTCATATCCAGCTTTGTTTTTTAGGAAGCTAACTCTAGGGGTCAGATAATGGTGGAGGAGAGGGAATAGGAGTCAGGGAGACCCATAGAAGGCCTTGAGATGGGCCAAGAGGAAGAGGATACAGGTGTCGATTTAGGCAGCACTAAAGGAATGCAGAGAGGTGGGGATCTGTGGGAAATATTTCTGAAATAGAATTTACAAGATTTGATAACTGACTACTCGGAGGTGAGAGAGGGGAAGAGGCAAGGTGGCTGTGAGAGTCTGGCCTGGATGAATGATACTAACCTGAACAAGGCAGAGATATGTGACTCCTAGTAGTAAAGGGAAGTGACTGCATGACCTTCAGGGCTGAGTCATACCCACAGGCATTGGTCTCCCTTCAGGCAACCCTGCAGTTTCTGGGAAATTGCCTGAACAAAAAAGGCCAGGGGACCAGTCGAAGGAACCCACTTCCTGTGTTTCTGAAGGGGGAACCCTTCCTTATACTAGTTTTACCCTTTGTTGAAGAAGCCAATCTTCAGGATTGAAATGCAAGTTAAGGACTAGAAAAAAGTCAGAGGATGGACAGGTCAGAAGCCTTAGCTTTTCTGGGACATCTGTGACCTCCATGCAGCTACTGTTGAACTGCCTTGCTCCTTACAGAGGCCACCCCCATGTGTGCACTGGGCCCCAGTCCCTCTCTTCCATTTAAGGACATTGCTCCTGTATCTCTCTCCTCCTTCTCTTACACGATCAGTTTTTGCCCTCCACTGGACTATTTCAACCATCATCACAAACATGTTACTGTTGACCCATTTGAAAAAACCCTATGACTTCTCTTCTTACTGTAAGTAGCTCCTTGCTCTGCTTCTTTGTCACAGAACTTTATTGCAATGTTCCTTGAAGGAGTTGTTCATACTTAGGTCTATAATTTCTCTTCTGCCAATCTCTCTTGAACTTACATATAAAAGGCTGTACTGCCTGACCTGTGGTGGCGTGGTGGATAAAGCGTTGACTTGGAATGTTGAGGTCGCTGGTTCAAAACCCTGGGCTTGCCTGGTCAAGGCACATACAACAAGCAATCAAGGAACAACTAAAGTGAAGCAACTATGACTTGCTACTTCTTGTTCTCTCCCCTCCTCTCTCTGTAAAATCAATAAATAAAATTAAAAAAAAAAAAAGGCTGTCCTTCCTACCATGACACCAAAAGAAACTTATCACTGATTTTCTACGTATCACTAAATCCAGTGGTCAATTGCCCATCACTGCCCAATTGGGCCTCTCTGTGGCACAAATGACATACATGGTCACTCCCTCCTGGACATCATGTTTTTCTCATTTTTCCTGCTAGATCTCTGGATATTCCTGCCTAGGCCCATTTGCTGGTTTTTCCTCATCTCCTGAACCTCTAAATGTAGGGCGAGCCTGGGGATCAGTCCGGACCTCACCTCTTCTCTTCCTACATCCCTTTTAGAGATGTCCTCAGGTCTCAGAGCTTTAACTCCTAGCTATCTGCAGCGCTTCCTGTGTTTACATTTCCAGCCAAGCCCGCTCCCTGGAATCTCATATTTTTATGCCCAATTATCTGATTCCATTTGATTGTCTGGTAGACATTTCCAATTATCATGTGAGAAGTTGAGCTTCTACTTTCCTCTTCTTGCCCCTACAAATCTGTTCTTCTCATCATAACCAATGGTTTTTCCATTCTTGATCCCCCTCTTTCTCAGCCCATATCGGATCCTTTGGCTTTATCTTAGCACTATCTCTTTAACACCCCAATACGAGACTTCTGCTACATAGACTCTTGCCTTTTTCTTTAATGTTTATTGTATTGATTTTAGAGTGTGGGGGGGGGGGAGAGAGAGAGAAACAGAAATATCGATCTGCTCCTGTATGTGCCCTGACCGGGGATTGAACCGGCAACCTCTTGCTTCGGGATGATGCTCCAACCAACTGAGCTATCCAGCCAGGGTAATTCTTGCTTTCTAACAAGTCTCCTTGTTTCTTCCATTCCCCTTCTTCTATTAATTCACTACATAGCAAGCAGAGTGCACCTGTTAAATCATAAGCCAATCATGTCAATCTTATGCTTCAAACCCTTCTATGGCTTCCCATATTATATCCACAGTAAAAACTAAGGTCCTTATGAAGACCTCCAAGGTCCTTCTTAAATGCCCCCCACTTCCTCCTGGCCCTCATCTTTTACTGCTCTCCCATCATTCATCTGGCTCCAGCCACACCCGCCTCCTTACTCTTCCCTGAACAGACTGGGTGCGCCTGCCTCTCGGTTCTGCACGTGCCGCTCCATCTGCCTGGAGAGCTCTTCCCCCCAATCCCCTCCATATGGCATGACTTGCTCTCTCACCTTCATCCAGTCTGTATGTATCTGTCACCTTCCCAGTGAAGCTTTAGCCGGTGAGCAGATAGAAAATTATAACTCACTCCCCTAAACATTTTCTATTCCCCTTTCTTTATGAATTTTCCCTAACACTTTTCATTATTTAACACACTATATATTTTACTTAATTATTTTGCCAATTTTCTATCTTCCCGGTTAAAACACAAGCACTGTGTCTAAGTGACAGGTACGCTTTGTTTATTGCCATAGCTCTAGCACTGAGACAGTGCCTGACATTTTAAGTAGGAACTCAGTACTCAGTACGTGTGGTGCAGGAAATGTGTGGGTTCTGGTCCTGCATCAGAGCTTTAATGACCATTCTACACATTGTAAGAAGGTCTCCTGCATTCTGTTCCTCACTACAGTGGAGTAGCTTATATTCCACCAATACTCCCATCAGGAACAAACAGAAAAGTTGGATAAAATACAAAATTCTGTTTGAGGGCATCAGAGTTTCCAAACATCCTGAGCTTCCAGCTAGAACCCTTGCAGAGCTATAACCTAAGAGTAAAAACATCGGGGACAGATGCCTTCCAGAAGACAGAGTAAAACCTTTCTGTAGGAAGTGAACTTTGTCCAGAGCCTCCGCTATTGTTCTTACACAAATATGGAGTTGAATAAAATTTCCTGGCACACAAAAAGTAGAGGTCAAAGACAATAGAAACAAAGCCACAGATAAGCCAGATAGTTGCATTATGAGGCATGGACTTTAAAATAAATGTGATGAGATGTTAAAAAGAAAATAGTTGGCAAGACGGGGAAGTTTGTCTAAGAATGGGACTATATTAAAAGCATTGGAGATATACCACTGAGAAAATAGAATAGCAAATTAAGAACTCAGTATATGAATAACAGCATAATGGACAACAAATAGAGAGAGAATTATTTCACTGTAAGATGGATCAGTAGAAAACAATCTGATTGAAACACAACAAGAAGAATGTGGGGGTCTGGGGGAGAGTAAACAGGCATTAATGTGGTAAAAAGTTCTCAAACAGGTAGATCTGTAGTCCAAGAGGTTGAGGGGAGAGAGAATTAGTGAAGGCAGTATCTGAAGAAATAAGGACCTAGAATTTTCAAAATTGATTAATGAAATCAAACCAAATATTCAACAAGCACTACAATCCTAAGCAGAATAAATACAAAAGAAATCACACCCAAGCACATCCTATTTAAACTTCTGAAAATTAAAGACAAATAGAAAATCTTAAAAGCAGTCATAGTAAAAAGATACATCGCACTCAAAGGAGCAACAATAACTCAGACAGCTGACTTCTTAGCACACACAATGGAGCCAAGGAATGACATCTGTAAAGTGCTTATAGAATGTAACAGCCGCTTGACCAGGCGGTGGCACAGTGGATAGAGTGTCAGACTGGGATGCGGAAGACCCAGGTTTGAGACCCTGAGCTAGCCAGCTTGAGCGTGGGCCCATCTGGCTTGAGCAAAAGTTCACCAGCTTGGACCCAAGGTCGCTGGCTCCAGCAAGGGGTTGCTCGGTCTGCTGAAGGCCCGCGGTCAAGGCACATGTGAGAAAGCAATCAGTGAACAACTAAGGTGTTGCAATGGCAACGATCTCCGTTCCTGTCTGTCTGTCCCTATCTATCCCTCTCTCTGACTCTCTCTCTGTCCCTGTAAAAAAAAAAGAATGTACCAGCCAACTTATGATAGTCAGTGAAAATGCTTCAAAAGTGGAAGCAAAATAAAAACATGTTCAGCAAACAAAAACATTTTGCTGCAATCAGACCCAGTCAAATGCTAAAGGCAGCCCTTCTCGGGAAGAAAGCAAACGACCCCCATATGCAAACACAGGAATAAAAGAATTACGAAAAATGGAAAGGGCATATATGTAGATAAATCTAAAAAGCTATTAAATATAAAAAACAACAGTTGTAATACAACAAGCAGATAAAAAAAGCAGTAAGAATACAGAAGCTTTGCCGACATGATTAACAAACTTGAACTAATCAATATATATTAGGGACTTCATCCAACAACTTCAAAATACACATTTTTTTATTTTTTATTCTTTTATTTTATTTTTAGCAGGAGAGAGACAGAAAGGGAGAAAGGTGACAAGCACCAACTCATAGTTGTGGCACTTTAGTTGTTCATTGATTGCTGCTCATTCGTGCTTTGACTAGGGGGCTTCAGCTGAGCCAGTGACTGACGTTGGGCTTCAAGCTATTGACCTTGGGATCACATCTATAATCCCATTTTTATGACCATATCTAGGATTCCAGGCTCAAGCCAGCGACACCACGCTCTCACTGATGAGCCTGCGCTCAAGCCAAATGAGCCCGTGCTCAAGCTGACGACCTCAGGGTATCAAACCTGGTACCTCAGTGTCCTAGATTGACACTCTATCCGCTGTGCCACCATTGGTCAGGCCAGAATACACATTTTTTAAATGTGCACAAGTAATGTCTATCAAAGCTGACCTTATGCTAAGCTATAAAAGCAACACTCAGAAAATATTAAGACTGAAACAAACCAGCTTATTTTTTTGATCACAGAGTAATCAAACCAGGTATCATTAACACAAGAATAACTAGATAATCTCCAAATGCTCAAGAATTAAGTAAAACACTGCTGAACAGCCAATAAGTAAAAAAAAAGAAATTGCAGTAGAAATTAGAACATATCTCTAATTGAATAATAAAAATATGGAATATCAAAAATTATGACATGAATTTAAAATCGTTTTAGAGGAAAATTTATACCCCTAATTGTATACATATTATAAAATAAGAAAGGCTGAAAGCAAATGACCTAAGAATTTATCTCAAGAATTTAAAAATTAACAGTGATTTAAGTCCTAAGAAAGAAACGGAGGCAGGAAATAATAGAAATTAGAGAAAAAAATATTTAAATAGAAAATAAATGTGTATCAGAGAAAATCAACAAAGCCAAAAGTTGGTTCTTGGAAAAGACTAAAAAACTAGTAAACCCTTACCAAGATTCACACAGACACACAAAAGGGATAAAAAAAGGGGGAACACCATTATGGATACTACAGACTTTAAAAAGAAGACAAGAGAATATTATAACAACTTTTGTACTGATATAGTAGAAATTTAAATGAAACGAAAAAAATTGCTTTAAAAATAAAACTGGAGGAGCAAGATGGCGACGGAGTAGGCGGACGTACCAACTTCCAACTCCCAGAACCAAAGTGGATTACAACGCAATTTTAAGAACCATCACCTGGATAAACCAACTTTGAACAAAACTAAGTGGACTCTTCAACCAAGGAACACAGAAGAAGCCACATTGAGACTGGTAGGAATAGCGAAAACGCGAAAAGGGCTGCCCAGCTCCCCGGAGCAAACGGCAGCCCGGAGAGACCCGTGTGGCGGGAGGAAAGTTTGGCAGAGAGGGAGGGACCTGGGTCCCAGGAACCAAGCCCCAGCCTGCAGTCCCAGAGCCTAGAAGAGGCGTTTGGACAGATTTGAGATGTGAAACAAGTGAGGGAGCTCCCAGGCCTACAGTGTGGAGTATTAGGTCCCTTCCTACTCTGCTGAGGGCTGCTTAAGGTTTTGGGGCGGCAGGACGCTGAAACGCGGTTCTGTCGGCGTGGGCGGAGGCCAAGCCGGTGGGAGATCGGTCTAGCCCAGAGGGTAGGAGGGGAAGCGCGAGAGCGGTCCGGAAGCTGCGGGCCAGCCTTTAATCCCACTTACGGGGACAAAGCGGGAGGCCAGGAACAGGCAGGCCCTGCGCAAGCCGACCCTGACCGTGGGGACCGGGCTAGGACCAGGGACGGGCAGGGGCTCGCGGCTGAGCTGACACTACCAGTCCCCTCGCCCCCGGCCGGAGAAACCGCGGTTGGCCAGTATACGTGCGCGAGCGGGCTCCGAGCATGAGAACGGGGTGGACCCCGAGACGGGTGGAGGCTCGCAGCTGAGCCCACGCTATTATCCCCATCCGGCCGGAGAAAACGCGAATAGCATTCATACGTGCACGAGCGGGCTCCGAACACGGGGGCGGGGTAGAGTCCGGGACGAGCGGAAGTACGCAGCTCGGCGGAAGCCAGCAAACACGCCCGCCCCAATAAACCTTGGTTTCCGACCCTGCGCAAAGGGCCCTGGCCTCGAGGGCGGGGCTAAAGCTCCTGACGGGCAAAAGCTTACAGCTGAGAGCACGTCAAAAGCCCCGCCTAACCCGCGGAACTGTAGCGAGCAGGCTCCGACTGCTGGTTCTGGGCGGAAGTCCGGAAATAGGCTGGGTCCGCAGCTGAGGAAAGGTGCTCACCTCTACCCTTGGTGCTGATCTTGTGGCTTCAGTGACAGCCCCTCCCACGGAGGAGAGGCAGAAATCACAGCAAAAGCCACAGTGGGCCCGCGCTGGCAACGCTCATACCCAACCACCCTAGGCACCGGCAGAGGGGGTGGGGGGCCTGCAGATAGACCACACCTAGAGAACACAAAGGCAACACCTACTGGACTCCAGTGGCCACAACTTGCTTATACACAGAAAAAATGGGCAGGCAGAGGAATGCAAACCAAATGAATCAAGAGAAATCCCCAGAGAAGGACCTGAATGAACCAGATATAACCAAATTACCGGAAGCAGAATTTAGAATAATGATAGTTAGGATGTTCAAAGAAATTAGAGCAACAATGGATAGTCATTATGAACACCTAAATAAAGAGATAACAAGTATAAAAAATGAAATTGAAATAATAAAAAAGAATCAGACAGAAATGACAAATACAGTATCAGAACTGAAGACCACAATGGAAGGAATTAAAAGCAGGATGGATGACGCTGAGGATCGAATAAGCGAGTTAGAGGACACAATAAACAAAGGCACAGAAGCAGAGAAGAAAAAGGAAAAGAGACTTAAAAAATGTGAGGAAACTCTAAGGGAGCTTTGTGACAACATGAAGAGAAACAACATTCGCATCATAGGGGTGCCTGAAGAAGAGGAGAGAGGACAGGAAATGGAAACTTTGTTCAATCAAATCATAGCAGAAAACTTTCCTAAATTAAGGCTGGGAAACACTCCACACATTCAAGAAGCACACAGAAGTCCATTAAAGAGAAACCCAAAAAGATCTACACCAAGACACATCATAGTTAAAATACCAAAGCTAATGGATAAAGAAAAAATTTTAAAAGCTGCTAGAGAAAAAAAGGCTATCACGTACAAAGGAGCCCCCATAAGGATGACATCAGACTTCTCAACAAAAACACTTGAGGCCAGAAGGGAATGGCAAGAAATAATCAAAGTAATGCAGAACAAGAACCTACAACCAAGACTACTTTATCCAGCAAGGCTAACGTTTAAAATTGAAGGAGAAATAAAGAGCTTCCCAGAAAAAGAAAGCCTCAAGGAATTCATAAAAACCAAACCAATTCTGCAAGAGATACTAAGGGGCCTCTTGTGAACAGTTTAAAGGGAGGAATGAATAGAGCAAAAGAAGAATACAGCTTTAAAGAATAAAATGGCAATAAACAACTACATATCAATAATAACCTTAAATGTAAATGGATTAAATGATCCAATCAAAAGACATAGGGTAGCTGCATGGATAAAGAAACAGGACCCATACATATGCTGTCTACAAGAGACACACCTTAAAACAAAAGATGCTCATAGACTGAAGGTAAAAGGATGGAAAAAAATATTTCATGCAAATGGAAATGAAAAAAAAGCAGGGGTAGCAATACTTATATCAGACAAAATGGACTTTAAAACAAAGGCTGTAGTAAGAGATAAAGGAGGACACTACATAATGATAAAGGGAACAATTCAACAGGAAGATATAGCTATTGTAAATATCTATGCACCAAATATAGGAGCCCCGACATACATAAAGCAAACTTTGATGGATATAAAGGGCGAGATTAACAGCAATACTATCATAGTAGGGGATTTCAATACCCCTCTAACAACACTGGATAGATCCTCAAGAAAGAAAATTAATAAAGAAACAGCAGACTTAAAGGATACACTAGATCAACTTGATTTAATAGATATCTTCAGAACTTTTCACCCTAAAGCAGTAGAATATACATTCTTCTCAAGTGCTCATGGTACGTTTTCTAGGATAGACCACATGTTAGGACACAAAAATGGTCTCAATAAATTTAAGAAGATTGAAATCATATCAAGCATTTTCTCTGATCACAATGCCATGAAACTAGAAATTAACCACAAAAGAAAAAATGAAAAATACTCAAACACTTGGAAACTAAATAGCATGTTATTAAATAATGAATGGATTAACAATGAGATCAAAGAAGAAATAAAAAAGTTTCTAGAAACAAATGATAATGAGCATACGTCAACTCAAAATTTATGGGACACAGCAAAAGCAGTTCTGAGAGGGAAGTTTATTGCACTACAGGCATATCATAAGAAGCTAGAAAAAGCTCAAATAAGCAACCTAACCCTGCATCTAAAAGAACTAGAAAAACAACAACAAATAAAACCCAAGACAAGTAGAAGGAAGGAAATAATAAAGGTCAGAGCAGAAATAAATGACATAGAGGCTAAGGAAACAATACAGAGGATCAATGAAACAAGAAGCTGGTTCTTTGAAAAGGTAAACAAGATTGATGAACCTTTAACTAGACTCACCAAGAAAAAAAGAGAGAGGACTCAAATAAATAAAATTAGAAAGGACAGTGGAGAAATAACAACTGACACAACAGAAATACAAAGCATTGTAAGAAAATACTATGAAGAACTATATGCCAAAAAATTAGACAATCTTGGTGAAATGGACAAATTTCTTGAATCATATAACCTTCCAAAAATCAATCTGGAAGAATCAGAACACCTAAACAGACCAATTACAACAAATGAGATAGAAACAGTTATCAAAAAACTCCCAAAAAAGAAAAGTCCTGGGCCTGATGGCTTCACAAGTGAATTCTATCAAAAATTCAAAGAAGAACTAATTCCTATTCTCCTCAAGCTATTTCAAAAAATTCAAGAGGAAGGAAGACTTCCAAACTCCTTTTATGAGGCGAGCATAATTCTGATCCCAAAACCGGGCAAAGACAACACAAAGAAAGAAAATTATAGGCCTATATCCCTGATGAATTTAGACGCTAAAATTCTCAACAAAATATTAGCCAACCGGATCCAGCAATATATGAAAAAAATCATACACCACGATCAAGTGGGATTTATTCTGGAGAGGCAAGGCTGGTTCAATATTCGCAAATCAATCAATGTGATTCACCACATAAACAAAAGGAAGGACAAAAATCACATGATAATTTCAATAGATGCAGAAAAGGCATTTGATAAAATCCAGCACCCATTCATGCTCAAAACTCTCAGTAAAGTGGGAATACAGGGATCATTCCTTAACATTATAAAGGCCATCTACGATAAACCGACAGCAAACATCATACTAAATGGACAAAGATTAAAAGCAATCCCCTTAAGATCAGGAACCAGGCAGGGTTGCCCACTTTCACCACTCTTATTCAACATAGTTCTGGAAGTCCTAGCTACAGCAATCAGACAAGAAGAAGAAATAAAAGGCATACAAATTGGAAAAGAAGAAGTAAAACTGTCATTATTTGCAGATGATATGATATTGTATATTGAAAACCCTAAAGTCTCAGTCAAAAGACTACTGGACCTTATAAATGAATTCAGCAAGGTGGCAGGATATAAAATTAATACTCAGAAATCAGAGGCATTTCTATACACCAACAATGAACTATCAGCAAAAGAAATTAAGGAAACAATCCCCTTCACTATTGCAGCCAAAAAAATAAAGTACCTAGGAGTAAATTTAACCAAGGAGGTTAAGGACTTGTACTCGGAAAATTATAGAACATTGATAAAAGAAATCAAGGAAGATACAAACAAGTGGAAGCATATACCGTGCTCATGGCTAGGAAGAATAAACATCATTAAAATGTCTATATTACCTAAAGCAATTTATAAATTCAATGCAATACCAATTAAAATACCAATGACATACTTCAAAGATATAGAACACATATTCCAAAAATTTATATGGAACCAAAAAAGAACACGAATAGCCTCAGCAATCTTAAAAAGAAAAAATAAAGCAGGAGGTATCACGCTTCCTGATATCAAGGTTTACTATAAGGCCATTATACTCAAGACAGTCTGGTACTGGCATAAGAACAGGCACATAGATCAATGGAACAGAACAGAGAACCCAGAAATAAACCCACAGCTTTATGGACAACTGATATTTGACAAAGGAGGAAAGAACATACAATGGAGTAAAGACAGCCTCTTTAACAAATGGTGTTGGGAAAATTGGACATCTACCTGCAAAAAAATGAAACTAGACCATCAACTTACACCATTCACAAAAACAAACTCAAAATGGATAAAAGACTTAAATGTAAGCCGTGAAACCATAAGCATCTTAGAAGAAAACATAGGCAGCAAGCTCTCCGACATCTGTAGCAGCGGTATATTTGCCGATTTATCTTCATGGGCAACTGAAATAAAAGGCAAGATAAACAAATGGGACTATATCAAACTAAAAAGTTTTTGCATGGCTAAAGACAATAGGAACAGAATAAGAAGACAAACCACACAATGGGAGAACATATTCGACAGCACATCTGATAAGGGGTTAATAACTAAAATTTATAAAGAACTTATAAAACGCAACACCAGGAAGACAAACAACCCAATCAAAAAATGGGCAAAAGAAATGAATAGGAATTTCTCCAAAGAGGACATACAGATGGCCAATAGGCATATGAAAAAATGCTCAACATCACTAATCATTAGAGAAATGCAAATTAAAGCCACAATGAGATATCACCTCACACCAGTCAGAATGGCACTTATCAGCAAAACAACACAGAATAAGTGCTGGCGAGGATGTGGAGAAAAGGGAACCCTTCTGCACTGCTGGTGGGAATGCAGACTGGTGCAGCCACTGTGGAAAACAGTTTGGAGATTCCTCAGAAAATTAAAAATTGAACTGCCTTTTGACCCAGCTATCCCACTTTTAGGAATATACCCTAAGAACACCATAGCACTGTTCGAAAAGAAGAAATGCGCCCCCATGTTCGTGGCAGCATTGTTCACAATAGCGAAGATCTGGAAACAGCCCAAGTGTCCGTCAGAAGACGAGTGGATTAAAAAGCTATGGTACATATATACTATGGAATACTACGCAGCCATAAGAAACGATGACATCGGATCATTTATAACAAAATGGATGTACCTTGATAACATTATACGGAGTGAAATAAGTAAATCAGAAAAAAAGAAAAACTGAGAACAGCACGATTACATACATAGGTGGGACATGAAAGTGAGGGTATGAGACATGGACAAGAGAGTGTTGGTTATGGGATGGGGGGAGGGAGGGAAAAGTGGGATAGGGAGGAGGGGAGGGACACAGAGAAAACCAGATTGAAGGTGACAGAGGACAATTTGACTTTTGGTGATGGGTATGCAACACAATTGAATGATAAGATAACCTGGAGATGTTTTCATTGTACATATGTACCCTGATTTATTGGTGTCACCTCATTAGAATTAATAATAATAAAATATATATTAAAATTAAAAAAAAAAATGAATTGAGTTGAAAAAAAAAAAATAAAAAAAATAAAACTTAAAAGTAATAAGAAAAAATAGAAAAGGTGAATAGTTCTCTTTATACATAAATGAAAGAATTTTTAACCTGTAGTCTCCAGGCCCAAATGGCTTCCTAGGTAAAGATTCACCAGAAATTGTCCAGACGACCAATAATCAGTTAGTATCAAGACATATAAATGAACCACAACTGGATGGTACTCCACACCTACCAAAATGGCTACAATCATAATTCATCAAGCTATATACACATGATTTGTGTGTTTGCTGTATATAGGTTTCAAAAAAATAACTTCAAATATAGCTACACTTTAAAAAAAAAACAAAAACAGGGACAGAGAGAGAGTCAGAGAGGGATAGATAGGGACAGACAGACAGGAATGGAGAGAGATGAGAAGCATCAATCATCAGTTTTTCGTTGCAACACCTTAGCTGTTCATTGATTGCTTTTTCATATGTGTCTTGACTGCTGGTTTTCAGCAGACTGAGTAACCCCTTGCTCGAGCCAGCGATCCTGGATCCAAGCTGGCAAGCTTTTGCTCAAGCCAGATGGGTCTGCGCTCAAGCTGGCAACCTCGGGGTCTTGAACCTGGGTCCTAGCTTTATCCACTGTGTCACCGCCCGGTCAGGCTACACATTATTTTTGATTTGTTATTTTTATCAAGTATATTGAGATAAAATTTATGTGTAATAAAATGCAGCCATTTAAGATTATAGTTTGATGAGCCTATTCTAGGGGTCAGCAAATAGGGTCTTTGACCTAACTGCAGCCATTGTTTACTGATTATTTATGTCTGATTTCATGATACATTGGCAAAATTGAGTAGTAACAGAGGCCATATGGTCCTCACAACTAAAAATACTTATTATCTGTGCTCTTTATAGAAGGAAAGTCTGCTGACCTCAGCTACCACCGCAGTTGAGATATAAAATATTTCCATTATGTCTCAAAAGCTTCTTCCTGCCCCTTTGCCCACCCACTCCTGGTCCCAGACAATCATTGATCTGGCTCTGATACCCTCAGTTCATTTTGCCTTTCCTAGAGTTTTATATAAACAGAATCATAGAGAACATACTTTTCTGTGTCTGACTTGATTCATTTATCGTAAGGTTTTTGCTATTTGTCCATGTTGTTGTATGTTCCTATAGTTCTTCTTATCACTGAGCAGTATTGCACCATACTGTTATAACATAATTTATTCTCTGGTTGATGGGCACTTGGGTTGTTTTTTGTTTTTACAAATAAAGTCTTTGCATAAACATATATTTTTAGTATAGTGGGGAAATACCTAAAAGTTGAATCCTGGGTTGTATAGGAAATGTATGTTCAACTTGATAACAAACTAGCAATCACTTTTCCAAAGTGCTTGACCATTCTGCATTCAACCAGCAGTGTATGAGAATTCCAATTAGTCCAATTCCTCATCAATACTTGGTATTGGCAAGTTCTTCAATTTTAGCTATTCTAATGGGCATGAGATAGTGTCTTGTTGTAGTTTTAATTTGCATTTTCCTGTAATTAATGACCTGCATCTTTTCATGTACTTATTGGCCATTTGTATATCTTCTTTTATCTGTTCAAATCTTTTGCCAATTTTCAAATTGGGTTGTTTATGTTGTTATTGAGTTGTGAGACCTCTTTATGTATTCTTGCTACAAGTCGTGTGTGTGTGTGTTTGCTTATAGTGTCTGCATTAGTTTCCTATTGATGCTGTCACTAATCACAAAGTTAGTGGTTCCAACAACACAAATTTATTATTTTATAGTCTGAGAGGTCAGAAGTCAATTCTACTGAGCTAAAATCGAGATGTTGGCAGGGCAGCATTCCCTCTGGAGGCTCTAGGGGACAATTTACTCCCATGCCTTTTCTAGTTTCTAGAGGCCTCCTGCATTTTAACTTCTGCTCCTATCAGCCCATCTTCTCTCTTACTCTTGTCTCATTCTTAAAAGGGCCCCCTAAGATTATACTAGGCCCAGTGGATAACCAAAGGATTGATCCCTATCTCAAGATCCTTAATTTAATGACATCTATAAAGTCTCTGTTACCATGTAACATATGCACAAGGTCCAGGATCAAGACATTGACATCTTGGGAAAGCCATTAAAGTGTCTTTCAATAAGCATAAGTTTATGGATTTGTCAGTGTTCTCCAGAGAAACAGAACCAACAGAAAGTAGATAGATAGATGTTAGATAAATAGATGATAGTTAGATAGATAGATAGATAGATAGATAGATAGATAGATAGATAGATCATGGAAGGCTACAAAATCTCCGGAGCTGCAGGGTAATTAGCAAGTTGGAGATCCAGAAGAGCCAATAGCATAGTTCCTGTCTGGAAGCAGGCAGGTTCGAGACCCAGGAAGAGCTGATGCTTCTGTTCAAGTCCAAACTCAAGAACCAGCTAGTGCCCCAGTTCAAAGGAAGTCAGGCAGGAGGAATCCTCTCTTACTCAAGGAAGTATCAGCCATTTTGTTCTAGTCAGGCCTTCAACTGCTTAGATAAGGCCCACTCACACTGGGGAGGGCAATCTGCTGTCCTCACCCTGCTGAGGTAAGCATTAATCTCATCCAAAACCATCCTCATAGAAACATGCAGAATAATATCTGACCAATTATCTGGGCATCCAAATGCAGATTGGGCCGACCTTTGAACTCTCCATCCTAGTCCATTTATCAATATGCCTGTCCTCACACCAGTACTTTTACGACTGAAGTTTTATAGTAAGTCTTGAAATATGGTAGTTTAAACTTTCCAACATTTTTCTTTTTCAAAAATTTTTTGGCTTATTATGAGGCCTTTGCATTTCTATGTAGATTTTAGAATATGTCTTTCGGTTTCTATTTTTAAAAAGCCTGCTGGGCCTGACCTATGGTGGCACAATGGATAAAGTGTCAACCTGGAACTCTGAGGTCACCAGTTTGAAACCCTGGTCAAGGCACATATGAGAATTGATGCTTCCTGCTCTGCTTCCTTCTCTCTCTCTCTCTCTCTCTAAGAAAAGAAAAAAGCCTGCTGGCATTTTGATTAGAATTGCATTAAATCCATAGATCAATTTGAGGGAAATGGGCATCTTTAATTTGAGTTCTTTTCTAAAGTAATATTCTAACTTAATAATTTTAGAATCCTCATTGTTGGTATTCATAACAAATGAAACCAAAAAGAAAAATATATAAAGTTTATTCCACTCAGCCTTGTATAGACATTTTCTCTACATTATTTCACTTACTAATCCAAGAAACCAAAATAAGATAGGTATTATTGCCCCCATTTTTAAAAATTTATAGACAAGGACTCAGATTCTGAGAGGCAGGGTCACTTGCCTGAAGTTACAATATTAAAACATTTTTTCTAGAGTTAGGATTTGAACCTACAGCTACCTGACTACAAAAGCCTTCCCTTTTCTTCAAGAACACTCTGGCTGTTTTACATAAGATTCCTTGCTCCGTGTCTCCTCCTCCTGCCTTGTCTTTGGATGCCAGCTCACTGACTCCCTATTCAATAAGCAACGATTACGTGTGCCATGTGCAAGGCTAGGTGAGTTCTGCACATTGTCTGTTCCCTCAGAGAGATACACACTCATGCACTGGCACTGATACACGCGCCTTTTCCACAGACTTCCCCATGACTGGGTTGAGGTTCGGCCCACCATCAACCATGCCATGAAGACAGGGGCATCTGAGGGGGCGCTCCTAGGCCTGGCCGCCTCCCTCACAGCCAGCCCGAGGCCTCCGGGGCTTCAGGAGCTCCTCACTCAGCTCACCTGTCTGGTTGCTCATTGCAGAAGGGGTGGCACGTTTTCATCTTTGGCTGAATGGTTCAATCCTTTTGTCTGACTCGCGATAAATAAGCGAACTTGCGCCAGCCAGTCCCGCGAGTGGCGGAGAACCCATCTCTAACTGTGGGAAACCAGCACTGCTATTTTTAGGTAACCCACTTGCTCTGCTCTCTCACCCCTCTGTGGATAGACTCCTTGTGCTCACACAGGACCAGCTCCGAGGAAGCAGGTTTTCTGGACACTCTTTCCTTCCCAGCCACCCGGTGTATCTATCTCCCCATCCCCTCCCTGGCATCGCAGGCCCTCAGGCCTGGACCCGGCTCCCCAAGGCCTGAGATCAACAGCACAGCATCTGAACCCCAATCTCTGTCTGTAGCAGTAGCAACACCTTCTGTACAAAGTCTCTGTTCATTTAATGCTAAGAAGGAACTTGGACATATATATGCAGGGTAAATGACATCTTGGGGACACAGTCATCTTTCTTTCATACTCAGCAGGAAAACCTAAGACACCCCAGTACTCCAGAGGGGTGTCTGGTGCAGCATGAAAAGTTAGGGGAATACTCAGATGTGTGCAGGCTGGATGGGAGTCAAACAGAGTTGTCCAGGCATTTAGCTCCTTCATTCAGCATTCACGGCACAATCACCACTAGGTCCCTGGTACAAAACTAAGTGCAGGGGACACAAAAGTGAAGAAGACATTGGTCTCAAGAAACTCACAGGCTAGTGCACAGGCCCCAGGTAGCTACTTTAACAGGAAACAGCAGGAAGAACGCGACAGAGAACGCTTTGAGGAAAGAAAGGAAGAGACTACAGTGAAGAACAGGACCCACCGGCAGGAGGCTCGCCCAGGGAGCAGTGGGACACCCCGCGGTCCAGCCCTGCTTACAGGGATGGGGCGCCAGGAGGAGCATGGGCCAGTAGGTAGGAGGAGTGGCCAAGCCCCACTTCGCACAGCGGATGACCCCCTGCCCTGTCTCCAGGGTAGACTCCACATGGGTACATGAAGACGGCTCAGAGGTGTTACCAGGGACATGCATCATCCAGCCCTCTTTTGTGGGGTCTCCGAAGTAAGGAACTAGGGGACAGCCTCCACGTCTCAGGCCTCAGCCAAAGGGGTGGGGCCCCTCCTGCAGTCTGGTACAGGTCCCTGCATGGGACACTCTGAAGAATATGCCTTGAGAACTTAAGGGCAGAGTTAGGGAACTGAGGCAAAGGAACACAAGAGAAGAGAGTGCGTGTGGCCATGTGTGCGTTACCCATTGAGTAATGGTTAAGGGCAGGCAGGTCGAGTTGGGCCAGCCTAGGGTTCAAAACTCATCTTCACCACTCCTTACCTGCTGTGTGACCCGTGAGTAAGTGAGTAAACCTCTCTGAGCCCCAATTTCCTTATCCATAAAAAGGGACTAAAGTATCTTTCCCACAGCTGTGATGATCAGTAAGGCAAATGTACATCAATCTCCTAGCCCCCTCCCACTCCTTTACCTGTTGAGTGATTGAATGGAGTGCCCCTGACAGCTAGTAAGCGCCCCGCCAGCACGGGTTGTGATTATTACTCTCCAAATTCCTGCCCCATCCAGGCCCCTTTGCCCAGAGCGTGGACTCACCCGTGCCTGGTCGTCCCGGGTTTGTTTCAGAGCATTTGTAGAAAGCCGTAAAATACCAGCATCCGTGAGGGTCTCGGCCCTGAGCTCCTGCTAATCAGCATGTTGCTTCTCTTCTGCCATCTCCGATTTGGGCTTTGGACTGGGTTCTCATACCTAATCCCAGCCAACAATTTTATAAAATGAGCAGAGAGGATCCTGGCCTGTACCTCTATCTCTGTCTTCATTCCTCTCCCCCGCCTCACCCCCCCCCCCTTTATTTTGGCCCAGGAACGTGTCCCCAGCATGTCAACAGCAGTGGGAAGTAACCTAATTAGTAGTTATTTGATAGACTGCCCACCCTCATGTCCCACTGGCAATCCAGCAGCCTTTTTCTGCAGACAGAAAAATATTTCCTTGCTAATTAATCTGAGCACAGGGATTTGAGTTTGGACCAAGACAGGGAAATCCATCTCCATGAGTCTCGTTCAATTGCATCTGTTTCTCCCGCAATCGTTTCCTTCCCTCTGACTCCCTCCGCTCCATCCCACCCCTCTTGCATCTCATTTACCTTTATTAAGGCTGGTTACCCTGGTGATTTTCCTGCATGCCCCCCATGGCCCTCCTCACGAAGAGGCTACTCTCTGAGGATGTGCTCTGGGTTCTTTTCCCTTCAGCACCAGGCGCTTCCCAAGGATAGGTGAGTTCATGTCCCTTGGCTCGGGGTGGAGAAGATGACACTGATGGTCCTGTCTATTCTGCTCCCAGGCCCGCTCAGAATCACACACACCTCACTGCAGTGCCCCCTGCCCCGGCAATCCACACTCCCAAACAAATACAGACATCTCACTGTCGTTTTAAATAAGGTTCAGCTCCTGTCCCTGGGCCCTGCCCTGGTCCTCTGCAGAAACGTCTATTTGCATCCAAAGAGGTTTCCAAGGAAGGGGCGACCGTACACATTATTTCACATGCTTTTCGTAGCTTCCGTCTGGGCCTGCTCATGTCTCCAGGACACACACTGGACACAGGCAACGGGAAGGGGTACTCCGGTGTTTGATGGAGTCAGTGAAGGAAAACAGGGTTATTCACAAGAAGGTGCTGATAATCTCATGTCTGCAAATGAGCCCGGGGTTCCATGGAAAGAAAGCTGTCTTTGCCAAATATTAATTTATTAGACAAAGATGAAGATTTCGTGTGTGTGTGTGTGTGTGTGTAATTAGTTGTAAAGTAATAGATGACCTATTGTTTTTTGTTACCCCAGCGTACCCTTTTCTTGGTGACTTCAATCCAATTTTGCTTTGGGGACCTGTCCCACACCCATTTCTTGCAGCCTTGCTGGTACTGTCTGTCAATCATGTGACTCAAACTAGGCTAACCAATGCTCTCTCTGTGGGTGCTGAGTCTTGAACCAGGTGCCCCAAAGGTTGAAAATGGGCAACCGTCCCCAGATCATTAGTGCCCTCTGGGGCTGGGCCCTATCCCTCCTTCTGCTACATCCCAGTTTGGTTTGCGTTAGCTTGGTCAGTTTCTACTGCTTATGAACAGACAACCACGGAGCTCGTGATGAGATGCCCTGGACAGCCTAACCCTTCTCTCCCTTCTTACCTCCCATAATCAGGTTTGTCAGGGGTTGGATGATTTTAGAATGAAATTACAGTAAAGGAGTTTAAAGCTACTGTTCTGCTTTCCTTATCACGTCCCTGGGTCTCTTCCTCCTCAGAGTATTTCTCAACAACCTCCCCTCCTCCTGGAGAGCCGCTGCTAACACGGCAGGGCTCTCTGGGGTTGTGCCCTCCTGTCTCCATGCAGTGCCCCTGTCTGAGACATTTATTCTGGACTCGTAGACCAGGCCTTGATCAGATGGTCAGGATGGCGCTGAATCCACCCAAGTGGGATCTACCCAAGCTGGGAGGGAAAAGGTTCTCTGGGCCATCTGGTGGGTGTGGGTTCCTCCAGTAGCTAACCCTGTGCAAGCTTCAGGGAGGCCAGGTGCTTCATCGACTGGCCTGTTAAAGTAGGCACACATATAGTTCTCCGGACGATGTCAATTTGGCAGGATAACACAGTGCAAACCCAACTTGAAACGGTACTGCCTTTTCAGTTATCAAGGCACTTTGCCTCAGAGGGGGCCTCCCCACAATTAGCACATTGTGCTAATTCTCCCTCCTGCTCCGTATGCGCATCACCCATAACATAAATGCACGACATTGGCTTCCTTTGTCACTCAAGGATGAGCTTCAGAGGCCTCTAAATTCCAAAGTTTCCAGTCTCCCTCTTAGAGATTTTGCCAATTCTTCCAGAGCTGAAGGAAGTCACTCATTAAGAAGGAGAAAAAAACGTTCCAATGATAAATGTGTGTTGTCCTTACTTCCAGGAGAGATATGGCAGAATTTCACTATTTAAAGAGCATACTAACAAACCCAGACTGGTTTCATTTGTTCCCAGTGTTACTGTGGCAAAGCCTGGGTTATTTTCTTGCTGTAGATGAAGTCCTCTCAGTCCTGAAGGCAGCACCTTATACACCACAGCGGCTTCCGTGACTTAGAAGTATTTCTTGAGGACACAGTCAGGAATTATTCTCTCTTTTTCTGGGTCCAAATCACCCCTGATGACCAGACCTTTCTTACAAAAGGAGAGCTCTTTCCTAACGTACCAGGTCACTAAAGAATAAACCTTCTCTAGATCTAAAGAACATCTATTTCTCATCTTCCTCTTGGGCAGGGCTAAATTAATCCTAAGAAAGATGGAACATTTTCCAGGTGGCATTTGCATTGCATCTCAGTCTGAATCTATGTATAAAGTCACAACTTGAGAAAACCATCCAAGCTCACATGCCCATCTCAGATAGGACTCAGCCACCCAAGTGGCTCAGTCCCCAAGGGTTCCTTGGGTGCCAGGAAGCAAAGTGGCCAAACATAAGCTCTAAAGTCCAACAGCCCCAGTCCAAATCCTGGCTCAGCTATTACCGGTTGTATGGGTTATCTATTGCTGTGTAACAAATCATCCATAAACTCAGCAGCTGAAAACACCCTATTATCTCACAGTTCCTGTGGCTCTGCGAGCTGCCTCACTGGGTCCTATGGCTCAGCCTCTCCCACAGGCCACAGTCAAGGTGTCTGACCAGGTGTTGTGTCATCTCAAGGCTTCACTGAGGAATGGTTCACCTCCAAACTCACGCATCCAGTTGTTGGCAGGTTTCAGTTCCTTGGGGGATGTTAACTGGAGGCTACCCTCAGTTCCCCAAGGCTTCTCCACAGGGCAGCTCACAACATGGTGCCTTGCTTCATCAGAGCAAGTGACCCGAGGAGAGGCAGGAAGAGAGAATGTAAGCAAGATAAATGTCACAGTCTTCTGTCATCTCATCACTTTTGTGTTCTCATCACTGTTCATGAGAAGCAAGTCACTAGGTCCAGCCCACACCCTTGGACGCACACGGTGTAGATACCGGAGGCCGAGATCAGTGAGGGCATCTTACAGACTGCCTACCACACTAGCCATTTGAGTTTGGCAACTTATCCCACCTCTCAGTGCCTCCATTTCCTCATCTGTAAAATGGGCATGTTAACAATAACACTTAACCTCTGGGGATATTGTGTGAATTAAACATATGAGTGTAGGTAAAGGACTTAGAACAGTGTCCGGGAAGAGCATGTGTTTAATGGTGGAAATTACAAGTACTAGAGGACACGAGAAATAACAGAGAAGCGTTTTTGAGATCCTAACACACACCCCTTAAGCCAGGTACCTGCCCCCTTTGCTGCTGCTGCAGATGGCATTCCAGTACCATAGAGGGGGAGGGAATGAGAAGGCTGAGGTTGGCAGGTCATCAGGATGAGCACTGCCAAGGTGGGGAGAGGAACCCGGCAAGCTGACCTACTCCTGGAGCTCAGTCCTTGTTTCCTAATGGGGCCTGGGGTTCAGGTGTACCTCATCTTTGGCAGTGACACATGTGAGCCTCTCCTACGTCCTAGGAATGGTGCAAAGTTCATCTTCACAACATCCCTGTAATGGAAGCACTATTGTCACACTCACTTTACAGATGTGCACACTCCTATGGGGAAGATTGCAAGTTGAGGGTGAAGATTGAAGTTCAGAGAGGTTAAGAAACTTGACTGGGGTCACACAGCTCTGACATAGCAAGCTGCAGCATCACATCAAGGTCTGTCCAATTCAGTAGCCACTGGGCTTAGAGGGAGGGACTGGCAGAGAACAGAGAACACACAGCATCTGTATTATCTCACACATTGAGTGCCACTGTCAACCTCCCCAGTGTGACGAGCAGGCTCTCAGACCACTCCAGATCTCCATGTGCCATTACCCAGTTCCCCCTTACTCAGCCCCACAACCCAGGTGTGGTTCTCAGCATGGTCCACTGTGGCCCCCTGACTCAGACTCCTTGGATGCTCACACCACCCTTTCTTAATAGCAAACTCTCCTTGTTGTTAGAACCCTGTTCTGCACCTTCAGACTGTTCACAGTGGCACAGTCTGACTCCGCATGCCTGTCAACGTCACCTTTCTTCTCCACCCTCCTATTGAACCTATTTCTTCAGATCATTTTATAATTATAATTCATTATAATTAACCCCTAATTATAAAGAACTATAATTAGGGCTAGTTCTT
Source organism: Rhynchonycteris naso (assembly GCA_037038555.1). Lineage (NCBI taxonomy): Eukaryota > Metazoa > Chordata > Mammalia > Chiroptera > Emballonuridae > Rhynchonycteris > Rhynchonycteris naso. The sequence goes on from CM072999.1 coordinate 24,551,418, forward strand.
AAAAAATCACCCAAAACCCTCCCTCTCACCAACCACTACATCTGGGTGGTCATACACCTGGGCCACACACCCCCTGTGCCAAGCCAAAGAGATGCCCAGTGCCCTGACAAGCAGCCCTCCTGGAGCAGAGGAGAATTTTCTCTGTCCCATCATCAAGACGGAAGAGAAGGTGAACGGCCCAGAGGAGGGACTAGAGAATGATGGAGCCCAAGGTGTAGAAGCAGGGGAGACAGTGTGACCAGGGGGGCTATAAATTCCCTTCTAATTCCAAATAATTCCGATTACACGGATGAGTAGTTTTCAATCAGGAAGATAATCTCGGAGATGGATGGCAGGATAATTGTTCGTAGCGCCGACGTAAATATTGTGTCGTTTCTATTAATCTCTGTGAATCGGCTGTCAGAGGTGTCATTCATTCATCACAACAAATTAAAAATAAAATTTTAAGAGAGAAAGTCACGCTGGGGGGTGGGGGTGGGGGAGGAGAGGCTGGAGTTTCTGTGGAACCGTGACCAGGAGGGGGAGATGCAGTCAGCAAGCTGTTGCTGAAATAAACTCGGCTTCCCTATTTAACATACTTATTTATGAAAGCGAACAGTGACGAGGGCTGTAGATCTCTATTAACCTCCCTGTAGGGAGAGCATACTAGTGAGCAGGTGCGTGCACATGCACAGAGGGCCACCCTGCCGCCACTGCCCTGCAGGGAGACAGACCTACTGGACCATCTGGACCTGCGCATGCACAACCCAGGGACAGGCCACCCCAGCCTTGCCCAGCCGGCAAGGGGCGACAGCGGGGGGGGGGATATGGGCCGTGAGAGCCCCTCACTGTAGCAAAGCCCTGCCTGGGAGAGAAGCAGTAACTGGACCCACGCTGGTGTTCCTGAAACCGGCTGGCTGTTTTCTGTCACACCATGGCCTTGCAGGGTTCCTCGGGCCCCAAGGGGCACAAACCCAGAGTAAAGTTTTGAGAAACACCTGAGAGGTAAGAATAAGAATTTATTCCTTTGTCTCTCTCTTATTTATATCCTGTGAAGTACGGGTCCCTCCAGGAGAAGGCACACATTTCCAGAAGCTTCCCTTCCATGCCGTGTACCCTAACCATCCACTAAGATGCTAAGATACCACTGTCCCTTCCTCCCAACCAGCTTAGTCCTCAAGAACGAAAGAAAAAAAGTTGGAGCTCACTGAGGAGCCCATTTGTTATTTCCTCTTTCTCTGGAACAATCTATTGATTTTTAGAAATGCACAAAGTTGTGCAAGCCTCACCAACACCTACTTTTAGAATATTTTCATCCCCTTCAAAAGATCACCATTGTAGCCTGACCTGTGGTGGCGCAGTGGATAAAGCGTCGACCTGGGAACACTGAGGTCGCCAGTTCAAAACCCTGCACTGGTCTGGTCAAGGCACATATGGGAGTTGATGCTTCTAGCTCCTCCTCCCTTTCTCTCTCTCTCTCTCACTCTGTGTCTCCTCTCTATAAATAAATAAATAAATAAGATCACCATTGTGCCCACTTACAGTCACTCCCTGTCTAACACCCCCACCCACCCACACACACACACACACACCAGCCCCAGCCCCAGCCCCAGCCTCAGCCCAGGCAACCACTCATCTGCCTTCTCTGGATCTTTGATGTAAATGGAACCGTACACATTTGAGCTGATGCATCTGGCTTCCTTCCCTCAGCACCGTGTTTTCAGGGTTCATCCATGTTGTAGCATGTGTCAGGACTCCATTTCTGTTGAAGGTCAAATCGGAGTCCACTGCAGAGATGTATCAGATTTTATTTCTCCACTCAGCAGTTGATGGACAGTTGGGAGGTACCATAAATGATGCTGCTATGGACATTTGCATACAGGTCTTTTCGTAGATGGGTGTTTTTATTTCTCTTGGGTAGATACCTAGGAGTGGAATTGCTGGATCACATTTTGGATCTGAGCCCAGGTCTGCCTGCCCCAAAGCTAGAACTCACTATCTTATGCTAACTCTGTTTCTCTTCCCTTCAAAATCAGTCTCTGAGGACTCAAACCCTTAACCAGGACATTTCCTCCCATGGATCACCCTGCCCCTCCCTAGGGAAACATGGCCTCCACTGGGTGAGATACTAAGATGTACTCTGCTGATGGTCCATGGGAGTGCAGACCTATATCTCACCCCTGGGGACATTTCAGCACAGCTGCATCTGTCTTCTGGCCACAGCCGATCTCCCTCCCTAGTCAACAGGCAGTGTGACGACTTGTTCCTCTCTCCACCTCCCTTCCTCCATGCCTTCCAAATGGAAATGACACTTCCAGGTCAGGTCAGGGTGGGGTGGGGTAGTGTGGGGTGGAGAAATGGAGGGCTGACAGATGTATACCTGCTGTCAAGGGCTATCAAAAAATACTGACAATAGCTGTGCTCCCGGTTCAGGGTCAGGTTCAGGACTGACACTGCTTTCTGTGTGAGGTGACCAGCAGTCAATGGAGTCTTTGATGAGCGGCCCAGCATTCGTCATCGTGGTGTCTGGCCTGCAGGAAGGCCCAGGGCTGCACGCACTTGAGTGTGTGAGAGAGAGCAGCACAGCTGCTGAGGGCAGGGGGAAGCTAAGGAGGACAGCTTATCCTCCCCACCAGACAGACTGTAAGCTTCCTGAGGACAAGGACTGCCTGCCACACCCACGGGGCCATGGTGCCCAACACGTAGGAGGTGCTCAGTAAGTATTTGTGGGATGAGGGAATAGGTGAGGGAGTGAATGATCATTTGGATAACGTCAGCAGAGGCACCTTCTACAAAGGTCAACAGAGGTTACTAACCAAATAATCACGGTCACTCTTCAGTTAGTTTGGTATATCCTAGCTTTGGGACTGGGTGTTCCTTCAGGACACACAAAACATGGGAAGCACGATGTGGAAGGATCAGTCACGTCTGCTCACAGTCCCCAAGGCAAAGCTAGGAGGGCAGCCTGGGGCACCATGAACTCCAGGCCTCTCTGTGGCTCCGCTGGGCCGTTTGCTTACAGAAAGGGGCTTCCATGGTTTGAGTACGTATCAGCTCTCCCCGTTCCCTACCGCCCTCCCTCTTCTGCCTCTCCTTGACAAGCAGCCGCTCGTGGACCGACTGCACCAGCTGCGCCGGAGCAGTCATCAGAGTGGTGGGAAGGAGGCTTTGCGCCCTCTCCTGCCATCGAGAACATCCGCCTTGAGAACCCGCATGCGGAAGGCCACTGGGACATGTGAATGACCGTGAAGAGTCACCCAGCCACAAAGGTGATAAGGGTCTCTTATCTTTTGGCTGATGAGGCAGCTTGTATCCTTTCTTCCCACTGATTCCAGATCTCAAGCACGTGGCCGTGTCGGAGACATCCTTTAGAGCGTCCAGCCGCATGGCGCCCCATCCGAGTGAGACTAGACTGCAGTTGACATGGTCACTCGAAGTCTCCGTTTCTTCATCTGTATAACGGGAATAATGCCACTGCCCCCAGTTATTGTGAGGGTCAAAGTGAGTTGAGATAGGTGAAGTCCCAGGCACAACAATGCCTGGCTGGTATTAGCACCTTCCCCTGCCCTGCTCCACGAGGCTGCCCTTCTTTCTATATGAACTGAGACCATGATGCTTGTGCTCCCCTTACCCTCCCACCCCACCACATCGCCACCCCGCCACAGAACATACATTGTGTTCTCCTTGGCATCTGTACCCCTTCAAACTCATAGTCATCTTGCATCTTTCTGGAAGCCCATCCTGCCTCCATGATTAGTACCAGGTACCAGTGTGGCTTACAACAGGGATGCTTGCAACTCTGTGATGCTGGCGCTGTAAATCAAAACTTCAACACTCCCCAAGAGCATCCTCCAGGCAGCCTTGAGCACCACCAGGATCATCACTATTCTCCCACTTTCTCAGGCGCCTTTCACTCTGCTATGCTAACAGTCATTAACGTGAAGAATAAATCTTCTGGAAGCCAGCAGCAGCTCTCCCAGAACTGCAATGGTATCTCCTCAGGTGACTCTGCTTTTTTTCATGGCAATGAATGAGTATCTTTGCAAATGCCAGAGTGGAAAAGGCTGAGGCATTGCGCCCTGCTCTGTGGGAAGGTCTTGTTCCTCCGTCAACTGGAGAGAAGGCCCCGCTTGATGGGCGCCTGCATTCTTAAGCTGTGGCTGACCAAGTGACCAGGACTCCTGGCAATAAAGCAGAACCTTTTTCATTCCTCCTCACTGACCTAAGTAGTGGATTTGTTACTTTGTTGGCTGTCTGCCATGTAATCCCCCTTCCCATTACTATCTCAATACGGGAAATCCACATTGGGTGTCTTCTTGGTGGTAGGGAGCACAGGAGTCACTATGGGGAATCTTGTGAAAGGGGGTGACATCTTGGGAAAGAGGGTGCTTATCCACCATATAGTGAATCTCACATGGGGTGACATCTTGGAGGTAGAGAAGCCTGCCCATCATTAAGGAAGCTGGAATCCAGTCCTGAATCAACTGGCCCATACCCAATGGTGGGCAAGAAGGTGAGTCTGAGTTGGCCAATCCGACTCTCTCTCCTTGGAGCAAGTGAGACAAGGCTGTGGGACAACTGGCACCATACGTACCTCAGCGGCCATTGCAGGGTCCAGGCTAGCCAGTTCCTGTTCAAGAGGCTTTGACTAAAGTCCTTGCTGATCTGTCCTCAAAACAGCCCCTACCGTTTGGTCCCTTACATTCCCAAACCTGGCTCTCCTGCCTCCTAACTAGTTTGTGAGCCCTCACTGTCCCATTAGCAAATTCCTTTTTCTCCATGAGACAGTCAGAGCCAATTTCTGTTGCTTGCAACCAAACCTCCTGCCTGATAATGATTGCATTAGAGTAGCTACCACTTACTGAGTGCTGTCTGAATAAGGGATACTGTACATCTCATGGTATGACTACATCTGCCTTAGTATGAATTACAAAAAGACACCACCTCTTTTGGGTGAAAAAAAAATTGAGAAAGATTTCCCCTCTGGCAGACAAATGACAAAAGATGTCCCTTCCTCTGTGCTGACACAGCCCCGTGTGGACACACAGGGCTCAGCAGCAGGGCATGTGCTGTGTCCCCTTGGGCACCAGCAACCTGCAGGGTCACACCTGCAGCCTTGCTGTAATCCCTGTAACTCCTCTTCAAGATAGTTGTTTTCAACAGTTTATAGGAAACCAAGGCTCAAAGATATCAAGTAACTTGTTCATTTCACTCAGCCAGCAAGTGGCAGAGCCAGGAGACAGACCAAATCCTCCTGACTCCAAGGCTTGCCGATTATACAAAACCACATTCCTGTAGCAGGAGGGGCAGGCTTGTGGAGACGGGCTGGTTGGAATTAGAGAACTGAGCAAGGACAGGGAATGAAGGTTCAAGGGTGAGAGCCAGCCCTTCTGGCCGCCGGCACCATCCCGAACGAAGCCCACAAGCATTTGCTCAGGGCTGTCTGATCAGCACCAGCATGGGGCTTGGGTGTAAATTCCCCGTGTTGAAGTCCATCGTGTAAGACAGCACACGAGACGCCTTCTTGCTGCTGCCCTTCCCCATATAAGTACAGGCACTAAAGTACAATTTCCTCGTGACTCAGCAATGCTACTCATAGATATTTACCTCAGAGAAGTCAAACCGTGTCTATAGAAAGATTTCAACACGAATGTTCATAGCAGTTTCCTTCATAATAGCCACAAACCAGAAACAAACCAATGCCCACCAACTAGGACCAGATAAACAAATTGTGATATATCCAGACAACGGACTTCTATTTGGCAATCCATGGGAAGCTCTTGATGCACACAACAAACTAGACGACTCCCGTCAACACTGGGGGAGTGACAGCAGACAGACAGAAAGTCTACGCGGTGCAAGATTGCAGTCTATGAAAAGAAGGCCTGACAAAAGTAACCTATGGTGACAAAAGTCAGAACACCAGTCACCCAGGGCAGGGGTGAGGGCGGGGACTAACCAGAAAGGAGAAAAGAGAACTTTCTGGAACAACGGAGATGTTCTGTATTTAGTTCAGGGTGACAGCTTCAAAGGTTGTACACACTGTCATAATCCATAGAACAGAACTTAAGATCTGTGCATTTTGTTATGTATAAATTATACCTGGATTGTTGTTGTTGATTTCAATGAAAAAGAAAGAAAGAATAAAGGCCAGAAGCTGCCCTTCTCTGGGCTTAGAGTGCCTGGGGTCACCCCGCACCCACAAGGGTGGCCGGCTTACTGCTGCCACCCCCAGGCCAGCCCACATATCCTCAGCCTGCGGCCTCACCGCCCCTTCCTGGGGCTGGTGACGGAGCGATCTCTGCAGGTTTCTAGCTTTGGGGAAGAAAGACTAAAGAGCCTCTCAACATCCAAAGGAGCTCCTGGGCTCCGGTGAGGATTGTTCCGTGTAAACCTCCCGTCGCCCGCACTGTCAGGACCAAGTGCCACCAGACAGACGCAGCCTCAGAGCAGCCTGGGAGGGTCTGCTGGTGCGGGCGGCCTCTGCGGTAGGAAAGGACCCGCCTGCCTTTCCCTAAACCGAAGAGTGCAACTACAATTCCTCAGCTCAGAGTGAGGTCCTCCATGAAGCACCCAGAATTTGAGGGAGGATGGAGAAAGCTCCTCTTCTCTGAGAGGCCTGACGTGGGACAGAAAGAACACACGCTCTGACGCAAAGACCTGTGTTCAAATCCCAGCTGTGCCACCTATCAGGTGTGTGACTGGGAGCAGGTGACAGCTCCTCTGAGCTGGAAATGATGCACACTTAGAACCTGCCTGTAAGTCCCTATCCACACTCACCTTGAGCCAATCCCATCATGTGCTGAGGATCCTTGCACACGCTACTATGTCCATAGATATATAATCACACATGTACAGGGGTGACCTGCATGTGCATGAATAGAGTCCTCGCCTGTCTTTGCATCTCAGGTCATGTCATGTCCTCAGAGAGCCCTTCCCAGACCCCTCACAGACTGAACACCACCTCCCATGTCCACTCTCAAGCACGCTTATCTTAAATTACTACCATATATTCAGTGGTGGGATTCAGCCAGTTTGCAGAACCGATACCTAATTCTTTGTTGAGTTCGGCACACAGGTTGTTAAAACGACACTTGTCACCAGGGTTCTCTCTAATGTGGGCGCCTGGGCAGCCGCCCAATGTGGAAATCATAATTTTACATTCTTTACTTCTTTTTAACGTTCGTCTGTGCAAAGCATACCCTAAGCACCCATAGTAATGTTCATTCCATTGTAGGTGAAAAAAATTGCAAGTGAGGATGCCAATCAAGAAGCAATATGGAAATATCTTAAATAGCCATTTTATTGAGTTTTTTTTTTGTCAGATATGATTTAATATTTTTTCATTACTATTTTAAAACTCTTATAATATAGTTTTGTATACCTCTTTGGTTGTCCTTATTTAAGTATTCAATGCATGAAATAATAAGCTACCTTTCGGTATAGCATTTTTTTTTTATACTTAAAAGGGGCATTAGGGCAGAGAACCAGTCGCTAAGTTATCTGAATCCTACCACTGCATATCCTCATTTGGGCTCCTTTCTTTCATGTCGCCTTTGCCCCCTAGGCTACTTCCCCCCTGAAGAGACCATGTCTACTCTCTTTACCCACTGTTTTCCGTAAACACATAACACAATGTTAGTGTTCAATAATACTTGTGAGTGAACAAGTTCATAAACCATAGTAAGAACGCTTTCAAGTTTAATCTCCCCAGAATCTGGAAGGTGATGAAACCTGGTATGTAGCTACATATTACTAAAAATATGAGATTTTTCTGCACAAAGACATGCGTTCATAGAGATTATCATTAAAGTGAAACCCACAGAACTAGGTTCCCGGTTGGGTTCCAGCAATACACTAGCATCTGGCCAAAGCATTATTGTTTATTCAAACAACCTACATCTGCAAGTGTCACGTGTCTATAACTGAGCATCTGCCTTTTTACTTTTAAAAGTTCAATAAATCATTTCTGATATTTTAAATGAAGTTTACGTTAAGTGAATACTGTCAACTTTTACTTTTTATGCAGTTCACATTTTCAACATTTATTTTAAAGTTGTTCAAGGTCTGTAAAAATCCTATGTTTCAAATGGTCTGGGGTTTCAGGGGTAATTTCCATATTAATTTAAGCTATAATCATGATTATGAAGTAAACCTCCTGCCAAAAATATATATATATGCATTCTAGCCTGACCAGGCAGTGGTACAGTGGATAGAGCATCAAACTGAGACATGGAGGACCCAGGTTCAAAACCCCAAGGTTCCCGGCTTCAGCGCAGGATCATCTGGTTTGAGCAAGGCTCACCAGCATGAGCCCAAGGTCGCTGGCTTGAGTAAGGGGTCAATCGCTCTGAGGTAGCCCCCACCCCACCCCAAGTCAAGGAACATATGAGAAAGCAATCAGTGAACTACTAAGGTGCCACAATGAAGAATTGATGCTTCTCATCTCTCTCCCGTCCTGTCTGTCTGTCCCTATCTATCCCTCTCTCTGAAAGGAGCATTTGGGATTATCAGTGGATATAGATTTCCATGGCAAAGGAGATCTCAGTTTATACTAGGAGATGTAAAATTGCTCTATTTTTACTAAATTTCTATGAAGGTTAGCGTTTGAAGTTTCATGCCAGCCTATTAATCAACAACTTCCCGTTCTTTTTTTCTTTTAATTTTTATTTTATTTTATTCATTTTAGAGAGGAGACACAGAGAGAGAGAGAGAGAGAGAGAGAGAGAAAGAAAGAGAGAAAGGGGGGAGGAGCTGGAAGCATCAACTCCCATATGTGCCTTGACCAGACCAGTGCAGGGTTTTGAACTGGCAACCTCAGTGTTCCCAGGTCGACGCTTTATCTACTGCGCCACCACAGGTCAGGCAACAACTTCCCATTCTTAAAATTTTTCCTTGTGATGCACTTCTTCTGAGAAATTTATTCTAAGCCCTCTTCAAGGAAAGAAAATTCATATAACCCTGCCTGCCTGCCTGCCTGCCCTTGACTTCTCCCCGAAAGGGCACTGTAACTCTCAGTTGAGTATGAGGGAATGTTCTGAACAATGAGCCAGTTTGCATCTACTTGCCAGGGTCTTTGCTCTGGGCTGGGCAGCCACTGTCCAACCTGGCTTCTTAACCTTGAGTCAGTAATGCCTGATATTTATTTCTGAGCATATACAGTGAGTAGTGCACTGTCCTGAGAACGTTGGGTGGATTATCTCAGCTCTATGATCTATCCAGCTCTATATAATCTATCAGCCCTGTAATCTATCGCCACAGTATACACAGAGAAACTGAAGCTCAGAGAGGTTAAACAACTTGCCTAAGGTCACACAGCAACTAAGTGGCAGAGCCAGGCAAATCACCTACAGGTTGCCCCCTTAGTCACTCCCCTCTACTGCAGTGAGCTGAGCAATCTCTAGATTGAATGTTCTAGTGTGTGGAAGTCTGAAAAGACATCTGCAGAGAAGAGGAACAAAGAGAATCGTCAGAAGGAGCCAGACAGACCTGCCCTCGCTCATACAGCAAAGCTCAAGTCTTAGTGTGGATAAATAGGAGACAACAGGACAGTCCCTCAGGAGAACCACATGTGCCCAGGCCAAGCTGTGGGAAGTAAATTGCACCTGCTCTGTCCATCAACCTGCAGTCTGTACGTCCTTCCCAGGGCTCTCTTCCCTGTTCCTTTCACTGTCTTACCCCAGAATTCCTGTTTACATGCCCTCTGCTCCCAGCCCCAAGCCTTAGCTGCCCCCCAGCTTAGCGCCTGAGGCTTAACATACCTCACAACGTGTTCAGTGTGCAGCCAACTATAATCAACCTCTGGCTTCTCTCATCTATTGAGCTTCTATCATTTCTTACAGCTGTTGCTGAGGCAGCTGGAAGCTGAGTTCCTGCCCGAGAGAAGGTGAAGGAGACAGTATAGTGAAGGAAAGCATGCAGGTTTTGGAGTCAGATACATCAGTACTTAAATCTAGTTCTCAGTTTACCAGTTCCTTGACTTGATGTAACCACCCTGAGCCTCCATCTCTACATTGAGAAAGTGAGAATAATAGAATCTGACTCTTGGGGGTTAATGTATAGATTAACATAAGATGAAAAGGAAAGTAGCTGGAGTGGCTGTTCCTATGCATCCTGTGCCCCTCCTCCTGTTAACAATGCTTGGTTCTTCTATAGGGAACCACTGTCCCCGCTCCTACTCTCTGTGGTTTGATGGGGCTAACTCTACCTTTCTTCCGGGGTATGGGCAGTGTAGGCCAAGGTCAGGCAAATTAGAATCTCTAATTCATGATCATTTCAGACATGAACACATGACTGAGTCTGGGTCAATGAGAATTGGCCACTAGACTTTTCTTAGTACCCTTGAGGCAGAAGTTTTCTTTTTCCCAGAGTTGCCAAGTTGGTAGAATGGAAGCCAAGAGCTACGGCAGCCAATGGAAGGAAAGCCTGCTTGAGAGTGAGTTCAACACAAAAGAAATAGAGACAAAATAAGGAAAGGTCTGTACACCTTGCGGTACCTGGATCCAGCCATAACAATTCGATAAACCTCAACTTTTCAGATACTGGAGGTGATACATTCTCTTTGGCTTTATCCACTGTTAGTTGACTACTATTATGGGCTGATATGTGTTGCCCCCAAATTTATGTGTTAAAGCCCTAACATTCAACACCTCAGAATGTTACTGGATTTTAAGTGGGGCTGTTAGGGTGGACCTTAATCCAGTCTAACTGGTATCCGTATAAGAGGAGAAAATTAGACATACAAAGAGAAACCACAGGCATGCACAAGCAAAGGAAAGGTCATGTGAGGTCACAGCATGAAGATGGCCACCTGCATCCCAAGGAGAGAGGCCTCAGAAGAAACCAAACCTGTTGACACCTTGATCTTAAACTTCTAGTCTCCAGAACTAATTTCTGTTCTTGAAGCCACTAATCTATGGTATTTTGTTACGGCCTCTCTCGTAGTTAATGTTATGTGTCAACTTGACTGGTCTAAGGGATGTGTATGTAGCTGGTAGAACATTGTTTCTGGGTATGTCTACGAGGGTGTTTGTGGAAGAGGTTAACATCTGACTCAGTTGACTGAGTAAAGAGATCCAGTCTCCGTGGGTGGCGAGGAGGCTGAGGAAGAGCTACCAGGTTAGATTTGGTGAGAGCTTCGGCTTGTTAATGCTCCCCATAGGTTCCACATATTTCTGCCTCCCCTGTGGGCACAGCTGGATGCCACTGTCACCGCTAAGGGCACCCAGCTAGCTCACCCCAACATTGCCTCACCCCTAATGCCAATCTCTGTCAGAGCTCCCCAGCTCCACTAACCCCCATGTAGACATCAAAGTCTTGCTACTCCCCCAAAACTCACCCAAGGTCCAAAGCACCCCCCAAACCCAGCCTTCATCCTGGGTGAGGAGTGAAGCTGTCTTCCTTCCACAGCTATTTACTGTCTTCCTCAAAGGCAACACTACAGAAAGCAGCACCAAAGGCCCTTTCATCCAAATACTTCTTGAGCATTTGTTATGTGCCAAGCACTGTCATAGGCACTAGGAATACAAAGAAGAATTCAGGTAAGACCTTCGTGGGCATTCCACTGCTGAATAGAAGGCATTACAAAGCTACAGTCATTAAGATAGTATGGCATTGGTCCAAGAATAGGTAAAAGGATCAAAATAGAGTCCAGAAACAGACCCACATATATAGGCAATAAAAGTAACACTGCAAAGCAGTGGGGAAAGGATGGTCTTTTAAGTAAATGGTGCTGGATTAATTAAGTATCAATAAGGAAGATAAAAAGAAAGAAAGAGGCCTGACCTGTGGTGGCGCATTGGATAAAGTGTCGACCTGGGAACACTGAGGTCGCCAGTTCAAAACCCTGCACTGGTCTGGTCAAGGCACATATGGGAGTTGATGCTTCCAGCTCCTCCCCCCTTTCTCTCTTTCTCTCTCTCTCTCTCTGTGTCCTCTCTCTAAAATGAATAAAATAAAAATAAAATTTGAAAAAAAAAAGAAAGAAAGATGACGTCTACTTTATATCAGCCACAAATATTAAGTCCAAGCAGACTACAGATCTATAAGGAAAACAGAACAATAAAGCTTCTAGTGGACAATAAGTAAGACAAAAAGCACTACCCATAAAGAAGAGGTTAATGAATTTAACTTTATTAAAACTAAGAGCTGCCTGACCTGTGGTGGCGCAGTGGATAAAGCGTCGACCTGGGAACACTGAGGTTGCCAGTTCAAAACCCTGCACTGGTCTGGTCAAGGCACATATGGGAGTTGATGCTTCCAGCTCCTCCCCCCTTTCTCTCTCTCTCTCTCTCTCTCTCTCTCTCTCTCTCTCTCTCTCTCTCACTCTGTCTCCTCTCTAAAATGAATAAATAAAAAGAATTTTAAAAAAAATTTTAAAAAAACCACAGAAAACAAAACAAAACAAAAAAACTAAGAGCTTTACTCTATCAAAAGACACAATCAAGTAAATGAAAAGCAGGCATCAGAGTAAGAGACTATTTGCCAATACAACCAGCAAAGGACTTGCGTTCAGAATATATAGCTCCCAGATAGCAGAGTTTTGTTTTTGTTTTCTTTAAGGGCAAAACATGACAAAGGAAAATGGGCAAGAGACTTAAGTAGGCAATCCAAAAAGCAGATTCCAAAAAGCCAATAAACATACGGAAATGCTGACCCTCGTTATAAATCAGGGAGATGTAAGTCAAGGTCAGAATGAGTTACCATTGTCCATGTAAAGCACCTGGCAGCCCTAGTGCTAGGGAGTTGTGAAGCAACAGGGTCTCTCATACATTGCTGGTGCGAGGGACACTTGTAAGACCAAAGTGAACAGAGGGCTACACTTTGACTCAGAAAGTACACCCTTAGGTCTACAACCAAGAGAAATGTACTGGAACTCCAAGATACATGGACAAAAATGTTTATAGTAGGTAGGACTTTTCATAATATCCAAATGCTAGAAACTTCCCAATGTCCATTGACAATAGACGAGATAAATAAGTCCTACCATGGACTACTATATCAACATGAAAATAAATACATTACAGATGTATGTAACAACATAAAGTTGAGCAAAAGAGGCCAGACTCAAAAGAAAACTTACATTGTGATCCTATGTAGCTCTAGTTCAGAAACAGACAAACTAACTTTGTGCTGGAGGTCAGGGGAGTGGTCACTAGGGGAAGAGGAGGGGTAAGGGTTGAGAGGAGCTGGGGGGACTTTCTGGGAGGCTGGTAATGTCTGGCAGTGAGTGTACAGATGTTTGTTTCGCAATAATTTATTGTACTTTATATTTTATGTCTTGTGCAATTTTCTGTATATGTGGTATACTTTAGATATATATCTTAGCAAGAGAGAGACAGACAGGAAGGGAGAGAGATGAGAAGCATCAATTCATAGTTATGGTATTTCCATTGTTCATTGATTGCTTCTCATATGTGACTTGACCAGGAGACTCTAGCTGAGCCAGTGACCCCTTGCTCAAGCCAGCGACCTTGGGCACAAACTAGCAACCATTGGGCTCAAGCCAGTAACCTCACGCTCAAGCTGAATGAGCCCACACTCAAGTTGGCAACCTCAGGGTTTCATCCCAGGTTGATACTCTGTCCACTGTGCCACCACCAGTCAGGCTAGAATATAATTTTCTTTTAATGTTAAGTTCTTATCACCAACAAACTCACAGTGAGGTTGGGGAAGCAGAAACATAAGTGGGTGTTTACAGTACAGTGAGATGAATATGATGACAAGCCAGACTGGCTGGCTTCCCCTCCCACCTCTGCCACAGCCTAGCCACGTGGTACCAGGTGACTTAGACTCTCTTGGCCTTTTCCTGTCGTGTAAAATGGGAATGATAACCATACTGGTCTCACGGGGTGGCTGTGAGAACTATATGAGTAAAGAGAGGTAACACAGCTAGATGGTACCTTGTGTGTGTGGCTGATCAATACTGCCGCTAGCAGCTGCTGTTCCCACTGCTAACACCACCAGCCCCAGGTCCTGAAATCAGCTACAGCAATCAATTCTCAACCTCATTTTGCTCAGAATCAGACAAAGGGACACAAAAGCCACGACTAATGTCCTTGTTATCATGCCAGTGTCCCTGCACAAAGTAAGTGTTTAATAAATGTTCACTGAATAACTATAAAAGGAGGATGAGAACACAGGAGAAAGTGGGTAAGTGAGCAGACCAAGCGGAAAAGCAGCCAGGAAACCCACATGCGCCAACGACGAAAGAGAAACTGGGGTACCGGTGGTCCTTTAGCCGTCTCGTTCTTCTTGCTTGTGGCGAGAAGCTTGGCTCTTCCCTGTCCCTCATCCTGCTCAGACCTGCTGCTTACCCGGACTAGAGGTCACACCGTGATCCACTAAGCTACTGCTCAGATGGCAATGTGAGGGAGTCGCTATTTATCTTTGTTACTGCTGCAAGTGTCTGGGAAAAAAAATACACAAAGCAGCTTCAAAGATCATGTCTGTTGGGATAACCTATTGATTTGTGTCACATTTCTCCCAATTCCCATTTTATTGTTGCTCAAGACGGGGTCAGGGTAGGTCAGAAATAACTCTTTCCAACGGAGGCAACAGACTGAGGAATTCTAACAGGAATTCTAAATTCTCTAAAAGTGTGGGCCAGGGAAATATTGGAAGACCAAGGTAGCCCAACCCCAAACTGGATGAAGACTGTGGGGAGGGAGGGTCAGATTGAAGTCTATGACATACTAACTTAGGGAGACAAGAAAAATTAACTAGGAAGATTGAGTAGATTACACCTTAGGACTGACACCCAGGACAAGCTTTTAGAAGATTTTTTGAAAATTAGTTTTCCATACTTGCCAAACCTCTTTCCTGAATGTAGTTAAAAGTATTGGGGAACTATTCTATGGTTAATCAAAGGGAGGACACTTCGTATTTATGAACACCAGATCATCTGCTGAATACTTCATCTATAGCAGGGTCAGCAAACTACAACCAAATCCAACCACTGGCTATATTTGTAAATAAAGTTTTATTGAAACTCAGTTGTGCCCATTCATGTACATATTGTCTATGGCTGTTTTGTTACAACAGTGGAGTCGGGCAGTGGCTTCAGAGACTTTACGGCCTGCAAAGCCTAAAATATTTACCAGCAAACAGTCTGTAGAATCTTAGGTAACTGTCATATCTCCATGTTACATATGGAAACTTTAACTCATCAAGGTTAAATAACGTGCTTGGGATCAGATTGCAGGATGGTGCTGGGATTTGAATACAGGTCTGTTTGATACAGAAATTTTCCCCTAGACATGTCCTACTTTCCGAAGATTTTATGCTCACTCTCAACAATGCTATCTATATTAGTCAAATATCTATACAAATTATATCTCTGGAGGTCAAATACAGCCCAAGGTGTGTTCAGACCCTACTGTTTCACTAGAATGTCATTTGGTTGAGTAGTTTTAAGAGTAATGAAAATGTCATCTTAGGTTTAGGAATATTTCAGTTATACTGAGATTTCTGGATGATGCCGTCTGTCATTGAGCTAACTTATGGTCTGTTTTGTCTTGATAGCTCCAACTTCCGCCTTACTCTTGACCAACACTGACCAATGGCATGGGGACAAATGTGAGCCCTCTCTTATAGGAGGCTAGGTGGAGGCACGGAAAAGCAATGACAAGGGACAATCAGCAGAGAATTAGGAGTGAAACCCAAGTTTTCTGAGCGTGTGTCATTTATCTCCTTCCCTGGCAGCAGCAGCATCACCTCAGATCCTGGACACAGCTGAGACTGTTTAGGATGGGGGAACGCAGTGCTGTCCAAAAAATCTCTGATTCTCTGTAAAACTCAGCAAAAAATAATCATTGTGGTCAGAATGGAGCAAGGAAAGATACAGTTTGATTTTAGGAGAAACAAGTTACTAAACTGGGGGCCACGGAGGCAAATGCAGAGGGATTCACAAAGGACTGATGACATTACAACACTGCCTTGACAGAGACTGTTTAAGGACAAGTAGTGAAGGGAAAATGTATAAAGTGTGATATTTGAATAGCAACTGTCCCAAGTGGGCTGCACCTGTCACTATGGAGCCATTTGCACAAGGCTGTGAGCAGCCGGGCAGCTCGTGGTCATGGAACTTGCAAAGAGCAGCGCCCAGGAATTACAGAAGGACATCCAAGACAAGAAAAGCACAATCATGGGGGTGTTTCATTAGACGATGTGGAATAAAATCCACCCATGCAAATGATGGTAGCTCCCTATCGCCGCCAACGTTAATTCTGAAGCTAAATAGCTTGAGGAACGTGACTTTGTTCAGAGTCATCCTGAGGAGTCCAAGAACACTAAGCTACCCTGTGTTTGGAGTGGGGATGCCCTGGGTTCAGCCGGCCCTC
Source organism: Rhynchonycteris naso (assembly GCA_037038555.1). NCBI lineage: Eukaryota > Metazoa > Chordata > Mammalia > Chiroptera > Emballonuridae > Rhynchonycteris > Rhynchonycteris naso. The sequence goes on from CM072999.1 coordinate 24,567,737, forward strand.
CTTTGGCTGTCCCAGACTTCCTGGCTTTCTCCAAAATCTGATCCTTCCCTCAGATAATCCTGTAACCAGGCTTCTTCTCGTCGCCTTGCTAGCCTGAGGGCATGGACCATGTGACCTTGGACTCCCCATCTTCTCGCCACACAGCTGCCCCACACAGAACGGCACCTCTGCCTGACACCCTGGAGAAAGTTGAGTTCTACAGCAATGGGAAAACCAGGAACGCAAAGCCCGGGACTATGGCAAGCACACAAGGAAAGAGACACAAGGATAGAACCGCCCCCCACAAATTTGTTTGCTTTGTCTCTTCACACTTTCCCCCTTAACACTAAAAGGGAAATGAGAACGAAACAACCCAAATACACACTGAACGTGAACATGATATGGGTCTCTGATATCAAACCTAACCCCGATTTCCCTCCTCCTCAAGACAACCCTTTCCAACGGAAGGAAAGAACCCCCATTGGTCCGTGGCGGCTGCTGGGTGTGCACGTTCAGGTCAGCGGCAGCTCGGGGCCCAGGCAGAGGCAGCTCAGGAGTTAACCAGCAGTGTTTACTCACAGGTTAAAGAGGCAAGCTCCTGCGTGAGCACTGCTGAGGAGATGCTGAGCGTGCGCTAACAGGACGCTCTCTCTAGCGGCATTCTGGGTGATTACCCCCGAGCACCCAACCATACCAAAATCAATAAACAATTTCAGCGCAGCCCAGGGAACTTTGCCACACTTAATAAAAGTCTCCAGCTGCAGTTATGGCTTCATTTCACCTTAACGTCTTCTTTAACTGTCCCTTCTTTTCAAGATCAATTAGAGGGACATGCAAAGAGAATCAAGAAATATGCACATGCAGGAGCACGCACACCAATACATACACAGCAAGCAAACAAGGTCAAAACTAGTTATGGGTGCAGGCGGGTGCTGCCTCCCCACTGATCTTTTCCTCTGTAAGATGACCAGCAGCGCACAAGTCTGGGGATGGAGTTGGGGCAGTGGAATTGTGTTTAGAGGGGAACAGAGAGGGAGTGAGGTGAGGGACTGGCCCCATAGTTCGTAAGGACACACAACAAATCCCAACATAAAAAGCACTTGTACTCTATTAACAGATTTTCACAGATATCTTCCTCTCTGAAGATCACCCATGGGTATATTTTTGTTTTTGATTGTTTCTTTACTCCCCAGAATATCCATTTAAAAATGGATTGGAAAAAGAGAGGAAATAAGGACAAACTGTGTTAGTGCCTTGAAGTAAAGAGTTGAGAGAAGGCCCTGGCCGGTTGGCTCAGCGGTAGAACGTCAGCCGGCATGTGGAAGTCCCGGGTTCGATTCCTAGCCAGGGCACACAGGAGAAGCGCCCATCTGCTTCTCCACCCTTCCTCTTCTCCTTTCTCTCTATCTCTCTCTTCCCCTCCTGCAGCCAAGGCTCCATGGGAGAAGAAGAGAAACTGTTTGATCTACTTGTTAAAATGATGTGTGTTGTCACAGCACTTGTGCATTTGTCCGGTGTACATCAGAAGCCCATCAGAGCATTGGCTCTGGAACTGGAACTAGGACCAGCCCCATCACCCATCAGCTGTCCTCCAGGCTTGACTGCGTATGGAACAAAACTAAGTGAGAATCGTTTAATTCCTTAGGAATGGCCTCAGTGTGCATGACACGCTAGACATCTAAAAGTTCATTACATGCACACAGCTCCACAGTCACAAACCCAGGCACGAACCCATTCCTCTCTCTTTAGAAAGTACTGGGTGCTGTGAGATGAACTGCTCACCCTTTTAGGAAGTCAATAACACTAATTAATTCATCATCTTCCTTGGATTCTTTGCCACTAAAGTGTGGTTAGAAACAAATAGAAAGCTCTATCTGTGAGAAGCACATAGATAAAGACCTTCTGTGAAACCAACACACTTTACAAAAGCAAAATCAGTCACTCAGGTGACGGGAAGAGAGATGGTATTAGGACATTTGAAATAGATATAGAAATGGTGACTCCCTCTCCTCTTCTTCCCCTTCCTCCCACGGTAGCTGGCGCTGAGCAGCGAGCCCACACACAATCAAGCAGGCCTGCTTTCTTCATGTAGAAAAGTCCTTTTGGAGGAGATAGTGGCTCTTGTTATTTAATTGATGAACTATCCATTCCCTCAACAGCAAAGGCACGCTTGCCTTTGGGTATGTGAAATGTGCACACACGGGAAGGTTTGTACCAAGGACTCGTAGTCCCAGAATCCTTTCTGCTTCAAGTTGGATGAGTACATCAATGCTGTTATCAGGACTAGTCTCTCTCCAGTTTTCCAAGGACTAGACTCCACCATCAAAACCACCAGCCTCTCAATTCTCTTCTTTCTCCAGCTCCAAACATTCTCATTTCCACCTGCTACTCCCAAGAGACGCACACACGTCACCAAGTATATCAAGCTTTGGGTTACCCCCAAACATTTGGGAGGGTAGGAGACACAGTAAAATAATTATAGCAAAGTTCACATTTCTCCCTGACAGTATAGAAAGTGGCTCTATTTAAAAGTTCCATTTGTAGAGGCAGAAAGAATAACTATGAAGTATTTGGCAACTTCTAATGCAGTTATAACAGATTGGAATGCTAAAAACTGGAGTTCTTATCAGGTTAGAGTAAAAAATAAAGATATCCCAACCACAGAAGTAAAGCAGACTTTCTAAATTCATCTATGTTTGGTCAAGACCAAACTAGGTATGTCAACAAGTCAATTATAGAGTTGTCCGTGCCCAAGGCATTTACTCAGGTTCCCGTGGCCTTCTATTGCTTCCTTGATGTGACAGGTTCGTGACACCTAGTTAACACATTAGGCAGAAAATGGTAAACCTGGTAGCTAACACAGGATAAACCACAGGTACACCTACCTTTCTAAAACTCAGTCAATACACACATTTGTAAAGATATTCCACAAAATGAAGATAAAAACCACAGGTTCTAGTGGAAAAACATAACTACAAAGGTGTGTGTTCTTGTGCCTTCCTCAGGCCTCTATTCTATTTAATATTTTTCTGGTGAACACAGAGGGGGATGCTTATGTCTAATTCTGTCTTTTGATGTCCTGCAGGAGCTCAGGATATGAAACTATCTTTATAAGCAACCTTCACAAGCACACTCGTTTAAAGAATAATCAACTGGGACTCTGGGCAGAATAATGCTTCGCTACTGAGGACTAAAAGAGGCAAAGTAGAGATGCAAAATATATTGGGTAGCTAAAAAGGAGAGGCAATTGGACACCCAGGTATCTGGAGACCTCCTTTATTTAGGGAAGTACATAAGACTTGTGAAACAGCAAACCTTCCAGTGGTGATTCAAATGGCAGAATTCACCAAACTCACAAATGACAAGATCTGATCTTTGTATGTTTTCTGATCTCTGTATGGTTCTATATATCATGCAGAGCTTTGAAATATATATTTGGAACCAAACAACATACCTAGAAATTGAATTCAGCTATAAATCAATTCCTGGGTTACTGATTGCTTTTTAAGGACATTATTTGACAATTAAGTGTCAATATAAGCCATAAGAGGCAACTGAAAATCTTCCTGGAGTAAAAGAGAATACTAGAAATAAACAATGCATTGAGCTGGCTTCTCCAACCTAAGCCGCCTCCAACACCCACACTCACTCCCACCCTAACATGCATGACAATTGATAGTCTCTACCCAAGTCTCAACCGAACTCACTTGACAGCTAATGCTGCAGGTTCTGCATAGCCACAAGCTCGTGCTGCCCCTGGCTGCTCCTTCAACCCCCCTTGCCCAAGTCCTGCAGGAAGATTTGAACACCTGCACAAGAAGAAGGAGTAGTGTAGGACTGTGATTCTCAGTGGGTCTATCCTACCGTTGGGCTGTGTGGGGTTGCCTGTTGGACCAAGAACTAGCATGAGTCCTTTCTTGGTTCTTCAGGGCAAATAATGAGCAACTATAAAGATTTTTTTTTCATATAACTAAGAGGTTCTTGAAACTTCCTAAGATGGTTATTAAAGACTAGCTGTACCCGGCCACACACTGCTGTGGCTCAGTCTGGTGAAATGAAAAAGCAAGAAAAGAGAAAGCGCACATTTCTGATATGTTTAATTTAACAATGCTTGTGGGCATACCATATTTTTTGTTGTTACATTGTCTGTGCAGATATAGAGATTGTCTGGTTTGCCGACTCTAGAACACACAACATATACTTGTCCATGTGAGAAGCAATCTGTGTCTAGATCTAAAGCACACAATTCTAAAGATTGGCCCTGAGCTTTGTTGATGGTGATTGCAAACGCCAATCGAATTGGGAATTGCAGTATCTTAAGTTGAAATGGCATATCCGTTGGAATCATAGGAATGCGAGGAGTGAGGACATCTTCACCTTTGAAAGGTCCTGTCAAGAATTACCGAAGCTTCATATTCATAAGCTTACATTAATTAGCACCTACCCAGTGCTCACTGAGGACTTCCAGTCCTGGGTCTGCTAAGCCATCTGGCATCAGCACAGTCCTTGGCCACCCTGCTCAGGCAGAGGCAGGGTCCCCGTAGCTTTTAACAACAACAGTTTCCTCCCAGTGTGCCATCTGTCATCAGTGGGGTCTTGAGTCAGTCAGGTTTTCAATCCTTATCATTCTTTCATTTAGATTATTAGTTACTGCTGATTTGGCTTCAAAACTATCAACTTGGTTTGTTATGTATCCTGTGGTATTTTCTGATACATATTTGTAGATCTACTTGGAATCTGCCATTTTTCCAGTTACTTGAATTAAAGAGCTGTGTATTTGCCACTTAAATGTGAATCACCCATATTGATGAGCCCCCCGTCCACACACATAGTTTTGCTATATGGAGACCATGGGTTGTAATCACTGAGTTCTTTTTTTTCCATTAGTAACTGAAAGCAGGTAAGAAGTTAGCCAAAGTCATGAATTTTGGCTTTTTCCATGAGTACACAGAGTTCCTGGATATTAACAGTTTAATGTAGAGATTGGACAGCTGGGGAATTATATATTTTTTAATGACATTAAATATTTTTCATGAGGCCAATCACAATACATATTTTTGAGTTTTCTTGTGATTAAAAAGAAAATCCCCCAACACTGGAATATTTCCATTCACATAAATTCTGCAAGTTGTTTCTAGTTTTAGAAGACAATCCACAGAGAGCTGTGTTAATATTGTTTTGAAAACCAAGTCCTTTCAAAAGGTTGAATGAAAAAAAAAAAGCATTCAGGAAAAGGTAGTTTGTTGAAAACAAAAATCATTCTAAGAAAATCAATATCTCATCTAAGAGCCTTGGTCTGACAGCATTTTACTGACCTGTTTGCACACCCAAAATCCTGTTCCTCTTTGCCAAGCATCCTGACATGGCTCATTCTTCCCCCTTTCCAGCACTGTGAAAGACAGACAACCCCTTTCTTCATTAGTACTCCTTCCTTCCTTGCAAAGGCCTATCTACCTTTTGTCAACTACCATGAGAAAGAAGTTGTAGCAACTTCCAGAATTCAGACCAAGGGCAACTGAAATATACCTATGGATGAATCCATCGTTAACCCAAAATTCAGATGGGAATGGGGGTCCCGGCCACCCCTGGCTGACCCATACCCTTTGTAATAGCATGTTTACTGTTAACTTGCTATGGTTGTTGCTATATTTAATTTTATCATATACACAACTTAGAGATTTATATGTACACACATGTATATATGTGTGTGTGTGTGTATGTATATAATGATTAAATACTCATTATGTACAAAGTAGTTCCTTTGAAGGGAAGAAGACAACAAGGTAAAGAATGTATGTGAGTAGTGTTACAAAGATGAAGAAATATAAACTAAACAGACATCTACTCTCTGACCCATCAATCTAGGCTCTAGGTATATGCACATGTATTCACCAAAAAATGTATAAGAATGTTGTTCATGGCAACCCTCTTTGTCCTAGCTCCACACTAGATAGAACCTAGATGTCCATCCATAGTGAAATGAACACATAATTGTGGTTTACTTATGTTATCTTAAAATGAGAATAAAGAAAGTACTGCATGAGAAAAATAGATATTTTCAAGATGACCACGTGGTTTTAATCTTTTATTCTGTTAATGTGGTATATCACATTGTTTGATTTGCATATGTTGAACCAACTTTATATGCATCTGTTAAATCCTGCTTGGTCATGGTGTATAATCTTTCTGATGTGTTGTTAAATTTAATTTTACAGTATTTTATTGAGGATTTTTGCATTTATGTTGATCAGAGATATTGGTCTGTAGTTTTCTTGTTATGTTTACGTCTGGCTTTGGTACCAGGGTTATGTTGGCCTCATAAAATAAGTGTGAAAGCATTTCCTCTAATCCTGTTTTTGGAAGAGTTTAAGAAGGATTGATATTAATTCTTTGAATGTTTGGTAGAATTCACCCATGAAGCCATCTGGTCTTGGGCTTTTCTTTGTTGGAACGTTTTTGATTACTACTTCAATCTTCTTATTGGTTGTTTATCTTTTCAGGCTTTCTCTTTCTTCTTGATTCAGTCTTGATAGGTTGTTTTTCCCAAGAATTTATCTATTTCTTCTAGGTTTTCTAACTTATTGGCATGTAATTGTTTATAATAGCCCCTTATGATCCTTTTAATTTCTGAGGTATCCATTGCAATGTTTTCTCTTTTGTTTTTAATTCTGAGTCTTCTCTCTCTTTCTCTCTCTCTCGCTCTTTCTTTCTTAGTCTAGCTAAGGATCTGTCCATATTAGTTTTGAAAAAAAAAACAGCTCTTAGTCTTGTTGACTTGCTACTATATTCTGTTCTCTATTTAATCTATTTATGCTTTAATCTTTATTATTTCCTTCCCTTTGCTTACTCTGGCTTTAGTTTGTTCTACTTTTTCTAGTTCCTTGAGGTGTGAGGTTTGGTTATTTGAAATATTTCTTCTTTTTTAATGTAGGTGTTTTCCACTATAACCTTCCTTTTTAGTACTGCATCAGTTGCATCCCATAGAGATGGTAAGTTGCATTTTTGTTTTCATTTATCACAAGGTATTTTTAAAATTCTCTCTTGATTGCCTCTTTGACCCACTGTTATTCATGAGTGTACAATTTAGTTTCCACGTGTTTGTGAATTTTCCTATTTCCTTGCTCTTATAGATTTCTAGTTTCATTCATTGTGGTCAGAAAAGATACTCAGTATTGATTTCAATCTTAGATTTGTTTTGAGACATAATACATGATCTATCCTAGAGAGTGTTCCATATGTATTTGAGAATAATATGTATTCTTTTGCTGTTTAGTGAAGAGTTCTGTAATTGTCTATTAGGTTCATTGATCTATAGTGTTGGTCGAATTCATTGTTTCTTTTCTTGATTTTCTCTCTGGATACTCTACCTATTATTGAATGTGGGGTATTCAGCTCTCTTGCTATTATTGCATTGCTGTCAATTTCTCCTTTCAGATTTGTCAATATTTGTTTATATACTTAGGTGCTCTAATGTTGGTGTGCATATATGTGCAATTGTTATATCTTCCTGGTGAATTGATTCTTTAATCATTATGGAATGACCTTCATTGTCTCTAGACACAGTGTTTTACTTAGCCTCCTTTGTCTGGTGTACGTATAGTCCCTCCTGTTTTCTTCTTTTTCTATACCTTCATTTTCAGGCTATGCCTTTCTTTGAATCTAAAGTGAGTTTCTTATAGACAATATATAAAGTTGTATCTTGACTTTTTAATCCAATCAGCTACTCTGTATCTTTTATTTGGGGATTTTAGGCCATTTACATTTAAAGTAATTATTGGTAGCAAAGGATTTACTATTGTCTTTTCAAAACAATTTCTGTTTTTCTTGTGGTTATTTTGTTGTTCTTTTTCTCTCTTGTTATCTTCCTTTTAAAACAATAACATTATTGCCTGACCAGGAGGTGGCACAGTGGCTAGAGTGTTTGACTGGGATGTGGAGGATCCAGGTTCGAAAATCTGAGGTTGCTGGCTTGAGTGCGGGCTCATCCAGCTTGAGCATGGGCTCACTAGCTTGAGCGTGGGGTTGCTGGCTTGAGCATGAGATCTTAGACATGACCCCATGGTCGCTGGCTTGAGCCTAAGGTCACTGGCTTGAGCAAGGGGTCACTCACCCTGCTGCAGCCCCCTGATCAAAGCATATATGAGAAAGCAATCAATGAACAACTAAGGAGCTGCAATGAAAAATTGATGCTTCTCATCTCTCTCCCTTCCTGTCTGTCTGTCCCCTCTCTCTGACTCTCTTTCTGTCTCTATCAGAAATTTAAAAATAAATAAATAAACAGTAACGGAAGGAAATTTGACTTGGGTGATAAGCACACAATAACAATATGGAAGAGTACCACCGTCTACCTCAGGCACTGAGGATAGCACTGTTGGTCCGAGCACATCAGCTTCAGCTGCAAAATTAGCTCGGTAGATTTCAGCATGGGCCCCAGATGGGGGTTGCTGGGTAGATCCCCGTCAGGGTGCATGCAGGAGTCTGTGTCACTATCTCCCCTCCTCACACTTAAAAAAAAGTGTATCTCTGGAATCTATATAATTTTAGTAACCATGGTTATCTCAATAAATTCAAATAAATAAATAATAAATAAATAAATAAATAAAATTCAGAGGGAAGAAAGCTCATGGACACAGAGAACAAACTGGTGGTTATTATCAGAGGCAGCTGGGGGCAGGGGTGGCCAAATGAGTGAAGGGAGTCAAAAGGTTCAAACTTCCAGTTATAAAATCAATCAATCATGGGGATATAATGTACAGTATGGCAACTCTACTTAATAATGCTGTATTGCATATTTGAAAGTTGCTAAGAGAGATCTTAAAAGTTCTCATAACTAGACTTCTTGTGGTGATTGTTTCACGACATATACAAATATTGAATTATAATTTAATAAATATTAAAAATATATAATAAATATAATAAATATTTTTTAAAAACTAATATAATATTGTGTATCAGTTATACCTCAGTTTAAAAGATTTTATACTGATATGATATATTTATCTAAAATATAATCTATATTCAAATTACAAAAAAAGGACCATTTTTTTTGTATTGATAGGTAATGATTCCTTTTTCTTTTGTGTAACTTCTATAGATATTTCTTTTGTGGTTATAAAGGGCCTCTTTAGGCATTTCTCTGTGTGTGTCTTACTTTGATAAGCATATGATCCCTAACCTCCAGATTAGAATAGGATACAAGAAAAAAGTGAGGATTCTTTTAATATTGCATGTCTTAAAAAGTGTCACCAGGAGTGACGTCAGAGAAATGGCGCCATGAGGAGTGCTCCTATTACCTCTCCCTGAAACTTCAACAAATTCAACAACTAGAGAGAGAAAAACAATCTCAGGAGCATCTGAAATACACATACATCAAACAAAGGTACGATTGGCCAAAAAGGTGGCTAAATATATAATCCACTTTGAAGGAAATAAGACGGAGAACGGAGTATCCCGCTTTCCTCACTGACCTGAGCAAGGGCTGCTTTCACTTGTAACTGAGAGAAAGCGAGGGCTGGGGGCACGGAAAAAGCTGGGCTAGGGCAGAGACATTCAAGCCAAGAAGAGAGTGTGCCCGTGGCTCAGCCCACGAGAAGCTAAAGCCAGCAGCAGACCCCGGCAGAGGTGGGCGAGCAGTTGCTTTGTTTACTCCCAGTATCCCGGTCGGTGAGCACGGGCAGTGTGCAAGTGGATCCACCTGGCGCTTCGGGCATGGGTGCCCGTGTTCCCGGACGAAGGGGCTGGGTCAGAGATTGTCAGTAGTGACCCTCTGTGTGGGTTGTGACCAGAGTTTCTGAATAATTCCCGCTTCCCAAACAACAGCACGCAGGAAGTGCATGAAAACTGGCTTCCCTACACCCGGACCTGCCTGGGCACAGCACCTCCGCCAGCCATACAGGCTAACAGAGCACACTCCTGGGGAAGAGAACTGCGGAAGTGGTGGGGGAAGGGCGTGCAGGCAGCTTGCAGACAGCCTCTGGAGGGCAGACCTGCAGAGTGCTGAGTCATACTAGACATGCCCAGAGGCTCATAAAAAGGCAATCGGCTCCCAACCCTGCCTGATTACTCTGGCGGCTCTGGCTGGCAAAGCCTTACCCAGAACCCTGCATTGGTGGGGATAGAGGGGGGATTTGGCAGCTCTTAGAGCCTCTTGCTCTCCAAGCAGTGGCTGGGGCACCTTCACAGCTGTGTCCCAGACTGCTGGTTCAGGAAGGAGAGATTTGGGGAGAGGCTCTGGGAAAACGGACTCTCCCATTGTCGGAGCCTGCAAATGCTGACAAGGCCCACCTACCAATGGGACTGAGGCCTAGTTTATGTCATCACCATAGCAACACAACAGCAAATCTCTGCCTAAGTGTGCCACAGGGGCAGAACCCACCAGACAAAAAGAGAGAAAAGAAAGAAACAAGGAAGAAGATAACTTCTCATAACCAGGAAAAGTCCACAGTCTTTATAATTTTTTCCATTTTTTTCTTGTATTTTTTTTTTTAATATATATTTTATTATTATTAATTCTACTGGGGTGACATCAATAAATCAGGGTACATATGTACAATGAAAACATCTCCAGGTTATCTTATCATTCAATTGTGTTGCATACCCATCACCAAAAGTCAAATTGTCCTCTGTCACCTTCAATCTGGTTTTCCCTGCGTCCCTCCCCTCCTCCCTATCCCACTCTTCCCTCCCTCCCCCCATCCCATAACCACCACTCTCTTGTCCATGTCTCATACCCTCACTTTCATGTCCCACCTATATATGTAATCGTGCTGTTCTCAGTTTTTCTTTTTTTCTGATTTACTTATTTCACTCCGTATAATGTTATCAAGGTCCATCCATTTTGTTATAAATGATCCGATGTCATCGTTTCTTATGGCTGAGTAGTATTCCATAGTATATATGTACCAAAGCTTTTTAATCCACTCGTCTTCTGACGGACACTTGGGCTGTTTCCAGATCTTCGCTATTGTGAACAATGCTGCCACGAACATGGGGGCGCATTTCTTCTTTTCGAACAGTGCTATGGTGTTCTTAGGGTATATTCCTAAAAGTGGGATAGCTGGGTCAAAAGGCAGTTCGATTTTTAATTTTCTGAGGAATCTCCAAACTGTTTTCCACAGTGGCTGCACCAGTCTGCATTCCCACCAGCAGTGCAGAAGGGTTCCCTTTTCTCCACATCCTCGCCAGCACTTATTCTGTGTTGTTTTGCTGATGAGTGCCATTCTGACTGGTGTGAGGTGATATCTCATTGTGGTTTTAATTTGCATTTCTCTAATGATTAGTGATGCTGAGATTTTTTTCATATGCCTATTGGCCATCTGTATGTCCTCTTTGGAGAAATTTCTATTCATTTCTTTTGCCCATTTTTTGATTGGGTTGTTTGTCTTCCTGGTGTTGAGTTTTATAAGTTCTTTATAAATTTTAGTTATTAACCCCTTATCAGATGTGCTGTCGAATATGTTCTCCCATTGTGTGGTTTGTCTTTTTATTCTGTTCCTATTGTCTTTAGCTGTGCAAAAACTTTTTAGTTTGATATAGTCCCATTTGTTTATCTTGCCTTTTATTTCAGTTGCCCATGAAGATAAATCGGCAAATATACCGCTGCTACAGATGTCGGAGAGCTTGCTGCCTATGTTTTCTTCTAAGATGCTTATGGTTTCACGGCTTACATTTAAGTCTTTTATCCATTTTGAGTTTGCTTTTGTGAATGGTGTAAGTTGATGATCTAGTTTCATTTTTTTGCAGGTAGATGTCCAATTTTCCCAACACCATTTGTTAAAGAGGCTATCTTTACTCCATTGTATGTTCTTTCCTCCTTTGTCAAATATCAGTTGTCCATAAAGCTGTGGGTTTATTTCTGGGTCCTCTGTTCTGTTCCATTGATCTATGTGCCTGTTCTTATGCCAGTACCAGGCTGTCTTGAGTATAATGGCCTTGTAGTAAACCTTGATATCAGGAAGAGTGATACCTCCTGCTTTATTTTTTCTTTTTAAGATTGCTGAGGCTATTCGTGTTCTTTTTTGGTTCCATATAAATTTTTGGAATATGTGTTCTATATCTTTGAAGTATGTCATTGGTATTTTAATTGGTATTGCATTGAATTTATAAATTGCTTTGGGTAATATAGACATTTTAATGATGTTTATTCTTCCTAGCCATGAGCACGGTATGTGCTTCCACTTGTTTGTATCTTCCTTGATTTCTTTTATCAATGTTCTATAATTTTCCGAGTACAAGTCCTTAACCTCCTTGGTTAAATTTACTCCTAGGTACTTTATTTTTTTGGCTGCAATAGTGAAGGGGATTGTTTCCTTAATTTCTTTTGCTGATATTTCATTCTTGGTGTATAGAAATGCCTCTGATTTCTGAGTATTAATTTTATATCCTGCCACCTTGCTGAAATCATTTATAAGGTCCAGTAGTTTTTTGACTGAGACTTTAGGGTTTTCAATATACAATATCATATCATCTGCAAATAATGACAGTTTTACTTCTTCTTTTCCAATTTGTATGCCTTTTATTTCTTCTTCTTGTCTGATTGCTGTAGCTAGGACTTCCAGAACTATGTTGAATAAGAGTGGTGAAAGTGGGCAACCCTGCCTGGTTCCTGATCTTAAGAGGATTGCTTTTAATCTTTGTCCGTTTAGTATGATGTTTGCTGTCGGTTTATCGTAGATTGCCTTTATCATATTAAGGAATGATCCCTGTATTCCCACTTTACTGAGAGTTTTGAGCATGAATGGGTGCTGGATTTTATCAAATGCCTTTTCTGCATCTATTGAAATTATCATGTGATTTTTGTCCTTCCTTTTGTTTATGTGGTGAATCACATTGATTGATTTGCGAATATTGAACCAGCCTTGCCTCTCCAGAATAAATCCCACTTGATCGTGGTGTATGATTTTTTTCATATATTGCTGGATCCGGTTGGCTAATATTTTGTTGAGAATTTTAGCGTCTAAATTCATCAGGGATATAGGCCTATAATTTTCTTTCTTTGTGTTGTCTTTGCCCAGTTTTGGGATCAGAATTATGCTCGCCTCATAAAAGGAGTTTGGAAGTCTTCCTTCCTCTTGAATTTTTTGAAATAGCTTGAGGAGAATAGGAGTTAGTTCTTCTTTGAATTTTTGATAGAATTCACTTGTGAAGCCATCAGGCCCAGGACTTTTCTGTTTTGGGAGTTTTTTGATAACGGTTTCAATCTCATTTGCTGTAATTGGTCTGTTTAGGTGTTCTGATTCTTCCAGATTGATTTTTGGAAGGTTATATGATTCAAGAAATTTGTCCATTTCACCAAGATTGTCTAATTTTTTGGCATATAGTTCTTCATAGTATTTTCTTACAATGCTTTGTATTTCTGTTGTGTCAGTTGTTATTTCTCCACTGTCCTTTCTAATTTTATTTATTTGAGTCCTCTCTCTTTTTTTCTTGGTGAGTCTAGTTAAAGGTTCATCAATCTTGTTTACCTTTTCAAAGAACCAGCTTCTTGTTTCATTGATCCTCTGTATTGTTTCCTTAGCCTCTATGTCATTTATTTCTGCTCTGACCTTTATTATTTCCTTCCTTCTACTTGTCTTGGGTTTTATTTGTTGTTGTTTTTCTAGTTCTTTTAGATGCAGGGTCAGGTTGCTTATTTGAGCTTTTTCTAGCTTCTTATGATATGCCTGTAGTGCAATAAACTTCCCTCTCAGAACTGCTTTTGCTGTGTCCCATAAATTTTGAGTTGATGTATGCTGATTATCATTTGTTTCTAGAAACTTTTTTATTTCTTCTTTGATCTCATTGTTAATCCATTCATTATTTAATAACATGCTATTTAGTTTCCAAGTGTTTGAGTATTTTTCAGTTTTTCTTTTGTGGTTAATTTCTAGTTTCATGGCATTGTGATCAGAGAAAATGCTTGATATGATTTCAATCTTCTTAATATTGTTGAGACCACTTTTGTGTCCTAACATGTGGTCTATCCTAGAAAACGTACCATGAGCACTTGAGAAGAATGTATATTCTACTGCTTTAGGGTGAAAAGTTCTGAAGATATCTATTAAATCAAGTTGATCTAGTGTCTCCTTTAAGTCTGCTGTTTCTTTATTAATTTTCTTTCTTGAGGATCTATCCAGTGTTGTTAGAGGGGTATTGAAATCCCCTACTATGATAGTATTGCTGTTAATCTCGCCCTTTATATCCATCAAAGTCTGCTTTATGTATGTTGGGGCTCCTATATTTGGTGCATAGATATTTACAATAGTTATATCTTCCTGTTGAATTGTTCCCTTTATCATTATGTAGTGCCCTCCTTTATCTCTTACTACAGCCTTTGTTTTAAAGTCCATTTTGTCTGATATAAGTATTGCTACCCCTGCTTTTTTTTCATTTCCATTTGCATGAAATATTTTTTTCCATCCTTTTACCTTCAGTCTATGAGCATCTTTTATTTTAAGGTGTGTCTCTTGTAGACAGCATATGTATGGGTCCTGTTTCTTTATCCATGCAGCTACCCTATGTCTTTTGATTGGATCATTTAATCCATTTACATTTAAGGTTATTATTGATATGTAGTTGTTTATTGCCATTTTATTCTTTAAAGCTGTATTCTTCTTTTGCTCTATTCATTCCTCCCTTTAAACTGTTCACAAGAGGCCCCTTAGTATCTCTTGCAGAATTGGTTTGGTTTTTATGAATTCCTTCAGGCTTTCTTTTTCTGGGAAGCTCTTTATTTCTCCTTCAATTTTAAACGTTAGCCTTGCTGGATAAAGTAGTCTTGGTTGTAGGTTCTTGTTCTGCATTATTTTGATTATATCTTGCCATTCCCTTCTGGCCTCAAGTGTTTCTGTTGAGAAGTCCGATGTCATCCTTATGGGGGCTCCTTTGTAGGTGATAGTCTTTTTTTCTCTAGCAGCTTTTAAGATTTTTTCTTTATCCATTAGCTTTGGTATTTTAACTATGATGTGTCTTGGTGTAGATTTTTTTGGGTTTCTCCTTAATGGAGTTCTGTGTGCTTCTTGAATGTGTGGAGTGTTTCCCAGCCTTAATTTAGGAAAGTTTTCTGCTATGATTTGATTGAACAAAGTTTCCATTTCCTGTCCTCTCTCCTCTTCTTCAGGCACCCCTATGATGCGAATGTTGTTTCTCTTCATGTTGTCACAAAGCTCCCTTAGAGTTTCCTCACATTTTTTAAGTCTCTTTTTCTTTTTCTTCTCTGCTTCTGTGCCTTTGTTTATTGTGTCCTCTAACTCGCTTATTCGATCCTCAGCGTCATCCATCCTGCTTTTAATTCCTTCCATTGTGGTCTTCAGTTCTGATACTGTATTTGTCATTTCTGTCTGATTCTTTTTTATTATTTCAATTTCATTTTTTATACTTGTTATCTCTTTATTTAGGTGTTCATAATGACTATCCATTGTTGCTCTAATTTCTTTGAACATCCTAACTATCATTATTCTAAATTCTGCTTCTGGTAATTTGGTTATATCTGGTTCATTCAGGTCCTTCTCTGTGGATTTCTCTTGATTCATTTGGTTTGCATTCCTCTGCCTGCCCATTTTTTCTGTGTATAAGCAAGTTGTGGCCACTGGAGTCCAGTAGGTGTTGCCTTTGTGTTCTCTAGGTGTGGTCTATCTGCAGGCCCCCCACCCCCTCTGCCGGTGCCTAGGGTGGTTGGGTATGAGTGTTGCCAGCGCCGGCCCACTGTGACTTTTGCTATGATTTCTGCCTCTCCTCCGTGGGAGGGGCTGTCACTCAAGCCACAAGATTAGCACCAAGGGTAGAGGTGAGCACCTTTCCTCAGCTGCGGACCCAGCCTATTTCCGGACTTTAGCCCAGAACCAGCAGTCGGAGCCTGCTCACTACAGTTCCGCGGGTTAGGCGGGGCTTTTGATGTGCTCTCAGCTGTAAGCTTTTGCCTGTCCGGAGCTTTAGCCCCGCCCTCGAGGCCAGGGCCCTTCTGCGCAGGGTCGGAAACCAAGGTTTATTGGGGCGGGCGTGTTTGCTGGCTTCCGCTGAGCTGCGTACTTCCGCTCGTCCTGGACTCTACCCCGCCCCCGCGTTCGGAGCCCGCTCGTGCACGTATGAATGCTATCCGGGGTTTCTCCGGCCGGATGGGGATAGTAGCATGGGCTCAGCTGCGAGCCTCCACTTGTCTCGGGGTCCACCCCGTTCCCGAGCTTGGAGCCCGCTCGCGCACGTATACTGGCCAACCGCAGTTTCTCCGGCCGGGGGTGGGGTGGGGGGGGTGAGGGACTGGTAGCGTCAGCTCAGCCACAGCCCCTGCCCATCCCTGGTTCTAGCCCGGTCCCCGCTGTCAGGGCCGGCTTGCGCAGGGCCTGCCCATTCCTGGCCTCCCGCTTTGTCCCCATAAGTGGGATTAAAGGCGGGCCCGCAGCTTCCGGACCACTCTCACGCGTCCCCTCCGACCTTCTGGGCTAGACCGATCTCCCACTGGCTTGGCCTCTGCCCACGCCGACAGAACCGCCTTTCAGCATCCTGCCGCCCCAAAACCCCAAGCAGCCCTCAGCAGAGTAGGAAGGGACCTAATACTCCACACTGTAAGCCTGGGAGCTCCCTCACTTGTTTCACAGCTCAAGACTGTCCAAACGCCTCTTCTAGGCTCTAGGACTGCAGGCTGGGGCTTGGTTCCTGGGACCCAGGTCCCTCCCTCTCCGCCAAACTTTCCTCCCGCCCTGCGGGTCTCTCCGGGCTGCCGTTTGCTCCGGGGAGCTGGGCAGCCCTCTTCGCGTTTTCGCTATTCCTACCAGTCTCAATGTGGCTTCTTCTGTGTTCCTTGGTTGAAGAGTCCACTTAGTTTTGTTCAAAGTTGGTTTATCCAGGTGGTGGTTCTTAAAATTGAGTTGTAATCCACTTTGGTTCTGGGAGTTGGAAGTTGGTACGTCCGCCTACTCCGTCGCCATCTTGCTCCCCCCTATATTTCTTTTTATCTCTTTAACATTTCCCCTAACTCCAGCTCTCCATTCTATAGTTTTTGTGTCACTTAATACAATAGAATTTTTATTTTTCACTGTATTTTTTCTTTTTTCTCTTTTTTCTTTTCTCTTACACTGTTTCTCTCATTCAACCATCATTTACAAACAAATTATTTTATTCTTGATCCTAATTTTTTCCTTGTGGTATTTTGTGGGTTCTTGCCTCGTTTTTTGCTTCTTTGTCACACCCCCCCCCAACCCAGGCCCTTCATTCTACATATTTTTGTTCCACTTAGCACAATAGAATTTTCAGTTTTTCACAAAAAAAATTTTATCAACTCTTATTAGTGTTATTAACAATACCAATCTCAAATGCCATTAAAGAAAAAGAAATCAAATATCATGGATACAAAAGACAGTGATGCAGCTCAGATAGATAAGTAAAAATCTATAGAAAACATTTCAATAGCTTAGAAACCTTGGAGTTAAATGACAGAGAATTTAAAATTGAAGTCCTAAAAATACTCAGGGATATATAAGAAAGCACAGAAAGGAAATTTAGGGAGCTCAAAAAACAATTCAATGAGCAGAAAGAATACTTCACCAAGGAAATTGAAACTATGAAAACAAATCAAACAGAGATGAAAAACTCAATTCATGAACTGAAAAATGAGGTAATAAGCTTAGCCAATAGAACAGGCCTGATAGAGGAGAGAATTAGTGATATAGAAGACAGGCAACTAGAGGTACTACAGAGAGAAGAGGAGAGAGACTTATGAATTAAGAAAGATGAGAAAGCCCTAAAGGAATTGTCTGCTCCATCAGAAAGAGCAACATAAGAATAATGGGTATATTAGAAGGAGAAGAGAGAGAAAATGGAATGGAGAATATATTCAAACAAATAATAGATGAGAACTTCCCAAGCCTGTGGAAAGAACTAAAGCCTCGAATTCAAGAAGCAAACAGATCACCTAGTTATCTTAACCCTAACAAACCTACTCCAAGGCACATCATAATGAAATTGGCACAAACCAATGACAAAGAAAAAGTTCTCAAGGCAGCCAGAGCAAAGAAGAATACAACATATAAAGGAAGGCCCATTAGATTATCAACAGATTTCTTAGCAGAAACTCTACAAGCTAGAAGAGAGTGAACCCCAATATTTAAAGTTCTGAAAGAAAGGAACTTCCAGCCAAGAATACTATACCCATCAAAGCTATCCTTCAAATACGAAGGAGAAATAAAAACATTCACAGATACAGAAAAGGTGGTGAGGAAATTTATCACCAGAAAACCCCTACTTCAGGAAATACTAAAGGGGGTTTTCCAACCAGACACAAAGAACAAAACAAAATTACAAGTAAAAGCTCCATCAAGATCACAATAAAAACAAAATCTGTGACAAAAAAAAAAAGGGGGGGGGAAAGACAAGGATTAACAATAGCAAAGGAGGATGGAGTGCAGAAGCACTCATGAGATAATGTACTACAATGAACATGATATATATCCTTTCCATTACTTAAGGGTAACCACCCCTGAAAAAATTACTACAGAAGCACATGGCTTAAAAAAAGAAGTAACAGAGGAAAGAAGTATGGATTACAACCAAACAAAAACAAGTGATAGAAAAATAAAAGAGAAGAACCAAAGAAGATATAAAGCTTTCAGAAAGCAATATATAAAATGGCAATAGGAAACCCTTAAATGTCAATAATTACACTAAACATAAATAGATTGCACTCACCAATAAAGAGACACAGAGTAGCAGACTGGATTAAAAAAGAAAATCCAACTGTATGCTGCCTACAAGAAACACATCTAAGCTACAAGGATAAAAACAAATTCAAAGTGAAAGGTTGGAAAACAATACTCCAAGCAAGTAACATCCAAGAAAAAGCAGGGGTAGCAATACTCATATCTAACAATGCTGACTACAAGACAGCAAAGGTAATCAGAGACAAAAATGGTCATTTCATAATGATAAAGGGGACATTGAATCAAGAAGACATAACACTTCTTAATATATATGCACCAAACCAAGGAACACCAAAATATATAAGACAGCTACTGATTGACCTCAAAACAAAAACTGACAAAGATACAATATACTTGGAGACCCCAATACACCGCTGGCAGCTCTAGATCATTCATCCAAACAGAAAATCAATAAAAGAAATATTGGCCTTAAATAAAACACTAGAACAATTGGATATGATAGACATCTACAGGACATTTTATCCCAAAGTGCCAGAGTATACATTTTTCTTTAGTGTACATGGAACATTCTCAAGAATTGACCATATGTTGGGCCACAAAAAAAATCAACAAATTTAGAAAGATTGAAATTATACCAAGCATATTTTCTGATCATAAAGCCTTGAAACTAGAATTCAACTGCAAAAAAGAGGTAAACAAACCCACAAAAATGTGGAAACTAGCCTGACCTGTGGTGGCGCAGTGGATAAAGTGTCAACCTGGGAACACTGAGGTCGCCAGTTCAAAACCCTGCACTGGTTCGGTCAAGGCACATATGGGAGTTGATGCTTCCAGCTCCTCCCCCCTTTCTCTCTCTCTCTCCTTCTCTCTCTCACTCTGTGTCTCCTCTCTAAAAAAAAAAAAAAAAAAAAAAAAAAAAAAAATGTGGAAACTAAACAACATACTTTTAAAAAATGAGTGGGTCAAAGAAGAAATAAGCACAGAGATCAAAAGATACATACAGGCAAACAAAAATAACAATACAACATATCATAATCTCTGGGATGCAGCAAAAGCAGTAATAAGAGGGAAGTTCATATCAATACAGGCCTATATGAACAAACAAGAGAGAGCCCAACTAAACCACTTAACTTCACAGCTTAAAGAACTTGAAAAAGAAGAACAAAGACAACCCAAAACCAGCAGAAGAAAGGAAATAATAAAAATTTGAGCAGAAATAAACGAAATAGAGAAAAGAAAAACTATAGAAAAAATTAATAAAACAAGGAGCTGGTTCTTTGAAAAGATCAACAAAATTGACAAACCCTTTCCAAGACTCACCAAGGAAAAAATAGAAAGGACTCATATAAACAAAATCCAAAATGAAAGAGAAGAAATCACCACAGATATCATAGATATACAAAGAATTATTGTAGAATAGTATGAAAAACTATATGCCACCAAATTTAACAATATAGAAGAAATGGATAAATTCCTAGAACAATACAATCTTCCTAGACTGAGTCATGAAGAAGCAGAAAGCTTAAACAGATCCATAAGCAGGGAGGAAATAGAAACAACTATTAAAAACCTCCCCCAAAATAAAAGTCCAGGACCAGACGGCTATACTAGTGAATCCTATCAAACATTCAAAGAAGATTTGGTTCCTATTCTACTCAAAGTCTTCCAAAACACTGAAGAAGAAGCAATACTTCTAAATACATTTTATGAGGCCAACATAACCCTCATACCAAAACCTGGCAAGGACAACACAAAAAAAGAAAACTACAGACCAATATCTCTAATGAATACAGATGCTAAAATACTAAACAAAATACTAGCAAATCGAATACAACAATACATTAAAAAAATAATTCAGCATGATCAAGTGGGATTCATCCCAGAATCATAAGGATGGTTCAACATATGTAAGACAGTTAATGTAATACACCATATCAACAAAACAAAGGACAAAAACCATATGATCTTAACAATAGATGCAGAAAAGGCATTTGATAAAATACATCATTTTATTTTTAAAACACTTAACAAAATGGGTATAGAAGAAAAATATCTCAGCATAATAAAGGCCATCTATGATAAACAATCAGCTAACATCATATTAAATGGCATAAAACTGAGGACTTTTTCCCTAAAATCAGGAACAAGAC
Source organism: Rhynchonycteris naso (assembly GCA_037038555.1). Classification (NCBI taxonomy): domain Eukaryota; kingdom Metazoa; phylum Chordata; class Mammalia; order Chiroptera; family Emballonuridae; genus Rhynchonycteris; species Rhynchonycteris naso. The sequence goes on from CM072999.1 coordinate 24,588,495, forward strand.
AAGGTTGTCCACTCTCTCTACTCCTATTCAATGTAGTGCTTGAAGTTCTAGCCAAAGCAATCAGACAAGAGAAAGAAATAAAAGGCATCCATATTGAAAAAGAAGAAGTAAAGGTTTCACTTTTTGCAGATGATATGATCCTATACATCGAAAACCCCAAAGACTACTAGAAACAATAAACCAATACAGTAAGGTCTCAGGATACAAAATTAATATACAAAAAATCCATTGCCTTCCTATATGCCAACAATGAAACATCAGAACATGAGCTCAGAAAAACAATTCCCTTCATGGTTGCAATAAAATAAAATAAAATACCTAGGAATAAACATAACAAAAAATGTAAAGAACCTATATAATGAAAACTACAAAGCATTGTTAACGGAAATCGAAAAAGATATAATGCAATGGAAAAATATTCCTTGTTCTTGTATAGGAAGATTAAATATAGTCAAAGTGCCTATAGTACCCAAAGCAATATACAAATTTAATGCAATTCTCATCAAAATTCCAATGTCATTTTTTAAAGAAATGGAAAAAAATCAGATTTATATGGAACTATAAAAAAACCCAAATAGCCAGAGCAATCCTAAGGAAAAAGAACAAAGCTGAGGGCATTACAATACCTGACTTCAAATTATATTATAGAGGCACAATAATCAAAACAGCATGGTACTGGCAGAAAAATAGACACTCAGACCAATGAAACAGAATAGAAAGCCCCGAAATAAAACCACATATATATGGTCAAATAATTTTTCATAAAGGGGCCAACAACATACAAAGGAGAAAAGAAAGTCTCTTCAACAAATGGTGCTGGGAAAACTGGAAAGCCACATGCAAAAGAATGAAACTCAACTACAGTTTGTCCCCTTGTACTAAAATTAATTCAAAATGGATCAAAGACCTAAATATAAGACCTGAAACAATAAATTACATAGAAGAAAACATAGGTACTAAACTCATGGACCTTGGTTACAAAGAGCACTTTATGAATTTGACTCCAAAGGCAAGGGAAGTGAAGGCAAAGATAAATGAATGGGACCACATCAGACTAAGAAGCTTTTGCACAGCAAAAGAAACTGACAACAAAATAAACAGACAACCAACTAAATGGGAGATGATATTTTCAAACAACAGCTCAGATAAGGGCCTAATATCCAAAATATACAAAGAACTCATAAAACTCAACAACAAACAAACAATCCAATAAAATAATGAGAAGACATGAACAGACACTTCTCCCAGGAAGAAATACAAATGGCCAACAGATATATAAAAAGATGCTCATCTTCATTAGCTATTAGAGAAATGAATGCAAATCAAAACTACAATGAGATACCACCTCACACCTGTTAGATTAGCTATTAGCAACAAGACAGGTAATAACAAGTGTTGGAGAGGCTGTGGAGAAAAAGGAACCCTCATCCACTGTTGGTGGGAATGTAAAGTAGTACAACCATTATGGACAAAAGTATGGTGGTTCCTCAAAAAATTAAAAATCGAACTACTATATGACCCAGCAATCCCTCTACTGGGTATATACCCCCATAACTCAAAAACACTGGTACGTAAAGACACATGCAGCCCCAAGTTCATTGCAGCATTGTTCACAGTGGCCAAGACATGGAAACAACCAGAAAGCCCTTCAATAGATGACTGAATAAAGATGTGGTATATATATACTATGGAATACTACTCAGCCATAAGAAATGATGACATCGGATCATTTCATTTACAACAACATGGATGGACCTTGATAACATTATACTGAGTGAAATAAATAAATCAGAAAAAACTAAGAACTATATGATTCCATACATAGGTGGGACATAAAAATGAGACTCAGGGACATGGACAAGAGTGTGGTGGTTACCAGGGGTGGGGAGGGGAAGGGGGGGTTGGGGGGAGAGGAGGGGCACAAAGAAAACCAGATAGAAGGTGATAGAAGACTATATGACTTTGGGTGATGGGTATGCAACATAATCAAATGTCAAAATAACCTGGAGATGTTTTCTCTGAACCTATGTACCCTGATTGATTAATGTCACCCCATTAAAATTAAAAATTAAAAGTGTCACCAGGTTTTTGTGTTAATTAGGACAGCTTCAGCTGCAAATAACGACAAAACCAACTTAACCAGCTTACTCTAGAACAGGGGTCGGGAACCTATTTGGCTGAGAGAGCCATGAACGCCACATATTTTAAAATGTAATTCCATGAGAGCCATACAACGACCCATGTACGTTACTCATTATCCAATAAAAATTTGGTGTTGTCCCAGAGGACAGCTGTGACTGGCTCCAGCCACCCACAACCATGAACATGAGTGGTAGGAAATGAATGGATTGTAATACATGAGAATGTTTTATATTTTTAATGTTATTTTTTTTTATTAATGATTTTTCTGCGAGCCAGATGCAGCCATCAAAAGAGCCACATCTGGCTCGCGAGCCATAGGTTCCCGACCCCTGCTCTAGAATATCTAAAACAGGACTTCACATACTGTGAAGCCCAGAAGTAGGGCAGTAATAAAACTGACTAATTCATGATCTAACAAAATTCATTCAGGACCCTAATTCTTCCCACCATCTGCTTGTCCACCCTTGGGCTAGCTTCCCTTGTGTTTGTAAGATGCCCTCCATGATTCTAGAAACCATCCCCACACAGGTCAGTGGAACTGTTCCTTCCAGAATGTCTTTTCTTTTTTCCAGAATGTCTTTTTAAAAAAGAAAACAGCTTTTCTCAAAATGCAGTCCTGTCATCATAATTCATTGACCAAAACGATACCATATGACCAGTCCTGCACCAATCACTCCTGAAGGGTTTGGAACCACTGTGAATGAATTCAACTAATCAGGATTTTCCCCAAGTCAAAATGAGGAATGGCCATCTAAACCTAACCAGGGCTCTGCCAGCAGGAACAGAAAGGGACAGGCAACAATCGGGAACACAAAACACGATGGGGGTTTGGATGAAGAGGGAAACATCTGGGTGAGAGACTCAAAAATAGTTCCATGAAGAATGCAACTTTGGGGGCAGGAGCCAGAGGATGCACAACTTTTAAGGTGGAGATGAGGGCAGTGGAATAATTTCAGGCTGGTGGGCAAAGGTACAAACATGTGAGGAGAGTTTGGGGCACAGCAAATAGCTCAGTTGGGTCTGTTTAGGGAAGGTGTGGGAGGTGACATAGGTCACCTACCTGAGCAGTGAGCACTTAATCTGAGGTGATAGCCACTCAAAGTTTCTTAGAAGGAATGTGACAGAATCAATTTGAGTCATGATAGTAGGAAGGTTTGTCAGATTATATAACACTGGGGAACAATTTTTTTTTCATTTTCTGTTGCATGAAGTTTTAGAACTGTTTCTATATATATATCTGCATCGCTGATTCCAAATCTGAAATCCGCTTTTTGGTGTATGCTCTAGTTATAATGCAATTTTAATTTCTTTTTGTTACAGTTAATGGCATGCATTGGTTTTTAAATTGGAGTTAAAGGGCAACAACTCTTGGATTGAACATAACCACAAGGCAATTAATGTCTTACAAACATCACTTTTACATAATTATAGCTGTTTTTAAATGTAAAAAATTATTATCTGATAAAAACACCCTCTTATTTTGCTTTATGATTGAATCATGGCTTCTTCGAGTAGGCATAAATGTAAGAATAGTCCTGATACCTTCTGTTATATATGGCTGTTACACACTTCAACATCAAAGGCGCAATATTTCATCATTTATGACACGTGCAAAGATTGCCTATTTTCAAGTTCCCCTTGGCAGTCAAGATAAGAATTGGGCTCCTCATATTGTGTGTCATAATTGTGAGGAAATGTTTCATGAATGGACAAAAGGAAAACGCAAAGGAATGTCTTTTGGTATTGCCATGGTTTGGCGTGAACCTAAGGACCACAGAAGTGACTGTTATTTTTGTCTGATCCATACAAAGGGCATTGGCAAGAAAAAAATGGCATATGATTGCATATCCTAATATTCCTTTAGCAATACGACCTATCCCACACTCTGAGACACTCCTGGTTCCAGTTTTCAATGGTTTTATTTCTTCTGAGGACAAAGTGAATGTGGTGATCAAATGTATTTCGATAAGATGCATGAGGAAATGGTTGTAGAATCTGAAGGGTTTTCTTCTGATACCAAGCAGTCATTAACCCCTCAGCAGTTTAACCAACCCGAATTGAATGACTTAGTAAGAGATTTGGGCCTATCTAAGAAAGCAGCTGAGTTATTAGCCTCCAGGCTTCAAGAAAAGAATGTATTTCACCGGTCAGCTAAAGTATCCCATTTCAGGAAGTGTGAACAAATTTTTGTGGACTTTTTTTCCGAAGATAAACACTTTGTTTACTGTCATGATATCAGTAGTCTTCTCAGCCAGCTAGGTGTAACCACTTACAGTCCAACAGAATAGCGGCTATTTATTAACAACTCTAAACGATGGCAGACTACTGCTGGAGCATCAAATGAGATTGTCCTCAACAAGTACACAAACGCAAGAGCTACAAACACAAATTTTTACCTGAATAGAATTTAAATAAGTTTTGCGCAAATTTCATGATTAAAATGTGTTTTAATATGTTCTATTTTGAAATTGTAGAAAAATTCTGATGCAATCATATCTTTTAGTGTATTAGTATATTTATTGCATTATATAAATTATTATATTTTCACAAAGATGATACCCAAGAAGACATTCTACTTCATTTTGTTAAACTAAATGTTGAAAATTTTACAATAAGATGAAAACCTAAAATCTTGAATTGCAAAAAGAACTGTAGCTTACAGAGAAAAACTAATGTCAGATTTGAGATCAGCACACTCAAATTAGGTAAGAACAAGTGTTTTTGCAGATGTAACAATGATTTTGTTCCCCAGTGTAAAGTATTACCATTATTTCCCTATGTATAAGATGCACCCTTTTTTGAAAAATTTGGGGTCTATAAATGGGGTGCGTCTTATACAGTGGTTGTAGACTTTTTACTTGCATTTCCTGCTTTTTCACGCTTGTTTTTGTGCTCCTTGTTGAAGACAGTGATTCGTGATCAGACACAGATAAAGACAAACTAATGGATGGGAGTTTTGACAGTGATGAGGAGTTGTATGAATTTTATGATGAATAAAACTTGAGTTCGCCTGACAAGGCGGTGGCGCAGTGGATAGAGCATCAGACTGGGATGCAGAAGACCCAGGTTCGAGACCCCGAGCTCGCCAGCTTGAGTGCGGGCCCATCTGGCTTGAGCAAAAGCTCGCCAGCTTGGACACAAGGTCACTGGCTCCAGCAAGGGGTTGCTCAGTCTGCTGAAGGCCCACAGTCAAGGCACATGTGAGAAAGCAATCAATGAACAACTAAAGTGTCGCAAAGGCAACAAAAAACTAATGATTGATGCTTCTCACCTCTCTCCATTCCTGTCTTTCTGTCCCTATCTATCCCTCTCTCTGACTCTCTCTCTCTCTGTCCCTCTAAAATAAATAAATAAAAATTAAAAATTTAAAAATTAAAAAAAAACCCTTGAGTTCAATACTTTATATAATATTTTTTTCAAATTTCAGGTCCCAAAATTAAGGTGCGTCCTATACATGGGAGAATACAGGTAGTTTTCTGTAATTGTGTGACAAATTACCCCAAAGCTTAGGGCCTTAAAACAGTCAACTTTTATGATATTTTTCTTTCTTTCTTTCTTTTTTTTTTACAGGGGCAGAGAGAGAGTCAGAGAGAGGGATATATAGGGACAGACAGACAGGAACGAAGAGAGATGAGAAGCATCAATCATTAGTTTTTCATTGCCGTTGCGACACCATAGTTGTTCATTGATTGCTTTCTCACACGTGCCTTGACCACGGGCCCTCAGCAGACCAAGCCACCCCTTGCTGGAGCCAGCGACCTTGGGTCCAAGCTGGCGAGCTTTTGCTCAAGCCAGATGGGCCCGCACTCAAGCTGGCGACCTCGGGGTCTCGAACCTGGGTCTTCTACATCCCAGTCCGATGCTCTATCCACTGAGCCACCGCCTGGTCAGGCCATCTTTTATGATCTTACAGTCTCTGTGAGTCAAGAATTTGACAGAAATTTACCTTGGTGGTGTGTCTCATGGTGTCTCATGAGGTTGTAGTCTGTTTCCTGGGGTGGCAGTCATCTGAAGGTTGGAGGGCCCGCTTCCAAGGTGACTCACTCACAGGCGGTTGGCAGGATGCTTCAGCCATTGCTGCATGGGCCTCTCCATGAGCTGCTCAACAGTCTTCACAATGTGGCTGCTTGCTCCCCGGACTGGGTGATCCCAGGGAGGGAGGGAAGACAAAGAAAGCTGCAATGCCTTTTATGACCTACCTCCAGAAGCTGTCAAGTTTCAGGGAAAATACAACTTCTGACATGTTCTTTTATAATAAGAGAGTCACTAAGTAAAGCCTATATATACCCGAGGCATGGAAAGTTAAACTCCACCTCCTGAAGGGAGGAGTAATGAAGGTTTTGTGAACATACTTCAAAACCATCTCTTATGTTACTGATTCCATACTCTCCACTTAACTGGCACGAGGAGCAGAACCACAGAAGATGTACCAGCAAAGGCAGCCAACCAGTCCTAGGTGTTATATGGCTAAGAAATCTTATTCTTACCTGTTCCTCATCTTTCCTAAACCCTCTTTGGTTGGTGACAGTGGCCAGACTCAGGTCAAAAAGGATCCTAACTAACAAGTGCTTTTAGTTTCAAATGACAGTGTTGAGAAAGGAGCCTTAATCTTTACCCAGCAAATTAGACCTTTTAGACTGCTGCCTGGATTGGCACACTTATATTTACAACACATATGGATAATGTTTATCTCTTCGGGTTCAGAGGGGCCTCAAAAATCTGAGTGGCACCAGTGTTTTGCTCAAATAAAATCTATGGGAAAATACAATACTATAGTATAGTATAGTGATGCATAGTATAGTACATTAATAGTATATATAGTATTAGTACAGTATAGCATAACATAGTGTAGTATAGCATAGCCTAGTACAGTATAGCACAATAAGTATAGTATAGAATGCGCATGCTCACACAGTATAAATTTTTGCTTCCTTGTGAGTACAGTGTGAACTGCTCTAAATCTTGCCAAGCCAGATGGCTAGTTTAGGTTCAGAATAAAGCCAAAAGACAAAGGCTACTTTTGGCTAGCGCAAGATGAGAAAATGAGATGGGAACTCCCCAGTGGACCACATCTAGTTGCCCAACTTAGGATGGCCTAAGGGAAAGACAAGGAAGTTTCTTTAGAACAGTGGTCCTCGAAGCGTGATCCCTAGACAAACAGTAATAGCACCACCTGGACACCTGTTAGAATGCAAATTCCCAGGCCTGCCCTAGACTTACTGAGTCAGAAACTCTGGAGGTGGGGCTCAGCCATCTGTGTTTCAACAAGCCTTCAGGAGATTCCAAAGGATGCTCAAGTTTGAGAATCGCCGTTTTAGAAAAATCCCATGCCTGACTCACTGCATTAATAATGACTCGGTAAAGCAGATGGGCTGGATGCTTTCATTTATTCTCGTTTGTGCTCAAACACGCAAGCGCAGAAACACACACAGAGTTCGGGACACACACAGCGCAGTGATACAGAAAACGTCTCACAAAGTCAACTGCAGAAACCAGGTTCCCTGATTCCAGAAAGCGGAAAACATTCCGTGTTCTTTCAAGAAGTAGAATACAGAGGAGGTGGAGGAACGAGGAAGAGAAAAAAAATCGTGTATGTTCAAACTTGATCCCATAACATCAATTGTTCCTAAAGACAATCACAGAATTCAAACAGCAGTGATCTTCACAGAAGCCTTAATACGAAAGTTAAACAGTTTAAATAATTTTATGCCCCCCAAAACCCAACAATTTTTAGAGCCTTTTTCACATTTTAAAAGAACATTCCATTAGAGATGTGTCTGGAACTTCAGAACTTTCTCCCAAGCAACTAGCTTTCTTATATCTTGCAGACACTGTGAAGGAATCATTAACGTTTTTTTCTTCCAGAAATCTCAGAACCAATTAGCAAGCAGACACCAATCAGCCTTCGGTGTGAGAGCCTCACGTGCCTATCTCACTTCTCCCACTTTATTTCTGCGCCTGATTCTCTTCCCTTACCATCAACCTTGCCACACCATCTGCGTTTTTGCCAGACATTTCAAATCCTTTTAGGAATGAAACCAACAATAATAAAATAAATTTAAAATGTGGTAGGGTGGTTTGGGGGTGTGGGAGAAGATTCTTTCCCCAAGCAAACTGGAAACCTGGGAGGAGAGGCCGAGCGTGACAGCCATCAGTCCAAGGGGCCTTCCCTGATGCACTCCAGAGTGGTGGCCGTGCGCACTGCAATCAGGGTCACCTTCTGACCAGCAGGAGCAAAGAGGGGGCAAGAACAGCTGTTAGTGGCAGGAAAGCTCTTTGTGCAAGTTGCTTGGGGGTGGGAGGGGGCGCTAGGGAAAGCGGGTGAGAAGAGGAGCTGAGCTCTGGCTTCTTCATCTTATGAGGTGGACCTACCTTTGTCCTCTCAGGCTTCTAACTTGAAGACCAAATCAGCACCCACACAGCACTGGCAAAGCTGCTGCAGGCTCCCCAGACCCCAAGCTTTTCTCCCTTCCGGCGCAGTGCACCAGCTGTCTATAGACCATCCCGATTCCGCTCTGCTCAGCACCCAAGGAGACGGGCCCATGGCGTCAGGACAGGGAAGTACAGACAATTAGGGGCACCTGGTTCCAACTCCTTGCAAAACTGTTTGGATTTCCCGTCTAGTTTGGAACAGGTCAAAGGTATTCTCCTCGGGCGGCCACCTTGGAAGGACTTATTTCAGCTTCAAGACAGGCTGATTGGAAAGGAGTCAGGAATCAGCCACAGAACAGGAGCTATTTGGAGCTGCCCACGCGACTGGCCAGCAGAGTTTCCCAAGAATATTTCCATAAACAGCTCCGTCAGGACTGCCACATCAACCTTGACCAGTCACTTCTGAGCCCAGGTACATCCATAATGACACTTCTCCACCTTCCCCTTCCCCTGGAGCATGACAGATGAGGGGCTTCACGGAACAAGTCCCTGAGCTGCGACGGGGACCCGTCTCGCTCCACTGCAGGAAAAATATATATCCCTGAACAGCTGTGAGGAATTCTTTCATTATTCATCTGCAATCTTACCACTAGTCCTTGCTTCCTCCTTTTACAATAAAAAATGAAAACAGATTAAATGGCATATTCTGACAATAATTGTTTTTAAACACCAGATGGGATGGAATATGGGGGTGGGGGGAGAGAACACTAAGAGAGCAGAGGCTTTGTGAAGCCTGGGGCCGTGGCAACAGAAAGGAGACCTGTCCCCACAGAGTGGAGGGGTGAGGACATTTCCCAGGGAGGCCTGTCTGCACGGTGATCACACAGGGTCAGCAGAAGGCTACACGCTTATTTTTGTTGGAAGCAATTTATGACCATTCAGAAATCATATCGGGGAGGCTATGCACGGAGGAGAAGGTAAATTCTATCAAAGGCAGAAATAGTCACAGGGGAAGGAAGTGCAGGCAGACATCCAACGACCAGGTGCTCTGTGTTGTCCACGTGAGAGAAGAACCACCCCGTGTACTGAGAAGGCACAAGTCCTTTAAGGGGGACTTCAGAGGGGTGCTCACTTCTCCAGAAACACATCCGAAGTCAGTGTGGGCAGGCAGAGAGGAGGTCATGGGAGAAGGGGCGGGGTGGCGGGTGAAGCAGTGTTGGAGTGTGCCACAGTGGGCCTGGTCAACTTCATCAGCATGAATACGTGTCACAAAACCAACTCACAGGCAATGGCAGTGGTGGTGGATTTCGACCGTCTGCTCAACGGCTAAAAGCTGTGTTTGCTCGGCTCTTACAGAGCCCTCTTATGGATTCATTCATTCACTTCGACATAAATATAGAGAACACCCACTGTATTCCTTTTCTGTACCAGTTCAGTAATTACCACAAACTTAGCAGCTTTAAACAACACACATTTACAAGCTGTATTTTCTGCAGGTCAGAAGTCTGCAGAAAGTGTAGCTGAGTTCTCTGCTTCGGGGTCTCACCAGGCTGCAGTCCAGATGTTAGGGAGAGTTCCCATCAGAGGCTCAACAGAGAAAAATATCTGCTTCCAAGGTCCCTCAGACTGTTGGCAGGATTCATCTCCTTGTAGTTGCCAGACTGAGACTTTCAGATTTTCGCTAGAATCTACCCTTAGCTCCTAGAGATGGCCCGCAGTTCCTTGTCACACAAGTCACTACTTCATGACAGCTTGCTTCTTCAAAGCCATCAACAGGGAGAGCAAGAGTGAGGGGAAGGGGAGAGGGTCTGTAAATTAAAGGACAAAGGTCAGAGTAAAAGTTGTCTCTACTAATCTCAGTATCTGTATCTCATTTGGATCCTGACTATATTTAATGTAAAAAAACTCATGTTATTTAGGAAACAATTAGAAATTGTAATATCAACTGGATATTTGATGACATTAAGAAATTATCATTAATTATTAAAACATGATAATTGTATTTATGGACTTTTAATAAAGAGTCCTCTGCTTTTAGAATTTCATACTGAAGTATTAAAGATAAAATGGTATGTCTAGAGAATTTTCTTTAAAAAAACAAAAAACTATGGGAATGAGCCTGATTGGTGGTGGAGCAATGGATAGAGCATCAACCTGGGATGCTGAGGTTCTTGGTTCAAAACCCTGAGGTTGCCAGCTTGAGTATAGGATTATCAACATGATTCTAAGGTCACTGGCTTGAGCCAGAAGGTCACTGGCTTGAAGCCCAAGGTCATTGGCTTGAGCCCAAGGTTGCTGGCTTGAGCCCAAGGTCACTGGCTTGAGCCCAAGGTCGCTGGCTAGGCTTGAGAAAAGGGTCACTGGCTCGGCCTAAGCTCCTCCCTGGCCACCCCCATCAGTCATATATGAAAAGCAATCAATGAACAAATAAAGTGCCACAGCTAAGAGTTGAAGTTTCTTATCTCCCTTCCTATCTCTCTCTAAAAAAAAATCCTCTTTCCCAATTTCCCATACTTCCTCCCCAATTTCCCATACTTTCCCCCCTACATGTTATTTAAAATATGAATAAATAATGTATTTTTAAAAACTATTGGAATGAGAGAAAGTGGAGAAATGGATGAGGTAGAATTCTCTGATGGTTGTGGGGCTGGTATGAGGGGCACAAAGCAAATTCATTAAGCTCTTCTGCCCACTTCTGTGAGTACTCAAAGTCTTGCGTAATAAAAGCTTTAAAAATGAACATATGGGTATATACCCTTATTAATAATCATAAAAATACAGCCTGACCAGGCGGTGGTGCAGTGGATAAGCGTCAGACTGGGATGCAGAAGACCCAGGTTCAAGACCCCGAGCTCCCCAGCTTGAGTGCGGGCCCATCTGGCTTGAGCAAAAGCTCGCCAGCTTGGACCCAAGGTCGCTGGCTCCAGCAAGGGGTGGCTCGGTCTGCTGAAGGCCTGCGGTCAAGGCACATATGAGAAAGCAATCAATTAACAACTATGGTGTCGCAATGGCAATGAAAAACTGATGATTGATGCTTCTCATCTCTCTCCATTCCTGTCTGTCTGTCCCTATCTATCCCTCTCTCTCTCTCTCTCTCTGTCCCTGTAAAAAAAAAAATCATAAAAGTACAAATGATAACCATGTGATTCTACTTTATGTCTACCAGATTGCCAGAAATATTTTTTTAAATGGTAATACTCACTGCATGTAAGGGTGTGATATAACAGATACTCTGGGTAGAGTATACATTGGTACACTCTTTGGAAAGCATTTTGGTATGTACTAAGAATCTTGAAAATGTTCATATGCTTTGATCCAGTAATTCCAAATTCTGGGAATTCACACTAAAGAAATAGCCTTCAAAATGAATGAGCTTATGCACAGAGATATTCATTACAAATGTGTAGTAGAGAATTCACCTTACGCAAAGAGCAGTCCAGCCTTTGCTCTTAGCTACTAGGAGGTGATCCTTAGGCTCTTGGAATGTCCTGCCTGATAAGAGTATCTTTGTTTACTTGGTGGCCTTGACCACTGGACAGTCTAACACTTTGATTTATGATGGGGGCTTTGGCCTATGTGACATTCAAGTGTAAAAGGGCTGGGAACTAAAGACCAGTCAGTGACATGAACCATGGAGCCCCAGTAAAAACCCTCGACACCAAGGCTCAGGGGAGCTTCCCTGGAGCCCCAGTAAAAACCCTCGACACCAAGGCTCAGGGGAGCTTCCCTGGCAATACTTTGTGCATGTTGTCACTCATCATTGCTGGGAAATTAACATGGCCCATGACTCCATGAGAAAAGGACAGCTGGAAGTCTCATGTCTGGAATTTTCCTGACCTCTGCTCCATGTGTCTCTTCCTTGGCTGATTTTCATCTATATCCTTTAACTGAAACAAACCATAACCATGAGTATAATAGCTAGCCGTGAGTTCTGTGAGTCCTTCTAGTGACTTATCAAAACTCAAGATGATTTTGGAAATCCCTAAACTTACAACTAATGTCACAAGAAAGACTGGTCTTGTGAACTGTTCCCTAATTTCTCCATTGGGGTCAGAAATAAGGGCAGTCTTGGAGATTGTGCCTCCTAACCTTACACAGGGCTATTTATTTAAAGAAAAAAATATTCCAGGGAACAACTTCAGTGTTCAGTAATAGAATCACTGTGTTTCATGTGTGCAATATTATTCAGCATTAAATACAGCCTTTTTAAAGAACTGACATTAATGTAACATGTCTAATACAAAATGATGTTATAGTATTATCGCTATAGGCATATAGATTTTAAAAATACACATAGAATAATGTCTAGATGAATTATACTAAAATGCCAATGAGTAGCTGTTTTAGGATGGTAAGGTAATGCGATTTTTTTAAAAAATTATACTTCTTTAAATTTTTTCAAATGGTTTACAGTATGCCAATATGTGTAACTTATTTTGATAATCAAAAATGTGTACTTATTTTTTAAATTTTTGCCACATAGTGACGATTCCATAGCATAAGGAGGATGAGTAGTTCATGACTGGGAAACTACCGAAAGCCCATCCCTGACTACATAACTAAAAATGGCACCAACAGGAAAGAGAGGGTGACGGGACCTAAGGACAGCTGAGCAGCCACAGGAGCTCTGACAAGCACAGATACGGAGTGGAAGAAAAATACAGAACCAAGCAAGTGACCTGAAGCTCTGGGAGCCGTGACAGGCGGCACTGTAGAAGAGCACTTCATGATGACAGGGTCATGTGAATCTTCTATAATAAGGGCTGCGGCCTGGTAGACCCTTAGGATCACTTCCAGGTTAATACTAACAGCAGAATTTTAGCCCTTTGTTGAGACAAAAGAAGGGTCTGGAATGGATACAGTGCTCAAAACCCTTTCCCAAAGAACAGTTCTATTCTCATGAAATCCTGGCAGAGTGGAATGTGAATGAAAACTTTCATAAACAAAGAAGGGTTTTGGTTAAAGAGTGTCAGAAGGCTGAAGCCAGCAATGACTGGAGACTTACAAAAAGAACCCTGGGCATCAAAAATGGCTTCTAGCCTGACCTGTGGTGGTGCAGTGGATAAAGCGTCGACCTGGGAACACTGAGGTCGCCAGTTCAAAACCCTGCACTGGTCTGGTCAAGGCACATATGGGAGTTGATGCTTCCAGCTCCTCCCCCCTTTCTCTCTTTCTCTCTCACTCTGTGTCTCCTCTCTAAAATAAATAAATAAATAAATAAATAAAAAGAAATTCAAAAATGGCTTCTACCTTTGAAGGTTAAGTTTAGAATAAGTCAAAAGAAAAGAAAAAGACGATATGGGCCACTGTTTGGGCTTGGCAGTGATTTTTATCAGAAAGAGGGCAGAACTATGCACCCCTAATTTGCTTTCATCTTTCCTATCAAATGAAATCTTTTAGCAGGACATGGGTAGCATAAACATTGATAATAGAGAATTAAAGCCCTGAGTGAAGAGATTACAAAAAGTGCACCTGTTCTCCTGCTACTCTAATGAATTAAAGTTGCTTACCTCGATGAATTACTTCCCTGGATGCTGATAACCCTTGCAAATGGGATTGCTAAATTATTGTCAGAAATCTTGGAGGCAACCAGGATAGAAGATTCTAGAAGATGAGGGTTGGAGCTTTTATAACAGCCTAGATATAATGAATGGCATTTCACTAAGTATTTTTATACAAATTCTTGTTAGTTTTTTGTGACACATATGGTTGGATCAAATGAGAGAATGAATACTAAGTGGTAAAGCCCCATGCTTCCATGCCAGAGCCTTTGATGGATAACTCACTGTAAGGGTTTGGTCTAAAGGGACTTAGGATTGCGAACAGGAAGAAATCAGGTGTTAGGAGTTGGGAACCAAGTGGGAACTGAACATCCGTGAAAGAGGTGGGAGCCTCTGGAGAGGATACTACAAGTGAAGGCCATGAGTAGCAGAAAACAGATTTTAGTTAGTTTAAAAAAATACTTTCTTCCTGACCAGGCGGTAATGCAGTGGATAGAGAATTGGACTGGGATGCGGAGAACCCAGGTTCGAAACCCGGAGGTTGCCAGTTTGAGCGTGAGCTCACCAGCTTGAGCACAGGGTTGCCGGCTTGAGCATGGAATCATAGACATGACCCCATGGTTGCTGGCTTGAGCTCAAGGTCACTGGCTTGAGCAAAGGGTCACTAGTTCAGGCTAGAGCCCCGCCAGTCAAGGAATATATGAGAAAGCAATCAATGAACAACTAAGGTACTGCAACAATGAACTGATGCTTCTCATCTCTCTCCCTTCTTGTCTGTCTGTCCCTAACTGTCCCTCTGTTGCTCTCTCTGTCTCTGTAAAAAACAAAAAACAAAATATATACAAAAGACTTTCTAAAAGTTTAAGTTTTCTAACAATGAATGAGCAATATTGGGAGACAGTAGCATCCAGGCAACATAAGGTTTACCAGGAAAATTGTAGCAAATTCAGACATCAGGTGGGGAATAGGGCTGGACCACAGGTGTAATCCCTTTTAATTCTGACTTTCTGTGATTCCATCCTGAAACAGTGACTGTATGACCTTGTTTTGACTGCAAGCACGGCATCCATTATAATAGGGAACATCAATCCTTTATGTAACTTAGAAATTAAATAAAGTTCAGTAAAGCCACTCCTAAGCTGCCATGTTTGATAGTTAGTCAATCTCCTAACACAAGAGTTCAAAGAAATTGAAGTCTTGTTTTTCCTGATGCCCATGGAGCATTTGCAATCACCTGGCTATGGGTGGCAGCCCTTGGATGGAGAGCACATCTGAATCACTGCCTGTGTCAGGAGACAGATGGAAGCTGGCCACATGACCCCTGGTCCCACATCCATTCCACCAAATGGAGAGACATGACAAGCCTTTTATTTTCAGGACAGCGCGCCATTGATTATTCCCTGTTAGTGCTTCCCTGTCGATGGCAGGCAGGACTAGAGGGAAATGAAAGGTTGTGATATCCGGGTCTCCCAAAGGGAAAATCAATGTGATATGGTTTGTATTTCATCCTAGGATAACCTCTTTCTCTGAGCCCCAACCCACAAGCCACTGCTTCTCTCTCCATCAGCTCCTCCAGACACTGCCGTGTCCTTTCACACTCACCAAAGGACAGCGAGCGAGGGGATGAGGAGCAGGCACCAGGAGTTTTTAAACTCCACTTTCATTTTCTTTTGGGAATTTACAGACACTAAAGGCTACCGTATGCACAGAAAGTTCCCCAGCAAGTTCAGATCAGAGGGGAAGAGCCTACCAAGTCAGCCAAAGAAACCCTTGTCTGATTATTACAGATGCATCCAGCAGTCTGCTAATCTCAAAGGATGACCTTGGAAAACCGACAACCTAGAAACTGCATGCCCCCGGCACAATGCTGAAAGATACAAGTTCAGAGAAAGAGCCAAAGACTTGTAATGCAGGGACGTAAGAAGGAAGAAGTAACCTTTCTTTGTGTACACACACACACACACACACACACACACACACACACACACACAAATCAAACACCAAATGTGTTTATGTTCCCCTCTCCCAAAAGGAACCCAACATTTGAAACAAAATGCTTGAGAATTTTAGATCTAAAAGAAAGGGGAATTTTTGTTCCCTCTTGGGTTTCAGGGTGAAGAGAAAGCAATACCACTTCATTGTCTTTTAAGTGGAGGTACAAACCAGTAATACCCTGATAGCTAGAGCTATAGTATCCTTTTGGTGCGACCCAGAGCTTTTCATTAGCATTTAACCTCCTCCATGTTACAGCCACTTGAGCCTATAAAGTTCTGTCGCTTCAGAAAGCACCAGGATTGTCTATTAGCTACTGCTATCTTTCCCCTTCTTATAGGAGTTGCCCCAGGAGAAATGAAAAGATATACAGCGTGTTTGTAAAGTCATGGTGCACTTTTGACCAGTCACAGGAAAGCAACAAAAGACGACAGAAATGTGAAATCTGGCCTGACCTGCGGTGGCGTAGTGGGTAAAAGCATCGACCTGGAACACTGAGGTCACCGGTTCAAAACCCAGGGCTTCCCTGGTCAAGGCACATATGGGAGTTGATGCTTACTGCTCCTCCCTCCCTTCTCTCTCTGTCTGTCTGTCTGTCTCTCTCTCTCCTCTCTCTAAAATGAATAAATAAAATGTAAAAATAAAAAAGAAACCTCTTTAAAAAAATGTGAAATCTGCACCAAATAAAAGGAAAACCCTCCCAATTTCTGTAGGATGATGTGGCATCATGTGCGCATGCGCAGATGATGACGTAACACCGTGTATCCAGCAGAGCAGCCCATGGCCATGCTAGTCAAGATGTGGATGGTACAGAGGAAAGTTCAGGGTGTTCTATGGCTCGCTAAATTAGAATCCGTGACCAAAGTCTAACGTGAATATCAGCACGTTTATAACGAAGCACCACCACATAGGAATAACATTACTCGGTGG
The DNA here is from genome assembly GCA_037038555.1 of Rhynchonycteris naso. Taxonomy (NCBI): domain Eukaryota; kingdom Metazoa; phylum Chordata; class Mammalia; order Chiroptera; family Emballonuridae; genus Rhynchonycteris; species Rhynchonycteris naso. The sequence continues at coordinate 24,605,432 of CM072999.1, forward strand.
GATAAGCAGTTGAAGGAAACCGACAGTTTGGTGGAGAAACCCCGTTCTGGTAGGCCATCAGTCAGTGATGAGGCCGTAGAGGCTATACGGGATAGCTACCTAAGGAGCCCTAAAAAATCTGTGCGTGCGTGTGCTCAACAATTACACCTAAGCAAGACTACAGTTCATAAGGTGTTAAAGAAACGTCTCTGTTTTTCGGGGTACAAATTGTGGCTGTTGCACGCTATCAAACCAGCGGATAGACCCACATGATGTGCGTTTGCTACATGAGATCGACAGTGATGCAAGATTTTTGCAGAAGATTGTGTTTAGTGATGAGGCGACCTTCCATATCTGTGGACATGTTCATCGTCATAACGTCCGAATATGGGCTGCTGAACATCCTCATGCCTACGTTGAGTATGAACGTAACACCCCTAAAGTGAACGTGTGGTGTGGCCTGATGCATAAAGTGATAGGCCCATTTTTTTTCGCGGAGCAGTCTGTGATGGCAAACACTTATCTTGACATGTTGGAATTGTATGCAGTGCCACAATTTCCAGAAAGTGTCATCTTTCAACAGGACGACACTCCTCCACACTACACCATCATTGTTTGTGAGTTTCTGGATAGAACATTCCCCCAGGATAGAACATTCCCCCGGTGGTGGATAGGCAGGGGTTCTGTCAAGCCATGGCCACCACGATCCCCGGATCTGATGCCCTTAGACTTTTACTTTTGGGGTTATGTGAAGCAACATGTGTACATTGAACGTATCAACGACATTAATCACTTAAAACAGAGAATCATAGACGTTATTCACTCTGTTACACCAGACGTCCTTACCCATGTGTGGCAAGAACTTCACTATCGTTTGGATGTGTGTAGGGCAACAAATGGAGCCCACATCAAACTACACGGAATAGGTATTAAATTGGGAGAGTTTTCCTTTTATTTGGTGCAGATTTCACATTTCTATCGTCTTTTGTTGCTTTTCTGTGCACCATGACTTTACGGTCAAAAGTGCACCATGACTTTACGGACACACTGTATTTTCTCCACTCACCTTGTTACACCGGGGCCAGGAATCATGAACCGGGCTCTCTGCCTGGGCGAGGCTGGACCAGGTGAGCTCCAGTGGGCTTTCCAACTCTCAGACTGTCGATTCCCTGTGGTGAGGGCTGGAGTGCGGGGCCTAAGGGTCTGTTTTCTTTGTATTGAGCAACTCATGTTTTATATACGTACACCTTGTGGATGTCAATTCTGCTAGACTTATAAGCAGTACTTTTTTTTCCAATCCATTTCTAGATGTATAGGATTATATCTGTGTTAAGAAGAGCTACTGGTTTTACTCTCTTAGAATAAAAGCACGTAAACCTAATTTGTTTTATGTTAATTCACAAATGACCTGCAAAAACACCACCAGTGAGGTTGTGGAACTTGAGCATCCTGGAATGGTCGTGAGGCTGCCTCTCTATACCTCCCTAGATCCATCTCTCCCCAAGGGATCCTATTCACGCTCCGAGCTCTATCCACATCACTTCTGCCCTTGACTTCTCACCTGGGCCCTGGCCGTCCATCTTACTCACCTGCTTTCTAAGTTCTTTTCTCTATGTCACGCTGTCCAGACAGGGGCTCAGGCCCTTTGAGGTTGAAGTGAGGAATGCTAAAGACATCTATGGGCAGCTGCTTACTCTCACACCAGGATATCCTCCAGGGAGGGTGATCATCCTAATCAGACAGATGCCGGCCAGAAGAGCCAGGCAGAGTCCCAGCATGGCCTCTGCTGTTAAACAACGTGAATAATTATGTATGGTCTATTCTGAAAGGATAAGCCAGGGCCCTCAAAGATCCCCAAACAGGGTGGTAGGACCCCTCAGAAAATCCAGGAAGAAAGGCTTCTGTCCAGGTCCTGAGATTGAAGAAGATGTAGGGTCCACACATGCCCTGCCCTGAGCTTTCAGACATCAAACTACAATATGTGTGATCTGCTCCTGGTCTCTATTCTACCATTGGTCTGTCTATCTGTGCACCAATACTTCCAGCCTTGTTACTTCAAGATGGTCTTCTTTATTCTTGGTCTTTAACATTTTCATATAAATTTTAGAATCAGCTTAATTTCCAACAATTTTAGAATTGTGAATTTCCAAAAACAAAAACCTGCTGTGATTTTGAATGGGATTGCATTCCCTCTATACACTATTTTGGAAAGAACCAACATTGAGCCTTTGCACTGACAAACACAATAAATCTTTCCATTTATTTAGGTCTTCTTTATTTTCTTTCAATAATGTTTTGTCATTTATTCCCAGGTATTACATGTTTTTCATGCTACTGTAAATAATATTTAAAATTCCCATTTTCTATTTAATACAGATATATAGAAATACCATATATACATACATATATACAACCTATAGTTACCATATATACATATTATATTGAATCTAGTGACTTTGCTATATTTATTTCTAATCATTCTAATGAACTATAAATTTTTAAGGATTTTCTACATAAACAATCATAGCATTTATAAAGACAGTTTTATTTCTTCCTTTCTAGTCTTTGTAACTTAATTTAGTTTATTTTGCCTTATTGCAATGGTTAGGATCTCCGGTACAATGTTGAGTAGAAGTAGTATTAGAAACATTCCTAATCCCAGGGGGAAATTCCATTTCATGTGAATTTTTAGACTTAATGGCATGCAGTTCTTCATAATATTTTAATAATATCCAATATGGGTAACTGTGTCTTCTTTCTTTTTTCTTGATTGTCTTGCTAGCAGTTTATCAATTTTATTAGTTTTTCAAACATCCAATCTCTAGATTTGTTGAATTTCTTGTTTATATATTTTTTATTTCATTAATTTCTGCTATTACCTTTATTATTTTCTTTATTCTCCTATCTTTGGATTTCATTTACTCTTCTTTTTCCATATACTTTTTGAGATGAAAACTTAAATTGATTTTTAGCCTTTCTTATCTTGTATGACATGTATATTTAAAGAAACAAATTTCTCTTAAATACAAAGTTAGTTTCGTTTTCAAGTTTTGGTATGTCATATTTTTATTGTCATTTAGCTCAAAATATGTAAAGTCCATTGTAATTTCTTTCTGAACAATAGGTTATTTAGAAATATATTGCTTAATTTCCAAGCACTTGAGGATTTATTATTTATTTATTTATTTATTTATTTTTGTGAAAGAGAGAGAGAGAGAGGGACAGATAGGCACAGACAGTAAGGGAGAGAGATGAGAAGCATCAATTCTTCATTGTGGCACCTTAGTTGTTTATTGATTGCTTTCTCATATGTGCCTTGACTGGGGGGCTTCAGCAGAGTAAATGACGCCTTGCTCAAGCCAGCAACATTTGGGCTTATGTCAGTGACCATGGGGTCATGTCTATGATCCCATGAGCAAGCCGGCAACCCTGTACTCAAGACAGACGAGCTTGTGCTCTAGCAAGCAACCTTAAGTTTCTAAACCTGGGTTCTTTGCGTCCCAGGTCATTGCTCTATCCACTATGCCGCCACATGGTCCAGCTATTTGAGGATTTTTTAGTTACCTTTTTGTTACTGTTTTCTAGCTTAATCCTACTTCAGTCAGAGAACATATTTTTGATGACTTAACCCTCTGTAATTTGGTGAGATTTGCTTCAAGGACCAGTATATAGTAAATTTTGATAAATGTTCAATGGGTATTCAGAAAATACATATTCTGACAATGTTGGTATATATCAATTAGATTAAATTTATTGCTCGTGTTGTCAAAACCTTCCATATTCATGACTGTTTCACTGTACTATCAGTTACTTATACTTCCATAATTTTGCTTTCTATATTTTGAAACTATATTATTAGGTCAGTGGTTCTTAACCTGGGTTCTATCGAACCATAGGAGTTCGATGAGTCAGTCTCAGGGGTTCGGAGAAGCCTCTGCCATGGAAGTAAAGACACACTTGTGTAAAGTCGTGATGACACGCCCCGCTTGGCCATCACTTGCTAGAGGATCATATTACATTGCTTGGCCAACCAGTGCTGCGGGGAATTTAGTGCGCGCAGTAGTCAACGGCTATCATAGTTGTACGTTGTTTCTTTCTTAATATTTTAATCCATACTAAATATGTCGAGCAAAAAAAGTAAGTGGTCAGACGAATATGTACAACATGGATTCACATGCATCACGGAACAGGATGGGAGTCAGCATCCTATCTGCATAATATGCAATGCTAAATTGAGCAACTCTAGTCTCGCACAGGAAAAACTAAATTTGGGGGAAAAAATCATATTTTATTTATCATTAAAGAAGGGTTTGGTGAATGCGCATATGAAACTGGTGGGTTCGGTACCTCAAAAAAGGTTAAGAACCACTGTATTAGGTACATCTAAATTATACCTTCCTGGTAGATTTGCCCTTTTATTTTTATAAATTGTCCCATCTGTATCTTTAGTAATGTTTCTTAATTTACATTTACCTTGACTGATATGTGTATAGCTACATCAACCTTCTTTGGGTAAGTCATTGTTTGGTGTATCTTTTTCCCTGATTTTATTTTCAATCTTTCTTTGTCTTTACACATGAAAAGTGTGCCTCTTAAAAGTAATGTTAGGTTTTTAAAAATATTGTTCCATGTGGCAAGCAGCCTCTTTAAGGTGACCCCAAATAATCCCTACCTCCAGGTATTCAAGCCCTTGTATAATCTCTTCAGTAATTCTAATGATCAGCCATGCTCGTAAATCCTTTCCCACACATACAGGTGTATCTGCAGAATATATTCCTACAATTGCTGGGCTAAAAGCTGTAATGTGCCTCTGTAATTTTGATAGATGTTGCCAACCTTCATAATTTGTACTGATTTATATGTTTGAAAGTGTCCACTTAACCACATGCTTGCCATTATAGTGTGTTATCAAACTTTATTATTTTTGATAAGTAAAAATTTTATCTTACTTCAAGTGAGATTTAGCATATTTTCATGCATAAGAGTCATTTGTATTTTCTATGAAATATTTTTTCATTTCCTTTGCCTATATTTATATTATATATATTATATTATATGTTATGTTAACAATCTATTCTTTTTTTATTTGAGAGGCTCTTTTTACATTAGATAAATTAGTCCTCACCTTGATGGAGTTACAAATATCTTACCCAGATTCTCATTTGTATTTGCCTATATATAGTGCTATTGACATGAAGAAAAATTTTATTTCTACAAAGATTAATTTAGCAATCTTTTCTTTTAGGGCTTCTGGGTATTTTAACATATTTGGAAGGCCTTCTCCACTCTTACGTTATAAAAAAGTTTTCCTTCTTTTTTAGTACATGTAGAGTTTCATTCTTTAAATTTATTTTTAAATTTTAGTTGACATATCAGAGTTTCATTTTTTATGTTTAAATCTTTGCACTGCAATTTGTCATGAAGTAAGGAACAAAGTATGTATCCAACTTAATCTTTTTTTCCAGAACTCCAACCAGTAGTCACCATTTCCTGAATAGTCTTTTTTCCCACTAACTGAAAAGCCACTTTTATCATATATTCAATTATCATAAATCAATTATTTAGATCTATTTCTGAATTGTTCTGTTATGCTGGTCTGACTATTCACAAATTATTACCACACTGTTTTAATCATTACATATATTAATTTGGAAATTTTTATAGAGTTAATCTACCTCTAGCACTATCCCTTTCTTTCCTAGCTAGCTATTCTTGTTTATCTATTTTTTCACATGAGCTTCAGAATCCACTCGCATAAATCATTTCTTTAAATCCTGTTAGTGGTGTCTGGAACCCCACCATGGTCGCTTGCCTGGTGTCCCTAAAGAATCTCAGGACTGGGGCGGCAAGATGGCGATGGACTAGGCGGACGTACCAACTTCCACCTCCCAGACCAAAGGAGATTACAACTTAATTTTAAGAACCATCATCTGGAAAAACCAATTTTGGACTAAACTAAGAGGACTCTTTAGCCAAGGAACACTGAAGAAGCCACACTGAGACTGGTAGGAAAAGCGGAAATGCGGAGGGGGCTGCCCAACTCCCAAAGGCGAAGGGCCACCCGGAGGAACTCACGTGGCGGAAAGCAAATTTAGCGGAGAAATGAGGGTCCTGGGCCCCAGGAACAAAGCCCCAGCCTGCAGCCCCAGAGCCTAGAAGAGGCGTATAAACAGTATTTAGCTGCGAAACAAGTCAGGATACTGTTTATGAAAAAGAGACAGATTTCTCAGGCTCAGGATTCTTCTTAAAGGGACCACACAGAAAACCTCTTTCACAACCACTCACCCAAAACTCAGGAGGATGGGGAGAGTTGAGAGGACCGGAGTAGTAGGAAGAAAGTGTAATCTAGGAGGCACAGGGAGAAACATTTTGAGGGACAGCCACCCTAACCCCTGGGCTGAGGCACCCCCAAATCTAAAGAGAATATTTCCCCTGGAACCAGCAATACCAGTAAAGGGAAGCAGGACACCAGCCAAACAAGCTCTCCCATGGCACTCAGAGTAGAGTCGCTTAGAAGAAGGGAGCCTTTAGGACTACAGTATTGAGTGCTGAAGTCTGAGCTGCAGTGCCCCTACCCACACTGCTGAAGACTTGCCAGAGGGCGGGCAGCAGCAGGGCGCAGAATTGCGGTCACCTTGGCAGGGGCAGGAGCCAGCCAAGACTGAGGCCCGGTATGAGCTCAGTCTTGCCCAGGGGTGTTGGGGGTTGGGGTGGAAAGAGCGCACAAAAGCAGTCTTACCCAGCTGCAGGCCAGGTGAGCAAGGGCCATCCCTGCTTGCAACCCCGCCTGCAGGGGGAAGGCAAAAGTCGGGGAACTGCATAGACCTCCGGCTAAGTGCAAGCACGCAGGCCCATGCTGCCTGCAGAGCTGGGGCTTGTGGCCTGGCGTGCAAGCACTGCTCCACCTGCGGGGACGGGGCAAAAGCTGGGGAACAGGTAGAGACCGCGGCTGAGCATAGGTGTGCAGCCCTGCCCACAGTGCCAAGGTTTGCAGCCCCTGCACAGCACGCAGCCCCACCCGTGGGGGCAGGGTGAAGACCAAGGCAGACTGAGGTTTGTATACTCTGGCACATGAATACAGACCCTGCTGAGGTGGACACGGCAGTGATGGCGGCAGTGGGCCGGCCCTGGCAATGCCAGAAGCAGCAGCAAAGGCAGTGGCGGGCCTGCAGACAGACCACACCTAGGGAACACAGAGGCCACACCCTTCTTATACACAGACAAAATGGAAAGGCAGAGAAATGCAACCCAAAAGAATCAAGAGAAATCCCCAGAAAAGGACTGGAATGAGTCAGATATAACCAAATTACCAGATGCAGAGTTTAAAATAATGATTGTTAGGATGCTCAAAGATCTTAGAATAACAATAGATGAACATATGAACACCTAAATAAAGAGATAGCAAGTTAAAAAAAGACATTGAAATAATAAAAAAGAATCAGTCAGAAATGACAAATACAATATCAGAAATGAAGACCACAATGGAAGAACTTAAAAGCAGAATGGATGAAGCTGAGAATCGAATCAGCAAGTTAGAGGACAAGATAAACAAAGGCACGGGAGCAGAGGAGCAAAAAGAAGAGAGACTCAAAAAGTCTGAGGAAACTCTAAGGGAGCTCTGTGACAACATGAAGAAAAATAACATCCACATCATAGGAGTTCCTGAAGAAGAAAAGAAAGAACAAGGGATAGAGACCTTGTTCAATCAAATCATCACTGAAAACTTACCTAAATTGATGCAGGAAAAAGTCACACAAGTTCAAGAAGAACAGAGAATTCCATTAAAGAGAAACCCAAAGAAATCTATACCAAGACACATCTTAATTAAAATACAAAAGCTAAGAGATAAAGAGAAAATATTAAAAGCTGCTAGAAAAAAAATGGCTATCACCTACAAAGGAACCCCCATAAGGATGATATGCGACTTCTCAACAGAAACACTTGAGGCCAGAAGGGAATGGCAAGATATATTCAAAGTAATGCAGAACAAGAACCTACAACCAAGACTACTCTATCCAGCTAGGCTAACGTTTAAAATTGAAGGAGAAATAAAGAGCTTTCCAGACAAAGAAAGCCTCAAGGAATTCATTAAAACCAAACCAATTCTGCAAGAGATACTACGGGGCCTGTTGTGAACAGTTCAAAGGGAGGAAAGAATATAGCAAAAGAAGAATACAGCTTTAAAGAATAAAATGGCAATAAACAACTACATATCAATAATAACCTTAAATGTAAATGGATTAAATGATCCAACCAAAAGACATAGGGTAGCTGCATGGATAAGAAAACAGGACCCATACATATGCTGTCTATAAGAGACACACCTAAAAACAAAAGATGCACATAAACTGAAGGTAAAAGAATGGAAAAAAATATTTCATGCAAATGGAAATGAAAAAAAAGCTGGGGTAGCAATACTTATATCAGACAAAATGGACTTTAAAACAAAGGCTACAGTAAGAGATAAAGAAGGTCACTACATAATGATAAAGGGAGCAATCCAACAGGAAGATATAACCATTATAAATATCTATGCGCCTAATATAGGAGCCCCTAAATATATAAAGCAGACTTTTATGGATATAAAGGGTGAAATCAACAGCAATACTATAATAGTAGGGGATTTCAAATACCCCACTAACATCACTAGATAGATCCTCAAGAAAGAAAATTAACAAAGACACAGCAGACTTAAAGTACACACTAGATCAACTGGATTTAATAGATATCTTCAGAACCTTTCGCCCCAAAGCAGCAGAACATACATTCTTTTCAAGTGCTCATGGTACATTCTCTAGAATAGACCACATGTTAGGGCACAAAAGCGGTCTCAACAAATTTAAGAAGATTGAAATAATATCAAGCATTTTCTCTGATCACAATGCCATGAAACTAGAAATTAACCACAACAGAAAAACTGAAAAATACTCAAACACTTGGAAACTAAATAGCATGTTACTAAATAACGAATGGGTTAATGATGAGATCAAAGAAGAAATAAAAGAATTCCTAAACGTATGATAATGAGCATACAACAACTCAAAATTTATAGGACACAGCAAAAGCAGTACTGAGAAGGAAGTTCATAGCATTACAGGCATACCTTAAGAAGTTAGAAAAAGTTCAAATAAAGAACTTAACCCTGCATCTAAAAGAACTAAAAAAAGAACAGCAAGTAAAGCCCAGAGGTAGTATAAGGAAGGAAATAATAAAAATCAGAGAGGAAATAAATGACAGAGGCTAAAGAAACAATACAGAGATCAATGAAGCCAGGAGCTAGTTCTTTGTAAAGGTAAACAAGATCGATGAACCTTTAACCAGACTCACCAAAAAAAAAAAAAGAGAGAGAGTAGTCAAATAAATAAAATTAGAAATGAGAGTGGAGAAATAACAACTGACACAACAGAAATACAAAGGATTGTAAGAAAATACTATGAAGAACTGTAGGCCAAAAAATTAAGACAGCCTAGATGAAATGGACAAATTCCTTGAAACATATAATCTTTTAAAAATCAATCCAGAAGAATCAGAAAACTTAAACAGACCGATTACAACAAATTGGATAGAAACAGTTATCAAAAATCTCCCAACAAACAAAGCCCTGGGCCAGATGACTTCACAGGTGAATTCCACCAAATATTCAAAGAAGAACTAACTCCTATCCTTCTCAAGCTATTTCAAAAAATTCAAGAGGGCCTGACCAGGCGGTGGCACAGTGGATAGAGCGTCGGACTGGTATGTGGAGGACCCAGGTTCAAGACCCTGAGGTTGCTAGCTTGAGCGGGGGCCCATCTGGCTTGAGCAAAAGCTCGCCAGCTTGGACCCAAGGTCACTGGCTCCAGCGAGGGGTTGCTCGGTCTGCTGAAGGCCTGCAGTCAAGGCACATATGAGAAAGCAATCAATGAACAACTAAGGTGTTGCAACAAAAAACTGATGATTGATGCTTCTCATCTCTCTCCGTTTCTGTCTGTCTGTCCCTATCGATCCCTCTCTCTGACTCTCTCTCAGACTCTGTAAAAAAAAAAAAAAAAAAAAAAAAAAAATTCCAGAGGAAGGAAGACTTCCAAGCTCCTTTTATGAGGCAAGCATAATTCTGATTCCAAAACCAGGCAAAGACAACACACACAGAAAAAAATTATAGGCCAATATCCCTGATGATTTAGATGCTAAAATCCTCAACAAAATATCAGCAAACCAGATCCAGCAATATATGAAAAAAATCATATACCATGATCAAGTGGGATTTATTCTGATTCATCACATAAACAAAAAGGAGAGAAACCCCATGATAATTTCAATAGATGCAGAAAAAGCATTTGATAAAACCCAGCACCTATTCATGATCAAAACTCTCAGCAAAATAGGAATACAGGGAACATACCTCAACATGATAAGGGCCATCTATGACAAACCTACAGCCAATATCATACTCAATGGGCAAAAATTAAAAGCAATCCCCTTAAGATCAGGAACAAGGCAGGGGTGCCCCCTTTCACCACTCTTATTCAACACAGTTCTGGAAGTCCTAGCCATAGCAATCAGACAAGAAGAAGAAATAAAAGGCATCCAAATTGGAAAAGAAGAAGTAAAACTGTCAGTATTTGCAGATGTTATGATATTATATATAGAAAACCCTAAAGTCTCAGTCAAAAAACTACTGAACCTGATAAATGAATTCAGCAAGGTGGCAGACTATAAAATTAATACTCAGAAATCAGAGGCATTTTTATATACCCACAATGAACTGTCAGCAAAAGAAATTAAGGAAACAATCCCCTTCACTATTGCAACAAAAAAAATAAAGTACCTAGGAGTAAATTTAAACAAGGAGGATAAGGACTTGTACTCGAAAACTATAACACATTGATAAAAGAAATCAAGGAAGATACAAACAAGTGGAAGCATATACCATGCTCATGGCTAGGAAGAATAAACATCATTAAAATGTCTATATTACCCAAAGCAATTTATAAATTCAATGCAATACCAATTAAAATACCAATGACATACTTCAAAGATATAGAACACATATTCCAAAAATTTATATAGAACCAAAAAAGAACACGAATAGCCTCAGCAATCTTGAAAAGGAAGAATAAAGTGGGAGGTATCACACTTCCTGATATCAAGTTATACTACAAGTTATACTACAAGGCCATTGTACTCAAAACAGCTTGGTATTGGCATAAGAACAGGCACATAGATCAATGGAACAGAACAGAGAACCCAGAAATAAACCCACACCTTTATGGACAACTGATATTTGACAAAGGAGGAAAGAGCATACAATGGAGTAAAGACAGCCTCTTCAATAAATGGTGTTGGGAAACTTGGACAGCTACCTGCAAAAAATTGAAACTAGACCACCAACTTACACCGTTCACAAAAATAAACTTAAAAAAATGAATAAAAGACTTAAATGTAAGCCGTGAAACCAGAAGCATCTTAGAAAAAAACATAGGCAGTAAGCTCTCCAACATTTCCCACAGCAATATATTTGCTGATTTATCTCCACGGGCAAGTGAATTAAAAGACAGGATAAACAAATGGGACTATATCAAACTAAAAAGCTTTTGCACAACTAAAGACAATATGAACAGAATAAAAAGACAAACCACACAATGGGAGAACATATTCGACAATACGTCTGATAAGGGGTTAATAACCAAAATTGTAAAACTCAACACCAGGAAGACAAACAATCCAATCAAAAAATGGGCAAAGAAATGAATAGACACTTCTCCAAAGAAGACATACAGGCGGCCAATAGGCATATGAAAAAATGCTCAACATCACTAATCATTAGAGAAATGCAAATTAAAACCACAATGAGATATCACCTCACACCAGTCAGAATGGCACTCATCAGCAAAACAACACAGAATAAGTGCTGGCGAGGATGTGGAGAAAAGGGAACCCTTCTGCACTGCTGGTGGGAAGGCAGACTGGTACAGCCACTGTGGAAAACAGTATGGAGATTCCTCAAAAAATTAAAAATTGAACTGCCTTTTGACCCAGCTATCCCACTTTTAGGAATATATTCCAAGAGCACCATATCACTGTTTCAAAAGGAGAAATGCACCCCCATGTTTATGGCAGCATTGTTCACAATAGCAAAGATCTGGAAACAGCCCAAGTGTCCGAGAGTGGACGAGTGGATTATAAAGCTATGGTACATATACACAATGGAATACTATGGGGCCATGAAAAATAAGGAAATCTTACCTTTTGTGACAACATTGATGGAACTGGAAACTATTATGTTAAGTGAAATAAGCCAGGCAGAAAAAGAAAAATATCATATGACCTCACTCATTTGAGGAATCCAATGAACAGTGTGAACTGAGAAATGGAATTGAGACAGAGGGGAGATCAAAGGGACCAGAGGAAAAGAGGACAGAGGGAAAGGGGATGATAGGATGGGATAAACCTGAAGGGAAGGGGGGAGGGCATTTTGGGGAGGGGGGCAAGGGAGATGTTGAGGGGAACACGGGAGAGGGGGGATACATTCAGGCCAACACTAGAATCCATGTAAACACAATAAATTAAAAAATAAAACAGTAACTCCCATACATGCTTACAGGAAGGTAAAATGATACTGCCATTTTGAAAAATAGTTTGGTAGCATCTTAAAAAGTTAAATGTAAATCTACCATATACCCTCAACAATTCCACTCCTAAGTATCTAACCAAGAAAAATGAAATATGCCCACATAAAGACTTACATACTGTGAGGGTTATAATATGACCCCCAATAAAAGTTGAATCAACTAATGTTTGGCTAAGTTCAGTAATTTTTCCAAGGCCATAGAGTTTGTCAAGAGCAGAGCTAACATTTTATGCTAATTCTGTCTGTTTCCAAAGATTGTGTTTCTTCTCCTCATTGTACCACACTGTTCTCCAGGTATATACAAATATTTAAAGCATTTTTTATTAAAAACAAAATATATTTAAAACAAAAAGAAATCCTATTAGTATTTTTATTGGATATCATGTTAAATTTATAGAATTACTAAGGAGATTTACTTCTTTATGATGCTGATTGTTTCTATGCAAGAACACAATATATCTTTCTATTTGTTCAGGTTTTGTTTTATGTATCTCATTAGCATTTTCAAGTTTTCTACAGATAATATTCCTTAATTTTATTCCTAAGGGTTTTCTTTTTCTTTTTATTCAGTAGGAGGAGGGGAGGCAGAGAGAGGCTCCTACATGTGCCCCGACTGGGATCCAGACAGTGAGCCCACTAGGGGCGACGCTCTGCCCATCTGAGGCATTAATCTGTTGCTCAACAACCGTACTTTACGAGATCAGACGAGATCAGGCACGTTCAGGGTAGTATGGCCATAGACAACAATCGAGCTTTTCTTAGCACATGAGGCAGAGGCCATGAAGCCATTCTCAGTGCCCAGGGCCAACTCGTGCCAATTGAGCCATGGCTGCGGGAGGAGGAGAGAGAAAAGTGAGAGGGGGAAGGAAGGAGAAACAGATGGGTACTTCTCCTGTGTACCCTGACAGAGAATTGAACCCAGGACATCCACATGCTGGGCTGATGCTCCATCACTGAGCCAACTGGCCATAGCCAAGTATTTCATATTTCATGTTTTCTGCTGCTTTTATAAAATGGATCTTTTCTTTCCTTACGTATGTAATTGGACATTGAATACACAAAGTCTACTGATTTCTGAACATTAATTTTATAGCCATCAAATTTGTTAAATTCTTGTTTTGTTTAGTCCTCTTTAGTTCCTAGGTGAACAGTTCAGTCATATCATCTGCACATTATTTTATCCCCTCTTCCTTTCTAATGTCTGTCCCTTGAATTACTTTCTCTTATCTAATTGTTTTGTCTAAGTTCCACAGAATGATTTTAAGTAATAGTGATGATAGTGGATATCTTTGTCTTGTTCCTGACTGCAATGAAATCGCTTCTCTAATTCACAATTATGCACAATGCTGGCTTTGGATTGAGATAAATATATTTTATCATATTAAGACAACACCCAAATAGTGTTGTCTTAATAGTACATAATATTAAATGATCCTTATGTTTCTGAAATAAGCCTCATTTAGTCATCGTGAATTACTCTTTTATCTGGAGCTGGCCTGACTGGGTTCATATTTTTCGCTCCATAAGATGCACTTTTTCCCCAAAAAAAGTGGAGGGGGAAATGCCCATGCGTCTTATGGAGCAAAAACTACGATATTTTATTAAATATTTTAACACCATCTGGTTCAGAATTTTTTTTTTCTTATTTTTCTCCTTAAAACCCTAGGTGTGTCGTATGGTCAGGTGCGTCTCATGGAGCGAAAAATATGGTAGTTATTTGAGTTCAGGCAGAATACCTTTTTTTGACTCAGTTTTCTTATCTGTGAAATGGGGATGATAAGAATATCTATCTCATTTGGTTGTGAAAATCAAATGACAAGAGAAAGTTGAGCATCTTTTATGTTTAAAGAGCATTTGCATTTTTTCTGTGAACTCTCTGCTCCTCTTTTCTTTTTTTCTATGTGATCTTCTCTATTTTTAGAAGCTTTGTGTAAATTGAGGAACTTAACCCTTAATCTGTGAGATAAAATGCAAATGTGTATTCCCAGTTTTCATTTGCTTATGAAACATTTTGCATGCCAGAATTATTTTGTGTTTGTTTCCTGTTTGTTTCAGCATAGTCAAATATATCTCTGTTGTATCTGGATTTTTAAGTCTTATTTAATTTGAAGAGTTACATGATTGACCCAAATTCTTTACCCTTCACTGTATCCCACCCTTTGCTATGTGAAGTTACAATCTCTTCCACCAAATGGGTGGAGAGTATTTCCTACTGGTCCAAGGAGCCCGAAAGACACGTGGCGCAGCGCTGCCCAGAGGAGCCTGGTGGCATTATGCAGAAACCAACCATGTCATTAGGCCAGCGTCCCTCACTCTCAGACTCTAGAGCAGGGGTTGACAATCTTTGTTTTCTGAATATTAAAAATATTTTAGTAAATGTTTTAGGGTTTGCCACCAGATAATTTCATGTCCTTTACGTCTACTTTCTTATGTATTAAACCCTTTCAAAGTGAATAAAACCATTCTTTCTTAGCTCCCAGCAGCCCCCAAATAGGCCTCAGGCTAAATTTGGTTCACAGGCCAGTTTTTCTAGGAATTTTATGGCTTAATATTGCACAATCAAATCTCTGATCAATATGAAAATTATTCTGGTATGTAATGTACGGAACAGTCCCAACTGCCTTTTCCCATATAGCTCTCCAGTTATCCCAATCCCAATGCCATTCATTCCATAGTCCATCTTTTCCCCTTACTGTAGACTGAATCTGCATATGCAATTGGGTTTCTGAATTTTCTATTCTGCTCCATTAGTCATTTGAACACGGAGGACCCAGGTTCAAAACTCCAAGGTTGCCGGCTTGAGTGCGGGCTCATCTAGCCTGAGCATGGGCTCACCAGCTTGAACGTAGGGTTGCTGGCTTGAGCATGGGATCATAGACATGACCCCATTGTCGCTGGCTTGAGTCCAAAGGTGACTGGCTTGAAGCCCAAGGTCACTGGTTTAAGTAAGGGATCACTTGCTCTGCTGTAGTATCCCAGTCAAGGCACATATGAGAAAGCAATCAATGAACAACTAAAGTGTCACAACAAAGAACTGATGCTTCTCATCTCTCTCCCTTCCTGTCTGTCCCTATCTGTCCCTCTCTCTGTCTCTGTCACACACAAACACAATATATATATATATATATAATTTGCTTTCCTTGTCTTCCTCAGAAGACCACAAACTCCAAGGCATCATTCATCTTTGTATACTCAGCAGCTACCAGTGTTTGGCATAAAATGTGTTCTATACACATCTACTGAAAAAAGGCCAGGAGTGTCAAGACAGCCATTTTGCTAGTAGTTCTATGAGATGTTTAGGAACAGTCTGCACATATGAGATGCTCAGGCTATCAAAGCAACTGTGAATGGACTGGTAATAGAAACTCTAGCATCAGACAAACTTGGAGTTTGAATCTACGCTAATTAGCTATGTGACTTTGAGCAAGTTAATCTATAACTGTAAGCATATTTCATTGCTTTAAAACAGATAAAAGTATCTACCTTAGAGGTGTGAGGATTAAGATTTAAATTTAAGTGAGAGACTATATGAAGGCATATAATAATACCTCAGTAAATAGCTGTTTTTGTTGTTGTTACCAGCTCTGGAAAGAATTCTACTAGTTTCTAGAGTTTGCAAATATATCCAAGGAACGTCAGAATACCCTGCCTTGGAACAGCCTCTTCTTCCCCACGAGATCTCTGAGGAAGATTGGCTTAGCAAGTGCTCAAGAAATGCTTTTTGAATCAGTGACTAGGGCAATGGCTCTAGGGGACCTCTGTTATTCTTATCAGCTGTCCAGCATCTGAAGTGTCCTCTCAGTCTCACTTCCTACAGCCAGGGCATAGGCATGTGACTACCCATCAGATTCACCCATCCCAGATTTTGAATCACAAACACATGGCTCAGAAAACCCAGGAACACACAAGACCCTTTGGTGCAGTTCCAGAGGCAGCACACAGTGATGGTAGTGAAGCAGGATATCAAGTTCTACTTTATAGAGCTAATTAGTAGTTTTCTGATAAAGACCTAAGAAAATACCCAAGATCAAAAAGTGGTGAGAAAATGGGTCTGTCTTACCCCATAAATCCAAACTAAAACCTTACCAGCAGCAGAAAGTAAAAAACTGAAGAGAGCTCTGGGTGGGGGTAGGCTCCCTGCGTGCAGAAGTGGGCCCAGGCCTCCTTGCCAGTTCAAGTCCCTGGGAAGGAGAAAGCAGAGGGACCACAGTTCAAGCCTGACTTTTCATGACCAGCAACTCCATGCACTAGTAAGTAGGATGATCCAGCTTAGATTTTTTTTTTTTTTTTTTTTAAACAGGGACAGAGAGAGAGTCCGAGAGAGGGACAGACAGACAGGAAAGGAGAGAAATGAGAAGCATCAATCATTAGTTTTTCATTGCCGTTGTGACACCATAGTTGTTCACTGACTGCTTTCTCACATGTGCCTTGACCACGGGCCTTCAGCAGACCGAGCCACCCCTTGCTGGAGCCAGCGACCTTAGATCCAAGCTGACGAGCTTTTGCTCAAGCCAGATGGGCCCGCGCTGAAGATGGCAACCTCAGGGTCTCGAACCTGGGTCTTCTGCATCCCAGTCCGAAGCTCTATCCACTGCGCCACCGCCTGGTCAGGCTAGAATCTAATTTGATGAGCAATTCTCCCTACCTCATCGGGCTTGGAGGAGGAGCAAAGAGAAGTGAGGGAAGGAGCAGAGACTTTGAGTAGGTGTTCCTAGAAATGTACAGTATAGATAAATGTTTCCCTCTAAGCCTGTGCTTTAAGTCAGTGAATTAAGGTAGTTTAGCCAAGGAACTCACTAGCACATACATATTAACCAAAGCATTGGCGGTGAGGAGAGACAGACATTGTGTTTTGGACTGACCTACCAACCAACCTACCCACCTCTGGAGACTGACAAAGAGTAGAGGAGAACAATCAGGAGAGAGCAGGGCCCAGAAAGAATTCTAATGCTAGGATCAAGCCATGACGATCAACCTAAGGACTGAAATTTGGCAATGAGGAGTCACTGGTGAACCCAGCAAGAACAATTTTAACGATGGTGAGGGTAGTGGCCAGGCTTGAGTGCCGCTTCTCAGCCCCTCCTGTAAATTGCTTCAGAAAGACTGGAGCCTATCCCACCTCCCCATCTCAATGTAACTGCTTTGTGATTCAGTTGGGCGAATTGGGATGTTAAAAAATCTCCCCAGGTGGTCCTAATGTGGAGCCAGGGATAAAACGCACTGGTTCAGTAAATCCAGAACTAAGGGACAGAAGGTACAAGTGAGGGCAGTGCTTCAGTGATAGTGAAGGGGTGCCCAGGGTTAAGGAAGGGTATTTCTGTTTGAAGACGACGGAGTCTTTGAACATGTTTAAATGCAAAGCTGAATGAGCCAGGAGGGGAAGCTATAGCCAGACTGACTGAGGCATCTATCTGATCAAGAGAGAGGGATCTAGGGTATTGGAGAACTGGTTTAGGCTGAGCAGGGCAGGCACTTCCAAGAAAAAAGGTGAGGAAGGGTGTATAGGAATGTGTGTAAGTGGGACTCCTGTCCAATGTTTTATCATCTGTAAGAAGGGAGGTGAGCCGCTAAGGTTGAGGAGGGGGTAGAAAATGTTTTAAATGGCCAGTTTGAAATAGGTGCTGACAACAGGTGGAGAGGTTGAGTGAGATAAATATTGAGAGCAATTCAAAATGTCTCCATGATTAGGGGGTGGTAGAGACTTGCATAGTGATAATTTTCATGAAGAAATACATGGCCCACTGGAAGGAGCAAGACACAGAAATCTATTCATAGTGAATTGGGTTGATTTAAGCCAAAACCACCAAGGTCATTTATAAGTTCTCTGATATTCTCTACTTTTTCAATTAAAAACATCTGAATGAGAGATACGCAAGGGTCAGTACTCACTTCTAAAGAAAATATTAATATCCATAATTTACGTCTTAATCTTTTTAATATTCCAACATCTTGATAACATCTAGTAACAGTAATTTCTGGCTAGAGGGACTTTCAAATGATTTCAAGATGGAAAAAATTATAAGGTGCTTTAAAAGATAAAGGAATTAAGCAAAGAAAAAAATTTAGACACAGTCAACAGTATGAGGACTGCAGGAGGGAAAGGGGTGGGGAAAGGGGAGGAGAGTATAGGGTGATAGATGAGTGATGGAGACTTGACTTGGGGTGAACACACCCCCAATGCAATATACAGATGATGTACGATAGAATTGTACACCTGAAACCTGGACAATTGTATTAACCAATGTCATCCCAATAAATTCAGTAAAAAACTTAATATTAAAAAATGTTTATCTAAAGGTACACTGGAAGACAAGCAATCTTAATGAAAAATTTTTACAATACTTTTTTTATATCACCTGTCTACAGAATTACATAAGGATTTTAAATATTCAAAAATTCAATCTTATGTAAAGGGATAAAAAAAATCAAACCCTTTATTATAATCAGTAAGAGGGATATATACCTGTATATATTTTTTATATAATGACACAAAAAATAATACATTTAAGTAAATTTTGTGCACAAAACTTTATACATCTTTAGTGTAATATGGTCTAAGGACAAGAAAAATACAATCAAATCTTGCAAAAAAATTATAATAAAAGGCTGTAAAAATAAAAATGAGGTAAACAGACTACATATGCATATTAATCATGTTTTTTAATTTTCTGTAAATTATGATGTTCTGACATCTTAAGAAACATTTTTGGCTGGGAAGAGACGGCTCCTCCCAGAGCTAGCCAATTCTTAGAGCAAAGGATTCAGCCAGCAGCGCATTTTCAATGTACGAACTTACCAGCCACACCTCTCCCATCTGGCCTGTACAGCCTAGGAAGCAAACACTCCAGGGCCAGGTACCAGGCAAGTATAGGCCACACTACAGTCCAAAGGACCAAAGGACTCAAAGTAGCCATTCCTAAACTGTTCACCCTCCCTGCCTTGCCTTTAGGGAGGAAACTCTGATACAGGCTCGGGCCTAAACCTATCATTGCTCCTGGTCCTCACCTCTAGATCCAAATCTGCCGTTCATCTGTGGCCCTGCATGGCAAGCCATGCCTTGTGTTTCTAAGGAAATTAATCTTCAACTTTTCTTTCAATGGCATTGACCTCCATATCGTCACTCAGTCACCTTTATAAATTAAGACCCGGGCACCAAATGATATGGGTGTCTGAGGAAATGATACTAGAGTACTCCTCCTTAGCCACACGCATTCCCAAAAAGAGAAGACTTGGATTCGTAGACTTCAGTAGTCAGCTACACCCAGCTCAATTAAAAAAAAAAAAAAAATCTAATGAAAAAAGTGGTCATGATTTCTTCGTTTCAAAACTTTAAGATTAGAGTACCTTATTCTGAAACACTGAATCAGACAAAAATATTTATACATGCTGTTGCTATTGGTCCCCAACCAAACCCTACAGAAGCACTACCTGAAGTGTAAAACAAAGACAATAGGATAGGATTAAGCGGGATAACTGAAAATTGATTTTAACATGCTGTCAGATACTGAGATTAAATCCTAGAAAGATTACAAATAACTCGTTATTTAGTATAAAAACGACCATATTTCCCCATGTATGAGATGAATCTTTTTTTTTTTAATTTGGTAGCTAGAAACTAGGTGCATCTTCTACAGTGGTTGTAGATTTTTAAACTTGCATTTCTGGCTTTTTTGCACTTGTTTTTGCACTCACTGTTGAAGACAGTGATTCATCATCAGACACAGATGAGGACAAGCTAATGGATGGGAGTTTTGACAGTGAAGAGGAATTGTATAAATTTTATGATGAATAAAACTTGAGTTCAATAACTTTATGTAATATATTTTTTTACAAATTTCAGGCCCCAAAATTAAGGTGCATCTTCTACACGGGAGCGTCTTATACATGGGGAAATATGGTATGGACTCAGGGTGGCTTTTCTTCCAAATTTTTTCCCCACTTTTGTGAGTCATGCTTTAAGGGCTTCACCACTGTGATGCTGGAAAATAGCATTTTCCCATGAAACCAACATATAATGAGCAAATGTCACAATATCATGAATGGCATTATCATACACAAATGTTTTACTGTCAATTGTGAAAAATGACTATCACTCACAGACTAAAAATTCATGGTTATATTTTAATACACTTTAAAAACGTTGTTTCCATTCATCTAAATTTGGCCTTGATAGCATTTTCCTCCCCATGATCCTTTCTCAGTATTTCCAGGTGATTTTTCAGGAGCTTGAGGGAAAAAGTTATTGAAAATAAAAGCATTAACAGTTTCTGCAAAATATCATACACAAATCATCTCTGTTCTTACGGAGGAAAATACAAGAGCACCTCAGAGCTCAGGGGGATACCAGTATATTAAAACAGTTCTTTTTAACTGTGGTAAAGCCTGCAGTTTTCAAATGTCAGTGTGCCCGAGTCCCCTGGGGGGCTTGTGAGAGAAGCCAGGGCCCAGTCTCAGAGTTTTGGATTCAGTACGTCAGGTGGGGCCGGGTGCACCAATGCTGTTGATCTGAGCACCCCAGCAGTCCTACTGAAAGCGTCTCCACTCTTCCCCTTGCCTTTTCACTTCTGGGCCTTGCCAAGGTTGCTTTCCTTGGTGAACATCTTCAGAATATGTCCCATTCTTCAATACTGTGCTTTAAATTCTTTTTATTCCCCAAATTTGGCAATTTTACTAAGTGCTTATCGGTCTGCAGTGGCAGATTTTCTTCTTATGGCATAGGTTTATTTTGCCGGGCTTGGTAAACACCTTGTAATCCATACTCTTCGGCAATATCACTCATTTTCCTTGTTTCTTTTCCACGTTGCTACTTGCAGGCACTTAACATTCATCTGTTGTGATCTTAAAGTAGATGAAACATCTCTGGGCCACTCTGTGTTTAGTGCTAACAGCAGAACCCACCAACTTCCTCACCTTTTCCCTCTGCACCGTGTTCTGATGGAGCAGGAACCCCTCTTGATTGCAGCCACCATCTGTAACTCCACTAACTGCCATGACTGAAGTGTGAGATAAGGAAATACTGACAAGTACAACAGACAGCTTGAGCATTAACAAAGCAAGTAGCTGACAGTGAGCGCTAACTGCTTCTATCGTCTGTGCTGTCACCCCAAGAACCAAGATGCGTTCTGCAAGCGATGCCCCTCACTAGACTGCCTCCACAGCTGCTCGAGTAAGCCACTCCGCCCTCATCCAGCTTGGATAAGGTTCACCAGACACACAGAGAATACTGAGTATGGCTTCTAATGCTGAGAATTTTACATAGCCCAGGAACAAAAAGCGTATGGCTCACCACAGCAAAGATCTGAAATGAATCATGCATCCTCACAAGCCTTCGCCTGGACCCACAGTGGAGAAGCCATCACATCAGCGATGACAGTACCAGCCTAGCTCCCTTCTCCAAGTGACTTCTGTGGTACCTCTGCCCCTCTACTTTGAAGCATCAAAACAACCCCTGCTGTGGTCTGAACTGTGTTCCTGGTTGCAACATGCAAAGATAGATTAATCTAGTTGGGACTCATAAATAGTCTAATTATCTGTTCTAGGTGTCGAGTTTTACTTAGCAAAGAATGTCACAGGAATTGCAGACTAGATTTATTTCAGCTTCTGGTCATTTTGCTGCCCAAAAGGCTTGTTGTTTACAGCCTGTTTCATAGCCCAGCAAAACAATGCCATCTAAAATTCTCAATATTTGACTTTAAAAGAATTCAAGTTTAAAAGCACACACCAGTCAATAAAGAACCGATTCCGTCCCTCCCATATTTGGCATCAAATCAACAGCCACTAATTTCCTCTTCTGAACAGTACTTATCAAAAAGCAACACAAGAGCTTTGATACGAATGAAGTTGCTCCCTTTAAAATACTGCATCTGAAAAAAATACTCCTATTCTCTTAAACTCATAAGCAAACTCACTTTTATAAATGATAGCAGTAGATACCTTGACTTTTGTCTGCTGAGGAAAATATACATTAGAATTCAGACGGGCAGACTGTGTAGCCAGTTGGGATAAATCAGAACCCTGAACAAGTTAAGAACTATGACACCCAGCTTCAGTTATTACTTTTGAGCAGATCAAATACATGTAAGCTCAAGGATTATCTCTGAAAGAAGTAATGCTATTAGAGGTTTTTTATATTATAAACCCTGATATTGAAATTATGTCTTTTGTTAAAAGGTTATAGACTTTTCTTAATTTATGACATTATAAAATTTGCCATATAAAAAGGAGATTTAAAATGTAAGATCCTGACTACACTTGGTTCTCAGGTTTCTCTGGAATTGATTCACACAGAAACAACCAGAGTAAGTTTGTTGATAATGCCATAAGTGTGCTCTTGCAGCAACCGACAAGGGGAATGAAATTTAAAAATCTGTATTTGACTCTGGGTGATGAGCACACATTACATGCCAGGGAGATGTCTACCTGAAACCTGTGTGTGCCCATGGACTAATGTCACCCCACCAAATTTAATTTCTAAATAAAAAAGTAAAAGAAAAAAACCAGAAAAATAAATAAATAAAAACCCGTGTTGCAAAGTACTTGTGTACTTAATTGCTATTTTCTTAGGCAATTAACTTTCTTCCCCAATTATTATAGATGTAACATTTTTGGGGTGATCCCTATTGCAAGTATTCGAAATACATAGCAAAGCATGCCAAAGACAGGTGATAAACATTCACAGCATACTGTTTCAAACACATGGGTCATCAGGCAACTCAGGTTTATCAATGAAAAACAAAAGATTTTAACGCAGGGCAGAGAAAGTCTGAAAGTCTGGGATTTTAATCCTGGCTTGATTATGTGACTTTGAGCAAATCACTAAACAGTGACAGCTCTTGTTTCTGTAAAATGGCAGCAGCCACCTACCTTTACATCATAGAGGTTAAAAATGTAAAGTTGTATACATAAACTATTTTTAATCACAGGTAAAACGGAGAACCACCACGCAACGTGCCATGAAGAAAACACGCTACCTGAACTATATAGAGGTCTTCACAGGCTATGATCACAGGACCAAGCTAGCATGAACCACAGAGTTCAGTGCAATGAAAATAAAGTATGTCTACAGTTTACTGCCTCACATCCAACAAAGTGTGTGTGCCTCAGGACACTACAGGCTAGGAAAGAATGCACACATGACAGTAAGACCTACCTGCATCACTAAACAACTCAGGAGCACCATCCTGTAGTCAACAGACATTACATCATCTACGGGCTACGGGCGCAGCCAGGAGGGCCGGGTAATTGATGCACTCACTACCACACCAGAACCAGGTGGCTCCCGGGGATACCACGCTGGCATACGGCTGCTCCTCACCTCATATCGCTACTTGCCCCTCCCTCCACCATATTCCTTGTTAGGGACAATGAACATGTTGAGAACTACATAAAGTGCCGTGTAAACTTACCTTAGTCCCCCTCTCCAAAGAGACGCACACCAACCCCACAGACAAGAAAGTTCTGGAGCTACCACTGACAAGGACTATAAGTTTCAAAGGGAACATGATAAAGCAGCCCACCATCACATTCTGGGTGAGCAAAAGGAACATCTACCCTTTAGGAAGGGGAAGCTCTGTCCCCCTCAGCACCAATTTGAGCACAGAAACTACGCAGGTGCAAGAGTGGGAATTCCTCTAGAATGTTACCAGAGCAATGGGCACTAGAGAACAGTTTATGTAATTTCAGAGTAAATGTACTCAATTTGTACAAAAAAAAAGAACCCTTCTATCAACCACGTTCCTAAATGAAAGACACTCTTGATAATACTTTTCTTAGAAAGAGTGGCTTTTCTCCAGCAACTCTGGGTAGTCATTTATTCCTCATTTTGACGAAGTAACATCCAGCTTCAGGCATGGCTGTGCGCATTACTCTTCACACAGCTGGGCTGTCATAAACACGCCGAGTATAAAGGCATGGCTAGAGACATTTCTCCTCCCCAAAGTACCCCAAGAAGCCATTATTATAACAGAGTATGAATTTCTGCTGCTGATTATTGACCTATAAACTAACAATAAAATCCCATTTAGTATATAAAAGCTTACACTGCAACACGAAGTATTAACACACAATCCACTGACTAGTTTAAGTTTGCTGTACAGTTAAACCACCTTCTTCATTACACCAATCTGTGTATGTGTGTCTATAAAATGTCCTCCTTTGGAAGAACACGAGCTCTGGAGATGAGGCAAGGTACAATGCAGCTGCTGGTGATCCCATTAGGCTATCCAGAAGACTGGAAGAAGTCCCCTAGTCCCATGCTGCTGGTGTTGCTTCTGAGGCTCCAAACTGAGACCGTGGTGGATTGATGTTATTGGCACGCTGAGTGAATCAAGGCCAGGTTCAAAGGCCAGCCTTCCTCCTGCAAACACAATTCCACACACAGGTCTTAACTCACTGTTTAAATCTATCTGGAACTAACTGCAAATTTGGAACTTCCTCAAATGATATTAAAAGCTCTATACAAAAAGTATGCAAAAGCAGTTACCTGTTTTTCAAGAAAAAAATACACACCTGCGAAAACCCCACAGCTCAGTAAATGGAGCTGTAGGGAACTGTTGAGACAGCAATCACAATGCAACAAATATAGCATAGGATGACCTTATTTAAAAAAATCGCTGCCCCAATTCTTTTACTAACTTTCTTTAAAAACACAGATTTCCATAACATGGTTTTCTAAGAGAAAGAGTTCACTGCTTTGTTTGAAGAGAAAGGAACCAGTCCTGTGATAAACAGACAAGGAATATCAATTAAGATATGCAAGACTACATAATATAAAATCTAGTATTTGTTTCACAACACCCCGTCAGCTCCTGGAGGGTGAACTCTGCTCTCTAGCTGCAACCAGGGCCCTTTTCTTGTGGCATTTTAAAAAATGTCATGGCAGCTGCATCAGTGGCTTTCTCTGTGGCGGAGGTCCTGACCACCCACTCGTTGTCTGGAGAGTTCTGGGCCTGT
The DNA here is from genome assembly GCA_037038555.1 of Rhynchonycteris naso. NCBI lineage: Eukaryota > Metazoa > Chordata > Mammalia > Chiroptera > Emballonuridae > Rhynchonycteris > Rhynchonycteris naso. Next base: position 24,630,972 of record CM072999.1, read on the forward strand.
GACGCTGCTGTGGCTGGCTCCATGGCATCCACGTGAACTGGTAAAACTGTGACCATAAAAGGAAAAAGGAAAAAAATCAAAGGGAGACAAATTAGAATGAGAGATACTTCAATCCCAAATATTCTCAATTCTAGTATCTTATGTCTTATTAACCTAAGTGACCAGATAAGGTTTTTCTTTTTTCTTTACAAAGAAATAAAGGCAAGATTTAAGTAAAATAAGAATTTCTCTACCCGAAAAAATGGGTTTAACTGAACAAATGAGTAAATTCAGTAATATAAATTTACAACCTAATAACTATCACTTACTAAGCACGCATGTACTAGGTAGGCACTGTACTTACTAGGTTAACACTGCACTCATAATCTTATTTCCTAGTAAAATTATTGGGTATTGTCATCTCTGTTTTCTGGGTCAGAACAACAAGCCATATAGAGAACAGATAATTCTTTAGGGGCAAAATAGAGCTGTTTAAATAGCAAGATTCAAATTCAGCTACTGGACTCCAAGCTCTATATTCCTTCTATCACTTCCCATGCCTCCAATATGACAGTGTCACCAATAAATAATGAACAAAAAGAAAAATGGTAGAGAAATCACACAATTGAGTCCAGTTTTTCAAAAGAACACTACACAGTTTCATTCTGGACAGAATAATTGTTTATGAAGGGCTGTCCTGTGTATTTTAGAATGCTGAACATTCTGGACCCTTTCTACTGAATGCCAAATGCACTCCCCAGTCATTGGGACAGCCAACCACTGTCCTCACATTTCCAAATGCCTGAGACGAGTAACACAAACCACCATCATATCCACTCTGCTGACAGTGAATATACACTAACAAAAATAGAGCAAAATCCAGAAAGTTTCATTTTTACCCTGTCACTCAATAATTTCACTCCAGAACTGTAACCTACAATAGTAATTTTCAAATTGTGGGTCACAAAGTCAATTTAGTGGGTCATGACCAGCAGTTTTTTCTTCTTAATGAAAAAGAATAAAAAATTTCAGAAAGTACCCAAGGATTTCAGATTTACATGTACACCCACATATATACTCAAACAGAAATTTCTTACAGTGAGTTACTATAAAAACAGTCTTAAAAAGCTATCACTCTATGGCACATATCCCAAGAGGTTCTTGAGAGCAGTGCCTTTCAAATGTTTCAGAACCTCAAACAACAAGAGCAAGAAATACATTTGACATCACAACCCAAATCAATCAATCTCTCTCTTTTACACTCGCACACATATACACTCATTCACTCATTTAACTAAAACTTCACAAAACTATATTTACCATTGCTCGACGGTCATTAACCAAAGTGGAAAAAACTCTACTCTAGGAAAACTATTTTTTGTTATATGATTTTCATTATGGCAAAATATACATAACATAAAACGTATCGTTTTAATAATTTGTAAGCACACAGTTCAGTGGCATTAAGTGCATTTACACTGTTTCACGACCATCACCACCATCCCGCTCCACACTTCCTCATCATTCCAAATGGTGAGGAATGAACTGCAATTCTCCATTCTCCCCTCCCCAGCCCCAGCAATACCATCCTACTTTCTTTTCCCATAAATGACTATTGCAGGTACCTCACATACTGGAATCACATACTATCTGTCCTTTTGTGTCTGGCTTATTTCACTTAGCAGAATGTCCTCCTCCATGCTGCAGCACGTGTCAGAATTCCACTCTGACTCGTGAAGGTGCTCGGGGTGAACCTCATTCCCTTGCATACAGTCCTTCCCTTCATCCAGCAAGGAGCGGGTGGGCTGTCTCTACCTTTCGGCTTTGTGAACGCTGCTGCTAGACCATGGGTGCAGACACCTGTCTGAGTCCCTGCTTTCAGTTCTTTCGGGCATTTGCCCAGAAGCAAAATTGCTGGATCATATGGTAGTCTCATGTTTAGATTTTTTTTACAGTATGGAGATCTTTTCATTTTATTTTAGTTTATTTTTACAACTTATCATGCTATGAATTCCTAGGGCCTGAGCTCCAGCAGCTCGGACTCCTTTCCGTTACTTCTTGCAGAGTGTGCCTCTCTACACGGAGCAGGTTGGCATTTCAGTTGAACCCAGGTACCTTTCTCTCTGGTTTCCTTCTCTTTCTGATCATTTTCCTTCACATGATCCAGGAAGCCATCTCAGCTCCTAGAGTGCTTAGTATGTTCAATACGTACATTACTTCTCGTGGCAAGAATCTTGCCCTCACCTAGTTTGTTTACCACAATACCCACCGTAGGCTGGGGACATTGTAGACTCTTCAGTTTTGCCCTGGTAACATTTGTGGGGCATTCCTTTTTGAACAGTGCCCATTCCCTGAGGTCTACAATATCACCGTTCTTGTAGATTTGCATGTATGTGGCCAGAGGAGCAGCTCCACGTTTCCTAAAAGACCTAGCGAACACATAGCGGGTGCCTCTCCTCTTTCCTGTTGTGTGGTCATTTTGGAAAATTACCGGAAGATGGTGATTCCAGCTGAAAAAGTTATGTTTAGATTTTTGAGGAACTGCCACATTGTTTTCCACAGCGACTGTGCTATTTTACATTCCCACCAGCAATGCACAAAGGTTCCGATTTCTTTACATCCTTCCCCACACTGTTTTCTGTTTTTGGATAGAGCCATCCTTAACGTGTGAAGTGGCCCAGAAAAAACTACTGCACATGCTCTCCCACAGAACAACGCAGCATTTTTCACAATAGCATAAAATGGGATACAATCCAAATGTCCATCAAGAATGTTTAATTTTGATATATTCATCATATTCAAACAGTAAAAAGAAATAGACTTGGTAGGATGAAACATGAATGAATCTCAAGAACACAACTGGATAATACTTGTAACTTATAAAATACAACATTCCATTAATGCAAGGTTCAAACACATTCAAAACTAGCCTAATCAATGGTGGTGCAGTATACAGAGCTCAAGCTGGAAAGCCAAGGTGCCTGGTTTGAAACCCTGAGGTTACCAACTTGAGCGTGGGGTCACTGGACTGAGCAAGGGGTCGCTGGCTCAACTAGAGCCTTCCCCGCCCTCGTCATATATAAGAAGTAGTCAAAGAATACCTAACGTGCCGCAGCTATGTTGATGCTTCCTCCCTCTCTCTCTTTCACACATGCTCTGCTCTGCCATTCTGATGAAGAAAATCATCTCAGGGAAATGAAATCTGGGTTTTGCCTGAGTGCCTTATGGTTTTTACAGCTACTTAATCTCAAATTTTGGAGGAAATAACCCATTTTTTCTTTTCCAGTTACACTCTTTCAAAGCATACACAGCAAATCCACTTCGGCACAGGGTCATGCCTTGCCAGGCTCCCTATTCTGGTATGTCGGATATTATGAGCAGAGTGACATGGTTACTCACTCAGATCCACAGTGGCTCTGTACACCACACACCTGTGTGTATAAAGCCATAACAAGAAGAGGAATGGACATAAAAACAAGAAATTAAAGGTGCTACACTCCAAAATGATCTACTCAATGACCTGACCATATGAAAAGATCCCTTTCCTTAGCCTTTTGTTAATATCAGTGAAAAAGACAAGGCATGCTACTCCTTTCTGCTCTTTACCTCTCTAGCCTTATTAAATATCTTTAAATTTAGTCAATTTCAACTCAAAATCTTCCACCAGTGGGGGAGGGGAAAAAAAGATTTGTGGCTGCATGTTTAAGAAAGAAGCTGAATTCATCACAGTGACAGGGGAGAGTGTTGGCAGAGATCTGAGCTATTTATTCTTTTAGGAAAATCCTATAAAGAATGACACAAGGAAGCCTCTATCTGCAGTCGTGTTCATCACACTGGTGAGGAACCCGATAACAGATGTATGCAGGAGCGTGATTTAGTGCCAGGAGCTGGCCCCTGATGTGGATTAATACGGCGGCAAAGCGGAACGCACCCCTCTTCATCAGTCATTTCTATAAAAGAGGTGGAATCCGAGATGGCCCAATGTTAGGCAGAGCAAGCCCATTTGTTCTACTGACTGATGGCGCGGGATTGGGCGATGTCCTTCACCTCCGTGGGGCACTCAGGTTGTGGATGGAAAAAAAGAAAACGTTCAGTGAAGCGAGCCTCAGTCAACAAGTGAGGGGAGGAGTTCAGATCAGTCCGGGAAGTGTTTAACGCTCAAGTGCCGTTTGAACCTCCCAGTACATTTCCCAATTTAAATATGAAATAAGGATTTTAAACTCTTCTCAACAGTTCTCTTATAAACAATTAAAAACAAAAAGCAGAAGCTAGAAGGTAAAGAGAAAAGAAATGAACAAAACGATAGAAAAGGGCAGACTGTGTTGTAATGTTTCCAGTACCACAGACTGGATGGCAGTCTGGGTTCTGGTGCGGAGTCACAGCATGGAACCAACCCGTCCTCTGTTAGCGCACCTGCAGTCTGTGAGGGTGCAGCGCCCACCCGTCCTCTGTTAGCGCACCTGCAGTCTGTGAGGGTGCAGCTAACACTAGAGCCACAGGAAAAGCAGTCTGACCTTGGCTCTGCATTTCTCAACCATGTGACCTTGGGGAAGTGATGAACCTCTCAAAGCCTCAAATATCGCGTGTGTATTGGGAATAAAGACAGCATCTACCTTATAAAGTTGTTGCAAAGATTAAGTGAAATAATGTATGCAAAGGGTTTAGCTCAAGGCATGGCCATTATCATGAGGATCTTAGTCTGAGCCATTATCAAGCAGTCTTCTCAAACAGAAGCTAAGGAGGTCAATTTCAGAGCAAGCTGAAACTTACTAAGGTAAGATAGGGGAAAGAGTTCCCTATCTGCGGAGTCCACTCTCAACTCAACCATCAATTGCTCTAATCTACATATAATACATATCACACACAGTATTTTATTATAATATACAGTATTTTCTGAAGAAAATAATCTAAGCTACTCAATTTCCAGAGTGAATTCACTATCATCAAGACAGTAACTAGGGGATATGTGGTTACCAGAGAAGGGGTTTGGGAGGTGGGTGAAAGGGGGTAGGGAAGTCATCTGTATGGTGATAGATAATAACAATACTTTTGGGGTGAACACTTCGTACTGTATACAGATGTCGAATTATAATGTTATATACCTGAATCTTACATAATAAAAAGCAGGGGGGGGGGGAAGAACTGTAGTTATTTCAAATAGGTCCTACAACCAAATATGATCTTTTTATCCAGAGCAATTCACACTAAATTATATTGAAATAACATAAGCCTGACCTGTGGTGGCACAGTGGATAAAGCGTCGACCTGGGAATACTGAGGTCGCCAGTTCAAAACCCTGTACTGGTCTGGTCAAGGCACATATGGGAGTTGATGCTTCCAGCTCCTCCCCCCTTTCTCTCTTTCTCTCTCTCTCACTCTGTGTCTCCTCTCTAAAATGAATAAAATAAAAAAAAAAAGACCTAAAAAAAAAAAAGAAAAAGAAATAACATATAGAATTTCCTATAATTACTAATAACATTTAACTATCTTCTCTTAAGTCCAAAGGAAAAGATCTGTAGACACCCAATATTCTTGCTGATATATATAAATAACTATGCCCCTTTGTTTTCATTTAAGGATAATATACATATAGTTAACTACATACACATCATAAATATGTATATAGTTCAGTGAATCCTGACATAGCTATATACTTATATAATCCCCATTTGCTCAGAAAACGAAAAGGTTTTAACTTGAAAAATAGTTTTTTAATTAGAAATGTCAAGACTGGTAAAATATTAGCACTCTACAATACATACATAAAAACAGTGAGAATGTATTATACTGAATACTAAATGAAAAAGTAAATAAACCCACGTGGCTCCTTGGCTACTGATGAAACTGCCATCCTAATTGGATTTTCATTAACACAAGACCTAATTTCCTATCTGTGCTAGGACAAAACACAGATGACTAAAGATTGTTGTTAGTAAAATACAGAGATTCAAACTTAAAAAAGCCATGTGGCACAGCAAAAAACACAGACTTCAGGGTCAGACAGAACTAGGTTCAAATTCTTAAAATATGTGTGACCTTGGGAAATAACTTCTCACATCCTCATTTTTCCCGTGTAAAATGCGACTAAAATGACCTACCTTCTCATAAAAGTTAGATGACAAGGTATGTAGAACACATAGTTTAGGGCCCCGTGCACAGCAGGTGCTCAGAAAATAACAAGGACGTGTAATTACCTGCGTCTGGACTAGACAGAGAGGCTGCGGCCCCAGGTTTCCGTTTCCTCTTGATGTCACGTGAACAGGGGGGTCCCAAGTGTATGTTTGCCTGTCTGCAGAGGTAACAAAAGAAAAAATGTTGTTTTCACTTTGTAATTCTCATTTTTATGACATTACGTTCAGCCCAGATAAAATCCTCGTTCAGCCCAGATAAAATCCTCGACCCATAACAGACATTTTACTAAAAAAATCAGCATCACCTTTCACCATCAAGTGTCAGTACAAAATTACTCACAATTAATCATAGCTCATTCTTTACTCACAAAATATACTCATTCTAAACTTTTTACCTGATTAGCAAAATAGCAGATATTCAAGATTAATTTCAGTAAATATGTCTCATTACACGCTGATTTTTATGCATTTTTCATAAAACTATAACTTCAACTGCTCTAAATTCACTAATGAAATACCTACTCCCGAGTGGTAATATATTGAAAAGTTTATTGCTGCATGAACACAGACATTTGCATAAAATTTTAATAGGAAGTTTAACCCTTCTATCACTACACATTTGGGTTTTTAATAGTCTGCAAAGCAAGTTTCTATGATTTTTTAAAAATGTTAATTATGGGCTAATAAGATAACCCCTTTTCTGAAAGTTCAGCTTATTTCAAAAACAAAACCGTGGGCGCTTCCACACTAGGAAAGCATAAGATGCTGGGAAAGACAACAGGCTTGGCCCTGCACTGGCCGGGGTGCTATATGCTATTTTAGGTCCCACAGCCCTTCCTCTCAGACCACCCCGATTAAGAACCTTTACACAAAGCTTCCCTTGAACACTCAGGCCATATCTACGTGAATTATTATTTAACTGCTGCACATATATCTTGTTTCCCTAATGAGGCTTAATCTTCTTGAGAACAGGGGCCATATTTATATTTCTTTCAAAATTTTCTAATGATCTACCAACCTTAGCAGAAGGCACATAGCTGATCCACATAGGAGGGTAGAGGGGAGACAGATGGTGATGGAGGGAGATGACTTAGTCTCCCTCCAAGTCAATATACAGATAATGTGTCACTGGACACTTGAAACCTGTATTATTTTATTAACCAATGTCACCCCAATAAATTCAATAAAAAAATTTAAAAATTTTTAAAAATCTGTTGAATAGACCTGATATAAATGAATAAAAGTTCTAAAATCCAAATAGTAATTGTACACTTAAAATAATAAAAATGGTAAATTTTGTTATATTTTATCACAATCTTCAAAAAACAGAATATATAATATATAAAAAGGAATCTAGTAAAAATATACCAGATGAACTCCCAATTGGAAGTTCTAGCTTGGGACCAAATCTCCTATAGTAGTCTTAAAGTGTAATCTCAATCAAATCTAAGAGAACCTAGTTTGCAAGGCAACAACGACTGAATGGACCAATTTTCTAATGGGGGCCCACTCTAGCAACTTACACAGTTTAAAGTGCTCATGCATGTTCCCTCGTCCTCTTTCTGCCTCCCCCTCCGTGCTCTTTTCCTTTTTAAGCAAAAGCTTAAGAGACTATTCAATTCATAAACAAGGAAAGATAATTTGACTGAAACCATAAGATTTTTTAGAATGCAAAGAACACCAAAATAGGCAAAGATTTATAATATAAAGTCCGTGGTTTGGAAAAATCCATCCAAATCACCTTTTATTGACCACTCTCTTCTGTATGGAAAAAAAGTTAACTTTAACCCATGAATACTTAATTCCAAAATTCCAATGTAAAATGTATATAGAAGTGCATAAAGAAGGGAAACAATTCATTTTTCATACCTTACATAATAAGTCCTGGGGATAACTCTAAATAAGAACGCTGACTTAATAATAAGAAAGACAGGCCCTGGCCAGTTGGCTCAGCAGTAAAGCGTTGGCCTGGCGTATGGGAGCCCCAGGTTAGATTCCTGACCAGGGCACACAGAAGTGCTGGCCCACTTCTCCACTCTTACCCCTCTCCTTTCTCTGTATCTCTCTCCTCCCCTCCCACAGCCAAGGCTCCAATGGAGCAAAGTTGGCCCGGGCGCTGAGGATGGCTCCATGGCCTCCACCTCAGGTGCTGAGAATGGCTCAGGTGGCAGCGGAGCAACACCCTAGAGGGGCCGAGCATCGCCCCCTAGTGGGCATGCCGGGTGGATCCTGGTCAGGTGCATGCGGGAGTCTGTCTGTCTGCCTCCCCTCTTTTCACTGCAGAAAAATACAAAAAAAAAAGAAGAAAGACAGATGACAGAATTTCAAAAGCAGACAGGCCTTTAGTCTAAATTCCCTTTGAAGCTAGACACAGGCCAAAAAAGAAACTGACATTACAAAATTTTGTTTCTCCTCAAAGCAGAAAAATGTACAGAATAGAGTTCCATCTTTTCTACAACAAGGTATTTGAGTCCATTCAAATCCAAACCCAAACTGTCCAAGCACTTTGTTCTAGTTCAATCCTACTTCTTCAGAAAGAGAAACAAGTCAAACAAAGCCTAACAGTTTATATCCATGCTCTTCTTTACCACAAGCTCATTAAGGGACTCTCCAAAACTATTTAATGTTAACACCATTTCTTCAAATTAAAATATGTTATTAGACATCAGGACGTGGTTACCTTTGAGCTGTGCGGTGTGGGGAAAGAGGACAGTGAGTAGGAGCTTCTGGGGTCCTTTTTATAGTAGCAGTGATCTGTTTCTGGATGTTTCAAATTCATCAAGTATGTATTTCTTTAAAAACTTCTCTACATATACATTGTTCTTTAATTAATTAAAAAACACTGCCTCTTCAATATTTATAAAATGCTGTTTTAGGAAACAGATGCAAAATGAAAAGCCTAAGAAAAGTATCTGAAAGAGCTTTAAGATGCTGATTCTCAGAGTATCAACTTGGGCTGAACTAAATAAATATTGCCTTTTATTTACACAGCATCCATCATTCTCACAGCTTTGCATGTTTGATATACAGTATATCAGTAAGGGCACCTATTATATCACTCCTTTATGGACCTAGTCAGTATCATTTATATCACATTTTCAAGGAATGACACATTTTGGAGTAAAAAGATAAAACCATTTATGTACCAATGTTTAAGTTTTTAATCATTTTAAATAGAAATAGCCCTGGCCAGTTAGCCCAGTGGTAGAGCGTTGGCCTGACGTATGGAAGTCCCGGGTTCGATTCCCAGCTAGGGCACACAGAAGTGCCCATCTGCTTCTCCACCCTTCCCCATCCCCTTTCTCTCTATCTCTCTCTTCTCCTTCACAGAGCAAAGTTGGCCCGGGCGCTGAGGATGGCTCCATGGCCTCTGCCTCAGGTGCTAGAATGACTCCAATTGCAGCAGAGCAATGCCCCAGATGGGCTTGCTGGGTGGATCCCAGTCGGGCACATGCAGGAGTCTGCCTCTCTGCCTCCCCGCTTCTCACTTTTAAAAGAAAATAATAAAAAAGAAAAAATAAATAAATAAATAGAAATATAGTGATTTTTAAAAGTACTTATTTTAGTAAAATGAAGTAAGTATTGCTTACCCACTACTATACACACATCACTAGACTACACTTACTCGGCAGCACCCTTAGGGGTTGCTGTGAACACAGAGGTTCGGGTGGTCCTTATGATGCTGGTTCTAGGGTCCCCGCTCTTCCCTGCACAGTGATGTTATGGGCTTCGGGGTTAACTGTCCCTACATTAAATGCCCCATACTGCTAAGCCTCCAGCCTGTGACTTCTCTGCAGTGAATGCTCTCCTTCTATCACCTCATTCCTACTCCTCATCATTACTCTGAACATTCTAAATCCTTCCAATTTTATAAATCTCCTCTGTTTATAAATTTGGAAAGAACTGAAGGCTTTCCAAGGAAACCAAGTAACAAAACTTAAGGTAATAGCCTTTTTTGTTATAAAAGTATGTATTTTTGTGTAAACTATTTCCTTTCCACTCAGCAGGTTTTCTGCCTCTTCCATCACTCATTGAGTTTTCAGTGGGCACTGGGGTGCGGTGGTGAACAACACTTTCTTCCCTAATGCAGTGCTTTTCAACCACCGGTCCGCGAATGGGTCTGCCAGAATTTTGTGCCAGCCTGTGAAAGAGTTAGCCACCTAGTGTCATATGAAGATTACAGACCCAATGATCTTAGTCAAATCTGCTTATGCACAGGGTGATTTCTGCCTTGATGGTCCCCAAAATAATTCTATTTTCACCAGTCCGCAAGTGTAAAAAGGTTGAAAACAAATGTATGGACATGTGGCCCAGTCCTATCTCTAGGGCACAGCTTTTTCAATTACAGAATCTGAATTACAGAAAAACTGAGGCAGGGATAAAGAAAAATCATGTTCATTTTTAAAACTCTGCTTAATGCTTCTTCCTTCTTAAAAAATTTCTCTCAAGACCAATTTCAGGTTGGAGAACTATTTCATAGAGGTAGAATAATAACACACCTTAGGGAAGAGTACAGAAGAAATATTTATCTCTATGTGTGTCTGTTTTCCTAGTAAAAATCTAGAAAGGGAGGAAGAGAAACAGTCAAATTGTTAGAGAAGGACAGTATGACATAGTCCTTGTTTGGAGTTCTAAGTAAACACTAGTACTGATAGAGTTTATAGCTTGGGGAAATCTATTTTTTCCTGTGAGGGCTACATTTATTTGGGAAGAACCTTATAAGACAAAGAAGGAAGCGAACTCAGAACAAGCCTGGGGAAGCAAAGAGGAAGCAGGGTGTCTGGAGCAGGTGGGTTTAAAAGAGACAGGAAATGGGACCTGCCATGCTGCAGCACATGGAGAAGATGAGGACAGCCCTGTTCAGGAGCAAGAAATAATCCACGTGGGGCTGGAACCTGAGCATGGCGGTAAGCCACTGCTAAAGCCTCAGCTTCCGATTCAAGAGGTGGTTCCAATTTTTGTTTATCCTAAACTAACTGCATACCAGTCAACTGTAGACACAAAGAGTTAAGGAAGGGAAGGAAAAATAAGGAGACTAACCTACTCTCTTCATTTCGGTATGTTTAACCATCTTTGCTTCTTTCCTTTTTAATGTGTTATTTCTCTAATTTGTGTTATTTTACTGAGAGTATCACTGTCTACATATAAGATATAAACTGAAAAGGACAATGAACCAGTGAAATAACACAAAGGACAGGGGAAAATAGTCTGAGCTCCACCTTCTCAACACACAGAGTCTCCTCCCAATAGGTCAAAAGGGTAGAAGATTTAACTAGATTTTTAAAAATTATTTTTCAAGGGCAGTGTACAGCTGCTTTTGTGTCACAAACAATGTACTACTGTACTTGGGAGGGGGGGGAGTTCCTCTCAATTATGTAGGGGGCAAAAAAGGCTAAGTGTAAATAAATAAGTTAAGCTAAAATCTCTACCAAGTTATTAAAACTTCCTTCTCAATTGAATTGGCAAATGTTATCAGAATGTTGTAAAATACACAACCCCCACCATGCTGGGGTGGGAGAAGAATCAGTCATATGTTTATTTTGAAATTTTTCCTCAAGTAATACTGATAAGCTTCTACCTACTGTGAAAATTACTGAGCTAAAAACAAATATACTAAATTCCCAAAGCTAAGCTAGTCAATAAAAGAGATTTAACTTAAAGAGTAACAGAATGATTAAAATGAATATAAATTTAGACAAAAATACTGTTTCCCAGGATACAAGCAATGGACCTGCAGAGAGACGGGCCAGGCTTGTTCTGGCTCCTGTGGGGCCTCAGCACCCTCAGCATTACTCTGCCACGCAGGAAGCCAGGCGGCACTGCCCCTGAAGCACCGCACTCAGCAGCATTTGCCAAAAAGAATTTATGGGGGAATGAGCATTAAAAGCAACAAATACACTCTTTAAAAATTCTTACTTCAGGAAAAGTCACTAAATTCGTGTTGTGAGTGTGAAGGTGAATGCTGGAGATTAACAACTAATTGAGAGAGCATTCTGTATCTCCATGCATAAACACAACATTTCTATTTTAATTTTTACTGCAGGTAACTGAAGGATCAGGTGAGCTGTTAAAACTGCAGTGTTACTTAGGAAACTGGGCAGATCACTATGTCCCTGGGGCAGGAATGTACTTTTAGGGGAAAAAACTACTTTGAGAAAAACATGCATGTTTAATAGAACCAATGTTGGCAAAAAAAAAAACTGAAGTGAGTGCTTTAGATTTAGAACAAAGATGTGTCGAATCACTCCTAAGGAGAGAAAACAGTCTATGTGCCAGTGGCAAACTAATTTAAGGAACTGTTCACCTTCAAAAATCACTCATTTTTAAAACCGAATGGAAAGTTCATTTCTTTGCATAAAATTTATTGTGAAATGGTATTATATAATGTACTTTTCCTTAAACACCTACATATTAGTAACATCAAGAGAGAATTATTGATATTCCTAAGGACCAAAGGTCATATATATATATTGTATATTTTAATTATTCTCCTTAATTACTGATCCCTTCACCTCAATTATTTCAAACAACAGCGGCTGAAGGCCGAGCCCAGTAAAGCACTATGCTGGGTGTGGAGAGGGCACACACAGGAGTGGAGCCGGGGCCGCCACCACATTCACGACGCCGGGAGGGAAGCCGGCGCATCAAGAACAGACCAGACACTGAGATGTCATGAAGGAACAAGCAAGGTGCTATGGTAACGTGAGCATAAACAATTAAATCTGGGGAAGAAGAGTAACCCCTTTCCTCACACGTGATTTTATCATCAGGGTTAACTGGCATTGATTAAACACCCAGGAGGGAACTATTTTCCCAGACAGGCACACAGGAAAGGATCCAGTCCCCCAACACTAGCAGCAGCTAGGGAGAGAAAACCACCTCACAACTGTAGGACACAGGAAGAGATCCTGGCCCCCGACACTAGCAGCAGCTAGGGAGAGAAAACCACCTCACAACTGTAGGACACAGGAAGGGATCCTGGCAATCCACCAGTGTTTCCACTCAAAACTAGGCCTCAGTAGTCTGTGACAAATGGCTCTCTAGCACCTGAAAACTCTGTAATCTACTTCCCTTGGCTGAGCCAAGGTTGACTTACCATGAAGCTGTTTCATGCCACCCACAGGAGCAGCTTCCCATCGGTTAGAAAGATGGGTATATTACAAAGGCAAAACAGAGAAAATGCTTTCATCACCTATTTGGACAGTAAGATGCCAGCTGGCTGAAAGTTGCCATAACAGGACCCTCCAACAGAGGACAAAAGAGTCAAGAGCTGTGTGCTACATAACAGGGAGTTCCAGTAGAACCAGCAGCCTTGTGGACGAGATGACAGCAGAGACACCTCCTCACACGTGGACAAAACCAGGCACTCAGAGGCACACACTGCTGTCCCAGCACCTCCAACAGACACCCCCACAGACAACGGACTAACAAAAGGTTCCTTCCCCCCAGCCCTGAGGTAAAACCCAAGGCTGTTTACTGTGGCTCCAAAGGTCAAAATTAATAGCATGAATTGAGTCTTCTCCTTGCTCTTTGAAACTCCTAGTCAAGTGGCACAGCCAGCTGGGCACGCAACTCTGATATGCAGATCAAAACGTTTGTGAACAGATAAAATGAATTAGAATGAGCACAGCCTATCATATCGCAAATCTCTCATGAGCAGGAAGAGCTCTCTCTTTATTACCCAAACACTGTCCAAATGCCTCCTCTTATAGTCCACTTGAGGCCATTTAAGCAACTCAAGAATCTGTACTACACGCCATTAGCCAACAGTTCTAGACGCCAACTCAAAGGTTATAAAGGTAGGGTAGTAACTATATAACAAACAATAGCTACTGGTATGTAAAATATTCAAATATATTATTTTATTTTGGTCACCATTAGCCAATTAAATATTGATATTTCCATTTTAAAGATGGAAAGGGGGAGGTTAAGTCATTTGCCCAGGTAAAGCCAAGATTCGTACCTGGGTCTAATGTCCACTAACATGAGACTAAAAACTTCAAGAATAAATAAATGTAAATGGTATTACATTACCAAATCACTGCCCAAAAGAGAGAGGTCAGGGAAGTTGGAGAAAACTCAAAGCTGCCATGAGATGTTCAAAAACTACAGCTGGTGGTCTGTGCATCATGCCCCAATGTGGCGATTGATAAGTTCTAGTTATGGTTTCTGAAGGCAATCATGGCAACAAAAGCTATCCTGAATAATCAATACATCTCTCATTTTGGGAAAAGCTGCCCACAGCAGTGGTTTCACCCGCCGGTCCGCGAAAGAGTTAACCACCCTGATTTGAAGGAAGGAATTTCTGGCGGACCTGCAGTTGAAAACCACGGCCTACAGCGCTTGCTCCGTATTACTATTCTCTGTGTCCCCGACAGCAGTACCACCGCCTCTACTAGAACACCAACCACACCATCTGCTGTTTGAGCAGCAGCAATTCTTAACACCTACACCAAGCTTGCTATTCTAATAAAAACATCCCAGTACTAACAACCAAAACAGCTGGTTGAACTATCCCTGCACCCTGCCAACTATCCAACCATCCACACACCCACCCAGCCATTCCTCCCCTCTGTTCATCACTAGTGCAGAGCACTGTGCTAAGCGCTAACTAGCACTCGCTTCTTACCCACGTAGTTCTCCAAAGCCAAGAGAAGTCCAGTGTCCTACCTCCCGGAAGGAGTCATGCTCACGCTAACAAAGCACAGAGTTCATGCCATTTATGAAATGAGATTTCCCATTAAGCAAATTACAAAGCACCAGTCACAAAATCACATGCATTTCAAGCAATAGTTCTTAACCTGCCTGCACGTTAGAGTTACCTGGAAGCTTTAAAATAATGCCAATGCCTGGGCCTCATCCCAGACCAATTAAATCATAATCTTGGGAAGAGGGGCCGAGCACAGATACAGTTTTTAAAGCTTCTCAGGTGATCCCAAAGTGCAGCCGGGTTGAAAACCACCAAACTTAAGTATTTCAAGAATGGTATTTCTGAAAAGCTCTTAACCGATAAATCTATTAGGTGGCACAGACACCACAAAGTCCCCCTCTCCCACCTACAGCACCTGTCATCTGGGCTGTGTTGAAATGAAATATCCAAATGATCATTTAAAGTCATGGTCCCATTATTTCTTTGTTCATAGCGATGAAACACTAAACAGGAGAGTGCCTTGAGGTCACTCCTGGCCCCCAGCAGCCCACAGGCCTCACGCTGAGAACCAGAGCTGTGTAACGCTCGCTCTAGCAGTGAGGAGGTGGTTAAGGGGTCCTCACCCTGACGCAGCTGAGTGTGGAGGACTGTGGAACCGGCCGTGCCCAGGCAGGAAGCAGCCTCAGCTCAGTAACCTGACAGGGGACACATGCACAGTTCAGGCATGATTATTAAACTCTTTGTGCTCTTAAGGAGAGTAATTATAGGCATGCGAAAAAGGAAAAGCACTCCCTGAGGAACTCTTCCTCACACGCTTCCCAAGAGGCACTAGGGCCATTAAAAATTCCATGATGAAGAGGAAAAACAGCCTGGGAACAGCCAGGAGGCAATACGGCAAATTAATACACCAGCCCTCCTCGGGGAAAGCTGTGATAAAACAGGAAACACTTCTCTCTTCGCAAAATAAAATTATACCACTAATGATAACATAGTCACCACACACACACACACACACACACACACACACGTTGTTCTAATGATCGGTGTGAAATTCCCAATGCTGTCCAGATGCGTTGAAAGAAATGTTTCCAACTATAAAGTGGAACAAGAAAAAGATAAAATTTCCATTCGATACAGTTTTAATACAGTCTTTCACTGGCCTCTTCCCTACCACCGCCACCCTTTAACATTGCCCTTCCTAGGTGTCAGGCGTTGTTAAATGGTCCGCTCTTCACAAAACCACCAGCCAGTTCTGAATCCAGGCTTATCTGTCAGCCACACTGAAACCAGACTGCTTCTTCTTTACTGCCCCCTTGCCGGGCAGGGACCCCACTATTTCAAAGGAATGAGATGGGGCCCCAGGGGCTCAGTGTCTCATTCATCATGCACATTTTCTAAAACTTGCATAGAGGTCACTTGTGCTGACCATTCCCACAGATCAGTGGTTCACCAAACTTTCCTAAGTGTGCACCTCATGAGTACAGTATTTGAGCAAACACGCCATAGATATCTAATACATACAAATGAAACAAAAACAAGTACTGCTAGACTAACATATGTACACTTTAGAATGAAATAATTAAAGGATAAGAAAATAAATAAATGTAAGTGTAAAATTTTTCTTCCCCTTTTCAAATAACGTCACATATGCAATCCACTTTGTATCCACTACCACAGAAAAGATGTGTAGAAGGACAAGCTATGAGCTATAATTGTCCACATGCTCTCGCCTTGCTTTTAGCAATGGGAAAGCAATAATAAGCACTATTTCCCTAGAGCTGAGGGCACCAGAAGCACACCTAGGCTTCCATATTTCCAAGTCCAGCTACAACCACTACCAGCAAAAGAATGACGACAATCATGTGGGTCATGAGATGCACAGAGAAACAACTAGTTGGCACCCACTCCAGCCAGGACAAGGCTTTAAAGTCAATGGGACACCTGAGAACGCATGGACACTGAGCAAGTACAGCTCCCGGCAATAGGGGTAAAAGCAGGCAGGCTAATAATCCACTTTCACGTCTGACACAACAGGTGCTACTTATAGCCTTCCCCAAGAGCATACATGGCCATTATTTTATTTGGTATTAAGACAAAAAAGCCTGAGGACTGCTTTCCTATGTACTGAAATCTTGTGTTGTCCAAGAAAGCTTGAAGGTCACCTCCTCCAAGAAAACCTCCCTGAGAGAAGCAGGGGTGGCTCCTCCTGTGCGTCCTAACCAGGAACTGAATCTGGGACATCCATACAGCAGGTCGACGCTCTATCCACTGAGCCACAGACCAGGGTCAAAACACTTTTTCCATTTAAATACGACTTCTCCAGCAGAACATCTGACAGTTTATGATATAGAGTTTGTTATAGACCATAGTGGAAGTTCTAATTGTATCCATGAAAGGGTATTACAACTTCTTTGTGCATTCTGTACCCCAAAGCTATGAGCATATCCATTTAAGAATTTATTAGGAAGAAAAAAATCATCAGAACCTTGGAAAGAAATTTTTGTGCTACTAGAATTAAGAAAAGTCCTTTGGTTCAGCCTATTAACTGCTCTTTCGTGCACAATAACCCTGAGAGAGGACACTACAACTAAAACCATATTACTTTGCATGTCGCCCAGCTTAAGAGAATTTATATTGAGAGGCACTAAATTCATTCTGCTCTGCAGGCTCAGGATTCGTTCTGACAAATACATACTAAATGCTAGTAAGTGCCGAACACTGTGTTCGATGCTCGAGGATATATCGGGGCCAAGACAAAGTCTCTGCACTTTGAAGCTTATATTCTTGGGGTGGGGAGCCTAATAAACAAAGTCATTAAAGAAGGTATTATTAAAGCTCCAGAAAGAAACAGATAACAAGCAGAGAGTGGTAGAGATGGCCCTTTAAACAGGATGTTCCGAGAGGCCCTCCCAGAGGAGGTGGCCGAAGCCGAGATGCGACGGAGCCAATGCTGAAGCTGCTCTGGGGCGGTAGTCCAGGCCAGGGGAGCGTGTGTGAAGGCTCAGCAGCAGGACAGGGCTGAGCCCCCGGTGCAGCTGTGTCTCTCCCCCACGAGGAGGGAGACGTTTATGAAGGGTTTGTACATACAGGCAGAAGGCAGATGAGGCAGGATTCTGTAGGTCATGGCAAGGACTGTTTAATGTTCTCTGAAGATGGGGCTTGTAGTTTAGATATATAAAATATGAGCCAGGAGACTTTGGGCAGAGTTGAAACTTACTAGTCACAGGAAAGATACCTCGACACTCTGCCTCAGTTTCTGCATCTGTAAAACGTCCACTGACCTCAAAAGGTTATGGTAAAGATCCAATTGGATACTATACACAAGCACACTTTATAATTTATAAAGTGCTATACAAAGGAAACAGTGCTGTCTGGAAGAAAGAGCCCCCAGAGACAGTTACCTGGCCAAGCAGTGTGCTGGTGAGCATCTTCGGTGAGAGGCATCAGCAAGGACATCCACGGAGTAGAGGGGAGAAAGGGGGTTGAACTGCAGACAGAAATAAGATCACGTTAGCAGGGCTTACATGAAACCGACCTGATCAGAGGGTAACCTGCTGTGTGATTACTTCTCCCCGCTGACCGTTCAAATCCTGCTGTCCCACAGGTACCATTCATTCAGTAAGGCTGCGCACCTCCCACAGGGTACCCTAGGCCCCCTCATCTGCCACACCTCACAGAAATACTGATTCTTTTTCAAATATTTCTCATAACTAATTAATTAAATAGCAGAAGACAGTATAGTTGACCCCAGACAAACACAGAGGGGATGGTTAAAGGTGCCAACCCCCATCACAGTAAAATATCCACATAATAACTTTTGACTTCCCCAAAACTTAACTAACAACCTACTGTTGACTGGCAGTCTTTCTGATCACATAAACATGGTTAGCACATATTTTGTATGTAGTATGTATTATATACTATATTCCTACAAGAAAGCTAGAAAAAAGAAAATGTTACTAAGAAGATCATATAGAAGAGGAAATACATTCAGTATTTATTTTTAAAAATCTACATTTAAGTGGACCTGCACCTTCAAATTCATGTTGTTCAAGGGTCAACTGTACTTTGTAATCAACGTAACGGGAACTTATGCCTACTGATGATCAGCCCTGTGCCTAAGCATGAATTACCTCTTCATTTCCTTATCCTAGCAAATATTTCTGCTGAATACCTGGCTGGCACATACCAGCAGCATGGTGTAGTGAAAACGGAACTACGTTAAGAATTAGAAAAGCTAATGTTTAGTTCCAGTCTACCACTAACTAGCTATGTATTAAAAACTACATAATCTCTTTGAGCTTTACCATCCTTACCTGTGAAATGGATGGACCACTACTATGTCTTACCTACTTTACAGGATTATTATGAACAATGAAAGAAACATTGCTCTCAGTTTATAAAGTAATCTCAGTTTCTCATCTATAAAACATCTATAGACCTCAAAAAGTGGTAGTGAGGATCAAATGAGATACTATTCAGAAAAGTACGTCACTATGTTTGCTAGCTTTCTTTAGACTTTTCCCACAATTAACAAATCTCCTCTAAAATTTCAGAGAGGAGGCAGGGAGGGAGCAGTATCAACTTGTATGTGCTTCATTTTAGTTGTTTATTGCTTGCTTGTCATATGTGCCTTGATCAGACAAGCCCAGTGTGTTGAAACCGGCAACCTCAGTGTTCCAGGTCAATGTTCTACCCACTGCGCCACCACAAGCCAGGCTAAATTTTCAGAACTAAATATAGTTAAGACTGAAAGAACTCTAAATTTCAAAGGAACATAAAAGAATACCAACTATGGAACTGTTCTCTGTGTCAGAGGTTCAGTTGCAGTTCATTGAGCTCTATTGGAGTATTAGTTTAAACCTCATCTGTAAATAACAGCTCTGGACAAGGTGATCTCCAGAGGTCCCCTTCCGCCGTTAGATTCTCTGACACAAACACAATGAGCACTCTAGCTCACTGTACCATCTTAGTGACCTTTTCCTTATCTGCCCACCACCTGCACTATTTACTTCATTTTTTTTTTTTTAATTCTTTTTATTTATTCATTTTATAGAGGAGACACAGAGTGAGAGAGAGAGAGAGAGAGAAAGAAAGAGAGAAAGGGGGGAGGAGCTGGAAGCATCAACTCCCATATGTGCCTTGACCAGACAAGGGCAGGGTTTTGAACTGGCGACCTCAGTGTTCCCAGGTCGACGCTTTATTCACTGCGCCACCACAGGTCAGGCATTACTTCATATTTTTATATCAGTTATTATTACTCAGCCTTGTCTTTACTCTATTTCAATGAAATAACAAGTCTGATATAATGATTACATTTACTTTATAACTAATCACCAAGATAAGACACCTCTCTCCCCTCCAAAATCAAAAGCTTCCAATGTAAAGGAACAACAGTCACTGTTAGTAATTTTTAAATTATGACCCCTGCAAAGGACTACATATGCCAAGGGCTCCCTCTGGGGTAGCCAGGGACAAGAATAAGAGGGCAAGGCTCTTGGCTCTCAACTGCACTTCCCCAAAGAGGCTCTACCATCTTCTGCTTCCTATGTATAGGCTTCAACACTGCAATTCCCAGCACACGATGAGGCTGAACTAACCATAAGCAGATGAGGTGCATTCTGATTTCTTACTGCAAAGTTCCAAACTAAAATAAAATGGGGTTCCTATGAAATATGTGTTACAAGTAAAATACTAAAAATCAACATCAAAACCTAACAAGGGGAATTAGCTACAGTTCTTATCTGTGAATATCTATTCTTGGGAAGCGGTCCTCTAAGACATCAGAAGACCATGGGGAGCAGGAACCTTACCTCATGTGCACAAGCAGAAATAGAAGGAAAAGCAGAAGCCAACACTTTATTCTTTCTAAAGAAAAGGAAATTAAATGATAAAGATGACAAAGAAAAGACCTTACCTGATTTCGTTCCCTTTTCCCAGTTGATGGTAACCAGAAACTAAAGAGAGGGAGAGAAGAACAATAAAGAAAACAATTTTAAAAGAAGTGGTATGACAATTATAAAGAGGAAGAGAAGATACAAAATGTTGGCATAATAAAGTGAAGAAAAAGAAAGAAATGGGAAAAGATGGAACTGGAGGAGAAAAAAATAAGAGATGTTAAATGTGTATGAACTTTTTGCAGAAAATGACTGTTAAAAGAACAAAGCCTTGTAATGGAATGTGAAAGACTACACACTCTACAAACAACCCCAGGATTATGGTGCAGCATCAATGCTCTCTCAGTTGTATGGTGACACTGGATCCCAGTTCAACAAGGGCATAAACTACACACACATCTTGCCTACTTTGTGTATTAAAAATTCAACCAGGCTGTAGAAGTATAGGATCATAACTGGGTAATGACCAGGAAGCACTTAGGAGACATCCAAGAGCCAATCATGTTAGGGGACCAGGCTGTCACAAGAAGGGGTGCAATGATTTTCCCACAGCTATACAGGCTTTTTAGTTGTACTTATCATAGAACAAAAAGATATTTCTCTATATAGAGAGGTATAAAAATGGGAAGAGAATATAAGAAAATGTAGAGGCAATCATCCATTTTGAACAAAAAAATTATTTTTTAAGACAGAATAATGAGTTTAAAATACCTTAACTGGAAGCTACTTTTATAAATATAGCACCTATAGATATAAAAAAGCAAAGAAATAAAAACTAGTCTAGAAAAGAAAAAGTCGCTCTCATAGATTTAGGGTTTTAGCCATGTTGGCTGTTATAAAATATAAATCTTTAAGATTGCCTCTTTCTGCTCTCAAGTCGAATTTCTAGGTTCCTTTATAAAACGTTCCACTGCCTCCTCTCCAAGGAACAGGCTAGAACAGCCAATAAATACACAGCACTTACTCTTTCTGCCGAGAGTCACTAATGATGTGGCCTATCCTCTCAGTACCCAAAGTACTTATGCTGGGCTCCTGAAAAGACAGGAAGACAAGAGTGTCATCTAACCACAGAAATATATAAAGCACAACCTGTCATCAAGCTCACACTTTCCCATAACTGTGCCAGCAACTTCAAAGGCATATGTCAAGTGTCGATCTTAAGACCCAAGAGCAACTGTATTATTTCTTTTTATGGGACTATAACTTAGAAGTATTTCACGTTACCCTAAACTTATTTTTCTCTAGTGTTCCAAGAAAGTTATTATAAACATTGTTCACGGTACATAGTATTTTATTATAGTAATACCTCCTGGAGTTATTAAAGTTTACAGAAATAAAAACACTTTAAAAAAACCCAAGAGTGCCTGACCTGTGGTGGCACAGTGGATAAAGCATCGACCTGGGAACACTGAGGTTGCCAGTTCAAAACCCTGCACTGGTCTGGTCAAAGCACATATGGGAATTGATGCTTCCAGCTCCTCCCCCCTTTCTCTGTCTCTCTCTCTCTCTCTCTCTCTCTCACTCACTGTGTCTCCTCTCTAAAATGAATAAATAAAAAGAAATTTAAAAAAAAACCCAAGAGCAACTAATTTTTAACATGCCAGCAGCACATCAAGCTTCCTAGAGTCATATGATTATAGCCCAACAGCCTTCATAATGGCATGCTATAGAGTCCGCCCTGGTAACACCTAAATACTTACTGAGTAAATATATACACGTCAAAGGACTTTTGCAACTTATAAAATTTGTCACCTGTCTTTTATCTGTTAAATGTCATCTCTTATAGTAAAAATAGAAGTGTGTATAAATTGGTTCTCAAATTTGGGGTTCTCAAGATTGCAATATGAAATCTTACCATAACACCACAAGCAATTCAAAAACTAATCATCTCCAAAAATTGGAGAATGGCAGAAGGCACTCACCCTTCATTTAATGTGAGCGCATCTACAATGTATATCTATCACAGAGCTGGGAAGCATACCAGCAGTAGATGAATAAGAGTTATGCACATATGAGTAACTGTTAAGATGAGAGAGCATAAGTCACAGGCATGAATGTCAAGAATGTCAAGCCTGTTACTCAAACACATTTGTTTCCAAGCAAATATTATTATCTGTATTCATCTGTGTATATAATTAGCTTAAAATTAGGATACACATTTTAGCAGAGCTGGCTTTAGATAAATTAACTTGAGGTTAGATTCTGGGCAGGAGTGGAGTCAAGTGAAAAGGTTCCACATACTGTATTCTTCATATCCTTCATCCCTTATACCTGTGCCTCCTGGTCACAGAGCCGTGGTGTGGGGCCAAGGGAAGAGATGGGTGAAAAATGATCTATTTGTTACAGCAGAAAAATTATTAACTTAAAGTGCCGTAATGTTTAAATTCACAGTTTATTACAGTGTAAATTACAAGCAGTACTTTGTGTAATTAGCAGCTCACTGGCAGGGAGCTGTGAATGAAACTCATTATTTATGATTACAATTTAGAAAAGAGAAAAGGGATGGGGGAGGGAGGAAGGGGCAGAACAGTGACCTCTGCTAGAAATGACAAATATCCCTTTTTAAGGTGATGAAGATGAATTAAACAAGTAAATATTACTCTATTCATTTGAAATCCTTAGAGATGTCCAAAAAGGTCCTAGTTTTCTTCCAGCCAAGCTAAAGGGAGCCTTCAAGATGAACTGGTTTACCTCCATGGAAGTGAAAGGCTCTTGTATTACAGGTGCTGAAACCAAGTAAGGCAGGTGGTAGGAAGAACACTGTCTATCAAGCTTAACCAATAAAGAGGAAAAGAAATCAAACCATTCCGTTTCCTACTCCCAATCTCTTTCTTCCCTCCACCCCATGTCCTCACTTCTACCTTGCTAGCTGTCAATAATATGTGCCCAGAATAGCAAAAGCAGCCTTCTGTTGTCAGGAAAAAGTCATGTAAAACAAGGTATCATTCTTCCAATAATCAAGTGTCATTCTAATTAAACATTTGAAATTAATTTTATTTATTTATTTTTTATTTATTTTATTATTTTACAGAGACAGAGAGAGAGTCAGAGAGAAGGATTGACAGGGACAGACAGACAGGAAGAGAGAGAGATAAGAAGCATCAATCATCAGTTTTTCGTTGCGACACCTTAGTTGTTCATTGATTGCTTTCTCATATGTGCGTTGACTGCAGGCCTTCTGCAAACCGAGTAACCCCTTGCTCAAGCCAGCGACCTTGGGTCCAAGCTGGCGAGCCTTTGTTGTTTTCTTGCTCAAGCCAGATGAGCCCGCGCTCAAGCTGGTGACCTCAGGGTCTCGAACCTGGGTCTTCCACATCCCAGTCCGACACTCTATCCACTGCGCCACCGCCTGGTCAGGCTGAAATTTACTTTAAAGGTAAAAAGAATCTAAGTTCATCTGGAAATAAATGGCCTCATTTCTTCCACATTACTAAAACTTCAGAAAAACAATTCCCTGATTAAATAATAAAACAGTAGCTCTCTGAGGGTAGCCAGAATGTGGCTCTGACCACTACATATCTGACTTGGCACAGCCTGCCACATAGTAGGCATTCTAAATGCTTACTGAGTAAACCAACTAATTAGTGCTCCAAAATGCCTCCACCTCCTCACTCACTGTTCACCACCATCTTCTCTGACTGGGTATGAGCCCAAATTTTCACCTATAGTCAATCTCAAAGCTAAAGTAAAAATTAAATAATGTTTTAAATTTCTATTAAAAAAATACAAAAGAAAAATAGACCTGGGTTTAATTCTCTACTCTGCCACTTCTACTTGGATAACATCAGACATTACTGAATGTCTTTGAACCCAAGTTTTTCTCACATGCTAAAAGAGAAGATGACCTTGTTTACTAGGTCATTGGGAGGATGAAATAACCTGAGTTCCTAGCACAGACCCTGGAAAAGACAGAGCTCAGTAATTGGTAGATAGTCCTCCCTCAGAGTCGGGGGGTGGGGGGTTTAAATTTGATAAGTTCTTTCCCAGTTTTTTTTATGAATTCTAGAATAAAAGACCAAAGATAGGATCGAAGAAGCATTCATGAATTCAGTAGAAGTCATAAAGAAGCCAAGAATATTTTAACTTATATAATAAGATGAATCAAAAGAAGACAGATCAGTCCTGTAGATTTATAGACAATAGATACTGTCACGATTTATAGACAATAGTTTGCTCTGTCAGAGCTTCTATATGTATTAAACTTCATCCTTTATGTGTGTATCCATCAACCCTCTGAGTAGTACAAACGGTCATGTATGTCCTCGTGCCTCCTGACCATCTAGAGTACAATCGTACAAAATTTTTATTTTAAAAATGTGTAAGGCAACATTAAAAAAAGGCAAATGTATGTTCTTCTTGTTTCCATAAATTGGTTATCAAACAAACATGATTTTAAGTTAATGAAACTGGAACTGGAACTAATTTCATTTCTTTTTTTAAAAACTCATTCCCGGGGGTCAGCAAGCATGAAAAAACTCACTACACTCAAAGGGTTAATATCTGACATAATGTTCAGTCTTAAGAACTTGCAAAATATTCCAGTTGGCTTAATTAACCAGGGTGCTCTGCAGCCCATTGATTATCAAGCCCCTTTGATTATACAAATCCCATAGGAAATATTACTCTCCAAATGAGCCTGGTAACCAGTAAGAGCTATCACCTTCCCAACAAGCCTTCTTCGCCCCTTTCTGAGGCATCGAGCCGCCGCTCCAGGCAGACGATTCAAGCGAGCATGGTACCCTAAAAAAAAAAGAAGTCCTCAGTAACTGAATGCAGAAGACTCATTAGCAATGACATGCCTCTAGTACACCAGAAGCCTTACTGCCCAGGATCTACTAGAATGACCCTTAAATTAGTATCACTAGGCTATTTGTCCAGGATTTATTATTCCCATGGCTCTGTCACCAGTAGTATGATCTAAGGCAGGTCATTGACCTTTGACCTAGGCATCTTCATCTATTAGAAGGATAGCCTCTTGCTCAGCCCTATCTTATAAGGTTGAAACCAAAAATAGCACATGGAAGGTACGAATAAACTGAAAAAAACTAGACAATAAGGAATTACCAACAATTTCTAATTATAAGTTAAATGTAGTTATTACTCAAAATCATTCTAATTCATGAAAAATGGTTAAAAAAAAAATACCACGTATAATCTAATTCCATTTTGCTAATTTCTGTATGTATTCTATACACAGAAAAGACAAGTGGAAGAAATGTTATCAATGACAATGTTACTGGGTGTGGGATTACAGGCCATTTTAAGTTATTTTTTCCTCCTACTCCTGCTTATTTGTATTTTAACTAGTCCATAAAGAGCTTTTAGACATGGTCAATGAAATGTTTGATAAGTGTTATTAACAATTTGCCTCAGCCAGAGAGAAGTCTTTACCAAGAACCAACTGCTCTGAGAAGACCTTTTAGTCACCCAAATCCATCATAACGAAATGCTATAGGAGTTTACAGCTCTCAGTGAAATTCTGATCACCAACATGCTCAACAGATACTTGAAAACTGTCTATCTGGGTGACTACTGATTACTGAGAATGCTAGAATCATAAATTTATAGAGCTAAAAGAAACTCTTGAAACAGTTTTGTTCAATGCCACAATACTGTCTTAAATGGCCCCAACATCCCAAATGAAGTGACCACCACGGTCACAGAGCTAGCTGGACACTCCCATACAGTATTCTCATATTTCCTTCTCTCTGTCCTAGGCTCTTTCCACCCCACCCCGCCACATTATCACTGAAGGAAAAGCAAAGGGAAGGGAGATAGATTTGTGTTTAAGTCCACAATAACAGAATTATTAAAATTATTTAAAGAATACTTTAAATCATCCACTCAAAAAATGCCATTGTTACTTATCTGTGGCTGTTCTTACTGAAATCTGCTCTTTTCCAAGATCCAATGCTTCAGGCTTCCAGTGAGCAGTCAACAGCCCATCAATCACAGCAGGATAAATAGCTGTGACATGCTTCCTGAATCTGGCACTAATGGCAATGGCAAGCGGGAGGAATGCCCTGTTAATATATATATATCCCAAGAGTCTCCTAGGACTCATGTAGGTAAGAATGGAGAGAACCTCAAGCTTTGAGACTTACCTTTAAATCCTCCAGAAAAATGTCTGGACAAGCCCCCAAATTCAGATAGTTAATGTGTGCTTAGAGGAAGAAGTATGCATATCATGGGATGATTCTCCTCAAAGAGAACCATGAAAGTATGAAGTATAGTTTGATCTCCTCGAAACTCACCTCTTTGAGCCGGCCGAGAAGGTAAAAGGAATGTAGAATCCGAAAGTTTATCCAGTCCAGAATCCATCCTTTCTACTTCAGAGCAATGATCAGGAGCCCACTTGGGCAGAAGATTGGGGACAGTGAATCCTGGGACACACTCTCCTTCGTAGAACCAATCACTCTGCTCATCATCTCCTAAAGTAAAGAAATCATTTTTATATGCTGGAATTTTAACATTCTATCAAAAACAAAATGAAAGGATGACTTCTCAGTGTTGGAGGTTTAAGTATACTTTTAAATAAAGTCAAAGTACAATAAATTGTTTTGATCATTCTTCTTGATCCCTAAGATGATGAAAACTGGGACATCAAACTAGTTTCACATAAATGTTATGCTGGAATGCTTTTAATAGTACAAAAAAAAATAAAACTATCATTTACTAAGCCCTTACTACCTACTAGGATCCATGCTAAAAATCTATAAATATGTTATTTCTTCCAAACCTTATACTAACTCCACCTTACAAATGATGCAAATAAAGCCCAAAGAAGTCAAGGTCAAGGTAGCACATGATGAAGCCAGGATTTGAACTCAAAGCCTGACTAACTCCAAAGTCTTTACCACAAAAATAAACAGTCTCTCATGTACCATTCTCAGCGGTATAAATGAACTCAGAGATCCAAAGCACAGTATTTCTCAATTCAAAATGAGATGTTCCTAAGGGATTTCTTGTTATATTTGCATTCCTCATAATAGGTGAACAAAGAAACCCATACCTTGTTTTTTCCTTGGTACCTCATTAATGGGACACACAATCATTTTGGCACTAGCAATTCAAACTACCAGAAAAAAACTCATCAGAGACAAATAATATAATCCCAAAGGCTTATTTATATCATTTGTCCAAGGCCACATTCTTCAATAATGACAAAGTCAAATTAGACCCATATAGTCAGATTCCTGGTTCAAACTTCTTTCTATTGTCTACAATGATAACATCATAGTTCCCAAAAATTTATTCCTGCCAACAAAAAGTAAAATATACTGCTCACAAAAATTAGGGGACATTTCAAAATGAATATAAAGCTATAAAATATCCCCTAATTTTGGTGAGCAGTGTAGATAACTTTGTCTGCCACAGTCCCCTTTTAAAATAGCAAGGGTGAAGGAAATTATTACAAGAACACCTAAAGAGTTCATACACATTCACTCTCTAATGCAGTGGTTCTTAACCTGGGTTCTATGGAACCCTAGGGGTTTGATGAGTCGGTCTCAGGGGTTCGGAGAAGCCTCTGCCGCGGAAGCCAGAATAAAGTAATACCATAATTTGTTGTGAGTTCATGTACTTTGTTGGTTTTGTTCTTTGAGCAAGGTGATGTTCATGCACGGCTCATTTTGTGCACCAGTACAAAAACATATACCTATGTCTTGAATTTGGAAAAAAAATCATATTTTATTTATCACTAAAGAAGGGTTCGGTGAATGCGCATATGAAACTGGTGGGTTCGGTACCTCAAAAAAGGTTAAGAACCACTGCCCTAATGTACACTGAATCTCAGAGAAGCAGCCCAGGACATGCAATCACATGAAGTATCAGCTTCATGGGCTATTAACTCCCAGGATGACGACAGCTCTTAAATCACTGTAGAGCTCGCTAAAGGGGAAACGAAAGCTGCATACTGGTGCATACCAGCAGGAACTGCTACTAAAGAAATTACCCAAAAAGTGTTCCCTTAAAAAACCACAACAGTTGTTTCTCTTAAACAGTGGTTCTCAACCTTTAGTAGGCATCAGAAGACAAGAGGGGTTGTTAAAACACAGATTAGTAAGGCCCTGTCCCCAAAGCTTCTGATTCAGGTCTGGGCGGGACCAAAAATTTTAACAAGTTTCCTAGAGATGCTACGTTGGTTTGGGGACCACAGTTTGAGAACCACGAGTCTAATAGCATCTCATCAAACAACGTAAATAGATGAATTAAAGATAAGCATAAGAATGAACAATAATTAGTTTCTCTGTATTTCAATATATTAATTCCTTTCTTATTCAAATGTACTCCTTAGGCCATTTATTTTTAAAAGCATATTTAGGCAGATCATGTTTTTTGATGACAAATGGCAAACTATCATGGAATTCTTTGTGGATCTCAAGCGTTCACTCAAGATTTTTGATAATACAAAAAGGACTCTCTGAACTGGAAGCAACCTCGTGAGATCATCTAGACCAGTAGTCTTCACCCTGGGATCACTAAGCTACCTGATGCAGGAGCTCCTCAAAAGAGTGCTACCAGAGAATAAGGAAAAGGCCTGTGCTCCTGACATCCTGCCCCCTTAGGAACTTGCTTTAGAGCCAAAACAGGTTTAGCTGTTTTACAATTTGAGGTTTTTTTGATTCTATGCACAACTCTATTTGAGGGGAAAAAGGAGAATTTTCCCCCTCAACTGGGCTTCCCAATAATTACTTATTAAGAGGTCTCTATATGTCAGGCAATGTGTTACCTATTGTGGTTGCAAAGAATTAGAAAAGAAAATCCTGTCTTTGAAAAACTTGAATGGAAAAAACACACATCTACAAACAATAACGTAATATGGAAGTGGTAGGAAAGCAGCAAGCTCAGGGAAAGAGGAGTGCGGGTTCTAGGAGGTGGAGCCTACAGAGAGTGTCAGTCAGAATCCCGTTAGGACACCCATGCACATTTACAGAGGGACTGAAACTTTAATGAAGTGACTGCAAAGGAGCACTGCAGACAGTATTAAGAGAAAGAAACCAGCAAGGGACGGTGAAGCACCTGGAGCCAGCACAGCGAGGAGTCTTGACCATGACTAGACCTGAAGTAGCAAGGGGAAAGAATGGTCATCAGAGCCCACAGCGAGAACTGTGGTTACAGAAGGCTGCCCAGCAGGAGCGGTGGCCTTCAGCAGAGGAATGCACCAGAGCCAGCAAGCAGAGCAACGGAAAGGGAGTCAGGGAAAGCTACGCTCCACTGTGGGAGGCTGCATCACTGTTCCCACCTCTCACTTCCTCCCTGTAATAGAATAATAGACCCACACCTTTTGCTACAGGGTTCCACAGAGCTAACCCCTTGAGGCAGAGCACACTTCCTACCCCACAGACACTGGGCGTGGTCACATGACTTGCTTAAGGTAGTAGAACGGTTACAAATGTGAGTCAAGCCAAAGCTTTAAACATTCATGCATGGCCTAATCTGTGGTGGTGCAGTGGATGGAATGTCAACCTGGAATGCTGAGGTCGCCAGTTCAGGACCCCGGGCTTGCCCGGTCAAGGCACATATGAGAAGCAACTACTGTGAGTTGATGTTTCCCTCTATTCTCTCCCCCCACTTCTAAAATCAATAAATAAAATCTCTAAAATAATTAAATATTCATGCATGGTCTGGTTTAGTCACTTGGCAGTCATGTCCTCCACCATGAGAAGTCCATGAAACATACAGACATTGTTCTCTAGCCTAGTACACAGAGAAAACACACGGAGAGTAGATACAAACCTAGCCTGAAGCCTATAGACCAGCTGAGCCAGATTAACTGAACCTCAGCTAACCTCCAGCCCCATAGTAAGAAATAAATATTAAAAACCATTGAAATTTTGGGATTGTTAAAAACTATTTTAATAATAACCTGTCTGTTATACCAATCTCATTCACTTCCCTCCCTCCATTCTTCTTCTCATGCCTCCTATTGGCCAAACCCATGAGTGCAAAAAACCCACTGATATGGTTCATAAATTGCCCTGAGAGGCAAAAAAAGAACAATGTCTTGGTGAACTACCAGCCATTCTAGGAAAAATGAGGATGAGATTTCAAGCAGAGACCAGCATAAACAAAGACATGGAAGCAGGAAATGACATAGCTTTGTGCTGACAGCTCCGGGCATCTAAAATATCAGCAGAATGTGTAAAGTTAAGAAAGACACAAAAATAAAGCTGGAGCTGTAGAATATTCCATAATCATGGCCCTGACTGGTTGGCTCAGTGGTAGAGCATTGGCCCAGTGTGTGGAAGTCCTGGGTTCGATTCCCAGTCAGAGTACATAGGGGAAGCAATCATCTGCTTCTCTACCTTTCCTCCTCCCTTTCTTTCTCTCTCTCTCTTTTCCTCCCGCAGCCATGGCTCGAATGATTCAAGAAAGTTGGCCCTAGGTACTGAGGATGGCTCCATGGCCTTGCCTCAGGCGCTAAAAAGCTCAGTTGCCCAAGCAACAGAGCAGTGGCCCCAGATGGGCAGAGCATTGCCCCGTAGGGCACTTGCCAGGTGGATCCCAGTCGGGGTACATGTGGGAGTTCGTCTACTTCCCTGACCCTCACTTCATAAAAAAAAAGAAGAAAAAAGAATATTCCACAATCTTCCATGATAAACCAAGTATTACTTACCAGTAGAAAGGTTTACCAAAGGCCCAAAACTTACTCTGTTGTAATACTTTCTTCAACTCTATAATTATGCATCATAGCCTTTAAGAGATGCATAATAATATTTCATAGCATTGCAATAAAAGCAAAGAAAAGGAGCAAATATTATTAATTCTCAACAGTATGTGCTTACTCATAGAAATATAACCAGACTTTCCTGGTATAAGATAAAACAATCAAGGTGAGGAAACATACACATACAACCTCGAACAGCATATAGTTCCCTCAGAATCAGAAAGGGATAGAAATGTCCTCACAACTTCCATACAGTAGGAAGCTTGCCAACTCAGTCCATGCCCACAACTCTGAGGCATGGGTGAGATACACCCCCCTACACGGTTTCTCTCCCAAATCAGGACTTGGATCTGATTCTCAGTCCCAGGATCCCTTTAGTTACAGGGAGTCAATCTGTATCAACCAAGACATGTAGCCACCTTGCCTCTGCCCTTCAATCACTTACAAGGATTTCAGAGCTAGAAGGGACTTTAAAGATCTATAAATCTTATGTAGAGCAAGAAAACTAGTCCAAAGGAGCTATATAAAATCCTTATTGGTACACAGTTGGTGTGGCCCTAAGCTAGTGTACAGGACAAATAGCAAAGTTTCAAATTACAGTCTAGGTATAAAAATAAAAAACTGATAATCAGTATACACCAGGCTTATTCACAGTGTTCTATGATAAACTTGAGAAGTTTTAACTTTAGAAAAAAAGATGTTTTCTATAATATATTCACCCAGAACACTGTGATCATTTATAAATAAGGTTATAAAATAAATTTTCTCTACATGAAAATAAGAATATCTTAACATCCAAAAAAGAGAGTAATAATACATGAAAATATTTTTTGGTTCTAATAAAATGCTTCTTCCCAAAGTCCCATCCTTGACACCATAACCCCCCGGCTCAATGATTCTCAAAGTCTGAACTATCGGCATAAAAATCATCATAGGTGCTTGTGAAAAATGCAGATTCCAAGGGCCAATTTAGATCTATTTGATTTCTAGGAGTTCAGAAACTTGCAGTTTGAACAGCTCCCCAGGTGGCTCTTATATGTCCTAAAGTCTGAGAACCACTGCTACAGACAACCTTCATCTTCTCAGTGACTCAGTCCTATAACCATATGATCTTCCTAAACCTGGGATCAAGATTACCTTGCCGTCCTTCATCGTTGGTAAAGAGCCCCGTGTCACTACTGCTACACACACTGCTGGTCTCACTGAAAAATAAATAAATAAAACACAAAGAGAACACATCAGCACCAAATACAAAACACTGTCCATTCTTCTTTCTCAAAACAAGTTTCCCTAATTTCATTAGCCAATCAGAAATGAAAATGTCATGATTAAGTCAGAGGGGAAAGTTTATGAAGAACAGAATTCTGCCTGACCAGTGGTGGCACAGAGAATAGAGCATCAACATGGAACACTGAGGACCCAGGTTCAAAACCCCAAGGTGGCCAGCTTGAGCATGGGCTCATCCAGTTTGAGTGTGGGGTTGCACGCTTGAGCATGGGACCATAGAAATGACCCCATGGTCGCTATCTTGAAGCCCAAAGTCGCTGAGTTTGAGTCCAAAGTCACTGGCTTGAGCAAGGGGTCATGGGCTCAACTGGAGCCCCCATCAAGGTGAAGGCACATATGAGAAGCAATCAATGAACTCAAGTGCCTCAACTATGAGTTGATGCTTCTTATCTCTCTCCCTGTCTGTCTCTGCCTCTCTCATGCACATACACACACACACACACACACACACACACACACAAAACAGAATTCTAAAACTTTTATTTATATTTCAAAGTACTTAAAAAATATCTAAAGTCACTTTGCTAATTTAGCATTAGAAAGTTATTTATTAAAGTTCATAAAAAATAATCTCGACCTGTTTTGGTATATTAAATAATATAAATTTAAAAATTACCAACTAATTTTATTTTTAAATATTATCAACTATCAGTTTTAAATGAAGTATACAACTTTAGCATCTCTCTATCAAGTTGTTTACTCCTATTTACAAAGCACCAAACAAAAATCCATGAACGGGAAAATATCAATATGACAAAAGCTATATTTTATATATTTAAAGTCTTCCTTCATATCAAGCATATAAACCTAATTTTCAAAAAAGAAGATATAAAATATTAAAACAAACTCTATTTGAACTCACTGAAATAAAACTTGGCCCCATAGAATTCCAGCGAGTAAGTTCCATTTCTGAGCTATGGCTAACAACTGATTCTGCCTCTTCTGAGGCTGAATTTCTGTCACCTGATTATCAAATTTGATTTATCTGGCTCAAGAAAAAGTGCTCTATTCTTTATAATATTAGCTGTTTCCTTGACTGGAAGCATTTTCTTCCGAGGTAGTTAATATTTTTCACCTGTCCTAGAAGATGGAAGACCGAAGTAAGGAAAAAACATTATCACCACGCTGCTTAAGGCTTGGCAAAGTCCCAACCTACATTTCTGGATCAAAAATTTGAAAATATTTTGTATTGCAATATTTCCAAATATCTTGCTAACACTAAATCCTAAAAATGTTGGTTAAATTAAGTAGCAATGCTCTCTCTGCTTAAGCTTGTATCTGAACAACAGTTCTAAGAGATTTGTTGCAACAAGAGCCAATAAAACATATCCAGTTTCTTTAAAGGTTCTTTCATTTTCTTTACTCTGTACTTTTAAGTGGGAACATAAGTTGTCATTGTAAGAAATGTTTCATAAAACTGTACCACTGGATTCTGATGGACTTAGCATCTTCAAAGAGCTCTGCAGTTCAATCCAGAAGGCATGCTCAAAGACTATAGCATTCTTCCTACTTCTGAGTTCAAAGAACTGTGCCTGCTGAACTTAATGGCTTTGTTTTGTAAATCTCTAAGAATATTACTGGTCTAATCCACTGAGTCTTAACTATACATCGCCTCATATTACTACTTTATTATTCTCATCTCACTTTGAAGATAAAGCAAATTTTATATTTTTAATGCCTCTTGATATGAAGGAGGGCTTAAAAAGCACATTAGGCTGTGGGGCAGATCTTCTATTCCACCATCTGTTATACTCTTTATTAGCTAGCAGAATCACTAACTTAAATAAGTGGTCAGCAAACAGCCAGTCGCCTGTTTTTTAGTTTTAAATCCTTGGTGGCAGGGGGTCCAAAAAAAAGAATATTTTGTGACCTGTGGAAATGATACAAAATCTCTATTTTAGTGTACATAAACAAAGTTTTACTGGAATACAGCCATACTCATTCATTTATATATCGCCTATGTCTTCTTTCATACCACTAATGCAAAGTTGAGTAGTTGCAACAGAACTCACTGCTCACAAAGCCCTAAAATAGTTATTATCTGGCTCTTTACAGAGGATGTTTGCTGATTCCTGCTTTACATGCACTGTAAGCTTTACTCTGCAATGTTTATAGTCCCCTCTGTTTGAACATTTCTAATTAAAACCACTGCTTTATTACATATTTTCCCCATTCATTTCCAGCCACTGGTAAGCTCAAGATACAGCGTTCCCTTGATTCTTTTTCACATGGATTCCATTCTCTCCTCATATTCTAAATAAAGGGGCAAGCTCAAAGAAATCTGCTGGATCAAGAGAGTTGTTGCTAACCTAAAACCTTCCTGTCACTATGTTTTCTATTTTTCTTAACAATATTTAAGGAGACTCACTGTTCTTGAAAGAGCTTGGACTAATCTCTTCTATAAATTTATATGTATATATCTTCTATAAATTTATATGTATATATATAAATTTATATATATACACACACACATATTTAGTTAGAATGATGATAATGTCATAGAACTATCACCAGGGTTTTAAGATTATGCATCAAGGGAGATATTTTCTTCATCGAGAAAGTGATTTATGCCTTACAGAAAGAACACTTATTATATAAAAAGTATCATCATTCTACCAGTATCTGAAAATGACTATGTCGTCTGATAACACTTGCTAATTCTACTTATTCCCTCAGAAGAAACTGCATTGTAGAAATCTAACAATATATAAGAAATTGTTAGCATAATTTACTGAAAAGGCAAATAATAGGAACTTCATGGCATGTTTGCAAATAAACACTATGACACAACATGAAAATGTAGTGCTAGCTATAATGTAGAACCAGGCATTTCCCCTTCCGAGCTTCAGGCCAAAGTTGTCCAGTCCTGCAGCCTTTCTTCATTTCTAGCTCAGAGATTATGATTTTAAAACAAAATCATGTCCAAAGAGGACATACAGATGGCCAATAGACATATGAAAAGATGCTCAATGTCAGTAATCATCAGAGAAATGCAAATTAAAACCACAATGAGACCTCATACCTGTCAGAGTGGCTATCATCAATAAATCAACACACAAGTATTGGCAAGGATGTAGAGAAAAGAGAACCCTTGTGCACGATTGTCGGGAATGCAAATTTGTGCAGCACTATGGAAAACAGTATGGAGGTTCTGTAAATATTAAAATTGGAACTGCCTTATGACCCAGCTATTCCACTTCTGGGTATGTATCCAAAGAAATCCAAACACTAATTTGAAAGAATACATGCACCCTTATGTTCACTGCAGTGTTATTTACAATAGCCAAGATATGGAAACGACCCAAGTGCCCATCAGTGGACTAGTGGATCAAAAAGCTATAGTGCATGTATACAATGAGGTATTACTCAGCCATAAGAAAGAATGACATCTTACCATTTGGGACAGCATGGATGGACTTAGAGGGTATTATGCTAAGTGAATTATGTCAAAGAAAGACAAATACCATATGATTTCACTTACACATGGAATCTAAACTACAATATAAATGAACAAACAAAACAGAAACAGACTCACAGATACAAAGAACAGGCTGATGGTTACCAGAGGGGAGGGGAGTTGGGGGACTGGGTGAAAAAGGTGAAGGGATTAAGAAGTACAGATTGATAGTTACAAAACAGCAATGGGGATGTAAAGTACAGCATAGGAAATACAGTCAATAATAGTGTAATAACTAGGTCTGATGCCAGGTGGACACTGGAAATATCAGGGGAAACACTTTGTAAAGTACATTACTGTCTAACCACTATGCTGTACACCTTAAACTAACACAAAATAATATTGAATGTAACCTGTAATTGAAAAAATAAAATCAAATTAGTAGGATTTTAGTAATGATTTAATCACCTATAAAATGTTAATTTAGCTAATTAAAAAGAACATTTAATATTGTTAAAAATAAGCTGCTATCTTTCAATAAAAACAATTTTGTTTTAGCACCTTTGTAGATCACAATATCAAAAAGTTAAAAGATGTCAGGCCTCTATATATTTTTCCTATTCCAAAACCTTTAAATTTGTTTATTACTTTTTTGCTCTGAGACTTCTTACTAGGCAAGGAAAAAACTCTGTTCATCGTTTTTGAAAGAATGTGATTGTACTTCTAATATCCGCTCCATCTGTGGTCCCTCTGAAGCTTAATCAGGAAGACAGACACTTGGCCTTTATTAATCTTTAGAAAAACTATCAAGACAAAGCCCACAAAGCTAGCAGGTAATGAAACCTTGTCTTTTCCTAAAATGGCAGCAATTCTTTGAGGTATCAATGCCTCCTGACTGATTTGGGAGTTGTACTCCCTATTTTTACTTTGATTCTAACACATAAAGTTTTCATACAAAAATCTTCCTCGAATATTTTTAAAACATTTTGGAGCAGAAAGGTATCAACACTACAAACAATTTAAACATCATTCAAAAAAATTCAATCCCAAACTGAACCAATAAAAAGTCTCTAACAGGAACAGGAGAAGGAAGGATTCCACCCACACACCATTTCTCCTAAATTTCTACTCATTCAGGAAGTAAGCATTTCTTATTTACCATATACCAGCACTAAAACTAAAAAAGAAACATGTCAATCACAATTTAAATACATGAATTTTATTAAAAACTTAGTCTAGACTATGGGAGAAGTTGTGAAAAGGTAGAGAAAAATGCTTTCCAGGGTGGTGCAAGCCTAGAATTTAGTTTCATTTTAAAAGCCAGAAAATGTCTCAAAAATATTCCTATGTGACTAAAAATAGTAATGTCACACTGCTCTATAATGGTTTTCAATAACAAATGTTCACACACTTAAATCAATAGCATAAGCATCATCTTAAAAGACACAAAACTAAAGCATGGATTTCAGACTGCCAGCTGTATTTCCTAATTATTACAATATTGTGGGAAAGGTAACTGAACCACATTCAACTGAAATAACGTAAGTGGAAAGAAAGTCAACCTGACCAGAGGCTTTCCTCTCCCTACATTTTATTATGAAGACACTCAAACATACGGAATAAAAGGGGAAAGACGCTGGTTACCATCACCCTCCATCACCTAAATATTGCAATTAACGTTTTGCCTCTTTTATTTTGTTTATCACGTCTCTTCCTATCTAACCTTCCCACCTCGGTATCTTTATAATTTAAGAAATCTCGATACACTAGATGACTGGGTATGGCATCCATTTTCAAATAAGTAAATTATCACAGAAATTAAACCTAATAAAATTATTGATACCTATTGTCCACTTAATTCCAGGGCAAACACTGTTAACTAAATAGTGTAAACGTTGTCACTAACTTTAAAATGCTTTCATTTCAACTGCTTTCAGTTTCAAGTTGTAAAATGAACTGGTTGCCCTTTTGAGGAACAATTAAAAGGTATTGTTTTCACCCTGGTCAGTTGGCTCAGCAGTAGGTAGAGTGTCGGCCTGGTGTGTGATGTCCCAGGTTCGATTCCTGGTCAGGGCACACAGGAGAAGCAATCATCTGCCTCTCCACTCCTCCCGCTTCCCTTCCTGAAGCCATGGCTTGGTTGGAGTAAGTTGGTCCTGGGCGCTGAGGATGGCTCCATGGCCTTACCTCAGGC
Organism: Rhynchonycteris naso; assembly: GCA_037038555.1. NCBI lineage: Eukaryota > Metazoa > Chordata > Mammalia > Chiroptera > Emballonuridae > Rhynchonycteris > Rhynchonycteris naso. Next base: position 24,669,176 of record CM072999.1, read on the forward strand.
ACTAAAATAGCTCAGTTGCTAAGCAACAGCCCAAGATGGGCAGAGCATCGCCTCATAGGGGGCTTGGCAGGCGGATTCTGGTTGGGGCACACGCAGAAGTCTGTCTCTCTGCATTCCTGCTTCTCACTTAAAGAAAAAAACAACCTGGAGGGGAACACAAAGCGGCAGGCAGGGGTGCTGATGTCCTACTGGCATCTACTGGGTCAAGGCCAGCGATGCTGTTAAACATCCTACAATAATGCTCAGAGCAGCCCTCATGACAGAATTATCTGGCCCAAAAACATCCTTAGTGCAAAGCTAAGAACTCTCATCTAGAGTAATGGACACTGTGGAGGGATGGAGAGGTGTCATGTTTAGGGAGCCTGCACACTTCATTAAATACAGTCAGCCTTCGGGGCAGAGATGTCACTCTCGTGAGGGCTGGGCCAGAGCCTCAATCTGAAACCCCCAGATCCCAGGACCAACAAGAAGGCAGCTGGATCTTCCAGCAAACTGGTGGAACTGATATTCCTCAAGAATTGAACAGATTCCCATTCTCTGCCTAGCCCAAGCAGAAAAAAGAGATCCTATAGCCATGAAAGAGAGATCTAGGCAAGAAAGGAAATAACCTTGTTCATCTCAATGTCCCCAAAGAATAGCATAGCAACTGGAACAGGCATTCAGTAAATGTTACATAAATGAAATAAACTCATTCAAATCTGTTTGCCTCCCTTTGCATGGCCTTTGTGGCTTGTCCCTTTACCTTTCTAATCCTATTTCCTTGTACACAAAATGCGGATGGACTGCTCTGAGGATGTGATAATGCAAGGCATGTGAACCTACTTTGTGAACACTAGACCAATATACAAAGGCAAAGAATTAAATTAGAAAGCTACTTCTAGGGTACTAATCCTTGTATGTGCCTAAATATTATTTTAGAAGCTAACAGTAGTAATTTCCGCACTGACATTCTTATTAAAATAGTAATCAAAATTCTATGGGACTCTCAATTATACCTCAAATAAAAAAATTATATGGATCTCAAATCTATTTTCATTTCAATGGAAAAATAAAATGTAGCCTAGGAAATCTAGCATTTTTCCTGCACTGGGTTTCATCCAAGAGAGAGAGAGAGAGAGAGAGAGAGAGAGAGAGAGAGAAACTGCTCTCTCAACAGACAGTTAAACTCCAAGTGTCTCAAGAAAGGGCTGGTACTTGAATTGAGTTTATTAGGGAAATTATTAATATAGAAGGCTACTATTAATTATTGATACCAGTAATATCATTTATTGAGCTCTACTACAGGCCAGGCAAAGTACTAAGTGCCTTATATTCATTATTACATTGCCTATACCCCAAAACTCTGAGGTAACTATGTCAACCTAATAGTACAGATAATTAGCATGTTAAGCACCTGCCTAATAGTACACAGTGAATAAGCATCAGGGACAGGGTGGAGCAGCTAGCTCCAAAGCCCATGCACCTGCCGAATGGCCACTAAAACATAGCTGGTGCACAGAGATTCACCTCACTTACTAAATAAATGTCAATACTCTTGAGGTTCTTTTGAATTTCAACACTTTTCATTTTCAATCCCTGAAAATGCAAACTGATTAACTGAACTAAAGAAAAAGTGTTTCCTTGCTTTTTGCTAATTAAAACAGATACAGCTGAAATTCTAGCTGTGTTTTGACTACTGATTATCAGCTAAAAATGAGTCATATGTGCTGAACACGAAGAAAACTAATTATAAACTCACAACGGAAAAAAGCTCTCCCCCTTCATGACATATATTGAATTAAACATAAATAAATAAACTTCTGCCCTGCCCTGATGCTTGGGTTAGAGTGTCACCCTGAAGCACAGAGGTTGCCTGTTCGATTCCCGGTCAGGACACATACATGAACAGATCGATGTTCCTGTCTCTGTCTCTCTCTCTCCCTCCTTTTCTAAAACCAATAAAGTAAACACTTAAATAAGTAAATATTCATCTTCAGTATACTTACTTAAAACACAATAAAATATACTTTTGGGGATCTATACCTGTTTGCCCTTATAGTTCCTGAATGCCCTTCTTTTTAAATCAAAATTAAAAAGCTTCTCCTACTAAGTTCTGGGAAAATATTGGTCTGAAATATTACTGAATTTAGCTTCACACTAAGTTAGGGAAAAAATTCAGAAGACGAGTAGTAACCAAACTTCCAGATGACTCACGTCTTGGTATTTCACGCCCTGGTTTTCCATGTAACTAATAACATGGCAGAGAATTCACTTCTGAAAATAGTTTTACTAAGACTGTGGCTTCCATCTTGGGCACTCCGGAGATTCAGTCTCATTCTGTCTCTCTCTCTCTCTCCACCCCACCTCCCCATTAACAGCCCTATGGACGGGCCCGCCTGGAAAGAAACTGAGGCTCTCGGTCCAACAGCCAGAGAGGAGATGAGGTCTGCCAACAGCCCTGAGAGTGAGCTTGGAAGTGGATCCTTCAGCCCTCCTCAAGCCTTGAGACAGCTGCGGTCCCAGCCAGCAATCTGACTGCAACAGTATGCGGGACTCTAAACCAGAATCCAGCTAAGCTGTGCCCTCACTCCTGACTTAGGAACTATGAGACTACACATTTGTTATTTAAAGCTGCTATATGTTAGGACAATTTTTCTGTAGCAATAAATAATACAGAATCTTTATGAATTCTTTTTTGAAAAGAATTCCCTACTTTCTTGCCCTCACAATAAGCTTCTAGTTTCAATAAGACAAATCTCTCTGAATTCCCACAATTGGAAGAAAAAAACACAGGTTGTCCTCTGATGTGAGAACCCACTAGTTCTTTCAAATTCCTAACTACAGAAGACTGTAAATCTAGAGCTGAATGCGAACAGTCTATACCTGTCTCTATTACAATAAGGTATAAAATAAGTTGATCATCTATAATCAAAAGTTGGAATCAAGAAGTACAACCTGGTTCCCTCACTCATTTAAGATTATGAACCAAGTATCTCAATTAAGATATCTATTACATCTAACTTTTTTTTTTAGCTTTTAGGTGTTTTCGTTTTTCAATGGAATTTATTGGAGTGACACTGGTTAATAAAATTACATAGATTTGGGGTGTATCATTTCATAATACATCATCTGTACCCTGTACCATGCATTCACTACCCCATGGCAAGTCTCCTAAAAGAAATAAGCAGGACTGAGTTTATGGCTTACATTATCATGCTAAAAAATATTAAAAGTTTTTCATTTTAATTTTTGTATTACATAATGATGCATTTAACAAAGATTTTAAATTGTCTTAGAATTCAGAAAAACAGCAAGAAAAAATGTCACTCTTACATCCACTGCCCAAAGACATCTTTGCTCAACTTTTTCTCTGTCTTTTTCCTGGGTCAAGGTGGTAATTTGTAACCATACACAACCAGACTTTTGAGACTCCAAGTAAACATGACTAAGGTTTTTCAGAGAACTATCTCACACTGATTGTAAAATTAATACCATAATAAATTTTGAGAATGTATAATGAAGGAGCTTGCTTTTCAGTTTCATTCAGATGGCACCAAGAAAGCAGAGCCTCTCCAACTTCGCAGTTTCATTACCACAGCCATTGCAATCAGTTAGATTTTGCAGATAATGATTTTGCTCAGGACTCTGCTATTGAGCTGGGAGTTGTGCCTAGAGAAGTCCACCCACCCTTTTAAGACTTACCTTTTCTTAGAGCTAACAGTGATTTATCTTGGCTAGATGAAATGTCTTTTCACAGTAAATTTTTAAAGGGCATACACTCTGAGACCTGCATATCGGAGCATGTCTTTGTGCTGCCTTTCTTTAAGAAATGTATCTTAGCTACACATGCAATTCAGGGCGGAGGAGTGGGAGAGCAACCTCTCCCCTGCTCAAAACTCTCCAGACAAGTGTAGCCCTCATATTCAGTACTGTGGGGATGAGTGCCAGCCTTATTGTTTCCATCCCTTTTAAGACTTTTCATTATACTTGCTCCACCCCTACTACCAATGCAGAATGTAAAAATGACCAGGATTTATCTAGGTACAGGTCTCTTCTCGTTAGTTCTCTCTTTTAATCTTTATATTTAATTATTTTTTTTAAGAAACACTTTTTCTCTTCAGATCTGTTTTATTAAATCATTCTTCTAGTACACCTGACAGGGGGTGGCACAGTGGATCAAGCACCGACCTGGAATGCTGTGGTGGCCGGTTCAAAACCCTGGGCTTGCCCTGTCAAGGCACATACAAGAAACTACTATAAATTGATACTTCCTGCTCCTCCTCCCCTTTCTCTCTCTCTCTCACTCCTCTCTGAAAAAAAATAACAGAATAAAATCTTAATGAATAAATATATAAATATTCTTCCAATGCTTTGGTTTCTTCCTTAGGAATATTTATATCCTCACTGACTGGGCCTCTGTTCTCCAGATGTGTTACCTTCTCTCTCTCCTTTTCAGCTCCTCTCTGTATTCTGGGAGGGCTTCTGAAGTTTTCCACATCACCAACTCGTTGTTCAGCAGAATAAACTGTCCTTCATTTTTTTTTCCCTGAAGTGAGAAACGGGGGTGGGGGGGATGGGGGAGTTGGAGGGGCAGACAGACTCCCACATGCGCCCAACCAGGATCCACCCGGCATGCCCACCAGGGAGCGATGCTCGGCCCCTCTGGGACGTTGCTCTGCTGCAACCGGAGCCATTCTAGCGCCTGAGGCAGAGGCCATGGAGCCTCCTCAGCTCCCGGGCCAAGTTTGCTCCCATGGAGCCTTGGCTGCAGGAGGGGAAGAGTGAGCTTCTCCTGTGTGCCCTGGCCGGGAATTGAACCCAGGACTTCCACACACTGGGCCAACACTCTATTGCGGAGCCAACCGGCCAAGGCCAACGTCCTTCATTTTAACACTTCAATTACATTTCAAATTTCCCTACAATTTTTCTCTCATACCACTGGGTTTTCAAATAGCCACCTTTCTGTCCTTAGGATATACTGCTCCTGCTCCAAAGAGATTTATCTCCTTGCTTTCTACTGAAGATTTTCTAAAATGCTCTCCTGGTTTCCACTGGCAATCAGTTTCAAGATATGTTCTTCTTCTGAACTTCCAGGATGATGCTATCTTTTCTTCATTCTATAGAACTTGTTTAAAGACCTCCTGTTGAGAACTGGTTGACCTAGAATCTAGTATTTGTCAACAGAAAAGGTATGTAAATTACCTTTAATCTCATTCGGTATTCCCTTGGATATGAGGAATAACATGCTCTGTTCACATCTATAACAGTTCCTCTCCCGTGGTCAGCAAACTCATTCGTCAACAGAGCCAAATATCAACAGTACAACGATTGAAATTTCTTTTGAGAGCCAAATTGTTTAAACTTAAACTACATAGGTAGGTACATCCCTTATTGAGGTAGCGCCCACACGTGGTATTTTGTGGAAGAGCCACACTCAAGGGGCTAAAGAGCCGCATGTGGCTCGCGAGCCGCAGTTTGCCGGCCACTGCTAATTAATTCCCAGTCACTGGCAGGCTTTTATCTCAAAAAGCAATGTTGGACAGGGACAGGATCTTCTAATGCTTACTGTCCGATTCTGACCCGTTTTAGGAGTCTGCAATAAATGAAGGCAAATAAAACTGTACTATTTTCAGAATGCTCTATCAGATCTTTTTCCTTCTCTGCCCATAGCAACAGTAAACTTGATCTTTGGAGACTGAATTTCCTAGGACTCAGTATGCTGTGACCGTCTCCCTCCTACCCTCAAACACAAATATACATACAGAAACACTAAGATTCCCTATCCAAGTGTATTCCAGGAGTGACAGCCTCCAAACAGAAACTGAAAAACAATGATTGGGAAGTAAAGAATAGAACAACACTATGGTTCAAACTGCAGCTGCTCAATTTTCTGATTGAAATGGACCTTGCATTTCTGAAGCCCAGGCTGAGTGCAGAGAAAGCTGCAGGCCTCGGAGCCCACCTTCAGAGCAGGCGCAGGCGCAGGCCCCTGAGGAGGGCTTCCCACTGCACTCTCAGCACAGTTCTATCAGCACTGCAGTGTGGGGAAATCTTGGCAACAGGCCAACTATAAGTCCTAGTTTCTGGTGATGTGAGTGTGTTTTATGCCTTCCTAAGTATTTTAGTGAGCAGCAGAGGCTGCTTATCAGATGCTTTATTACAAAACAAAGTTACGGTGATGGAAAGGAGATCGTGACTGAAACAAAAAAGATAGAATCTCAGTGTCGCAGGGACTTTAGTGGCCCTTCAGTTCATACTCTCCAACTTTACAACACAGGAAGTGGGCACCAAGCCAAAGCGTGAATCCCTCAAGTGATCTAGAACTCATTATAGAGTGAAACAATTCACTTCATCTTTACAGAGTTCTAAGTTTTAGGATGTTATATTTTATACTGAGCCAATACTTAACTCTCTTAACTCTACTTTTTGAGTCCTAGTTCCTTCTTCTGGAGCTACACAGAATAATTCTAGCATTTCTTTCAAGAGACAGATCCACAAATCCACCTCCCAAGTTTTCTTTTTCCATTGTTCCTAAGGATGTACTAGAGCAGGCGTGCCCACACTTTTTCAGTTTGCGAGCTACTTATAAAATGACCAAGTCAAAATGATCTACCTACAATAAAAATGCAAAACATAAATTTATTTCTTCTATATTATCATTATTTAAGTTACTATTATTACTATTTAATATTGTGTATTCTTCTTTCACCTTTCTCCTCACCTCTCTTTTCGGAGGAAAGTCAATGTCATAGTTTTTATGAACAGTCCGAAAAAGCCGCTCCACATTTCCCTTCTTTGGAATAGCAATGGCACACAGACAGATGAGGCAAACGCACTTAGAATATGACATAGTGAAAAAAATCCCCTCCCATTCTGTATGAAAGTGGTAGGTTTTAGGCTTCTTACCCGGACCAGCTACAGCACTCATTTTGATATCCTTTGTTGTATTTAGTTTAAATAAATTGAAGGCTAACTACGCAGCAATGTAACTGAACAAGTTAGCGCAGTTTAACACGCATGCGTAGGGTATCAAAAGTTCAGACGTCAGATTGGCTACCCTGTATGCCAATCAAAAGACAAATGTCGTTTTAATGTCATGCGATCTACCCACACTTCCTTCACAATCGACCAATAGATCACGATCAACGTATTGAGCACGCCTATACTAGCAGAACTTTACCTAAATGTATATAAGCACACTATGCTAGCTATTCAATACTTTTAATGTCAGAGTAGCATTTACAACAATGGTGAATATACTGTTGGCTAGTGTCCCTATTAACAGAATAAAAGACAACATCCTCAACCCACCACATATATTCTTTTCCACAGCTCCAGTCACCCCTGATTAATGACCTCCACTTGCAAAGGAAGCTACTTACCTTAACCATGAAATAATGAATGCTATTGATCCAACAAGCTACTGCTATAGAGTGTTATTGATCACCCAATCTTTGGTTAAAATGGTCCTCGTTTAGCAATTTCACTGTTGCAAACACCTGGAGCAAAGCCTGCTCATAATTAAAGAGTTTGGGGGAGTTAAAGTGAGAGGTGATAGACAGAGATCTCAGCTTTCTGCCATTTATTCTTGCTTCTGAGCTATTGTTTGTGTCAGAAAGGATATTGATTTTCTATAAAAATAAGAAAACAAGAGGCACCAAGGGGCCGCAGAAGGTCAGCTAGGGCTAGAGAAGGAGGGGGAAGGTTTTACACTCTATCTCTGTCACTTGCCTTCCAAGAGAAAGGAATATTTTCTTTCCTATAAGATAAGCCTGTAATACATCACCACAGAAAAGCTTCTGATTGCAACCGCAGGCCATCCCCAAACCAACAGACAAATGAAAGAAAAGGAAGTAAACTATATTCAAAGAGAACAAACAAATGATGTGTTAGGGGAGAGAATAGAGGAAAATTAGACTATGAATTACCTAATTAATAACTGCTATATAGGCAATTTGAATAAAGATCTATAGAAAGTAACTTTATAAAAGAGTTGTTTCATTTTAGAATGCAACAGCCATGCACAGAAAAATATTAAAATAATAACTGATCTTTTTGCAGGCATAAGAAAAATATATCATAACCACTTTTAGTTCCTCAGAACTCAAGGGACTGGTTGGTGTAGAACTGAAAAAAGAGAAAAAGCAAAAAGAATTATTGGTTACGCTTAAAAATACTCCATGTTTAGCCTGACCAGTCGGTGGCGCAGTGGATAGAGTGTCGGACTGGGATGCAGAAGACCCAGGTTCAAGACCCTGAGCTCGCCAGCTTGAGTGCGGGGGCCCATCTGGCTTGAGCAAAAGCTCACCAGCTTGGACCCAAAGTCGCTGGCTCCAGCAAGGGGTTGCTCGGTCTGCTGAAGGCCCGCGGTCAAGGCACATGTGAGAAAGCAATCAATGAACAACTATGGTGTCGCACCGGCAACGAAAAACTAATGATTGATGCTTCTTGTCTCTCTCCGTTCCTGTCTGTCTGTCCCTATCTATCCCTCTCTCTGACTCTCTCTCTGTCCCTGTAAAAAAATAAATTAAATCATTGGAAAAAAAAATACATGTTTAGTTAGCAGAGTGAATTTAAGGAAATTAGAAATAAAATTCTCTAATTGAGACACACATTTTTTAACCTGAAACACCTAATACATGCTTTTTAAAAGAATTCTCTCTAGTCACTGACTAGGCTAAGCTAAAAAATCAATTCATCCTAATAATTTTTCAAGTTGGATCACATAAACTGACAACCCTCAATACCACTGATAAAAAGTTCTACACTTTGATCTGGGAATAACTTGGCACATCCAAGCAAATTTATGAAAAGAGTAACCAAGAGGATTCTTGGAAGTAGTTCTTTTTAATGCAGAAAAACTAAGAAAATTTTGTCAGAATCAACTCACCAACACCATATAATACCCAAATCATATACTATTATCTACTTAAACATACTTTCCTGTTTATAAGGTGTGCTTAATAATTGAGGGCAGATTTTTAGTTCCACTTTATTGCTGAAAGGTTGAACATAATATGCAGTCAAAGAATAAGTAATAATCACCCCTCTTTCCTATAGAGCAGCTTTACGGGGGAAAGATACAAAGCACTTCTGTTTATAACTACAGATGAATCAACACAATCAAAGTAAATTTAAGACTCCTAAATAATCATATTCTAAAGAATTTTTCTTTTTTTTATTTTGCTACTTCTCCACCTATTATTCCTTCATAGCTAGCGCAAGGACTGTGTCATCCACATCACTTAAAACACTCTAAAGTCATGAACCACAGAGAAAGCCCACAGGCAGAAACAAGGTCTCCTCAGTTTGAAACAAGTAAGAAATTCCGTAAGAATTGCTGCCTACCTCAATTTATCCAGGCTCTCAGATAACGGGAATGTATATTTCACATCCTGACTGTAATGTGCAATAGATGGGGAAGAATAAACCAGAAAGACCAAAGGGCCCCATCGCTAGATTATAGGCTCTACATTTGGAACCATACGTGGGTTCTTATCTTAAGAGTCGGCAGAGTTAACTGTCTCTCACACACAATTACATCATAGTTTAACAAGAAATTCTAGGTAAGAAATACACACAAGTTATCATCCCAAAAAGCTATTTTTAAAATCACCACTCTCAACAGTAAGAGATGCTCAATATTGAAACACACTTGAACCCCTCTATTGAGGGTTTCAACATTGTGAAAGGCTTACTCTTTCCTGTTTAATTAAAAATAGCCTGATGAGGCCTGACCTGTGGTTGTGCAGTGAAAAGCATCGACCTGGAACACTGAGGTCACCAGATCAAAACCCTGGGTGTGTCTGGTCCAGGCACATATGGAACTTGATGCTTCCTGCTCCCCCCACCCCCTTCCCTCTCTCCTCTCTAAAATGAATAAATAAAAAATCTTTTTAAAATAATGTTTAGCCTGACCAGGCAATGGCACAGTGGATAGAGCATCAGACTGGGATGCAGAGGACCCAGGTTCAAGACCCTGAGGTCACCAGCTTGAACACGAGCTCACCGGGTTTGAGCAAGGCTCACCAGCTTGGACCCAAGGTCACTGGCTCAAGCAGGGGGTCACTAGGTCTGCTGTAGCCCCCGGTCAAGGCACATATGAGAAAGCAATCAATGAACAACTAAGGAGCCGCAATGAAGAATTGATGCTTCTCATTTCTCTCCCTCCCTGTCTGTCCGTCCCTATCTGTCCCTCTCTCTGACTCTGTCTCTGCCACACACACACACAAAAAAAATGTTTAAAAAAACAGCATGATGAGGGGAAAAAATCTTTATAATCCAAAATCACGCGTATAAATTGGGTTAACAGGCCCGGGAATATACAGTAGAGGAAAATTAAAAAGCCAGGTTATAAGCCTACCTGGTAGTGCAGCCGGAACACAAACCACCTATGAAAGGCACAGGCATGCAGACCTACAAAGCTTTTCCTGTTACTGACAGCCTCGCCTCAGAGTTCCCAAGATTCATGTCTTTGTTTTTTTAGACAAACTTCAAAAGAAGCGAAGTCCTAAGCAAGGTCATACATCCTAAGATTGTAGAAGTTAAGATGACAGAAAAAAGGGTCATGAAAAAGGCTCAAAGAGTAGGAAATAGGGTGGGTACCAACTTAGCAATCAGGTTTGACTGCTAGTTTTGCCACTTTAGGCAAACTATCTGACCCATCTTGACCTCCATTTCCTCTACTATAAAATAGGAACTGCGGTACCTAACCATACGGTGGGGTGTGGACATTGGATAAGAATATATGTCACCTACAATAGCACAGGGCCTGGCACACAGTGTAGTGCTTCATAAATGCTAACTTAATTATCAATAACAGAATACAATGGTGCTCAGTCAAGACTACTCAACCCACCTAGGGAACACCCATAGAGGCATCTGGTTTGATACTATGAAGGACGCTGGGGGAGGGAGGGATAATGTAGAAGTGCCAAATATTCTGCAAGGCATGAGACAGTCCCTCACCACAAAGAACTGCCCCATACAAAATACCAATAGCATCCCCACTGAGAAACAGATATCACATGTTATTATTAATAATAAAGTATCATGATGGGGAGGTTCAGTGTTCCTCGGACTATCTGTATGAGATGTAAAAAATAAAAACTACACTGACATTATAAACATGCACCCATTAAGACAAATTTTCTGGCTCAATGACATTTGACGTAAGACTAATGGGATTCACTACCATAATCTTCTAAGCCTACCATGTGTTCACACAATGTCAGCCATAAAAAATAAACTCAAACTACAAGCGGCAGTAAATAGAATTATAGCCCAGAAGTATCTAAAGCCATGATTCTTATTGGGTAAAGGCAGTACCGAGAACATTTACAAACTCCATGTGCCTGGCACCAGCAGTCACATTACATACATACACACTCACGGCACACACACTAGCCTCTGCTGAGACCCTGGTTTTAAAGAACAATACCTATGCATGAACTCTATGGCACAAACAGCAGTGAATTGTTTTAAAATAAAATTCTGGTTATGCATTTGAGGCACACATTTCAGATAATTTCCAGGAACAAATGTGTTTCTAAGACATTACAGCCTTCTTGACAAAGAAAAATCGAATCATGGATGTTCTTTAAGAAACTGGGTAAACACTAGCTGACTGGTTAAAGGAGAGCTAGTCAGTATTACAGTGGCTGGTTTGAAAGAAAATTGAATTTGTCAAGGCTGGATTTGTACTTTGGGTCAAATTAAATCAGAAGAATCTTTGACTAAGTAAAAGAGAGCTCACCATTCTGACATGTTCTCATCAGAACCCTGTTTTTGTTCATCTGCTTCACACTCCATCCTTTCTTTCCTTCCTGTTTTGCTTAGAAAAGCCCTGTTTTCTGCTGATTCACACAATCCGTGGCCTGACGAGGTCCATGGAGTATTCTCCTTCCAGCGTGACAGACGCTGCTTCTTAGCAGACTTGAACCTACATCCTCTCTCGTAGCTCCAATCTGACACCTTGAGCTTCTGCTGAAGGCTGGCAGCCACCTCTGATGTCACTCGCTTCACCTTCCGCCTACGCCTCAGCGGTCGACAAGGTGCATTTTCAGTAAAGGAGTCAGATTCATGCCAAGAATGTTGCTTACTCTTAACAACGGTGTTGAGAGCTGGGTGACGTTTGGCTACCATCGTGTCATCAGAGTCACTAAAATTGGTGACTGGGGCCATTTCTCGACAGTCCTTAATGGCCTCATCCAGACTGGACTCAGAGGCCTCACTGTAGCAGCAGGTATGCTCTGCCAGGTGAGTGAAATCTGAACGACGCTTCCGGCCTCTCCGTTTACGAAGCTGCCGCCTCTGCTGCCGAGGACTCAAGGCCATCTCTTCCCACAGCTCCCCAAGCTTATTCTGTTCAGATGTCTGTTCCAAGGCTGAGGCTAGGTCATGTACCAGCTCATCCATGAGGCCACATCTACCAAAAGGAAGTTTAAAGAAAAAAAAAGGAAAGGAAAGAGAGCCTGAATAGGATCTGTTGTTTAGGAATAATTTTACAAAACAGATTGTGGCACTGCAGCACCCACTCTGTCTACATAAAATAGTCACCTTTCATCAGGCTACACTTAGAATCCTACGGCCTATGCTCACTTTGGCCACCGAGAACAGGTGCTTGGCCCTTGGTAAACATTTGACACCAACCTGTTTTAAGCTCAAAAACTCACTCACCAGATGACAACTGGTTATTAGCAAAAAACAAGCAAATTCAGGGAAATAAATCTTTCTCCTTTTTCCCCCAATTCAACTTGTCACTAAATTACCTAATGATGAGATCCAAAAACATAAGAGAATGTCTTATCAGACAGGAGCAAAAAAACCCACAACTTTAAAACCATGGATAAAGGGCTGTTTTATGGTCTGGGGTCACTGGTAAGAATGCTTATGGAAAGGAACAGAAAGCCAACCTTAGTGACATTCTTTAAGGAAGACTGCTTGCAGTCTTAGTGACCCAAGAATTTCTAGTGACCCAAGTTTGTACTCTGAATGAAAAAATGATACTAAGTTTACACCCATTCTGATCCCAACTACAACCCAGAAGCTACCAGGTAAAGAACCTTCTAGGAGGGACAGCTGTCAGAGGGAAGGGGGATGAGGAGATGGGATCAGAGAAGATGAAGGGATTAGGGAAATTATATATACATAACACAGAGATACAGATAACAGGACAGCAAATTCCAGAGCAGAGGGAGGAGGGAGTTATAGGAAGGGGGCAAAGGGGGTAACAGGGGACAAAGGGGTGGGGTGAGGGATTTATATTGAGTGAGACACTTGAATCCATGTTAACACAATAAATTAAAACTAATAAAAAAAAATTTTTTAAGAGGATATATTATATATTTTAATAATCGGCAACTTTTAAACATTTCTCCCATCCTTCAGAAAATAAGTAATCATCCTATTTATGTGCTTTTGCAATAGAAAAGCACACAAGAACAGAATATAACTGACAGGGATGGGTGGAATCCTTAAGATTTCTAGCTAACTGCTTTCTAAAATTTCCTATTTTTCTACTAATTCATGTCAAACCATCAAACTTCAGGGGCCACTTCAGAGGCAAACCTTCCGAGAGATGAAAGTCACCAGAGCAATTTTCAAAATGCCTCTTCAAATGGAAACGTCTAACATAATTTCTACAACACCTATTAAATACATATTAAATTAGCACTTGTTCCCTAGCCCTTGTTAAGGTCAAAGTATTTCAAGACCATAATTAGAGCTTAAATCTGTGTGGCGCCACCCTCAGACCATATTTCCATTCGTGCAGTTTACATTTTGCAAAGAACTTTCTAAAACCTACTTCCATGCTGTCCCAATACCAACGAACTCAAAGGCAGGAAAGCAGTCTGCTGGTGGGAGCAATGGAGACGTAGTTTCAAGGTTACCAACCAAACAAAACTTATCGAAGTGTCAAAAGCCACACACAAAAATGACCACTTCCCTTGAGAAAATACGAAGTAGTTTACACTCCCTGACTGGGGTTTGGGAGACAACCGTCCCTAAGACCAAAATAGAGAAACAAGTGGAAACAGCATGTCGGAATCTACAGTACTTCCCAAATAAAGAACTACTACTTTAAAAACTCGGGAAGAGCTGTACAAACTTTAACATGGAACTCGGTTACCAAACGACTTGTAGTCGTATTCCTGTGGAGAATCTTTTCCTGCCTCCCAGATTTGCAATTCGAAAAGCAGGTGACAGAAGAGGCCTGGGCACCCACACCTCCAGTCCAAGAGGACCTCGAGTCCAGGCAGGCACTCGGGGAGAGGAAAGGCTGTCTGGTTTATGCAAAGGAAGAAGGGGAAACTGGTAGAAGGAAGAAGAGAGGCGGGCACAGGGTCGGAGGGGGAGACCAGGTGGGGGCGGAGGAGGTAACTTCTCCTAGCGGTAGGGGTCAGTCCCGTCTAGGAGTGAAACTGCGGAAAAGCAAGTCCTGGAGACTAAGCTCTCTCCGTGACCAGGGGTCGCAACATGGCCACATATGGGGGGGGGGGGAGCGTGTTTCGAAGCACTCTCCCCAACGCACCTGCCCGTCCCCGAAGTCTAGGACGATCACGGCTCTGGACACCAAGCCTTCACGCTGTCGCCCGCCCGAAAGAGCCAGAAAGGAGGTGACTGTCGCCCAGGAGATGGCACGACCCTCAAACCCCAAGACGGAGGCGATGGGCCGTGAAAAGCAAGGCCCTGTCACTCTCGCCCCTCCCGCCGGCCGCCGCGGACCTATGGAGCCTCTGGCCGCTCAGCCACGGCCCAGAGCGGAGCTCCGCTGATACGGCCCCCTGCACCCTGACCCTCTCAGCCCACATCTCCCTCTCACCAGCTGCAGCCAGCACCTCGGTCGGCCACCGTTCTCGGGGCCGAGTCTCCCCGCCGGGGGTCTCCCTCTCTGACCTCATTTCCGGTCTAGGCCGGAGGGGTGGGTTTGTGGCAGAGTGGGAGGAGCTGTCTGCGCGAAAGGGTGCGCCCAGCCCACTGCTTCCGGCCTGCGGCGGCACCTACTTCCGCCCCACGTAGGGCGGAGCCACGAGTAAGCTAGGAGACCCGACGGGGCCAGGAGGGGCTGCGGTTGGGGTGGGGCTGGGCTCAACCCGAAGGGTTAGGTTTCGGTCCTGGGAAGGTCGCCCGCATGCTGGCCTCACTTTCGCCAGGAAATTGGGCGCTAGGGAATGGTGTAGGTCTTGTCCTTGCTTGCTGACCTACTTTCATAAAGGGTGTGTGAAGTTGAGGGGAAATGGATCCTCATTGAACCATTCGAGTTGGTACAATCTTTGGCAGGGTAGTTTTGCAGTTAATTACTCAAGAGTATTAAAACTACACATGCTTTTGAGCAATAAAGCAAGTACTACTGGATTATAACTCAAGAATAAAATATCTATGAGTCATACTGATACAAGCTAATGGTATGAATAGTGATATGAATAAATTAATAGAAAGAACAGTTAACTCTAGTGCAGAAGAATTCCAAATAATTTATGTAGATACTTCACCCTAAAGGGTAACTCCCAACTCCTTAAATGCGGGCTGTGCATGGTGACTTCCAAAGAGTACATACAGTAAGCTGGTAAAAGAGTAACTTGAGAGTAGAGAAACACTTCCTTAGCCAAGTGATCAACGTTAACATCAAAAGTAATAAATCATGTTGACAGTATGTGAAATAGATATGATGAGAGGGGTCTTTATCTCTTTCACTGCCCAAGCCCATAACCCCAGTCTGATCAGAAGAAGTAAATCAGACAAACCCCAGTGAAAATATTCTACAGAATACCTGACCAGTATTCCTCAAAATTGTAAAGGTCATCAAAGACAAGGACAGTCTGAGAAACTGTCACAGCCAAGAGGAGCCTAGGACAACATGACAACTTAATGTAATGTGGTATCCTGAATGGGATACTAAGAAGCAGAAACGACATTACGTAAAAAGTAAAGAAATCTGGATAAAGTATGGGCTTTAGTTAATAATAATATCTTAATACGAGTTCATTAATTGTGACAATGTGCTATACAAATTTGCACAGCTAGAGATGTTGTTAGTAGAGGAAGCTGGGTATGAGGTATACAGGAATGGTTTACAGTGCCTTTTTTGTAAACCTAAACCAATTCTAAAATTAAAATTTTATTTTTTAAAAATGCACATGCCTATTGACCCAGAAATTTAGTCTCTAGGAAATTTATTCTAAGGAAAAATTGGAAATGGGCACAAAAATGTTACATACAAGTAAATTCATCTTTGCAGCATTTTGGAAAGAGAGGTGAAAAGACTGGGAAAAAGCCAAAAACCCTACAACAGCAGTTCGTTATATAAATTATGGTATATCTGGAGCTCTCCTCGTGAGCTCACTGGCAGGCACCTTTTTGCTCCCTCTCCTCCTCTCCTAGAAATGTTTTTCTCTTTTTCCTAAGCTCCCCTTCTTTTGCCTCTGTAACTTGTTTCCTAAAGCCCAGTTTTCCTACCTCTGTGACTTTATAAATAAACTTTCTCTTATGTTTTGGAAATAAATAGATAAATAAATTATGGTACATCTATGGGATGAAATATCTTGCAACCTTTTAAAATTGTTGTGGGTGAGTAATGACATGAAAAGTCATCAATGTCTTTTTTTTTTTTTCTTTTACAGGGACAGAGAGAGAGTCAGAGAGAGGGATAGATAGGGACAGACAGACAGGAACAGAGAGAGGTGAGAAGCATCAATCACTAGTTTTTCATTGCCATTGCGACACCTTAGTTGTTCATTGATTGCTTTCTCGCATGTGCCTTGACCGCGGGCCTTCAGCAGACCGAGCCACCACTTGCTGGAGCCAGCAACCTTGGGTCCAAGCTGGCAAGCTTTTGCTCAAGCCAGATGGGCCCATGCTCAAGCTGGCGACCTCAGGGTCTCAAACCTGGGTCTTATGCATCCCAATCTGACGCTCTATCCACTGCGCCACCACCTGGTCAGGCATCAAAGTCTTATTGTGTACATTTTTGCATGACAGTTACACTTCAATAAAACAGTTACTTTAAAAATACAGAATATGACCCTAATCATGTATAAAACGAAACTAAACCTACATTTGCATAGGAATATGACCAGAATGATACACTACAAACTATCCAAAATAATTCCATTATAAATTATTATATCTATGATCTGTTGTTCTTATGTATTTTCAGAATTTTCTATATGGAAAATTTTCTATTGTGGAAAGAATTAGGGCAGGAGACATAGATGGCTAAGCTTTCAAGCCAGAGTGACTACAAGAGTGGTGGGTGCCATCTGCACAGTTAGAGAAGACGAGAAGAGAAACCGGTTTTGTGGGAAGATAATTAATTCCACTTTGGATATGCTGAACCTGTGATTCCCATGGGACAGAATGATGGAAACATTCAAAAAGTGTCCACAGTCAACAGCCCTCTTTTCTGTTTATAAAGTTCTCCTACACAAATCATATCAGCTTCCATGGTGCCAGTTTCCTCTATCATCACTGAAAGTGTCCACATTTCTTGAAATCCAGGTTTGTTTGGGTTTGTCTTTTTTTTTAGAGAGGGACAGACAGGAAGGGAGAGATATGAGAAGCATCAATTCTTTGTTGCAGCACCTTAGTTGTTCATACATTGCTTTCTCATATGTACCTTGACCAGGGAGCTCCAGTAGAGTAAGTGTCCTTGCTCAAGCCAACTACCTTGGACACAAGCCAGCAACCTTGGGCTTCAAGCCAGCAACCTTTGAACTCAAGCCAGTGACCATGGGGTCATGTCTATGATCCCCCACTTAAGCCAGCAACCCCATGCTCAAGTTGGTGAGCCTGCATTCAAGCCAGATGAGCCTGTGCTTAAGCTGGAGACCTCAGTTTCAAACCTGTGTTCTTTGCATCCCAGGCCCATGCTCTATCCACTGCATCACTGCCTGGTCAGGCAAAATCCAGCTTTTATTTTCAGCTTCCTGCTAGATATCTCCACCTATTTACTCCACTAGCATCTCCAATTTAAGATGACAAAACAAGTTTAGTTTCTTCCATAGTAACTATCAAATCTGCTCCTTCTCCATTGTTCCCTGTTTGAGAGATGTCACCACCAACATAAAATCAGCCAGGTGGGAAACTTCAATGCTTCTTCCTTATAGCTCTTCATCTGATTAAATGCCAAGCCTCATGGATTCTACTTCTACAGTATTCTTGCACCCACCCTCCCTCTTGCTTTCTCTCTGCCATTGGCCTTGTCTCAGTAGGCAGTCATTCTTCTGGATAGTTCAGCTAGACCAAGACTGCTGGGGAGCATGGGGAAGTACAATACATGGACAGCCCACACTGATTTTGTGGAGGGTCCAGAAAGGGAAATCAGAATTTTTGGAACACCACTGTACCAGGGACTGCTCCAGAAATGCATAGAAGATTAAGCTAAATGAAAAAATAATATAGTTATATGTCATCTAATGATGGAGATACGTTCTGAGAAATGTGTCATTTGGTGGGTTCATCATTGTGCAAACATCATAGAGTGCACTTACACAAACTTAGATAGTACAGCCTACTGTATACCTATGCTATATAGTATAGCCTACTGCACCTAGATTATAAACCTGTACAGTATGTTACTGGACTTAATACTGTAGGAAACTATAACACAATGATATTTGTGTATCTAAACATATCAGCATAGAAGAGCTACAGTAAGTAATACAGCACAAAAGATTTTTTTAAATGGTGCACCTGTATAGGGAACTTACCATGAATGGAGCTTGCAGGACTGGAAGTTGCTCTGGGTGGGTGACTGAGTGGTGAGTGAGTGTGAAGACCTAGAACATTATTGCACACTACTGTACACTTTATAAACACGGCCCCACAAGCCCTCCCACTGCTACCTTCTGACAGGGTCAGAAATAGAACATCGAAGCTGTCAAGGCTGCTCCATGAACAAGGGACGTGGGCTGGATTGATTAGACATACTGAGAAGCAACTGGCTGGGGTAAAGTGCAGATCACCATAATAGTGACTGTCAGGAGGGAGTGAAAGGTGCCTGAGGGTCAGGAGGAATAAGCAATCAAGATGGAGAGATCGATAGAGGGGATTATCATGGCGTCGTGGCGTGGGCTATTGCATGTTGGAGCAGTGGTCAGATTAAAGAAATTTTTCGTATTCATTTCTTCTTTTCTGTTTTATAAAAAAAGGTGTTTGGGCTGGCGTTAGCTCAGCAGGTCCTTCGAGTCAACTTTACTTGTTTAAAAAAGGTGTTTAACACGGAGAGGATGAAGAACTGAGGACTCAATATTTTGACTTTAGAACTTTGATTTTGGTTCCATTGACCCTATTTGGTACAAAGGGCTCCCTGTGGCATTGAATTAATGAAAGATATAAAACTTATCTACACTTTACATCATCACAACCTGAAAATATTTCCGAAGTACAGAACAGGCTGGATCCATACTGCCAGAGAAAGCCTCTGCTTTCAAGTACAGCAGCAGGGGCACTCAGTACTTCCAAAGGTTGCTCCCACGGACCTGTGTCCTTGTACAGGATCTCAGGTCCTCAACCAAGAATTTAGAGCAATGTACCCAGAAGACCATCAGGATGGATCTGGAAGGGCTTAAGTGCCCTCTAAATGTGTAGGCCTCAGAGGACAGGTTCCTCTGTGCTGAACCAGGTAAGTGGCTGACTGACTGGGATGTCATCTGTATACTCAGAACTGAGATGTGAGTGACAGGAAATCTGTTGCTCAGTCCCACATATACTGATCCAGTCAGAGAAAAACACAATTCCTCCTGAACCACACATCCTTTTATTTCTTACAGAAAATTTAGCACCATTATAATCTTATGGGTCCACATACGTGCAGTCCATGGTTGAACGTAATGTCGTATGCAGTACATGACTAGTGGTTAACATTTACTGAGCATTCAGTAAGTGCCAGACACTATTCTAAATATTAACGTGAATTAACTTAATAATCATCACTGAAATTTTTTGAAGTAAGTACTATTATCTCCATTTTACAGATGAGAAAACTAAGGCACAGAGAGGTTAAGTTGCTAGCTCGTACAACTGGTAAGTATGTAACCAGGCAGAATGACTTTAGGAACCATGCAATTAACCACTAAATTTTAATGCATCTAAAATGAATGCACATAGAAATACATACATACATAATACATATTAATTGTTAGACATATGTGGATTATACGAAGAGATTTGTACCTCTTTATTTATTGACAAAGTAATTCAATTAATCCTCAAAATTATCCTTTAGGTGCTATTTTCCTGACTTATACAGATGAGGAAACTGAAGCGAGAGAGGTGAAACAGGGTCACAAAGCTGGTATGAAATAACTGTGATTGGAACTAGGCATCTGACTTACTATACTCTCTCCTCCCCTTTTGGAAGGTATTGGACAAGTATTGCCGGCACTGACATTCATTCATTTAATCAGTTTATATTCATTCAGTGAGTGCCTATCATGTTCTAGAAGATTCACCCATGAACAACATAGACCTGCCTTCAGGATGCTTTCCTTCCAGGGAAGGAAGACAAACAGTTGATGTATCAATATATGAACTGCCAAGTGGTAGAAATGTTTGAAGAATAACAGAGAAAGATAAGGGGAAAGGAAATACTGGACGTGGGGACTTGCTACCATTTGGGATAGGTCTCTTTGATAAGAGCTCATCTGAGCAACTACCTCAAAGAAAGGAGGCAATGGGCCGTCCAACTATCTCAGGGACAAACATTCCAGGCAGAGGGAATGGTTAGGGTCAGGGCCATGAGGTGGTGTGTTAGTTTCCTTTGATACTGTAACAAAGTACCAAAACTGAGTGGCTTTAAATAGCAGAAATGTATTCTCTCACAGTTAAACATCTCCAAAATCAAAGCATCAGCAGGGCTGTGCTCCCTCCAAATGCTCTGGGCAAGGATCCTTGTCCCCTCCTAGCTCACGGTGGCTCTTGGCAGTCCTTGGCTTATAGACCTATTACTTCATTCTCTGCCTCCATCTTCACAGGTCAGTCTTCCCTCTGTGTGTGGCTATCTCTTTGTCTCTCCTCTTCTTGTAAGGACACAAGCCATTGGATTGGGGCCCACCCTGATCCAGTAATCTTCATCTTAACTGATAACATCTGCAAAGGCTCTATTTTCAAATAAGTTAACATTCATAGGTACTGGAGGTTAGGACTTGAACATATCATTTTGGGAGACGTACTAGTGCTTTGGTCAGCAAACACATTAGTCAGCAGAGCCAAATATCAACAGTACAACGATTGAAATTTCTTTTGAGAGCCAAATATTTTAAACTTAAACTATATAGGTAGGTACATTCCTTATTGAGGTAGCGCCCACACGTGGTATTTTGTGGAAGAGCCACACTCAAGGGGCCAAAGAGCCACATGTGGCTCGCAAGCCACGGTTTGCCAACCACTGTACTAGTGGCATCATCTTACCCCAGTCCTCCCTCTTGTCACAATTATTTATGTCCCTCTTGCATGCAAAATATTCACATCCCATCCCAGGCACCCAAAAGTCTCATTGAACCATGGTATCAGGCTGGGAATCTAGGATGTTTTAATCTATATTAAAACCAAATGCAACTCCTCAAATGTGACTCTTCTTGATCCAGAAATTAATTAAAAAGACAAGTTGGCACTGTTCTGGCCAAGTTGGTGTAGTGGTGGGGGCTCAGATTATTTAGAATATTTACATTTAATACGATTATTAGTGTATTAGTTTGCTAGGCTGTCATAACAAAGTACTATAGACTAGGTGGCTTAAACAACGGAAATTTATTTTCTCACAATTCTTTTGACTTGAAGTCCAGATTCAGGTGTTGGCAGTTTGGTTTCTTCTGAGCCCTGTCTCCTCGGCTCACAGATAGCTGTCTTCTCTCAGTGTCTTCACATTGTGTTCCCTCTGCATAACTCTGTCTCCCAAATTCCTCTTCTTATAAGGACACCAATCCTATGGATTATGGCCCACACAAGCAACCTCATTTTAACTTAATGAGTTAACTCTTTAAGACCCTATCACTAAATACAGTCTCATTCAGAGGCACTGGGAATTAGGACATCAACAAATAAATGGAAGGAGGGGAAATACAACTCAGCCCATCACAGTTAGGTTTAAATTTACCATCATGCTATTATTTTCTATGTGTCACATACGTTCTTCTTTTCTTTTTCCTTTTTCAGTTTTTTTCTTGTGGATTAAGTGTTTTTTATTATCATTGTTTAGTTTATTAGCTATACTTCTGTTTTTTATTTTTAGTGGTAGCTTTAGGGTTTATAGCATACATCTTTAACTTAGTCTTCCTTCTAGTACTATCATAATACTTTATGCCTAAAAAAAAAAAACAAAACTTTATGCCTAGTAAGAAAAACTTACAACAGTGTCCTTCCATTTCTCTCCTAGCCTGTGTGCTCTTACTGTCAAATATTTTATTTCTACATATGACAGAAATTCCATTATACATTATTTGTTTGTCTTAAGCACTCCATTATCATTTAAAGAGATTTTTAAGATTAAAAAAAATGTTGTAGTTTCACAAATGTCATTTTTTGTGCTTTCCATTCCTTTGTATAGATCTAGATTTTTATGAGGTATAATTTTCCTTCTGCCTGTAGTATCTCCTTTAACATTTCTTGTAGTTCTGGTATGTTGGAAATGATTCCCTAAGGTTTGTCTGAAGTCTTTATAGTGTCTTCATTTGTAAAAGATATTTCGCTGGATATAGAATCCTAGCTTGATACTGTTTTTCTGCCAGTACTTTAAAGATGTTGTTGGTTTATATTATTTCTGAAACAAAATCTACCATTCTTATCTTTTCCCTTTTTACTATTGCTGCAGTTAAGATTTTTTCATTATCATTAATTTTAAGTAATTTGATTAGGATGTATCATTTCATCATGTTTCTTGCCCTCAGAATTCATTGAGCTTCTTAGATCTGTGGGTTTATAATTTTCATTGAATTTTTCAGCTATTATTTATTTGAATATTTCCCCTCCTTTCACTCTTTCTTCACTTTTGGGACTCTGACTGCACATATTTTAGTTTGCATTAAGTTGTTCTTTTTTCTTTCTCTTCTTCTGTTATTTTTTTTCTCTGTGTGTTTTATTTTGGAGAGTTCATATTGCTCTGTCTACAAAGTCATAATTTTTTCTCCTGCAATGTCTAATCTGTAATCTCACCCAATATATTTTTATCTGAGATGTATTTTTATACAAGTTAGATGTGGAGCTTTTAAATATATAATATATATTTATATATGTATATAAAATCTTCCGTGCCTCTCCTTAATATGCTCATGTTTTTCTCCATCTTGTTAAATATATGAAATAATTATATAAGTAGCTAACTAAGTAAAAGTTGTTCAATGTCCTAGTCTAATAGTTCTGTCATCTGTGTAATTCTGGGTCTGTTTTTATTGATTGGTTTGTCTTTACATTATGGTTGTTTCCCTGTTTCGTTGTGCCTGGTAATTTTTTATTGTTTTCTAGACATTACTAATTTTACTTTGTTGGACACTGATGAACTGATGAAACTTTTTGTATTCCTTTCATTATTTAAGGTGAGAAAGTAAATATTACTCCATTATGCTAGAAGCAAAAGGTCTTGTATTACATTGAGAATCTTACACGAGCTAGGGAGACTGGAGGTGAAGAATGGTCTTATTCTCCAATTTGGCAAGTTCTGGGCCCTTTATAGTACCTCTAAATTCTGTTGACAAACTAGTTGTTTTGATTGGTTTTTTTTTTTAGCTCCTCTTTCTCATAGTACTTCATCATATTCAGGTAGTAAGAGCCTTTCAACATACATGGAAATCTCATTACTCAAATTCTTAAGTTCATTAAGTAGTTTTTCTACCTTCCACATTATCTCAGACAATAGTTTTACTGATTGTTTCACCACACATAATATGGGTCACTTTTTTCCAACATGTTCTAGCAGTTTCTCTACCATCTATGCTGGCTTCTACTTGTGTTCCAGTCCCAAAGCTATTGCCAATGTATTTCAGAGTTGAGTTTTACTTTGTTTTTGGCTACAGTAAGTTAGGGACTGGGAGCTCTAGTATATTTTTGTCTGGAACAACTTGGCTCTCCACCATATGTCTACCACATGGCTCCTTCAGGTTGGCACAGTCATCTCGTGACCAGAGGCTAGCTCGGGTATGACTGTGGTAATATTCTAAGAGAGGTACACAGAGATGCACATTATAAGACAGAAACCCACAGCACTCCTTCATGCCTCTGCTTGAATCAAGCCTGTAACTGACCCAATGGCCAAGCCCAGAGTCAGTGTGGAAAGGCACTAACAAAGGGAGTAGATACAGGGAGGCATGAAAAATCAGGGACAGTTATAAAATCAGTCTAAGTCTACTCTCCCTATGAAGTAGGTATTATTATTATTATCATTGTCCCCATTTTACAGACAGAAAACTGAGGCACAGAGAAGTTAAGAAACTTGCCCAAGGTCTCAGCTAATGCGTGATTGAGTTTGGATTTGAATCCAGCTGAGGAGGACCCATGCACAATGCAGTACTGCCCTCTGGGAATAGGCCCAGGGCATTATGGGAGCCTCTTACTCATCTGGATAATGGATCATGCAGCCTTCTTCTGGGGCCTTCCAGGGACTGCAAGCTCATCTCCCCTAACTCAGCCATTTCCCCCCAGATCATCCAGTAGCCATAGACCTCCAAGGTCTGGATCCGGTGGTCAATGGGGGAGGCCCTCCCAGTCCTTATTGCCCGGTCTCCAGTGTCTGTGGCCGCACTGTGAAGCCTTTCAGGGGTTAAAGGCAAGAAAGAGAGAAACAAAAGAAGGAATAAAGTCAAGAAATGTGCCATGAAGCTTCTTGCAGCGCAGAGCAGAGAAAGTCATTTCCAACTTCTTTCATCTCCTAGATGAAGCCACTAAATAAAGGGGCAATGCGGCAAACACAAGGGCTTTTAATCTGTCTCATCTCCTTCATAATAACTGCAAATTTTCTCTGGGCTCCTGGGAGTGAGCCTCTTCCCTGCACTCGGCCTTATCTCCCCCTCCACATTGCGCCGGCGCCGCGCTGCTCCCGATGCGCGCTGCCCGGGCTGCGCGGCGAGGCCTGGGGGACCGGCGCTCCCCGACTCATTGTTCCGCCGGCCCGGGGCTCGGAGGAGGGATGAAGGCCAGTCAAAGGGAAGCGGGCTCGCCGCGGCTTCATTAACCGCAGCCTTTCAGCGACTCGCGTATCAGAGCCAGGCCTTTTCACAGGCACTAATTAGCAATTTGGAGCCTTCACCCCTCTGGAGAGGCGCCTTCAATCTAACAAGTGGGAACAGCGCTGCGCCCCATTTTTTTCTTGCACTTCATATTTATTGTTTTCCATTCTCTCTCTTCTTCTCTCCCCCCACTTCCCACCCGCCGCATTGTCCAGCTCATCGCTGCCAGATAAGGCCTGGGGGGGGGGGGGCATCATTAATCACTCTTAATTCTCTGCTAATGATAACTTTCTCACACTAAGAGAAGTTCATCTTTCTTAGATGTCGAGAGAAAGAGGGGAGTTGGGACGTGGTGCGGGTCGGTGAACACGGAAGGGTGGAGATGACAAAAGGGACTACTCTAATCCTCCTCCCCCACCCAGCTCTCCAACTTTCCCGCCTGACCTGTTGGCCTTACGATTATAAACTCTCATTCTCCTGGCCCCCTCTGCCCAAAAGCAACCTTCTCATTCTTAAAAGTAATAATAATAACTTTTTTTTTTTTTTTTTTTTTATTATTCATTTTTAGAGAAGAGACAGAGAGAGAGAGAGAGAGAGAGAGGAGGGAGGAGCTGGAAGCATCAACTCCCATATGTGCCTTGACCAGACCAGTGCAGGGTTTTGAACTGGCGACCTCAGCGTTCCCAGGTCGACGCTTTATCCACTGCGCCACCACAGGTCAGGCTAATAATAACTTTTAAAAAAATGTTTATGTAATGATTTTAGCAAGAGAGGAGGGGTAGGGTTATAGGAATATACCCTAAGAACACCATAGCACTGTTCGAAAAGAAGAAATGCGTCCCCATGTTTGTGGCAGCATTGTTCACAATAGCGAAGATCTGGAAACAGCCCAAGTGTCCATCAGAAAACGAGTGGATTAAAAAGCTTTGGTACATATATACTATGGAATACTACTCAGCCATAAGAAATGATGACATCAGATCATTTATAACAAAATGGATGGTCCTTGATAACATTATACGGAGTGAAATAAGTAAATCAGAAAAAAAGAAAAACTGAGAACAGCATGATTTCATACATAGGTGGGACATAAAAGTGAGAATATGAGACATGGACAAGAGAGTGGTGGTTACCGGGTGGGGGGAGGGAGGGAAGGGTGGGATAGGGAGGAGGGGAGGGACACAGGGAAAACCAGATAGAAGGTGACAGAGGACAATTTGACTTTGGGTGACGGGTATGCAACACAATTGAATGATAAGATAACCTGGAGATGTTTTCATTGTACATATGTACCCTGATTTATTGGTGTCACCCCATTACAATTAATAATAATAAAATATATATTAAAAAAAGAGAGGAGGGGTAGGGGAGAGGGGGAGAGAGAGAGAGAGAGAGAGAGAGAGAGAGGAACGTTGATCTGTTCCCATATGTGCCCTGACTGGGGATCCAGCCAGCAACTTCTGCACTTCGGGCTGATGTTCTAACTAACTGTGCTGTTCAGCCAGGGCAACCGGTCTTATCCTATAGAAATTTAAGTCCCTCTTTTTTGTTTTTTTTTTTTATTAAATTGTGTTTACATAGATTCTAGTGTCACCCCAAAGAAATTTAAGTCCCTCTTAAAAGTTCAGCTTAGATGCCACCAGCTCTGTGAAGCGAACCCCAATTGTCCTGTTCTGCCTGGACTGCTCTCCCTCCTCCTCCTGAAATTCCCCAGCACTTCATACACCACTCTTAGGGTGAATTCCACCCATGTCATGGTTGTTTAGGACTCAAGCGTAGAGACCACTAAGTCTGTAAAATGTCTATACCCTCCATAGGACCAGTGACAACAAATGTGGATGAATGGCTAATGTTCCTGACTGCCACAGAAGTATACGCTTTTTTTTTTCTTTATTTTACCAGATGTAAATAGCACTTGCTACCAATCAGGTACTGTTCTAAGTCCTTACTAACATTCACTCATTTTGTCCTTATAACCACCCTGTGAGGTAAGTGTGATCCCCATTTTACAGATAAAGAAAGTAAGGCACAGAGAAGTTAAGTAACTTGTCCATGAGAACAGAACTGTTAAGTGGCATATCTGGGATTCAATCCCAGACTGTCTGGCTCCAAAATCTTTGTTTTTCTTTTTCTTTTAAGATTTTATTTATTGATTTTACAGAGGGGCCGGGAAGTGTGCAACACCAACTCATACTTGCTTCATTTCAGTTGCTCATTGGTTGCTATCCCATATGCCTGACCCACACAAGACCAGGGTTTCCAACCAGCGACCTCAGCATTCCAGGTGGATGCTTTATCCACTGTGCCACCACAGGCCAGGCCAGAATCTGTCCTTAAAACTATTTTGGTAGGATGTGATCTTGGATCTTACAAGATCCTGCCTCTCTAGCTGGCTGGAAAAATTGCCTTGGAGGGAAGCCCAAGCCAAAAGTCCAGGCAGGCACAGAAGGGATGATAAAGGTGAGAAATAAGCCAGGCCTTCACCTGGAGAGCCCACACAACCCTGACCTGACACTTGGTGTTTGGTGATTGGCCACAACCCGAGCACTGTCAGTAGTGGCCTAAGCCCTGGGCCCCTGGACCATACAGTGACTCCCTGGCTAACCTAATTCTCCTTCTCACTCCAGGCCCACTCTGCTCATTGAGGCAACAAGAGCAAAAGTCCCCAACAAACTGAGTTCTGCTATATAGCAGTGAGCCGAATGGAGCACCCTGGAGAGGGAGGGTGGGAGGAGGGCCCCTGAAAATCCCCTCCGAATTATAAACATATCCTCTTTAAGTACATTTCTAAGGATAACATTTGTATTACTCTGTCCTGTGCCTGCAGATAGGACCGTGAGTATCTCCTCCATCTCCCCTCCTTTCTCTCTGCTCTGCTGGGAGCAGTCCCTATCTGAAGCGACGCTGGCAATCCGCTTCCCTGCAATTGTTTCTATCGAGGGGAAAAATTAATTTCTGCCTATCGTTAATTGAGAGAATTGTGTGGAGGGTGAGGGAAGGGGAGGGGGAAGAAGAGGAAGGAAGAAGGCGGAGGGAAGCAATCGTGTTATTAACCGTGTCCCTTTCATAAGCAAATATTCTGATTGCCATCAGTGAGATGAGAGGCTCATTAATGCAGGAAGCAGAGAGGTGATTAGAGAACTTTCAAGAGCTATTGAGCTAAGCGGGAGGGAGGGTTGCAGGGATATGGAGGCTGAGGGAATTTGGGAAGGACTGGACTGGGGGGAAAGCCACTGGCCTTGTAGATGGGCTTTCCTGCTCTTCTGCCTCCTCTGCCCTTCTCCCCAGGACTCACTTTCAAACAGTCCCTGAAGCCATCAGCTAGAGTTGGGAAAAATGCAAAAAAGTGATTGAAAACTTTGCAAAAGTCACCTCTTCTCTAAAGACACCAGTCACTCCAATGCTAAACTGGCAGTCTGCAGGGCAGACTTTCTAGCAGTGATACAGGTCTGTCTAGTAGCATGTGTTTTTAAAAAGCATGTCATTGTCTTTACAAGAGTGTCTCTACTCTCTGATTTGCCAGTCCCCCACCAGTTCCTGTTTACTTCCCCCATTCTGCCACACTGTTGATGTCCCTGCTTGGCCTGTGACATCATTTGTGTCTGTACCCCCTGGTCAGGCAGAGAACTGGGAACTGGGGATTGAGAGGGAGGGGATGTGAGAGGAGGTGGGCCTGTGACCGGGTTGACACCACTTCTGATTTCAGCCAGAGCTGTACTGGTCAGGTCCGTATGAACCCAACCCAACCTGCCTTGTGAGGAGACTCACATTTCTCTCCAGTCTTCTGCCCTCAGGACTTCTCCAAGAAGAAGGTGAAGTATTGGAGAGTTTATCCCCCTGGGGCAACCCTTAGCCAATGGGGGATAGAAGCCTGTGGACAGATAGATAATTCTGAGAGGCATTCTATACCTGCTCGGAGAGCCTGGTGGAATCCACCCCACTGCCCTCTCTGTAATACACTCTTTCATTGGCTTTTCCTCTTAATTGGCCTCATTTTCTCCACCCCTCATTCCTACGTCCTGTTGTCCTATCTCAAACTATCTGTACCCAACTCTACTCAAACTCTGCTTTCAGGGGAACACAAACTAAAACAGTGGCCATATGTGTCCCCAATATGAGAGATAAGAGATAGTCACCAGGGAGAAGAGGCAAATGCTGCATCAAATAATGGCTCCATGTGGCTCTGGGCAGCAGTGGTGGTAGACACAAAGGCATGTGCAAGGCCAGAGGAGCCAAGACAACGAGCCAGACACGACACGGAAGCTATAGGTTGAACTCAGGTGCTGCTGAGACAACGTCACATAAGATGCCAGAGATGAGAATGCATTAAAACTGACCCTCTGTCTGCCATGATCAGGGAGAGTGATGTGGGCAGCTCTGTGGCAGCACCACCCAATGGCCAACTCCCCAGGCTGTGGCCAGCCACTGCACCAAGGCACAGGGTACTTCAGACACTGCATGGCCATCACTAGGAGCTTCCAAACACCTCCCAACGTTCTCTCCCAAATGTGGATCCGATCAAGTCCCCATGACAAACGGGAACCCTGCCAGTCCTTCCTCATCCCCAGATTATACAGCAACCCGAATGGATCCCATTGCCTATCTTCAAAGTAAGATCCCCCAGCTGGAGTCACAAAGAGCAGCAGGGCTGCTTCTGGGAAAGGAACCTGGTGGAGACACAGCTCATGCAGGGCTTGAGGGCCAGAGAGCTGTGATGGCTCTCTTCCCAGCCCCCACATCCAAAGGGCATCTGGACTCTCTTCCTAAAACCCAATGTACCCTCCCATCATATTCTGACTCTAAAAGTAGGGGGGCACCAGCAAGGAGACCAAGACCAAAAAAAGAGGCCAAGGAAAAGGAAAAAAGGAGAAGAGAGGAAAGAGAGGGAGAGGTACTTGGAAAATTTCAGAACAATCTCCATTCTCTACAGTGCTTTCTGTTAAAAAAAAAAAAATGGAAAAGGAATGATGGAGAAGGGGAGAGAGTCAGACAAGTTTAATGATGTGTGTTCAAAGCTCAGATTGGAAAAATGACAGAGAAAAGCAGCCTGTTTCGGCACTAATAAATTGTTCTCTGCCGTAAGAGGCGCCTGTCGCGGCATTAATACAGGCCCCTAATACACGGGTCAGGGTTAAGTAATTCTCTCCGGCAACTTAAGCGAATAATGAAGCTGGCAGCGGCTGGTTGTGCGATGGGAGAGATGGTCTATGCCGCCGGCACTTTGTCTTCATTTATTATGCCAGCGGCGGCAGGGACGGGAAGCCTCCGCAGACGAGATATCGCTTCATTTCGGCAAGGTAATGAAAGCCGGGTTGGGGGGAGGATAAACCAATTTGCTGGCTGACACTGGAAGGAGTGATTTGCGGACTCAAGAAGGAAAGAGGAGGCCCCATGGGCAAGGCTTAAACCAAAATGGGCTAAGGTCCATTCCCCTGCACAGAGAGCACGTGGATGCCCAGAGTGAGGACAACTGGACCAGGCTGAGGGTGGGAGCGAGGAACAAACAAGGCCCAAGAGTCAGATGAGTGGAAAGGTGGG
The DNA here is from genome assembly GCA_037038555.1 of Rhynchonycteris naso. Taxonomy (NCBI): domain Eukaryota; kingdom Metazoa; phylum Chordata; class Mammalia; order Chiroptera; family Emballonuridae; genus Rhynchonycteris; species Rhynchonycteris naso. The sequence continues at coordinate 24,699,850 of CM072999.1, forward strand.
TCGAAGGGCCCCCTAGCAGTAGAGGAAGGAACAGAGAACAGACCAAGGGAAAGAAAAGTTGTGCTCACCCTGGCTGAGGTTCAGAAATGAGGCATTATGGGGAAGAAAAGAAACTTGAGGCAGAAGCTGGGTACAATGAAAGGTCAAGGCTAACCCCGAAGAGAATGTTGGATAGGGATTAGAGGGAGAGACTATATGCAGGTTGAAAACAAACTAGGAAAAAAAATACTAGAAATATCTAGAGCTCAACTTTCTTTGAATGGAGAGTCTGAAGCTCCCCCCCCCCAGAACACCCTGATAGTTTACTTCCTGTGTGGACATCGTGGACCAGTTTGGCCATCAGAGCCACCTTTGGCAGCTCTGTCTGTCTTTCAGTGATATCCTCATACAGCAATCTGAGTTGAGGTTGTTATTGGGGGAATAAGTTGGATGTGTGATCACAAACCTAGAGCATCTTTTCCCTCTGGAATGGTCCAAAGGACAGCAGGACCTCTCCCCCACCACCACACATACACACACCCTCATTCTGCCTTAAAAGGAGTAGGGTGACCTCTCCTGGGTTACATACTTGCAGCCGAGTACCTCCCTCTAGCAGCCTGTCCCAATTACAAGGTCCCATTCTCTGCCTCCTGGGAGATAGGCAAGGGAACAGGGCAGAAATGGTCAAGAAGACCCACTCCTGCCAGTCCTCACAGAATGTTGGTAATTGTGTCTGGTTTGTGCTTCAGGGTCACAAATGAACCAGGTGGAACACCCAGAGGAGCAGCCACACCCTCCAGGGGTACATTGCCCTGTTCTTTTCCCAAACACTGTCACCTTTCTTTCTTCCTTTCAAGACCAAGAACTTTGGATAGCTCCAACCAGTCTTCTGGCCAACTAAACAGTTTTTCTTCCTCAATATCCTGTTTTCAAGTCGTCGTCCCCCCCCCTCCCAAGATCTGCAGTGAGCAGATCTGCAGCAGTCCACAGAGAAGAGTCACAACTTCCCCATCTGTCTCTCGCCAGCCTGCACTTCTCTCCCTTTGGCTTGATCCTCCTCCTCCACCCCACACATTCCCAAATAACACTGCCACTTTTCCCCCCTGATGTGGGTTAAGGATTTCCAATAACGACCAAGTATTTGAAGCTTAACACTGCAGTCTCTGGAGGAGCCTGGCCAATTTCACACTAATCTAACCCATGAAGGGAGAGAGCATTGGAAGCAAAAATTACATCAAAGAGAAGTTAATGCTGAGAAGCAGGAGACATAAAAAGGAGCTGCTTTCAGTTTCAAGTGACTACACCAATCTGGATTAAGAGATCAGCCTGCCAAATGCCTGTATCACCATTTCTGTGCCTGTGCACCAGGCAGAATGAAGCCTTGTCCTCAGGGGCCACTCCGGATGGGGGTCAGAGTAGAAAATGAAACTACCAACCTAAGTCCACATTCAGTGACATGAGGCATACATACCTTGGGCTAATGGCTTTGAGGGGGCAAAAAGTTAAAGAGATAGAAGAAAAAAGACTAGAAGGAAACATATCAAAATGCTAACCATCTTTAGGTGACTTTGTTTCCTTCTCTATTACTCCAAGTTTTATGTAATAAATTTATATTACTTTCATAGTGACAAAAATACAATAGATGTTTAAACAGCAATAAAAACTCAATTTTTTTCTCTCCATCTGGAATTTATATCTCCAGGCATTTTCTCTAGCACAGCACTTAGCACAGTTATGTTTATATGTGAAAAATTACTTTTATAAATGACTGCTGAGGAACATGCTGGTGAGGTCAGAGATGGGAGTGTGCGGGGGCATCTATAAGTTAATACACTAATTCTAAGACAGAAACAGCAACCTGAGAAGTTCTAACACTTCAAGTCTCCCTTTTCTGGCAGGATATGGGGGCTCTATTGAATTCTCAGTCCTTCACAGAGAGCATGACTGAATATCATTTATTAAATGAGTAAAGGAATGAGCGAAAGGGAAAACAACAATATCTTCCATTTCATTTGTCCACAGTTAAAATTGCGCCAAAGTAGTCAATTGAGATCTATCCTTCCTTCCCCACAAGCCCCCACTGCCCTCTCCCAGACACTTGACTTGATGCCAGGACGGAATTCTTTTTGCTCTCGTGTCCTCCCAGCAGGACAAGAGTTGCTTAGGCCTCCAGTAGTACCTCTGGCCCTGAGACCACCCATCAGCCCTGATCACTGCTGGGTGTGAGCCCGAAGTCCACTGACCCTGGGGAATGACCCACAGGATAAAGAAGTGGAAGGGGATCCAACCTGCAGTGCCCCCAGGAAGGAGCCGTTTTAAGTGGAGCTGAAGTGAGACCAGCCCCTTGCCCGCCCCTCCCCCTGCCCGGCCCCAGGCAGCAGCCTGACAAGTGTAAATCCTAGAATGAATGAAGGCGCCAGCCTCGCGGAGCTGGTGTCTCCGCGTGCTTCTCCGCGCTGATTGACTTGTCTCCTCTGTGAGGCTGACTCTATCAGCTCCTCGGCGCCTCCAATTCCAGGTGTGATTTAGTTTGGAGATGAGAGGTGACAGTTAACATTGGTACTCGTCACTGTAGATCAGACGCAGTCACGCTGTCTTTCCCCTCTCCTCCTCTCCAGCCCGTGCCGGCCCACCCGCCTCGGAGAGGAGACTAGCAGAGTCCGCGCCCTGGCTCCGGCTGCGCCCACTCACCGCCCTTCCTCCGCTAACACGTCTTCCTTCCCTACAGCTTCCCCCTTCCGCACTCCCAATGGTTTTCCCTGCATACTACACGCTTTGATCTGACCCTCCAACAGCCCCGGAGCTCTTGTTTCCCTGCGAAACCTGAGAAACTTTTCCTTTCTCCACCTCTAGTCTTCTCTCCCTCCTGGTTAGCCCAGCCTCTGGGCGCCCTCAGCCCCGCTTGCCCCTAGCTCAGAATCCCTGCGGGAGCCCAGGAGAGAGAGGGGGAATAGGAGGGGTGGGTACTCACTTACCTAGGGCCTTTCTCAACAGGGGGCAGGATTTGGTTTTGTTTCTTTTACTCTTCCATTGAGGTAGAACTCACACAAACTGCACAATTCTAAGCGTAATACATAGTTCTAAGTGTACACTGTATATATAACCACCCCTGTGGCCATCATCCAAATCAAGCTGTAGAACTTTTCTAGCAGCCTAATGGCCTCCCTCATGTGCTGCCCTTCTCTCAGTCAAGGAGACGTTTGGGATAAAGACCCTGTTGAAAGAAGGCCTAGATTCAATGTGAGCAAAATCTCTCAAGCCTGGAGGTCCCAGAAGTGTCTCGAGATTGCGTGCATGGAAGGAAGTGTTTCTGCACCCCATCTCAGGAGGCCCACGACTTGGGACAGCCAGCTAGTAGAGTGACTTCTGACCTGTGCTCACACTCAACCATCCCCTCTGCTTTGAATAGCTGGAGGTAGGAGTGGAGATCTCCAAAGACTACTTGATCAGCCCCCACCACCCAACAGGGCCACATCCCAAACCATGCTGACCCTTCCAGTTTCTGAAGAGTCACCCCTGTTTCAGCAATGTGTGACCTCGTCAGTGAGTCCATTCATTCTTCCTACAAACCTAGTGCCTCTTTCTTTTCTTGAAGACCATGGCGTTCATTCAATAGGCCTCTGTGAAGAGCCTGGTGTGTTTAAGCCCCAACGTCTTACCCATGCAGGGACATGGAAGACACGGTCCTTTTTAAACAACCTGTAGTCTTGCAGAGGAAGCAGACGTGACTCCCAATCTCTATTCAACAGGGCTAAGTGCTCTGCAGCGAGACAGACAAAGAACCAGAGAAAGAAACAGTAGTTAATTCTACATATGAGGGCGGGGGGGAGAGGACTGAAAAAAGCAGATATTTCAAATATGGCAGAGTAATGGGGATAAGAAACTATGCCAGCCTAATAGTTCTAGACTGCTTAGACACCAAAAATGGGACTCCCATTGGCACTCCAGCCCTCGGCAGCATAAACCTAGGCAAGACATGGGTAGGCACACACTTAGGATCGCCTAAGCTGCATCAGCATCTGCAAATTCTTTTTTTCGTGCAACCACTAAGTATTGGGCGGTGGACAAGGCAGATTAGGTCCTTAACCTCACAGAACTTAAAGAAAGAAGACAATCAGTAAGATACTTTTAAGTTACAATTACATAACTAGGAGTCTGGAGATCCCAGATATTTTTACTGAAGTGTAACATACATGCAGTAAAGTGTACAAATTTTAGTATACAGCTCAATGAACATTTATACACGTGTACACCAGCAGTATGCTGGTATATCTTTAACTGGTTCTGCAGGGGAAAAAGAAGCCTTGAGGGCCATTTTGCCCATCTTCATGGTATAAATACTTTTATCGTGGTCAGTTTCAAGTTATCCACATAATATCACTGAATGCAGAGTTGGGAAGGGGTGCCTACAACTGGCTCTATGAAGTGGTATGAGCCAGTTTGAGTCGGGTCAGCACTCCCCTGTCCACTGCATAACACATTCATGTACTCAGATCATAATAGGGAACAGTTCCAGCACAGCAGAAGTGTCTACCATGCCCCCTTACCATCAAGGGGAGATTTGATTTTTTTAATATTTATTTATTTATTTATTTATTCATTCCAAGGACAGAGAGAGAGAGAGTCAGAGAGATGGATAGATAGGGACAGACAGACAGGAACGGAGAGAGGTGAGAAGCATCAATCACTAGTTTCTCGTTGCTCTTGCGACACCATAGTTGTTCATTGATTGCTTTCTCATATGTGCCTTGACCACGGGCCTTCAGCAGACCAAGCCACCCCTTGCTGGAGCCAGCAACCTTGGGTCCAAGCTGGTGAGCTTTTGCTCAAGCCAGATGGGCCCACGCTCAAGCTGGCGAGCTCGGGGTCTCGAACCTGGGTCTTTCGCATCCCAGTCTGACGCTCTATCCACTGCACTACCGCCTGGTCAGGCTGATATTTTTTAAATTTATATATTTTAAAATTAAAAGTATATATTATTAAGGTATACAACATGATGGTTTGGTATACATATAAATCATGAAATGATTACTGTAGTCAAACTAATTAGGATAGCATCTCACAGTTACCATTTGTGTCTGATAATTGCACTTGAAATCTACTTCCTTAGCACATTTCCTATGTTCCGTACAGTATTATTAGGTGTAGTTATCCTGCCTGTACATTAATTCTTAAGATTTATTCGTTCTATATAACTGCAACTTAGTACTCTTTGACCAAAATCTCCTAAAGGGGATTTTTTTTTTTTTTTTTTTTTTTTTTTACAGAGACAGAGAGAGAGTCAGAGAGAGGGATAGATAGGGACAGACAGACAGGAACAGAGAGAGATGAGAAGCATCAATCATCAGTTTTTTGTTGCGACACCTTAGTTGTTCATTGCTTTCTCACATGTGCCTTGACGGTAGGCCTTCAGTAGACCGAGTAATCCCTCGCTTGAGCCAGTGACTTTGGGTCCAAGCTGGTGAGCTTTGCTCGAACCAGATGAGCCTGCACTCAAGCTGATGACCTTGGGGTCTCAAACCTGGGTCTTCTGCATCCCACTCTGACGATCTATCCACTGTGCCACTGCCTGGTCAGGCGGGAATTTTTTAAGAGTAATAATTTTGTTGAAAAATCTCTAGATGAACCCTGGCAAGAGAGCTTGGTTAGAGCATTATCCTGAAGCTCAGAGGTTGCCAGCTCAATCCCCAGTCAGGGCACTTACAGGAACAGATGTTCCTGTCTCTCTTCTGCTCTCTCCCCTCCTCTCTTTAAAATCAAGAAATAAAAAATAAATAAAATTCTAAAACCCCATTTAAAAAAAATCCTGACCAGTAGTGGGGCAATGGATAGAATGTTGACCTGGAATGCCGAGGACCCAGGTTTGAAAGCCTGAGATTGCCAGCTTGTGCACAGGGTCGCCAGCATGAGCATGGGATCACAGATATGATCCCATATTTTCTGGTTTCAACCTAAAGGTCACTGGCTTGAAGCTCAAGGTTGCTGGCTTGAGCAAGGGTTCACTGGCTATGCTGTAGCCTTCCCCACATCATTAAGGCCCGTGTAAAAAGCAATCAATGAACAATTAAAAATGGCACTCCTATGAATTGATGCTTTCATCTCTCTTTCTTCCTGTCTGTCTCTCTCTTTGTCTTTCTCGCAAAAGGAAGGAGGAAGGAAGGAAGGAAGGAAGGAAGGAAGGAAGGAAGGAAGGAAGGAAGGAAGGAAGGAAAGATGTCAAAAGGTCTTTAGCTGAGATTTGAGCAAAGTCCCTCCGCTCAGGGAGGACCCAGGAGAATCTAGAAGGTTGGTGAGGGGGAATTCCTTGGATAAGTAAAAACTCCTTTCTAGACTTCTAGAAAGTGAAATGCTGAAGAGACAAGGACATTTAACCCTGCAAGCCTCAGAAGCTCTAAGGGACCCCTAGAGATACAATAGGGAGCACTAAGGAAGGGGCTCCAAGAGGGGGAGTAGACAGGCCTCTGGACACCCCAGTCTTCTGATTCAACTTGAGTGGCTCCCCTGATGTGTGCTGTATATCGGGTTTCTGTGCAGAATGTCATCTGCAGAAAAAGTTCTGCAGCTAAAAATAGTCTGTGCCCCCTCATTGCTCCCAATGGTTTCTGCAGCGCTAACAAGCCTTGATTCCCTGGCCACTGTCAGTCCCCTCAGAGCCTTCTTCACTCCCTCCCACCTTCACTGAGCCCTGCACTGGGTCAGGAATAGGCTTCCCACCTTCTCACTCCCTGACACACAGTCCCATTCTGACCTCAGGCCTATCTGTCGTGGCAGCTGCTGAGGATGCAAATTCCTGATCTTTGGGTACCCTGTCACCTTGGGGACAGCTTGAGAGCAGGGAGGCCCTTGGAGTTCTCCTGGGCAAAGGTGGAAGAACAGGGAGGAGAGGAAAACTTGGCCAATGTCATGCTCTTCTTCCAACCCAAGCCAGAATGATCAAGGATCCTAATGATATTTTGATGGACCTCAAAGTTGTTTACACTTGAGAAAGAAAGAAAGAAAAAAAAAAAAGCTGTTTTTGACATCAGAGAGTTGGCCTGGCACTCAAAGGTAGACTGTGGTGCTTTCCTGGTGATTGTAAACAATTTCACAGAACCGAACATCAGACAGAGCCACTCCGTGACCGTGAAGAATCAAGGTGAAAACACAGACAAAAACAAGAACATTCTCCGAAGCACAAATAACCAAGTATCCCCCAGTCTGGGGTAACTCGACTGCTGCTTCTTCACCAATTATTGCTTTAGTCTAGACCTTTTTCTGTCTTCTAGATAAGATTTCTTAAGATACCCAGTCATAGAATTACCCCATCTTCTTGACAGCATCCAACCCAAAGCAAAGCCCTGCTTTCTTGAACCCTCCCCCGAATCTCCTATCATGAGTCCAAATCCAATTATAATTCATTTCTAATACTCTCTTACTGAGACATTCTACAGTTATCCATGGCATGCTTTTGCCTCATAGCAACAAATCAATAAGTCCAACTTTGTTAAACCAGAAGTGCATTCCTGATGGTTTTGGGTTGAGGACGTTGGCACACATGTTATGTTTCCTCTGTTCACAAACCTGAATGCAGAGGCTTAAGAACAGAAGTCGGGTGCATGAGATGAGGGAAGCTGGCAGGGAGGTGAAGGTGGAGGGGCTATGATGGAGCGCTAGCAGGGAAGCAGGGTTCAAGTCATCCGGGACTCACATTTATAGATCAGGCATTTCTCAAATGGGTCTTTTAAAACACATCACAATCCAGCAAAGTGAGGGCTGTGAGCCCCCCTTTTACAGCTGAGTAAGCAGTGTGAGAGAGAACAGTCATTTGTCAGAGCCATACAGGAAATGGCCAGGATTCTAACTCAGGTGTTATGGACTGAATGTTTGTGCCCCACTCCCGCCAAATTCATATGCTGAAGCCCTAACCCCCGATATGATGGTATCTAGAGGTGGGGCCACTAGGTGGTCATTAGGTTTAGATGAGGTCATGAGGGTGGGAATTCCATGATGCGATCAGTATCCTTACAAGAAGATGGAGAGACACCACCAGAGCCTTCTCTCTTCTCCATGTGAGGACACAGCCAGAAGTGGCTATCTACAGGCCAAGAAGCGGGTTTTTCATCAGGGACCAAATTAATCAGTACCTTGATCTTGGGCTTGCCAGCCTCTAGAACTGTGAGAAATAAAGGTCTGTCACTTAAGCCACCCAGTCTATGGTATTTGTTATGGTAGCCTGAGTAATACATAAGGTTTGTCTAAGTTCAAGGTCTATACCAGGGGTAGTCAACCTTTTATACCTACCGCCCACTTTTGTATCTCTGTTAGTAGTAAAATTTTCTAACCGCCCACTGGTTCCACAGTAATGGTGATTTATAAAGTAGGAAAGTAACTTTATAAAATTTATAAAGCAGAGATACAGCAAGTTAAAGCATATAATAATAATTACTTACCAAGTACTTTATGTTGGATTTTTGCTAAGTTTGGCAGAATAAATCTTTTTTTTTTTTTTTTTACAGGGTCAGAGAGAGGGATAGATAGGGACAGAAAGACAGAAATGGAGAGAGATGAGAAGCATCAATCATTAGTTTTTCATTGCCATTGAGATACCATAGTTGTTCATTGATTGCTTTCTCACATGTGCCTTGATCGCGGGCCTTCAGCAGACCAAGCAACCCCTTGCTGGAGCCAGCGACCTTGGGTCCAAGCTGGCGAGCTTTTGCTCAAGCCAGATTGGTCCATGCTCAAGCTGGCGAGCTCAGGGTCTCGAACCTGGGTCCTCCGCATCCCAGTCTGACACTCTATCCACTGCACCTGGTTAGGCAGCAGAATAAATCTTTATAAAACAACTTACTATAGTTAAATCTATCTTTTTATTTATACTTTGCATACATAGAAATTACATTAGTTAATTGAATTATTAGTAGGATCCCTGAGGCTGATGCTGAGAAACTATTGAATATCTGGTTCAATATTTGTGAGGAACAAAAGAAGGTCTCCCCTTTCGAAAATATTCAAGCGGTTTCTTTCTTTCGTCATAATATGATTAACAGCACTAAATCCTGATTCCACAAGATATGAGCTAGGGAAAGATATCAATAAACTGAATAGCATTTTCCACATATTTGGATATAAGACTGGCATTTTTTTATTTTGCCATAGGTTTCCATATCCACCACTGTTGAATTTATGTTTACTTTCTTCATCATATCTGATTTCTAACAGTTCTTCTTGGCAAGTTGTATCAGCCTCTTCAATATTTGCGGTAAAAGGATTTTTCATCCAGTCATATACCTTCAATTTGAAAATATCTTCATATTGTTTTTCCATTCCAATTTAAGTTCATTGAGGTAGCTTCTGAATCTGTCAATATCCTCTGGAGTTACATCATCTTTTATAGATGATAATTGAGGAAACTGATGTAATTCTCTCTTCAATAGATTATGACGAAGTAGTTCAAGTTTGTCAATAAATAATAGCACAATACTTTGGCAACCTATAAAAGGTTTATTAGCTCCTTGAAGCTGCAAATTGACATCGTTACATCTCTTGAAAATATCTGCCAAGTAAAAGGCATCATTCTTTACCATTTTTAACTGTTGACACAGATTGGTCTCATTATTACTTTCAAAAAATTATATGACACTATCATATAATGCTACAAATCTAGCCAAAGATGTACCCTTTGACAGCCACCGAACTTCTGTGCAAAAGTAACTTAATAAAATCTTCATTAATGTCCTGGCAAAGCTGCCAAAACATTCTATCATTCTTTGCATCGGATTTTATCTTGTTTACAGCTCGAATCAGTAGTGCATGCAACAATATTATTCAAAGGAATATTATTTTTTGTAACGTATGTTCTCACAGTATTAAATATAGATAATCCTTTTGTACCTGTGATGAGATTTATTGTGAATAGCATTTCTTCTCGTAATATATTGTTTTCATTAAAATAGCATACATATGCCATCAATAAAGCATCATTATCTGCATTGGTAGGTTTGTCCAATTGCACGGAAAATGAAGAGTTTTGGTGAATACCTTATTAGTTTGTTTTCAACATTAACTGCCATTTCATCAATTCGTTGCTTTACTGTGCTATCGCTTAGGGGCAACGTTTTTAAAATTTAAGGTATATCCTGATGCATTACTGTTAAGATAAATTCTTTTATAGAGGGTATTATTACAGTTTCTCCAATATTATAGCTTTTACCACTTTTTGCAATTATTTGTGAAATGCAATAAGTGGCAATTAATCCATCTTCATTCATTGTATGTTGTTTCTTAAATGATGCAACAATAGTTGAACGATTTTGAAATTTTTTCTATATTTCCTGAAAATATTCAATGGGCTTGTCCTTGTCATTTGGATGCTTTGTAGAAGAATGTTCTCGCAATCAACTCGGCTTCATTGCCTCATTGGATAATGTTTTATGGCACAATAAACACATTGGATGTTGTTTATTTGCAACAGATTCTATGAAACCCATCTTCAGATACTCTGGCGAATAGCTGCGTGCGTTGTTTTTTTGTTTGGTTTTTTTTTGAGACATGGGCTCACGATATTTCATAATATTTTTTTTGAAGCTGTAAGCACGTGCTTGCTCTCAGAAATCTAACTACATACTGACTTTAGTTTTGATTACGTAATGATTTAGCTTCACTTACGTAACGTGAACAAAACTTGTCACTTGAAGTCTGTTGCGTGGTCGCGATGTTACAAGTGTCGTGGTTGAGCAAGAGTCTGTCGAGACGAGACTAAGTTAGTGAGTATCCGTGGTTGTGTGTTTTCTAAAATTTTATGTAGCGGGTGTTGGCCAATGGAATCACTTCTTTGCAATTGGGACGAAGTAGCGAGACATCGGCTAGTTTTGGCAGTCCAAGGGGGTTTCCTAGAATGTCACCCTACCCTAAAATCTGGAAATCGAGATGAAAATATGAGTTGATTGGTGTCTCCATTGTCCGGCAGTTTCTGTCATAGAAAGAAGCGTTGAACCATGAAGTTTATTGTCTTCGGGGTAATAAAATGACGAACTGCTAGTTTTTGGGTGACAATAGTGGTCATAAACTGCCTGCCAGATAGGGCGGCAGGTGTGGACCCGGGGTCAGGTACCAGGCCACTCGCGGATGCGGGCCAGATGGGTGCGAAAGAGGTCGGGTGCGGTCCCAATCCAAATGCCCTGTAACAGAGTCTGACTGCTGTCCTGATCTTGACTGGTCAACAGTTAGTCGATTAGTATGTAATCGTGAGTCGTTTGGTTGCTCGGCTACCGCCCACCATGAAAGCTGGAATGCCCACTAGTGGGCGGTAGGGACCAGGTTGACTACCACTGGTCTATACCATAGAAAGCCACACTCCTTGATCAGTTTTTCTTTCACTTTAATATTAAAATTTTATTATAGAAGTAATACAAAAATAAATTCTCAGTATAAAAAACTTTTATTGATAATGTTTTACTAACCTTAAGTCTTGGTCTCTTCTTGATTTCCCAGAGGTAACCACCATTAGTTATCTGGAGTGTAACCTTTCAGTTCTTTTTCTATGTACTTATATATTATATACATATACAAATACCCTTAGAAAACATACACCATTGTTCCGTGGTGTGGCTTTATTTTTACATAAATGGCTTTCTGTGTGTTGTTCTGTAACTTGTTTTTTATACTCAGCAGTGATTGGAAGCTCCAGAAAGTCTGTCCTATTCACAGCTGTGTCCCTAGGACTTAGAAGGGTGTCTGGCACACAGTAGGTGCTCAGCAAACATTTATTGGTTGGATGAGTGAGTCAGGAGACACTAAATCTTAGAGGCCATTTCCTGTAAATGTCCATAGAGCTACTACGTTCTTTTCACCACCACATGGCGCTCACAGGGCTGGGTAGGGTGTGGTTCAGTACTTTGTATAGCCATCCCCTATTGATGGGCACTTAGGTTGCTCCTGGTTTATCACTGTCACAATGCAGCAGTGGACACTGTACCTGTTTCACAGTGTCCTGTTTGTTTTTAGGATGGACACCAAAATGTAGCATTGTTGGAGCATAAGGAATTCATAGTTTTGGTCTGTTTTCTCTTCCAAATAATCCTTTCCAAGAAAATTTACAATGAACATTCCCATAGCAATTACAAAAGTAGCCATTTCCTCATACTCTTGACAATACCTGACATTTCCACACTTTCTACTTTTTACCTGTTTGATGGGTAAAAGTAATATCTGCTTTAACATTTCTGCCTTTTCTTCTCATGGGTCCCTACTACAATTTTTGTAGAAGAAAAATGAAGGGAGAGATAGAGAAACCTCTGGAGTTTATTCAGGAGAAACTAGGTAAAGTTCTGCTAGCTGACATTTGCTGAGCACAGCCCTGCATGATTTAACTGAGATTCATGTTAAACATATTAGGGTCTAAATCCTGCCCGTGCCCCTTATTAGCCATATGATCCTAAGTGAGTCACTTAGTCTTTCTAAATTTTGGGTCCCCCATCTATTAAAAGAGGATAATTATAATACCCACTTTATAGGACTGTTGGGAGAATTAAATGAGTTAATGTTTTGTCAAATTCTTAAGGTGCCTGCTCATGATGCTATATTAGTGATTGTTACATAATTAAAAATATTATATGCCAGTGTCTATGTCATATATATATATATATATAGAGAGAGAGAGAGAGAGAGAGAGAGAAAGACTCATTTAATTCTCATATCAGTTTAAATTAAATAAATACTATTATTGGTCCCATTTTATAGGAATAAAAACGAGGACAAAGAGGGGTTGAGAAATTTGTCCAAAGTCAAATACTTCTGTTATTACAGGCAGAACTGGGATTTGAACCCAGGAATCCGACGGCACTAAACCTTATGTGTTGTCAGTGTGGTGAAAAAGAAAGGAGGAACCAGATTTCATTTCTAGGCGTAGCTGCAAAAACTCTCAGGGAGGCATTGAGGAAGAGGCCCCCATCGCCTCTGTCAGTGGGCACCCAGCCCTGTCCAGGGTGTACCAGCTTTCAGGGCTGGGGCCCACTCTTACTTCCATCCTCCCTGCACTATAATTCCGGAGACAAACCGCCTGTGTCCCCCTGGCAGCCTGCCACTCCCTTGCTCTGTGACTTGGGTGAGTCTCCCTGGAGAGCCTCTTGTCTCCCTCTGTCAAAATGCAAGCAGGATTGCCTGACCAGGCGGTGGCGCAGTGGATAGAGCGTTGGACTGGGATGTAGAGGACCCAGGTTCGAGACCCCGAGGTCTCCAGCTTAAGCGTGGGCCCATCTGGCTTGAGCAAAAAGCTCACCAGCGTGGACCCAAGGTCGCTGGCTCCAGCAAGAGGTTGCTTGGTCTGCTGAAGGCCCGCGGTCAAGGCACATGTGAGAAAGCAATCAATGAACAACTAAGGTGTTGCGATGGCAAAGAAAAACTAATGACTGATGCTTCTCACCTCTCTCCATTCCTGTCTGTCTGTCCCTATCTATCCCTCTCTCTGACTCTCTCTCTGTCCCTGTAAAAACACAAAACAAAACAAAAAAACGCAAGCAGGATTAAAAGTAGTAACACTTGTAAGAGCCTTGCATACAACAGAGACCCAAGAAAGCCTCACTGCCCTTCCTTCCATCCTGGGCCTTTGGCCCATTTCCAGATTCAACCTCTCCTCAATTCTCTCTTTTCAAAGTCTCATCGTCATGAGAAAGACCTAGGGTCAATGGTGTTCCAAGGTTGGGGCAGTGAACATAATTGACCCCCACTGCAGGAAATAAGGGGGTGCATTGTTTTAAAGAATTTAAAGGCAGTAATGAGACTGAATTTCAGTAGTCAGTATGCTTTTAATTATCACCATGCATAGCAATCCTAACCCATGCCAGCGATAAAATACTCTTTCCTCAACAAACTTTTGTTGGTCCCAGTGCTAAATGCCTGCGCTCGGGCTGGGCCTCGCTACACCTCTGGGTGGGGATCCTACTTGGTGCAGTTGCATCTCTTCCCGCAAGGGGTCCTCGCTGAGGCCTCAAGGGAGGACTCTCACAGGAAGCAAGGTGCAAAGGGGAGGTGGCTCTAGGGACCACAGACAAAACAGTCACCCACCCTGCCAAACCACAACAATTGCGTTGCTTAGGACACTGTGAGCTGTCCAGGCAGGGCTTGGCCAGCATGGCTCCTCTACTCCATGTGCTGTGTTGGGCTTAGTCCAGGGGTCCCCAAACTACGGTCCACAAGCCGCATGAGGCCCCCTGAGGCCATTTATCCGGCCCCGCCGCACTTCCGGAAGGACCACCTCTTTCATTGGTGGTCAGTGAGAGGAGCACAGGATGCATCCGCACCCAAGTTCCCATTGAAATGCTGGTCAGTTTGTTGATTTAAATTTACTTGTTCTTTATTTTAAATATTGTATTTGTTCCCGTTTTGTTTTTTTACTTTAAAATAAGATATGTGCAGTGTGCACAGGGATTTGTTCATAGTTTTTTTTATAGTCCGGCCCGCCAACGGTCTGAGAGACAGTGAACTGGGCCCCTGTGTAAAAAAGTTTGGGGACCCCTGGCTTAGTCTGTGGTTGTGATTTGGGCTGACAAGTACAGAACGGACTCTCTCTCCTGCCGAGCCCCTCAGCTAGGACGGCTGCCACCAGGTCTTTTCTCTCCTCCTGGTCTTCTGTCCTCCAGGGCCTTTGTCTCCACATGACTTCTCTAACAAGGTGACCCAGACTTCTTTACACAGGGGCTCAGAACGCCAAGAGTGTGAAAGTGGAAGCCAGAAGACCTCTTCAGATCTGGGTGTGGAACTTGTACAACCTCACTTTTGCCATAAGTCATAGGATAGTCCAGATTCAACATGGGAGGGACCACACAAGAGTGTGAATTCGTAGAGGCACAGTACTCCAGCCAGCATGGCGCCATCTTGAAGCTGTGACTCACCTGCATTTAGGGAGGGCCTGACCGTGAGTGGCTGGCTGGGCAGCCAGGGGTTCTTTCTGAAGCCTTCCGCAGACACACAGACTCTGGGCAAGGCATGGTCTCCTCAGGACCCTCTAAATCCACCTTCAGCATAACCCTTTCTGACCTTTTCCAGCTCCCATTACACTTCCCCACAGGACTGACCAAGCATGCAGACGCAGGCTAATCTGCCATTCAGTGTGCCGACAGGCCCAGCAATCGGGGCTTGGCCCACCCCCCTCCCGAGCAGACGCAATGGCCTTCTAGAGCAGAAACTTCCAACATTGCAGCAAGTAGGTAAGAGAGAGGTTCCTGACCAGGTAGCTGGGAGCCCACTGATGCCAGGGGAAGCGCCAAGCAGTCCAGGAAAGAGTGAGCCTCGGCCCAGAACATTGGGGGTGTTTTCGTTTCAGTTACCTTCTGAGTTTGCTCCATCTGTGTCTTTTCTCAATAGTTCCCTACAAACCCCATAACAATAATGGCGGCAGACAGTGCTTGCCCTGTTCCAGGCATTGTGCTGTGGGCTTGGGGGACCATCTCACAGCGGGGAGGGTGCTGCTGACCCAGAGCCGCCAATGCTCTCTGTCCCTTGGTGCCCTGAGCTCACTCCTGAGGCCCGTTACCCACAGCCCCTTCCAGCAGGTGCTTCGGGCACCTCCTAGCATCACCGCCCTCCCCCGCTCCTTGAGCTGCGCCCACCCAAGTGTGTATACCTATTATGAGAAGGGGGAAAGCAGCCCAGCCGTATGTCACAGGAGTGATAATTACATCTCAAACTCCCATCATGCCGTCTGCTGCTGACCTCTCACCCTTCCTCTCTTTTAATCACCCCCTGGCATCACTCACTGTGACAGAGCAGCAGCACAGGCCCTGTGACCTGTCAGCCTGGGGACATGACTTATAGGGCCTTGCAGGTGGACAAAGGGAAGGGAGATAGGCCACATAAATCTCCCGAGTGAATAAAAGAGAGTAATGGGGTGCACTCCCCGGCCTGCGTGAGCAGATTCCCGTGGTCTCGTTATTTGGCTCAGAGTTACGGTGATAAGGAAGTGGCCTAGGCTGACATGTGGGTCCCAATCAACCTTGCCAAAGCCAGCAGCCTCCACATGAGCCCCAATGTCATGTCCACCTCACTGTCCCCGGGGAGAATGGGATAAACGAGGCCAGCTGGCTCTTAGGCTGGTTTATCGCAACCCCGAGAGGAGGGGAAGAAGGAGGGGAGAAAACTAGCCTGTAGCCAAGCACCCCCTGTCTTGACCCCTCCTTGGATTGGCCTCTCAAGAGCTTCTTCTCGGCAGCAAACAGGACAGGAACATCACCAGGCCTGGAGCATTTCCCAATTTCTAGAAAGAGCCTGAAGTGGGGCCTCCTGCCTGGTGATAGCTCACCTGAACAGAGGGCCTTGGGAGGACAACATCAAGGTTGTGTGAGGACTCATCAGGGCCTTTCCAGCGTTAACTGATTAGCATCTGAGAAGAAATGGAATCTGATGGCCTGAATCCCTGACCCAGGCTGGCATGTACCACTTCCATGGCTGGACCTTGGGGGTCAGGATGAGTCAATCGTTCTGAAATGCACTCATTCATAAGACACCAGCTAGCTTCCAAGTCTTTTTTTACTCAGGGATTTCAGACTGGGTCACATAAGCCAAAAATGGATCCACAGGTGCCTGTTATTTGGTCTGCACTTGTTTTAGCAAGTTAGAATTTGCAATTCCTCAGACAGGGCAGGCTCACTCCCTTCCATGCTTCACAGACACCTGCCATCTCACTTGCCTGGTCATTTACATCACCTGCCTCTTCCCTGTAGGGACATGACCTCCACGGAAGCCCCTGGGTTGTCCCAGCCAGACCTTTCATCCTGCTTATGGCCCCTTCTCCACCTCCACACCTACAGCCAGCCTCCTCCACCTGGCAGGACAGTGCATTACCTCCCTCAAACCCTTAGAGCTTTGGCTGCATCTGAGCATCCTAATCCCTGAGGTGTCAGCACCATCCCCCCTGGGGCAGATGGAGAACATGAGTCAGAGTGATTAACTGGCTTGTTTTGGACCACTCAGCTGGTCAATGAAAGGGAGAAGAGAACTCAGAGAATCTGATTCCAGATGTCTCTTTCCACCAGACCATAATTCTAATGAATCGTTGCTTCCACCACACCCAACTATATAATTTTACAGTTGAATCATTAAATCTCAGAGTTCAAGTACTATTTGGTCCAATTCCATATACTATGCACCAACAGCCTTCATGAACTCAAACATAGATGGTCCCACAACCCCTCCTGGCAGCTCTGGGGCCAAGGAGCTCGCCACCTCAGAAGGGATGGTCTATTCCACCCTCAGGCAGCATTTTCCCTCAGAAAAACATTTTCACTCTTCCTGGAGCCCAAATCCGTGAGGTCCTCTCATCTGGCCATTGGCTCTTCTGCTGCTCTCGGGTCCCACAAGGAACAATCTCATCAACTTTAAGAATCTGAAGACCCTTTGAAGACCCTTTAAAGACCCAACAAGCTCAGTCGCTGTGTCAGTCAGAATCAGAAGGGACAAAATCCTGACCCCAAAGAGAAGTCATTGGCTCATGAGGCTGGCAAAATCCGGGGTTATGGACAGGGACATCCAAGGGTTCAAACAATGTTTTCAGGACACTGTCCCTGTTTCCCACCCGGCCTTACTCTACTTCAAACCCTTCTCAGGCAGATGGTCCTGACACAGTAGCCCTTGACAGACCTGCTTAAATCCCACCAGCCCAGCAAATGCAATGGAAAGAGTTTCTCTTTCCCTGCAATGCCAGAAAAGGCCATGGGTGGGGCTCTCTTGGTTGGGCTTGGGTCATGTGTCCTTCCCTGGACCAGTCTCCATGTCTGAGGAGATACAAATCCCTGAAAGGCCAGGCCTGGATCATACATCCACCCCGCGGGTTGGCCCTGCCTACATGACATAGAGGGTGAGGTGGGGAGGGTCCCCCAGGGAGAACCATGGAGATCTTTCCAGAACAAGGGAGAATAGAGGTTGGGACCAAAACAACAACTGTCCACTGTAGCCGCCATGACTGTGAGGCCCATCCCATCTGGTCCCTCTCTCAGCACTCTCTGTGGTGTTGCTATTCCTCTGTGGGCTATAGTTCAGAGAGCAGAATGCAATGTCCCATGTGTGGTATCAGCTATGCCAAGTGGGTTCCAAATCTCTCCCACCCTCTTCCTAGACACCCTACTTGCATCACACACAAAGGGTCCGGCTTGCTATTATGTGACCACACTGCAGGTCTGGAAATATACACCCAGGATTTCCATCACACGTACTGCCATGCAGCCACCGATGTCCCCTCTGTGTTAGTAGAATAGGGTTTTCTTTAAACAAAGGTGTATGGTTTTATATGTAAACCTATTAAATCTCAGCTCAGCCCCATATTGCTGTCCATTGAATATGATAGCTCTGGCAGTCGTAAACCATGGACATGTGTTTCCTATCTAAGTCCCTGATTCTTAAAAGGGTTTAATAGAATAGGACTAAGAGCAGGGCCTTGTGGCCTGCCACTAGATACTCTATCTAAGCTGACATCAATCCAATGATCAGACCTCTTTAGTGAGAATAATAATAGCATCTATCTCATAAGATGGTCGTGATGATTAAATGAATTAATATTTATAAAGCTCTTAGAATAGAGCCTGACACATGGTAAGTAATATGAAACTGTTTGCTAAACAAACAAATAGCTGGGACTTGATCGACCAAGAAAGGTAAACTAAAACTGTGCTATTATTCAACCCACATTTCTGCATCAGGACCCATGTTTCTACTGAACACCTGCACAGACAAGGATGTGACACTCAATCTCACAGCACAAGGAAGGTGGGGTTGGCTGGTATGAGCAAGACTGGCCCCTAGTGACCCACATACCTTTATACGAGCTCCAAATCCCTATACTGGATAAGCACACTATTCCAATACTGGCATATCAGGATGATGCTCCAACCACTGACCTACCCAGCCAGGAATACCTTAGAAACACCTTAACATCAACACTTAGAATGGCGCTTGACCAAACCACTGGCTATCATAACCTTGCCAAGTGGATGCATCAAATGAACCATCACACAGTAACACTACCTACCTCGTAAGGTTGTTGTGATGATTAAATAATACTTGGAAAGCTCTTAGTACAGGCCTGGTACAGAGTCGGTGCTATGAAAGTGTTTGTTAAGTAAATAAGTAAAGAAGCAAACTAACTAAGTGGGACTTGAACCCAGATCTTCCCCCATCATGGTTTCCAAACTGTGTGCCAAGGTACCCCAGACACCGAAGCACCTGCATGGGACGTTTACATTTTCCTGGGCAAACAACACTGCTCACCTTTCTGCTGCTGCGTGAGCACCAGTTTCTGCATTGGATCACACCGCATTCTTTGCGGTGGTGCCGTGTCCTTCAGAAGTTGGGTGTTCAGGGGTTGTTGTGGTAAAACATCCAGGTGGAGCCGGGAACGAGGGTGTTGGTGTTCAACCTGCTTCTGAGTGTGAGAAGTGTTGTTAACCCTAAGCACACATGTCCACTGGTGCGTGCTTAGGGTTAACAATAAAATAAAATCTTTTCTTTCTTTTTTGACAGAGAGAGAAAGAGAGTCATAGAGAGGGACAGATAGGGACAGACAGGAAGGGAGAGAGATGAGAAGCATCAATTCTTCATTGCAGCACCTTAGTTGTTCATTGATTGCTTTGTCATATGTGCCTTGACCAGGGGGCTACAGCAGAGCAAGTGACTTCTTGCTCAAGCCATCAACTTTGAGCTTCAAGCCAGCTAGCTACCTTTCAGCTCAAGTCAGAAACCATGGGGTCATGTCTATGCTCAAGCCAGCAACCCCGCACTCAAGCTGGTGAGCTCACTCTCAAGCCAGCGACCTCGAGGTTTCAAACCTGGGTCCTCCACATCCCATTCTGACACTGCCTGGTCAGGCAAAATAAAATCTATTCAATGTAAGTGTATGGGCATTATTTTTTCAAATGGCTTATCAGCTGCGAAGCAATACTTAAGCTGTTTAGGCTTAACTACTTAATAAACAAAACTTTTAGGTGTTTCCTTCAACCAATGTTGTAACATGAAAAAATTATAGAGACACTAATAGTGCCAGGAACCGAGAAAGGTTGGGAACCTCTGGTCTTTCTCCTTCCCCACCACACTTCTCCTTGTCGCACCTGATGCTTGTCCACACCCAAATCATTCATTCAATAATTAACTACTTACCTGTTGAGTGCAGGGTCAGCTCACTGTGCTGCGGACAGAGCAGTGAACACACTGAAGAGACTCATCTTTGTGGAGTGTTCCTCAGTGGGATGGAGAGGGCAGAGGGCTGTGAAGACAAGGGCTTATGGGGAGTGACCAGTGGCCGGCAGGTGGTATGGGTTACTGGAGATTGAGCTGAAACTACAGGATCCCAAGGAGCATAACAAGCAAAGCCCCAGGTAGGGCATACAGGTGAAACCAGGAGTTAGGCAGGGGGACCAATGGATTACCTTGCCTACCTTCGGGACAAGCTCAAACCTGGGGTCCCTTTTCCTCTCTGGATGTTGAGTGGAGTCCCCTCCATCATCCCTCCACCATCCCAGAATCCCACCCCAAGTGGGGATCAGTCAAACAGCTCCATCCTTGCCAGGAAAAGGGTTGCCATGCAGTCCTGGAGAAAGAGAAGGGGGAGAGTCCTTCCCTCCCCAGGTTTAGCAGCTGGGCCGGTGCCTCTGAAGAGCTGCAGTGCACAGCCCCCTACCCTCCCCCCATCTGCTGTTTAACGATGATGGAAGCTGCTGTCAGTGTGTGACGACAGTAATAAACACTCTTCTTAATAACACAGGGTGTACCTCTTATTAAAATGAATGGACTCCCATGGCGCAGCCTGGGGCCGCACGGCTGGCAGCCAGCCGGGACAGCAGCCTTCAACTGGAGCACTTTATCGCTGTAATTACTGCCAGGACAGCCCAGTGGGGGCATCGGGGACAGGCTGGGAATGGGTCCTGACCCAGGCCAAGCTCAGAGACATATGCGCCCAGTCGGAGGTGCCTCCACATGAGATCCCAGTGTCCCCTCAGATCTCATACCCTAGAATACACCTTCCCATATTCAAGAGGGCATATACCAACCCATCCAGAGACGGGCACACACACCTGAAGATGACACGGAAACCCTGAAGGGGATGCAAGCAGCAAGAAAAGCTGCCGTGCCCTCAGGGACGGGCCAGTGCCACAGGTCCAAGGGCGAAACAGGGTTGTGCACATAGAGGCGGGGCACAGACCCAGAGCTCAGGGGCACACACAGCTGCGGGGAGCCAGGAACCAGGTCATAACCTACTTGGCAGGGTTGGAGGCCAGGGAGATGCAGGACCCGGTAGAGACCTCAGGGCTCAGGACATCTCCAAATGACGGCTCATGCTCTCATGACACCATGTCATTTAAGGAATAATCATTCGTCACTTTAACACTCGTTCAGTTTGTTGAGGGCGTGTGTGAACGGATGAGCAAGCGGCTTAGTGAATTAAGGAGATGTTTTGCAGGGGAACGTGAGAAAGTATGAGGGATGTTCTGAGAATTCATACACACGTGCACACAGGAAAACACACACTCACAGACACATACATGTGTAGATGGACACATGCACAAACACACACACACACACACTCCTATTTCTGGCACACCCCTTTCTCTGGCTGGCTCAGTCACGGGGTTGGAAGCAAACATACTGTCCTTAACACATGCATGTGACCCTGAGACTCACCATCGCAGACCCCGCTTTTTCAGTTAAGTTTCCTCTTGAGAAGAGAGGGACAGGTGTTTGGGAGGACCCAAGAGAAGGTGAGACAAAAGGACACTAAGGCATCCCACCATGTTTCTTCCCTTTGGCCCTGATGGAGGCCCCTGGCCACCCAGCCTGCTGTGACAAGGTTGAGGTCCCAGCAGGCGGAAGCTCTGCCCTGCCTTCCACAGAGCCCAGGGAGTGTCCCCTTGTTCATGGGGACCTGGAGACCCCTTGGAGACTGTCCACCAGGAGGGCCCTTCCCACAAGGTGTTGTTTCCAAGGTTTCCAACTCTATCCTATGAAGCCCAGGTCTTTATAGAGAGAAAGTGTGTGTGCATGTATGTGTGTGTGTGTGTGGTGTAGGTGTATGGTCTATGCACACCTTTGGGCAGCAGGGATGGCTGGAGTGGGGGAGTGTCTGGGCAGCACGCCCTGCTGGCCCAGATTGCTCTTTTGAAGGCCTCAGTGACTGGGCCCATCAGGCCCTGGGCTGGGAGGGTATAGCAAGGGCTGCCTGTAGAGATATCTAATGGACACGTTGACCAATGAGCACCCATGGTGGAGCCAGGGCCAGGGAGAGCCATGGAGACAAGGCTTGCAATAAACCCCACTTTGGACCCCTCCATCATTTGTGTCTAGGTGGCTTCGAAGGAAATCTTGAATGGAACAGGAAGCTGAGAAGGAGAGTGTGGGCTGGGGTAGGGAAAGGCACAGTCTCACCTATTTTACATAGGCAATGATGATACTAATGACTAAGGTATCTTTGTGTCATACCCACTATGAGCCAGGCGCCTGCTCTCATCTGCCACGTCCCTGTGACCAGAATTGTGATCCACCAGCATCACCTGTGAGCTTATTAGAAGGGAAGGCTCCCAAGGCCACGCCAGACCTGCTGAGTCAGAATTTGCACTTTAACAAACTCCCTGGGTGATCTATAGCCTGGCCTGTAACATTCAGTCCTTAGCACAAGTTCTCAGGAAATGGGTTTGTTTGTTTTTTCTCCAGATTTTACATATGAAGAAACTGGAGCCCACACAGGGTGGATGGAGTTCGCTGTCCAAGGTCACAGGTAGGAAACGGTAGCCTCCAAATGAAATGCGAGCCTGGGGTAGGTAGTACGGCTGCGCAGCCAGGAAAGAAGCCGTGGAAGGTTTATGAGCTGAATCCCGAATTTCGAGATTTTCATTCCGATGTTTTAACCACGTCCTCCCTCAGGCTGCCCAGCAGGACGCTGGGAGCTCCCCTGAGGGAGAGGAAGTTACTCCGCACCCTCAGCCTTAGCCTCCCTCAGCCGGGCTGGGGCTTCCCCTACCAGCGCTGGGCAGCCCCGGGGGGCGGGCACAAGGAGGGCACTGCTCAAGGTGCCTGCCCCTCCTGCAGCTCCAGCTTGGCCCTCAGACAGACTCAGGCCACCAAAGTGGCAGCCTAGGGCCTGCCGGGTTAGTCCCGCTCCCATGAGCAGAGACATTCCCCTACTCGCCCAGGGGCTGGGGCAGGACGTGTCCCCCTCTCGCTCCTGCAGGAAGCCAAGAGCCACGCCACTCTCCGCCAGTGGCATCTCTGCCCCTGGGACTGGGCCCACCACGCTTCTCATTCCAAACCCCTCCATTATTCCTATTAGCTGAGATTGCAGGTTTAGAACACAAACATTGTCACCTGTCACTGCCGCCGCACATCAGTCATCAGCCGGGAATGGTCTCGTCTCCTCCAATCCATCACGCAAGGTTTCTGTCGCTCTCTGTGGGAGACGGCTCTGTAAGCCCTTCCCCCAGTGCCTGGCCCAGGGGCGTGCTGAGGCCAGGTGGGAGAGCAAGGTGGAGAGCTATGACCTCAAGCTGAGGAAAGGGACCTCTCAGGCACAGCGGCCCCTGGAGAACCTGGCCTACCCCACAGAGCAGTCCTGCTTCTGACAGCAGATGAGAGGACAGAGACAGCAGAGCCCCCTCCCCCACTCCCAAGCCCTGGGACAGTGGTTCTTAACCTGGGTTCTATCGAACCCTAGGGGTTCAATGAGTCGGTCTCAGGGGTTCGGAGAAGCCTCTGCCTCGGAGGCCAGAATAAAGTAATACCGTAATTTGTTGTGAGTTCATGCACTTTGTTGGTTTTGTTCTTTGAGCAAGGTGATGTTCATGCACGGCTCATTTTGTGCACCAGTAAAAAAACATATACCTGTGTCTTGAATTTGGAAAAAGAAATCATATTTTATTTATCACTAAAGAAGGGTTCGGTGAATGTGCCTATGAAACTGGTGGGTTCGGTACCTCAAAAAAGGTTAAGAACCACTGCCCTGGGATCTACACTTGCTGCCTCTGAAGCAGCAGTCACCATGGTTAGAATGGCAGATCTTGGGCCTCACCCCTAGGCATTCTGACTCAGCACACCTGGGGTGGGGCCTGAGAATATGCATTTTAACAAGGCTGTTCTATGTGATTCTGAGGCAGGAGGTCCCTGAACCCTAAAGCTGAGAAATTGCTCAAAGAGAACCGAATCAGTTAGGTTAGGCTAAGTTGCACTGCCATAACAAACAGCCCCCAAGTCCTCAGTGTCTTAACAACAATTCATTTCTTGTTTAAGCTATATATGCCCAACGAGACTTGGCAGGAGGCTCTGTTCCCTGAGGTTACTCAGGGACCCAGGCTGACAGAACTCCATCTCCACCAGGTTCTGTGAGGGCCAAGCCAGTGGAGTGGAGCTAGGGGTTTCACATCAGCAAATAAATACTCTGGCTTCAAAGCAACACATAGCACTTCTGCCCACAATCCACTGGCCAAAACTAATCATACAACCTGCCTAACTTCAAGGGGTTGGAGAAGGATAATTCTCTCACATGCCACAAAGACAGAGTGGGATACGGGTGGACAGCTGGGATGTCTGCCACAGCACTGAGGCCAAAAGCCCAGCCTTGCCTGGTGAGCTGGACCCGCTGGCCATGGTAGGTACGGCACAAGATGGAGAGCATGCAGCGTGGGCCTGGCCCCACCCTCCACTCATCTTCTAAGTGTAGTCACGTGCATTATTGCATTGCTGGTTTTTGCTGCAGCAGAATTATTATAAATATATATTATTACTATTACTTTATTTTAGAGATAACGACAGGAATGGAGAGAGATGAGAAGCATCAACTCATAGTTGCGTCACTTTAGCTGTTCACCGATTGCTTTCTCATATGTGCCTTGATGAGGGTAAGGGCTTCAGCCAAGCCAGTGACCCCTTGTTCAAGCCAACAACCTTGGGCTTCAAGCCAGAGACCTTTGAGCTCAAGCCAGTGACATGGGATCATTTTGACGGCCCCACTTTCAAACTGGTGATCCTGTGCTCAAACCGGTGACCTTGGGCTTTCAAACCTGGAACCTCAGCATTCCAGATCGACACTCTACCCACTGCGACACCATCGGTCAGGCTAAATGTATATTATTAACATTATATTGCATTATATATCATATTATATCATACAATACAATACTATACTATATTATTTTGTTTAGCTTTTAGAGCATCTGAGTAGCTCAAGGCCACAGTTAAAGGGAAGGGCTGAATTTAGTGCCCCGGTGTTCAAGCTCCTAGTCCAAGGCCCTTTCAATCGGGTCAAGTCTAGGCAGGGCCAGAGCAGGTTGGCTCCATGAACTTTGTGCTTCTTGGTTTGGGCTGAGCTCCCCACAATGAGCTGGGTCCCTGTACCCCTGGGAAGCCTTATATTAGGTCTCCATTGGTCCAATCCCACTCTCTACCCCTTGTAATGCTACTGGCAGCCCCAGAGATAACCACATTCTTTCTTCTCCATCTACCTGAAGGGAAACTCCATCAGCCCCCCATCACCTGCAGTCTCTCCATCAGCACTCAGCCCACCTTCGCAGGCCCAGCATGCAGAGCATGTGCCAGGGTTCAATTTTAAGGGGCACATAGGTGAAGCAAATGAGTGGTGTGTCCGGGAATAAATGGGGTTGCTGTGGGCTGTCAGGGCAGAAGGCTGTGCGGAGGCGGGGAGACTTGTCTAACCTTTGGGAAATGAAAGGGATGAAAACGGCCTCTAAGTATGACTTTAACTCTGACTGCCTGGCGGTAGAGGGGGCTGATGCAAGCAGGACAGCCTCTTTACACAATCAACCTTCTTGAGTGTTCCTCAGGCCCCAGGGAACCGCGGAGGTCAGCGAGGACCCCGGGCCCGTTGCCCGCCGAGCTGGCCCCCAGGCATGGGGCTGTGCCCCTTTAGGCAGGAACTGGGGCGCTTGCCACTCAGCGAGCACAGACACTGAAATGCGGGGTCACCTCTGTACTTTTCACCTGAAAATAGGCATGCACCCCTCACAGATGCTTTGAATTTTCTCTTGGAAACAATTCAACCTGGAGGCTCAGCGGCTCCTCCATGCCTTCTACCCAAGACCTCATTTTTCCTTTACTGTCCCCTCAGAAGGTCACGGGTGGGGGTGGAGAGGTTGGCCCAGCAAGGTACTCACAGGGTGTCTGGCCTCAGGTTGTGAGACTGCACAGACTAGTGGGGGTGGCGGGGACAGAGTCCCAGTCCAAAGGCTTGGGATGAAGTTCTTGGCTCAGTGATTCCTCACCTCCATGGTCTTGGTAAGTCTCTTAGTCTCCACTTCCTTACCTGTAAAACAGAACAGTAAGACAGTTTACTTCCTAAGACTTCACTTTGCTCCTACAACTATTTGAGCACCTACTATGTGGCAGGCACTATTTTAGGAGCTGGGGGGCACAAGAGAGAGCAAGGCAGAGAGTCCCACAAGGTTTCAGTCAGGGAAGGGGGGCAATAATCAAGTCAAAAAGGAGGCAGTTACAGTTGTGGTGGTACCACGAAGGAGGTAACCAGGCTGATGAGATAAAGGTTGACCAATTGAAGCTGGGAGTTGGCTAATTTAGATGAAAGGTCAGAAAATATCTCTCTGAGGTGGTGGCGTTTGAGCTCAGACTAAAGTACATGTGAAGATCTAAGGCATTTTGTTCAGGCTTAGGGATATGCAAAGGCCCTGTGGCAGAAAGGGGCTTGGCAGGCACAAGAAGGAGTAACCAGTGTGGTTTGAGAGAAGTGCTGAGTGAGATCACCCTAGGAGAAATGTGAGTTCCAATACAAATTCTGATGAGCAAGGTGTAGGAACCAGTAGGTGGAAATTAGGGCCTCTGCCCTCAGACCTGTCCCCTACTGCAGCTGGCTCAGGGGGAACTAGAGTGTTTAGAAGAACGCTGGGCCAGCCAGGCTGCCCTGGGACCACATGAGTCTTCCTGCCTACCCCTGGATAAACTCTGGCACTGCAGGTGACAGAAAGGGGCAGTGGCCCATCAGAGGGGAACAGTTTACCCCCTCTCGGGCCCCAGAGATGTTGGGAAGGGGTGGTACCCTCACTCCTGGCAAAGTATACCTGAACACGTTCTCAGGGAGGGGATAGCTGGGGTCCTGGCACCCACTCAGCAGCCTCATGTCTGCCCTCAAGACCACACACACACAGAGGAAGAGTGACCTCTAGTGATGGGTGCCCCTCAGATGATGTGGCTGCCCAGCGGGCTGCCACCAAGCCCCTGCTTCAGAAACCCAGAGCTGGCAACGGTGGGGCAAGGCTACACAGGAAATGAGGAGTCTCAGGTGACCTGTGATCAAACCCAGAGCACGGGCTATGTGGGAAACAGCTTGGAGCACGGGCCAGGGTGCTCTGCAGGGTCTGGATCCCAGACCAGAGCTCAGACTCTGCATCTCACTGAGATCTTCCCGCCTCAGTCTCCCTTTCTAGGCTTTTCAAGATCTCCATGTGTCTCACATCAAAGCTCTAAGGTAGGTATTGGTCTGTCCATTGTAGAAATGAAGACATGAAGGTACGTTCAGGGCTGGAAAGGGTCGGAACAGAGATTTATGTCAAGATTGGTCAGATCTCGGCCTGACCTGTGGTGGCGCAGTGGATAAAGCGTCGACCTGGGAACACTGAGGTTGCCAGTTCAAAACCCTGCACTGGTCTGGTCAGGGCACATATGGGAGTTGATGCTTCCAGCTCCTCCCCCATTTTTCTCTTTCTCTCTCTCTCTCTCTCTCTCTCTCTCTCTCTCTCTCTCTCTCTCTCACTCTCTCTCCTCTCTAAAAAAAAAAAAAGATTGGTCAGATCTCAAGTGCACCACCTCCTACTGTGCCTCACACTTCCTCTGCCTGCAACTCATCAGGGGACCAGCACTTCCCAGGAAACCGGTGAGTTCCGGGGGCATGCCGGTCCTCGGGGGTTCTGTTTGGGGCTGCATGGTGGAGGAGGCAGGGCCAATTCAGTACCCATGAACACGAAGCCTGTGTGTGCAGAGTCCATGTGTGCACAGGGTCCATGTGTGTGCAGATTCTATGTGTGTGCAGGATCCACATGTGCGCACAGGGTCTGTGTGTGCAGGGTCCATGTGTGTGCACAGGGTCTGTGTGTGTGCAGAGTCTATCTGTGTATGTGCAGGACCTGTGTGTGCACAGAGTCCATGTGTGTGCAAAGTCAGTGGTTACAGGGGGCAATCTTTGCTCTCCCACACAGCCTACCTTTTCTCACAGCCACCCGCCTGGGTCTCTGAGCTCCCAATGTTGGAATCCCTGCCCCTTTTGCAGGGCCTTTTCCCTCCCATGGTGGGCAGGAGGAACACCAGATCCCTTGGTTGCTATGACCAGAGCTCCTAGATCAAAAGCCACGGTCTGTATCAGCCAGCCCTGAATATCCTCTAGGAGGCTGGCCTGGACCTCTGCCTCACCTAATCCTGGTTCTGGGTTTGTGGGTCTTCTAGAGTAGAGACCGGATCTCTCATTGCTTCCAGATTGCCCTGCAGCCTCACTAGAACGGGCTGTCTCGCTCAGGTGGGTTCCAGACAGAGGGAGAGTGTGCTTGCTCTGATCATGTTTTGGGAAGGGAGGGCAACTTACAAGGTCCCCACCAGTTCCGGGTCTTGGAGACGTATGTGAATACCTTCTCAGTGATCTCTCAGTTGGAAGCACCCCCTCCCCAGCTCCCAGCCACAAGAATGTCAGTGCATGAGCTATACGTCAGGCTGTTCCCGGGCTGCAAGCTTAAGCCACCATCCACTTCATTTACGCAACAAAATTGTAGTTAGCACCCTCTACGAGCTCCTAGGAACTGGAGAGATAGAATGAACAAAACAGACAAAATTCCTGGTCTCATGAGGACTAGATTCTTGTCAAACAACAAATAAAAATTAAATAAGAAAATATCCAATGACAAGAAATGTTATACAAAAAAAATGTAAATGATTTGACAGTGACTGACTAGGAAACTCCTTAGCCTGGGTGGTCTGGGGATCTGAATTAAAAGGAGTCAGTATTAGGAAAATAAAGAAAAGAGCATTCTAGATAAAGGGAGGGACTCGTGCAAAAGCCCTGGAATGGGAAGATGCTTGGCATGTTGGAGGAACAGAGGCCAACTAACAACATCTTGTATACTAGGTGGGCAAAAGCAGCTGCACCATTGTTTGAATGGAAAAAGCCATGCAGGTTACGATCATTACAATAACTCCATTAACTCCAAAGAATGTCACAATGGCCCAGTAAACACAGTTTTTCCCACTCACTCCTGTATGTTGAGCAATTAGTATGTGCTGGGCAATATTCTAAAGCCCTTACTATTTGTCTTAACCCACACAACCACCCTACAGAGGAAGGGCTTTATCATTTCTATTCCACAGATGTCAAGAATGAGACATAAAAAGGTTGTCCACGGTCATAAAACCATATGGCAAAGTTGAGATCCAAATCTAGGCAGTCTGTGCTCTTGACCATTGGGCAAGGCAGCCTGAGGCAAGGACAACACTGTAGAAACTGGTTTGGGAGCCTTGAGCACAGATGACATTTGAAGCACCAGGACTGAACAGGTGGCTCAGGCTGATGCGGAAAGAGAAGAGGAAGGAAAGAGGGTGGAGAAAGGTCTATGCCCTGGGCACTCCAGCATTCAGAGATGGCACAGAGCCGACAAGAAGCAGAGAAAGATCAGCCAAGAAGGTGGGAGGGAAACCAGAGCCTTCATTGTCATGGCAACCAAGGGGGAGGCTGACTCAGGAAAAAGGGATAGGTCAGTGATCACCTCTGTCAAATGCTGAGGAGAGGCCAAGTAAGGTGACCACAAGGAAGTGACATTGAATTTGGCATCATGGCCATGGGGAGTCTCTGGTGACCTAGAAAATAACAGTTTAAATGGGACAGAGGACTCAGAAACCCCACGGGAGCGAGTTGAGAGAAGCGGAGGCAGCAAGCTGAGTTGGCTCGGATGTGTGGTGAGAAGATCGCTGGACCAGGAATCCACGCTCTCCCCCATGCACTAGTCCTGTGATCATGAACAAGGGGTCTAACTGGGCTGAGCCTCAGTTTCCTCATCTGTAAAGTGGGGATGATGTTAATACCCACTTTGCGGGACTACAATAAGAAACCCAATGAGAGAAAAGAGAATGCTTTGAAAACCAGGAAGCCCTATGAAGAGACAAGGTATTTTAGGGCTCTCAAATAGCTTCCTTTACGGAGGACTCAGGATTTGCTCCCCTCCCTCTTTTTCTGCTTTAACCATCTGTCTCTTCAATCCAAAATCTGTTCGGCCTGACTCCTGGCCAACCGGAGCCTTCCCTCTCCCTTTGCCCCACCACAGCCCCCTCCTCACCATCCAGGATCAGCTCTGGAGGGTCTCTGATGAATATGCAAATGTCTCCCCAGCCAGCTGGTGTCTGCCTCCCAGAAACACATGTTCCAAAGTCCCTCCGCCTTGCTGGGGACGTGGGCCAGAGCCTCTGCCGGCTCCACGGCCCAGGGAGGACACGTGGCCGGGCAAGGAACGCCACAGCCAGCAGATGGGGAAGGCCTTCCGGGCACAGGCAGAGAGGGCCGGAGCAGGGCGGGGATGTGTGTGGGCAGGCGCACCGGTGGGCACAGGTGCATGCCTGCTCAACACAAGGGCACACCGTCCACGGGGATGCAGTCACCCCTGCTGACCCGTTCAGGGGCTTCTTGGTAAAATGTTAAGGCTTGGGTTTGCAAAATTAGCCTTGCCTACATTATAGACGTAAAGCACTTAATTGCTTCCCAGCCTTTTGGCTAAGAGCAAGTGTAAAATAAAATACTTAAGACCTCTATTAAGAATGATATGAGGGACTCTAGCCTGACCTGTGGTGGCACAGTGGATAAAGCGTCGACCTGGGAACACTGAGGTCGCCAGTTCAAAACCCTGCACTGGTCTGGTCAAGGCACATATGGGAGTTGATGCTTCCGGCTCCTCCCCCATTTCTCTCTGTCTCTCTTTCTCTCTCTCTCCTCTCTAAAATGAATAAATAAAAAGGAAAAATAAATTAAAAAAAAAAAAGAATGATATGAGGGACTCTTATACATTCACCCTCCAGCTTGAGAAATCACACGTTGTTTTCCAAATGCAAGTGGAGGCCCTCAGGCACCCTTCTCCACTATACTCCCTTCCCCCAGGGGAACTGCTGTCCTGAATTCAGTGTTTGTCATCCCTGTACATTTCTTTAGACTTTCAGCAATATAAATATACCCCTGAACAAAATGCACCAATCCTGTGCATGTTTGAAGTTTCTATGGCCACCCTTCATCTTCCTCCTTTCTCAGCTTGCACTTTGGGCTCCACGTTATAATCATGGGACTGAACAACCAGTTGACAAACCACTCAGGTTAACGTGCATCTTGCCCCCATGTTTCACAGAACCCTGATCTCTCGACAGAGGGCATTCGGTCTGTGGCATTGAATCACTGGTTCCCCCAGACCCTCCAGCCCAGACAAAGACTCTGGGGGAAATTCAGCTCAAAATCTCAAGCTATGGCCTTAAAGCTGGAGCCTGTTTCTCTTTGCAGCTGGTTGTCTGTGAAAACCGCAGGAAAAGAGGCCCCTGTGGAGAGAAGGTCCAGTAGAAATCTCTGCTTCTGAACAGTAGGGCTGCAATAATGAGTGGGCTACAACAGGACTGATCATCACTGCCACCACCACCATCATCATTATTACACACCATCATCATCACCGTCATCACCATCATCGTCACCATCATCATCACCATTATCATTGTCACCATCATCACCATCGTCATCATCCACACAACACATACCACGTGCCAGGGGCCACTAAGCACTTTATATGTGTTGACTCATTTGATCCTCACACAATCAATCCTATGGGGTAAATGCAATTATTTTCTAAGTGAGGAAACTGAGGCACAAAATGTTGAAGTAACTCACCAAAGTCACCAGTTAGCGAGCCAGGACTTGAACCTGCGTGACAATGCTACTGTCCCCTGGTGCATCCCATGCGTGCCCCTCCCCGTCGACCAGGTACCGTCACCTCTGGCCCAGGGGTTAGTGTCTCCCGTCATCTACAAGCTTCTGAGCCTGAAGATGCAGCTAAGCTCCCCACAAAGGAGCCCCGTCAGAGCTTCAGACACAGGTCCCAGCAGAGCAAAGATGCGGGGCCCAGATGATTCTTCCCAGCCCCACTACAGGCTGCAGGACCAGCTTCCTGAGGGCACGGTCACTGGAACCCAAGGACAGCTATGGAACTGGCTATTTTGATGCAATGGGCTCCGTCTGCTCAAGATTTTGGGGATAGATGTTTTTTAAGATCCCTTCCATCTCCCAAGTTATACAGCTCTAAAGTAGACAATATAGCAGACACTTCTGTGAAGGCCCAGGAAGTAGATCATTGAGTCTTTGAGGACCGTAGGTCTCTGTCACAAATAGTCAACCTGCTGTTGTATGGTGAAAGAGGACACAGACAACATGTAAACTGGCAGGCGTGGCTGTGTTACAATAAAACGATGTTTCAGACACTGAAATTAGAATTTCATACAATTTTCCACTTGTTACAAAATATTCTTTTTCTTCTGATTCCCCACCACCAACCACTTAAAGGCATAAAAATTTTTCTGAGCTCACAAGTCACATGAAAATGGGCGGTGGGCAGCAGATTGCCAAACCCCACTCTAGTAGGAGAAGCCAGGACTGGGAATCTGGAAGTCCTGGATTTGATTTACACACAGCTCTGCCATATTTTAGCTGTGCAACTAGGAGGCAGTCCATGACCTCTCCGAACCCCACGTCTCCCGGGGACAATGGAGATGCCACCATCTATCCCCCAGTGTGGAGGGACTAACGTGAGAAGATTCAAGGGCATACCATCAGCCCTTGGCAGTAGAGGTGGTCCTCAGGAATGTCAGCAGGTCCACGGTCCTTCTAAGCTGAAAAGTCCAGGATACTGTTCACGCCCTTCCGTTCCCTGCTGCTGCCTCCCTTTGTTCCCCAGCCCTGGGTCACCTCTGCTCCCAGCACCTGCTCCTGTGATTGCCCAAACCACACAGCTGTGAGGAGTCCAGGACGGGTATGTGCTCCACCAGCCACCCTGGGAACCTGTGGCCAAGGCCATGCCCTGAGATGGGGTGTGTAGTCCCCACCACACCACCCACTCCACCCCCAATCCAGAGCCCTCGGGCAGGGGAGGAATTCACACGCCTTGCGTCAGACATTCGGACCTTGGGAAGCTCTTCATGCATGCCTTCTCTTCTAGTGTGGACTGGGACTCTGGCTTGTGCAAGAATCAAGAGTGCCCTTATGTCACCAACGTGGCATGCTTTTTCTGAACACTGCCAAAGGGGAAGAAGTTTAGAGCAGAAGGAAGAGATTGAAGTGGGCATCACGGAACTGTGAGCATCCATCCCCAGGGCCTGGAGCGGAGGTGGGCAGCACTGAGCCCTGGAGAAAGAACCGTGGGCAAAGCCTGGCATGCAGATTCCCTTCCATGAGCCACATGCCGTCTAGATTCCGGCCCCGCTGGGCGAGGAAAGCAGCCAGAGTTTTCCTCTGGTAATTTCAGGCACACATTATGCATGTCTGGGCATGGGGAAGGAGGGACCCAGGGCAAGGAACATCCCAGGCACGTGTCCCCCTGCAACACAACACAGTGTCAGTTTGCTAGGACTGCCATACCAAAATCCCATACGCTGGTGGCTTAAACAACAGAGAGTTTTCTTCTCATAGTTACGGAGGCTGGGAGTCCAAGATCAAGGTGTGGGCACATTTGGTTTCTCCTGCAGCCTCCCTCTGGCTGGCACATGGCTGCCTTCTCACTGTGTCCTCATGTGGTCTTCCATGTGCACGAGCGTCCCTGGTGTCTCTCCCCGTCTTATAAGGGACACCAGTCATGTTGGATTAGTGTCCCCTCACATGACCTCATTTTAACTGACTTGCTGCTTTGAAGGCTCTATCTCCAAATCCAGTCATGTTCTGAGGTCCTGGGGTTTGGACTCTAACATATGAATTTTGGGGTGTGGCACAGTTTAGCACATAGCACGGTCTCCCTACCTCCAAGAGCCTGAGGTCCTCACAGCCTCACACCATGCAGCCCATGGTGATGTGGGCCCTGGGGGAGTCATTGAAAACCCAAGTCCATAGGTTCGTGCAGACAGGAAGGGGCAGCCTCCCAGGGAGAGGGGGAACTGTTTTTGGAAGTTGGGGAGTGTGGGAGTAGGTGTGGGGTTGGTGAGACAGGGGCCTGTGTCAGTGTGACAGCGGTACATTCCTCAAGGGCCCAAATGTGGCTATTTGTGATTCCAGGGAACAGAGGGTTGGAGGGCTCCTGGAGGACACCCCTGAAAGGCCACAGACCACAGACCGCTCTCTGCTGGGCAGCACCTTCTGTTCCAGCTCCTGTAGCTGGCAATACTGAGCTGAGACAGCGGCCCAATCTCTTGATCCAAAGAAAGTTCAACTGCATGCAGCCTGTCAAAATCACTGCCTGGGTCCCCTGGGTCCCCTGGATCCCCTTAGTCTCCCGGGCTCCAGCTACCTCCCTCCATAGCTGACACCCCTCACAAGAGGCACGGGCCTGGGGTGAGTGGGGGATGTGCAGAGGACAGGAGGTGAGGGCACCCAGCATGTCAACATGGCCTTCATCTCAGCTACTCAGGCCTTCCCAAGCCGAGCCCTCTCCTCTGCTCCTGCGGTGGGGAGAACTTCCTCCCCGGTGTGCGGTGTGCTTCCCTCCAGCGCCTCCACCCTGGGCCTGTCCCTCCCCAGCAGACTCGGGGAGGACGCTGGCAGACCGGCTGACACGTGGCGCCTCTCCCTTTGTGCACACCTCCTGGTACAATTATTAAACATAAATGACAAAAGATGTGACCCAAACGATCTGTACTTCTTCTTTCAGCAAGTGCTGCCTGCAGGGCCCTGATTCCAAATTCCGTTTCAATTATCTCGGCCATTTTAGACACAAAGCAGCGGTGTGTGTCATCACCAGAGAGGAAGGAGGCAGAGAGAGGACGGTCTGGTGGCTCAGACTCAGAACGTCTGCCTCTCCGGTCTGAATTTCTACTTGGGGTGATTAAAGGCAGAAAACGCTCGAACATGCCGCATAAGCACACTCCCCAATGCCAGCAAGGTGGGGTCACAGACACACGCCCTGGGTTCTGCAGTCTCTGAGATGAAGCCGCAAAGGCTCCCCGGGGCGACAGTGTGCTGGAGAAGCCCCCTCGCCCTTACCCTCTGCTTCTTCATGGTGGCGCACCCTCACTGGGTTGAACAAGAATAGAAACTTCTGGGAGAAGGAGCCACAACCCCCCCACCCCCAACCCGGCATACATAGTTTGTGGGGCCCAGCAGGAGGAGCCTCACGAAGGAGAGAGGGAACCAGCTGTGAATTTGGCTATGGCCTCTCTCTAGCAGCCCTGGTTCCCATGACACAAAACCGTAAACATGGGAGAATGATTACATCTTGCTCCTCAGTGCGCCCGGCCTGTGGCAATGAAAAGACCAGACTCTAGAGTCCAGAAGGTCCGCCCTAATCCTGGCTCACCATTCACTAGCTAGATGACCTTGAATGAGTTATAGGACCTTGCTAGGCCTCCATCCAGGTCTTCATCTGTGAAACAGGAACGGTCATGTAAACTAAACCTTGCAACCTTAGTACCGAGCCTGGCACATGGTTATATGTGTAGTGAATTCTAGCATTGCAGTTATGACCCAATAAATTCAGAAGTCTGATCTGCTCTCACCAAAGCCACAGGTGTAAACATTCCAGCTGTCCTTCCCCTCCCACCTTGCCACCTCTCTCCCTCTGGGATACCAACGATCCCAATCCAAGGAAGGGCACTGGGGGGCTGGCCAAATGCTGGGTCTGCTGGCCACCTGGTCCCCCAAGGGACCATGGAGAATAGGTCCAGGCCTGGGCAACGGGAGGGCGATTTATAGCCGTGCTTAGGGAGGGCTGGCGAGTCGTTTGTCACTGTGGCCCGGGCACCTTGTTCTACCTGTGTTGAGTGTGTTTTATTGGTGTTGAGCTGAGTGAGGCCAGAGCCAAGTCGGGGATAGGAAACCCACTCAAGTGAAAAATGAGGAAAGCCAAGTGGGATTGAGCAGAGCAAAAGAGGGAGAGCCGGCAGGGCAGAGGGTGAAGGGGTGGATTGTAAAACACAAGACAAATGTGTGCACCTGCCCTGGGGTTCGTGGAGTGGGGCTCCCTGCTCCTGCACCCCCCTGTGGGATGGGGGCCCATGGGGACCCCAGAGGTGCACGAAGCTGCAACGGCAGGTCAGAAACATCAAGAGTAGGTTAGGGTCCAGGGGAGCCCCTGAGCCTATTGGCTGGGGGCAGGGGGGGGGAGGACAAAAGAAAAAAGAGTTTTAAAAAGAAAAACAGACCCATCCTGAGACCCATTCTGCTTCCCTCAGCCTCCCCCCAGCCTGCTCTGGAAAAGAAGGCCGGTGCTCACTGCTTAGCATTTCATAGCCTTCCCTCTGTGTCCCTCAGCACAGAAGCCTCGAGTCCAAAATCATGAAACAAGACGGTTGGGGAGGCAGATGTAGAGATCTTCCTGTTAGAGACAAGAAAGGAAAGAGAGAGAGAGAGAGAGAGAGAGAGAGAGAGAGGACGGCAGAGGAGGAGAGAGAGAAAGAGGGGGAGAGAAGGAGATAGAGAGATAGACACTCGGCTTTGTGCCTGCAACAAGCCACTAAAGGTGCATTTTTAATTAAATTTATACAAAATGTGTCAGTTTTATCTCTAGGTTTCAAACCTGACTCTTTTCTATCAAAGAGGAGTATTGATCTCCACTGCCCCGGAGCTATCTGACTGAATTAAACAGAATAAATAGGAGGAGGAGGACAGAAACAACCAGCAGAAAGGCAAAAATCTAATGGCTCCACAGTCATTTGCTGCAATTAAAAAACAAAACCATTTAGAGAGCCTGTTAACACCTTGAAGTCAGAAAACTCTCCCTTCAAAAAAAAAGGCTCCAAACAGCTCCCAGGCAAAACATTTTAATTGCTCTCAATCCTTCCATCTTTGGCCGCACTTGGGTATCCGTGCCGCTTCCTGCAACAGCCGGCACGTGTATGCTCTGTCCCCAGCGCCCCGTCCACATCAACCCCAAACCCTCATTAGCGCTGAGCACCTCCCAGCCCCGGACACACACTTGGGTCTAATGAGCTGACTCTCTCACTCACTAGGCAACTACCATGACTCTCTCTACCTCAGTTTCCCCAGCTGTAAAAAAGGTGAAAATAATATGCACTTCATATGCTTATTGCAAGGATGAAATCATGTAATATATGAAAGGGTTTCTTCGTGCAATACCTGGAATAGGGTCCATCCACAGAAACTGGCCGATTCCCCTGAAGGGCGGAGGCTTCGTGCAAATACCCACCGTGGCTCTCTTCCCTGTCTAACCAGCAGCGTCCGTGAGGATTTTTCCTACTGTGTTTTCCTATTTGGAGCTCATAAGACTCTGAATTGTGAATCCTGGGCCCCATGACCTCCCATTTTGTCTCTCTGGGCATCAGAAAGGGACATACCAATCAACTAGGGGACTGCAGAGTGATCAACAGGCCAGCAACATGATGGCCCGTCCACCTGGCTCTCTCGCTGCGGCTGGAATCTGCAGCCTCACGGCCTACGACCTGTGAATCTACAGAGCCCTGTACTTTAGAAAGGCCCCCTGTGAGGCTGGGTCTCTGCTGTCCCTGCCTTGAAACTCAATAATTTTTGAATAGTGTCCCAGCATTTTCATGTTTCACCAGGCCCTGCAAGTTATGCAGCTGGTCTTGACCCCCACAGAGCCCCACCCCACCCCAGGTGTTCCCTCTGGACTTAATCCTGCTCAGGACCTCAGAGGTGTCTTTTCTCTTCCTCGCTTTCATCGCCACTAAGACCCCAGGGCACTGGAGACCAGATGTCAAATCCCCGTTCATCACTTCCCCTTCCATCCCAGCACTCTGTGGTCCCAGCACTCCGTGGCATGGTCCCCGGTTCAGTCCCTCAGTACCTCGTATCTGGGGGTTGCAACATTCCTCCCTTCCCTACTGCACAAATCTCTTCCTCTCCAATCCATTCCCAGCAGGGCACATTCCTGCCTGGCCAGTGTCCATCACTAAAGAGAGGTTGGCCCACTAATGTAGTCCTCACAACCACAGCATCAGTACCACTTGGGAGCCCATTAAGTATTCAGATTCATGACCACCTCCTGAGTCAGAATCCCCAGAGGTGCGCCCAGGCATCTGCATTTCACCAGGCCCCCAGGTGATGAGGCTCACTAAGGCTTGAGAAGCACTGCTTCTCAGAGGGCACTGGCCACCAATCACTCCTGCCTCCCCAGCTCTGCAGAACCACTGCAGCCCTTCCTGGGACTTATGCCCCGGCTCTTGGGATCCTTGGGGGAGATGGAATGTCCAGGCCACAGAGCCCATCACTCCTCTGCCTATCAGGAGAACTGATCATCCCCGTCTCCACGTGGCCCGTGGTGGGCTGACCGGCACTGCTTAATTAAATGGGAAAAAGATCAGGTTAATGCCAGATAAGCAGGCAGGATTAAAAAAGACAGAAAGAATGGACAAGGGGGAGCTGTCAGCACCCTGGCCTGTCTAGAGTGATTATTAATAACGATAAGCAGGAGAACGGGAATAATAAAGGAATAATGAACTGGTTCTGAAAGTGACAGGAGATGGAATCTGATAGAAGGCCAAACCCTGAGTGCCTGCTGCCCTGGGGGGTGGGAGAGGCCACAGGAGCAGGGCCTGTTTGTGGTGGAGGCCCAGGGCTGGGGAAATGCAGGGAGGCCAGAAACCAAGAGTCTGGTT
This sequence comes from Rhynchonycteris naso, assembly GCA_037038555.1. Taxonomy (NCBI): domain Eukaryota; kingdom Metazoa; phylum Chordata; class Mammalia; order Chiroptera; family Emballonuridae; genus Rhynchonycteris; species Rhynchonycteris naso. The sequence continues at coordinate 24,738,577 of CM072999.1, forward strand.
TGACCCGGGCCAGTTCAACCTGCATTCACTCTTTCCTCCGGATGACTCTGGATCTTAATGCCAGAAGTCCGTCAAATCCACTGGGGCACATTATTTAAAACACAGATTCCTATTCCTTTCCTCCCTGGCTGCTTGAAGATCAGCGCCATCATGAAAGACACAGTCACTATCCAGAGCAGGAAGGTCATGACCAACGGATTACTTCAGTGGAAACAAATGATCACAGATGTCCCTCACCCTAGGCAGGCAACAATACCTAGGAAAGAAATTCAGGGAAAATTAGCCAAAACGCATAAGCCACATCAGGAGTCATCTTTGGATTTGAATTTGGTAGCGGCAAGACAACTGGCTTTGGCACATGTAAAGCCAGTAGTCAAGGCCACCATCACAGCCGCCTGGCTCATGCAGGTTCGCATTAGATTCGAACAGTCGGTAATGAAACAATGGAGCCAAGAACTGGTGAGCCATCAGCTTTAATTCTAGCTTGCACCCGGTGGGCAAGCAAAAACACACACTGGGCCCCAAAACCCACACATTCAGTGCTCGCAAAGCTACTGACTTATCCAAGTTTCCTAGAATCAAAGGTTTCTAGCTCACCAGACTTATTCACCTCTGTTCCCATCTCCTCCAGCACAAACTCTTAACAAACTGGCTTCTCCCTCAGCATTCTGCCATCTTGGCTGCTCCTCCTGGTCTCCATGTGGCCTTCATCTGCTCTCCTCTCTAAATACTAACCTCAGGAACCAAGAGCGAACAAGCTCCTGGCCTGCCCCACTTTATAGTGTAGAATCCAAACCTTTAATCCAATTATACAAACAAGGAAGTCTCTGATACAAAGTCACCCATCTGAGGCATAATGGGATTCCTCAGGAGAGTGCACCACCCCACATCATCCAATCAGTCAAGGGTGGGGGGGGAAAGCTTACTCCTAAAACCAAGCCTTAGGCTATAATGACCCGGCCTGCCTACATTACAGACTTTCCCCCACACCCATCCCAAGCATAAGGGCAAATAATATCACCTGGGTGACGGACTTCCATGTGGGCAGCGCCATCTTTAACAAAGTGAGCATATTATATTTTATCTGCCCAACAGCACAGTTTATGATTCCTTGGATTATACAAAGAAAAACAAACCCTAACATAGACTTGTAAGATATGGTCTGTATGAGAAGGAAAAGACCTCAAGAATGACAGCCAAGCCTGACCAGGCGGTGGCGCAGTAGATAGAACATCGGACTGGAACGCAGAGGACCCAGGAAATCTTGAGGTCACCAGCTTAAATATGGGGTCGCTGGCTTGAGTGTGGGATCATAGACATGACCCCATGGTCGCTAGCTTGAGCCCAAAGGTCACTGGCTTGAGTCCAAGGTCGCTGGCTCAAGCAAGGGATCACTCACTCTGCTGTAGCCCCTCAGTCAAGGCACATATAAGAAAGCAATCAATGAACAACTATGATGCCACATGGAAGAATTGATGCTTCTCATCTCTCTTCCTTCCTGTCTATCTTTGTCTATTCCTCTCTCTAACTCTCTCTCTGTCTCTATCAAAAAGAAAAGAAAAACAGCCAAAGGAATGCAAGAGTAGAGTGAGGACAGTCAGAGGTCTGTGAAGGCAAATGTCGGTGCTGGCAAAATGGAGTGAAGATTCTTCAGTGACTTTTTCTGTGGTGAGTATGCAGATTTCTCATGCCAGAATAAACTAACAACTTTTATGTGAAAAAAAGAAGAAAAGAAATAAGATGCATAATCCCAGGCCTGGCTCCAAAGATTCTGATTCCCCAGGTCTGGCGGGGAGGCCAGGCCTCTGCTATGTGTAAGCCTCCCCAGGAGGGTCCGGTGTACGGGTGGCCCATGAATTCTGCTTTGCCAAATACCGATCTTACATTGGGGCGGGGGCACATTTCACGTTTGCACACATCTGACAGCTGCTGCCAAAGGAACAGAGAAGAGGGGCGGGGCGTGGTGAAGCCACACCTGCCACAGAAGCTCTGCAAAGCTGGCCAAGGCAGCCGGCTCGCAGGGAGGGAGTGTGCACCAGCATTGGCCTTGCTCATCAAGCCCAGGTCGCTTGGCGACTGACAGATACAAGCATTGCCTTTTCCTTCAACCAGTGGTCACAAATGTCCATGGAAGCCAGAGGTGGAGACCCAGGAAGACTGGGCGGCCCAAGCCCTGTCCCATTCCTCTTATTAGTGCTTCAGGGGGAAACCGGGCCAGATCTTTCCAAAGAAGCAGAGGTCTGTTTGTTTTTCCCGTGGTACCCCTCATTTTTAAATATGGACCACAAATGCAAAAATGTCAAGAAAACTTTTAGCCAGCTCTGTGAGTGCCGACTTCAGCCTGTGAATGAGCAGTCTGCAAGGTACTCAGATAGGTGATGGTCCCAGCCACAATAATGAAACCAAGTTCTAGGTCTCTATTTGCTCATCTTTGTGCATGTGAAGGTGCCGAAACATCTGGAAGGAAACCCTGGTCCCCTGTGGGGCGGGCTGTGGAAAGGGCAGAGCAGGGCAGAGTGAAAGCAATGTTCACTGTATTTCCATATGTAGTTTTAAATTTAGTGAATACATGTTAATTGTATAAGGTAATATTTTAATAAAGAGAAACTATTTTTTTAAAGACATGCCATCAGACGTGCCTTCAGTTCTTATATCCCTGCTCCTCCTCCGGGTGCAAAGAACAATTGCTCTGCAGAAGGCGGCTCAGCCTGCTCCCTAGGACCACGTCCTCCTGAAAGGTCTCGGAAGTCAAGAGTCTCTGTGTCCTTCCTTACTCTGGGCTCCTCAGAGCTGCGCTTCCACTAGAACTGTAGGGTCAGTGGCTAATGGGGAAGGTCAGGTGGGGAACTCAGATCCCGGACTTTGGCTAGGGCCGCCCACATTCTTGCGCGCCAAAAGAAAGTTCCCAGAGGACCTTGGGAGAAGATAGTCTGTCAGCCAGTGAGATTTCACCACGTCATAACGGCTCGCCCACCCTAGAAGACCCCTTTAAACACCTCTCACGCAGTTTAATTCTTGTGACTCCTTTGGTCTCTGAACCCCGGGACCGGAGGACATCGTTGGGCGGGATGCGCGGTACTTAATAAAGCCGTTCGTTATTCCACACTTTGTGGCCTTTCAGCCCCTCCTTCTTTCTCAGCGGGGAAAAATACCTTACATTTTGATGCCGAAATCCAGGATCCGAGAAGGAATTAGAAGCCCACTGGGGCCGCTCCTTTCCCCGTGTCCTCCAAGAATAAAGCAGGATCTCAGGATCTCTGACCATCCACCCGCTTCAGCACACCATGCGGTAAGTCTCATGCATCCAAACTTTCCTCAGTTCTTTCCGCCAAGGCTCCCTGTCCAAAACCCTAGCTACGTCAGGGAAGTCTTTTCCGTCCAAGTGCGTGTGTGCCCTGGAGACAACCGAGCACACCCACTTTCCCTATCTGTCCGTGGCCAGAGGTTGAGTTTTGGGATGCTAATCCTCAACTCTGACCACTCCAAGGACTGAGGGCGGCCGTGGGGGCACAGGAATCCCAAAACACTCCGGGAGTTGCCTTATCCGAAATCTCTCCCTCCTTAAAGAAGAGGAAACTGTTCTTCTTTTCCGCTGTGACCAGGCCACAGAACCCACTGGATAATCGGACCAGGTAGCCTCCTGAATGGACTTTCATTTTTAACACCCTCACCAATTTAACTATCACCAAAAAAGCTGGGGGCTGATTGGAGATTCCTTTACACTCAAGACCTCTAATTATTTGTGCGCCCATCCTTAATCTCTGTGCCGCCTGTTTCACCACAGGCCTCTTTTTTTTTGGCCAGAGAAACCTCCGCTTCTGATCTTTCCTTTTCTGTGGACTCCCAACTTTCTTTCTCTCCTGCCTGACCCCCAAGGGCACCCGTCTGTCGATGTCTCGGTGTCTCTCTGGCCCCTCTCTCGGGACCTCTTTCACTCAGGTCTCTTCCCTCCAGAGAGCCTCCTCCCCCTCCCTTCGCTAAATCCTGTTTTTCATTCACTTGCAAATACCAGTCTCTCTTTCTCCTCCCCTGCTGGCCAGGGGCCCCTCCCTTCTCCACTGTGTTCTTAAGCCCCTCCTCTGTCAGGCCATTCTCAGCCTGTCATTGGCTCTTACACCGGTTTGCAGGACGCCTAACCCCAACCTGCTTGCAGGAAGTTCTGACCCTGTCCTACCTCTGGATCCAGCATTTCCAGCTGGATCTGAGGGCTGAGCTCCCTAGGTGCCCTCCTCCTCTTTTTATTCTCAATGCCCAAACCCCTATCCAGGACCTGTGAACATGGCATTTAAAGTTTTCAGTGGTCGTGGCTAGTAGAAATGGCCAAGGCTGTTCACCAGGCCCGCATGCAGCAGAAGGTAACACTCCAAACCCAGGCACAGGAAGTGCTCAGCCCAAGTTTGGACCAGAAAGAGAAATCCTACCAGCAGCTTGCTTTAAGTGTGGCAAGCAGGACCACTGTGCCCGACAGGGCCCCTGCCCGCAGGTACTCACTGAGCCCTGCCCTAACTGCAAGCAGCCCGGTCACTGGCAGAACTATTGCCCCTTTGGGCAGCAGGCTTATCCTCAATGCCTCTATGTGGAGGACGAGGCAGCCACGTGGGTGCATCCCTCAAACTCCTAAAACACGGCCTGGACTCGGAGAACCCAGGATATGCTGCTAAAACGGGTAAGTCCATCTCATTTCTTGTGGACACGGGGGCTACCTTCTCTGTTTTGCCACCACACTCTAGACCTCTAATTTCCTCACAGGTCTCGGTTATGGGATGGATGGGGCCCCTTCTTTCCCCTTCGCACTCCAACCCTGAGATGCAGTTTAAATGGAATCCCCTTTTCTGCACTCGTTCTTAGTTATGCCATCGTGCCCTGTACCCCTTCTGGGTCAAGACATTCTTCACAGTCTCGGAGCCACTATCCAGCTGACAGCATTTTCCCACTTACTCCTGCCATTCCTCACTACCACGGGCTCCCCCATAATCAATGCTACCCTCATCTCTAACCATGTCTCTCGCCTCAAGCTTGCTCCCATGCACGATCGTTGGCAGTCAGAACCACTGGGCCCTACTCGTCTTCGGCTCACCAGAATGTTGGGCCTGCAGACCCTCCTGTTGCTCCTGTCCCTCCCACCAGGAACCTGCCACTGGAGTGAGCTGAAGCAGGGAGCAATGCTGTTCAGTAAGACTGGCGTGATGAAGGAAGCCTGAATCTCCTCAACCATCTACGAAGAAATTAAGCGAGAATTTCTCTTTCTACAACCCGCTTAACTCCTAATGGCAGCCACCCTTTCTTACCTGGGCTGCCCCTATCCTAAATCTTCTAATTATCAACGTATAACTCATATTTGCTTCTCTTTCTTAAATTCTTACAGAACCGCATCCGTGAAGTTTCTCAACTCAGAGCCAAACAGATGTTCCTCCTGACTCCCCTCAAAGCCACCACCAGCCGACCTCCCCTCCCCACAATGCCCCTAACCAGCAGGAAGCAGCCAGACAAATACACCGCGCCCCAATTCTATTTAACAAAAAAGGCTGGAATATAGGGTTGGTGGCTAATGGGGAAAGTCAGATGGGGAACTCAGACCCCGGACTTTGGCTAGGGCCGCCCACATTCTTGCGTGTCAATAGTTCCCAGAGGACCTTGGGAGAAGATTGACTGTCCGTCAGCCAGTGAGATTTCACCACATCATAACTGCTCGCCCACCCTAGAGGACGCCTTTAAATACCTCTCACACAGTTTGATTCTTGAGACTCCTTCGGCCTCTGAACCCCGGGACCGGAGGACATCGTCAGGTGGGATGCGCGATACTTAATAAAGCCTTCGCTATTTCCACACTTTGTGGCTCCCGGCCCCTCCTTCCTTCTTTCTCAGAGGGGAAAAATGCCTAATAAGAACGTCAAAAACGATCCCCAAATGCCTGTGCTACACTTCCAATCGGACCATCTGCTGTCTCCAATAGTCAAATTCGCTAGATTTTTCTTTCATAAAAAAACAGCCTGCAGATAAAATGTAAAAGCTAGCTCTGGAGTCTGAGTCGCCCCTGACCTGGGGCACAGAGGGTGAGGTGGCTCTGTGGGGTCCCTCTGCTCCAGATGTAGTTCACAGGGAGCCACCCTCTGCCTTGCGCTGTGGCCAGGAGGTGCTACAAACAGTGGTCAGATGCTATTGGACAAACAGAACCCACCACCCAACTCATATACCTGAGATTGTGAGGGATGATGGGGAGGATCTTTTTAAAGTCATATTTACTGAGGTGTCATTTGTATGCAATATCACCATTTTTAAGTGGCTCATTTGACGAGTTTCACAAATATGGACAGGCATGTAACCACCACCCCCTCAATCAAGCTATGGAACAGTCACATATGTAACCCGTTCCCTTTGCCAGCAATCCCCGCCTCCCTGCACCACCGAGGTTTTGGTTTTGTCTTTCTCTGTTCTCTAGATAAAGAGCTAAACTTACCTCTCTCTCTGCTTAGGTTTCCCTACTAAGTACTATCCCTGTCATTAACACCCTGGGAGGCAGCCTTCCTGTTCTGTCTGTTTCATTGTCTTTGTCCTTAAAACTGCGAGCAGATAGCCCTTCAGAGGGCAGGGAGCCTTGGGTACGGGGAAGTGCTGCCCACCGGGATCCATCAGAATGAGCGGTCCCAAAGCCCAGGGCCTCCTCCCTCTGCAGGCAGGGAGCACACCACCCCACGCTGTGCGGCAAAGGCAGCTTTGCTTCCTGACCCTGCCCTGCTAAGGGCTGGGGTCCAGTCACCTAAAGTCCATCTTTTTTCTCCCACCCCAGGCAGAGATGACCCAAGTCCTGCTGGGCCTGGTATACCATGAGATCACTGTTCTTTGCCCAGAAAGCCACCAATGGAGGCTCATGCCCAACAGCAAACAGCAACAAAAAACTGTTTTCTCCTGCTGAGAGGACACCGAGTTCTTTCTGCAAATGCCTGTTCTGGTGAGTTCAGTTCCTCCTTTCCGGGCCTGCTCCATTGGAGTAGTTTCCAAGTTGGCACTTAAGGGGTGAGAGGGGGAACTCCCTCCTTCTATCCACTCCACATAAACCCACACCCAGCCAAGCCCACAGGGCTCATGAGGCACCTGGCTCTGGGGAAGCCACCGCCCCTCCCCCGTAGGCTCCTCCCCTCAGCCCTGCCCAGGAGTCTGCCCCGCCCACCCGGTCCAGCTGGACCACGCCAGGCCCACTGTTCTGGGTCATCAGGGAAGCAGACCACGAAGCTCGAGAAAACTAAAGGGGGAGAGGAAGCAGGAGTAGCAGGAAAACCCTCAGGTGGCCATGCAGGTCTGACACCTGTCAAGAAGGTGCGAAGGAGGAGAAGCAGGCAGCCTGAGACAGGTCAACCCAAGGGGGAGCCCTGGTGCCAAGATTGCTATGGAGGGAACCCGGTGACCTGCACCGCTGCCAGGGTTCATAGCTGGCTAGGCACTACCAGGGAAGCATATGGCTTCGGCCCAGACGTGGAGGCAGACACTGAAGGAACCAGGGCTAGAAGCTGTCGGCAAACAGCACTTCTAGCCCAGTTTTCTTTTTAAGGGGAGCGGAGTGGCTGCACCGCAGGGCTGACCCTTCCTCCCGTGCTCGGAATGGAGATCCTGCTAGCCCATGGATGGGGGGTATTCTCCTGCTCCTGACACCTGCAGCCTCAGGAGCCCCTCGGAACACCTCAGTCACGTGACTGAGGCCCTGGAGGCTGCTGTGGAGAAATGATGCGGTTCTTGGAGTCCTGTGAACACTGAGCTGGCCACTCTTCCGGAGCAACACCATCTGCCCCAGGGCGGAGTGTGAACAGCTCAGTGGGGGGCAGATGGCTAAGCAGTTACTGGCCTTGGGGTCCCAGGGCTCTGCTAAAGTTCTTGTCAGATGCATGCTGGACACAGGGTCATGCTTCCTGGTCACGGAGGGTAACCCTGTGCTAGGTGAACTGGATCTCCTCCAGCACTTACGTGACTTTAGGTCATACATCACAGGGGGCAGGGGACTTGGTTACTGACAAACGACACTGGCCTGCGAGTGAGCACTTGAGTTCCAGCCTCAGGAACATGACCCCGGGTCAGTGTGCTTGTGGAACAGGCTCCTCATGGGCAGAATGAGGAAGGTGGGCGGGACTCTCAAAGTCAATGCCCACAGTGGCCTAGAAGAAATGTCAGCGTGATGGAGGAGGGGACACACGCTGAACTGCCCCTGCTCAAAGGAGCTGTTACTTCTCAACTCCGGCCCACACCTTGGGGCTGGAGACCCACAGTGGACAGATGTCCCAGTTGTTAAAGAGAAACTGGAAATCTGGGTTTAATGTGAAATCTTAAAAGTTTCAATGTGGATAATTAACTGAACAATTCATAATAATGTGTTAGCCTAACAGTCCTGTAGGTCAAAGCCAGTCTGTGGGCCCCTAATTTGTGACCTTGAGCTAGATGCCAATGTAGGTCCTGTCAGTGCCCAATGCCCATGACTTCCTGCTAGAAGCAACACGCAGTCGTTGCCCGTACTCACCATGGGATCAGAACTCATCTTCATGGAGTGCCTGCTTTGTGTCAGACCCATGACATGGAGCATCTCGCTTAATGACCCCAATAGCCTTACAAGACAGGAATCACTTTCTACCTCACTCTCTAGGTGAGGAAACTGAGGCACAAAGAGGTATGAGGACCCATCCCAAGTTGTACAGATATGACGTGGAAGAGCATAGTCGCATAGTCTGTATTCATAGCCACTACGCCCTCCTGCCCTGCTTCCTCTCTCTATTGAGGGACACTTTGCACCAAATAAGCAGCCCAGGTAACATTCAGGGCTGGTACTCAGGAGGGCATCCCAAGGTCCCTGTATGTTCTTTCTATCCAAGGCTCTAGCTCCCACTGCCCCTCCCAGTGCAGTCCCTTGTGTCACACCCTCGGTCTGCTGGCAGGATGTGTGGCTGGAGGGTTGAATCTACTGCAGCCCAAGATCTGGAAGAGACAAGGATTGCAGGACTCTTTCTGGTCTTCTCCCAGCCCCTCCGCAGCCAGGTGTTTCCTTGCAGAGAGTGCACGGAGCCCCCACCCCTTCCGGAAGGCGGGGCTGCTTGCTGCAGCTGTGGCAGATGTTCCCGGGCACGCTGGCCAGCCATCGTTCTGTGGGAGCCAAGAGCCCCTGCAGCTCGGGAATTCTGGGCTAATGCTCAGCCCTGGCATGGTCCCCTCTCTCTCACTGACCCCTCCGGTCCAGGTCACCATGACAGATGCTGGGAACATATGCCTGGAATTAATTCACTCCATCATAGCCACAAGAGAGACAGCCACTTCCTCTGTCTGCTCTTGACTCCCTTGATTTCTGATTTCAACTTCGACAAAAAAAAAACCCGATTTTTCCCTTCCTTTGCTCCTAGCCCCCTCCACAGGGATTTCTCTTCATTATTCTGGCCTACTGCCAAAGGTATTTGACTCCTAGGGACTCCCCCATCCGCATCCCCAATAGGATCAAAGGGCCAAGAAGGAGCCCAGAGTCAACCTTCCCGGCTTTTTGTCTCCAGATTATGTGCCAATTTTGCGGGCACTAATGACTGTTTTTCTCCTTTTCTTAAGGGAAGTTTGTCTCCCTCTTTTAGGAGCCAGAACAGAAGCGCCCTGCCTTTCATCCTTTCCTGACATCCCCGCAGGTCACTACCGCAGCAGCTCACCCCCTGGAAGAGGCCAGTGGCTGGACTCCAGGGTGTGCAGCATTGTTATTTCCCACCCTCACTGTTTCCTCTAAGGAGGAGGCAGCAGACTTTCTCTGTAAGGACTAGACAGTAAACATTCCAGGCTTTGCTGGCCATGCAGCCTCTTTCACGACTCAGTCCTGCTATTGTTTCACAAAAGCAGCCACAGACGACTGAGTCTGTTCCACTAAAATTTTACTAGCGCTGGTGGTGGCTAGATGTGGCCCACAGGCTGCAGTTTGCTGATCCCTGCTCTGAGCGAACCAACTCCACCTCCGTATTGGTGGACATATGAAGCTCCCCCGGCTCCCCGCCCTTAATCTGCTCTTCGTAGGGGATCGTGTGGGCTCCTCCATTCACCTGAAAGCCTCCCTGGTTTTCCAAACCAATGCTTAGAAAATATAAATGAGGCCCTGGCCAGCTGACTCGGGGGATAGAGCGTCGGCGCAGTGTGTGATGTCCTGGGTTCAATCCCCGGTCAGGGCACACATGAGAAGCGACCATATGCTTCTCTTCCCTTCCTCCCTCCTCCTCCTCCTCCTCCTCCTCCTCCTCCTCCTCCTCCTCCTCCTCCTTCTTCTCTCTCTCTCTCTTTTCCCCTCTCTCAGCCAATGGCTCCATTGGTTTGAGCATCAGCCCCAGGCACTGAGGATACTTTGGATGATTCGAGTATCAGCCCCTGACGGGGGTTGCTGGGTGGATCCCAGTTAGGGTGCATGCAGGAGTCTGTCTCTCTACCTCTCCTCCTCTCATGTTAAAAAAGAAAGAGGGGGGGGAGGGAGAGAAAGAAGAAAGAAAGAAGAAAGAAAGAAAGAAAGAAAGAAAGAAAGAAAGAAAGAAAGAAAGAAGGAAAGAAAGAAAGAAAGGGAAAGGAAGGAAGGAAGGAAGGAAAGAAGGAAGGAAGGAAAATATAAATGAATTCTGTATGTTTCTCTATAGATTGTGAACTTCTTAGAGTCAGTGCCATGCCTTATTTGACTCTGAACTCCTGGACTATGCACAGGGCTCGAGAGAAACAACACCCTGTTTCATCTGGAAGAAACTCCCAGGCTCTGGGAATGGGGGGGCGGGGAAGATGAGCTCAATGACAGGAAGAAGAAAGGGAGGGGAACCAGGACAGTGTGCCTCCTATACATTTAACAACAACCTTGGAAAAACTATGGAAAGAAGACAAGAAAGAGAAAAAAAGAACTTAACCCTGATACCTTAAAACACCAGCAGAACTGATACCCTGGAAAACAGTTTGGCCATTCTTAAAAGTTAAACATAAACATACTAGATGACCCAGCAACTTCACTCCGAGGAATCTACCTAAGAGAAATGAAAACCTATGTCCACACTCAGACGTCCACATGAATGTCCACAGCGGCACTATTCATCACACCCCAAAGCTAGAAACTCAAATGGCCTTCAGCTGATGAGCAGCAGTTAAACAAGAGCAATACGGAGCCCCGCATGGAAAGTCAGCAACCCAAAGAGCAAACTCCTGATACATGCTGCCACGTGGAAGAGCCTGGAAACATGCTACATGGAAGTGGTCAAAAGACACATATTATCTGAGCCCATTTCTAGGCACAAACGTACAGTCAGAAAGCAGATCAGGGTTGAGTAGGGCTGGAAGTGGGTGGGAGTGGGATTCACTGGAAATAAACACAAGGGAGATGAAAATGTTCCCATACAGGATTATGGAGATGGATGTGTAACTTCATTAATGTACTCAAATCACTGAATTGTATACTTTCAGTGGGTGAATGTTAAGGCATGCCTATTATACCTCTTTAAAGCCAATGTCCACAGCCACCATCACAGCTGCCTGGCCAGTGCAGGTTTGCATTAGATTCGAACAGATGGTAATGAAACAACAGAGCCAAAAACTGGTGAGCCATCAGCTTTAATTCTAGCTTGCACCCGACGGGCAAGCAAAAACACACACTGGGCTCCAAAACCCACTTACTCAGTGCTCACAAAGTTACTGACTTATCCGAGTTTCCTAGATTCAAAGGTTTCTAGCTCACCAGACTTATTCACCTCTGTTCCCCATCTCCTCCTGCACAAACTCTGCACAAACTGGCTTCTTCCTTAGCACTCCGCCATCTTGGCTGCTTCTCCTGGCCTCCATGTGGCCTTAATCTGCTCTCCTCTCTAATACTAACCTCGGGAACCAAGAGAGAGCAAGCTCCCGGCCTGCCCCACTTTATAATGTAAAAATCCAAACCCTTAATCCAGTCTACAAACAAGGAAGTCTCTGATACAAAGTCACTTATCTGAGGCATAATGGGAGGATTCCTCACGAGAGTGCACCACCCCACATCATCCAATCAGTCAAGGGTGTGGGGAAAAGCTTACTCTTAAAATTTGCACGTGGGCAGCGCCATCTTTAACAAAGTGAGCATAATATATTTTATCTGCCCAACAACCTCCATAAAGTTGTTACAAAGCACAAAACTGCTAGCACCAAGCCATTCAGTGTAACGTGGCGGGAAGTGAAGGGGACATCCCCAATCATAAAATATCCAGAGCGACTCATCCTATGCTCACTGTTCAATCATATCCAGGTCTAAAGTCTAACAGCAGTCAGCTCTCACTGGGGATCACAATCGCAAGAGGACAGAACAAATATTATCCCCATTTTACAGATGAGAAAAAAGGAGCAGAAAAGGGAAAGCAGCTCGCGCAGGGACCCATGGCTACTAAGCAGCAGAGCTGGGACTGGAACCCAGACCTGCCTGATCCAGAATCCGTGTTCTTTGCCTCTGCTCCCTATCTCTTCTACCTAACCCCTTCCCCACTGACTCCCTGGCCCCCAGCAGACAAGCACAGCGCTGCTTAGGCAAGAAGGACAAGGATGCTCAGCTGTCTTGTCCTGCTGTAGCAAATACCGCCTTTCACCTAGATCTCTAGCACCCAAGCTCACTACCCCCCCCCCGCCCCCGCCACTAATTGTGAGAGGCCTTGATATATAAGCAGCACATTCTGGTGAAGGCGCTAGCACCAGTTTCCATCTGGAGCACATACACTGCTCACACAAATGAGGGGACCAGGGACCGCGCAGATACTCCAGTACTTTCCGCCTTTTGTATAGTGCGTTTTCACCAATGAAATAAAACTTGGTTGTGCATCTCATTTGCATAACTGAACTTTCTTTGACTTGTCATTTGCTTTTCTGATGTTCTTGTTTAATAAAAAAAAATCAAATGCTTCTTTTTTTAATCACTTCATATTCATTTTTGAAATATCCCCTTATTGTTGTGAGCTGTGTAGTTCCAAAAGCCTGTCTGAGTGCCCTGGGGTTTAACAAAAATGAGCCGACACTCAGGGGTACAGACGACTTTTGGTTCAGCCACAAACCTGCCCAGACGAACTGCTTGCTCGAGCTTTTCACTGGAGCTGCAGGTTTCCGGGGAGCGGTCCACTCCGGGACCACACAATGCCGTCCTGTCTTTCCAGCACCCCAGGGAACCCTGACGGGGCGGGGAGCCCGCAGTAGCCTCCCCGCAGTAGAGCTCACTGTTTCCCACTCTCTCAGTGTAGCATTAACTGTTTGCTTCCTCCAGGCCAGGCAAGAAGAGGCTGTGCAGCCAGTTGGATAGCATTTTCCAAAGGCCCCTGGTAAGCCCCAAGGAAGAGAGTGAACTGCGCATGCCCAAGAGTTTTTCTGGGATAAGCACAGGCCTGGGGCAAAACAAGACAGGGCGGCTCCTCCCCTTTTGTCCCCTCCACCTGAGACACATGGGCTTCCTGCGGCTACTCAAACAAGCCAGGGGCATGTCCTCTTGCCCGCTCTTTTGCAAACACTGTTCTCACTCTGGAACACTGTTCCTCACATACCGTGTTGGTCCTTCTTTTACCTTCCTCAGGTCTTTGCTCAAATGTCACCTTTCCAGTAAGGCCTGCCCTGACCACCCCGCTTAAAGTTGCAGCCTCCACCCAGCACTCCCTTCCCTGCTCTGCTTCATTTGTCTCCACGGCCTCTATACCCATCTGACACACCCTGTTTCCCCGAAAATGAGACCTAGCGTGTCTTTAGGAGCAAAAGTTAATATAAGACACTTTCTTATTTTCAGGGAAACAGGGTATACTACCTGTTTCCCTTATTTGTCCACCCCCCTCCCACTCAGCCCCCAGGTGTATGTGCTAGGAGGGAAGGGGATTTCCTTGTCTTGGTCTACCTCTACCATGCCTGGAACAGAGCCTGGAACACACTAAGTAGCTATCAGTATCTCTGGAAGGAACAAATTGGCCCACCAGGGTCCGGCAATGCAAAGACACATGGAGATTTTGTCCAGAGACCAGCTGGGACTTCTCAAGCCTGCTCAGAAGTGACACAAGCCAGTCTAGACGAAACCAGTAAGGCAAAGGTCAACATGCCACACAGAGACAGCTGTACCAACACACACCCATGCCTCCCCCACGTCTGCACAGAACCACACTGTGGGTACCTGAATGCTTGTCCATTCTGCCATACCTCGTGGGCCATCTTCTTAAGAGGCCCTCTGAAGTGTGGGTAGGTAACCCTGCTGGCTGGAACATAAGGTAGGTATCTCAGCCGTCAATGAAAAACTTGGAGGATGTAGGTTCTGGAACAGCCTGTCATCCTCCAGAAACTCTTGAAAAGGTGATGTCAAATGCAGTGTAAAGGATGAAGCCCATGCAGGGCGTGACCTGGGCCCAGGCAGATGACAGGAGAATTGGCCACACATGGCCTGAGCCTGGCTCTTGTCCAGGCTTAACTCGTGTAACAACGTTATTCCTCTCCTAGGTCCACAGGTTTCGTCCCCACCTACCAGGGCCAAGACTCGTGAGCTCCGCCATGATGAGGGGCTTCACACCCAAGCCTGACAAATGGATGCCAGGTCAGAGGGGGGGCCTGGGTGGCAGGCAGTTCCTCCCAGCACACTGCTAATTCTTCCCTCTGTAAGGCAGGCCCCGCCCCAAGCTGAAGTCAGCAGAGGGGGACAGCACCACAGGTGTTAAAAGCACAGCAGCGTCAGACAACTTGGTTTTGAATTCCAGCTGTGGCACTAAGCAGGTGGATAATTTTGGGCGACCTCTTGACCTCTCCAACCCTCAGTTTTGGTATCTGTAAAATGAGCTAAAGACCTATCTGCTTTGCTGGGCAGTTGAGGATTAAGCAGATAATTCATATGTGCAAGCCCAGTGCCTGGCATGTGGTAAGTGCTCACACGTTTGATCTTGTTGCTGCTGTTGTTATAAAACAAAGGGAGGGAGGGAGGAAGTCCCCCCCTAGCCACGTGGTCCAGCTGGCTGAAGACCTCCAAGGTTATCATTGGCCTGAGGCAGGTGTTTGCCGGTAATTAAGGTACCAGAAATACAGCCTTTCTCCTGCGGGTTTCACAATCATGCAGATGCAAGAAAAACCAGCCTGGATGGGAACTCCTCGGTGACCGTGGGAATTATTCCAAAGAGGGGCTGTCTAGGCTAAAAGTGTGTAACTCTGGAAGACGAGAAGAGATCCCAAAGCCACCAAATCCCAGAGTTTATAATTAGGAGACAAGCCTTCTCTGTACGGGTTCTGGGGCCCGCGTGGCTCACGGGGGTTAAGGCACACGTAGTCAGACAAAAATAACCCCCCAGTGGGTGTTTGAAGTGTTGAGCCTCTTTGTTTTTCTGAATTTTAATGAAGGGCTCTCCAGGCAGGATGAGAGCAGCACCATGGACTCCAGTGGCCGTTGGCCGTGGCCAAGGAGTGGGGCTTCCTCGGCAGCGGCAGCCTGCGTGGGCCTGATCCAGGGGCGTCCAGGAGAGGTGGCGGGAAAGGATCCCTGGCCTCACATGAGATGGCTTGGGGAGAAAGAGAGAAAAACAAAAACTGGAGATGTTTCTGTTTAGAAACAGGGTTGGGCTCTGTTCCAGATCTCAGTGCATTTTGTAAACAGGCAATAGTGCTGCCTGGGGAAGCGGTGGAGACCCGAAGGGTCAGAGGGAGGCCCAGGCCCCCAAGAGAGCGCTTCTGTGGAACCCTTGGGGCTGCCAAGCTGGCCCCTGCTAACGGGAACCAGAAATGACGCCCGGGGACCCGTGGCAGAAGGAAAACATGCTTTGGGAGCCCTGGGCACGGGTTGCAGGAAGAAAGTGAAAAGGGCGTGTTGTCAGAAGAGCCACTAAACCCCGATGTGAGGAATGGGTCACCTTATCACACCTCCTTCTTGCTGTGTCCTCAGCAAAGCCACCTAAAAGCACGAAGGAGACAAGTGCAACTTCACTACTGCAACTGAAAGTCACAGTAAGAAAGATGTCCCGCCAGGCCCACCCTGGGCCCCCGCCGGCACAGCCCTGCGCCCAGGTGCTTAGAGGGAGATGCTGCAGGGGGCCACTGTGGCTGGCCTCTGCGAACTGAACAATTCTAGCGCCTTCTCTCCCTGCGCTGGCTCTCCCTCTCGCTCTTCTGCAACAGGGACAGTCCCCATCACACTGTTTAACAGCAATCCCTGCACTACCGACGGGTCTTTCCGAGAGGGCGCTGGGAAGAAATGAAAGAGACAGCCACAGAAAAAGCAATTTATTACAACTAAATGAGCCAATGTAGTCACCTGAAAATAAATATTTTTATTACAAAGTATTCCACATAAAAATTCTAAGCTGCTTGCAAGCTTCTTTAGTTTTAGTCTTATTGTATTTTTTAAAATCCAAAGTAGAGGTTACTTCGTGCAGGGAGTGGTCCTTTGTCCCCCATGGGATCAGGTGTGTGCAGACTGTCCCACAGGGTCCTCCTTGGCTGTCTGCAGCAGGTCCCACTCGGAGAGGAGCTCCGAGGACACCTCAGTGTACAGCCGGTCCCAGTCCCAGCAGACGTCGTCCTGCCAAGAGAGGTGCTGCTGGGCAGGGTGAAGGGAGGCCCCCTTGAGATCACAGCCCTCCCACCCGTCTGCAGGGAGGTGGGCGTCAGCCTGGGAGCCAGCTAGAGGAACGACGGGCGGACAGAGGAAGGAGCTGCCGCTGCTACGTACCTCCCGGACTTCCGGCTCTGGTGTGAGGACTACAGAGAGCAGCCTCAGGTCGATGTCTCCATTCTGTGAATGCAAAAAAAAAAAAAGAAAGAAAGAAAAAGAAAAAAGGAAAGAAAAATATCTGTGTACCTCGAGAGGCCTTCAGACAGTTATCTCTTGCAAAATGAGAAGAATCAGGTGTGTGTGTTAGAGCTCCCCAAAGGCGGAGCTGCAGGAATGCTTCTATGAGTAAAATGAGAGTGGACCATGAGGTCACTGAGGGAACGCCATGTCCACGGGCTGGGCATCCTCTGGGGCAGGTCAACACTAGGAGGGCAGGACCTGCCAGCAGCATACCGCCAGGGCCAGTGTGTCTCTGGACCCCAAGTGGGCAGCCACGGACGCAAGTGGGACGTGTTGGGTCCAGAGGTACTGTAAGACCAAGGATGATGCCTCTGGCAAAGGCCCTGTTGACAGCAGCCGCAAAGACCCACGGAGGGGCTGAGGAGTCCCTAAGGCTACTGTCTGGAGCCCACCCCTCTAGGCAGAAGCCGTCCCACTCACCAGGTTCTGAAAGGTTGAGTACTTCATGAGGTCGTTGTCCAGGTCCCGGTAGGTTATCACGCGGTTAACCTGGGTGCTGCAGGAAAGACAGAATGTGAGGAGGAACCACAGGCAGGGCTGGTTCCAGGAGTGCTGCTGGGCCCGTCCCCAGAGCCTCCCCAGCGGAAAGGCCCGTCCCCAGAACCACCAAACAGGAAGAAAACGTCTACTAAAATGGGAATCCCGAGAGAGAGTCATCGCGGGGAGCGTCAGGGTCTGCCCGGGGTGCAGAACCACTTAGTGCCTGGAGTGCACTAGTTCACATGCTCCCCGCCTTCCTGCAGCTCCTTCCCTAATTTAACGCACCTGGGAGGGGCCGCCACCTGCAAAGCAAAGTCCTCTTCCTGTATGTCTTCCAGGTCCGGAATCACAAGGATGTCTGCAACGAGGGGGGTGGCAAAACTGTCCGCAGAACGAACGGGGACCTCGCCTGCTTCTTTATTTATTACTTGCCAGCACCAACACACCCGCCATGGACGGGGCCAAAGGCTCGGGACAGAGTGGACACGGAGACACAGTCCCTGCCCTCCAAGGGATCCCCGTCTGGGGCTGTGGGACTGAACTAGAGGTGCACATTAGAATCAAAGGGAGAATGTCAACAATCCCCGAATCCCAGGCTTTACCCCAGAACCAGCAGGATTAGAACCTCCTGGGTGGGGTTCAGGCATCTGTGTTTTTTCCTAAGACTTCTTTGAAGATGCTGATGTACACTCCAGGTTGGGAGTCACTGGAATGGGTCTCCAAGGAGAAACGGAAGGCAATGAGAAGAGCATCCCAGACAGCACTTAGAGCAGAAGGAAGAGGAGGAATCAGTGAATGGGCCTGGCGGGGTCAGACAGAGGAACTGAGAAAGCATAGTGCCCTGCAGTGACTGTCACGATGCACGCACCTCCTCGTGACCCATTAGCCCACTGTAGTCCCTGCAATCCTCACAGTCCTCGCGGCCCTGAGCCTGCACCTGACGGTCCTCTCACACCAAACGCTACAACCTGGCTCCCCAGCAGTGAGATCAGAGCTCCCTGTGCCAGGTCTGACCCAAATACAGTGCTCATTCTACAGATGCCGCTTCTCCTGCTGTCTCACAGAGGCTTCCCTCTCTGAACTCTCCATACGAGACAGACACACAGCACAGGAGACACAACGAGACAGACGCAGACATAGAAGGAGACTCAAAGCCATTTCTTTCAGCAATCCAACAAAGTCACGCAAATGGAGAAACAGACAGCGCATCACTTAGCTGTGGCAACTGGCCTAAGGCACAAAAACAGTCCTCTTCTCCCGGGGACAACCTCACACCATACAGAAGTTTTTCATCTCCAAAGGAGTATCACTGACCGGAAGAGGGGTTTTCTTTGTTTTACCCAGACTGCAGAGGGGCAGAGTGAGAAGGGGCGGGAGGAAAGGCCAGGTGGGCTGAGACAGTCCCAGTATCCCAAACCAACCGTAAATACTCAGAGCAAAAAACCTCAGAGACGAGAAAAGTGAAGAACCCTTTATCTCTGCTTCCATGGATTGAATTCAGTTTTATTTTTTAAAAGTGACGCCGAATCGTGGCAGGAACAGCCGGGAAGACCCTGGCCGCTCGCAGGCTGTTCAGGATTTAGACTTTGTGATTGCTCTAGACAGGGGTCAGTTCCATGCAGCGTCCTCATGATTGCCTGACTGTGGGGTTACAGATGCTGGGCCTGGAATAAGAGAACGTACGCAAGAGAGACACAGAAAATAAGACCCAGAGGTCCAGGCAGAGGAAGAGAGTGATGAAAGGAACGAAAGGGATAAAATGAAAAGAAACGGCTGCGGGGACATAAAGAACACACACAGCACCCAAAATGATGAGCCACACTCAGCAAGTCGTCGATCTAGAAAGCTGTTCAGGACTCACACTGCATCTCTCCATCCTGCTAGACACCTGCAAACGGAACTCTCTCAGACTGTTGCCTACGCTAATAGAAACTCAGCTTTTTTGTACACTCTGGCTCCGCGTGATTCGTGCTCCACCGTGAGGGCTGCGGACAGTGCCCTCGGGGCCCGGGGCGGCGGGCGGGCGGGCGGGCTCCGGGGCGGTGCAGCTGCACCGACTGCAGCGGGGCAGGGAGGACGCCCGGGGCGGCGGGCGGGCGGGCTCCGGGGCCGGTGCGGCTGCACCGACTGCAGCGGGGCAGGGAGGGCGCCGGCTGTGCCACACGCTGTCGGCAGTGCGACAGTTTCGGAGTGAGCCAGTTAGCAGCTCCTGGCTCTCCTTGGATGTGGAGTCCAGCCTGAGATGAATATTCAGAAGTTGGTAAGAAAATGCCTCATGCTGAGTTCAGGGCTCAGGCCGGGGTCTTCCCAGAGTCCCTTTTCCCTCCACAACACTGGCATTTGGGTCCTGTCAACTCTGCCCAGCTTCTCCAGCTCAGAGGAACTGCGCTGCGGCCCGGCGTCCACTCTGACTCCCCACAGGCTTCTCTCTCCGTCCCCACCCCCCTCCTCCAAATGCACACGAAGGAGTGTGGGCTGGCCCATCTGTGACAGGCCAGAGGTCAGTCCGGGCCTTGGCAGAGGGGCCTCGCAGAGTGGCACTGGTGGGGCTGGCCACACAGTGGGATTTCTCTCTAATTGGAAGCCTGGTGCCCAACAGAACCCGGTAAACTGCCTGAGTGGGACAGAGCCAGAGATGACAGCCAGGCCGAGGCAAGCTGGAACATTCCGGGGCAGTGACAGCTTGAGCTGTCGCAGCTGAGTCAGGCCATCCAACGCCGGCCCCCAGTGGAACAGGTGGCCGTGGAGCAGGTTTTGGGCAAACTTCAAAGAACTTCATGATTTTATGGTTTCTGACTTGCTCGTGTGTACATGATATGTTCTCGGGGAAGTTTTGTTCTTTCTCTGCTCCCCTCCGCCCCCCACAGTGAACAAACCTAGGAAAAGAAAGTGGACCTGAGAAATCCACTTCTTCATAAAATTACCCACACGGAATGATGCGGCCCTGCCTAGTCAGCGTGGCTACTTGACCTGCAAGTCTGGCCCGGGACCCAGTCTGATTCAGGGGGTTTAACATTCAAAAGCAAATGCTTTCAATACAGACAATAAGAGAAATACAAGAATCTGCTCTTGTACTGTTAAAAAAGCCACCCCTATTTTTAAAAAACGAATGATTACGTGAATTTTACCCTCACTTTCTTCTCTGCTGCTAATAAGAGGAAGAACAGTGCCAGAAACAAAGAGCTAGTTCAGCACGCGGGCATCACCCCTGTCCATGGGCTCAGAGCACAGGCTCGGGAGGCAGGATGGCCAGATTCGGGTCTCCCACGTCCCAGCTGTGTGACTTCCGCCTCTCTGTGCCTCAGTTTCTGCATCTGCAAAACTGGTATCATTATACCCACCACGTAACCGTTGTTATAAGTATTAAGTGCAGTAATCTTTATAAAATACTAAGTGCTATGCTATTCTTGCTCATTGAACATATTGAGCATGGAGGGAGGCTCTACTTTCATCTTTTCATTTACTCTGGCCTGTTTTCCAGATGAGAACACTGAGGCATTCAGTCTGCACGAGGCAAAACCATTAATAATGAACAGAGCCATGCTTACAACTCCTGTCTGAGTGCCCCCTCAAGCTTCTTCACACCCCACCCATGCTTTCTTTGCAAAGCTAGAGTGTCTTTAGAGACGCCCCCTATAGTAGGGGAGAGACAACTGCCTACAGTCTAATGTTTTCACCTTGCCTGAGACTCCGTGTCCTCTGCTGTTGGGCTTTTCTCTTGATACCACTAACCATAAATAAGCTAAGTCTCTTCCTCATCGTATGCCCCAACTCACCCCTCTCCTACAACAAGGCCAATGGAGCAGAATGAAAAGCGTGCAGACATTAGAGGGCCCTGGGACTCGTTCTCTGCACTCCTGGTAACTAGCTCCACAGAGGAGGAGATGGCTGGGCACCTGGAACAGCCCCAGCAGAGGGGAAGGCAAGGATGGGGGCTGCATCCCTCACCCCAGTTCTGCCAGCAGGGCCCCACGAAGGCGCGATCCTCACACAGGTCATCTGCCGCTCTGCCCCAGCTCTGACACCTCGGGCTAAACAGCTTTCTTTGGTCTCTGTTCCCTAGTTCTTCAGTCAGCCACCTCACAGGCTGTTCAAGCTGCCTGTCTGCCCCCTTGTGCCCAGTTAGCCACACGGTAGGGACACTGCATTCCCTCCCTTCCTTCTTCCTTCTGTCCTTCCACACTGGCTGAGTACCTACTATGTGAAAGGCACCCTGCTGAGAGGTGCCAGTAATAACAGAAAATAAAACAGACACTGTCCTTGTCTCTGTGGAGCTCCAGTGTGGTGGGGGACAGTAAACAAGTTCAATTATTTACTGTGAGGGACACTACCTGGATTCTCTAGCTAAAAACAACAGGGAGACCTACTTGTCTTATTTTCAAAAGTAAAAGTAACATTCTATGTGGTAAATTCAAATGCTGCAGAAAAGTTTAAAATGAAAAACTTCCTTTCCTTATATGAACCCCAGCTGTCTCCCTAGAGGTAATCGGTATTAACAATTTCTAGTATAAACACACTGGAAAGAATTTATGCCTACCACAGCACAACACACACATCCATTTTTTTTTTCTTTTCCTGTGAGAGAAGAGGAAGCAGAGAGACAGACTCCTGCATGTGCCCGACTGGGATCCACCCAGCAAGCCCACTAGGGGGCGATGCTCTGCCCATCTGGGGCGTTGCTCCATTGCAACTGGAGTAATTTTTCAGCGCCTGAGGCGGAGGCCATGGAGCCATCCTCAGCAACCAGGCCAACTAGCTCTAATCAAGCCATGGCCTGCAGGAGGGGAGAAGAAGAAAGAGAAAGAGAGAGAGAGAGAGAAGCAAGAGGGGGAGGGGTAGAGAAGCATAGGGGTGCTTCTCCTGTGTGCCCTGACTGGGAATCAAACCTGGGACATCTACACACTGGGTGAATGCTCTACCACTAAGCCAACTGGCCAGCCAGCACACACATGCCTTAAAAAATGTTTACAGATGGGATCACTTTCCATACATGTTGCTCTACAACTTGCTTTTATCCGTCCTAATAATATACTGATCATCTTATTCTTTTTTTTTTTCTTTACAGGGACAGAGAGAGAGTCAGAGAGAGGGATAGACAGGGACAGACAGACAGGAATGGAGAGTGGTGAGAAGCATCAATCATTAGTTTTTCATTGCCGTCGCAACACCTTAGTTGTTCATTGATTGCTTTCTCACATGTGCCTTGACCTCGGGCCTTCAGCAGACCGAGTAACCCCTTGCTGGAGCCAGCGACCTTGGGTCCAAGCTGGTGAGTTTTGCTCAAGTCAGATGGGCCCGCACTCAAGCTGGTGAGCTCGGGGTCTCGAACCTGGGTCTTCCGCATCCCAGTCCAACGCTCTATCCACTGCGCCACCGCCTGGTCAGGCTGATCATCTTATTCTTTAGTGACCACCTGGTATTACTGCACAGACGCTCCATAACGAGTTTTGTCCAGTCCATGGAGGATCTAATTTAGAATTTTGGGGGTGGGGTAGGTGAGAATTTAGGAAAGCTCCCTGAATTAGGGACAATGCAGTTGAATACTGAAGGATAAACAGGCTTCAACCAGGCAGGGATGGCCGTGCAAAGGCACTATGAGGTGGGAAGTACCTCGGAACAGAGAAGAAACTAAAGGCCAACTGGTGTGGCTGGCATGGAGGCCCAGGGCACAGTGGCGCAGGGTGAGGCAGGAGAGACAATACCTGGTACCAGGAGAGGAAGATCGGCACCGGCCAGCCAGGGCACACAGACCAGGTGCCTGCTGTACACAAGACTCCTGTGGGGCACATCAGGGGAACCAAGGTGGACTGAGCAGGGCAGAGTTGCAAAGGGAGGAGTCTATACATAAAAATTAACAAAAGAGCAGGTGAGGAAAATGCATGTCCTTCCTTCGTGCATCACCTCAGGATCCAACAGGCAAAATTCAGAGCTTGCGACCTAGTCTCTCCACCATTCCTCATTCAAGGCCACAGGGCAGGCCTCACCGCCTTGCAGTGGGTAAAGTAAGTGACCTTGGCCCTAGTCCTGCCTCCTGGATGCTGAACCAGCGGAGGGCCAGGACCCCATCCTGGTCCCTTCTGCATTCCCAAGGACTGGCGAACTAAAGGGCAACTGAACAAAAGGGAATCAATAGATGCCCCTCAAATCTGAAAGTCACACGCATGAAGAGCCGTGTGCCAATCCTCTATTACAATTATAGAGTGAGGGCTGCTGAATCCCGAAGTTGTCTGAGAGGGTGCGTTTCACAAGCACAACCAAGAGTGATCCTTGGATACTTCCTGGATTTGATAACATCCCAGCAAAGGCTGCTAGGATGAGTGGGACAAAGTTGCAGATGAAGACCCATTCAAACTTGGTCCACCAGGACCTCCACCCTGAGGCGGGGTCACATGGCTCTCACGCTGCCTGCCCCCTGTTTTTCTTCTCAGGTCTCTAGTGTGTCCCACTCTACAACTCACTTTCTGACAGCCCCCAATACAGCTTGTTAATGCACAGAAGAAGCAGTAAGAACTTATTTCAAAGAGAAAGATTATTGCCAAATGGGAAACTCAGAGTACCAGAACACTGGTCTGCCAATGGATCTACCCAACAAACTATCAGCTGAATCCACAGAAATAAATGAGGGATGCTTAAATAAATACTAGAAATAAATAGTGGGAACACGGGAATGCCAGTAGGATCCATTCCAAGTGGTTTCAAAAGCGTGAAAAGTGGCCATTGCCCTGGAGTACATTCATTATAGATGGTGTCATCACCCACGCACTAAAATGCTCACTGCCCTGTCCGGTCCCAGAAGGGTGCTTTCATTCCCGGTGGCCTGATGGAAGAAGCCTACCTGCCTCTCCCTATGGAGGGGCACAGGCTCGCTGCAATGCATTCTCTGATAGCCTGCATTCAAATCCCACGGCTTGCCCACTTGGGTATAATTAGGACAGAGTGATCTCTTGGACTGGACGTGGCTTTAAATGAGCATCAGTCGGGCTCTTATCTCGGGAGCATAAACCTCAGTCCTACAGGAAGGAGGGAACAAGGAAGGCATCCCAGTCGGCCCTTAGGTCCCACAGGGAGCCCTCCTCTCTGTGTCCCTCTTGGTTGGGGCTTTCTGAATGAAATTTCCTGGTCACACGCAGAAGGGTTTCCAGAGAGCTATACAAAGACTGTGCTACACTCCAGCACTGTCTTACCTTGACACCTTAGTGAATAATACAAGTGGTTGGTATACCTTGTCAGGGTCCTCGGGGCACATACTGATGACATCTGTCCCTGTCACTTCAACCACCAACTGAGCTCCCCACCACAAAGGCGCTGACTGGTTACAGACAATCTCTCCCAGAGTGGCCCTCCCACTTGGTGCCCCGGCCACTGCAGAGCACCCACAGGCCATTAAGGGCTCCCATCCATCACCCATAGCCAAGTTCAAGAACCAGGCCACGTGCGAGAAGTCTGGATATGCTGCTAAGGACACCCCAATAAGAGCAGTCCAGACAACCCCTAATTCTGTGGCCAAAGTCAACAGACCTCCGCGGAACTCATAAGCAAACGGAAACAACGTCTATGGTTTTAGGAGAGGGCAACTTTCAACCAGGGATCATTATAATTTTCTCTGCGGCTGCAAAACTTTGTTTTACTGAATGCCGCTACCTTCCGCACCACGTATGGGGAATTTTAAACAGGCAAATGGAAGAAGGTCTGATTGAAGATGAAGTTAAGTGAAAGAAATTGGTCTCATTTAGCCCATGACAGGATTCATCTGTGTTCCCAAGTCCACTGAGGTGGCATCATGGGCGTTTCATATTCATGAGCTGCGGCGACACTGTGTCCCCTCATTTACAAAGAGCCGTGTTCAGCAAATTCTGTCCCTGTGGACACTCCGTGCATTTCATGGTCTTGTCAGAGAGACATCAAACGCTCCAGTAACCAAATACCAGAAAATGGCTTTTAATTAGTGGATCTCAATCGTATAAATAATTTTTTTTCTAAGTGAGAAAACGGAGAAATGTTTTAAAGGGAGAAGTAAAGGGAAAAGCAGTGGGCCACAGGCTTCAAACACCCGGAGGAACAAGGGGAAGAGACCGTCTCAGAGGATCGCCCGAGTGAGCCCGGGCCCAGCCCGTCCGCCCCCTGCTCTCCCTGAGTCAGGTTCGACGTGCAGAAACCCGCCTGCAGGTCCCTGGCAGGTCTGCTTGGTGGAGACTTATTCCTTGTGATTTCACCTGGTTCAAGCTAATCCAGCCAGACTCGTTACCAACAGGGGAGGAGAATGGCAGAGGACATGGGAGAAGAGGGAAACTGTGGTGCTGGCCAGAAAGCCAGGCCACAGAGGCTGAGAAACAGGACTGACCATGAGCAGAGTGCGTGGCCCAACGTGCAGCAGAGGAGGAGTATGACAGACAGGAAGAAAAGGTGCCCGTACTGAGGGGCCCACTTGGGGCTTTTTGTTCCACCTGTGTCCTGTATGTTGAAATGCCCCCATGCTCCTGCCAAACCGCATCTGTCCTCCTGCTGCTGGGGAAGACCACAGACCTGAAGGGCTGTGGGGGCTCACCTGGCTGACGATGGGTTAGACAGGAAGGTTGGGACTGATTTCGGTTTCTGAGCTGAGCCAGACCTCGGCATAGTGCGGAGAATCTGGCTGGTTCACGAGCGGAGAAGGGGCTTTGTCTTTGCTGAGAGAGGCGACCTAGTTTGTGGTATACTGTGGCGCGTGAAAGCCAGGTCGCACGACACTACCCACAGAGGGACACAGCACGTTTCTGAGGGAGCCATCAATGCAAATGCCCAGAGTGAGACTGGCCCCACCGGCCCTCCAAGTCCACCGAGTGCTGTGTAAGAACCTGTATTGGCCATGCAAAGGGCTGGCAACCAGGACTGAGCCTTCTGGGCAAGTCAGAGGTCGTGCTGGTGACATACAAGTGGGCCTACAAGGGTTCTCTGTGGGGAGAGACCCCACTCAGCCCAGGAGCCTGACGTTGGGAGGACCCCGGTGTCACCTGCCGGGTGACCGCTAGGGAACAGCACATCACTGGTTATGGACAGCTGAAGGAAACAATGAACGATGAACAGGAACGCTCTCCACCGCTCCGACAGCTCTGGGAGCTTCGTGGTGCCCCAGCTTTGATCTGCTGAGATATGTTAAGAATCAGTAGGGGTGAAGGACTGTAAAAATGTAGAGGCATGAAGTGGCTGGAAGGAATGGAAACTGAGGAGCTCTCCACTCTTCAATAGGACCCAGGATGAGTGACATGGTATTAATGTGACAGAAAACACCTTCTCAGAGCCGCCAGTGGAAGCATGTTAGAAACCAGGCATAGCTGATTCTATTTCATCCTCTTCATGTAATACTCAAAAAACAAGACAAACTACACTGCTTTTATTCTAAATCCTTAGTTTTTTTATTTTCCTTATATATATTTATTAAAAAAATGCTACTTTGATCTGTGCCACCCATGACACCCACACACAGAACGCTTCTGAGCGGTTCCCTCCGTGCAAGGCCACTGCTGGTGACAGCCAGCTGGTTTTGATCACAGCCACTCCGCATCGGATTTTCATAAGATAGATGAGGAGTCTTACTGCTGCTCTCTCTCTTATCAGATGAGAAACGGAGGGGGAGGGGGAGGGGAGGACGGGTCCTGAGGGAGCTGCGCGACAATCAAGGGCTGCGTGGCTCTTTCACTGTCCCTCTGCTGCTGCAATTTTCAAAGGCATTTGCCTCGGGCACTTTTAAATGATGGTGTCTCAATTCTGTAATCATCTTTCAAGAACTTTCTCGTAACGGGTCTTTTAGGTAAACCTAGTCTGTCAACCACACTTATGGACTCAGGAATCACATTCCCAATGTGTCCTGTGTGTGTATAGACGAGTATACACACACACACTGAACACCTGTGAATTTTTAGAAAGCTGGTAGAACCTAAAGTTAGATCAAGTACAACTCTTGCTAGGGTAAGAGGGTCCCTATCTATACCTTTCTCTGGGATTTCTGTTCTGCCTGGATTAGGGACCCTTCTTTAGGAACTAATTTCCATGTGTGATGTGTCAGAAGAAAAAGACTTCTCCAGCTGAGGGTTAAGTGATGTGCTATGTCCAACCTCAGATGCATCAACACTCCTGTCCCTTCCCGTCTCACCTAAGCAGTATCTGGCCGTCACTCTTCAAACTGCATCATGCACCATTGCCATCTATCTGTTCGGAAGAACACACACAGCCACCCGTAATCCCAGGCCTCAACGTGCTGTGACTTTGGTTACGAAGACTATTTGGAGCATCTCTATAACTCTACCTATCTTTTCTCTTTGTAGAGAACATTATGGCTCTTTATACAGACTCCATCTTTTGAACAGACATCCTAGAACACCAGCCTGTAGACCAATAAAACTCTAAGTGGTCTAAGATCTCCCTGGACTGTGGTCATCACCACTATAGGCCTGTCTGCAATAGGTCCCTCACCTTCTCTCACCCTCACTCATTCATTCCCTTCACAACTGTGTGGAGAAGTATCCACAAAGCTGCAAGACTGCGTGCAGTCACATCCAGGACAGTCACAAAAGGGGGTTGGCTTCATCCTGTCCTGATCCTGTCTTCTGTATTCAACCAAGACAGAATGCTAAGAGTTACAGACAAATACTCTGATCTGATAATGATTTCAGCAGAGGTGGATTAAGGTCAATTGAGGTCCCAGGCGCAGAAGAAAACATTGGGTCCCTTGTCATTAGAAAAAAAGTGTAAAGTTGGGGTTTTGTGGGGCCCTTCAGAAGTTGGGGCCCAGGGCACACACCCATTGCACCCACTGTTAAATCTGCCTCTGGATTTCCGGGAGAGTCAGCTGTCTTTGACTTTTGTCAGTGCGTAATGTTGGATGATTTATTATCAGATAGCACGACAGATTGCTGTCGGAGCTTTCTACCTGTTCATGAGAAGGTGAATGCAGCCTGCTTCCTGTACAGCAGGCATGCATGCATGCATGGCACAAGACCTTCGTTTGCATTCTTCCCATTCTAAGTCTTCAGACGGGGAATACAGGTAAGCCAATCACATTAACAAAGAAAATGAAACCCCAGATAGGTCACTGCCAACTGTGTTTTGGGAGAAGTCTGGAAAGTCTGATGTGACCTAGAGATTTCAGGGTACCACTAGGGGCACAAAGCACTCTGTCCCAGCTCTGCCACTGAAGCTGGAGGTCTGGGCGAAACTCTGGGCTGTGCCTGGACCAGAGTGAGGCGGAAGATGACTGAGTTCTCCTCTCCAGAGGACCCAGCATAGGCCCAAGAATTCATTATCTAAAAGCAATCTCAGCGGATGCGATGGAAAAGAAAGCATAAGAGAAGAAGGGGCAAACCTGAAGATTCTGCTTTATGTCAGAGCTTTAAAGACCTGGCCTCTGGCTTTTCCCTCCTCAGCCCGGGTTGCTGTAGATGAGACTTCAGAGTGAGAGGTTTGACGAGGGCCAGCAGGTAAATCTGAGAACCAGGATAGGGTGCAAACATGCAACGGGGTGCGGGACGAATGAGTAGAGACACGCCTCCTCAACCAGCAGGGCAGAGGAAGGAAGCCACCACTTTTAACAGTGAAGAGGGCTGCGTGAGAGCAGAGTGATGGGGAGCACAAGACCACGCCTGAATTCCAGCTCCACCCCTCACGAGAGGTGGTGTGCTGGAGCGGCTGGTTCGCACTGGCTTGTAAGAACCAAAGGCTACGTACGAATTTAGGAATCTTGCATGCAGGCTGTTAAACATAAACATTATTTAAGGTTAAATTGCACACCCTTATAATGAAATAAATTATATTAAAAACAAAGGTAATGCTCAAATTTTATCACTTCCTAAATTTTGCTACTTCTACTTTACCTATGCTCTTGAGATTATTTACATCTAACGCAGCAGCATGAAGATGAGGAAGATACGGCACGCTCACTAGGGTGCTACTGCCCATCTCTTCCAAGCTCTGTGGCCAATGACACCACGCTGGCAGCCTGAAATCAACCACGGTGGGGGTATTTACACCACAGAAGTCAGCAAACACAGCCAATGAGGATGTCCCCCCTGAAGAGCTGCTTGTTAAATATAGCAGTCCTCCCTTCCAACCTATCTGGGGGATACATTCCAAGACCCCCAGCGAATGCCTGACACTGTGAGTAGTACCAAGCCCTATACATACTGTTTTATCCTATATATACATACCTGTGAAAAAGTTTAATCTATAAATTAGGCACAGTAAGAGTAAAAATTAATAATAAAATAGAACAATTATAACAATATACTGTAATAAAAGCTACGTGAATGCAGTCTCTCTCTCTCTGATAACAGATGATAACAAGACAGCTGCTAAGTGACTAATAGAGAGCATACAACAGATATGCTGGACAATGGGTGATTCCCACCCTAGGAGGGGCAGAATGGGACAAAGCAAGATCTCATCACACTACTCAGAACAGCATGCAATTTAAATCCTATCAATTGTTTATTTCTGGAATTTTCCATTTATCTTTCCGAACCATGGCTGACCACAGAAAGCAAAACCACAGCTAAGGGAGGGTGTGCCTGTATTTACCAGCACGTCACTGTGACTTGTGAGTTACTTAACTTCACAAGGCTTCAATGTCTTCCTCCGTGAAAGGGTGATAACCCGAGTATCCCTGTGGGGCTGTGAGAACCACCTGAAGTAGGACAGGTAACACAGCACAGTGCCTGGCTCCTGGCAAATACGTCAGCATTTATCAGTAGCGTTTCTTACAAGAATGGCTTCTTTTTCAGATTTCTAACTCAATATCCCATAAAGACACAAAGCATGGACAAAGCACAGACAAAAGAGGACAGCTACTCCCTGCACCAGTGAGAGCCATCCCACGCACCCCCGCCTGCCACGCCCCACTCCTGCTGTGGATGTTTAAGTAAAAGGAGCTCCCGTGTGTGTCTGTGTCAGGGAAGGGAAGGGAGGCATGGATTTAAAAAGACCTTAGCATCTAGTCCTACTGACTTTGAATTTAGAAAAACAAATTGATTTTAAGAAACATTTCATTTAAAAAACCAGTGCTGGCTAGCACAGTTTTAAAAAATTAGAGAAGCAAATTTAACCAAGGAGGTTAAGGACTTGTACTCGGAAAATTATAAAACATTGATAAAAGAAATCAAGGAAGATACAAACAAGTGGAAGCATATACAGTGCTCATGGCTAGGAAGAATAAACATCATTAAAATGTCTATATTACCCAAAGCAATTTATAAATTCAATGCAATACCAATTAAAATACCAATGACATACTTCAAAGATATAGAACACATATTCCAAAAATTTATATGGAACCAAAAAAGAACAAGAATAGCCTCAGCAATCTTAAAAAGAAAAAATAAAGCAGGAGGTATCACTCTTCCAGATATCAAGGTTTACTATAAGGCCATTATACTCAAGACAGCCTGGTACTGGCATAAGAACAGGCACATAGATCAATGGAACAGAACAGAGGACCCAGAAATAAACCCACAGCTTTATGGACAACTGATATTTGACAAAGGAGGAAAGAACATACAATGGAGTAAAGACAGCCTCTTTAACAAATGGTGTTGGGAAAATTGGACATCTACCTGCAGAAAAATGAAACTAGACCATCAACTTACACCATTCACAAAAACAAACTCAAAATGGATAAAAGACTTAAATGTAAGCCGTGAAACCATAAGCAGCAAGCTCTCCGACATCTGTAGCAGCAATATATTTGCCAATTTATCTCCATGGGCAAATGAAATAAAAGGCAAGATAAACAAATGGGACTATATCAAACTAAAAAGTTTTTGCACAGCTAAAGACAATAGGAACAGAATAAAAAGACAAACCACACAATGGGAGAACATATTCGACAGCACATCTGATAAGGGGTTAATAACTAAAATTTATAAAGAACTTATAAAACTCAACACCAGGAAAACAAACAATCCAATCAAAAAATGGGCAAAAGACATGAATAGAAATTTCTCCAAAGAGGACATACAGATGGCCAATAGGCATATGAAAAAAATCTCAGCATCACTAATCATTAGAGAAATGCAAATTAAAACCACAATGAGATATCACCTCACACCAGTCAGAATGGCACTCATCAGCAAAACAACACAGAATATGTGCTGGCGAGGATGTGGAGAAAAGGGAACCCTTCTGCACTGCTGGTGGGAATGCAGACTGGTGCAGCCACTGTGGAAAACAGTTTGGAGATTCCTCAAAAAATTAAAAATCGAACTGCCTTTTGACCCAGCTATCGCACTTATAGGAATATACCCTAAGAACACCATAGCACTGTTCGAAAAGAAGAAATGCGCCCCCATGTTTGTGGCAGCATTGTTCACAATAGCGAAGATCTGGAACCAGCCCAAGCGTCCGTCAGAAGACGAGTAGATTAAAAAGCTATGGTACATATATACTATGGAATACTACTCAGCCATAAGAAATGATGACATCGGATCATTTATAACAAAATGGATGGACCTTGATAACATTATACGGAGTGAAATAAGTAAATCAGAAAAAAAGAAAAACTGAGAACAGCATGATTACATACATAGGTGGGACATAAAAGTGAGACTAGGAGACATGGACAAGAGAGTGGTGGTTACGGGGTGGGGGGAGGGAGGAGAGGGTGGGATAGGGAGGAGGGGAGGGACACAGGGAAAACCAGATAGAAGGTGACAGAGGACAATTTGACTTTGGGTGACGGGTATGCAACACAATTGAATGATAAGATAACCTGGAGATGTTTTCATTGTACATATGTACCCTGATTTATTGGTGTCACCCCATTAGAATTAATAATAATAAAATATATTTAAAAAAATAAAATAAAATGAAAAAAAAAATTAGAGAAGCAAAGGAACCAGGTTTAGGAAGCATGTAAGAAGTCCTTCCTATATGTTGTACTGAGCCTAAGGAAGGAATGCTGACATGACGGAACAAACATTCTTAACTCAGCAAGAGAAAGGAACGCAGACACCAGGGTTCCAATTTTCCTGTACTTAAAGAATCCTTTCCACTTCCCCTTTCTCTGCATTAGAGCTGTTTAGGCTCAGAATGACTGCTTTTTGCAAGAGAACAGATAAAAAGGATGTGATGGGAGGATTAAGCAAAGAATGAGAAAGAACCCAAAAGGGAGTTAGAAAGCCGAAAGACAGAGATGAGTGGGAAGAGGGGAGAGAGGGGGCGACTGAGTGATCGCTCTCTACAGATAGCATTTCTCTAATTCCACTGACAGTCTAGCATCTCACATCTCATCCAGCCTCATTGCTTGGCTGTGTTCAGCCACTTTTACCTATTTTCCCTGTTGACACGAATAGAAAATGGAGCAATTACCCTTAAACTCAGAGCGCTCAGATCATCCAGATTGCTATACTTGCAGAGTTAAGTCCCCAACTGCCCCTGGCTGGAAGTGGCTCAACTCAGCTTGTCCTTTAGGAATTAAACACTTTTCGGCTGGCCATAAGGATTTATTATTCGGAAGGTTTTGAGATACTGAATTCTGTCAAAGCTGGATTTCAGGATGCAAAGAGCACAGCCCTCGCCGGTGGGGACAAGGCCTGCCCAAGAGGCACTGGGATGTGCCAGGAAGAGGGCGTGACAGTTCCACCACAGTCCTGGGTTACACCAACATGCAATGGTAATATATATGCAAGAAAGAGCTAATCCATTTTTATGTAGCACCTGTTTTCAGGGGCTTTCCACTTTCTAAAGCTGCGTTTTGGGGCTCACAGGCTCTTCGTTGAGTCTAACCATGAGGTAAGCTCTGAGAGTTCAGTCCATATCTAACTGCGCTTTCAGAGACTGTCTCAACTTGAACACTGTTCATATTTTTTAAAGACAAAGAATTTTTCTCCCATCTGTGTGCCTCTCAACGTCCCTTCTTAAAGTTTCCCCTTCTCCAGAGCTCACACACTCTGAGAGCTGGATTCTAGGGTGAGAAATGCCTTTGGTGTTTGAGAGGGGACATGACTTTGCATCTGCTCTCTTCTCTACCAGGGTATCTCCACCCAACTTCCACCCCCACTGCTGGCAACTCGATCTTCCTTCAAGCTGAAGTTTAAGTCACTTCTTAAGTGGCCTTCTCTCATCACCCACTTCAAATCAGTGGATTCAATCGCAACTCCTCCTTATTTAGTTGTGTGACTATTTTTTGTCCCTATTTCCCTAACTAGATTATAAGCTGTATGAGGACAAGGACCATCATATCCCCTGTGCCCAACCCTATGCATCATACACAGAAGGTATTTAACAAAAGATGGTTAAATGAATGAATGAATAAGTGACTTGCCCAGAATCACCTGCAGAGATTGGGTTTAATCCTATTTCAGATCTGATGTTCCTTCTGTAACACCATTCAACCTTCCATGACAGAAGTCTAAAGGTCTTAGGGCAAACCAGTAATTTGATTCCAAGAATATGAATGATGTTATCACTAAAAAATGGTCATCTAGAAAAATCAGTTTTGCCACCCTACAACTTGGGGAGGGATCCTAAGGTCATTTTGGGCTTGAGCTGTTTGTCCATCATCCTCAGCTGTTCTCCATAATCATGAATCTCAACCTCCCTAAAGCATGGTGTTAGCTTTAGCTGTGAGTGATTCCACCTAGAATCAGCAGTCTTCAAACTTCACTAACGGCAGTGTATACAGGGATATTGACTGTAAGTAGTTGAGAACGGACCAGAATCGAGCTTAACTCTGCAGAACAGGCTTCTCTTCCATTACTGTGAATCCTTATCCATTCTCCACATGGAGCCTCCCATCATGCCAGGCTACCTGCCTTGGACGGCTTTTCACTTTCCTCTCCGCCTAACCAAATCCTATCCGTCCTTCAGGACACAGCACACGTCCGTCCTCAATGCCCTTTGCCCACAGGGATCACTTCCTCTTCTGAGCTCACGGCCCTCAACGGAAACCACCAATAGCAACAACCACTCGCTGCCTTTGCCACCTAATTCCTGGGATGCCATTCCTCTTGTGCGCTGTGTCTCCCCAGCAAAGTTCAGTGTTCCTTCAGAGTAGAGCCCTATAAAGTCTTAGGAAGGCTTTGCAAATCACTTCCCAAATGCCTAATCCAATTGGCAGGTGCATTTTGTTCTCTTTCTGAAGTGTTTTTAGTATAATGGCCTTGTAGTAAACATTGATATCCGGAAGAGTGATACCTCCTGCTTTATTTTTTCTTTTTAAGATTGCTGAGGCTATTTGTGTTCTTTTTTGGTTCCATATAAATTTTTGGAATATGTGTTCTATATCTTTGAAGTATGTCATTGGTATTTTAATTGGTATTGCATTGAATTTATAAATTGCTTTGGGTAATATAGACATTTTAATGATGTTTATTCTTCCTAGCCATGAGCACGGTATATGCTTCCACTTGTTTATATCTTCCTTGATTTCTTTTATCAATGTTTTATAATTTTCCGAGTACAAGTCCTTAACCTCCTTGTTTAAATTTACTCATAGGTACTTTATTTTTTTGGCTGCAATAGTGAAGGGGATTGTTTCCTTAATTTCTTTTGCTGACAGTTCATTGTTGGTATATAGAAATGCCTCTGATTTCTGAGTATTAATTTTATATCCTGCCACCTTGCTGAATTCATTTATAAGGTCCAGTAGTTTTTTGACTGAGACTTTAGGGTTTTCTATATACAATATCATATCATCTTCAAATAATGACAGTTTTACTTCTTCTTTTCCAATTTGGATGCCTTTTATTTCTTCTTGTCTGATTGCTGTAGCTAGGACTTCCAGAACTATGTTGAATAAAAGTTCTGAAGCTTTTAAAGGATTCTCTCTGTTATTTTGTGAAATATGAATTTGAAAATTTTTAGGCCACGCCCTCTCCCATCTGGGTTCCACACAGGCCCCACGCATGATTGTTTAGTTCCATGTGGTTGTATTGTCTTCCTGGCCCCTCAGGGCAGGCAGCCTGTAGTGTGTCATGGTCTTGCAAACAGTTCCATGCAATACATTCTGGTTGACCAACAGATCCCCAAATTGCCTCTAAATATCACTCACTCTCCGTTTCTCATTCTAAAACCACAGCTTATCTTAAAAGTTCCTCTCTTCTTCTATTTTGCTGTTCTCTTCCCTCGGAAGCCTGAGGCATCAATGGGGGTGGCGGGGGAGAGGTGCTTCTCTTCTCTCCCTAGGCATCTTCCCCGGGAAGAAGGAGCAGCATGGACCAACAGTGAAGCTAGGGAGGCCAAATGTGGGGCGCTCTACCAAGAGACATGGCTCTGAGAGTCTCCTATGAAAGAATGCGGAAAGCAGGACAGCAGTGCGCTGGAACGACCCTACTCACCACCCCCTCCAGCTCACAGAGCAGCACCAGCCGCTGCAGCAGGAAACCATAAGCAAGCCTGTGGGCTTGACCCATGGGGATGGGGGAGAAGACCAGCTGCCTGGGGGTGGGAGGGAGCCTGCACTTTAGATCCTAGTTTTTGTTCCCCGAGACTCATCTTCTCCAAGACAGCTTGCCTGGCCAATCACCCACCCCCAACAAGGACAAGGGAAACAACAGCCCCTTCCAGGTGTGTTCCTACCACTGATGACCTCAAAGAGCCTGGATGTGATTTTACTAAGGGAAGCAGTAAGTTCCCAACAGGTGCCCACAGATCTGTTTAATGTCACTGCTGAATGGGCGTCCTGGGATAAGTCAGGGCAATCACTCGTGGAGTCTCTCCACCCACTGGTTATTCTAGATTCAAAGGAGCAGCCTTCACTAGCCAACCAAGTAATTCTCTGAACAAAGATAATTCTAGAAACTAGTTATATGTAACATATGAATCCTACTGTGTAATGGATTCTAAACATTCACATACAGTGAAATGGACTAAGTCAAGTGTGAAGTGTAACATATGAACTTATTTCCCATTAAAAGACTCAGGCATGATGACATGGACAACAGATTTATGCCCAGAAGAGGCCTCCCCCCCAACCCCCGGAAAGGAAGATCAAGTGGACACTCTGACAAGAAGGGTTTTATGCTTCAAACCTGCAAAGCCAAACTAAAGGTCAAATCACAAATTTCACATTCAAAGTTTATGATGGGAAAAAAATGCTAGAGAAGTATTCTCTGAAAATAGGTATCTTTCTTTTCTTCCTTCTTAATGAAATTGAATGAAGCATCCATCCTGTCAATCATTCTGGGCCCTCTATATTACTAACCTGGGAGCTAATATTAATACACCTACTTGTGGAAGGAGATGCCAACAGAGCTGGGGGTCATACCATCTGTTACAACCCAGAGGTCAAGGGCAAGGACTCTGGGGGTCAAGGTCTGTATTCAAATCTTGGCCTGGGCTGTGCAGAACTGGTAGTGTTGTTGTGAGCACAGTGGCTTCCAAATCCTGGTGCTGCCATGTACGTACGAGTTGTGTGATTTTGGGCCAGGTTACCTTTACCTCAATCTTCTCATCTTTAATGAAAAGAATAAAGAATAATCCACATGTCCCACAGGTGACTAGATAACCAAAATGTGGTATACCCACGCGATGGATTAGTATCAATAAAAATGAATAGGCCAATGGTACATGCAACCACATGAATGAATCTCACGATCATTACAAAAAGGAAAAAGCTAGACACAAAAGCATATACACGTGATTTAATTTACATAAAATTCTAGGAAATGCAAACCACGCTATCATGACAGGAAGCAGATCAGGGGTTGCTTGAGGGTGGGGCAGAGGAAGGCTGGACTGGGGAGTGGCGTGGAAACTTCTGGGC
Source organism: Rhynchonycteris naso (assembly GCA_037038555.1). Taxonomy (NCBI): domain Eukaryota; kingdom Metazoa; phylum Chordata; class Mammalia; order Chiroptera; family Emballonuridae; genus Rhynchonycteris; species Rhynchonycteris naso. The sequence continues at coordinate 24,775,563 of CM072999.1, forward strand.
GTGACGGAGTGTTCTGCTACTAACTGTGGAGGGGTTTCACGGGACATACACGTCAAAACTCAAACTGTGCCTTTTAAATGAGGGCACTTTATTGTACAGAAATTAGACCTCAATAAAACTGATTTTAAGATACTTTCCCATAGATTTGTTCTGAGAATTAAATGAGAAAAAACGTGAAACACTAGGCTTGGCCGGCAGTACCTGGTAGATGTCTGCCTGGCGACGGCCGCGGGGCTGGGAACACCCGTGAGAGCAGTGTTCTCTGGGAGTCAGACCAGAGCTCCCCTCCAAACTATTATCTTTAATGATCTCTAAGCTTCAGTTTCTTAACACGTCCAATGACAGGTTTGCACAAGACAGCCTGTGCAGCCGCTCAAAGCTGTGACAATTTGTTGCTAACGTGATGACAGCACAGCGGCAGCCACCGCCGCCGCCTACACGTGCCTCGCGGTGTGTGCAAACCAGAGCGCTCGGAAGCCTTTGCTGTGACACCTAACAGTCACTCCCTGAAATGGAGCATTTTTCACATTGGCAAAAAAAAAAAAAAAATGGAGAAAATAAGATTTCACTGGATCTTAGCCAAAAGGCCGAGAAGTAATGGAGAAAGTAGGATTTCAGAAATCCTTTGAAGGCATTGGAAAGAGGTCCGAGGAAGGGTGTGGAGAGGCCTGGAGAAGAGCCCCAGGTGAGTAAGCCCTGTGTAGCCCGTGACTTAACAAGCCTCTCCGAGTTATTAGCATCACTACTTCTGCGCACACTGCTCCCCAGCCACCCAACGGTTTTGTGGGCGGCTGGCAGGGCCCTGCCTCTGTGAGTCCGCTGTCAGAGCCTCCTGGACGGTGACCCCACTGCCCTATGCAGCCGATGGCTAAAGCACAGACAACCTGTGAGGGAAGGCAGACCGGAAGTGTGGCCAGCAGCCACCAGTCACTGAACTGCCACACTGGCCAGCTGAATACTGCCAGAAGACACCCTAGGGCCAGGGCTGGGAAAAGAGACTTTGGGAAGAGCAATGGAGAAAGGGGTCACTGGCAATGAGCAGGGGGTGCAGAAGTGTGCAGCTACGAGGAGCTTAGTGAGTGGAACTCAGGAGGACCGTCTGACAAACAGAAACGAGCTGGTTGATAAGAGATCAGGGAAGAGCAAAGAAAATGCTGAAGAATGGTGAGTCTGCTCATAAGCTCTCACAACTCCGAGCAGGTGGACTGCATCCCTACCTCCAGTGACGACCTGCAAGCCCCTCTGGAATGAGATGAGGCAGAAGAACTTTCACATTCCAGAACTGAGTCCAAGTAAGACACGGTGTCTGCCACCAAGGAGCTAAAAGCCTAGAGAACAGTCCATCAAAGAATTAAGGTGAGGCAGTCACTTAGCTCTCTGACTATGGGCAGCTTACTTAACCTCTCCGTACTTAGTTTCCTCAACTATTGTATAGAACAAGGATAATAATAGCACTATCTCATAGGGCTGCTGTAAAGATTAAATGCTTTACCATCTAGAATCTGGCAGACCAGTGCTTGATATATAATAAACACCCAGGAAACGTTAGCTGTCACTGCTGCTGTTGTTACCATGTTGCCCAGGAGGTTGAAGGAGCACAAAGGACATCTGAGTCAGATGGGAAAGGAAGAGATTTCAGAGGAAGTGATGCTTCGGCTGAGTTTTAAAGGAGAAGGAGGGTTAGTGGATAGGGAAGGGGGTGAGCTACTCCAGGCAGAGGCAGCAGCTCTAAGTGACGCACGGATGAGGTCACTGTCCGTGCCTTCAGGAAGGCTCTGTGGGCCTGGGACATCTCTAGAAGCCCTTTGACTTCCTCTAAGAGCTTCTTACCTCCTCCGTCATCTGATCCATCCAGGCTCTTCTGTCTGAGGCGGTAACTGCCCCCAAAAAGAAGAAAAGTAGAAAATCAGTTTCAAACACAGAAAGAAACAACCCCAATTTCTATGGTATCCATTCTTTTTCCTAGATGCAAATGTCTCTGGATCCACTCTCCTCCAGCCACTTGCTCAAACCTAACTGGGCAACGGGGTCTGCCAGGTGTGGCTGCCCGGCTGCGTACTGCACCATTCCTCCAGGGTGCCACACAGCCTGCCACACGGGTGCTTCTCCTGCTTCTGGAGCTGGAAAATTCGATGGCCCTGACTTTACCCTCCATCTGCACCTAGAAACTTTAAATATATATATATGTCTTAGAAGAAGGCTAGGTTTAGAAAGCTGGCACTGCTTCTGCCCATTTACATCAATAAAGCAGAACCATGGGTCGGTCCTCTGACACCTGGAGATGTAATTCTAAAGACCACTAAGCGGGAGATACGGCACGGCTCTCAACCTGCAGCCGAAGCAGCACTAGCCAAATCCTGGGTGCGGCAGCACGTCACCAGCCCCACACCACAGCCAGATGCACGCTGCCTATTCTCTGAATGCTGTTCAACCAAGGCTGCCCTATCAACACAATTCACCGTAGGACGCCACAGAATACTAGACACATACTCTTCTACTTCTTCAGAAATCTTCCTTCCTGACCTGAAAAAAAGAAAGAGAAAGTTTATGAGAACCCACTAGTCTCATACACTGGCATGGTACGCCGGAGGGGCTGGGGGCAAATCAGCATATCCCCAGTCCTTCTGTGTCTGGATTTCTCTTTACAGGTCAAGGCCCATAATCAGCGTGAGAATTATAGATACTGTAATACCTTCTTATAACCTTTTTTTCAGCATGACTCCAAATTAAATTATTGAGTTTAAATACAGTTTCAGTGAACTCAAAAGTCAAGTGAATATAGATGATACAGCACCCTCCTTTCTTTCAACAATTAATTGACCAGTTTATCAAGAACTTTTTAGGACTGAGGCCTTGAGTCCCACGAACAAAACGGGATGAGCCAGCCATGCAGTTCAGGCTACAGGCTCAGGGCCTGTCTTTCTGTGTCTTGCACATGAAGCACCAGAAGCCCTGTGAGTGATTCTGGGTGAGAAGTGCCCTTACGATCAATATTCCATGGGAACTGAACTATTCTGTGGGAACTGGAAACCTGTTTGCACACAGACACCTGTCCATGGCACTGGTTCTCGGTCTGAACATGCATCAGAACCATCTGGGAAGCCTGAGAGATATGCAGATTGCTGGACCTGGCAGCAGAGATGTCCGGATCAGCTGATCTGGGGGGTAGACAGCCCAGGAATATGCATCTTAAACAAATTTTCAGTAATTCAAATGCAAGCAGGATACTAGTGACACTCTAAGAAACACTGATCTTAGGTTTCCTGAATGAGGTTGGCAAATGATGATTACTAAAGTGATGGGTAGGTGGTGATTACTTTCTGCATGTCTGAACATTTCCACAATAACGCACATTTTATTTTTACGACTTCTTTCGAGTTCAAACTCAATCACCACGATGAACAGAGGCAAAGGATGGTGGCAATCACTTAAGGGCCGAGAGGCAGGATGCAGGAGAAGGACCTTGACCATGCTGGGTCCACACAGCCTCACCAGGGGGAGCCACGCTGGAGCCAAATAGCAAGCCCTTCAAAATGCAAATCATCCCAACTAAGAGTATAATAATAAATTAAGCCCAAGTTTAAATAGACTACTTTCCATGAAACTTAGACCATTCCAACAGCACAGTGAAGGAAGGGAGGGAAGGAGTGAGGGAGAGAAGGAAGGAGGAAATGAGGAAGGGAGGGAAAGAGGAAGGGAGGGAATAAATTTTGGCTCAAGTCAGGGACAGAGAAGAGTAAGAGTAGGTCAAGTTGGAAGAACAGATGAATAACTCTGAGGGGACCCCCCAGGCTACAGGTTCTGACTCTTAAAGGGCCTAGTAAAGAGACTGAGCCCCCAGGGGAAGGAGGTGAGGGGGACAGAAGGGCGGTAAGAGGCACCACAGTACTACAGAGGTGCCCAGGGCAGCACCACCATGGTGCTGGGGGAGGACAGAGGTTTCCGATGCTGTTCTAAGCCAAAGGAGTCCTCACGTAGAGCCCCCCCCCCCGTCTGCGCGGGAGGAGGGAAGGCTCTCTGCTCCCCACTCACTACCTCCGACTGCCCTGGTGAAGCTGAAGTCCATAAACCCACTGCCCAAAACGACTCAGGGATTAAGATGTCACCAACAGCAGAAGGGCTTCAATGAAAACAGGGATTAGAGAGAAAGGGGAGTGAAGAGGCCAGGTAACCCAGGACAGCACCGTCGGTTGTACATAGAAGACACATCCGTCTCTGATTACCCTGAGGAGTCGTGGCAGAATTGGTCCTTCCTAAGCAATGTGCCGGCAAAAGTAGCGGAGACTTTGTCTGAAGGAGACAATACTGATAACGCTAATCTTTGGGGGAAGGCTGATTAATTGCCATTTATCCACTCAACATCCAAAAAGGGGATAAATTCCATATTTGGCTTAATTGCTGCTGAGCCCACATCCTGCTCTCTCTCACTCTAGGGGAGCCAAGCATCCTCCGGCATCTCATGTCACCCAAAGGGACAGAGCAAGATCAAAATGGAGCCCTCACAGACGGTCGGCCGGGATGCCCTCAGGTGGCGTTCTCTCTCTCCGTCTCTGTCCCTGTTTCTGTGTCTCAGCCATAAGCTCAGGTTGTGTGAGCCTTTGCTCTGCTGGGAGGACAGCAAACGGCACAGAACACCCTGCCTTGGATGCAGTTGGCACTTCCAGGCCTTATCTAGCTTGCAGATAAGTTTGGTCTGGACCACACTGATGTTTGTTTTTATTTTGTTCCGTTTTAACATGAATTTGTTCTCCAAATGGGGAGATTTTGTACAAAATTCCAAATTTCTAAATTCTTCAAATACAAAGCCTGGCAACCCTGGACCACATTCCCAAAACGGAAACAGGGAAGCTGAGCTGTGGCCGCCCCCACCCCCACCCCATCACGGGGTCCAGTGCCAGTTCTTCACCTTCCCATCTGCAGTGCTAGTGTCCTCACAGAGTGAAGCCCTTCTTGTAGCTATGCAGCTATCAACAGGAGGGAGCTAAAGGGAGACTAAGTGGGAAGCATATTTTAGAACTGGCCGAGAGAATATTTCTTTATAGAAGTATGAATGTGCAAATAACTTCTATATGTATCTCAGTAGTATAATTGAAGTGCTGTTCTGAAATAAATCCACACTTCATGTACTTATTTCACCTACCTGGTCCCCAAAGGCACCTCGGGTCACATAATGACATGGAGCCCAGTGGTAGGACACAGAATCTAGCTCAATGATTTCAAACTACAGGTCTTGGCCCATCATGAAAACAATTTAGTAAATCCCCAGCAGCCTTCTCTTAAACAGCATAGAGTATAAAAGAAAGTATTAGTATCACATAATTAAAAATTTTTTTTATATACACACTTACCCAGTCATGATGCAGAGTGCATTTTTAAGTGGTTTGGTGACAGGTTAAAAGAATGAAAATGCAAAAAAAGAAAGAAGAAAAGAAAAGAGAGAAAACGCAATTGGCTTGCCACAGTCCACCAGGCTAGACAGCCAGAGAGCTTCCGGCTGAAGTCCTGCCTCGCACAGTCGTGTGGGGTGGAGGCCGAGGCAGAGAATTGTGGGTGCTGGGCCACCTCCTCCTTACAGGCAAACTTCTAAAGAAACTGTGTGACCCAGTCCAGCCCCAAGGCAAGTGACTGCAGAGCTGGCTAGCTCGGCCCTGGGCTTCTGGTCTCTGACTGCGCCCCTCACCTGCATGCCTCTTTCCCCAGAAGTGGCTGCTGGAGGGTTTGGGAACGCGACAGTGACAGTAGTGTCGTGTGCCGTTGTACGCAGACAGACACTTTCCAACACTCTCCAAGGACTCGGCTGAGCACAGGAAGGGGTAAAGCAGGTGTCGGCATCACCACCATGGACAGCGGGCGTTGCGCTGTGCGCTTCCCCCAAATCACAGAGCTGGTTGGTGCTGAGGTTCACACAAGAACCCCGATCTCCCGACTTCCACCCTAGACTCCAGACACACTGCCCGGAGCCTTTTCAAAAGCAGATACTGCTGGTTTTCAGATGTTCCAGGGCGCCCAGACATCTGCTTGGATTTACTGCGCAGACAGTCATTCCTGACTTCACACTTCCAGAAGGCGATGGATGGTACAGATGGAGAACTGAAAACTGGAAGGAACCCTTTCAACCAGGAGTCCTTACCCAGTGGAGCACCAGAGACTTATACCCGAAAGGTTTTTCAGTGTCTACGTGCTGGGCCTCACCCCAGAGCCTCTGGGCTCGTAAGTTCTAGAAATGGGACCCAGTCACTTATATAAGAATCACTGCCCCAAACCTTATTGAAGACAGTAGGCTGAACTGCCCAGTTGCTAAGCAGCAAAATAAGGATTCTGTCTTATCCTTCTGAATTGCCTGCTACCTTCTCAGAAAAGCGTTCATGAACTCTGACTTGACCCCCACGCTGAGGACAGCAAGGAGAGGTCTTCACAGACTGAAGCCCCAAACTGAGTGATCCTGAGTTCACTACCCCAAAATTCAGACAAGATTCCCTGGTGTTCATAAGAGCTGGGCAGAAGTTCCGAGTTCCCCACTCAGGCAGTCCAGGCAGTTCAGATCCGATTAGAGATGCTTGTTCAATATTCACAATGTAAAACATAGAGGTTGCTGAACCAGCACTTTGAAAAGTTAATTAAATGCCAGGTTTCTTTTTAAGAGCTACTCCATCATTTGCTGATTGCTTTGGCCATTTTGCAGAATGAAGCTTTCACTCTGGACAATGAGAGTAAATGTTCTCCCTCACCTCCCACCTTGTGGAGACAGGGGACAGGGGTAAGGGCACTCTGGCTTCCTGCTTCCCAGCGAGGATGCACTGGGCCTGCTCAGTGACTTGCAAGAGGGGAAACCAGAGCTGTCTCGAAGGCCCTTTCCCAACCACTGAACACACTCAGCCTCACACGAATCGGCCAGCTCTCTACACAGAGGGTTCTCGGGTGGAAGACTTCAAGGTTAAGGGCGCGATCTCATTTCTCCACCTTCATTTAAAACCCAACCTTTCAGCTCTACCCTCAACAAGACCCCTTCTGGGTTTCAGACCCACATCTCTACGACCCACACCCCCTGGTTTCATAGGTCACCCTCAAGCCTTGGGGGGAAAGCCCATGTCCAGACCCTGGCCCCCACAAGCCTATCACAGGAAAGATGATGGCTGATAATAACAGAACATTTATTGCGCTTATTGGGTGCCCGGCATTGTCATTATGTTCTCTTATTTATCGTAGTTTTCACTCCATAAGACGTACTTTCCCCCCCAAAAGTGGAGGGGAAAATGTCCATGCGTCTTAGGGAGCAAAAAATACAGTATTTTATTAAATATTTTAACACACCATTTGGTTCAGAATATTGTTTTTCTTATTTTCTTCCTTAAAACCCTAGGTGTGTCATATGGTCAGGTGTATCTCATGGAGCGAAATATATGGTATATGTTACTATAACATACATTAGACGTGACATTATAGATGATCTAATTATCATATTATCTTACTACTTTATCTTCCAGACAAGGAGACTGGGGCTCAGAGAGGTACTGGACCTTGAGTAGGGTCACCCAGTTAGAAAGTGGCAGGGCAGGAAAACAAGCTATCTGGTGTCAACGCCCCGTTCTTAACCCCTACATGGTACAGGGGCACGCAGGCAGCACTAACCCCGGGAAACATGCATTTCAGAGATTCCTCTTCAAACCATCGATATTTCCATGAGGATATACTTTCAACCTACAGCAGTACATGTAGCTCTGTCGGGCCTGACAGTTTGGTAGTAGCACTGGTTTAATTGTTCAGTGTGATTTATCGTGTATGTTTTATTTACAACATGACAGCTGGCGTTGTGGCAAGAAAAAGAGATTCCATGTGGCTAAGTCACCTTTCCCCCCATGTATTCTTCTTTCCTAGGTTGTTGCGCTCCCGTGCAGACCTTTCCTTCGGCATTTAGAGACCACACCGGCATCCCTCAGGCACGGTGTGGTCAGCTGAGGACAAGCTCGGTCGCGCTGACACATCCGGGACTGTAGCAGCACAGGGCCGCTGCCCAATCCTGGGCTCTCAGTTTCATGCTGGGGCTCAGGGGTCGAGACGTGCCGTCACGTAAAGACCCCACCTGCGAGGTTACGTTCTCCATCCTCCCTGCCATATCAGACAGGCCTCGGCGGCTGCTGACATGGGCTACGTGCTGAAGGGTGAAAGGCAGCCCTAATGTAGACATCATCCCAGTTAAAATGTTTCTCTGGAGTTTAATGGAATAGCGCAGAGATCTAAATGGAGACAAAGTGCCACGGCTCAGAGAGCGGCCAGGATGCTATCTTCATGCAGCATGATGGTGCTCAGGGCTTAATTAGACACCGTTAACCTATTTTAGCAGGGGACATAACTGGGATAAATGGGGGGAAGTGTCCTTGAAGTCTCCTAATATCCACATCACATACTGGACCCCGGACTCGCCTCCCAGCTGTAAGACAGAACAGGCTTTAAGTAGACTGAAGTGCCAGGCACCCAGTGCCCGGCTGTCCCCGTGGATGACCCTCCTCTAACCCCTCCGCCACAGACCTCGGAAGGGGAGAGGCTATGAGGGTCTGGACAAATGGTCACTATTACAACTTGCTGCCTGGGAGAGAAAACCTAAGGAGCTCACAGGGTTCCCTTTAAAGAAGAAAAACCTGTGTAGCCAGAGGCCAAATTCCTAAAGAAACACTGGCAAGGAGAAGAACAGGAATACCATACCAGCTAAATTTAGGCCAAAAGTACCATACATTTTAAAATCACGCCTCTCAAAGAAGTCAAAATGCCATTTTCTTACAAGATTTTCTACCCTCATAATTTATAAATGTCCGATAAAAACCTCACAAGTGACCCCAAAGCGCACTAAGGTAAATTTAACCAAGGCCTATGAAAGAGGAGGTAATCTGTCCTATACCTTGTAACATGTCACTGGCACATCCCAGACCAAGGCTCTGCTTTATCAATTGTGACTCACCAAATGAACCCTCACAGTGAAAACTCAAATCTGAGCAAAGGAAAAATTTTCCACCGTCATCTTGGCTATTGTGTCCACTCAGCAACAGGCAGTAGGCTGGTTAATTGCAGTCCTCTGCTCTAAGATGTCCCCATACCTGTCACACTGATTAAAAGCCAGATATATCTCATGGACTGAAGTTTTCCTCGGCCAATAGATTTCTCCTGACTGAAATCTTTCCTGAAAGCTGAAGTCTATTCTCTTTCTCCCCTAGGAACCTAGTCTTTTTTTTTTTTTAAGATTTTATTTATTAACAAAATATAGGGTGACAGAAGATGATGTGACTTTGGGTCATGGGTATACAACATAATCGACTGTCCAAACAATGTGGAGATGTTTTCTCTAACTCTGTGTACTCTGATTAACTAATGTCACCCTGTTAAATTTGTCTAAATAAAAAAAAGAAAAAGAAAAAAAAAGATTTTATTTATTTATTTTATAGCGGGGGTCGGGGCGGGGGGCAGCGACGGGGAGAAGAGAGGGAGGAGCAGGAAGCATCAACTCCCATATGTACCTTGACCAGGCACGCCCAGGGTTTCAAACCAGAGACCCCAGCGTTCCAGGTCGATGCTTTACCCACTGCACCACCACAGGTCAGGCCAGATACCTAGTCTTGCCATTCATGTGTTTAGTGCCCAGCATGTTTTAACTATTTGTATTTTCTCCCTTCCTGTAAAGACAAATTTTGGCAGTTTAGGGTTTTAGGTCACATTCGTCATATTTGGCTATTGCTGACAAGGTGTCAAATCAACAAGGTGTTTCATACAAAGATGAAGACCAATGTCCATGTCTTGTCTATAGAATGCCAAGCCCTATCAAGTTGAAGGTATAGTGAATTACAAGACAATTCCTGGGTGAAGTTTGCCCCCTGCTGGTCAGACTCAAAATAACATCTTTGTTCTGAACCTCTAAAGGAGCATTAAAACAGGTGAAATACATATATATGGAAACAGTTTTAGTAGCTTAAAACAGTTATAGAAACATAAAATGTATGTATATTTCTGCTATCAAGAAACAAACAATGGAAGAGTTTAGAACTCTAGATCTTATAGATCTCAAGTGAACATTATTTTATTCAGAAACCTTATTAGATAACTACCTATTAGGCACAAATGGGAGATATTGCTCAGAGCTGTACAACCTGGCTGGTGAAAATAAGGTTATAGAGCCTGACCAGGTGGTGGTGCAGTGGATAGTGTCGGCCTGGGATGCAGAGGACCAGGTTTGAAACCCTGAGGTCGCTGGTTTGAGCACGGGCTCATCCAGCTTGAGTGTAGGCTCACCAGCTTGAGTGTGGGGTCACTGGCTTAAGCCCAAAGGTCACTGGATTAAAGCTCAAGGTCGCTGGCTTGAGCAAGAGGTCACTGGCTCGGCTGGAGTCCCCTGGTCAAGGCACATATAAAAAAGCAATCAATGAACTAAGGTGCCATAATGAAGAATTGATGCTTCTCATCTCTCTCCCTTCCTGTCTGTCTGTCCCTGTCTCCCCCCTCTCTCTAAAACTAAAAAGGATTATAGAAATGACAGTAACACCTCCAGAATACTCACACACCACAGTGACTGAGAGATTCCCACCACTTACCTTGTGCACCATCAGATGAAGAAATGGAGATGGAGACCAGGAATTGTTAAAGGGACCTAACTAAAGCCCCAAAGCTAGCTGGACATGGAGCTGGGACTGGAAACCAAGGTCCCCTCCTTCTCATCTGCTGCTGGTCCCATCATGCCCCAAACTTGACAGGACAAGTGAGGCGGATGCAAGCAAAATGTCATGGGAGCACTAAAAAGAAGGACGAGCCCCGCCAATCGGGGGAGTCTGGGGGGGCTTCCAGGAGGACTTGACAGATGAGAGCTGAGGAGGCTTACAGCGCGCACAGAAGCTGCAGGAAGGCTTTTCTAGCTGGAAGCATGCAAGGGTCGGGTGTGTTCGGAAAACAGCAGGGGACCTGGTGTGGCTGAAATAGAGATGATGGTGGCTGAAAATAAAAACTGCATCAGGGCTGGCTGGGAGAGCAGCAGGGAACTGTGGGGCTAGAAATCAATTTTCATTGGGCTCCCTTTTCCCCCTTCAAGTTACTTAAGTCCACAATTTAAAGAGAGGCTGCAAAGAAGAATGCGCGGCTCAGCCCGGATCCTGCAGGACTGAGGCATCATGAGGGGCGAGTGTGAGAAGCTCTGCTACCCCCTTGCTGGGGGAGATGATGGGAAGGAAAGCAGCTGGGAGGAAGTGCTCTGGACAGTGCTTCCCTAACACCCATCATTTTCAAATGCTGCCTTCACTAATTTCTGCTGTAGGGGCGTGCTCCCTGCACCTACTTTATATTCTCTTTGATTCCCTTATTTTACTTTCCAAAAGTCTGAGCTCGGGTTTATTCTTTTTTTGTTAGAAAGGTAGATTAGCAAGGTTATGAAGGTGTAAAAGAAACCCCAGATGCAGATGGAGACTTTCCCGCTGACATGATGGGAGGGGCTGCAAGCAGACAGAAGAGGGAGCAGCTCGTGACCCTGCCAATCACTGGGAACCATAGCTGTGAGGACAGGGAACTAACAACACAGGATGCACTGACTGGAAATATGGGTCCACAAGTCAGGGGCAACTTTTATCAGTGTCTCTGGAACCCTCCACCCCAGTCCATCTGTAATTGCTGAACGGGCTGGGCCTTGACTTCTCCTGGAGACCTGCCCTGTGACGGAGAAACCTGTGAGGATTCCTTCCAGTCGCTTTCCATTGTTTTCTCTGCCCCTCCTTTCCATCCCAAAAAACAGCGGTCACCCCAAAAGCCCATCAATATGTGGAGACTCATCCAAGTGAGGAGGTGTTCAGAGAGGCGGTGCCTCCTGCCATTAGAGGGACCCCTCCCAGACGCCTGTGAGAGGCCATCGGCAGTACAGGGCTGTGTGGCAGCCTCCTGGAAGGCTCGGGACCCGCTCTGGTGAGCACCTGGTACAGATGAACCAGGGACACTCTGGCCCTTAGAAGCATGGTCTTTTGTACACTGACCACAGTGAAAGCAGGAGAAACCAGCAGAGCGACCGGTAACCAGCTGTGGTGAGGGTAGCATAGGTCAAAAACTAAAGTCACTAGCAGACTCACCAGACCAGGAAAGAACCTAGATTATGTGAGGAGGCTCAATTTCGTGTGCAAATTCACACTTATGTGTGCCCAAGCTGCTGCTTCTACACTGAAACTGCTTCCAGTTACTCCTCAATAAAATATTAAAAAGAAAAGAAGTAGGTATGATGTTCACAGATGCATTTTATTTTTGAAAGGCGGAATCCGTCAAAGGGAGAACAAGGAGCTCATTTATGTCGGCAGAATTTTAACCAGTGGCTGCCACCCCCAGCCACTCCCTCCTGGCTCTTAGCTGTCTGCGTGGCAGAGCAGCGAGTCCCCTCAGCGGGGAGCGGGCTCAGGGGATGCAACTTTCTTCCTTGAAAATATTTTGTTCAATAAGATTGCTTCATATGATCAACATCTCGTTTCTGTGAGGGTCCCAGAGGATAGCAGTAAAGACAATTTTATTCTAACAGGCTCGCTATTGCACAAATAGCCTAGTCCATGGCCTTTTCATGAACTTGAGATAAATGCATGCAGCTTTCAAGGTTTGCGGATGGGCATGGCTGCATGAGAGGCACATTCTATTACACTAATTAGCTGTCTGACCTTGGGCAGCGGGCAAGACGACATTTAAGGGCTTTTCTAACGCTAAGATTCCATAACTGAGTCACTTAGCCGCCCACCACCGGGCTTCATTTTCTCCATCTCTAAACTAAAGGGGCCACACTCCATGACTTGTCAGGTCCTTCCCCAGCTGTGAATGACACAGCTGGGAATGACGTGGCCCTGCCTCTCAGGGCCCTGGCCCCACCCCCTCTGGTCCTCATAAATACTATTCTCAATCCTTAAAACCCCCAAGCAACCCTTCTCCACAACTGGTTTATCCAGTCCTGAAGCTTCAGTCAATACATTGTAAAGTGCTGGTTTGGAGATCCCAAAGTCAACATGGTGGGGGACAACAAACACACAAAAGAAAGGAGAAGAGGAAAGAAAGGAAGAACAAGGGAAGAAGGGAAGAAGGAAGAAGGAAGAGAAGGGAAGGGAAGGGAAAGGGACCCTCTTCCTTTCATTCAATCATTTTTAAGGACAACAAAGTTAACACAAGCTCTCTTCCTACCTAAGAATTTCAGACACTTTCCTCCTTGGTTCTTTCTTCTCAGTTGTCAAAACCTGCCATGACTTCCCCCATTGCATAGAGAAATTTTATTTCCCCTTCAGTCCTCTCGTGAATAGTTAACCCACTCTTAACATTCCCACTTGTTTGCTGCCTGCTCCTATGACTGCATTCTATTTCCTTTCCAAGGAGCTGGGAGAATGTCTGTCTGGACCTGCTGAACCCTCTAACAGGGTACCTGGAAAAACAGCCCTGTCCTGGTCCCAAAGGATTCAGTCCCCTGAGCTCAGTGCCCCGGGACCCAGCCAGCCTGGGGGTGGGTGCTGAGGCTGCCTTACAGCTCACAGCAGAGCCCCGAGTATGAGCTCTGCAGTCAAATCAGAGTGTTTATCAGCTGTAGGCTCTTGGGCAAGTACCTTAAATTCTGCAAAACTGGTGATAATACCACATTGTGGTTACGGGGATATAGTAACGATCAAATAAGTTAATTAATGCAAAGCAATTAGCATAGTACTTGGTATACAGGAAGTGCTCTGTGAACAGTAGCAGCTGCTTCTATTATCTTATTATTATCACTATTGTTGTTATCACTCCAGTCTCTATAGCCTGCATTGCTAATCCTTGCTTGAGATGCTTTTTCCTCCGTGGTCTTGTCACTGAACCCCAGCCCAGAGATGGGTACTGGCTCGGTTTGCCCAGCTGAGTCACTGCATTCTTTTTGCTTCTAGACCCATCGTTCCCCCATTTCACCCCATTCCTGCTGGCCCTTGCTGACCGTGCCTAGACCCCGGAGCTGATACGCCCATCAGCCTGCCCTGGAAATGAACGAGCTTTCCCCACCTGGCCTGCTGCCTCCCACTGCCCGTGAGAAATGTCCTGCCCACCCCGCTGAGCCTCTCCAGCAGCTGGCCCGGCTTTCCACAATAAAATCAAGTTAGCTTCTGGGGCTCCCCTCCAGGTTTCCCAGCGAACCCCCATCTCACCTTCTCCATCTCTGCTTTGCTTCTTCTGTCCCTTGGTTCCCTTCCTCCATTTAGGCCACTCCTGTTTATCCCTGTCTAAAAACTAATTTATTTTCTGGCTTTTGAATCCTTTCTAAAGGATTTCCCACTTCTGGGAAGCCTCCAGAATTGGGTAAAGTTGTTTCTATGCTACTTAGCATAAGCTGTCTCCACCACACGTAGTCTTTAGAGCAAGCAGGACAGGCTCATCCTGCGATTTCTGTACCTCAGCTTGCAGGGGCCAGACCACAGAAACAACCTGGTGCCTCCCTGAAAATCATCTCCCCTTCCTCTTTATCCAGACTCCAACATTGTGTGGGTAGCAGTGAGCCCACTTCAGGATGCTCAATTCCCCGGCACTTTGCACTGAGGGGTGGGCATCTGCCACGTTTGTGAACAATAAGAAAGATGGAGCAGTCCCTACAGAGCATGGCCCACCCCATCCACAAAAGGCAAATTCTTGCTAAGATTCCGTCTCCGCCACCATGTCACCCCCCCCCCCCCCCGTCTTTCTGTCTGGAAAACAGCGGCGAGGCCTGGAGGTACGGCAGCCATCATACGACCAACGAGGCATGAACATGACGACAAAGGCCCCATGCTAAGGGTGGTGGGCAGGAAGATGGAAGAAATCCCACTCTTCCTATCGTCACGAGCTGCCACACCAGCCCTGGACCTCCTCTGAGACAAGCTCCCCTGTGTAAGCCTTGATGGGGCTCTCTGTTGCTTAGAGATGAATACAGCACGTCCAGTGCAAATGAGAAGTCCTTAAGCAGAGAAGGAACGCATATGCTATGAAGAAAACCAAGCTCACCTCATCATAACTAGTTAACCTTAATACACGGTCTCATAAGAGAAAGCAGCGATCTGAAATGATACAAATGAGCAACATCACCAAAATCAGCAGGAATGACAGGTGTCAAACTCGGGGAGAAAAGATGAGCAGGCCGCTCCACAACTCTGTCCAATCTAGAAGAGGACACCATTCTACAAACAACAAAGATGAGATAATCCTTAAGAGGACACTACACTCGGAGAAATGGACGCCATTTACACGTGCAAATACTCACAGATCATAATTATGCCACATTAATAAGGCATTCAGATGAAATGTGACAATGTGTCCCTTGCACCTTGGTCATACTCTTATCAACACTCCAGTGGCTCCCTGATCCTTAAATAATAAAGTGCATGTCTACAGTTCAAGGTCCTGCACATGGGCCCCCCTTGCCTGTCTATCTCCTTCACTTCTAGGTAATACTGGGCTTCGGTCGCCCACCGTGCTCATTCCAAACACACTGGCACATGCATGCCTCCATGCACACAGCCCCTGTGCCTAAGACCTGTCCTTGTGTCAATGTTTGTCAACTGTTTCAAGGCAATGATTCGTAGACAAAATTAACCTGTTCCAATCAGCCATCCAGACGGCATATTTCAGAAGTTCAAACATACTGGCACTTTCTGAGTTGTAGAAGGCCTTTGAGACCATTTAATTTTAACAATGAAGAGACAGAGCCCAAGGGTGTAGAGCTAGTGACACAAGGTCACACAAAACCTGTCCTGTTCCTCTCTCTCCCAGCCTTGTTCCAGTGCAAAGAAATCCTGTATATACACCAAGGCTCAGATATTTGGATTTCCCAGAATCATAATACCCTAGGGCTGAAAAGGGAACTTTGAGGTTATTTAGTCCAAACCCCTCAGGGAACCTACGCCCCAGAAGCCCACAGGACAAGATCACAGGGTGAGTGAGTGGCAGAAGAGGACTAGAACACAGGCTGATGTCCAGACTCCTGACACATGCATGCGGAAAGGATGGCCCCAAGAAAGGCAGGTGACCAGAAATGAGCTCAGGACATGACCTCCAAGGCAGATGCCTGACCACATTTAACGTGTACCAGGAGCACCTCGCTCTGGGCTGAGAAGCCCCCAATACTCTGCTCTCAGCCTCACACAGGGGACGCAGGCCGGGATGTGGAGGCGGGCTGCTCGTGGACCGGGAATCAGAACTGCTTCTTCGCTGGCTGGCTGGGAAAGGACCCAGTCCTTGGAGGGCACTGCAGGGTTAGAAGGAACGATCATTTCCAATGCCTAATTGAACTTAATGACTAGCCTAATTAGGCCCTTTAATGGCAGGGCTGGCGTGGTCTTGGCTCGTGCCCGACGTACGGGCGGGGTGCTTGCATCCCGCCCCCCCCCTTCTCAGGGTCAGAGCAGCTGGAGCACAGCTCTGCAGACTGATAGGCCAGAGGCGGCTAGGACGGGCATAGGTCACGCCTTCACCCTGCTCTTCTGCCCACAGGCCTAACGTGCTGGAGCCGTGGCACGGCCGCCCTCGGGGAACTGGCTGAGGTTCTACCCTGGGAAGAGGCACCAGCATTACACCGAGGGTCAAGGACACAGACGTGGAAGGCGGCGAGGCACAGAGAACAAGCGCGTGCCCCCACAGTCAGACTCACCTGGGCTCAGATCCTGCTGCCTATTACCTACCGTGTAACCTTGAGCAAGTTATTTAACCTTCCTTAACTTCCACGCCCTCATCTGCAAGCAGGGGTAATAGTGGCGCCTACACCTCCCGGGGCTGTGCTGAGAATAAAGTGAGACAACTGTGCTTAGCACCGTGCCCACGTGACGGCTCTGCAGCCTGGTCCCGGAAGGCACAATCTGGATCAGAGGACAAAGCTCACAACTGCCTAAAGATGAGCTACTTTTAAAAAGCAGAGGGGAGTGATAACGGCATAAAAATCAGGAATAACCTCAACACCCACCAACGGGGGAACAGCACATCCATATCATGGGCTTATTATGCAGCAGTTAGAGAAATGAGGCAAATCTACCTCTGCTCAAAGTTCTCCAAGATGTATCATTAACCTGACCAGGTGGTGGCGCAATGAACAGAGCTCGGCCTGGGATGATGCGAACCCAGGTTCCAAATCCAGGGCTCAGTAGCTTGAGCACAGGGTCGCCAGCTTGAGCATGAGATCATAGACATGACCCCATGGTTTCTGGCTTGAGCCCAAGGTCGCTGGCTTGAGCAAGGGGTCACTGGCTCAGCTGGAGCCGCCCAGTCAAGGCACCAATGAACAACTAAGGTGCCGCACTATGAGTTAATGCTTCTCCCTTGTGTCTGTCTGTGCCTGTCTGCCCCACCTTTTCTCTCTTTCTCGCAGACTAAAAATAAAAAAGATAGATGTACTATTAAATAAAAAACTGAAGAAAAACTAAGAAGCAGAACAAATCTGATCCAATTTATGTTAAAAAAGTTTGTATATATGTAAATCTATTGTGTAAAAATATACACTGTACATCTATTTTTATAAGAGATACCAACAAACTATTACCAGTAGTTGCTTCTAAAGAGATGACCAGGCTTGGAGGAGATGGTAGTTTCAGGTAAATTTAGCTCTGTGTCTTGTCTGAATTTTTATATCATTAAAGTGTTCTTGGTTTCCTTGTACAATTAAAAAAGACTAAAAACAATACACTTCCACTGAGTTCCCCACAATGGAGGAGTTCAAGCAGACCCTGACCAGAACCGGACAGGAGAGTGGATGAAATGAAAATGAGCTCTGTGCTTCCAGTTCCAAGCCCTCTGCACAGTGTGATAACCCAGATGGACAAGGGAATAGTCCACAGGAGGCTGTGCTTTGTGGCTGTTGTGATTTAAAACATACTCCTGTGTGCCTGTCATTTCTTTCCTGACCCTTAGAGACCCCCCTACTTCACAGTCCTACCCCTGGCTCCAATCACAGGAGAATCTGCACTTCTGCAAAACCAGAGACTGTAAAGGGCCCGAAGTCAGAACCTTCAATGGGCATGCAAAGAGCCCTTCTAGAACCACTCCTGGTTTTCAACTACAAAAATAAAATTCAGGTAAGTTAACCTGTTAAGAAAAGCTGGAGGCCTGAAAGGAAGCTGGGAGCGGGCTCTGGGGGCGGTGAGGGTCAGGCCTGTGCTGTGCAGGCTTCCCCCACAGGCCTCCTGCACACCGCCCCACGGGCAAATGAGGAGCAGCCCTGCTGGCTCAGGCCCCTAGAAACACAGCCACTGTCCACTGCGGGGCCTCAGCTGTCCTTCCCCTGGTGCACATAAGCAACAAGTTCATCTCCAGTCACTGCATGTGCCCATCCCCTCCTTCCTGGGCACCAGGCACTTACCTCCGCTCCAGGGAGGGACTAGACAGGACCACTTGTCAGGAAGATGCTCCCCTTTCAGAGTGGGAAGTGACGTATCCAAATATACTATTCCACATGGGGCTTATGGGAACAGATTGCTATCACCTTCAATTGGGAGGCACCTGACAGAATTGTAAGATTCCAATTATTTCATATTTAGTCATTTGCATAAGTAAATCAGTTCTGTGATACTAGACAGGCCATCCAGGGCCCTAAACTACAATGAGTATAACATACAACATCTCTGCTTACACTGAACCGAAAATCACTATGTCAAACCAAGTGGAAGTACATGAAAATGCCCCCAAATACTCAATGAGAAAAAGGTGGGTGCATGCTTCATATCTGTTCTCTAACCTATGGACTCTATATGTACCATATCCTAAGCCTTGGTGATACTTTCCAAAGGGTCATGTTATATATGGTAAGGACATGAACAAGCACTGGAAGTCTGTTTCGTCAGACTGCGAAAATATCACAACTGTTGTCTGCTCATGATCAGTTTTATTGAGAGAGGAATTTTAAATTACTATGCAGCCCTTAAAAATCAGGCAGTTAGGCGCTCGCCAGATAGCTTGATAAGTTAAAGCACTGTCTGAAGCACAGAGGATGCCTGTTTGATCCCTGGTTAGGGCACATATGGGAACATATCAGCGTTCCTGTCTCTCCCTTCTTCTCTCTAAAATCACTAAAATAAACATTAAAAAAAAAAAATCAGGCAGTCAGCCCCAGCTGGATAGGTCAGCTGGAGAGAACATCATCCTGATATGCCAAGGTTATGGGTTCGATCCCCAGTCAGGGTAGATACTAGAATCAATCAATGAACGCATAAATAAGTAGAACAACAAATTGATCTCCCTCCCTTCCCAACTCAACCCCCATTCATCTCCTTCTAAAATCAACAAATAAATTTATTTTTTAAAAAAACAAGCAGCCTGACTAGGCGGTGGCACAGTGGATAGAGTGTCGGACTGGGATGCGGAAGGACCCAGGTTCGATACCCCAAGGTCGCCAGCTTGAGTCCAAGCTCATCTGGTTTGAGCAAAAGCTCACCAGCTTGGGCAAGGTTGCTGGCTCCAGCAAGGGGTTACTCGGTCTGCTGAAGGCCCGTGGTCAAGGCACATGTGAGAAAGCAATCAATGAATAACTAAGGTGTCGCAACAAAAAACTGTGATTGATGCTTCTCATCTCTCTCCGTTCCTGTCTGTCTGTCCCTATCTATCCCTCTCTCTGTCTCTATAAAAAAATAAATAAATAAAAATAAAAAAAACAAGGCAGTTACACTCTAGGTTGAAAGAAAGATTACCAAAAAACATTATTATATGATAAAAAATAATGCAGAAGAACTAACTATCCATTTGTGTGAGGCAAGTTAAACAGTGACTAACACATCAGAGCTGGCACTGTCCCTGTCCCCACAGCTTCCTGTCTTCTCTCTCCTGCTGTCCTCTTGAGGACATGACTTACCTTGCTCAACTCAGTTATACTTGTGCTTTCAGGTCAAACAGACCTTCCTCCATAAAAAGGCAGTAAAGGGGTTTACTCTAACAGTCAGTCCAGGAGGCCCGTGCCGGCCAAGGGACAGTGTGCTGACCGTGTCTGCAGAATGAACAAATGTGTGCCGCCTTCACCTCTGCCCAGGAAGGGCGCATTCAGTAAGGGCCTTACAGCAGCGAACCCTCAGGGCTGAGTGGGAAAGGATAACAGTAAGTCCCACCCTGCCCAGAGTTTCTCTGCGTCCTCCCCACCTAACAGCTACTGGAACAACACACGCGTCTGGAGACAGGAGGGCCAGGAGGACAGATGGAGCTCGACACAGCACCCTCTCCCTGCTTCAGTGAAGACGTTTATTTTCCACCAGTTAGCTCAACGTAAACAGTCTGGGTGTTATTTGTTTCATTTTCAGATTCTACTGAAAGGATGTGATTTACAGCAATAAACAAAATGCAGTTAAATTATAATTTTCTTAAACACACACACACACATACACACACGAATTCTCCAAGCTCACTCAAGTCAAAAACTTATCTAGATCTTCCTCTATTATCTTTCTGTCCAGGCTCTGAACATACCTTGAGAGCAAAGCAATAAATTTACCTTTGGAGAGTCTATAACAGTGGTTCTTAAACTTTTTTGAGATACCGAACCCACCAGTTTCATATGCGCATTCACCGAACCCTTCTTTAGTGATAAATATGATTTTTTTTCCAAATTCAAGACATAGGTCTATGTTTTTTTACTGGTGCACAAAATGAGCCGTGCATGGACATCACCTTGTTCAAAGAACAAAAGCAACAAAGTGCATGAACTCACAACAAATTACAGTATTATTTTATTCTGGCCTCCGTGGCAGAGGCTTCTCCGAGCCCCTGAGACCGACTCATCGAACCCTTAGGGTTCCATAGAACCCAGGTTAAGAACCACTGGTCTATACAAAACAAACATAGGCATGCATTAAAAACACGTGCTGTCGCTTGGCCCTGAGACCACCTTTTCCGACTCTGCTGTGTCTCGGAAGCCACACGGAGGAGAGGCACATATGCAGGCAGAGCAAGTACGATAGAGCTGAGACACCGGTCCAAGTAGGGGGTTCTCATGGCATCTCCTAAAGCTCCCGAAACAGGGGCATGGTGCCTGAGCCCTGGGCAGGGCTACTAGAAGTGGCGCACAATGATCTAGACCTTATCCTCTCATCTGATGTCACCTCTGATGCGTGAGCTACCTTGCTGAGAACCAAACGGCTGCTCATGGTGCCCAAGACCCGCGATCATGCCATGCCAATTCTGAGTTCCTCGTGGCTGAGGGCAGCGTGTGCAAAATAAATTCTCAATACTTCTAAACAAAAGTGTGTTTATTGATGAACATCTGAAAGCCGGGGATTAAGTTCTTCTACTTCCCTGGGGCTCTGGGATACCTAGTCCCTTCTGAATTACTGAAGCTCCGTAAGAAACACCCCAAATTCACTCATTGATCAAATCCGTACTGAGCAGCTACCAGCTACATGTTCCAGGCACTATCGACCCAGAAGCAAACAATATAGACAAAAACCTCTTGCAAGGTATTTATTTACTAGTTACTAGTAATGCAAATGCTAAAGCAGCTGCAGCTTTCAAACAGCTGAGTAAAAAATATAAGCAAAAAAATTGAGAACAGAGGCACATGTGGTAAAATATTTATAACTGGAAGGGATTATGTACTGATCAGACTGGACAAAGTCAATGAGACAAAGTGTTGCATGGACGGGTGTCTGTTAATCAGTGAACACGAGAAAAGCACCATTTAACATCCTTTAATGAATGAAGGCTTTGGGCAACAATCACCAGTAGACACTCTGGCCAACAGGTGGGAGTCTGACGGGGAATGCAAAATGGAGACCGAACCCCAACCCCACTAATCAACCACAGCCTCACTGACCATGGAACCCCAGACATCTGTGCCTTCTCACAGCAGGGTTTTCAGATGCAACACAGCAGTTTGTACACAGCACCACCTACAAAGTATTCCTGCCGGACAGGGAGCCTGACTAACTACCAGTGGATCTAGATCTAACTTCCAGTTTCACAAGGAACATGGAGGCCAAGGGAACAAGTTCGACATCATGACTAGAAAGCAAGGGACCAAATCCAGAACATGGGGCACTCTCGGGGACAAGCTTCTCAGAGAAAAGGAAGAATGGCATGGGGAAAAACAACAGGTGGTGGTGTGCCTGTGTTCGTGTGGGGGATGGGGGTGGGGTTAGAGTGTTGCCGAGTAAGAGACTAAAGACATCTAATGACGAAATTAGAAGGTGTGGACCTTGATTTGCCCTTTTGACAATACAAATGTAAAAAGACATCTCTGAGACCATGAAAGTACCTGAATATGATCTGTGTATCAGATGACATTAAGGAGTCATTATTAATATCGATAGGCATGATAATGGATGATGGTTAATAAACAAAATAATCCTATCAGTTAACAAAAATTACCTCTAGCAGGAAAGGGAGGGATGAGGCAATGACTTTTTTTATATATTGTCAAACTCCCCTAACTCATTCTTGGCTTCATAAAAGATAACATGTTTCTCGCACCCATCTATAAACCTTCTTAAGATTAAATAACTAGCCTGACCTGTGGTGGCACAGTGGATAAAGCGTCAACCTGGGAACACTGAGGTCGCCAGTTCAAAACCCTGTACTGGTCTGGTCAAGGCACATATGGGAGTTGATGCTTCCAGCTCCTCCCCCCTTTCTCTCTTTCTTTCTCTCTCTCTCACTCTGTGTCTCCTCTCTAAAATGAATAAAATAAAAAAAAGTGTTTTTTTTAAAAAAAAAGATTAAATAACTATATAGATCCTTATATATGTAACCTAGAACTTCCCTGTCTTTTTCAAGACTTGGAGCACCTAAAAATAACATTTGAATTAAAAACTAGGGTGGATCGATGAGATGGCTCCTGGTTATAGGTGACCAACCTGGGGTTTTGGCAGGTGTAGGGCTGGCCAGCAGGTGCAAGGGCAAAGCACCCACATCTTGGCGCACCTGCTCCCACGGTGCAGCACACAGCACACCAGTGGGGATGCTCTGCGACACCTTTCTCAGAAACTGACTTCTATGGGGAGGGACAGCCTGTAACAGAGCTGGGGTAAGAGGACAAAACGTACGTTTGCAACTGTGCTTACAGAGCTAGGAGCCTAGCAGCGCCAGGAGTCTTTGCCTTTCACACTTTTGTAGCTTAATAAGAATTAACTACTCACTGCTAACAAGAAGATAAGACTCTGGTATGGCAATGACACAGAGGGACAGGACAGAGCCCTTTAGTATTCTTGAAACATCAAGGCCATTAAAAAAAAAAGCAAGAGGGAGAGGAGGAGGGACGGGGGCGACCTCAGGACCAGCACACGGCTGTGTCACCGCCATCTTGATGTCCTTGACGCGTGCAGATGGTGTGGAAGCGGCTGGCACCTGAACAGCCGCGAGAAGGAACGAGCGGCCAATGGAGATTTATGTGAGGAGAGTGAGATGGACAAGGTAAAATTGTCAGGAGGAGTTGTTAGAAAGTAAAATATATTGTGACAATTCCACTCCTGCCGTTCATCAATAAACTGACAGATCATTTAGTGTCAATTAGGAGTGATAGATGGACAAGTCCCCGTGATCCTGGGCCAAAATTAATGGCTGGGAGGGAGAGGGTGATTGAAAATGACGGCTGACATTGAGAGCAAAGTCCTGAAAGTCCCTGAGGGGCCATTACTTGCCTCATTCCCTTGCAGATCAATGCAGGGACAAACCCAAAACAGACACTTGGAGACGAAACTTAATCAAACTACCTTTCCTTCCTCCCTTTACCAAGTCTGGTTGCCTCTCATCCAGCTCCATTCCCCATGGCCAAGCCAGTGCCCACCTCAGGCAACTTCAGAGCCAAGGACAGCCTGGTCCCAAGATGGAGTCTTTGGCACAGCAATGACTTTGGTGCCAGGAGAAGGAATAGATCGTGATCCCAGGTCCCACGTAATTCTTGAACATAGCCCATTCCTGTGGCTCAGGGGTGAGCATTTGAGTCCCAGCATCCAACATCTCTAGCCACTGAGGTGGATGACGCCTTCTCTGCTCTTCATCTTGGGTAATGTCATGCAAATAAAACCAAAGTATCCCAAAAACTACGTCCTATGGCTGCGAGGGCATCTGTCAGATCTGTGACCAGCCATTCTACTTCCTCCTGACAATATAAACATAGCTCCACTTCCCTCCTACCCCCCTCGTGAAAAGATAGCCACCTTACAAATGGAAGCCACCCGCCTGAGTCCTGTAATACACATGTGAGGTGTGCCTGTGGACTGGACGTCTGTGCTCCCCCCATATCCTCATGTTGAAACCGCAGTCTCCAATGTGATGGTGTTTGGAAGTGGGACCTTTGAGAGCTAATTTGGGTCAGATGAGGTCATGAGAGTAGAGCCCCCATGGTGGAACTAGTGCCCTTGTAAATCGAGGAAGACACACTGGTCTCTCTCCCTGTGCATGCATGCACACCCCAAGAAGGCTGTGTGAGGACAGGGCCCTCATCAGTCCCTGACCATGCCAGGACCTGGTCTCGGACTGCCAGCCTCCAACACTGGGAGAAATAAGTGTATGCTGTCTAACTGTTGCCAGCCTACGGCATTCTGCTATAGCAGCCCAAACTGACTGAGACAGGGGCACAGCACAGTGTCATTATTATCGTCCCACAAGAATTTAAGGTAAGTACACTATTTTTCAGTGTGAATCCTCTGCTCTAACCAGACTGACAATAAAGTTACTGCCTCCCCCCAACACCTATGCCTACACTGATCCTTGAACCAAACTGCTCTCCTCATGATCCTCTCTGGCCATCAGAATTCACCAGGGTTTACCCCATCATCTCACAAGGGACTCCCTGACCAGTGTGATTACTCTCCTCTGAGGTCACCTCACCAGTGCTAGCCATTCCATTCGCTTCTTGCTGATCATGTGCTCCTTCTGCCCTCCTAATTTTTATGAATGAAAATGCCTGATCTCCCCAACTAGAATCCAGGCTCCTGCAGGGCAGGAAGCACATTTACACTCTGGGCTCCCTGGAGCACTTTGCAAATAGCAGGAAACCATGTTGTCCTTCCTCCACAGGGCAAATCCTTAGTGGAGCCCTCACAGTCTCTCTTTCCCCTAGGCACCCCCTTCCTCTTTCTGCTTCAGATCCTCTCTGCCTCCCTCCAGATGCCAGCTTGCCTTTGCTCCAACATGATCAATGGCCAATTTCCCTTCCTACTTTGAAAAGAAAAAGGAGGCCAATCCAAAATAAAATTCCCCCAATTCTCTACTCCCCTCCAGCTCTCTTTCATTTTTTCCTTTTTTTTTTTTTTTCAGGTTAGAATAGGGGAGACAGTAAGGCAAACTCCTGCATGAGCCCCAACTGGGATCCACCTGGCAACCCCATCCTGGGCCGATGCTCAAGTACGAAGCTATTTTTAGTACCTGAGACCAATGCACTACAACAGAGCTATCCTCAGGCCTGGGACCATGCTTGAACTGATCGAGCCACTGGCTATGTGAGGGGAAGAAGGTAAGAAGGGGGGAGGGGAGAAGCAGATGGTCACTTCTGTGTGCCCTGACCAGGAATCAAACCCAGGACATCCATATGCCAAGCCAATGCTCTATCCACTGAGCCACAGGCCAAGGCCTCCAGCTTTCTTGATAACAAACCTAGCCTTTCTAAGCTTTCTCCTGTCATTGAGGAAAAATGTCCCCACCTCCTTCTGTCCAAGGTTAATTCGTTTCTCTTGGAAGGCCTTAACCCTATCCCTCCTCCAGAATCTGACTCCTTCAAATCCATCCTATTTTATCTGAACCCACTCTTTCCCCAGGTATTATACATATGACTCGCTACACAGACACCCGCTTCCATATACTCTTTCCTTTGTTTCTCAGAGCAGCGGCCTATATTACACACCCCACTTCCTCTCTTCCTACTTCCTCTTCGGCTCCTGCCCAGCGCAACCCTTGTAACCACTTTCTCACATGCCCCCAGTGACCTCCGGACAACCAATTCCAAGGCTCTGTCCTTGTCTTCTACTTGTGTCGATGACTCGAATCACACCTTTTTTTGACCTCTCTTCTAGACTCCCAAATTGTGCGAATCTAAGTGAACCACCACCAATGCCCCAAGCCAGCTCTCTCCACCTGCAGTCCTTCTCTGAGGGCACCACAACCTAGCCAGTCATCAAAGCGAGGCACCTTGCAAGTGACTTTCAACTCTTCCCTCTGCCCTACTTTCCACCAATGGCACTTCTATTAACTCTGCCTCCAGAACGTCTCCACTCTCCTCTCCTGCCACACTCACCCCCCCGCCCCCGGGCAGGCTTTCCTCATGCTGCACGCAGTGTCAGCTTCCCAACAGCTCTGCCAGCCTCTCGGGGCTCTACTTCCTGCTGAAAGCAAAGCGATTGGTCAAAAATACTGACCTGATCATGCACTTCCTCAGTAGTCACTGCGTGCTTATTATGGACTGGCAGTGTTTGAAGTAATGAACGCATGCAAATAAGAGTGTCTCCTCTCATGAAGCTTACGTCACAGTAGAGAGAAAAAGAAAATATATGTATATGTACATAACATGCATATGGATGCACATGTGAGGTAGTGACACATAAAGCAGGGGACGGGGAGCCTACCCACGCGGTGGCACAATGGATAAAACGTCGACTTGGGATGCTGAGGACTCGGGTTCAAAACCCCGAGGTTGCTGTCTTAAGCACAGGCTCAGCCAGTTTGAGTGTGGGACAATAGACATGACTCCATTGTTGCTGGCTTGAGCCCAAAGGTTGCTGGCTTGAGCCCAAGGTCACTGGCTTGAGCAAGGGCTCACTGGCTCGGCTGGGGCCCCCTGGTCAAGGCACATATGAGAAAGCAATCAATGAACAACTAAGGTGCCACAACTATGAGCTGATGCTTCTCATCTCTCTCCCTTTCTATTTGTCTGTCCCTCTCTTTCTCTTTCTTGCTAAAAAAAAGGGGGGGGGCAGGAGCTGGGGAACGTGGAGTGATGAGGAGTGCTACTTTATTTAATGTGTGGTCAGGTAGAGCCTTGTGAGCCATGGTAAGGGCTATGGGGTTTAGTTTGGCAGGAGAAAGCCAATGAAGGGTCCTGGGCAGACATGTCAAATGACCTCCCCCATGTTTTAAGAAGGTCACCCTGCTCTGTGGAGATAAGACTGAGGGAGGCCAGGGTGAAAGGGTGACAGGAGGTTCCCACTCGAGTCAATGCTAGACATGGTGGCAGCCACAGCAGGGCACGGGCGGTGCCAACAGCAGGTACATTTCAAGCACAGACTCAGCCCCGTTCGCTGACAGACTGAACAGGAGTGAAGACAAATAGATGGCTTCAGGGCAATTCCAAAGTGTCCGGTGGGAGTAAGGGGGAGGATGGGGTCGCCATTTAGACACCTGGGGAAGACTGGGGAGGCACGGGTTAGGGGAAGGAGTAGAAGGGCTGGAAAGTAAGAGGACCAATTTGGACATGGTAGGATTGAGTTGCGTTTTCAAGTGGAAATGTCACATGGGCAGCTGGATGTTTACAAGCAGGACTGGGCTAGAGATATAAATTTTGGAGTCATCAGTGTGTAAGTAATAGCTACACTCCTGAGACTGAGTTGAGATCACGCCAAGAATGAGTGCTAACAGAAAAGAGAGGAAGTTCAAGGATGAGCCCTGGGTACTCCAACATTTAGAGGGGTCAGGATCAGGCCACAGGCTGAGGAGCCAAACAAACGAATCCCTTGGCAGTAACACATGAAATGGAAAACATCTCTCTCCAAGAGGAAAGGGATTTTATCTGAAAAAATCCTTTATATATTCATTGAGGAATAGACACTTGAGATTCTCTTCAGTCTTCTAAAAAGCAGATATAGGATTTGCCTCATTTTCATATCTCAAAATAAATACCACATATTAAAAGCAGTAAAATCTCCTATTAACTCAGAAAAATGGGGTTCCTCTTTAAGACACTCACTAGGATATGAGACCTGCATTTCAAAGTTACCTTCTTATTCATGGTTAACTCTAAAAAGTAGTGTTATGCTGAGTAAAGGAAACAGTGTGGGCCTGGCCAGGCAGCTCAGTTTGTTAGAGCATCATACCAATACACCAAGGCTGCAGGTTCAATTCCCAGTCATGGCACATACAAGAATCAACCAATAAATGCACAGGTAAGTGGCAAAACAAGTCAATGTCTGTCTGTCTGTCTCTTCCTCCCTCCCTCTAAAATCAATTTTTTTTAAAGGAAACAGTGTGGTACCTAATTGGCATACAAATGGCCAGAAAGACCAATAGAATAGAGTTACAAGTGCAAAGTAGATTCGTGTACATAAACAAATGCAGACTATGGTAAAGGTGGCTTCTAAATTCACTGGGGAAAGATGGGCTTCTAAATAAATGGTGCTGGGACAACAGCCACTTAGAAAAAGATAAAACTAGATCCATATCTCTTACCATAAAATTAATTCCACATGGATTCCAGGTCTAAATTTTTTTAAGATTTTGTTTTATTGATTTCAGAGAGCAGATAGAGAAACAGGAAGGGAGGAGGAGTGGAAAGTGTCAGCTCGGTAGTGATTGCTTCCCATGGATGCCTTGACCGGGCATGTCTGGGGTTTGGAAGCAGCGACCCCAGCACTCCAGGTCAGCGTTCTATCCTCTGCGCCACCACAGGTCAGGAAGGGAAGTCTAAATTGTAGAAGATGGATCCAGGGTGTGGTTGTATTCCAATAGAACAATCTATAAAAACAGGCAGCTGGGTTGCGGACCATAGTTTGCTGAATCTGAATATATGGAAACAAAGAAGGCTACATATATTTTTTTTTACAAACTTATTTTTTCACCTAATAGTTTATGATCTTCTCTCCACATTGGTGAGAATTTAATGAACGGAATTCTCCCTTTTTGTATTCATAAGGGCATTCCGTGTTGGTCTATACGTAACAAAGATGTCAGGAGGAAAGACAAGCCTCCCCAAATAGTTTGCCAGAAGGCTACATTTTTAAAATTTATATATGCATGCTTAGTTTTTACAGAAGAGAAGTATAGAAAGGGTAAAGCAAAAGAAGTTACCCAGACGGGACAGATGGGAATGAAGTGGAGGGGATAAGGATGGAAACAAGACATCTTTGAGTATATCTTTCTACACCATTTGATATAATAAAAAAGTATATACATTATCATCTGTTCTTGCAAAAAAAAAAAACATTCACTTGAGTCTAATTATGAGGAATCAAGCAGAGGAATCCAGAATGTGAGACATTCCACAAGAAAAGTGGCCTGGATCCTTCAAAAAAGTCAACGTTCTGGGTTGGAGGTGACAGGAGACTTGGAGTTATTTTAGATCGAGAGACTGAAAGAGACAGAACTACCAAATGCAGAGTGTGAACACTGACTGGGTCCTGGCTAGCGATAAGACCTTTTCGGGACAACGGAAGAAGTTTAAACTGGATACTAAATCATCATGAAGTTTCTTACATGTGATCACGACACTGATCATTTGAAGGAGGTCCTTCATCTTTAGCTATGCACACCGAAGTCTCCAGAGGCAAAATGTCATGACTGCAACTTGTTTTCAAATGATTCAGGGGGGAAAAGCAAGTGAGTGAGAGAGAGAGAGAGAGTATGTTTAGAGGTTTAGAGGTGAGGAGAGGAAGGGAGGAGGATGAAGAAAAGAACAGGAAAAATACGTTCTATGGTGCTACTTTGAAGAGAACTGCTAAAGGAAATTCTTAAGAGTAATGTGACTTCTTTGAGAAAAAAAAATTCCCTTCCTGAGTATACCTTAGGTTGTTTTATTTGTTATTGTTTTTTTTTTAAGATTTGAGAGAGTGAGAAAGGAGAGGGGAGCAGGAAGCATCTTTTCATGGTAGTTGTTGCTTGTATGTGTCTTGACTGGGGAAGCCCGGGATTTCGAACCAGCGACCTCAGCATTCCAGGTCGACATTTTATCTACTGCGCCACCACAGGCCAGGCAAGTTGTTAAGCTGGATAGTTGGCCAGCCCACCGGTGTAGTAAATACTTTTTCCGTTTACCTTTCATCTAAAACTTAGTGCAAGGAATTAAAGACAAGAATGATTTGCAATCTAGCAGTTGCTACAGTTACTAACAGAAACCTACACTAAGAACAACACAGGGTGCTACAATATAGATGACCTAGGAAAACACTGTGCCAACAGAACGGAGCCAGCACAGAAAGACCACATACTGTACGACTCCACTCACTGGAAATGTGCAGAGCAGCCAAGTCAGAGACAGAAAGCAGACTGGTGGCTGCCTGGGGCTGGGAGGTGGGGGGACAGGGGAAGTGACATCTAATGGGTACGGGCTTCTTTGGAGGGTAATAAAAATGGTGATGACAGCACAATTCTGAGATGATACTAAGAACTAAACTGTACCTTTTAAATGGGTGAATTATAAGACATACAAATACATCTCAATAAAAAAGAAAAACAACACAGGAGTGAAATGCCCGCCCGAACCCACCCTGCCTGCCCTCACCTCCCACGAGCTGCTGGCACTCACTTTGAAGCCTTCGTGGAGTCGTCTGCCCAGCCTCCGTGCAGACGGGGTGGCTTGGGAGGAGGCGCCTACAGGGAAACAGAAGCCAAAACAACAGCGTCACTCAACAAGTGCATTCAAGCAAGCAGCGGCTGAGGTTAAGGTCACCTAAACCACTAGTCAACCCATCAAAACTTGTCAAGTAAAAATACAGGAACCTTTTCTTTTAACGGAATTTATTAGGGTGACATTAGTTAACATAATTATACAGGTTTCAATAACCTTTCAATTCTCTAAGAAAATCCGGGCTCTTTCACACCCTCCTGGTGGATACAAACTGCCAGGATCTGGAGGATAATGTGGCAACGTCTACTGAGAGCCTTAGAAATAAATGCTCGTGTTTTCTGAGTCAGCCATTCTGACCCGAGGAAGTTAACCCACGGAGATAATCAGAAGGAAACATGATGTCGTTTTTGAATAGTGAATACATCATTGGAAACAACCAAATAGGCAGCAATAGGAATTAAGTAAATCACAGAATATACATGTAAAAATACCCTGCAATAGTGAAAAATTATGTTGAATAAAATAGTTAATGATAGGAGAAGGGTCAATGTACACTAACTTTTAAAAACATGTAAAACAGTAAGTATATGCTTCTGATTTTGTGAAAATATTATTAATACCTATATCTAGTGTTATAGGTATTATAATCAGCTCTACCTACATGGGTGAAAGGGGACTCCAGTGACAGAATTACAGGAAATTTTCATTTTCCTTCTTTGTACTACTGAGCATTTTCAAAACATTTTTATAATCAATTTATACTACTTTTATGAAGAAATAAAATAAAAATATAAGAGAGAGACTTGCTTGAAAGACATAAACTACACCAGAGGGTTAAAAATCTAGTCAGATTATTCAGGCAGGAAGCAGTCACCTGCAATGGGTACATTCAGAAACCCAAGGAATTCTCGTTCAACATAATCTCAATTAAAAAAGGCCCAAAGGAATATCAAGCAATCCACTCAATCACTCAAGTTGGGTAAAACAGCAAAGAACTTTTCCTATTTTAAATAACTCAGCATTCACCTGGATAATTCTTTTTTTTTAATGAAAGGAGGGGAGGCAGAGACAGACTCTCGCATGCACCCCAATAGGGATACACCTGGCAAGCCCCCTATGGGACAATGCTCTGCCCATCTGGGGAGTTGCTCAATCAATAACAAAGCTATTCTTAGCACCTGAGGTGGAGGCCATGGAGCCGTCCTCAGCGCTCGGGGCCAACTTGCTCCAATTGAGCCTTGGCTGTGGGAGGGGAAGAGAGGGAAAGAGAGAGAAGTGAGAAGGAGAGGGGTGGAGAAGCAGATGGTCACTTCTCCTGTGTGCCCTGACCAGGAATTGAACCCGGGACATCCACATGCCAGGCCGACAGTCTACCACTGAGCCAACTGGCCAGGGCCTTACCTGGATAATTTTTGAAATACTTCCTTTTTTCTCCCCCAAGAACTTCATATAATCGTAACTGCTGTTCTCAGTCTAAGGAGACACTTAGATAAATGGACTAAAACGGGTTGGCACACTTTTTCTACGAAGGGGTAGGTGGTATATACATATTTTTGATTTTGCGGGCCCTTCAGTTTCTGTTGCAACTCCTCCCCTTCGATACTGCAAGGCAATGAACAGCTGCAGATAATAAGAAAGCAGATGGGTGTAACTGTGTTCCAATAAAGCTTTACAAAAACAACCAGTGGGGCAAATTTGGCAGGAAGGATGTGGTCTCCTGACTCCGGACTAAAATGTGTTACTGAGGTGTTCTTTAAATCTGCTGCTTAAGGCTTAACCTAACTTTTGAAGAAAACACTCCCTCAACAAGCCAAAATACCTTTATACTGCTGACATTTTTATTTTGTAACAAGATACGTTTTTGTTCCTGCTTCTCCAGTGGCACCCCAGCCTGATGAGGACATGCTCCGTCTAGATACCGGGCCTTCTCGCGGGGTGAGGCAGAACCTGCTGGAATGACTGACTGAGAAGCAGCTGAGCCCTCGCATGCCTGCACCCAACACTCCTCCTGGGAGTGTAATTAGTACGATAGAGAAAACACACTCGATTTCTCTGTGCTAGAGGCCAATAATGGAGCTCAATGAAGGCTGCATACATCTGTTAGAAACGACAAGAGTAGACGTGAAGAACAAGCTATTGTGTGTCTCTCCCATGGGAGAAACGCAAAGATGTACCAAGAGGTCCCTACCATCATTCCTAGGCCACACGTCCTTTTTGGGGTCCCTGCCACACTCCACACTCGCCATCCCTAGGCTGGAAGGGGAGGCCTTATATGCCAGCACCCTGCTTCCCTGACACAGCTGACTGAACGAGGGTGCACCAGCCTGACCCGACTGGAACCGACTGAATTCTCTGCCCCAGGAATTGGGAAGCGAAGCTCTGAAGTTAGGTTGCTCAGAGAGCACGGAAACTGGAGCTCCTGGACTCCCAATAACCCACTCTACCAGCAGCCGAGGCTGTGCCTAAGCAGAGACCAAGCACCTGGCCTTGCTGAGCTACCGTAGGTAAGGCACTGTGCCGCACAGACTGAAATCTTAGGGAGAACTGAACTGAACTGAACTCATAGCAGGGCCTTTGAGGATGTTTTGAAACCAGTTTGGCTTTGAACCATCCATGCGCGCTTGCAGATAACATCTATTATTTCTTTACCCGAGAATAGAACCATCTTGTGATAATATGAATTCCTGAGCCTAAAGGTCTCAAACTTGTAACCACAAGTTTTGTTTGGTCACACAGTGGTTTCTTTTGTTTTTATTTTAAAATTTAAGCTACCATTTAAAAAGTTTGGGTGGGAGGAGGCTCCTTTAAGCCTGGCCTGAACTGTCACTTTGATTACTAATGGACATTGTATGGTTAACAAAATTTCCTTATAGTCAAAAAGCCAAAATGACCACTTTATCTTCTTTAACCGCAAACCCCAGGAAGCCTGGCTGTTACGAAGATGAGTGAAATCCTTCCCACCTGGAAGTAACACAAGAAACATCTCTCTCATTCTTCCCATCACGAAGCGGTACCAGCTGTTATGTTAGGACAGCAGCTTCATGACATGGATGGAGAAAAGGGGGCATTGTAACCCACCTAAAAGAGTGACCTCACAGGGAGTCCCGTCGTGACTTCCCACCTGGGCAGGTCACGAACGCCAGAGGAATCCTCCTTCCCAGACCGCGCGAAGGCTAACCTTGTCAACTGTCCCGAGCCTTGCTCTCTCCCACCTTCATGTCATCTTCGCACATTCCTCCTTAACTCTTACATGTATGCAAGAAACTGCAAAACTGTATTCTCTGGGACATTTAAGATCTTGCTTTCTGGTCATTGTCATCTGTTTGGCTCAAATAAATTATTATAAAAATTCTCTACAGGTTTGGACATTCTTACATTGACAGAAACAAAAAGATTCCAGAACAGTCACTCCTCCACATCTAATACAATTTGACAACTACTTCCAAATGAAGTGTTTTTTTCTTTTCTTTTTTTAACACTAACGACCAAAGTCGTCATGATGCAGCATAAGATATCAAACTGTAAGCTACTCTTCCTGAGATCACCTGAGAGGAAGGGTCACGAAGAAACTCTGGCACACGTGGGGCAGGGTGACAGGTGTCCTTGCTCGCGGTGGGAGTCCTGGCCCAACTCAGGAGAGAGCGCAGAAACAGACGGGAGGTGGCAGGCAGGCAGAACCTAGTGCCTACCAGTTAGGCTTTGGGCATTTCATGGGAGGTGCCTCCTTCCTGATGGGGAATTCTCATGTTCATGACTGAGTACACTGAGTCTAAGGATAAAAATTTCTTTTATAAGTACTATCTACCCCGAGTCTTGTAAGAGCCACTCACAGGTACCCTGATTGGGTGAGATGGACTTCATTAACCACTATTATCAAGTTATAAAGGCTCTCCCCGCAGTTCAGCTTTGTTCCCTTTGTGGGAAGCTAAGCACCGTCTTATGTGCACCAGGTGAGTTGGAAAAGGCAGGATTCCATCCCTGGCCTCAAATGCTGCTCCAGTTCAATGAGGCTACGGCGAGGCAGAAGCCAGGGTGCACCTGGTCCACTTGAAATCTACGTGATTGGACATCAGGCTTAATCTGAACCTTAGCAGGCCACAGCGAAGGTGGGAGGTCGGTATCAGGGATGGAGGTACTGAGCATCTTTGCAGGGAGAGGCTCTATTCAGCCAAAGGTGAAACTGAGGACTCCCTCGGCCATGGGCTAGTTCCGCTGAATTCTGAAGTTTTCTCGTCACTTTTGGTGGTTTTTATTGGGCCACTTTCTCCTGGGGTATCACTGAAACAGTATGTTCTGACAACATGAGTCAACTTGCAACACATAACTGAAGGCTAACAGACCTGTACCAACTTGGGAAGTGCGGGGGGCAAGGAAAGGTCAAAGAAGCTTTATGAGAAACGTGGGGCTTGCCCTGGATTGGCGAGATAAGCAGATGGTAAGAGAGCATTCCAGAAGCAACTAGATACAAGGTGCCAGGCAGTGTTTAAATGCGGGCTGCAGTAAATGTGGTCCACTGATCATGGTACTGGAGGGGTCCCCGGAAAGCCTCTTTGGGGGTACCACGATGAGCTCCTCAGCACCTGTTACTTTATAGTGCGGGCTGTAAGATGAGGCTGATGTAACCTGATCATAATGCAGCAGTTTGAAATTAGGTGCAAATTATCTGTTTGAAACGTAAGCGGGTGACAGGCTTTTAGCAATCTAAAAGGCCTGGTGGGTTTCTGCGTGGACAGTTCAGCCCGACTGCCTGGTGGCTTTCCCTCAGAGCTGCGATGACATCTAAATAGACAGTTAGCCCTGATTCAGAAAGCGCCCCCTGGCTCTCTCCCCAGGGCGATCTGAAACACAGGACACACTCCTCAGCCAAGCTGCTCCCTTCAGGACCAGCTGCCAGACTGCTGTGCTTCCCCTCCTCCAGTGGTAACAGACCAGATGCTGGGGCATTCAGGGCCCTGGGTGCCCTCCCCAGGGCGAATGTCAGATCCCAGTGCCGCCTGCAATAGTGAGAAGTTGTAACTCTTTTAGTCACTGATCCTTCCCTTAGTGCCAGGGTCCCTTCCCTCTCCCACCCGTTGGGTCTGGGTAGGACCAGAGAAGACATTGAATATGTGGTTTATTTTTTCTCAAATCCGTACGTCTGAGTTCCCTGGGTTCTGAGTTCTCTGTGTAATGGCCTGGAAATTTAAATAAACGAGAATTTACTCTTGCTTCATCCTCGAAACTAGGAACTTAATGTCTGGGCAGGCCAGGACAGCCATGGCACCTTTCTCACAGAGCACACCAATTCCAGAATCTTCCTGGCCCAGCACTGGGGAAGGCATCACCAGTCTGTCTGAGTTCTGACTCCGGAAGAACTCTGTCTGCTGTCCCCGTGTGAGGGAGGAAGAAAGAAGAAAAGGCCTGGCAGGGTGAGAGGGAGTAGGGCTCCAGTGACCTCAGCCAGCAAGAAGAGAGGCCTGATCCCAGAGTTCAAAATCCTGGTGTGTTACTTAAATTGCTCTGCTTGTGAAACTCAGAGGCACAGCCCCAAGGCATCTGCTGCGAAATTTCCAATTCTGGCAGATTTTCTGCCAGGTAACATTACCCAAACTTGTTTTTAAATAGAAAGAATCTTGAAATGTGTAACGCCAGGAGGGACAGAAATAGGAGCCGCGATGGCGGCCCTAAGGCAGTGCATCCTTCGTGTTCTCTCTGGAAAGCAGAGTCACGTCTCCGAGTGTGGGAAACGAGCAGTCGGCCGGGTCTGCAG
Organism: Rhynchonycteris naso; assembly: GCA_037038555.1. Classification (NCBI taxonomy): domain Eukaryota; kingdom Metazoa; phylum Chordata; class Mammalia; order Chiroptera; family Emballonuridae; genus Rhynchonycteris; species Rhynchonycteris naso. The sequence goes on from CM072999.1 coordinate 24,811,733, forward strand.
CCTGACGGACAGGAGGGCAGGACCCCGCATAGCTCCTGAAGAGAAGCAAAAATGTGCTCCCTCCAAAAATAAACAGGGGCAGGACTGACTGTGAGTGAAGAGTGGGGAGCACATGATTGGTGGTTGCAGTCCTGAAATACCAGCTTTCTACCAAAAGGACCCTGTGATAGGCAGAGAGCGGGAAATTCAGGAAACAGCCTCTTTATATGGTCTCATCCGAATGGGCCAGGATTCAACCAACTGGAATTACCAAGTCACAGGGAGCCCGTAGGGCCAGACTTGTTTCTGATCTTTATATGGTTTCCCCAGATTCTTAAGATGCCAAAATAGAAAAGATGCTGCAGTGCCAAAAAAGGAGCCTTTTGAGTTTAGAAACTTCTCACATTCTCACAAGTCCCAGAGAAACCCCACAATATGAATCAGTCCAAAAGCCAAACTGCAACCTGTTTCAAAAAGAGCAGTCCAAACACATGCAGAAATTCCCAGCAGGAAAGACATCTGCTTAAGCACGATCCACCGCACACTTCACACCTACCCATCTTCTAGGAGCAAACAGTTCCCATGTTCAAAACTTGATTACTGGCTAAAAACAAATTTCTCTTCCTCTCTCCAGCAACCTGAAAGAAGACCCAAGAAAGCTGTTCTTATATGCTTGATGAGAGAGGAGACTGACACTTATTAATACCTGCACATGTATAGCTTGGTTGGTTGGAATGTCGTCCTGATATACCAAGGTTGCAAGTTCAATCCCCACTAAGGGCAAATGCAGTATTCAACCAATGAATGCATGGATGAGTGGAACTACAAATTAATGTTTCTCTCTCTCTTTCTAAAATCAATAAAGAAATTAGCCTGACCTGCGGTGGCGCAGTTAATAGAGCGTTGACCTGGGAGGCTGAAGACCCAAGTTTGAAACCCCAAGGTCGCGGGCTTAAGCGTGGGGGTCTGGCCGGAGCGCAGGGTCACCAACTTGAGCATGGGATCATCGACATGATTTCATGGTCACTGGCTTGAGCCCAAAGGTCACTGGCTTGAGCCCAAAGATCGCTGGCTTGAAGCCCAAGGTTGTTGGCTTGAGCAAGGGGTCACTGGTTTGGCTGGAGCCTCCTGGTCAAAGCACATATGAGAAGCAATCAGTGAACAACTAAAGTGATGTAACTAAAAGTTGATGCTTCATATCTCTCCATGTCTTCTTCCCTCTCTCTCTCCTCTTTCTCTCTTGCTAAAAAATAAAATAAGATCAATCAATAAATTTTAAAAAATATGTGCATACACTCCAGTGCTGACACTTATTCCTCAAACCTGTTGGCCATGCACACTTCCATCTCTGCCAACTGCTTCTTCCTTCCCAACCTTGGGTCTGACAACTATTTCATTCTAGACCTGAGTCCCCTCTAGGAGTGAAGGTTATGGAAGGGAATGGACCATCTATGAAGCCCTGTGAGTAAACATAGCTCTTTCGAGCTGAAATGGACATATCAAAACAAAAATCTGATCCTCAATAGATGCTAAAGCCATTAGGTGCAAGACTGATTGATGGGGAACTGGACATCGCATGGTGCCAAAAAATCACCCCCTAGGTACATGCGCGTTGCAGGGAGCGGGAGTTCCTTAACAGCAGAGATATTATCGCCTCTCCAGCTCAGCGATTAAACTGAGCAGCACCGCCAGCGGGACCTGAGGTGCTGTCACCTGAAGCATGCAGCACCACCAGGAAAAGCCCGGGCCACAGACGTTCAACCGGAAGTCGCATCAAGCCTTCCAATCAGATTTCCAGCTTACTGGAAACAAGTTGAAGGAGACGAGGAAGAAGGAACCAGACAAAACAAATTCAGCATGGGGGAAACTCTGTAGAACAACTGGACCAAACTCTTCAAAAAGTCCACACCATTAGAAAGGTGTGTGGAGATGGGGTAGGGACGCTCTAAACTGAGACAAGAGAAACCTAATGAAGTGGTTCTTGACTGGATCCTGGTTTGAAAAACACACAGCTTAAAAGACATTTTGGAAACAACAGGGGAAAACAAATGATAGACTGGGTAACAGATGATATTAAGGAATTGTTAATGCTATTAGGTGAGGAAAAATAGATTTCTAGGAGAATGTTCCTAATTTTTAGAGATATTTGCTAAAGCATTTAAGTGACTTGCCATGTTTGCTTCAAAATAATTCAGCAAGAAATTATATATAAAACACAAATGTATTATTTTTAAATATTTTATAAATTATTATCTAAACCAGTGGTAGTCAACCTGGTCCCTACCGCCCACTAGGGGGCGTTCCAGCTTTCATGGTGGGCGGTAGCGGTGCAGCCAAAGTATAAATAAAAAGATAGATTTAACTATAGTAAGTTGTTTTATAAAGATTTATTCTGCCAAACTTAGCGAAAATCCGACATGAAGTACTTGGTAAGTAATTATTATTATATGCTTTAACTTGCTGTAACTCTGCTTTATAAATTTTATAAAGTTACTTCCCTACTTTATAAATCACCATTACTGTGGAACCCGTAGGCGGTTAGAAAATGTTACTACTAACAGAGATACAAAAGTGGGCGGTAGGTATAAAAACGTTGACTACCCCTGATGTAAACGAACATAGCAAAATGTTGGTAACAGTATCTACGGAGGATATGTTCAGCAAGACAGGAGGACCAGAAAGTAGCCTAGTCTAACTGCTATCTCTTTATTGAGACAAGCGGACAAAGGGGTTAGCGCAAAGTCTGGGTTAAAAAGTGACGCCCAAAATAAACCACCCCAGCTTGAGCCCTGCGCCAGACTGCCAGGCTGAGTTCAGCACACACCTCTGCACTCGGAAAGTATCTGAGACCTTGCTGCACATCACAAGTATTCTCCTCACACCAACAGTGCAGCAACTGTAAAGAGTAAGAGACTAAATGGGGGAGGGAGAAGTGAGTTTGCTGGAAGAAGGAAAGGGGGAAAGCTACAGTTTTGAAGGTGGGAGAGGGAGGTCAGGGTAGGAGGGGGAGAAGAGGACAGGAGAGGTCAGGGTAGAGGGAGAAGAGGGACAGTCCTGGGCTCAAATTCTAGAATTGTCACTTTCTAGCTGAGTGGCTTTAGGCTGTAGTCACTCTTCACTTGGCCCTCTTTTCCCCAAGTGTAAAATGAAATTGGCCATGAGTTACTGTAAACACTGGAGACAATCTCTGGTGCACAGCCAACACTTAATAAGTGATGATGAAAAAAAAAAAGTGATGATGATATGGCTACTATGTTATGTATCAGAAATAATAACAGTAATAAAATGAAGGCTTTGAGGAAAAAATCTTAATAAAGAGATAAAAGGAAATTTTTGTTAGAAAACACTATAGAGCCTTTTACTTGGAACTGCCTTACACAAGTTCCATTCCCGGGTCCACCTCTTACCTCTTCCAGCTTCCCTGGAGAGAGGGAAAGGCTTTACAGCAAGCAGCCTGGACCGCAGGGAGGAAACCACAGCGACCGCTCACTGGGATGTCAGGGCGATGCGCAGGACAACCACAGTGCCTGATGCTTACTCTCGTGGTGTCACACTCCCCAAATAGCCCCACACAACCTGTAATAGAAAGACCCTTAGCCCATAGCTCAATACCCACTCGTCAAACTGCCCATTTGAAATAACTCATGGGATAGGCTGCCAGCAGTTTGTGAAGGAGGCTGATCCAAAGAGAACAGATTTCTGCCCCCAAAATCGTTCTTGATATTCACCCTGGATTTTCCTCCCTTGGATGGCATTCTCTTAATCTCAATTATATCCGATATACTGGGTCACCCTAAATCAGCTCTCCCCTCTTCCTGGGTCCCAGACACTTATAAAGAAATGTCCTGTTCCCCCATACATTTGCAGTTCAGCCAAAATAGACATTCCTCTCAACTTCCATCATTATCAAAATCTATAGGCTTTTGTCATTCTCCAAACTCCTTTCAGTTTGTTCAGATCCAACCAGCAGGTACGTAGCCAGAAATGCGCACGATTTCGGAGTGGAAATTCCCAGCACTCCGCCAAGCGAGCCCTCCTGGCACCTGCCACTCTGCATGAGCACAGTCTAGACTTGCCACCTCGACCAAATCCAGACTGGAACAACTTGGAGCAAGTTGAGAGCAGAGGAGCAAGCTGACACTTTGACGCTTTAAGAAACCCGATCTCTCACAAGTCTCCATAAGGGTAAGGATGGAAAAGTGAAGGAAGCTGGAGAGGGGTATTAAACCATGTGCCGGCAGACCCCACCTTACAAGCCCCAGCAGGGAGGCCCGGCTTGGCCCCCCGCGCTGCTCACCGGGGTCCCTCACTGCAGCCCCTCCTCATGCGGCCTTGGCTGTGGGAGCGAGAGAAGACACTTCAAGCATGCAGCCGGGTCACGGCTGGCAAATTAGCACACACTTCACTCTATCCCCGTGACAATTTTTCAAGTGACCCCAGTAAGCCTAAATTTTTTTTAACTTCTCAAACTGTTTCCCATATTTCTAGATTTCACAAACTGTCAGTATTTCAACAAACTTTGGGGGGCTGGCTGTGGTTGGCAGTACAGAGTTAACAGTTTTTAATTTTGTTAAGAATGGTTTTATAGAACCACCATTTCTTCTATTTGTCATTTCATTTAAAAAGGGACATTTTCCATATCACCAAATTAGGGAGGACATAAACCAGGATGATCCTTTAGGCCCTGCTGGTTGGCTCAGTGGATAGAGTGTCATCCCAGCATGCAGATGTCTCAGGTTCAATCCCCAGTCAGGGCACACATGAGAAGTGACCATTTGCTCTTCTCCCTTCTCTCTCTCTTCCCCTCTTGCAGCCAGTGGATTGATTGGTTTGAGCATCGGCCTCAGGCGGTGATGGCAGCTCAGTTGGTTCAAGCATCGGCCTCAGGCACTGAGGATAGCTCAGTTGATTCAAGCATCATCCCCAGACAGGGGCTGCCAGGTGGATCCTGGTCAGGGCGCATGCAGGAATCTGTCTCACTATCCCCTGTCCTCTTTTAAGAATGAAAAAAGAAAATTAAAAAAGAATGATCCTTTAGGTAGAGATGGTATCTACCCCCAGGTCTGAGCCTGGCCAGCCCCTTCCTAGGAGACTTGCAGTCAGCAGCCTCTGCTCCACTGTAACCAAGCGCGACCTAAAGACGGCGATCAAAAGTGCTGCGATCAAAAGTGCCGGTGTGTCGAATGAGGTGCAACAGGACGCAGTAGAACGTGCTACCCAGGTGCTAGAGAAATATAACACAGAGAAGGACGATACAGCCCACATTAAGGAAGGCTTTGACAATAAGTACAACCCTGCCTGGCACTGCATGGTGGGAGGGACTTCAGTAGTTACTGACACATGAAACCAAACACTTCACCTGCTTCTACCTGAGCAAGTGGCCATTTTTCTGTTCAGACCTGGTTAAAAACATGGACTGTGCCACACACCCAGTGATCCATCCAAGACCAGGACTGCAGCCTAGACTCCACATGCCAGGGTCTACAATCTGCAGCCTTACCGAAAGGGACACCTTGATCTTGAACCTTTATTGTGTTGTTTCATACAGGGCATTCTCTGGACTCGTTTGCTGTGGTGATAAAACAATTAGCAAGAAAAAAAAATGATCCTTTAATTAAATAAATTTAATTAATGAAAAACTTAATGCATTGTTCTTGGTTTTCTCATTTTGGTAAAAACTTCCTCCGAGACTAGTGTTAAAGCATGCTGTGCTCCCTTTTCCTCAGACTCTCTTCCTACCCTTTCTCAAACAAGAAGGGCTGAAGGCCACTCTACTGCTCCCAGGTGACAATGGCCTGACACAAAAGGCATGAGATGGGCACAATCTGTAACATGTGCTACTCAGCCGAGGCTACACAGGAAGACTCCCTGCCCTTGCAAAGGACACCGCCATCTCTCCACCCTAGAGGCCTTCCTCGATGGACGTTTCAGAGTGCACAGCACAGCATCCGCATGGCCGGTGCTTACTCCTGGAGGCTGCCTCCCAGCTCTCTAGGCCTCTTCTGTAGCCATGCTGCAGGCCTTACTTGCAAGCACACCGCAGGTCAGAACACCTTCTAGTGCAATAGCTAACGTACCTGACTACCTTGCAGTTACCCCGAGAGAAAATGGACACAATCTGTTTCTACAACCACCATTCTCATTCCTTCCTTGCCAACAGTACCACTGGGAAAAATTCAGTGTATTCTGAAAAAATCCAAAAGCAACGGGCCGCTTCTTGATCCAGGGATGTAGACGCAGTTTGCATTCAACTAACCTCCACACAGATAACAATGATAAATGCTGGGCAAAATGTGTAAAACAATGACTTGAAGGCACTGGAGGACAAAGAAAAGTAGGCAGAAACAGGGAGGGATTTGATCCTTGAAAGAAAAGAATTGTACTGGATAAGAATTCACATTTAAGTGGATTTTCCTTGTGAGTGCAATCGCCAGTCTGGGCAGCAACTGATCAGCTAGACTTCAAGCAGAAAGCTGCAGTTTTATTGGTCTGAAGACAAATTTTGGGATTGCCAGAGCCACTGAAAACAGAGAGGAAGAAATCCTAGGAGGAGAGAATCCAAATCTGCATACTCCCCAAAAGCCTTTATTTAATACCTGAACTGCACACGCATGGAGGAGACCACGAAACCCAGTGAAAAGCAACTATTGATGGGCAAAAAAGAAAAAAATAAATAAAAAGTAGAGATTTCAGCTGCTTCCCACTGCAAAGAAAACAGTGATTGGGGTCGACTCCACAGAGACAGAATGCCTGGCCCACACCACGGTTTGCCACAGAACAGAAGAGCCATGCCTGAGGGGTAAAGACCATGTTCCAGGACTAGGGCATTTGCTCTGAGACTAAGGGCAAAACCCAAACAGACCTGGCCCAATAAAGCCTAAACCCAACTGCTCGCTAGTTCAAGGTAATCTAAAAATAATTAAACTGCCTACTAAACAAAAACCAACCCTTTTCAAAGACAATAATATAATCCAGAGTTTCTACCATGCATTATCCACACTGTCCTCAGTACCAAAAAAATTACTAAACGTGTGAAAAAACATGAAAATGTGACTCACAGTCAAAAAAGTAAATAAATAAAAAAAAAAAATTGACCCCGAGATGGTCTAGATATTGGAATTAACAGACAAGGGTTTTAAAGCAGCTACTATAAAAATGTTCAAGGATTTAAAAGAAAACATGACCCATGCCTGATAGGTGCTGGTGCAGTGGATAAAGCATCGACCTGGAATGCTGAAGCCACTAGTTCGAAACCCCAAGGTCTCTGGCACTGAGTGCAGGCAAGTCAGCACCGGGTCACTGGCTTGAGCCAGGGAATTGTCCACACCAAGGGTCCCCAAACTTTTTACACAGGGGGCCAGTTCACTGTCCCTCAGACCGTTGGAGGGCCGGACTATAATAAAAACTATAAACAAATCCATATGCACACTGCACATATCTTATTTTAAAGTAAAAAAACAAAATGGGAACAAATACAATATTTAAAATAAAGAACAAGTAAATTTAAATCAACAAACTGACCAGTATTTCAATGGGAACTATGGGTGCGGATGCATCCTGTGTTCCTCTCACTGACCGGAAGTGTGGCGGGGGGCGGGGGGGTGGCGAATAAATGGCCTCAGGGGGTCACATGCGATCCCAAAGCTTGCCAGCTTCAGCCCAGAGGTCACTGGCACAACAAGCTCACGGTTGCTGGCTTGAGCAAGGGGTCACTGGCTCAGCTACAGCTCCCCAGTCAAGACACATATGAGAAGCAATCAATGAACAACTAAAGTGAAGCAATTATGAGTTGATGCTTCTCATCTCTCTCCCTTCCTGTGTGTCTGTCTCTGTCTCTCTATAGCAATAAAAAACAAAAACAAAAAAAACCCTGTACTAAGAAATGCTAAGAAAAGTTCTTTAGGCTAAAGAGAAATAACACCAGATGGAAACTTGGGTCTAGAGCACTGGTAGTCAACCTGGTCCCTACCGCCCACTAGGGGGCGTTCCAGCTTTCATGGTGGGTGGTAGCAGAGCAACCAAAGTAGAAATAAAAAGATAGATTTAACTATAGTAAGTTGTTTTATAAAGATTTATTCTGCCAAGCTTAGTGAAAATCCGACATGAAGTACTTGGTAAGTAATTATTATTATATGCTTTAACTTGCTATAACTCTGCTTTATAAATTTTATAAAGTTACTTCCCTACTTTATAAATCACCATTACTGTGGAACCGGTGGGCGGTTAGAAAATTTTACTAATAACAGAGATACAAAAGTGGGCGGTAGGTATAAAAGGGTTGACTACCCCTGATCTAAAGGATGAAAGGAAGAAACAACAGAAACGGTAGACATGTGACATGTGAGTGAATATAAAAGACTACCTCTTCTTTCTCTTCATTTCTCTACATGACAACTGTCTAAAGTGAAACGGCAAATGGCATTATGGGGTTTATAACATGTAGTTTTAAAACATATGACATCACTAGCACTAAAGGTGATAAGGGACAAATGGGACTATCACTGCCGCAAGGATCTCACATTTCATGCAAAGTGGTCTAATAATGCTATGTGGCCAGTGAGAAGAATGCATATCCAACCCCGACAGCAACCACTAAACCAACAGCATAAAAAGCTATCCTAACAAACCAAGGTAAAATGGAATATAAAAGTAATCAGCTAAACCCAGTGACATAATTCTCTATTATGCTGGGTAAAGACATGAGACCAGAAAGTTTTCAGTCTATCAACAGTGACATTCAACATTAGTTAGTACCTTTTTCCCATAAAGTATCGTTACTGAAAGAATATTTTACTACCATTCTGCTCCTTCTCAGTAATTATCGACATGCTACATGATGAGAAGAAACCTAGCCTAGCTAATGATTTCAGTGAGGCTTTGTGAAAACATCCTTTCGGTCCTAAGCAGATCAGATGTCCTCTTCAGCCCACTCCATCTCCTGGCCCCTTCTAAACCCCAGCTTGCCCCCAGGGACTTCAAGGCTCTTGCAGTTCTCTGAGATAGAGCCTTATCATTCTTTAAAACCCCAATGCATTCCAGCTTCACCTCTCAAAGTTCTGTAAAGCACTAGTTTTCAACATTTTTACACTTGGGGACAGGTGAAAATAGAATTATTTCAGGGACAGCTAAGGCAGAAATCACCCTAAGCATGCGCGAATTTGACTAAGACCATTGGCTATATAATCTTCACAGAACATCAGGGTGGTTAACTCTTTCACGGACTGGCACGAAATTTCTGGTGTCCATCTACAGATCAGCAGTTAAAAAACACTGCTCTGGGTCATTCCTCTTCTAAATTATTACAGAACACTTCCTTTGAAACTCAAACTGTTCAGCTTTACCACCCCTCTTTCCTTCTTCATCCCTGTCACTAACAATTGCCTGAGGACAGACTGATCAAAAACTGGGGCATTCCTGCTCTACCACTAGTCCCATCATTCCTTAAGCCTTTAAATGCCAATGACTTTGCTACTTTTTCAAACTTGCTATAACCTGAAACTGCTCCATCTCTGAAATATCCAGTTCCCTCCTTCCCTCCTCATATAAGAAGTCCCTTCTCGGTTTCACTTCCTTCCCTATCAACCCCGCTCACTTTCAAGGACCATCAATCACCCCATACCTCACTTCCTTGACCTTTTACCACATTTACCCCCAAAGTCCCCAAACCCGGGTCAAGCCAACCATATGCCTCCACCGTATCAATGCCCAAACTACTGAGGGGTGTTGGGGAAAATGCACAAAACCGCAAATTAAGGCTTAACAAGCTCATGTCCTGCCTTCTCTCATCTGGGTCCGACCTGATCTCCCTGCTTCTGGTCTCCCCTTCCTCCAGCCTATACTCCACTCCTGCATGGGCCCCTGGGAGTCACAGGCAGGCTGGGGTAGGGAGGGGAAGCTAGGTCTCAGTCAGAAGGCACTTCTCCGTACGCATTTCTGGGACAGTGCCTCACAGGATCTCCAACAGCATCTGAATAGTCAAGGCTGTAATTTAGCTGTGATCTTTTCTCACTACAAATAACTGTTTACTTTCATATCTCGTTGTGAAGTCATCATTTTGAATCTCTTTTCTTGAAGACGACCTCTAAGTTATATAAGTTTCAGGACTCACAAAAACTGGCTCCATCCCTGCCCAGATCCTGCAGAAGTGTTCTTTCTGAAATGCACATCTGGTATCTCTTCCCTGTTTAAAACCCTCACACACTCGCACTGAAGGTCATGAAGGATCCATGTGCCACCCAAAGGAATCAGAAGTTCTTCCTACATGTTCTTAGAGACCCCAGGATATGTGCTGATGACTTCCACATCTGTTATCACTAGTTTTCAGCTCTCTCTCTTAAGCTCCAGAACAAATGTTCAACTGTTTACTTGACAGACCTCAATGAAAACCCTAAAGGCAACTCAAATTCAACATGTCCCAAATTGAAACAATTCTCTCTGCTTGCTCCCTCACTGAACTCTTAAATTCTCAGCGTCAACAATATCATTATCCCTCAGTCTGTTTAGCTACGCATGCAATCAACTGCAGACTCTCCCTCCCTGTCACCACCAACAGCCCATCTACAGTATTACCGCACCTTCCCCATGCCCCCTTAAGAATGTCTCTGGCACCCACTGCCCTCTTCACCCCTCTGCCAGGCTTTCGTTCGCTGTTTCCCAAGTAAGGTACATAAGCCGCTGTGCAAGCTGCCGGGAGGCAGCACATAGATGCAAATTCTGAAAAACAGCCGTGCATGTATTTTAATGCATATTAGAAAAACTATTACTATCACAAACTGTAATTTCATTGATAGTTTCTTTTTAAAAATGATGTATTTAAATACAAAATGGGAGTTGACTTAAACAAAAATATTAATGATAATTCAGTGGTGTGTAGATACTCCCCAACTGTAAACGCTGTTGGGAATGCCTGGAGCTCACGCTCCATCAGCCCTCAGGGCTCCTCCACCTGCCTCCTGCTGGTCTCCCCTGCGACACCTCTCCCAGGCTCTACCATCAACCTCATAGCTGCTAGACTGCTCTTCCTACAGCAAAGTCAGTCATGTAATCCTCTGCTTTAAAATCTCTGTGGGCTCTCTACAGCATGCAAAATAACCCGATTCCTCCACCTGGAACACAGGCCTGTGATCCCAATACAGCCAATTGTTTACCATGCCCTGAAAGCACCGGGCCCCTATACAACGGCATGCCTTGGCACAGGCTTACCGGGCCCCTATACAACAGCATGCCTTGGCACAGGCTTACCGGGCCCCTATACAACAGCATGCCTTGGCACAGGCTTACCGGGCCCCTATACAATGGCATGCCTTGGCACAGGCTTACCGGGCCCCTATACAACAGCATGCCTTGGCACAGGCTTACCGGGCCCCTATACAACGGCATGCCTTGGCACAGGCTTACCGGGCCCCTATACAACGGCATGCCTTGGCACAGGCTTACCGGGCCCCTATACAATGGCATGCCTTGGCACAGGCTTACCAGGCCCCTATACAACAGCATGCCTTGGCACAGGCTTACCAGGCCCCTATACAACGACATGCCTTGGCACAGGCTTACCGGGCCCCTATGCAACGGCATGCCTTGGAACAGGCTTACCGGGCCCCTATACAACAGCATGCCTTAGCACAGGCTTACCGGGCCCCTATGCAACAGCATGCCTTGGCACAGGCTTACCGGGCCCCTATACAATAGCATGCCTTGGAATAGGTTTACCGGGCCCCTATACAATAGCATGCCTTGGAATAGGTTTACCGGGCCCCTATACAATAGCATGCCTTGGAATAGGTTTACCGGGCCCCTATACAATAGCATGCCTTGGAATAGGTTTACCGGGCCCCTATACAATAGCATGCCTTGGAATAGGTTTACCGGGCCCCTATACAATAGCATGCCTTGGAATAGGTTTACCGGGCCCCTATACAATAGCATGCCTTGGAACAAGCTTTTCCCGCTATTCTTCTCTCTTGTTCACAAATTCCTACTCATTCATTTCAACTCACCTCAAGGGTCCCCTCCTTCAGGAAGCCTACCTTAAGTTTCAGGCACGGTCAGTTGCTCCTTCTGTGTTCCCATTCTGACACTACTTAAGTATAAATTATTGTCAAGAGTTATATGATTCATTTTTATGTACTGAATTGGAAAGTGTGTATTACATTTAGGATAAATGAGTGAATGAATGAATAAAATTCTACTTATAAATGTGTTAAAAATATACATGAATGGATGAGCGAAAAGAAGTATGGGGGGATCAAGTTCTCTGTTATCACTGGTGGAGAGAAAAACAGGAAGAGATACAGAAAAAAGAGAAAGGGGAGGAAAAGGGGAAAACAGAAGAAGGCTCAGTGGGAGAGGAAAAGGCAAAGAGACAAGACATTTGGGAAGGAGACAGGCCTCTTACATTCGGTGATGAGTGCATGCACGTCATAATCTAGTCATTGATCCTTCCACAGTATTAACTGAGAACCGGCCTGGTATGTGGCACTGTGCTGGCACTCACAGACCCCGCTCTGACTGCTTCCCAGACGAGGACCTCCTATTGCTGAATCCAATAGACCCTGCTCCAAGGAAAGGGTCGGGTCTCGCATTCCTGGACGCTCTTGGCAGCCCCAAACGCCCTCGACCAGAGTCCTTGGCATGCTCTCGTATCTTGGCTTAGGACACCACAGGCGCCTGGTTTTTCCTTCTTCCCCCGGGCCACTCCTTTGCCATCTTCTTTTGGGAGCTGTTCTTTGGCTGTGTTCCTTAAACACAGGTGCTCCTCGGGTTCTGTCCAAGGTCTCTTCTCTTCTTATTCTAAAATCTCTCCTTACAGACAGACGTGGGCTTCCATCTGCCACCTTAGTACTAATGGCTTCCCAATCTTTAGCTCCAGCTCAAAGCCCAGTCTGACGAGTCACACATGTCAAAGCCTCCTGGACATCTCCAGTTAGTGGTCTCACGGACACCTCAAACTTATCCACCCCTGAAATGCACACATCAGCCATCAGCCCCCATGCCTGTTCCTCGTTCACTGATCGAGTGCTGACTGAGGGGCCACACAGTGCCAGGGAGCACGGCAAGCACTTCCAGAGCTTGTGATTAGAGAGACGTGGACCTAACGCATTACACAAACACAGTCTGTCCACGGGGTGACACAGAAAAAGTAAAAACAAAGAGAAAAGCTACAAGAGAGAATAATAAGGGGACCTAATTTAAAAGAGAACATAATATTCTCTTTTAATGGAGGGAGTGATATTCAAGTTGAACCCAAAGAAAAAGTAGGAGTCAGACCAGCAAAGAGTAAGGGTGACTATTCTATTCTACTCTATAGAATTACAGTATTTTAAGGAACTAGAAGAAGTGAAGTAGAGAATTGTATAGCAAAGTAAAGAGTCCCTGAGGCTGCAACAGAGGTAGCAGATGACAGTGAGTTTGGAGATGTAGGCAAAGTCAAAATGACACAGGATCAAAGTAAGAATTTGGGTTTATTTTTACCGTAAGCGCCACGGGTATCCATGAAAGGGTTTGAGTGTGAAACAAATGATGCACATTTTTATAAGACCACTCTAGCTAAACTGCAGGAGGGCAGGAACATAAAAGGAGAGACCAGTTAGGAGTCAAGCCAGTTTCCAATATTACAGTGGGATCTGACCCATTTCATTTGGAATGGGTTATAAGCAGATAGGACCTGGGGTTGTTAATCACATTTGTGTTCTTCTAATGCAAATTAAGGATGCCAAGAAGTCTAAGGTGGGGGTTCTCATAGTTCTCGAGGCAATGCAATAAGCTGTCAAGCACAAACTAGACTGCTATCACTGGTTAGTTTACACATATTTTTATTAAGCATCTCTAGCATTTACTTGGGACCAGTAGAATCTGGGTAACTTAGTCTCCTCCTCATTTTCTCCCGATGGGCCCCAGACAACAAAATGATGTAAATCATCAATTGAGGACTATCCTCTGGGAAGACTGTCAACCTCTAGAGAGAGGGTTTTACCTTTAAAAAAAGTAAAAAATAAAACACACACACACACACACACACACACACACACACACACACACGGAAAGATCCTGGCAAATAACTGGCCGATGGCATAGGCAGAGATACTACGAGAGGACACAAATAAAATGGTTCTGAAGTAGAACAAAGAATTCTCACTAAAAGGGCTCCTCATCCAAACGTTCCTTTGCCCTAAGACCCAGTTTGTTCTATGAAATAAACGTCTTGGCCAGAACTACATTTGAAGATAAACTGACAATACTTTCTAATTCTCACGTGACACAGATAGTAACAATAATAGTTATTATGTGGTGAGCACTGTCCTAAGAGCTTTAGATGTTCTCTTATTTAATTCTCCGACAGCCCTATGAAATAGCTCCTGCTGTCATCTCCATTCATCAGATAAGGAAACAGACTCAGTGGTTAAGTAACTGGCCCGTGGTACATACCAGTGTCAATAACAACAGCTGATTTGACGGAACCCTGCACTAAGCTCTTCACATGTATTTTTCCTTTATCCCTCCCTGCAGGTGAGGCAGGGAACCTCAAAGCACTCTTCCAGCCCCACCTTCCAGCCAGCACTTGTAGGAAGCCAGCAGAGCGAGTCTCTGCTTTACAGACACTGAAATGAGACAGGAGCTGTGGTAGCAAGTCGTACTGGGAAAATGAAAGGTCTGGAGCCCGGATGGAGGAGAATCTGGAGATGCTATTTCTAACTGCAGGCTCTACCCTGAGATGACATTCCCTCCCACACAATGGCGGGCCCCAGGGATGGGTCAGTGATGCACATATGTCCACCCCAAGGGAGAGTTCAGAACTGAAGCATGCAAAGCATGACATAAATATGAAGTGTGGAAAACACATTCCTCATGAACAGTTCCACATCGAATTCCCTGCATCCCTCTTCGACGACGTTATCCAAAGCATCATTCAATCCAGCCCATTGGAGAGGGGCTGAGAAAAAGGCTGAAAAATGTGACCAATCAGGAAAGTTATTTTTGTGAGAAAGAAGAAAAATGTCACCAAAAAGGGTCAGCAGATAACCCAATTGGGCTGAAAATAACTGCCTGGCTGGCAGACCAGTCAGGGAATGGGTGGAGGGCAAGACACGTAGTGCCAAGCTCCGAGGGAGCTCCAGCTGAGTGAAGCTGCTGGGGGATGAGGAAATTGGCCTAATTTGGGAACATGAGCCCAGCAGCATTTCTGAGATTCCTTGGAGAGAATCTGGCTAACTTTCAGTCTGAGTCCTTGGAGGAACACCAAAGGGGACGGGGAAAGAGAAGGGAAACAGCTGCGACTCAAACACTTCTCCAGACAAGTGGGTGAATAAGGGTGATCAAGTGAGAGCTTACTCTCTCTCCAAGGGATTCCAAAACAGAGAATAACCCAAAATCTCTCCACTCTCTCCAAAAGCCTTTCTCTGCTGGGAGGTCTCTGCATCTACCTAGCTAGCAGGTGGGAGAGGTTAGGTGGTGGTTAAACACCTGGCCAGAGCCAGAGAAACTGAGACTAGAGTTGGAGATTAGCTGAATGACTCTGGACAAGTCAACTCACATCTTCAAGTCTCAAGGTCCTCATAGCTAAAATCAGATAATAATGGTGCCTACTTCAAGAGCTACCATGAGCCTTAAACAGGATATTGCAGGTAATTAATAGAGAGGTAGCAACTATTCCAATGTCAGCAAAAATCATTGTTATTATTAAAAAATATATATTCAAAATAAAAGCTAAGCCAAAAAGAGGTCTAGACCCAAGTGAGAAATGTTCACCCAGAAGACTGGTCAGCCTGGAGAGGTTTCGCCCAAGGTTACTTCTCCCCACGGTAGAAAGTGTCAGGTCTTTGCTTGAAGGAGCTGTATAAGAACAGCATCATTTGAATCGATAGGAAGTGAAAGTTCAAACAGAGAAATCCAGCTCCATTCTCAGAGCTGGCCTCCCCAGAGAAAGTAATACACTGTAGACAAGTGAAACTAATCATGGAATTATCTTCCAGTAATATTGTCAATAACTGTAACGCCAACTCCAATTGCCAACTGAAATATGCGCCTAGTGACCCAAGCCTGATATGTGAACGGTGGCCAAAAAAGCCAAAAACCGGAAGAGTGCAGTCATAAACTTTGTTAGTATTTGCCATTTCTTGAGAGATTCCCGTATGCTGGATACTATCCTGAGCACTTTATGTGCATTGGCTAATTTCATCTTCACTACAACCCTAAAGAATTAGGTACAATTCTAATCAACTCTGAGGGGGTAAAACTACAGGAAGAATTCATTGTTCTGGTTAATCAGTACGATGAAACAGTTATGTTCTTCGAAATGTACAGAATGACTACTAAGCAAATAGAGACCTTTCCTTTTTAAATAGAGGGAGGACCAAGCCATACATACTCTGTAGGCAAAAAGTCCCCAGTGGTTAGAGATAACTAGAAGAGGGTGACATAGGCAATTCAAGCAGATTTCCAGGAACTTCAGGTCACACAATTTTTCACTAAACTCTACACAAGTTTAAATTACAAAACTGGAGAGGAATGTAAATTTATTTATTTATTTTTTACTACTAAAAAATAATCCTTCCCTTCCATACCCTAGCTTACCCTCTCAAAAAAAATAAATAAATAAAAAGAAAAAAAACCTTTGCATATTTTATTTTTAAAAAAATTAACATGTCAGTGCAAACTGCCTACCTAATAGCTGCCGTTCTCCTCTTCTAACAAAAAAGCCCGATGTGTTATGGGTATGGCCACATGCCCAGTTGAAAATTCCCCCGCAAGTTAAGGTGGTTTAAGACCCAGTTCTGACCAGTCAAATGTAACTAAAATCTTCTTGGCGAGGTCTCTGGCTACTGTTTTCCTAACCAGCAGGGAGGAACACACAAGTTGGCATGCACCTTGAACTCTTCAACTATCCTCTCTCTGCCTACCTGGGATGTGGCTCTGATCCCTGCAGGACAACCAGCCACTCTGCAACCAGAAGTCACAAGCTCCAGCTGGCAGAGCTGGGGGCTAGAAGAGCAACACAGGGCAGTCTCCAGTGACTGCACCCACGCTGCTCTGCCCTCCTTCAGGCTTCCTGCTGTGAGAAAAATCATGCCTGTTTGATTCAAGTACTGGGGCTGACTTTCTGGGGGATGTCGCCAAATCCAACACTAACAGACACACAAGGATACCTGAAAATCATTCCAGCCGAGAAGAAAAGGAGTTTGAAACTTAAATAGAAACAGAAGCCAGGCAGACCACATGTGGGTAAGCCTACCCACGTGGGTTTAAAGGAAGAACTGGCAAAACGGAGAGGGCAACACCTGACCTGTGGTGGCGCAGTGGATAAAGCATTGACCTGGGAACACTGAGGTCGCCAGTTCAAAACCCTGCACTGGTCTGGTCAAGGCACATATGGGAGTTGATGCTTCCAGCTCCTCCCCCTTTCTCTCTCTCTCTCTCTCTCTCTTTCTCTCTCTCTCTGTCTCCTTTCTAAAATGAATAAAAAATAAAAAGAAAAGAAAAAGGAGGGCAGGTTGCACGGGAACGAGCACAGCCATCAGCTCTGGCCAGCCGCCGCCAGGTGGGAACGCCAGCCCGTCATCCTCACTGGGCCAAAACTTCTGGTTTGAAAGAGAAGCCCCAAATCTGGACTTCCAAATTTTCTAGTTTGTAACTGATAACAACCAGTTTTTTTAAAAAAAATTAACTCTGTCTGGATCAAACAAGACATGACTATAGGCTAAATTCAGCTTCAGCCTGAAGACCACCAGTTTTCAACCTTAGTAGAAAGAAGGCAAATTAAAAAGAACACCGGAGTCTAGAGAAATAACGGTAGCAGTACAGTAGGCACTAATGTGTCAGACCGCGTTACGGGCTTTACATCTCTGACCTCATGTTTCCTCTCTAGCTGAGCTTATCAAGCATGTAATATTAATATCCCTGTTTTACCAGTGGGAAAACTGAGGCTATAAGAGGTTAAGTAACTTGCTCAGTCGGAGTCACGGATCTAATGTGTGGCAGAGCAGGCTGTGAGCCCAGGTTTGTATGACCCCCCTGGTATGTGCCCTAGACCTGCGCAGTATCCACTCTTACAAGGAACACCCACTGTACCCAGAAAGCACAAACACTGCTTCGGACCCCTGCTAGACAACCTGTGAATAAATGAGCAGCAGCCCTGAACAGCCTTCCACATCGTTCTAAAGAGACCCAAGCTTACACCCTTGTCCTTTGCTGCCCTTAGCTAGCACCAGCAGAGACCGTCCTCGGGCTCATTTATTCACTGGTGTACTGAATGGATAAATGCTTGTGCCATGCTTTCCAGTTTATTAGTGTTTCTAAATGAATATTTCACTTAATCCCCATGCCAACCCGGTAGTGCTGTCACTATATGACAGATAATAAAATGGAGGATTAGAAAGATTATTGGACTAGTTTGAGATCCAGGCAATGAATGAACCGAGCCGCCACCAGCCCTGGTCCTCTGATGCCAAGTCCTGTGTCCTCTCTCTTCCAGCAGACTACTCCTCTGTTTCCTTCACCACGGCTCCCAACTCTACCACCTCGCTTTCAAACAATCCTTTTGAACTAATCCTACTTAACTCTAAAGTAATTCTAGGCATATGACAGCTCCCAGGTATCACACTGATGTTTACGTGAATAGCTTCATCCTAGAATATGGTCAGTGAGCGGACAAAAATAAACACATGGAGTAATATATTCGGAATGTAAATGGGCACACATACAAGCCTTGGGATCTAATTTTAGAAAGAAATGGCCAAAAAGTCCCACACAGCACAGTGCGCATCTGGCCCCGGGGAGGCTGCCCACGCTGCTTTAAACCTCAGTTAATCCGGGGAGAGAAGGAATCCTGAAATCCTGACTGGCATTTCACTGTCACTTGTACCAACTGGGTGAAGAACAGAATGACTTTTCATCATGTTCTTCCAGGAAAATGCTAATGCCCAGAGTTTTAAAAAAAAAAAAAAGGTGCCTGACCAAGCAGTGGCACAATGGATAGAGTGTTGAACTGGGATGCAGAGGACCCAGGTTTGAAACCCCGAGGTCACCAGCTTGAGAATGGGCTCATCTGGTTTGAGCAAGGGGTCACTCGGTCTGCTGTAGCCCCCCAGTGAAGGCACGTATGAGAAAGCAATCAGTGAACAACTAAGGAGCCGCAAAAAAGAATTGATGCTCATCTCTCTCCCTTCCTGTCTGTCTGTCCCTCTCTTTGTCTCTCTCTGTCCCTGTCACACACACACACACAAAATGTAAGTTCAAATCACCAAATATAACACATATAATAGACCTAAAAAAAAAAAAGTAAATGTCTCTGAGGAAGTAAGTTGGTATTCCAGAAAGGCTGAAACCCAGAAGGTTCATCACAAGTCTATGCCTCTGGAGTTATATGCTGCAGAACCGTCCCTTGCCTGGAAGCCACAGGAAGGGAATGGGCAGGTGAACAGCACTCACTGACCCCGGCCTAGAAGTCGACTGGTGTAGGAATTAGACAGGGCTTCCAGGCCACTGGGTCATTCTAGGACATCCTGGCCCATCACAGGCTCACTCACCTAACCACTATAGGCTATAATCTCCTGCACAGTTAAGTAAACTTGAAGTTAGTCTTCTTAACTGCCAATAATCTAAGAACATAAGTCCATTATGGCAAGGAATCTTGCCTCTTTGTTCATTGAAATATGCCAACCTCTAAAATGGTACCTACATATAGTAAGCTTCAATAAATATTTGTTGGATAAAAAAATAAACGACCTGGCATTGGGATGAGTCCTCCTAGAACCATAGCCTAAAGTGGCAGAGGCCAAGAATAGATTTCCATTAACCCAGTCATTGCCTCGCCCATTTTGCCCTTGAAGATGCACACTGCTGCAGTTCAAGCTTCTTAAGATCCAGGGCTGGGGCTGGTATGTCTTCTTCCACTGTCTTTCTACACTATCCTACCATCCCCTATAACTGTGCCTCCAGTGTTCCACTACTTGCCCACCCTCAGCCGGTAACGATATTACTCAGGTTCTAAGAGCCCCCATCACATACTACGTATTTCAGCCTCAGTGTCAAGTGCATGCCTGCTCTGTGCCTGGCACTGTGATAAACAAAGGTGTACAATAGCAAGACACAACCCCTGCCTTCCAGAAGCTCACATCTAATGAGGGAGCCAGACAGGTAGGTACACTGTTAGAATACCATGTAACAAGCACTATAATGGAGGCACTCTGGCCAAAGTCACATACTGACAACCCTAAAGCTGAATACAGGCCATATGACAATTTTATTTGTATAATTAATTACTAACCTCTAAAAATGTGTTGCTTTCACATAAAATTTTAGACTACCAACATCTCTTGCAAAGTCAGAGGATCTGGCAATACTGGGCCTGTACTCCCCACAGCACCAATCAGCTCTGGCTATGTAGTGGTCACCCCATTAGAAGGCACATGTGGCCTCCAGTCCCCACAATCCCCCCACTTTCCCTCTCCCTACTGTCAGGCAATGAGGCCAAGGGTCAGCTGCCGACTTTTCTGTACTGGTATGGCTGGTATCTTAGAGTAGAGAAATGATTCTCTGTACCCACATTTCTCCAATAAGTAAGAAAACAAAAGGTAAATTGAAAGGGCCTTATGGAGCCCTGGGGGAAATGATAGAAAGAGTATTTCCTACAGAAATGAAGAATATTCCCATAGATGTGACATGTAAGTAAAGTGTGTCTGTGTCTTGTCCCCAGCATGCTGTGCTCATGCAGTTTCCTGGCCTATCAGACTTTTCAGTGACATCCCCTCATGTATTCTAAACCTACTATGGGCCCAATGACCTAAAACAATTGAGCAGTCAGGTTTCCTGCTGTCTGAGAACTCACTGTCTAGAAGGGCAGACAGACCAGTAAATGAAATTCTGCAAATAATGTGAGACGTCTGTGACAGGAACTATGGGAACTGAGAGGAAGGAGCCCTGCATCAGCCTGGAGAAGTTAGGAAGAGCTGGCAGAGGGGATTACCCTAGAGCTGACTTTTGAAAAGGGCAAAGTTTTTCAAATGGACAGAGGAAGATGAAAAGGGGCTCTGAGCAAAATGCCCGAAATAGTGCCCTGGCATTAGGTACTGCTCATCAGGCTGACCTACCCTCTACAAAGAAGCTGGATAAATTCCTATAATCCCAGGTCACTCAGAGAAAAAGTTTCCAAGAAAGTAAGGCCAGAGCTGATCTCCTTCCTGCCTACAACTATAGAAAGTTCAGGCCACCATGAAAGCCAACATCTAGTTGTGTAATCTGACTTTAGGTCACCAGTAGGCCTCACTGGCCTTTATTCAGCAGAAATAAAAACGCTGGCTTCAGCTAACTTAAGAAAAGTTCTTCACTGAGAATATAAAGCAATACACAGAAACTACTCTGGCATCAAAGATAAAACATTTCTTTTTCATTTCTAACTAACAGGACACATGCCAAGGAAGGGAATTCCCAAAACAAGATAGGAGGAAGAGCTGACCGTAAAGAAAAGAAATATGGAATACCAAATCTTTGCTCATTAAGTAATCACTAACTTTTAGTTATTTCTTCAGATTTTTTAACACTCACCTCGCTAGCCAGAGCTGAAGAATTCATGCCACTGAAGTGATTCTCGGCTTGAGCTGACTCCTGTTGAGCTCGGCGACCCATCTTGGCCCCCTATAAGGAGAAATGAGGGGAACTGCTGACCCAAACATCTTCAAGTCATTATGAGGACAAGAATTCTGGGAAAGTAAACAAGAACTGGATTTATGAATATAGGGCAGGATGTGATTTGAGTAATTTGAACATATTCTAAGAAAATGCTCCAAACCCTAAGAGCAAATGAGCTCAGTTCCATTTAGTAGAAGAATAATAAATTCATGGGTTAATGGTCATAAGGTTTTCATTTGACTGCCATAGATCATTTCTACCCAAGGACATGCAGCTAGAGATTCCTCTAAAATGGGCAGAGACCTCATGCCACAGTCCCAGAAAGAGTGTGGTAAAGGCTGTCATGTTCCTAGAAAGGATTTTAGGCAGACCTAATTTTTCAAAGCTGCGGCTTAATGTGTAAACAGTTATCAAAAAGGAATTCAGAAAAAGGAATTCCTAAATTTCACGGTAACTGCCCCCAGAGAAATACAGATAGCATTTGCTTTAATAGGTACACTAATTGGATTGTCCCTTACAACATGAAAGGAAACCTCATGCAAGAATTGTGAGACACCAGCTTTGGAAATCAGAACACTTCAAATTCTAAGTCATCAAACGAACCATCCACAAGTTTTCCCAAAGTTCTCCTGGGTTGGAGGCTCTGTATCTCATTTGCTTCTCACCACGCAAAACTTTATTTAGGTAAACCAATGGATGCTAAAATACTTATCCATTCACTTTTTGGCTTTTAAAAAAACCAGCATTAATATATATACGTACTTTTAGACCTTGTTTGCTACAGCTTCTCAGAATAAAAGGGACTGGTTCTAATATCATTGTAAAAATTAGGACACTGAGGTCCAGGAAGGCAATTATGTGGAAGACATAAATCTAAGAGCAAAATCTTCTTGTCTTCCAATCCTGAGTTCCTTCTCCTATACCATGCTGGATTTTCAGTTTTAAGATGTTCTAAGAACTATCTAACCAGTGGTGGCGCAGTGAATAGAGAGTTGACCCAGGATCCTGAGGTTCCCAGTTTGAAACCCCAAGGTCGCCAGCCTGAGCACGGGCTTGCCACCTTGAGCGTGGGCTCACTGGCTTAAGCGCAGGATCATAGACATGATGCCAAGGTCACTGACTTGAGCCCAAAGGTCGCTGGCCTGAAGCTCAAGGTCGCTGGCTTGAACCCAAAGTCAACTGTTTGGCATGAGTGCCCCCCTTCAGTCAAGGCATATATGAGAAGCAATCAATGAACAGCTAAAGTGAAGCAATTATGAGTTGATGCTCCTCATCTCTCTCCTCCCTCTTTTTCTCTCCCTTCCCTGTCTCTCTCTCCCACTAAAACAAAAAATTCAAAGAACAGACTGCACCAATAAATTGAGAGGGGTTACACAGGAGCTGCATAAAAACCCTTACAGAGTGTTTACGTGTCAAATTTTAATCAGTTATGCAGGTTTCAGATATGAGGGAAACAGTCTTTCTGATAATAAGCAACTCCCAGGCAGACAATTCCATTTCTTCACCTGTGGTTACCCTTTTCCATTTATCGTCGTACTGGATATCTAAATATGGCATATTGTATGCAGTGATGGAGCGAAACCAAAAAGTCAATGATCTTGTCCAATGTTGTTTATAGATGGCTTCTCTAATACTTAAGTACTTCAAAGTTTTAAACTTTGTGAAGACCTTGTATAAGTCCACAGGTATGACCAGTAGAAAAACTACATCACTATCCAGTTTTATATATTTTAAATGTATAGTCTGTTCATTGTCCATCCTGCTCCACTAGAACATAAGCCCCATGAAAGCAGGTACTTAGTTTTATTCGCTGCTATGTCTCTAGCACCTAGGCTAATGCCTGATACACAGTGGGGGCTCAATAAATATTTGTTGAAAGGATGAAGAACTACATTCATATCCCCAGGTACTAACGAAGTTCACATATTCAAAAGGCTGGTTCCCTACTATTCTTCTTGGTCAGTCAAGTCCTAGAACAATTTGCTCCTATCCTTCAGATCTCCCTCAGAGAGGTACTCCTATCCAGCACCCTGGGAGGATATTGGATGCTATCAAGGCATTTAAAAAACAAACAAAAAAACACTTAGAGTTTCCACAGCACAGATATCTACCCTGCGGCTCAGTCGTTTAGTAATTGTGATCTTGACAGTTTTAAAGGTTAAAAAAAAAAAAAAAGGCTTGACGGGGCTGTAATGGAGTTAAGACAAAACAATAATCACTGAACTTGAATCTTGAATCGAGCTCGGTTTATCAGAGACTCTATAACAATGGCTAAATCACAACTGCAGAACAGCAACAGCTAAGGTCGTCGAATAACTAGCATATGCCAGGCACTAGGTTACATGCTTTTCCACGTGCTATCCCATTTCATCTTCACCACAGTTCGTTCAAGGAGGTTTCAACATCATCCTGGAGGTAAGTAAACGGAGGTTCTGAGAGATTAACTTTTTTTAAACCCTCGCAACAGCTTTATAGTCCATCTGGCCTCCGGGCCCCCGCACGGGGCTCCTGCACGTTATAAATCTGAGTCTTGGTTTCCTTGAACTGCAACACTGAGGTAGAGCCCACCTCATGGGGGTTAAGGCAAAACAGGCCCTCCCCGTCCGCTTGCCTGCCTTCCCTGTACAGAACAGAGCGGTTTTCACGTAAACGTGCGGCAGGAAAAGTCAGACGGGAAAAAGCTCCAGGATGGGTGCTAGTGCGACCTCGGCCGGGGCCCCTCGGGTCACCCGCAGAATGGCCCTTTCTCAGGGAGTTCGCACTTGGGGCTCCAGAAAACAAGGACAAACGGGGACACTTCCCACTAATCCCAGAGGCCAACGGGGTGGATCAGTTTCCCACTTCTTGAGCATTTTAGAGAAAGCCCACCGCAAGCTGAGCCCACCACCACCCCCTGTCCAGCCGCCCCTCAGGGCGACCGGGCCTCCGGCTCCAGCTGCCCGGGACAGGCGCTCTGGGGCGCCGCAGGGTAGCCGGTACCGGCGGACGCCCCTCCCCACCCGCCAGATTCTGGCCCCAGCCCCCCACCCCCTGCGTCGGTCCTCACGAAGGTAGCGGGGCCGCAGCGCAGCTCCTCATCTAGGTCCAGCAAGTCCTCCATCTCCACGGCCGGCCGCCTGGCGTCACTTCCTGGAAACCGAGCGGCGTCCTGGCGTGCCTGACGACGGCTCCGCTCTTCCGTCCCAATATTTAAAGGGTCGCGGCTTTATTCTTGGATTCTCTGTGCCATCGTCCCCCTTAAACATTTCCTTTACCAGCCTTCCTTGACTTCCGGAAGAAACCTCCAAGTATTACGTCCCACTAAGACTTATTTGGGACAGTGAAAAACATTTGTCCTTTCTCAAATACATAAATTATTAAATGCAAAGTATCAGTACTTACAGTAGTAATTATTCTGGACTCTCCCTTTGTAAATTGCTTATTGCAATGCACAGAGAACCTTTACAGAGATTAGCTCACGTGAAGGGCATAATAACAACCTTGTGTGGGAAGCAAGATAAGTTGTATTACCTCCATTGGACAGGTGAGTAAACAGGCTACAGGGGGTCAGGTATTAATGCATGGTTTATAATGGAAAATGCAATATGCATAATTTCTGCCTTCAAAAAGTTTACAGATAGGCTGAACCAACACCACACATCAAATACCAGAGTAGTAACTTTCAAAACTCAAATAATCTGCCTGACCAAGCGGTGGCACAGTGGATAGAGCGTCATACTGGAATGCCAAGGACCCAGGTTCGAGACCCCAGGTTTGAGACCCCCCAACCCCGAGCTCGCCAGCTTGAGCGTGGGCTCATCTGGTTTAAGCAAAACTCACCAGCTTGGACCCAAGGTCGCTGGCTCCAGCAAGGGGTGGCTCGGTCTAAACGAAAAACTGATGATTGATGCTTCTCTCTCCATTCTTGTCTGTTTGTCCCTATCTATCCCTCTCTCTGTCTCTGTAAAAAAAAAAAAAAAAAAAGTCAAATAATCTCTCCAACAACCTGTAAAGTAAGCAGCAGCAATATTCAATGATTCAACAACTGAGGACACAGATGCAAAGAGGTGGCTTGAGGGAAAGCACTAAGCAGCAGAGCCAGGTGTCTTTCCGACACCATATCTTACTGGAGTAGTTTTCTTCAGCATAGACCATTGGTTACCAGCTATCCTCCTAGGCCACTAGAGGATGATATCCCTCAAATCCCGCGTGGGGAAGGAAGAAGCATTCCTTTGCCCTTCTAGGTTCTTTCTGCTGGTCTAATAATCAAATCGATGTGAGACAGAGTAACAAGAGAAAATAACCAAGTAAGTATATAAGTATGGGAGCCCCATATACATGAGAGAGTCAGAGAAGTTCAGAAACAAAAAGGAAAAATAAGGCACACATGACATTCTGAGCTAAGGATGAAGTAAAGCGCCTTGGGGTGTCAGAGGGGATGAACATCATTTGCAGGTATCGAAGAGCAGATGTTTAGTAATTAGAGGTTTGCCTTGCCCCATCGATAGAGATGTAGATACTGTATAAAAGGTTATTTCTGGTGATAACTCTTATTATGGTCAAGGCCTCTATTTACATTCTTTAAGAGAGAAGTAAAAGTTTATTATGAACCCACAGGGTCTCCATTGTCTTCAGTTCAAATTAACTCACATGTCAAAGTGGCACATCTTGGGGAGGCCTGTTCTGAACCCCTTCACCAGCCTAATGGGGCAAGCAAGTTGAGTTTGCATTCTCAAGTCAACATTGGCTGCGTCCCTGGCATGGGTCACCCGGAACTACTAGACAATGGATTCATGGCTCTGAAAGTGAGCAATATCTCTAATATAACACGGTGGATAAGGCCTAGAGGCCACTACTGAAAAGCAAGGACTTGGAGTGTTAGTAGCAACCCTAAAATTAGATTGCAAGCTTTTTTTTTTTTTAGTGAGAGACAGACAGGAAGGGAGAGAGATGAGAAGTATCAATTTTTAGTTGCAGCACTTCAGTTGTTCATTGATTTCTTTCTCATATGTGCCTTGACGGGGGAAGGGAAGCCTTCAGCAGAGCCAATGACCCCTGACCCCTTGCTCAAGCCAGTGACCCCAAGCTCAAGCTGGTGAGCCTGTGCTCAAGCCGGTGACCTCAGGGTTTCAAACCTAGGACCTCAGCATCTCAGGTTGATACTCTATCCACTGAGCCAGCACTGGTCAAGCAAATTTCAAGCATTTGTAAACACCTAGTAAATTACTCAGTTCAATCATGTTTACTGGGTAGGGCTGTGACAGCAACAGCATTGCCTGGATGTCAGAAGAATTGAGGTTTCAGCCTAGCTGTCCCAATAACTACCTGTGTAGCCAGGTAGAGATTCTCTGCACCTCGGTGTCCTCCCTTGTAATTACTCTTAGAGACTATCCCTAAAATCTTTTACTTACTAACTCTGATTCTCAGTGAGAATACCCTATTAGATTTTAATCTGAAGAAACATTCATCACTAAAAATCCAAGACAGATTAAATACAAGCTCCCTGAATCCCCTGTTCCCTTCTTCCTTGGCATCTGAAGGAGAAGAAGGAATTAATCTCTGGACTATTTCTTTCTTGTGAGCTCACAGTCATACCACCACCACCTTCCAACCAGTTTTCAAACCTTCGCTCCCACTTCTTCCCCAACTTTCTGTAATAAAAAGTTGACCGGTGCTCACTCTGGGCAGGAGGAAGCCCAAGAGTAGTGGTTTCCAAACCTTGCTGGGCACAAGACTCAGCTGTGAGGTTTGTTAAAAGAACATATAACAGGACCCCATCCTTACAGATTGATTTAGTAAAGGTGGTGTCCAAAAGGATATAACTTTAATAATTTTCCTGCCTATTTCCAAGTGTTTGCTTAAAGGCCTCAGTAAGGCCTTCTCTGATTTAAAATTGCAACATCTGCCCTGGCTGGGTAGCTCAGTTGGTAAGAGCATCATCACAATACACCAAGGTTGTGAGTTCCAGGGTTCCATCACTGGGCACATACAAGAATTAACCAATGAATTCATAAATAAGTGGAACAACAAACTGATGTTTCTTTCTCTTTCCCTCTCTCCCTCCCTTTGTTTCTAAAATCAAATAAGTTAAAAAAAATAAAATTGCAAAATCTATTTCAAACTCTGACATCCCTCAACCTAGGCACTTCTTATCCTCTTTCCCTCTTTTTTCTACCACGGCACTTAACCTTTTTCATACTACATAACATACATATTTATCTAGACCAGTGGTTCTTAACCTGGGTTCTATCGAACCCTAGGGGTTCGATGAGTCGGTCTCAGGGGTTCGGAGAAGCCTCTGCCGCGGAGGCCAGAATAAAGTAATACTGTAATTTGTTGTGAGTTCATGCACTTTGTTGCTTTTGTTCTTTGAGCAAGGTGATGTTCATGCACGGCTCATTTCGTGCACCAGTAAAAAAACATATACCTATGTCTTGAATTTGGAAAAAAAAATCATATTTTATTTATCACTAAAGAAGGGTTCGGTGAATGCGCATATGAAACTGGTGGGTTCGGTACCTCAAAAAAGGCTAAGAACCACTGATCTAGATTATTGCCTTCCCGACTGTCTACCTCCATCTCTAGAATGTAAACTCCATGAAGGCAAGGGGCTTTTTGTTGTTGTTGTTCTGTTCACTGCTGTATCCACAGAACCTAAAATAGTGCTGGGTATACAATAAACACAAAAAATAGTTTTCAAAGACTGGAGGAATTTCAGAGGTAGTATAGCATAGTTATATTCATAGATTGCAACAGACTCCTTAGTCCTGATCTCAGTGTTGACATACTGGCTATCTGACCTTAGGCAAGTTATTTTTAATCTTTTACACCTAGGTTTCCTCATTTGTTATGCAAATGACAATAATGCCTATTTAATCTGGAAAGCCAGATTAAATATCTCCTCTACCACTCATAAATTGCTCTGTGCCTCAGTTTCCTCAACTATAAACTGATCATCTGCTGGAGGGTGGGGGTGGAGGGGTGGGGGGTGCAGTGAACATCCCTTCAGTTAGTAGCTCGGAGGCGACAGCAGAAACTAGACCTGACTGGAAGGATGCAGGAAGGTTAGGGTGAGGTGGGGTGGGGTGGCAGGGAGTAACACTGATTCCCAAGGAAGTGATTCCATTCAGGGGCCAGTCCTGTGTGGATTCTCTTCTGGGAAAATACCTGGAAGCTTAGGCTGAGAAAAGTTAGGAAAGCAGAGAGAAAACTTCCCCGCACCCATCTGGGAAACGGGCTCCTGCCAACTGCTGACTTCGCGCTGGCTGGCGCAGCTCCCCGCGGAACCCCCGGCGGGGAGGCTGCAAACATCTGGAGGACATTTCTGCGAGAGCGGCTGCAGAGCGGGGCTCGGGGGAGGGAGAGGTGCACTTGTACGCACGTGGGGCCGAGAAGGAGGCTATTCCCCAAGGGCCCCGGGCTTGTTTTCCTCTGCTTCTCTGGAGGCCCCTTCTCCCCAGCCCCTAGCCCCAGCCCCCTGCTCCCGGCCTTCCCGGCTCCGACCTGCAGAGCCCCTGTCACTGGCGATCTCGCTTCGCCAGAGGGCACCCTCGATCTGCCGGAGAATGCCACCATTTTCAGTGTCCCTGGAGCATCTCCAAGCTTAAGCAAGTTGCCCGACTCCAATCTTGTCAATGAAGAATCGGGGCCAGGATGGCCACGGAGCTGAACCCAACTCCAAGCCCGTTCCAACACCGGGCGTCACCCTCCACCGAGGGTGGCACAGCCGCTGCTGCCCAGGGCCCGCTCTCTTCCGACCCTGCCCAGTGTCCGGCCTGGCCCGGGGGCGGCCCGGGACGCGGGGCCAGGGAGGGAGCGAGAGACCAGCCCAGGAGAGAACGGACTGACAGCTGGAGAGGAAGAAGGAGTTGGGGGAAAGGAGGGAGGGGATTCACCGGAGTAACTTTCCAGAAAAACAGTCAACGTGTTGCAGGAGTGACTCCAAGAGGAGAAAAAAAAAGTTCAGTTACCACGTCGAACGAGAGGGCTCTCAAAGTATTTTTCAAATGGGCTCGGCTCTTCCTGTGCCTGTTTAAAACATTAAAAATCGTGCAGCAAAAGAGGCTGCGTGCGCTGGTCCCTCCCTCCCCCACCCCGGCCCAGAGACGTCATCGAAGGGAGGTATAAAATTTCAGCAGAGAGAAATAGAGAAAGCAGTGTGTGTGCATGTGTGTGTGAGAGAGAGGGAGAGGAGCGAGAGGGAGAGGAGAAGCAGGAGGGAGAGAAAGGGAGGGAAGACGACAGCCAAGTCCGAGGGAATGAGCAAAGGGAGGCGAGACATAGGGGAAGAAGCATGAGAAAGAAGGAATACCAGCTTCCCGGAGCAGGCGTGCAGTGAGCTGGCTGCTATTTTATTTTTCTTTTTTAAAGAGAAGCAGGGAACAGAAGCAATGGCCGAGGGAGAAGACAAGCCGAGGTGCTGGTGACCCTGGGCATCCAAGTGGATTATTGGGGCTGCTCTCCAGGGGCCTGTCCTCCCTGCCTTCCAATTGCACATAACCCCACATCCCAGCCAATGAAGACAAGAGGCAGCGGGAACAAAGTCATTTAGAAAGCCCCCGAGGAAGTGTAAACCAAAGAGAAAGCATGAATGGTGTGCCTGAGAGACAAGTGTGTCCTCCGCTGCCCTCACCTTTAGCTGGGCCATCAGCAGCCCAGCCCTGCCTCTCCCCACCTACTCACTGGTGATCTGACTTATTTTTTTCTCTCTCTTTTTAACTTTTTTTTTTTTCCTTTTCTTTTCCATCCTCGTTTCTTATTCTCCTTCAGGGCAAGGCAAGGATTTTGATTTTGGGATCCAAGCCATGGTCCTTCTGCTCCTTCTTTAAAAAACCCACTTTCTCCTCATCGCCAAGCGGCCTTTGGCAATATCAGATATCCGCTCTATTTATTTTTACCTAAGGAAAAACTCCAGCTCCCTTCTTACTCCCAGCTGCCTTGCCACCCCTCCCAGCCCTCCGCTTGCCCTCCACCTGGCCTGCTGGGAGTCAGAGCCCAGCAGAACCTGTTTAGACACATGGAGAAGAAACCCAGAGCCACAAGGCACACAGTCGGCTTCTTCGTGCTCAGGGTTGCCAGCGCTTCCTGGAAGTCCTGAAGCTCTCGCAGTGCAGTGAGTTCATGCACCTTCTTGCCAAGCCTCAGTCTTCGGGATCTAGGGAGGCCGCCTGGTTTTCCTCCCTCCTTCTGCACGTCTGCTGGGGTCTCCTCCTCTCCAGGCCTCGCAGGCCCCCTGGCCCCTCTCCCCGGCTCGCACATGAAGATGCACTTGCAAAGGGCTCTGGTGGTCCTGGCCCTGCTGAATTTTGCCACGGTCAGCCTCTGTCTGTCCACTTGCACCACCTTGGACTTCAGCCACATAAAGAAGAAGAGGGTGGAAGCCATTAGGGGACAGATCTTGAGCAAACTCAGGCTCACTAGTCCCCCTGAGCCATCGGTGATGACCCACGTCCCCTACCAGATCTTGGCCCTCTACAACAGCACCCGGGAGCTGCTGGAGGAGAGGGAGGATGGCTGCACTCAGGAAAACACCGAGTGGGAGTACTATGCCAAAGAAATCCACAAATTCGACATGATCCAGGGGCTGGCGGAACACAGTAAGTCCACATTCTCACTGGGGTGTCTGCTCTGAAGGGTCTGAACTGGGGTAGAGAGTTCCACTGAGAGAGAGGCCTAGTGATGGCCACATAGCAGGGTAACCCTGGGCACCCACACCAGAGCTCAGGAAGCACGGATGCGCAGCTGGGGCTGGGTAGGTGGGTGAGGAGGGAGACAGAGCCATTCTGGTAAGACCTGGGCACTTCTGGGAGGCCAGGAGTCCTGGAGTTGAGCCGTTTGCTGAACTCGCATCACATCCTTGACCGATTTTAATTTGGAATTGCATTGTGTTGTCCCGTTAACATACGTGCTCTGGCACATGTGAGCAGCTCGGTAACTGGAGGCATATCAGTGCCATCAAGGGGCAGGGCCAGCTCTCTCTCAGCCCTACAGTTCTGTGAATCTGGAGAACCCCATCTTCTCCCTGCTTTACACAACTCACTGTGACATGTCTCTGGTTCCGTTTTTCCAATTCTTGGGAAGAGTACCTGCCCCAAATTAATATATGTCAAGCTTTTGAAGCCCAGGCAAAAGGCATCTTTTTGCTGTCTGGGTCCTTCAATCTCTGCTACACACATGATCCACGTGAGTGAGCTGTGGTCATAGGGGAAGGGTGCACACCTCCATTCACATGTACATGTGTTTGAGGGCAATATCTAGTCTGGATTTGTACAGTAGACAGACTCATGTGCTCAAAATGGGTGTCTTCCAGGGTGGACACGGGGAAGCGAGGATTATGGCCCTCGACATGCAGCTGATTGCTGGCGGCCCTTTTGTGTCTGCGTGTCACGGGAAGAGTGGGTGGGAGGTGTGGCTGTGGGTGCAGAGGGGGAACGTGTGTCTGGGCGCATGTCCTCCCAGGAGGCTCCTGTCTATGCTGAGGAGCTGGGAGGCTTCTGGGTGAGACGTCTGTGTGTTTGTACACGTGTGGAAGTCATGTGTGTTTACTGAACAGGGATTTAAAAAACTTCAACACGAGAGAGAGATTTGGCAGATGTTGAGAAACTGACAGGCTAGGAAGGAGGAAGGTGAGCCCGGACTGTGGGAGCAGCTCTGCTTTTCCTACCAGCAGGTGTCCTCACCACCCTGCCTACCTCAGCACCGGCTCACCTGGGAGGTGGGCAGTGTGCCCGGGTGGGGGCTGGAAGGGGGGCCAAGGGTGGTCAGCTGGGGGAACTGCAGGGGTTGAAAGGAATCTGGCTAGAGAGAAGGGAGGAGTAGGTGGATGATGGGTGGATCAGCTCTGGCTGAAGGTGCTAAAGGCCCCAGTGGAAGCTGGCTCACGCCAGGCCCAGGAGCCTGTGGTTACTGGCAAGGGGTTCCCACTCCCGTGTCCTGTGGTTGCCTGAAGCGCCCTGCCTTAGGATGTGGCTACCACGTGGGGCAGAGGCTGGAGGACAAGGCAGGACTAGCACTCTCTGCCCAGCATCCGCTAGGGTGGACGGACTCACTGTCTTCCAGAGGCCCACGGTTCCCAGAGGTGCCAGCAGCTGGATGGCTAAGTCTCCAAACCCCTGGGAACCTATGAAGGCAGGAGATAGTAGCCATAGACTTTGAGGAGGGTGGAAAGCTGAGGCCAGCAGGAGAGGTCTGAGGAGAGAGCCCAGCGCAAGAGAGAAAGACTGGGACCTTAACGATCCAGGTCAGGAGGAGGAGTCCCAGGGAAGAGGGATTGTGAGTCACCAGGGCCCAGCCAGCCTGGAGTCCCCAGCTGAGAATGAATGAGCCAGAGAGATGCAAGGACACGCAGGTGCCAGCGGACCTCCATTTTGTGCAGACTCAGGGCACAGAGAGTGGAGAGCCCTGGGAAAAGCCAGAGCAGGGCTGGGCAGCTCCAAGCTGCAGCACCAGGACCTGGAAACTAGCAGGCAGGGGATGGCCCTGAGCCTGGGGACCATGGTCATGCAGGGAGCAAACCCAGAAACAGTGAGCAGGACGCTGCATGGGATGTCGTATGGAGGGGTCAGGGCCCAGTGGGACAAGGCAGTGCCAAGGAGGCTCGCAGGTGCACACAGGAAGCAGGCCGAGACTCTGCAGCTGTTGGAGGTGGCACAGAGGCTAAGCAGACACAGCCCGGGCCTGCCCTGCCGCTGGTCAGGTGCTGAGCCAGCCGCGCAGAGGCAGACGCACGAGGCACACCACTGCAGTGGGCACATGCACATGCCAGCAGATGCTGCGCAGAGGCAGAGAGCCAGTATTGGAGGCTTGGGGTGAGGGACGCCTGCCCTGAACTACTCATCAAGGTGGGCAGGGGTGGCGCTGGGTCTGTGATGGGGCACTGACAGGGTCTCGGTGCCAGAGCTGCCGCTGAGAGAAGATGAGGTCACATTCTCTCCCACAGGTTGTCACTCTCAGCCCCCTCCCTTACCCAGTGGACAGGCACTGAGAGGGAAGTGACAGCACGAGCTGGGGCAAGGTAACAGGAGTGCCTAGAGAGCAATGAGCAGGAAGCAATAGTTTCCAATGGCACAGGAGAAGGGTACTGAGGTGAAAGTAGAGAGGGCAGAGCCCATCCTCTGGCTCTGCCCTGTCAGACAGATACCCTGATTTCCCTGTTTGATAGATGAAGGGACTGAAATGCATCAGTTAAGTAATTTGCCCCAAAAGAGCAGGGACCCTAACCTAGTCCTTCTTTCTGCCTGCAGAACGCACGCTGTTATAAGCACTAAAGCAAATGTGCAGAACACACCTTGTAAGTCCTACCTTTCACCTTTAGACTCCAATAGAATTTTGAGTAACAACATGAATGAGTCACCCTGTGGAACCAAGGTGGGGGGAAGGGAATAGGAGCTATTCTCTTAGTAACCCCAGGGGCAGATTGCAGAGCGATAACTAGGTGCCTTCTTTCTTAGCTCTATTTTTATGGCCAGGAGATTTCTATTACCACAAAAAACATTCTCACAAATTCAGGGAAAGGGCTTTTCTTTATCTAATGAAGAGCCTTAAGCAGATTGTGTAAGTACACCACATGGAATTGGGCAAGTCGCCTCTCTGAGCCTCAGTTTCCTCATCTGTAAATCAGAGATAATCTTTAAAGTCCTTTTTAGCTGAAACAACTTTACGGTTGCATCTGGGATGATTCAACAGTCTCTGCCGGCCAGGGAGAGAAGGCAAGACTCTAATCCCTTTTCTAATTCTCCAGGATTTTGCTATGGGATGCAGGTTGAATCTTTCTCTGATCCATGTGGTAGGGAAGACAGCTTTTTCAGTTCCTTGGTCATCCTTGTTATCAAGGTATCACCGGTGTGGTGTCATTTTATCTTCTGGCTTGTAATAACCTGTATCTGGTGGGGGACTCTTATTTTCATCAAAGGGCAGTGCTAAGACAACGAGCAAACCCAAAGTTCCTGAGAAAACTTGATATTTTAACCCTTCTTTTTTTTCTGGCTGCCAAACTTAGATTTTATTCGTTCTGAAAATTAAAAGACATATTGACAGAATCCATTTGTCCTGGCGCCTGTGCCCTCCACCCCTAAGTCCAGGTCTGTTCAAGTGTGGCCCAGAGGCTAGGTAAATGTGACAACCGTGGATTCCCAGGCCCCACCCACCCCTGCAGAACCAGGATCTCTGGGGGTGGAGACCTGGGGGATCTGTATTTTCAACAAGCTTCCTATTGCTTCTCAAACTCACTGAAGCTCAAGACTCAGGTGAGCTAGGGCAAAACCTTTCCTTTGAGTGGCTGCAAATATGAGCGCCCGCAGGGCCTGGCAGCTCGTGCAAATGATCCAGAAGAAAAGCCATAGCATGGCACCATGGGAAATCACACAGGACGCTTGGCCTTAGGTCTTGGATAGCTGATGGGGGTGGGGGGGACCTGGAAGGCACACACCCTGTGATGAAGGGGCACCCACTGCTTGGCTCCTGCTAATTTTTGCAGTTAGGGCTACAGGTCCAGCTTGACCTGATCATACCATTTCCCAGAGCAACAGAAAATCTGGATCTTTCTGTGAACTTTTCCAACTTTTAATACTAGCTTAAAATTTTTATGGTATTCTAATTCAAAATTTTAAAAAATGATGCATTGGCCAAACAACATGTCTCATACATTTAAAGGTTAATCCATTCAAAGGTTAAACCATTAAAGCTGTGGTTTCTCAAACTTTCAGAACATCTGGAAGCCATGGTACCCTTTACAGAGCACTATAAACTGTGGTTCTCAACCCTGACTGCATATTAGAATCATCTGGAAATCTTAAAAAACAAAAAAAAACAAAAAAAACAAAAGCAAGTCCAGGACGCACTCACACTCCAATATAGTGAGAATGTCTGCTGGGGAGTGGGTGGAGGCAGCATCTGTTTGCAAAGCTATCCAGGTGATTCTAACGTACAGCTGGGATGAAGGAGCTTGGCCACGCTGACACATAGAGTCCCGTCACTGGAACCGGCAGTAATGTTACTGGCAGAAATGATGTATATGGGCAGAGGCACATCTATGAGCCCAGGTGTCTGAAAACATTTTAAATGGCATAGCCTAAAACCATGGTCAGCTGTTTCCAGGTTTTTCCATGAATACTCTACATAAATATTTTTTTTGCTTGGTTTTCTCTTCCCTATAGCAAAAAAAGGAGAAAATGATATCCACCGATCTATATAGTTTGTGTGTAATGGAAAACATTGGTTATAATTTAATTTGTAAAGGTCAGCCCTCTCGTCCGGCTCTCAATAATGCTAGTAGTGTTCTGCAGAAGCAAGGCTTAGCCATAAAACTGGGAATTGGCTCTTGTCTGAGGCTTAGGCTGGCATTCATAGACCCATCTCATGGAATCCTGTCCCATTTTGTTGGTGAAACCATCCTTCCATTAGGTGAGCTCTTAGGCCCGCTCCAACTTCCAGAGTCTCCACTTCAATAAACGATATCAGAAGACCTGGGTTCAAATCCCACCTCTGCCATCTACCAGCTGACTGACCTGTGAAAGTCACTGAACTTTCCTAACACTCGCTTTTCTCATTTGTAAAATGGTAAGTTTTACTTATTCTCATCCTACTCAAGGATCATTAGATGGTCAAATGAGTTAATAAAAGTTCTATAAAATGTAAGATCATTTTGGTTACTTATTTACAATGACGTATTTCATAAATTACTTAACAAATCATTATTTGTTGGTGAATTTTCTTTTCTGTTTTAGCGACAGAGACAGAGACAGAGAGGGACAGATAGGGACAGACAGGCAGGAAAAGAGAGATAGATGAGAAGCATCAATTCTTCATTGTGGCACCTTAGTTGTTCATTGATTGCTTTCTCATATGTGCCTTGACCAGGGGACTCCAGTCAAGCTAGTGACCTTTGCTCAAGCCAGCGACCTTGAGCTCCAAGCTAGCGACCTTTGGGCTCAAGTCAGTGACCATGGGGTCATGTCTATGATCCCTTGCTCAAGCCAGTGACCCTGTGCTCAATCTAGTGAGCCTTGCTCAAACCAGATGAGCCCACACTCAATCCAGCAACCTCGGGGTTTCGAACCTGGGTTCTCTGCATCCCAGTCCAACATTCTATCCACTGCACCACAGCCTGGTCAGGCTATTTGGTGAATTTAATTGTCACGAAGATAATTACATTTTCTTTTCTGTCCTAGGGTGTTCTTTTTATATCCATAACAGTTGTGTCTGAGCTGTGCTTATTAGTGTCAATTTGCTTCCGTGTGACCCTAGCCAAGACCCCTTCGGACATAAATTTCTTCATCTGAAGGGGGCTGCACTAAATGACCCCTAACATCCCTTCTAACTTAGAAATGTCTAGATCCCACTGATGAAAAAATGACCCTTCACACCTCCTTTCTTGAAATCTCCTTGAAATTCCCACCAAGAGGAAGCCTCCACATGGGCTAGAAGAAACCAAGAAGCGCTGGCCACTAGGGTGCCTTGAAGATTCTCTTAGCTCATTGTTCTCCCCTCGCCCCATCTCCTGGCTGCCCGTTGTCTTGACTCCTTACTGGCACGTGCCATTTTCTGTTCCCCTTTTCCTTCTCACGGAACTGCACACATTTCATTGACATCTGCTTTACTCCCTCTTTCAACAGCTACTGAAGGTACTATGATAACTGAAGCCATGCTGATGACAGCCCCTTCGAGAACTAAATATGTTAGTACTTGAGAGGGTTGCTTACCCATTGTCTAGAGGGTTATAAACTTGCAAACTTCCAAACTAAATTGCCATCATGACTCCTCTTCTTGGTCCCATCTGAAACGGTTCAGGGACTAGTCTGCAGTATTTGTTCTTTGGAAACCAATTATTAATCAGGACTTCATTAGCTGGTATTCACACATTTGTTTTCCTAACATCTGTTCCATTAATTTTTCTAAGAACCAGTGTCAGGTCCACCAGATGGCAATTTCCAGAAACATTCACTCATCCTTTCCTAAAAGATCAGTAGCACATTTGCTTGTTTCCAGGCCTCTGATCCTTCCCGCCATGTCCGTGACTTCCTAAACCACCCCTCGGGTGATTATGAGTTCATTCCAGCCATGTCCATTATGTGTGGAATCTGGGTCTGTGAGCTTGAGTTTCAAGTCTTATCTATTGTTACCAGTTGTGTAGAAAGTTTTCCTCTGGGTGTTAATGCTGCTCAGGCCTTGAGGTTGTAAAGTATACAAGAGAAAAGACAAGCTATTTCCTTTATCTGGCTCTCAGGGGTGGGAGAGAACATTTGCTGCCTTCTGTCTCACGGACAGGGATGGAGAGGCCAGTGGAGTGACAGGGGCTGGCATAGCATGTGCTGACAAGAAAAGAAACCCTTAGAGGAAAAGGAGCCCTCGTGATGAATCAGCTTGGTCTGAAGAAACATCTAAACATCTGTGGGTCTGCCAGGCTCGAGATGTGGGCTCTTTGCCAGACCAGTGTTGCCTCATTAGGCCTCAAACCCAGTGTTGATTATGTCACTGCACGGCTCTGACGCTTTCCATGGCTCCCTACAGTTAAGGGCATAAAATCCAACCCCTCCGCCTGACCCCAATCCACTGTCTTGACCTGATCTCATCTGCTCCAGCCTGGCCGCGTGGGGTCACTCTTCCTCGCTTGCATGTCCTTCCCACCCTGCTTTTGTTCCCGACAGTCCTTCCATGGGAAATTTCTTTCCTCTCCATCCTCAAACCCTTTCCTCTTGCAGGACACACCTCTTCCGTGTAGGGCTCCTTGTTTTCTCCCTCCTCTGATCTCTCTACGGCAACTTCTCGGTTTCTCCAAAAGCCTTCAACACTTTCCTTCCCTCTGGTCCTGTTATTTGGGTCCATGTATTCATAACCTCCCTGTATGTTGGTTTCCTTGGAGGCAGAGACCTTGTCTGTTCCTTTTGCGTTTGGCGTTAGCGCTGTCCTTGACACTTAGTATTTGCTCAACACACATTTCATAAATGAATGAATGCCCAAATGAACAAACACATTGACTGAACCCACTAACTATGACTGAAACTACTAGGGGATACGGCTGACATCCTTTGAGAATCTGTACTTTCTAACAGAGTACCAAAAAATAAAAATAAAAGAGAGAGCCTGCCAGGAGAGCCTACCAGGGTGGGTGTCAAGGCCATGGGAGGACGGGGTGATTACAGTTGACTGGCCAGTCTTTAGTGCCATGTCCTAGGGCTCCCAGGTCTCTCTGCTCCTTTCCCAGGTCTGTGTGTGATTCCAGGGCCACCAAGGGTCTTCTTCCTATCTCCACTTTTAGTTCTGAGGCCTCAAGCCTCTAGAAACATCACAGGTTTCATCTGGCATCTCTCATGCTGGCATCTCCCAGCTCCTGGGTTTCACTCACCCTGTGCCTCCTCGCTGCTTTGTCTCCTAGATGAGTTGGCCTTCTGCCCGAAGGGAATCACCTCCAAGGTTTTCCGCTTCAATGTGTCCTCCGTGGAGAAAAATGGAACCAACCTGTTCCGAGCAGAATTCCGGGTCTTGAGGGTGCCCAACCCCAGCTCCAAGCGCAACGAGCAGAGGATCGAACTCTTCCAGGTGAACCCCCTCCCGGAACAGAAACCCACCTGATGGGAAAGGCAGCTCCTTTGCCATGTCAGACCTCCACTTGCCACAGAGTTTGGCAGACCTGGATGCGAATCCTACCTTTCCGAGCCTTCGTTCCTGTACGTGTCATTAGGAGTTAACTAAGGTGCTTGAAGGCACATTCAGAAACTTCTAGTTTCATCTTGCTCCCGTCGCCTGCCTTCCTGCACTGTGACCGAGCTTGTGGGCCTCAGTCCAGGCCTTGGACACTTACTCTCTTCTCTGTCTTCTAGATACTCCGGCCAGATGAGCACATCGCAAAACAGCGCTACATTGGTGGCAAGAATCTGCCCACGCGGGGCACCGCCGAGTGGCTGTCTTTTGACGTCACTGACACTGTGCGTGAATGGCTCTCGCGAAGAGGTAAGTCGACTCTTAGCATGAGCATTGTGGAAGGAACCTCAGGCCCCTTGATACTTCATGAAATAGTGGGAAGAAGACAGAACTAAGAGGGGAGTCAAAGATCAGGGTTTAAAGCCTAGCTTTGCCACTGATTCTCAGTGGGTCCTTTATTTGTTCACTCAGCTATTATCTATTAAATGCTCGCTCTGAGCCAGGTCCTGGATTCAGCAGTGAACAAGAGCAGCAGACAGATGGGCGTGGATGCAGCCAAGTGGGCTGGGGAGTCAAAGAGGTCGGTGGGGCCATGTGATTTCGGACCTGTCAAGCCACGGTCAGGTTTAAGGACGTATTCCAAGTGTGAAGAAGAGATGTCCTAGGAGGGTTGCAAGCAGGTCTGGGGATATGAGGTGAGGTGATTTGTTTTGCACACCCCTCTGGTTGCCATGGGGCTAAGGGGTAAAGCAGGAACACCAGGTAGGGGCCTGGCGGCAGCATGGATGAGAGCCAGAGGCCCGGCGAGGGGAGGAGCAGCAGGTATGGAGACAATTTATTGTGGATTTATTCTGTATTTTGGAGGTAAACCCAGTCGGACAGGTCTGAGGGCATAAGAGGGGTCTCCATGACTTCCGAGATTTTGGACTGAACACCCAGGTGATAACACTTATTGAAATAGGGAGGACTGAGAGGAGAGCGTGTTTGGGGAAGGTTCTGTTTTGGTCGATTAAGACTGAAAAGCCCGCTAGCCATCCCAGTGGCAGTCAACAGTTTTTGTTTTGTTTCTTTAAAGTCGGGAGCATTCACGTAAAACCTAGACTTCTGGCTTTTCCTGAAAAAATTGGGAGATTTCCTGATAATGACAGATGGGAGATAAATAGTGGCCACCTCTTGAGGTGGGGCACACTTTCTTCATGTCACCACAGGCTCCACCATTTCCCAGTGTCCCCCCAAGAATGAGGCTGGCAGTTCCTACTTAGCATGAGATGCTGGCTTGCTTTGCTCACTACCTGTCTGGGCCGTGTAGGCATTCGAGTTCGCAAGTCCCCATCAAGGGGACATTACCTGGTGGCTGAGCTGGCAGATCATGGGCTGGAGGTCCTGTCTCTTACGGAGCACGAAGGCGAAAGCCTAGGAGAAGCCACGTGGGTTGGCTGATGGCAGCACCATTGGGGATTCTGACTCAGACCGTGCTCGCCTGGAGCCCGACGTGGCTGCGGAGAGGAGAGGCCGGGGAAACGAACCTCTCAGCTTCCCTGTCTGATTTTGATCAGCTCCACCTGGATTTCTTTGACGCCCTGAGCACTCGGGAGCTCTTGTTTTCACAGCTGCAGAACTCAGGGAGCAGTCTTCATTGAGGTTGATTTCCATTCTCCTCTGAGACATCAAAAAGATCATTTCGTAATAAAACCTATGGGTCCTCCACCCACGCATCCCCACTGCTGCCAGTTCTGAGGTTCCTTCTTCATCGGAAACTTTGGCAGATGTGGCCTTCCCTCTGCACAGGGAATAATAGTACACAGACCTTGACTTACACAGGGCTCATGAGTCTTTTCAAAGTTTGTGGCCCCAAACGAGGCAGCAAATGGACTCCAAATGGAGCAGTAGGTGGTGTGGACTAATGAGGAAACAGAGCCACACATCTGGTCTTGCAGTCATTCAGCAAACGTCTGACAGCCTACTGTGTGCCAGCTTCCCAGGCCCTCATACCTCTGAGCTGTTGCTCCACGCCAGCTGCACAGAGCCACGCCTCCCCTAGCAGGTGTGGCAGGTAGCACGCCCAACATCCTGGTCCAGGAAAGGCGGGACTCTGGGGAAACACAACCGTTTTGCATCTCAGTGAGTGTGTGGGTATCTTCCTTGGCCCCTCTAGTCTCTCTTTGTCTCTAACAATTAGGAGTGTAACTCTGGCATCAGGTTGCGTGGGTTTGAATCTTGGCTCTACCACTCACGGGTTGAGTACCTTGGATAAGCCATTTAATTTCCCTAAGTCTCAGTGTCCTCGGTTCTGTATAATGAAGGATAGTAATAGTTCCCACTTTATAGGATTATTATGAAGATGGAATGAGTTAATACATGAAAGTCTTGGAGTGGTGCTTGATGTGGAGTAAGGCTCAACAAATGTTGGCGATTATTGTCATCAGTCCTGGAGCTCTCTACCTAGACAGAGCCCTTTCGGCCACGCCAGGGCATCATCTCACACTTAATACGTGTATTTTAACCCCAACTCTCCCCAACACATCTGCCTGCAGATTGATTTCTAATTCACGGAATCCTAGAACCATGCCAGGTCTCTCCCAGCTCACTTTCCATCCTTCTGGGTAACAGGAAGCACACTATGTTTTCAGTAGTCCATTTCAGATACTCCAGCTCCTTCTTCAGCTGCCTTCAACCAGGAAGAGGACATGCCTTATGCCTTCCTCTCTAGTCACTTATTCTCTCTAGCTGGGGCTCAGGCTCCTTGTTATATTGGTCCCTTGCCCCCCATACTCTTGAGCTTTCTGGAACAGAAATAAATCTTCAAGCTCAGCAGGTGTCAGTGTATCCGAGAGGCTGCGCTCTGGGTTCACGGAAGAAGGGAGAGCTAGTTTTGAACCAATAGGGCTGGGCCATCCAGGTCTGCGCAATGGGCTTGGGCCATTCTGTCCGTGAGAAGGATGCAGAGCTGGCCTGGACTTTTGGGGGTTTTCCCTGATGACACAG
Source organism: Rhynchonycteris naso (assembly GCA_037038555.1). NCBI lineage: Eukaryota > Metazoa > Chordata > Mammalia > Chiroptera > Emballonuridae > Rhynchonycteris > Rhynchonycteris naso. The sequence goes on from CM072999.1 coordinate 24,853,934, forward strand.
TTCAGTAAGACTCCAGGTGGGTCCCAAGGCTGGAGACACACACAGAGCTAGGGTGGCCTCAGAGAGCAGTAGATGACTCAGCTTCCTGAGGTGCTGACCCGACCCCTCAGGGGTCCTTCCCCCGTGACCTCCCCGCACCTGACCACTGCTGCTCCTGGATCAATAGTGAGTCCCCAGTTGTCCTACCCACCAGAATTGACATGGTATCAGGCTCTCCCTGGTGTTCCTGCACAAACCTATTGAATTCAGTTCAAATTCTTCCCTTCTTTTTCTTTTTTTTCCTTCCACTTGACTCAACCCCTTTTACTAATTTCCTTGCTTCCCCAATTTTTGTTACCAACACACCTGATCCCACAATGAACAGGGGAAGTGCCAGAGCTGGCGCTCTTGCACCAGAATACCTCACATTTCCTCATGCTTGTTCCCCAGACACATGTCGCCTGGACCCTGGGCCGTGGTCCCAGGCTGCCTTCTCTGGCTTGGGCTCCAGTTTCACAACTGTCTTCCCCAGCTGTTTGGTTTCTCTCAAAAAGCCATCCACATTTCCAACTTCCCTGTTAAGGTAAACTTCTACCTCCTCACGTCCTTGTCCCTTAAGGAAACTATAGCCACGTGTAACCATGATTTTCATCTTATCTGCTTAGGGACCTGCCGCTGTGTGTCCACAGCCCTGGCCCCAGAGCAATGCTGGTGGCTTGCACTGAGACCCATTCTGCTGCTGGTTTGCAGCTGACCTGGCTCCCACACTTTTTCCTGACCTTTCATCCTATGGCTGGGACTGGGCCACCTTCCTCCCAACTGATGGCCCTTTGATGTGGGCCCTTCTGAATCACTGCCTCTCTGCCCCAAAGATCTTCAGTTTTCCCCTTTCCCATCTGCCTCTCCAGGCCTGTCTACCTCTCCCCTTCCCCCTCAGCTGGAGTAGCTCCGCCCCCGGGTGGTGTGGACTGTTTTATCTTCCTTCGTGCATCCTCATTCTTTTGCTTCCAAGTAGGCAGGTGACAATTTTTTTTCCCTAACACTACATTCTTTGAAAATAAATGAGTATAGAAATTCTCCTTCATAACCCCCACGAGTTTACACCTCCCGACATATATGAGATGTGGCCACAGGAGCAGAGAAAATCCCCACCAGCTTTGGGATTGCTTTCTGCCTCCTGGGACCCTCGGACAGCGAGGTTCCTTCTGGCACCGGAGGTGTTGGCCCTCCCGGGTGGGTGGCGGGTACACTTCTCCTTCACACAAAGTGCTTTCCTCACCAACCCTGTCTTATTTCGCAGAGTCCAACTTAGGCCTGGAAATCAGCATTCACTGTCCGTGTCACACCTTTCAACCCAATGGAGACATCCTGGAAAACACTCATGAGGTGATGGAAATCAAGTTCAAAGGTAACCAAGTGGGTAGAAGAGGAGACCCCTGCCAGACCCCAGGGGAAGGAACCAAATCCCTCACAGAAATGGCCAGCTATTTTGTCCTGGAGTAATTCTGCTTTACCTGCCCAACCCCAGCAATGAGTGTGGCTTTCAGTGTCTACACCTAGAGAACACATTAGCATTTGGAATGCAGCGTCGTTGTGTTGGTAAGAGTAGTGAAATCAGGTGGGGAAGTGGGACCACCCCTGAGCTCAGTCAGGACAATGGGGGTGAGAAGGCCTCTGTGCCAGCGGCCTTATGCAAGTTCAGTGAGATTACAGGTGTATAAACACAGCCATAGTTGCCTTCCCCTTCCCTAAGAGAAATGAACTTTGAGTGTCCTGACTGTCGAGTGTGCCAGGTGTCACGGAGGCACCTGGTCCTTGCCCAGGGGCGTCTGGGTTGGAATGACCGCTTCAGGGCTTCGGCCGCTGGTGTTGAGATGGTGAAAACGTTGAGAGTCGTTTCCGGTTGAGCAATGTGTTTCTAAGGCGCTCAGCCTAGAGACGGTCTCTGGATTTCAGGGGCGCTGTCTTTTCCTTTCATAGCCCCATTATGGGTAACTGAGGCACAGCTGAGGCCAACTGGTTTGTCAAGGTCAAACCAACCAAGTCAAAGCCTGAGGTCTGGGACTTGTCTGGAAGAAGGTGCAGCCTCTCTTGGCTCCCTGCCCTGGGCAGTCCTTACCTGTCAGGGGCTCAGTTTCAGAGCCTTTCTGTAAGCCAAGCACTTTACATCCTAATTACACAACCTCAGAGCTCAGAAGGTCTTTGGAGTTCTTAGCTACTGGCCAGGGTAGGACAAAATCCTTCCCCTTCCGTTTCGTTTAAAAGCTTTTCAGGAAAGGAATTTGGTGACCCAGGCTTCTCATTTATTTCACGGATCCAGTGCTTCCTCGGGAAGTCCAAGCCCCTCCTGTTACTGTATAAATTACCCTCCTCAGCCTCCTGTCCTGGGTGGAGATGGACAGGAGCTGGCAGCTGTCACAAAACAAACCTCCTTATAGTTGAGACACTTTCTCATTCAGTCTTCATTCAGTTTTCCCAGAGTTTGTTTGCTAAGCTGTTTGTCACGCACTTCATTAGCTCATCTGAGTTTTACAGGGAGAACAGTTTTGAAACTCTTAAGTGCGGTGTGAATGGGACGGTTATTCAGTCTCCCTCCTCTGGCTTCCACTCACGATGTCTTAAATTGTGACAGCTTAAATTACAGCGGGGATTCCTGTGCTATCTTGACCAATTCACAGTATAAGAGGAAGCTCACATACCCCAAAATTCTAAGTCCCCAAAGGAATGTTAGGTAGCCACCCTGGGGCAGAGATGCTTCATGGGTCCCTGAGCTGCTGAGCATCTCGGAAGGCTCACTGCCCTTTGTAAGATATATGCACACAGGGTCCTAAGGGATCCAACCAGGGGTGTCTTGTGTGACCCTTTGATACCGGTTCCCCCACCTAGACTTTCCCTACCTCGCAGACCACACTGTGCTTCCACTGGGCAGTGATGGGGTGGGACAGGAAAGCATCTGCCTTCCTCAGACAGGAGATGGTTGCCTTCCTTCCTTCCCCTCTGTAGGTGTGGACAGTGAGGACGACCATGGCCGTGGAGATCTGGGGCGCCTCAGGAAGCAGAAGGACCACCACAACCCTCATCTAATCCTCATGATGATTCCCCCACACCGGCTCGACAACCCGGGCCAGGGGGGTCAGAGGAAGAAGCGGGCGCTGGACACCAATTACTGCTTTAGGTGAGCTGGGGTCCACTCAGGATCCCTGAGCTCCTGAGATAATCTTGACTGTGCGCCCACTGTGCACCAGGCCCCAGGCGCATGCCACACTCAACCAACGGTCCTTGATGCTATTCACAAACATCTCCAGGGAAGAAGAGTTAGAACCTCTCACAAATCTTTGTTTCTCCGGGAGCTGCAGTTTCGCTGCGGCCCAGCTCTGTGAAGCCCTGGCTGAAGCACACCGGGGGAGTGTGTGCTCTAACGGTTTGGATGGAGAGTGGATGGAGAGAGTGGGCTGAAGCGTCTCCGTGGTCCTCATATGGTGAAGCACTTGTAGGGTGCGTCAGTGTGGCCGGAGATGACTGCAGGAATCTCCATGAGAGGAGTGCCCCCGCTCCCTTACGAAGGGCCCACGGATGCTGCTGGATGAGGGACAACAGAGCCATCTCCACTGGCAGGGAGAATCTGAGCTAGAGAAAGGAATGAACTAATTCAGATGGCGTTGAGTCGTCCCTGTGAAAAGATTAAAAGAAAAAAAAAAAGGAGCCTCTTCTGTTATTTAGGTGTAGTTTACCTTCTTGTTTATAAAGGAGGGGCCCCGGAGGCATGTATAGCGATTACTAAAAGGCAGACAATGGTCACATTCATGAGAGGGTCTGAGGATGATGTGCTTTAAGGATCTGGAGTACATCTATGAATGCAGAAAGGGTTTCAGGAGGGTGTAGGAGCTGCAGCTTCGGGATGAGTGAGGTTTGAGTAGGAGGGGACATGAATGAGGACACTCTTCTGGTAAGGGCAGGTGCATGAACAGGAGGGTGCCTGGATGGAGCTAGGGAGAATGACTTGGGACATTTTTAGCTCTAAAACTCTGTCTTTATTAGAAACAGCTGAATGAATTGAGGGATGTTGAGCTTGGGAAAAGGAAGGGGTAGGAGAGACAATGTCGTTGCCCCCAACTGTCTAAAGGCTGGCTTATAGACTTGTTCTGTGTGGTGCTTAATCGGTTAGGAACGAATGCCCTCAGCTGCAAGTAGCAGTGGCCTAAACCACATAGGACTTCTTGTCCACAGGAAGCCTGAGGCTGTAGGTTCAGGGTTGGTCGGGCTGCTTAGTTATGCCATTGGCATACAGGCTTTCTCTCTCTATCCAGTCTCCATTCTTAATGTGTTAGCTTGCTTTTCATGCCTGGTTTGTGGTTACAGTGGCTGCTAGAGCCCTGGCTCTCTTGTCCACACTCAAGACGAGAAGGGGAAGAGGCAGAACCAGCAGCTTTCCTCTGCCATCTGTGACTTTTATATAGAATCAAATATTTTTTTGCTAGAATTTGCCCTCATCTCCTGCATAATTCTCCTTATATCGGGTCGTGGCTGGGTTAGCTGGCCACCCCCACCTGCAAGGGAGGCCCGGAAAACAAGTGTCTGGTGTTCTAGACTCTATAATGGGAAGCGGCAAGGAAGAAGGGGGCTGGGAGTGGCTACTGAAGAGATAACAAAGAATGTTGGCCATGGTTCACCCTCAGAACCCACCAGAAGCCAGATTTTGGACAACAGTTGCCTTGCAAGTAGCAAGTTGTAGGTCTCAGCAGACACTGAAGTACAGACTAGCTGCCCACTTTACAAGGGGTATTGCCAACTGGATTTCTGTAGGCAACAGAATTGAAGAGGCCTCATAATCAATTTGGGGTGATGTCGAAATCATGAGTCTGGTGATAGACGGATGTGCCTCATTTTGATTCAGTGGCCTCCAGATCCACTCTAAGCAGTCACCTACTATATATAGTACATAAGCTACGAGCTTAGAGTTCATTTCTGGTTGGAGGCTCTAAACTCAACTTCAGCTAAGCTGAGTTGGCTAATAACATTCAGTGCATGGTTTTATGTGAAGCAATTTAAGTCTCTGCTTTGATTCATAATATAAAAGGGGGAGGGCCCTCTTTGCCTTTTTCCTCTTCCTCATCATCTCTTTCTGCCTGTTCAATCCCTTTCATTGGGATTATGGTCTTCAACACAGAAAATGCCTTTATATTCTACTCGGCTCCGTGTTCTTGAACTTGGGATGCCTTTTACGATGACCAGGAAGGATTCCAAGTGCAAATATGAGGGCCATTTGTGAAGTCGTTTATATTGGTGGTTTGCCTTAGGTTGCTTTTCTAGACACGTGTTTTGTGTTGCAGCAACGTGGAAGAGAACTGCTGTGTGCGCCCTCTCTACATCGACTTCCGTCAGGATCTGGGCTGGAAATGGGTCCATGAACCTAAGGGCTACTACGCCAACTTCTGCTCAGGCCCCTGCCCGTACCTCCGCAGTGCAGACACAACCCACAGCAAGGTACGGAGTGGGGCTCATGCCATGGGGCACACGGGGGCTGAGTCAGCTGGCTGCTTGTTTAAAATGTTAGGCGAAGGACTGAATGTTGAATGAGCAATGAGCTGGAGTGAGTAAAATCCCTTTTGTGAAGATTCTGGTGTTGGCACCCTGGTCGAACTCTACGTGGGCACATTCTGCCCTTTATAATCTCTTACCTAGTTTCGACTAACCTTTTTATTTGTTCTGTCGAAAGCTTTTGTACCATTCTGAAAATTAATTAGCTACTGCATGCCACCCTTTGTGTCAGAGGTGTGTGCACATGGCTGGCACGGAATGTTGGGGCAGAATGGCTTCTGCCGTCAGTTCAAGGACTCACCTAATTCCAGCCTCTTGACTGTAGAAAAATTATTCTGAAAATGTAAAGTATGCAGAAGCAGCTACACGAAACAATAGGAAGAAAAGATCAGAGAGAGAGAGAGAGAGAGAAGTCCATGACTCTGAAACCAGCTTGTCTTTCCCTCAAGGGGACGCAAAACCAGGGCAGTAACTTCTGAAGCACGTTTCCTTGTAGCTTATTATTCTCGCATCTCGTCTGAGGCCCCACACTTTGCCAATTACTAAATGGCAATGTTTTGCGAGAACATTTCTCACCAAAGTGACCAGTTAGAGCAAGGAAGATCAATATAGGAATGTTTTCATAACAGAGAGAGAATTCCATGAACAATTTAAAGACCCCTGATAGCTGTAAATATGCTGAAACTGTTAACAAACTAGAACAATGCTCCCGTGCCTCCTCTGCGGACCAACAGTACGAGCCACTCTCCCAGACTGCGAGTGCGTCCGTGCACGTGCTCAGCCTCGGGAGCAGCCTCGGGAGCGTGGGGAGGGTTCCAGGCCTGAGCCTGGCTTCCCAAGCTCTAAACGATGTATCCTCCCCAGGTGCTGGGCCTGTACAACACCTTGAATCCCGAAGCATCCGCCTCACCTTGCTGCGTGCCCCAGGACTTGGAGCCCTTGACCATCCTGTACTACGTCGGGAGGACCCCCAAAGTGGAACATCTCTCTAACATGGTGGTGAAGTCCTGTAAGTGTAGCTGAGATCCCGCCGGTGGCAGAGACAGAGGAGAGACAACTGCCGCTGCCTGCCTGTCTGCCTGCTCCTCGGGACACACAGAGCAACAGACCTCACCTAGAGGCCTGGAGCTCACAACCTGCAGCTTCAGGCAAATGGCTGAGACGGAGGTTCCCTTTTGGAACATTTCTTTCTTGCTGGCTCTGAGAATCACTGTGGTAGAGAAAGTGTGGCTTTGGTGAGGGGAAGGCCGAACTCTTCAGAACACACAGATTCTTCTGTGAAGTAGACAGAGGTAGTGGGGACGGAGGAAGAGGGATGACAAGTCGACAAGTCGTGCGGCAATGGGGTTGGGGGTCCCTGGGGAGGAGAAAGGGCAGAGAACGGCCGGGACAGGGCCAGACTGGAAGACACTTCTCATCTGAGGTCAGGTTTGCTCATTGCTGCCCCACGTCTGCGCTAGGGAGTCTGGATCGCGTTATATGCGGCAAGCATTTTCCTTCAGACAGTTTACCAAGACATGCTCCCAGCGCTGGGTCTCATACTGCCTGGGATGAAGGACACAGCACTTATTTTTGTAAACTGTCCCCTTTGCAAACTGTCTTCCTGACATCAATCAGCATCAAGGGCCGTTACAGGGAAAAAGTCCAGGTCATGTAGGTCCAGGGCCATCAACTATATTGGGCCCTAGGGATACAATGAACTCAGAGGCAGGTGGGAACTAACCCTCTCCTGTCTGCCCTGGGTCCCTCCTCTTGCCTTCTTCTCCGATCGTCTTTCCCCTCGGCTAGACATCTTCCAGGTCAGGGTGCCCGTATCTGCACTTGGGGTCTGTGCAGCCTCTGGGGCCTTATGGGTTTCCCCTCTCACCCCTAAGACCCTGTGTTCATCTGGTGTTCCTGGAAGCAGGTGCTACAACGCGTGGGGCCTGTGGGGACGGTGCGCAGTGCCACACGGCGACTTGGCCCCAGACGCATAGGCTGAGGTAGGAAGACAAATACAAATATTACTCTCAAAATCTTTGTATAAATAAATATTTTTGGGGAATCTTGGATCATTTCATCTTCTGGAAGATTGTTTCTAGAACAGTAAAAGTCTTATTCTAAGGTGTAAGTCTGATCACCGTTTTCTTAACTTCGTGTCCATACCTGTTAATCAGAGGTAACTGGAAGCTGGGGCGGAGACTCCAGCGTCAAATCCATTGTGTAGCGTGAGGACCCTGGACGGTGCACCGCACTGCCTTCCGCCAAGGGGGGACTGCACTATTGCTTGTGTTCCGTTTTCTTCAGTCCTTGTTCTCAGACACACAGACGAAGTGGCTCAGATTTGCTGAAAGAACAATCTATGGATGTGACCTCTGTTTAACTGTGGGCAAAATCACTGTGGGTGTGGACCCTTGCATATGGAAATGTGTTGGTCTGTCCATTCCCTATAAATTACCACCTCACATACCCCTTAATCAGTGGAATCAGACTGTCCGCGGCAAATAGCCTAAGGATAAATGACCGATTCTGTTGCCAGGTTAAGCCTAGAAAGAGCTCACCGGGAGTCCCTGCAGACAGTGGGTCTCTGGTCGGGGCTCTGGGAACGGGAGGGCAAGGAAAGCACAATTCCGGAGTTCTCCACGAGGTCACAGATCCCAGAGCGATGCAGAATTCTGTCATGGTGTCAGCGTGCACCTGACACAGCCCTCAGCGGTGATCGAGAACTGTGGGGCTCTGCAAACCATGCTCCTCCAGTGGAATCACTTTACTGCTGGTTAAAAACACCCCCCCCCAACTGTCTGAAGCTAAAATTTGCAGGTTGAAGGGTGTGCATGAAATGCTTTGGGGTGTGTGAACCTAGCTCCGCTGGGGTTCTCCCAAATTGAGCTCCTGAGTTTGGTCAGCAGGACATTTTTCCTTCTTTGCCCAACCAATTCTAAGTGCTTCCCTCTCGGCCTTCATGCCACGTGGCACGCATTCCTCCCGCTGTACCGCAGGGCCCACCGCTGCCACGGCAGGGGGCGCTGTCTTCCCTCTGACCCACGGCAGCTGGTGGGGGTCTAGAGAGGGATGTAGCATGTCCAGCCCTCTCGCTAGGGGCCATCGCGATCCCGGCTTTCAGAGTCTATTCACTTGTGGCCGTCATTCTCCTTCAGTGGGCATGACAATGACCCGAGTGTTTATGAAAACTGAATGACCGCAGGCTGCAACTCTAGAGATGTCTTTGGACCTGGGGTAGGGTCCAAGCTGCCTAAAAGCAACACTTTGAGAGGCAGTCTCCGGGTTACAAACGAGGTAGCTCTGTAGGTTTGAAAATGTTTAAGTATTTATATGCACAGAAACGTAAAAATAAATACCACCTGCTTAAGCTGCATTTAGTAGGTAAATGCACCTGTTGCAACTCACACATTCACCTTGAGAACAGACCTACACAGCCTCTCTTCTCTCGTTCGTAACCTGGGGCCTACCAGCATATCAGACCTGACATTATCGGTCCTTACCTGAGGCTTGAGTAAGAGGGAAGTAATCTTTGTGGTCCTACAATAAACCTTTCTTGTTATCCAAAGTCACAGGACATCACTAAAACATTGGCCTGTGGTTCATCCTAATGAACCAAGGCAACGAGACGTGCTTCCTGAAGTATTCCAAAGAAAACAGAACACACTGTGATCCCAAAGACCCTTTTTATATTAGAGCTCTACTCTTCTCTTCATCAGCAGAGAAAAATATGAACAGGGTCTGATGTCCAGCCCCCCCACTCCTCACGTCACTTACAGGCACTACAGAAACTTGAACCATGATGGCCTGTCCATCTGCAAAAACACATGCTTGTGCTGGGGAGGGTAAGGAGGAACACTGGGAATGATACCGCTGTTGGAGAGGGGGACCATATGGTCTGTCTGGGGAGATACCGAGAGAAATCTAGTTCCAGTAAAAACGACTTGAACGCCCTCGGGTAAATGAAGGGAGATCTGGAGTCTGGTCTGACAGCTGATCAGCACATGGTGAACGCAGAAGGAACTCCAGGAGTCCCTTTGAAAGTCACCTAGGGCGGTTCCAAGCACTCTGGTTGGTCTACAAGTTCTTTCACTGGGCTCACACTCTCTTATCCTTTCTCACAAGATCCACACGGTGAGTCCCCCTGCACCTGACATGTCTCCTAACTAGTTCATAACTAACTTAGCAATGAGGAAAGATGACCCTCAGACTACTGAGCAGAGTCCCAGGAGCATCCAGAACACATTGTTTTCTCTTAAAACTGGTACACCTTCCTCCTTCACAAGCAACAAAAATGCTTCAGTGTGCTCAAACCTTTGTTTTCATTCACGACAAAGGCAACAAAGTCCCTCTTCTCTCTGCTTGTTTGGCTGTCGTTTTTCTTTTGGGGTTTCAATGCGGAGTCTATAGGGCTTGTTGGAGACAGCCAGACTCTGGATTCTCACTCAGTAACGCCCTAGGGTGGCTAAGTCAGACCTTTGCTGGCCTCTGCTGCCCGCCTTTTAACCTTTTCTCCAGCAGAGGCCAGAGAGAGGACCTGGGGAAGAGGAGGGAGCAGAGAATGGAGAGCAGAGGTGGGCAGGCGGGAGGCAGGCGGGGCCCTACTGGACTGTTTAGGTAAACAATGTGCACTTGGACACAGTCACATGCTGCTGGGTGACTGACCTGTCTGCTGTGGCCTGACAGTGGAGACATTGGCACAGACCAGCCTCCCAGGTGCAGGAGTTGCCCTTGTGGAATAACCTGGACCCACTCTGGTAGGCAGTTAGACAGACATGAGCAGAGCAGGGACAGTAGGCCAGCCACTGGTCACCAGAGAAGAAAGCCCCAGGTGCCTAGCAACGGGCAACACTGGGAAGAAAGACAAACACCTTGCCACTAGGGTGACCTTTCCTCCACTGGCATATTGCTGCTCATGTGGGCTAGACCCCTTAGCAGGGGAGTGAACCGGGGGCCAGAGAACACCCTAGGGCTGTGATGGTGAACCTATGACATGCGTGTCAGCACTGACACGCATAGCCATTTTTGATGACACGCGGCCACATACCAGAGAAGTATGGAGCCGCATGCCGAGAAGGACGTTTCATCCTCTGCTCCTGCACGGCCAGGTGCAGTAGAGTTGAGGATAAAACATTTGCTGTAGTGTAGAAACTCTGTGCCGGAGGTCTGTAGGCCAAAACATTTTTGTTATTTAAACTATAAATATCGCGAAATTATGTTTTTTTTTCTCGAAGTGGCACACCACCCCGAGTTATGCTCGGTTTTTTGGCGAATTTTGACACACCAAGCTCAAAAGATTGCCCATCACTGCCCTAGGGGTAACACCTAGGGCTCAGATGCATTTCAGCTCCAGGCCCAGAAAAGTAGCAAAACCAGACAAGCGATGCCACTGCTGACCTCAGGACCAGCTGCACTGACTAATGACCCCTGCAAGACTTTCTCATGCTAACATATATGCTCAGCAGCAACATGATTACTTCCATATGAAACGAATCTCATAGGAATAAGAGATTTAAAACTAGCAGTGGGGAATGATAGGGGAACTCAGGAGTTAGAAATTTAGCTGTAGTAAGAGTAGCTTTTAGTTACAGTCAGTAGGATTAACGCTAAAGCAAAAGCTTTGCTCCAGGTGCTGGACACATGCACGGGCCTACGTGACTTCATGAGGCTGCAAACAATTCACCTTTGTGCCCCAGGCCCAGGAGCTCCACAAACAAATGGTATCTAAGGACACAGATAAAGAATTACTGGTCAGCAGATTTAATAATGTTAGAAGAATCCCTGGACTGCAACTTTTATCTAATTACTTCTCCCTTAAATTCCACACCCCTTACCTACACCTCTCCTCCCCTCATAAAAAAGACTGGCTGAGACAAAGTGGTAAGGTGGTTTTTGGGCACAGAGCCCCATTGTCTCAGATCATCAGCCGCCTGAATAAAGCACCCATGAAGATGCCATCCCCGTCTCTGCTTATTTGGCTGCGTGGTGACAGGCAGCACCAACGCGTGTATCTTCCAGTTTCACCGCCACCTGCTGAAGCAAAGTGTAAGAAAACACCTCTTTATGGTTCACACGTCTAAAATGAAGTTTTAAAAAAACTGCCCAGCAAAGAAATAAAATGAGAAGTTGGTCCCATGTTAGTCTTATTGGTGAATAGTGATTGGTAAGAAATTAGTAAATGGAAAAAAAAGAAAATAAAAATAGAATTACTTTATTAATTTTAGAAATCAGTAATTCCAAAGGGTGCCTTTACTGGGGCTCGTGGCCGGCAGTGCACTGACTCTTCTCCGCTCTCGGGGAGACCCGTGCCAGGTGCCTCCCTCTTCGCCCCAAACCCTCTGAAAATGGAAGAACAGCTTTGGTCGATCGTGCTGTTGGGACTTTAGGCTTGTAGAAAATAAAGCTTAATACTGCAATCTGGAAAAGAAAAGGAAGCAAAATGCAAATAGCCAAAGAGCCTCTTTTATATCATCTCTGTGGTAGCAGGAGAGGGGCAGAGAAGGCCTAAGCAGGTGGCGGCGGGGGGGGGGGGGCGGGGGGCAGGGAAAAGATACAAGTGTGCTCTCTGCCGGGGTAGGTAATGCGTCAGGTGAATGTCCCCACTGCTGAGTTCCATCAAAATCCAGCTGACGTGTTCTACTGTGCTGACTGGCGACAACCTACTGCCACTTCTGCTCGAAGGGACTGAGGCAGCAAACAAATGCTATGGACTCCTCGCAGCGCTGGTGGACGCTTCACTCTCGGCCGCACACCCAGGAGTAGAGAAGTCTATAGGTCCTTCCTCCGCATGTCCGTGGTTCATCTCTCAGTGGGAGCTGGATCTGAAGAGAGAAAATCAACCACTGAGTGACCGAAAGCAGCATCACTGAAGAACGAGGAAGTGTGGTCCATGTAAATGATGACATCACTGAAGAACGAGGAAGTGTGGTCCATGTAAATGATGTTCACCTTTAAGTTTTAACTTTTATTGGAAATCTTCCTAAAACACTCCTGGTTCTGCTGCTGCTTTTTCGTGTAGTTTCTTTAGTTTTTCTTTCCCATTTTCCCTAGATTTTATCCCTTCTGCTGCTTAAGGAGAAGATGCTAAAAATGTTAACCATTCCTAGAAACTCAGGGCCAGTATTATTAGCCTTCAATATTGGAATTGTGGATGAAAAAGAGGCCCCATGCTGAACCTGACAAGCTCAGGGGAGGCCTGCCTGGGGGCCTTGCAGACTCAGTGACCTGAAGTAACCACACAGGATAGTCTGAAATTAAAACTTCCTAACTAAAAGCAGTTTGTGGTGAGTACTCATGTCCTAGGGCAGTATCTTTCTCTAACAAATGTCCATGCTTACATTAATAGAGCCTGTCTGTGGGCTTTTGCATCTATAATAACATACCTGGTAACATACTTTTAAAAATAAGAGTAATCTGTTTGCTCCTCCTCAGGGCACACTCCCCTCATTGTTATTATCATGTTCAGTGTTAACTGTTAACTATCCAAACCTACGGGCTGAGGTGTAAGCCTGTCTATTCCTTTTACTTCTTACCCAGTCCCAGGGGTTTCCCTGCGGTGCCTTCTCCAGCCTCCCCACAATCTACCACCAGTGGACGTCCTGTAACCTCCTTACATCTTCCCCTTTCATTCTGATATATAAATAAGGGGTGAAATTGCCACTTCCTGGGACATTTTCTCAATCCATTGAGATTTGGCTTCCCAGCAACTATAGACTGTGGCTCAAATAAACTAATAAAAAACTTTTATAGGTTTGGACACTTCTTTTTTTTTTTTTATATATATATATATTTTATTATTATTAATTCTAATGGGGTGACATCAATAAATCAGGGTACATATGTACAATAAAAACATCTCCAGGTTATCTTATCATTCAATTGTGTTGCATACCCATCACCAAAAGTCAAATTGTCCTCTGTCACCTTCAATCTGGTTTTCCCTGCGTCCCTCCCCTGGACACTTCTTACATTGACAAAATGCATGGAAAAGCCTCTCTGAGTTTGTCTAAATCTTCCCTTAGTGTTGGCTGTCAGATAACACTGCGCTTTGTAGCCCTACCCGCTCACCACCATAGACACATCCCACCTCCCAGTCTAAGAAATATCACCATTGCCCTGAAGCTCCTCCAAGACTCTCCCAACTCCTTCCCATTCCTACTCTCCTGAATTTTGTGTTTTTCATTCCCTTGTCTGTTTTTTGAAAAGAAGCTTATTTACTATATATACTTATACAGTAGTCCCTCGTCTATCACGGGGGTTAGGTTCCAGAACCCCACGCGATAGGCGAAAATCTGCAAAGTGGTGACCTTATATTTATTATTTATTTATATTTTTAGGCTTTATAAACCCTCCCCACACTCATATAAACCTTTCCCACATTTATTTTGCTTATTGTACCACAAAAGTAATTAAGATAATATATAAAAATGCCTATATGCCGCAAAATCCCACGATATAGTGAAAAATCTGCGATACAAAATTAGATATAGACCAGGGGTCAGGAACCTATGGCTCGCGAGCCAGATGTGGCTCTTTTGATGGCTGCATCTGGCTCGCAGACAAGTCTTTAATAAAAAAAATAATGTTAAAAATATAAAACATTCTCATGTATTACAATCCATTCATTTCCTACCGCTCATGTTCATGGTTGTGGGTGGCTGGAGCCAATCACCGCTGTCCTCCGGGACAACACCAAATTTTTATTGGATAATGCGTAATGTACACGGGTCGTTGTGAGGTCAGGAAGTAAACTTCCCTCCTTTTAATCAAGTAGTCAGCTAGCTAATTGCAGAAACCCTTTTGCCGAAGAAGATGGCTAAAAAAAAAGATGAGGAGTATCGTACTTTTCAGCAGGAATGGACAGAGGAATTTGCCTTTATGGAGAGAGCAGGTTCTGCAGTGTGTCTAATACGCAATGATAAAATTGCATAGATGAAACAGTCAAATATAAAGCGGCACTTCGATACATGGCATACTACATTTGCATCGAAATATTCAGCGGGGGACAGCAATTAGAAAGCATGTCAAGAGCTACTGTGCAGAGTGCAAGCTAGTCAGCAACAACTTTGTGTTTGGACTCAACAAGGTGACTGGAATTCGGCTAGCTTTGCTGGTGCTTTAGCAATTGTGAGAAATGGAAAGCCGTTCACAGATGGGGAGTATGCCAAAACATTCATGCTTGATGTTGCCAATGAACTTTTTGACGAGTTTTCAGGTAAAGACAAGATAATCAAATGAATAAAAGACATGCCTCTGTCAACAAGAACTGTTCACGATTGTACCATCATGATGGCAAATCAAATTGAGGCAACACAAGTGAAGGACATAAATGCAGCACCATTCTTTTCTCTCGCTTTGGATGAGTCAACAGACAAACATAAGCCATTTATCCCAGTTCAGGATCATTGCAAGGTATGCTGTTGCTGATACACTACGTGAGGAAAGTCTTGCTGTTTTTTCTATGAAAGAGACAACAAGAGGGGAGGATTTATTCAAGTCTTTCCCTGAGTTCGCTAAAGAAAGAAATCTACCGACAGATAAACTTATTTCTGTGTACTGATGGTGCTCCGTGCATGGTGGGGAAAAACAGAGGATTCGTAGTGCTTCTTCGTGAACATGAAAAGAGACCCATCCTAAATTTTCACTGCATCCTACATCAGGAGGCGCTTTGTGCTCAGATGTGTGGCGAGCAGCTTGTTGAGGTGATGTTGCTGGTCATTTGGGTGGTCAACTTTATTGTTGCCCGAGCTTTAAATGATCGCCCGTTTAAAACACTGCTGGATGAAGTTGGGAATAATTATTCTGGTCTGCTTCTGCACAGCAATGTGTGTTGGTTGTCAAAAGGGAAGGTGCTCAGCTGTTTCGCGGCTTGTGTGAGCGAAATTTGGACTTTTCTTGAAATGAAAAACGTTGAGCATTCCGAATTAGCTAACACTGAGTGGATCCTGATGTTCTACTATATCGTGGACATGACTGAACACCTGAACCAGCTCAATGTGAAAATGCAAGGCATTGGAAATACAGTCTTATCCCTTCAACAAGCAGTGTTTGCATTTGAAAACAAGCTGGAACTCCTCATCGCCGACACTGAAACAGGTTGTTTACTACACTTTGAAAAACTGAGTTTCAAGATGCATGCACAGTAAGTGACCCTGCTCAAATTCTTGATCTCCAACAGCTAGTGGCTTCACATCTAATCTCCTGCAGTCATTCAAAGTGCACTTTGGAGAATTTTATGAGAGCACTTGTCTTTTTAAGTTCATCACCCATCCACACGAGTGTGCAGTTGACAGTGCCGACCTGAGTTACATCCCCGGTGTCTCCGTCAGAGATTTTGAGCTACAAGCTGCTGACCTGAAGCCCTCAGTCATGTGGGTGAATAAGTTCAAGTCACTGAATGAAGATTTGGAAAGACTTGCACGACAGCAAGCAGAGTTGGCGAGCAAACAGAAGTGGGGAGAAATGTAAAAACTTCAACCCGCGGACCAGCTGATTGTCAAAACTTGGAACGCACTTCCCATCACATACCACACAGTGCAGCGTGTGAATATTGCTGTACTGACAATGTTTGGCTCTATGTACGCATGTGAGCAGTCTTTCTCACATCTAAAGAATGTTAAGACCAATCTACGATCACGTTTAACGGATGGAAGTCTCAACGCCTGCATGAAGCTTAATCTATGTATCAACCAGACTACAAAGCCATCAGCAAGATCATGAAGCACCAGAAGTCGCATTAATAGTAAGAAGTACTTTATTCATCATTGGTTAGCAACAGCATAACAACGTTATTAAAAAGAATTCAGAGACTTATTATACTTTAAAAGTGTTGGTCTTACATAAAATGCACACATTTACTTGTATTTAGTGCTAAACATACTGTATGGCTCTCACAGAATTACATTTTAAAATATGTGGCGTTCATGGCTCTCTCAGCCAAGAAGGTTCCCGACCTGATACAATTTAAAAATCCGCGATACAGTGAGACGGTGAAAAGCGAACCCCGATATGGCGAGGGACGACTTTGGTATCCCTAAATACTCTATTGTTTTGCTTTATGTGGTTTTAAATTTTGTATTGCGGCTGGTACTATTCTTACATGTGATCTCGGTGCACAAGAAGTTCTCTAGGTACACTTAGGAGTGGAACTGCCACAAATGCTTGAATCTTCAACTGTCTAGAAACAATGCCTTATTCTTTTCTAAAGCGGTGGTGCCAACCCACTTCCCTCTGGCAGTGGGCGAACTCCCCCTGCTCTGCACTGGTATTCCCAGATTTAAAACTTGCACATCAAGTGATACAGTGGTATCCTACTATGGTTTTAATTAGCATTTCCCTGATTAGGAATGAGGTTGAGCATCTTTTCAAGTATTATTGCACATACATGTTTTTTCTTTTGTGAAATGCCTGGGCATGCCTTTTGCTTATTTTCCTACCAAGCTGTTGTTCACTGATGTTTTCATAAAACAGCTTTATTGAGACAGAATTCACATACCGTATAATTCACCCACTTAATGTGTAAAATGCAGTGGCTTTTAGTTATATTCAGAGTTGTTAACCCATCCCCATAGTCAATTCTACAACATATTCATTGCAGGAACACAAAACCCCATACCTCTTAGCCTTCAGCCCGAGCCTGAGGCAACCACTAATCAACTTTCTGTCTCTCTAGATTTGCTCATCCTGGACATTTCATATAAGTGGAATCACACAATACGTGGCTCTGTGTGTCTGGCTTCTTTCACTTGTCATGTTTTCAAGGGTCATCCACATTATAGCATACATCAGTACTCCATTCCTTTACGGATGAATAATATTCCATTGTGTGTATATACTACATTTTACTTATTCACTCATTAGTTGATGGGCATTTGGGTTGCTTCCACCTCTTGGCTGTTATTAATAATGCTGCTATAAACATTCACGTACAGGTTTGTTCAGAAAAATGTTTCCATTTTTGTTGGATATATGCATAAGAGTGGAACTGCTGGGTCTTACGGTAACTCTGTGTTCAATGGTTTGAGAAATGGCCAAACTGTTTTCCAAAGCAGTTGCAGCATTACAGTCCCATCAGCAACGTATGGAGCTTGCAATTTCTCCAGATCCTTACCAGCACTGGTCAGTGTCTGTCCTTCTGTTAGGGCCTTGCTGGTGCGCGTGGAGTGGGATTCACTGTGGTTCTGATTGGCATTTCCCAGTGGCGAATGACGCTGGGAACTCTTTCATGTGTTATTAGTACCATCTCCTTTGTGTGTTCACATCCTTTGCCCATTTAAAAAACTGAGTTGTCTTTTTTTATTATTGAGTTGTATGACTTCCCTGTTTGTTCAACATACAAGTTCTTTATCATATACATGATTTCCAAATATTTTCTCTCATTCTGTGGGTTGGCATTTCACTATCTTTCTTTTTTAAAAAACTTTTTTATTTAATTGTATTTACATAGATTCAAGGGTCACCCCGAATGCATCCCCCTTCCCCCATATTCCCCTCAACATCTCCCTTGTCCCTCTCCCTACAGCGCCCTCCCCCCTTTCCTTCAGGTTTATCCCATCCTATCCTCCCCTTTCCCTCTGTCCTCTTTTCCTCTGGTCCCTTTCATCCCTCCTCTGTCACAATTTCATTCCTCAGTTCGCACTGTTCCTTGGATTTCTCAAATTAGTGAGATCATATGATATTTTTCTTTCTCTGCCTGGTTTATTTCACTCAACATAATAGTTTCTAGGTCCCTCCATATTGTTGCAAAAGGTAATATTTCCTCCTTTTTCATGGCCCCATAGTATCCCATTGTATATATGTACCACAGCTTTTAATCCACTCGTCCACTGATGGACACTTGGGCTGTTTCCAGATCTTCGCTATTGTAAATAATGCTGCCATAAACATGGGGGTGCATTTCTTTTTTTCAGTTGGTGATATGATGTCCTTGGGATATATTCCTATAAGTGGGATAGCTGGGTCAAAGGGCAGTTCCATTTCTAATTTTTTGGGGGAATCTCCGTACTGTTTTCCACAGTGGCTGCACTAGTCTGCATTCCCACCAGCAGTGCAGGAGGGTTCCCTTTTCTCCACATCCTCGCCAGCACTTATTCTGTGTTGTTTTGTTAATGAGTGCCATTCTGACTGGTGTGAGGTGGTATCTCATTGTGGTTTTAATTTGCATTTCTCTAATGATTAGTGATGCTGAACATTTTTTCATCTGTCTATTGGCCATTTGTATGTCCTCTTTGGAGGAGTGTCTGTTCATTTCTTGTGCCCATTTTTTGATTGGATTGTCTTCCTGGTGTGAAGTTTTACAAGTTTTATAAATTTTGGTTATTAACCCCTTATCAGATGTGCTGTCGAATATGTTCTCCCATTGTGTGATTTGTCTTTTTATTCTGTTCCTATTGTCTTTAGCTGTGCAAAAGCTTTTTAGTTTGATATAGTCCCATTTGTTTATCCTGTCTTTTATTTCATTTGCCCGTGGAGATAAATTGGCAAATATATTGCTGTGACAGATGTCGGTGAGCTTACTGCCTATGTTTTCTTCTAGGATTCTTATGGTTTCACAGCTTAGATTTAAGTCTTTTATCCATTTTGAGTTTATTTATTTATTTATTTTTCAGGGACAGAGAGAGGGATAGGTAGAGACAGACAGACAGAAACAGAGAGAAATGAGAAGCATCAATCATTAGTTTTTCGTTGCCATTGCAACACCTTAGTTGTTCATTGATTGCTTTCTCACATGTGCCTTGACCGCGGGCCCCCAGCAGACCGAGCCACTCCTTGCTGAAGCCAGCGACGTTGGGTCCAAGCTGGTGAGCTTTTACTCAAGCCAGATGGGCTCGTGCTCAAGCTGGTGACCTCGGGGTCTCGAACCTGGGTCTTCCGCATCCCTGTCCGATGCTCTATCCACTGCGCCACCGCCTGGTCAGGCAAGTTTATTTTTGTGCATGGTGTAAGTTGGTGGTCTAGTTTCATTTTTTTGCAGGTAGCTGTCCAGTTTTCCCAACACCATTTGTTAAAGAGACTGTCTTTACTCCACTGTATGCTCTTACCTTCTTTGTCAAATATCAATTGTCCATAAAGATGTGGGGTTATTTCTGGGTTCTGTTCTGTTCCATTGATCTATGTGCCTGTTCTTATGCCAGTACCAGGCTGTCTTGAGTACAATGACCTTGTAGTATAACTTGATATCAGGAAGTGTGATACCTCCCACTTTATTCTTCTTTTTCAAGATTGCTGATGCTATTCGTGTTCTTTTATGGTTCCATATAAATTTTTGGAATATGTGTTCTATTTCTTTGAAGTATGTCATTGGTATTTTAATTGGTATTGCATTGAATTTATAAACTGCTTTGGTAATATAGACATTTTAATGATATTTATTCTTCCTAACCATGAACACAGTATATGCTTCCACTTGTTTGTTTCTTCCTTTAACCTAGGTTAAATTTACTCCTAGGTACTTAATTTTTTTGTTGTTGTTGCAGTAGTGAAAGAGATTGTTTCCTTAATTTCTCTTTCTGACATTTCATTGTTCGTGTATGAAAACGCCTCTGATTTCTGTGTATTAATTTTATATCCTGCCACCTTGCTGAATTTGTTTATTAGGTCCAGTAGTTGTTTTTTTTTTTACAGAGACAGAGAGTCAGAGAGAGGGATAGATAGGGACAGACAGACAGGAACGAAGAGAGATGAGAAGCATCAATCATCAGTTTTGTGTTTTGACACCTTAGTTGTTCATTGATTGCTTTCTCACATGTGCCTTGACCGCAGGCCTTCAGCAGACTGAGTAACCCCTTGCTGGAACCAGCGACCTTGGGTCCAAATTGGTGAGCTTTTACTCAAACCAGATGAGCCCGTGCTCAAGCTGGTGACCTTGGGGTCTCGAACCTGGGCCCCTCCGCTTCCCAGTCCGATGCTCTATCTACTGTGCCACCGCCTGGTCAGGCCAGTAGTTTTTTGACTGAGACTTTAGGGTTTTCTATATACAGTATCATATCATCTGCAAATAATAATAGCTTTACTTCTTCTTTTCCAATTTGGATGCCTTTTATTTCTTCTTCTTGTCTGATTGCTGTGGCTAGGACTTCCAGTACTATGTTGAATAAGAGTGGTGAAAGGGGACCCCTGCCGTGTTCCTGATTTGGGGTGAATTGCTTTTAATTTTTGTCCATTATGATGTTGGCTGTGGGCCTGTCATAGATGGCCTTTATCATGTTGAGGTATGTTCCTTGTATTCCTACTTTGCTAAGAGTTTTAATCATAAATGGGTGCTGGATTTTATCAAATGCCTTTTCTGCATCTATTGAAATCATCATGTGGTTTCTTCCTTTGGTTTATGTGGTGAATCACATTGATTGATTTACAAATGTTGTACCATCCTTGCCTCCCCAAAATTAATCCCACTTGATCATGATGTATGATATTTTTCATGTATTGCTGGATCCGGTTTGCTAATATTTTGTTGAGGATTTTAGCATCTAAGTCAGTGGTTCTTAACCTGGGTTCTATCGAACCCTAGGGGTTCGATGAGTCTGTCTCAGGGGTTCGGAGTAGCCTCTGCCGCGGAGGCCAGAATAAAGTAATACCGTAATTTGTTGTGAGTTCATGCACTTTGTTGGTTTTGTTCTTTGAGCTAGGTGATGTTCATGCACGGCTCATTTTGTGCACCAGTAAAAAAACATAGACCTATGTCTTGAATTTGGAAAAAAAGATCATATTTTATTTATCACTAAAGAAGGGTTCGGTGAATGCGCATATGAAACTGGTGGGTTCGGTACCTCAAAAAAGATTAAGAACCACTGATCTAAGTTCATCAGGGGTATTGGCCTGTAGTTTTCTTTGTGTTGTCTTTGGCATTTCACCATCTTGACAGTGTCCTTTGAGGCACAAAATTTAAAAATTTTTGACCAAGTCTACCTGTCTATTTTTTTCTTTTGTTACTTATCCTTTTGATGTTACATCTAGGAAAATTGCTTAATGATTTTTAAAGTTCTTTACCTAATATCTTGGGTATAATTTCTTGGTTCTATGTGTTGCCCGAATGCCTTCACCTACTTTGTGATTTGTCTCTCTTTATGATATATATTTAAAGGCTGCGTCATTACTTATTAATTTATTACTAAAGTCCTACTTAGAAATAAAAATTAGACTGCATTTAGATATATACTTAACAAGTGGCCTTTTCAGAAAATGGTTTTTTAAAAATGTTAAGATGTCTAGAAAACCCAAGATAGTCACCATAAAAATAGATGATTTCTTTAAAAAAAATATTTTCAAGGAAAAAATTTCAAACATACACAGAAAATAGGATAGTACAAGAAGACACCTCCATGTCCCCATAATCTATCTACCTTTGATAATTATCAACAACCCACCTTGTTTCACCTCTCTCCCCAGATTTCTTCCTGGCACACTTCAAAGCACACCCAAGACCGTGCTTAGCTTCACCCATAAATCTTCAGTACAAATCTCTAATAGCTACAGACTTAAGGAAGAGAGAAAACAAAACAACCCTCTCCCACGCACACTATCTTTATGGTGTCTTAGAACTAGTCTGAATTCTTCATTTGAATAAAGTCAAATCTATCACTGTTCATCTTTACAAGTCTGTACTTTTGCAATCTAATTTAAAATCCTTCCCTTACACCACGGTCACAATGATACTGCCCTATCATGTCTCATAAAAAACAAACACTGCTTTTCATAGTTAAATCTTTAATCCATTCTAAATTTGTGTACAGTGTGAAGCACAGATCTAATTTCATTTTCCCCACACAGTAATGAATTGTCCCAGCACTGTTGAAAAGTCCACTCTTTCCTCCTCTGACTGCAATGTTTCTCTGCCATCAACTGTTTCCACACAGCAGGCCAGCCTTCGGTCCTCCTGCCTGTGCTGGTACCATGCTGGCTCTTTTCATTACCCTAGCTTCATGAGAATCCTGATAAGAGTTCTTGGTATATGGTAAGACAAGCCCCTATCTCTCATTCCCATTCTTCAGGAATACAGGGTTATTCTTGGCCTTTCCGCTTCCATGTAAATTTTAGAATCAGCTTGTCAAGTTAAAAAAACAAACAAACCAACAAAGAACAAAAAACTAATCTACAGATCACTTTTGGGGAGAACTGACATCTTTGCTAAATTTTTAATCTATGAACATATATCTCTCATTAATTTGTTTTTTTAACTACTCAGTAAGTTTTTATGTTTTATTTTCCTTTTATTAAAATTATTTTCTTTTAATCTATTGTTTTTAGAGAGGAAAGAAGAAGAGGAGAGAGAGGACAGAAGGGAGAGAGGGAGAGAAAGAGAGGAACATCGATTTGTTCCTGTATGTGCTCTGACCGGGGATTGAACTGGCAACTTCTATGCTTCAGGATGATACTCTAACCAACTGAGCTATCTGGCCAGGGCTTTATAATATTTTAAAATAACAGGTCTTACAACTCTTTTGTTGAAATTTCCCTAAGTACTAAATACATTTTGATAATTATACCTTTGATACATTGGGTATCTTTTCTATAATCATACATTTGCCCTGTTTGTTGCTGATGTATAGAAATGTAATTGATTTTGAAAACTCTCCTCTGAACCTAATTATTTATTTGAACATTCTTTTGGTTTCCAATCAGACAAACACATTACCTGAGAATAATGACAGAATTATTCTTCCTTTCTGATTCTTGTCAGTTCTGTTCCCTTTTTTCTTTACTGACGTGACTTTAGCTCACCACGCAATGGCAGTGAGGGTCTTCTTGTCTTGTTCTTCATCTTAAAGGGAACGTTTTCAAAGTTCCTCAGTTAACTGTATGATAGTTACTCTTGAGTTTTTGTAGAGACATTTTATTTTTAGGTTCCCTTCTATACTTAGCTAAGATTTTTTTTAAAGTCATAAAGTTACTGAATTTTATCAAATGCTCATTCTGAATCCATTGAGAGGAACCTATGGTTATTTTCCCCTTTAATCTGTTACTACATTAAACTACATTTGTTAATTTTTAAATATTAAAACAATCCTTGACTCTCTGTGATAACCCTAACTTGATCATGATGTATTCTGTACAACATTGCTGGACTCAGCTTGCTAATGTTTCATTCGGATTTTTTTCACATTTACAGCCACAATTAATAAGATCGTATACCTTTTGAACTTTTGTGGGGGAGGCTGTCCTTGTTAGGTTTCGCTATTAAGATAATAAAAGCTGGGAAGTGTTCCCTCTTTCCCTCTATCTGGACTAGTTTGCAGACGATTGGTGTATCTGACCCTTGGATGTCCGGTAAAACCGTAAAAGCCTGGTGGTGTATTTGCAGAAAAGCTTTTGTCCTTGACTCACTCTCTTGATAACTTTTCTTGAATAAATTTTTTAAAGTTAAATACTATAAATGTAATCCACTTCACCAAAGTTTTAAAAATGTATCAGCATAAATTTATTCTTAGTATCTTCCTACCATCTGTTTAATCTCTGAGGCATGTTTGATAATGTTCCTAATCATTCCTCCTGACTGTATGTTTATTTTCTATTTTATTAATTTCCTCCTTTATCTTTATTATTTATTTTTATTTACTTTCCAGTTTGTTTGGATTTATTTTGTTCTTTTTTTACGTTAAGCCAGACACTTAACACATTAACTTCCAGCTTCTCCTCTCTCCTTACTGTATCAATTTCCCTTTAAAAAATACACACACACACACACACACACACACACACACACACACACACACGGACAGAGAGTCAGAGAGAGGGATAGATAGGGACAGACAGACAGGAATGGAGAGAGATGAGAAGCATCAATCATTAGTTTCTCATTGCCGTTGTGACATCATAGTTGTTCATCGATTGCTTTCTCACATGTGCCTTGACCACGGGCCTTCAGCAGACCGAGCCACCCCTTGCTGGAACCAGTGACCTTGGGTCCACACTGGCGAGCTTTTGCTCAAGCCCAATGGGCCCGCGCTCAAGCTGGCAACCTCCGGGTCTTGAACCTGGATCTTCAGCATCCCAGTCCGACGCTCTATCCACTGCGCCACCGCCTGGTCAGGCTCAATTTCCCTTTAATATTGCTTTAGCTATATTCTTCAGGTTTCTGATAAATAGTAATTCCTAATTATAATTTTCTTGCTGAGTTAACTCCTTAATTTCTGAATACATGAGGATGTCCCACTTATCTTTTTGTTACTGCATTGTGATCCGGGAATACAGTCTTTGAAATGTGATTTAAGGCCTAGTATAGTTTCTCAAACACTCCATGGACGCTTGCAAGAATGGGCATTATGCATTTATTTAGTGTGATGTGCTATAGATCTATTAGATCTGTTAATTGTATGGTTCAAGTTTCCTGAAACAAGTGATTTCGGACTGCCTGATATACCAATCACTGAGTTACATTAAAACGTTTCAATATGAAGGTGAATTTGTCTATTTCTCTTTGTGGGTCTGTTAGTTTTTGCCCAATATATTATCCATAAATATGCATTTTATTTAATTTTTAATATCAGTACATATACCAGTTAAAATAAGTCAACAAGGTAAACTACTTTCCTGGTGAATCTTTAGAACTTCTAGCCATAATGAAGTGACCCTCTTTATTTCTTGATGTGCTCTTTGCCCTAAAATCTATTTTGCCTGATGAAGATAGCTACATTTCCCTGGCATTTCTTTTCTCAACCTTTCATCCTTTTAATAACCTGATGTCTTAGACACCTCTTTTAAATAGCCTGAAAATGAATTATTAATAATCTAGGTTGACAATATATCCATTTCTTAGACCATTTCCTGCTACCTCTCGTGCCTCAGGTAGCAGCCACAGAAATCCTGTTAAACCCCAAATCAGCTCATGCACTCCTCTGCTCAGAAACCACTGATGGCTCCCACTTCACACAAAAGGAAAGTGAGTGCTTCATTGGTTACTGGGTCTTTCATGATCTGGCCCTTCACCATCTCACAAGTCTCATCTATTCCCTCTCCTTCTTGCTCCCCACATGCAGCCCCACTGGCCTGCTTGTGGTTCCCACACACAGCAGCCACAATGCCCCGTCAGAATGTGCTCAGGCTGTTCCTCCGCCTGGAATTCCCTTCCCTTCATACCCACAGGCCTACTTCCTCACCTCCTTCAGGTCTCTATTGAAATGCCACTCTTCCTGACTACTCCTATTTAGAACAGTGACTCCCCATTTTGTCTTCTTTCCTGGCTTTATTCATCACTTTTGTTCTTGAAATTTTTATTTATCGACTGATTTGAGAGAGAGAGAGAGAGAGAGAGAAACATCAATTTGTTGTTCCACTTAATTTACTCACTCATTGGTTGATTCTTTTATATACCCTGGCCGGGGAATGAACCCACAACCTTTGCATATTGGGATGACGCTCTAGCCAACTGAGCCACCAGGCCAGGGCACTTGATTTATTTTTTTCTAGAACGCTCACTGCTATCTAATGAACTATCTGTGTTACTTATTGGGTTGGTGTCTATTTCTCCTTTTAGGGGTTTTGGGCTATTTGGTTGACTGATTATTGGTAGTACCTAGAGTGGCGTTTAGCACATAGTAGATATTCAATAAATATCTGCTGAATGATCCAATCATTGACTTTAATAAAAACATTTAGTCTGTAATTACTAAAACATTCTTTATTTCTAGTCTTCAGTTGGGTTATTTGTTCTACCTTTCCTGTGCTTTCTTTCCCTCCTTATGAATTTATTATTTCCTTATTCCATTTCTCTCTAATATTTTAGAAGTTTTATATTTCTATTCCTTTTGTAGTTACTCTATTCATTTTTGTATTTGTATATATTAACTAAAAAACAAAATTAATCGGTATCTTTAGCCTCCTTACAGTATAAAATCAAGTTAGACTGCTTAAACTCCAATCACATCCTCTGCCCCTTGATTTGCACAATACTGGTGTTGAATATTTTGATCCCCTGCCTCCAACCTCATGAGAACATTATTGTCATTTTACTGGTTTTTTTCATATTTGCCCACAGTTTCACACATTCTGTGCTCATAATTCTTCCTTGAATCAGACCTTTTTCTGGTATCACCTTCCTCTGTGTGGAGGTTTACTAGTGACCAATTATTTGGGGGTATTAGGTGTTGGAAAATGTTTAAATTTCATCCTCACCCTTGAAAGATATTTTTGCTTAAAATATATTTTGGGTTTGGTAATTACTTTCTTCCATCACCAGCAATACTGTACTGCCCTTCCGCTGTTGCTGTTGAGATGTGTGCGCGCTGTGAGACGGACGGGCATTGCTTTGCTGAGCCTTCTTCCCACCTTGGCTGCTTTCTGCATCATTGTCTGTGCTGTTCTGAAGTTTTAGCACGCTGTGTCTAGGTGTGGATTTCTGGTGATTTGCTGTAATTTGTGTAACTTTCACTAGTTTTGGGAAATTTTTAGCTATTATCTCTTCAAATATTGACCCTCTTCCATTTTTTTTATTCCCAGAACTCCAATTAGACATGTATTAGGCCTTCTCACTTATTTTTTCCACCACTTTTTCTTTCTGTGCTACAGTCCAGATAAGTTCTATAAATATATCTTCCAGCTCATTAAATCTCTCTTCAGCTGGGTCTAACCTGCAGTTAAGCCCACCCACTGATTTTTAAATTGTAATTACTATGGTTTTTCTTTCTAAAAATGCTATCTGGTTCTTTTTCAGATCTTTTTAATCATAATTTTGTCTTCTTAATTTTACTCACACTTTTCCTCCTTCCTTTAATTTCTCTAGATATATAAGAACAGCCTGACCTGTGGTGGCGCAGTGGATAAAGCATCGACCTGGGAACGCTGAGGTCGCCAGTTCAAAACCCTGCACTGGTCTGGTCAAGGCACATGAGAGTTGATGCTTCCAGCTCCTCCCCCCTTTCTCTCTTTCTCTATCTCTCTCACTCTGTGTCTCCTCTCTAAAATGAATAAATAAAAAAAGAATTAAAAAATGTAAATTTAGATATATAAGAACAATTATTTTTTTAGTATGTATCTGCTAATTTTAGTATCTTAGTTTTTGTAAGTCTAATACTGTTGCTGGCTTTATGGTGTCACGTTTTCTTACTGTTTCTGATTTTAAATTGTAATCCCAAAGTTCTTAGAACTTTACTTTGAGAATTACTAGAAATTTGAGTTGAGGATTCCTCCAGAAGAAAA
Organism: Rhynchonycteris naso; assembly: GCA_037038555.1. Classification (NCBI taxonomy): domain Eukaryota; kingdom Metazoa; phylum Chordata; class Mammalia; order Chiroptera; family Emballonuridae; genus Rhynchonycteris; species Rhynchonycteris naso. Next base: position 24,881,561 of record CM072999.1, read on the forward strand.
TAAGTATCTGATTCTATTAGGTGCCTGGAGCTACTACCAGCTTAAGACCACCTTAAACTAAATTCTTAATCTGAAGTTTTTCAGGGAACCTAGGGAATATAAATTCATGCCCAAGCTTACATGGGGCCAGCTTGTAGACCCATCATGGGGTATCCTATACCATCTCACACAGCCCCAAGGTTCAAGACAGGTCATTTTCTTTCAGAACTTGCGTGGTCGAGGTAGAATGGAAAGGGAGAGATTATTCCTACTTGACTTTTACATGTAAATATAGCCCTTTGGGACATCTATATATGAGAGGTTTCCCACTAGACTTGCCACCTTGGAATTTACCTATTGTCCTTTACATACTACCATAATTCTGTGGTTCCCACTTCTGCCTGGTGACTCAGTACTAGGACCACAGGGGAGGAAAGGTACACAGGAAATGATGTGACTGCACTTCCCCCTCACCATTTTAGTGACTGTGATCACAGCCCGGCTCTTTTTTTTTGGTAGGACTTTGAAAAACCAGTCATTTAAGTTAACCTACTTCTTATTTATCATTTTGATGTCCTGGCCTGAAAATTCCTCTTTTTGTTTGGTCAAATGTCTACAGATCATATTGTCTATTTACACATTCACTTGGTGTTTATCAAATAAATGAAGTTACATTATTTTAGATTAGTTCTAAAGTCAATGAGCAACACGACATAAAATATTATGAAAATTACTCTTAAAACTTTTAAAACAAGATGATGTCAGAGTAATGGTGGCGTGAGAGATAACTGATCTCTCCCCTTGAAATTTCAACTGAACAGCTATAACGCAGCAAAGCAACCCCAGCTGGGCTCTCAGGCTTGCCTAAAAAGACCCACAGAATCAATTAAGGTGGGAAGAGGTAAGAAAGGGGTGGATGATAAGACACGTTCATGGTCAGGCTCCAAATAGGAGAGAAACCCAGAATATCTGGGTTTTTGTCTGCCGGGGCCCCAGAGTGGGGAGAAACTCAAGAGTGACTGGGTCTCCCTCTGCAGCAGAAGGAGAGACATTGGGGGACAGATGGGGAGAGACTAAACCAGAGCGGTGGTAGAACAACAGGTCATTGCCAGCACTCCCATGGTCTGCTGGCAGCCTACACTTGGGACAGAGACAGGGAAAAACAAAGTGTGGCCCCCTAAACTCCCAGATCCCGCCTCCCTCCCCTCGCATGGTACAGAGAGTGGTAGAGATATACCCCACAACTACTTAGACAGGGCCACTCTTTCTACTGAAGAACGTAGGTGTTCTGTGTCTGGTCACCTGATTGATTAAGACATGAGGAGGAGCACCCAGAGGCCTAAGATCACCATCACTAAACCTGTAAAACCCTCACAACACGCTCCACCCATCATGGAGACTGCAGCCTTGCCTCCATCATTATAACAGTGACATCTCAGTAGAGGTTAGCTCAGGATTTTTTTTTTTTTTTTTTACAGGGACAGAGAGAGAGTCAGAGAGAGGGATAGATAGGGACAGACAGACAGGAATGAAGAGAGATGAGAAGCATCAATCACTAGTCTTTCATTGCCATTGCGACACCATAGTTGTTCATTGATTGCTTTCTCACATGTGCCTTGATTGCGGGCCCTAAGCAGACCGAGCAACCCCTTGCTGGAGCCAGCGACCTTGGGTCCAAGCTGACGAGCTTTTGCTCAAGCCAGATGGGCCCGCGCTCAAGCTGGCGAGCTTGGGGTCTCGACCTGGATCTTCCACATCCCAGTTCAACACTCCTGGTCAGGTAGCTCAGGATTTTTATAGAGCTAAAACTTATAATCCAGTGTCACCTACTATGAAAAAAAAAACCAGAAAAAGCTCTTAGACCTAAATTTTTTCTTTTTTCCTATTTTTTCTTTTTATATTTCTTTAATTTTTATGTTTTTATTTTTGGGTATTTTGTTTGTTATTGATTACTGTTTCTTGTTATTTGTTTTTTGTGGGTTTTCTTTTATTTTTTATTACTTAAATATTTTTTCTTTTTTTTGTACTTGTCTCTTTTGTTAGATTTCTTAACAATACCACTTTCAAATGCCATCAAGGCAGAAAAATAACTAACACTATGGCTACACAAGAAAGAGATGTTGTTCAGAAAGAAAATGAAAAATCTCTACTAAGAAATTTTTTTATTTTTGTAGTTTTCCTAAGTTAGAAGTGGGAGGCAGTTAGACAGACTCCCACATGCACCTGACCGGGATCTACCTGGCATGCCCCCCAGGGTGCTATGCTTTGCCCATCTGGGGTGTTGCTCCACTGTGGCTGGAGCCATTCTAGTGCCTGAGGTGGAGGCCATGGAGCCATCCTCAGCACTCGGGCCAACTTTGCTCCAATGGAGCCTTGGCTGTGGAAGGGGAAGAGAGAGACAGAGAGGAAGGAGAGGGGGAAGGGTGGAGAAGCAGATGGGCGCTTATCCTGTGTTCCCTGACCGGGAATTGAACCCAGGACTTCCACACGTTGGGATGATGCTCTACTGCTGAGCCAAATGGCCAGGGCAAAAAATCTTAATACATGGAAACCTTGAAGTTAAATGACAGAGAATTAAAAATTGAAGTTTTGAAAATACTCAATGAGATGCAAGAAAACACTGATAGGTGATTTAATGAGCTCAGAAAACTAAATGAGTACCTTACCAAGGTGATTGAAACTTTAAAAACAGAAATGAAGAACTCAATACATGAACTGAAAAATGAGCTAGTAAGTTTAGCTCGTAGAACAGGTCAGATATAGAAGAGAATCAGTGACATTAAAGACAGGCAACTACAGATGATACAGAGGGAAGAGAGAGACTCGTGAATTAAAAAAATAAAGAGTGAGAATTGTCTGACTCCATCAGAAAGAGCAATATAATAATAATGGGTATATTAGAAAAAGAAGAGAGGGAGAAGGGAATAGAGAGTCTATTCAAACAAATAATTGATGAGAACTTTGCAAGTCTATGGAAAGAGATCCTTGAATCAAAGAAGCAAACAGAATGCTGAGTTGCTTCAACCCAAATGGGACTTCTCCAAGACACACTGTAATAAAAATCTCAAAAGTCAATGACAAATAATCCTCAAGGCAGCTAGGGAAAGAAGAACATATAAAGGAAGGCCCATCAGGATATCACCTGACTTCTCAGCAGAAACTCTGAGAACCACCAAACAGAACTTCTTGTGCCAGAAGAGAGTGGACCCAAACATTCAAAGTACTGAAAGAGAGTAACTACCAGCCAAGAATACTATGTCCATCAAAGTTATCCTTCAAATATGAAGGAAAAATAAAAACTTCTCCAGACATACGGAGGCTGAAGGAATTTATCACCAGAAAACCCTCAATGCAGGAAATATTCAAGGGGATTATAAGAACAAAACAAATCAAAACTACAAGTAAAAGCTCAAACAAGGCCACAATAAAAACAAGGATAATTTGTGATAACAATAACATAAAGGGGAGAGGATTAAGATGTGCAGAAGCAAATGAGGATTGAGTGCAGAAGCACTCATAAAACAAAGGACTCCTGTACATATGAAAACTTTTCTCTTAATAACTTAATGGTAACCACCCAAAAAACCCAATACTGAAACACACAGCTTAAAAAATGAGGAAATAGGGGAAAAAAAGTATGGAATACCACCAAACATAAACAACTGACACAAAAGAGAAAAACCAAAGGAGGCACAGAGTTATCAGAAAACAAAACATAAAATGCTATAAGAAATGCTCAAGCATCAGTAACAACCCTAAAATGTAAATGCACTGAACTAACCAATTAAAGAGGCATAGGGTAGTAGATTGGATCAAAGAGCAAAACCCAACCACATGCTGCCTTCAGGAGACACATCTAAGTTGCAAGGACAAAAGTAGACTCAAAGTAAAATGTTGGAAAAAAATCCTCCAAGCAAATAATATCCAAAAAAAAGCAGGCGTAACCATACTGACAATGCTGACTTCAAGACCACAAAGGTAACAAGAGATAACGATGGACATTTCATAAGGATAAAGAGGACACTCTATTAAGAAGACATAATACTTAATATATGTGCACTGAACCAAGCAGTACTAAAATACATAAGACATTTACTAAGAGATATAAAAAGAGGAACAGAAAGAAACACTTAGTTGGAGATCCCAACACCCCATCGACAGCTTTAGATCGAACATTCAAACAGAAAATCAATAAAGAAATATTTGCCTTATATGACATAGTACACCAAATGGACATAATAAACATTTACAGAACATTTTATCCCAGAACATCTGATTACACATTCTACTCCAGTGTGCATGGAACATTCTCAAAGACAGACCATATATTGAGCCACAAAACTAACCTTAACAAATTCAAGACTGAAATTATACCAAGCATATTCTCTGACCACAGGCTTTGAAATTAGAATTCAACTGCAAAGCCTGGCCTGTGGTGGTGCAGTGGATAGTGTCAACTTGGAATGCTGAGGTCACTGGTTTGAGATCATAGGCTTGCCTGGTCAAGGCAATTATGACAAGCAATCTATGAACAACTAAAGTGAAGCAACTATGAGTTAATACTTCTGGCCTCACCCTCCCCTCCACAAAATCAATAAATAAAATCTAGATAAAAAAATGAATTAAACTACAAAAAGGAAGTAAAGAAACCCACAAAAATTTGGAAATTATACAACATACTTTTAAAAAATGACTGGGTCAAAGAAGAGCAAACAAAAGCAGAGATCAAAAGATATATACAATAAAACGAGAATGACAACATGGCATATCAAAACTGCTGGGATGCAGCAAAAGCAGTAATAAGAGAGAAATTTTTTATCATTTACAGGCTTATATCAAGAAACAAGAGAGATAACAAATAAACAACCTATATTACATCTGAAAGAACTAGAAAAAGAAGAACAAAGGCAACCCAAAGTCAGCAGAAGAAAGGAAATAGTAAAAATTAGAGCAGAAATAAATGAAATAGAGAAAAAAAATATATAGGAAAAATTAATCCAACAAAAAGCTGGTTCTTTGAAAAGATCAATAAAATTTACAAACCCCTGGCTAGACTCACTAAGGGAAAAAGAGAAATGATTCATATAAACAAAATCCAAAATGAAAGAGAAATTGCCACAGCATCATAGATATACAAAGGATCATACTAGAATAGAATACTATGAAAGATTATATGCCACCAAATTCAACAATCTACAAGAAATGGTAAGTTCCTAGAACTATACAATCTTCTTAGAGTGAGTCATGAAGAAGTGGAAAACCTAAGTAGATCCATAAGCAGGGAGGGAACTAAAACAACTATCAAAAACCTTCCCCAAAATAAAAGTCCAGGACCAGATGGCTACATTACTGAATTCTACCAAACATTCACAAAAGGTTTGGTACCTATTCTTCTCAAAGTCTTCCAGAAAAATAGAAGAAGCCATACTTCCTAGGACACTTTGTGAGGCTAACATAATCCTGATATGATACCAAAACCTGGCAAGGACAACACTTAGAAATACTACAGACAATATCTCTAATCTCTAATGAATACAAATACAAAACCCTAAACAAAATACTAGCAAATCTAATACAACAATACATTAAAAAAATAATACATCATGATCAAGTGGAATTCATTCCAGGAGCACAAGGATGGTTCAACATATGTAAACTGATCAGTGTAATTCACTACATCAGTAAGACAAAGGTCAAAAATCATACAAACATATCAATATATGAAAAGGCATTCAATAAGATACAACATCCATTTATATTCAAAACTCTCAATTAAATGGGTATAGAAGGGAAGTACTTCAACATAATAAAGCCCATATAGGATAAACCATCAGCCAATATCATACTAAATGGTAAAAAATTGAAGGCCTTTCCTTTAAAATCAGGAACAAGACATGGTTGCCCGCTCTCTCCACTCTTATTCAACATATTACTGGAAATCTTAGAGCAATCAGGTAAGAGAAAGAAATGAAAGCCATCCACATGAGGAAAGAAGAAGTAAGGTATCACTTTTTGCAGATAACATTATCCTGTATATAGAAAATCCCAAACACTACATTGAAAAACTATTAGAAACAATAAACAAATAAAGTAGTTTCAGGATACAAAATCGATATATAAAGTCTACTGCTTTCCTATTCACCAACAATGGAACTTCAGAAAATAAAATGAAAAAAAATCCTTTACAATCACAACAAAAATATACCTAGGAATAAATTTAACAAAGGATGTGAAGGACCTATATACTGAAAACTACACAGCATTATTAAAATAAACTGAAAAAGATACAACGAAATGGAAAAATATTCCATGTTCACAGATTGGAAGACTCAACATAGTTAATTTAAAATGGCGATATTACCCAAGCAATATACAAATTTAATACACTCCCCATTAAAATTCCAATGCCATTTTTTTTTAAGCAATAGAACAAAAAAAAATCACCAGATTTGTATGGAAGCATAAAATACCCCAAATAGCCAAAGCAATCCTGAGAAAAAAGAATAAAGCCGGAGGTATCACGGTACCTGACTTCAAAGTATACTGCAGAGCCACAATAATCAAAACAGCATGGTATTGGCAGAAAAACAGATATACAGACCAATGAAATAGAATTGAGAGGCCAGAACCTCCCCCCCCCCCCCCCCCCCGCCCACATCATCTTCAACAAAGGAGCCAGAAGCACACAATGGAGAAGAGAAAGCTTTGTCAATAAATGGTGCTGGGACAATTGGAAAGCCACAGGCAAAAGAATAAAACTTGACTACACCTTGTCCCCATGCACAAAAATTAATTCAAAATGGATCAAAGATCAAAATATAAGATCTGAAACAATAAATTACATAGAAATAAAAAGGAATTAAATTTATGGACCTTGGCTGTAGAGAACATTTTATGAATTTGACCCCAAAGGCAAGGGAAGTACAGGCAAAAACAAATGAATGGGACTATATTAAACTAAAAAGCTTCTGCACAGCAAAAGGAACTTATAACAAAACAAAAAGGCAAGCCAACCAAATGGGAAATGATACTTACAAACAACAGCTCTGATAAGGGGTTAATATCCAAAATATATAAAGAACTTACAAAGCTCAGCAACAAACAATCCAATTAAAAAATGGGGAAAGGAGCTGAACAGATACTTCTCCCGTGAAGCCATACAAACAACAAATAGATATATGAAAAGATGCTCATCTTTGCCAGCTATTAGAGAAATACAAATCAAAACCACAATGAGATACCACCTCACACCTGTTAGATTGGATGTTATCAACAAGACAGGTAAGCAGTGTTTGGAGAGGCTGTGGAGAAAAAGGAACCCTCATTCATGGCTGGTGGAAATGTGAATTGGTACAACCATTATGAAGAACAGTATTGTGGTTCCTCAAAAAATTAAGAACAGCCTGACCAGGTGGTAGTGTAATGGATCTAGTGTGGGACTGGGAGCAGAGGATCCAGGTTCAAAACCGTATGTAGGTCACCAGCTTGAGCACAGGCTCATCCAGCTTGAGTGCGGGCTCACCTGCTTGAACATGGGATCATAAACCTGACCCCATGGTCGCTGGCTTGAGCCCAAAGGTCGCAGGCTTGAGCCAGAGGTCACTTATTTTGCTATAGCCCCCCTGGTTAAGGCACATATGAGAAAGCAATCAATGAAAAACTAAGGCACCACAATGAAGAACTGATGCTTCTTATCTCTCTCCCTTCCTGCCTGTCTGTCTCTATCTGTCCCTCTTTTCGTCACAAAAAAAAAAAAAAAAAAAAAAGAATAGAACTACCATATGACCTAGCAATCCCTCTATTGGGTGTCTGCCCCCAAAATTTGAGGACATTGGTACACAAAGACACATGCACCTCCATGTTCTTTGCAGTATTATTCACAGTGGCTAAGACATGGAAACTAAAGTGTCCCGTCGATAGAGGACTAAATAAAGAAGATGTGGGACATACATACAACGGAATACTACTCAGCCATAAGAAATGATGACATAATGCCATTTATGACAACATGGATGGAGCTTGAGAACACTATACTAAGTGAAATAAGTAAATCAGAAAAAGCTAAGAACTATATTATTTCACACATAGGTGAGATATAAAAATGAGAGTTATAGAAATAGATAAAAGTAAAGTGGTTACCAGGGTGAGGAGGATGGGGGGAGGGGAGTAAAGAGGAACAAATATACATTGATGGAAAATGATTTGACTTTGGGCAATAGGCACATAACACAATCAACAGTTCAAATGTTATAGAAATATTTACCTGAAACCTATGTACTCTAATTGATCAATGTCACTCCCATTAAATTTAATTTTCTTGGCCCTGGCTAGTTTTCTCAGTGGATAGAGCGTTGACCCACTGTATGAACATCCTGGGTTTGATTCCCAGTCAGGGCACACAAGAGAAGTGACTATCTGCTTCTCTTCTTCTTTCCTTTTCCCCCTCCTGCAGCCTGTGGCTCAACTGGTTTGAGCATTGGTCCTGGGTGCTAAAGATAGCTCAGCTGGTTCCAAATAAGTCAACCTCAGGTGCTAAAAATAGCTCAGTTGACTTGAGCACTGGCCCCAGACAGGGGTTGCCGGGTGGATCCTGGTTAAGGCGCATGAGAGAGTCTGTCTCTCTGTCTCCCCTCATCTCACTTAAAAAGAATTAATTTTCTAAATAAAAAAGAAAAATAACGATATGTGTACAGTTTAAAAAAACAAAACAAAACTCTTAAAGCACCTGTAAAATACATTATACTACTTTGGCAAATACCAGAGAGTCCAACAAGCCCAATTTTTCTTCCAGCTTGCTGTTCTTCCATTAGCACCAGGTTAACTGGCTGTGTTACTTTAACACACTGAATAAAAATATCTTTAAACACAGTGATTGACATTTGCTAAGGAGAAATACATGACAAGAGGCACCTAGGCCCAGAGAACTACCGAGGGGTCAGCGGATTTACATTTCTTGCTCACTTGGAGGCATCAGATTCCTGACGGGAATGGTGGACAGACTTTCCTAAACTACTGAAAAATCTGTTCCTTTCACTTTATTTTTTTTGGGGGGGATGCTTTGTCTTGCATGTATCATTCATTTTCCATATTACACTCTTTCAAGTGCAGAAACCACATCTTACAAATCTTCATATGACCTGAGCTCCCAGCATTCTGCCATGTAAATATTTACATGGGAGCTGCTGGGTAAATATTTGATTGGTTGATGTGGGAAATGATCATTAGCAGTGTTACCTTATGGGTAGCAAGACTCCCAGCTGACATACAAGCTATGCAACTGTGACCAGCAGGTGTAATAAGCAGCAATGACCAGGGCTCCTACCCACCTTCAGCTCTTTGAAGGAAATGGATACAAAATTTCAATGCCATTATCTGAATTGTGGCTTTTCCAGTTGAGAAAAGACAGAGACTTCATCATGACTTCCAGATCAGTAAAGAAGGCCCAGACCTCGCCCTGGCCAGTTGGCTCAGCAGTAGAGCATCGGCCTGGGGTGTGGAAGTCCTGGATTCGATTCCCAGTCGGAGCACACATCTTCTTCTCCACCCTTCCCCCTCTCTTTCCTCTCTATCTCTTCCCCCCTCTTCCCCTCCTGCAGCCAAGGCTCCACTGGAGCAAAGTTGGCCCAGGTGCTGAGGACGGCTCCATGGCCTCTACCCCAGGCGCTAGAATGACTCAAGCTGCAACAGAGCAACACCCCAGATGGGCAGAGCATCGCCCCCTGGTGGGCATGCCAGGTGAATCTGATTTAGGTGCATGCGGAAGTCTGTCTGACTGCCTCCCTGCTTCTAATTTCAGAAAAATACAAAAAAAAAAAAAAAGGCCCAGATCTCAAACAATATGAACATATAAATGGAGTGATTTCTTTTATCCCTACAAGTTCTGAGGTGAAAAAGAGAAATAAAATTGGAAACTTAATTTTAAAAATTACCTAAATGCAAAGACTTCATAAATTGTGCCTCTTATGTCTGTCCCTAAGGCCTTTCCAACTGATCAGAGTGGCCCTGGTAGTAACTCCTGGAAACATTTTGGTTTGGTAAGAAAGAGACTGAATGGATCAGTTTATTTATATCTTGAGTGACTTAGGAGAAAGAAACAGCTGGGGAGTGAGGGCCAACCTGCTGGCCCTCACCTCCCTGGGCACAGCTCCAGTATGTAGCAATGAACAACACGGGCACAGAGGGTCAGATCCGTTTCATGAAACCCTGCCTGGGTGACACAAAGGCGCTGGGCACAGCTGCAAGGAGTGTGCTCAGGGCCACGGCAGCCCGAGTCACGCTGGAGCGCAGCTGCACGGGAGAAGGGAGCTGGCTGACCACACAGCACCACCAAGCTCTCGCCCTCCCAGAAACCCTCCTGCTCCATTCCTCGTGAACATTACTGGCACTTGGCTTAACTCTTACACGCTAAAACAAACATGGGCTCAAGTGTCCATCTGTGGGGCAGATTTAATTTTTACTTGCAAAATAAGTGTTGAATAGTTTCAACAAAACAGTTTTAAGGAATTCTACTGAAAAGAACTAAAAAGTCTTATATACAACAAGCTCAATTCTTCTAGAAAAAATGTGCATAACTCATTTCAGAAAGTATACTGAATTCTTATAAACCTGTAAAAAACCATGTTCCCCGTACTCTGTGGCTCCTTATTACAATAAACTGGTTAGATGGACATGATAAAATTACATCATGGGATAGAAAGATACAAATCTATTTGAAGAACTTTCAAATGTCCTTCAGTGAAAAGTGTTTCTTTTTGTAACTACATGTATGTAGTTAGTATCCCAAGGACAGGCCACTGCACATGTTTGAGGTTTTTTCTTTTTTTCCATAAGGATACTTAATAACTGCCTTTTATGAAAATTTAAAAATTGTAAAGCTGATCTGAATCAAAGTTCTTGGAATCTAACTTAAGATTTACCTTTATCTAGAAGCCTAAGCCAAATACACACATGTATTTATATGTTTATAAATAGAAAACATAGATTTATAAATGAATAAAGCATTAAAAAGATGATTTCAGAAATTTGCCTTTACTTTCTTAACAGGATTAATTTCTTTACAGAGAGATCTATTAATGACTAGTGGCAGAGACATGCAAATGAATGCGCTTCAAATTAATTTCTGCTATAGTATGTATTAGCCTTCTAATCTTTGGGATTTAATGATGATTACTTTCTGACTATAGGATAAATATATGCTTACTGTAGAAAAACATTTGATGGGGTTTAAAAAGATTTTATTTAGCTTTGAGTTCAAATGGACTGATATATAGATTTTGTCTATTCTAGAAAAATAATTTCTAGCCTGATAAAAATCTAGTCTCCTTCCTCCTAGAATAGATGCAACATTAATTCAAAAGGGCGCTGGACACCAGTTCTTTGCCTAAAGCTCAGGAGAACAGCAGATTTTCAACTACTTGATGGACATAAATGAAGGGACCCTAGACCAGTTACTATCAAATTATTTTTTTTACTGGAACAAATAGTAAAAGAATACATCTTATGTGAGTACACACAGAGGTATCTTTATGACTTAAACAAAAGTCTCATAAAACATCCAGACTTTGGTATTTCTTCTTTCTATTCCATTCTGTTCCGTTGGAGGGGGTCGGGGGGTGCAGGAGAGAAGAGATGGTCATGACCAGTGGTATGCTAGCTAGTAAATGTGTAACAACTGGTTCCCTGTGGTAAGACAAACAAACAAAAGCCCCAGCTTTGTGTTGTTGGCTGATTTCCACCACGTTTGAGTTCACATAACCAACACTAAGTTACTGGAGGCAGAGTCAGGAAGAGACATGCACCACCAGCTCGCATCAGCCTGGTTGTGACCCACTAATTGATCTGATGACCCACTCTTAGGTCATGACCCACAGTTTAAAAACCACTGCTTTAGAGTCTAGACAACCAAATTCCTTACTAGTTCACGGGAAGGGGAGCATGGCCAGTAGATGCGGCTTCCAGGAGGTACTGGATGAGGGCGCATGTGCTTGCGATGACAGGCTGCCTGGGCACTGACGGGCAACTCCTCACACCGAGCCTGACTTTGACCCCTCTGCCTCCAGTTTCCCCCAAACTAATCATCTTTTTTTTTTTTAAAGGACTTTATTCATTTTAGGGAGGAAAGAAGGAGTAGAGAGAGAAGGGGGGAGGAGCAGGAAGCATCAACTCCCATATGTGCCTTGACCGGGCAACCCCAGGGCTTCAAACCAGCAACCTCAGCGTTCCAAGTCGACGCTTTATCCACTGCGCCACCACAGGTCAGGCCAAAACTGATCATCTTGAGAAAGTGAGAGCTACTCAGCAGTAACCTGAGGAGAACCACAACCTCTCAGCCTCGGTTTCTCTCTCCTAATATGGGAATAATAACGTGTGTACTTCGCTGGGCTGCGGTGAAGGCCCACTGAGATAATCCATATGAAAGCATTCTGAAAATTATCAAGGACTCTACAGAATAGTATTCATATGAAAATAATTCAATTTAACAACACCTATTCACAGTCAAATGAAAGACAGCATTTGTTTTAGCAACTGAGTCCATCAATCCCCCCCGCCCTCGGGGTCACTCGTCTGTGGGCCCCCTGCACTGCTCCCCGGCTCCTGCCTTGCCTCTGCCTTTCTTTCGCTGCTCTTTCCTACATCCTGAGTTTCTATCCACTCTCCACTCTCAGCTCTGACGGGCTGCTCTGTGAGGGTGCCGGCAAAATTCTGCGTCAGGCTCGAACTGCTCCCTGGCTTTTGAAAAGACTTTTCTGAGTTCAATGTTCAGCCAATTTAAAATACCAAGAGTATTACTGGTCCCATTCACCAACCATGCTGAGTGCTCCAATTCTGTCAACGGCATTTGTATTATCTCAGTCCCCAAGGTTTGATTTAAAAGACTTTGAACCACCTCACTCCTTAGCATGGTTACTACCAAAAATTAAAGAAATGAATATAGAAACAGAAAAGAAAATAACAAGTGTTGCTGAGGATGTGGAGAATTGGAATCCTTGGGCATTGTTGGGAGGAATGTAAAATGGTACGGCCACTATGGAAACTGTATGGCAGTTCCTCAAAAATATTAAACAAAAAATTACTATATGATTCAGCAAGTCTACCTTAGGGTATCTACCCAAATGAACCAAGAGCAGACTTGAACAGGTGTCTGTGCACCCATGTTCACAGCAGCGCTATTCCATCAAAACGTGGAAGCAACTCAGGTCTCCAGTGACAGACGAGTGAATAGACAAAATGTAGTCTCTCCAGACAATGGAGTTTATTATTCAGCTTCACAGGCAGGAAATTCTGACACATGCTACAACACGGGTGAACCCTGAAGATATTATGCTGAGTAAAATAAGCCAGTCACAAAAAGACAAATACTGTATGATCACATTTTTATGCACAATCTAGAACAGTCAAATTCATAGAAAGGAAAACGGTGGTCATCAGGAGGGGGAGAAGGGAGAATGGGGAGTTAGTGTTCAAAGAACATCAAGTTTCATTTTGCAGGATTAAAAAAAAAAAAGGATCTATAGATAAATGGTGGCCAAGGGTTGCAAAACAATGTGAGTGTACTTAATCCACTGAACTGTAAATTTAAAAATGGTTGAAACAGTAAATTTTGCGTTATGTGTATTTTGCCACAAACAAAACAGTAGTAGATACTGACATCATAATTCTGCCCCAGGCACTATATGACGTATTCACCATATGCATTATCTTATTTAACCCTGTATTTGCATAGATGCTGAGAAGCTAGGGGTGAAAATAGGGGAAATCTATTGTGTTTGTCTGCCTAAGCATACCTTCCCATCTGCCTGTGGTTTCAGCAACTATTGCTTCCTTTGGGAAACCGTTCCCCATCTGCTTTATTCCAATCAGGTGATTATGACCAGACTATAAATGTCAGTCCCATACCCTTTTTATCACAAAAGTGGGCAGGTGACCCAGGCCTGGCCAAAGTCCCCATCCCCTTGGCCATAGCAATTGCCTTAAGAGTTGGTCATGTCACCCAAGCCAAGCCAAGCCAGTCACAGCGCTTCCTTGGAATTTATATATACTAGTGTAAAAAGATAAACGCTCTCTTTAGTCTGTGATGACAAAGCTGGAAAGAATAAGGCTGGAGCTTCTCAAACTATACCTCTTCATCTGATTGCTACATGGAAGAAACCATATAAAGAAGGACTGAGGAGAAGGACAGAAGGAGGTCAAAGAAGCTGTGAAGAGAAAGGAAGAGATAAAGATGGGGAGAAAATACATGGTAGAGAGGGATGGTGAGGAAGCAAGATCTGACCACACTTAGTTCTTTTTTTTTTTTTTTTTTTTTACAGGGACAGAGAGTCAGAGAGAGGGATAGACAGGGACAGACAGACAGGAACGGAGAGAGGTGAGAAGCATCAATCACTGGTTTTTCGTTGCTGCTACGACACCTTAGTTGTTCATTGATTGCTTTCTCATATGTGCCTTGACCACGGGCCTTCAGCAGACCGAGCAACCCCTTGCTGGAGCCAGCGACCTTGGGTCTAAGCTGGTGAGCTTTTGCTCAAGCCAGATGGGCCTGCGCTCAAGCTGGAGACCTCATGGTCTTGAACCTGGGTCCTCAACATCCCAGTCCAACGCTCTATCCACTGTGCCACCACCTGGTCAGGCCACACTTAATTCTTATCCATCCTAACTGCCTCTCATCATGCAAGCCAACAGGGCACATTTTTTTCTTAGATGTCTGAGTTGGGATTTTTATTAAAACTCAGTGGATTCTGGATAACACCAATGGAGACTCAGATGTCAATCACTGAGAATGAAGGTGGAAGCTGAAGATCTGAAAATAAATAAAACAACACTGAAAGAAAACCCAGGCAGAACTGACCCACTGCGCCCCTCGGAAGAAAGGCCACCCTGATCTTTGCTAAAGCAAGGTGTGAGTCAGGCACTGAACAGAAAATTAATCTTGGAACCTTGTCCTCTCTATTTTCTATAAAATACCAGAGGAGAGAATACACAAGTCTCAGCTAAGAAATGAGGCCTAAGAAACATTCCTCCTGTGCTGACTGTGATGAGTAAGTAAAAAGAATCCGCCTGGGACACAGCAGGTACTCAACTGCTAGCTGCTATTAGCATCATCATCTTTCAGACTGCAACAAGAGCTGGAAAACTCAAATCACCATATAGGGAGAACAGAGCATGAGTTTAAAGGCCTCATATAGTAACTTAAATGTAATGTCTTCAAGGTTTTTCTTTTTAAAAACGGTTTCTATTTCTGTTTTTGAAAGTAATCCATGCACAAATTTTAAAAAGATGAAACAATACAAAAGGTATAAAGTTATTGGTGTGGTTTCTGTCCCACACTCCTCACCGACGTGTACGTGTGCCTCCTTCTGAGAACAGTCTATGCACATACAAACTACCTTCTCCCCTTTTTACACAAATAGGAGCAGATGCTATAGCAGAGTGGGGTTCCTTTCTTTCGGTATCTTAAAAAGAACAAGAAATGCTGCATTTAATTATAATCAACTTACTCATCATGTAGTTTATTTTAGGTCACATTATTGCATGAAATTTCATAGCATCTTTAGCACTTGTTCTATTGCTCTATTTTTTTAAAATTGATTTTAGTGAGAGAGGAAGGGAGAGAATGAGAGAGAGAGAGAGAGAGAGAGAGAGAGAGAGAGAGAGAGAGAGAGAGGAACATCAGTCTGTTCCTGTGTGTGCCCTGACCTGGATAGAACTGCAACCTCTGTGCTTCGGGACATTGTTGTAACCAACCGAGCTATCTGGCCAGGGCTTTGGTATCTTTAATTTAACATTGTCTCTCAGAAATTGTTCCATACCAACATAAACATCTACGTCAGGAAAACTCTTTAGGTAATCCATAGAAATACTATTCAAATTCCAAGACGTCTTTTTGATGTGAGGCATCACCTGAGATCCTCCCACCATCTCACTCTCTAGTTCCACAGCTTTGTAAGGGAAACTGAAATGGACCCTAGAGTCAGTCTGTCATCTTGGTATCTTGCAACCAGGAGATAACAGGAAACAGCTTCTTTCTCCCTGAACACAAAGGGTCACCCAAGGGCCAGATCCAATAAAGCAGGAGCCACATTACTGGAGCTCAGTATTTGGAGATGTTATTAAAAATGAGAGCTGTTCGAGTGCTCCAAAAGGTAAAGGGAGAGTTTAATTTCATAGTAGCGTCATTTAAGAGAGCGGTTTCCAACCACAGGTCTGCGGACCTGTGATTTAAGAGACCTAAAAGGCAGCTGTTGGTAAAATGAAGCTTGACCTTGGTTGGGAATAATGACAACTTTGCCACATGGTCTCTGACGGTTAGACAAACATGAGACAATCAAGTTGACAATGCCACTAATTTTAGAGGCTAAAGCTACTGGAAACTCAGTGTGCTTACTGAGGAATCAGATGTCAGCTTGCTATCAGCACAAAGCAGGTGTCCTCTGAATCCTCTGAACTAAAGCTTGGGGTTCAGCCATGGTCCATCCTTCTCTTGTAAAGTTCTTATTAGTTCTCAAAAGGCTCCTGAATATGTCCATTACTTTATATTTACTTTCTAAACGAATTCATACAGCCCAGTAACTGTTTTTATTACTCTTCACTGGGTTTTCTAAACTGTATCCTCTCTCTGGGCACTATGGTTCATGGCATGCCCATCTCTAAGCTACTATCCTGTATCCTTCTTTTTGTCTATTAACAACAAAAGAATGATTAGAGCAGTTTTTCAGCATTTTATGGCCTATGCTCCATCAGCCAACACTTAGCTCAGTTTTACTTTTTACATTTTATTTTGTGAAAGCTATTTCTTACTTTCCATACACAAAACTATATTACAGTTTGACTATGCTATTTCTTTTTACTCCCTTCCTGGTTTTCACTTAGCCCTTCTCTTACCCCCTCTTGGTATGCACCCCTGGTTGAGCATCTCTACAATAGACACAGACAGAAAGATTCATTGTAGGCCCTGATTGGTGGCTCAGTGGATAGAGTCGACTTGGCATATGAATGTCCTGGGTTCGATTCCCAGTCCAGGGCACACAGGAGAAGTGACTATCTGCTTCTCTCCCCCTTCCCTTCCCGCAACCAGTGGCTCGGTTGGTTCAAGCATGGCCCCAAGCGCTAAGGATAGCTCTGTCACTGTGATAGCCTCAGGTGCTAAAAATAGCTCAGTAGTCTAGCATTGGGCAGATGGGGTTGCTGGGTGGATCCCTGTTGGAGCGCATGTGGGAGTGTGCCTCACTATCTCCCCTCCTCTCACCTAAACAAAAAAAAAAGCAAAAATACTTCAACATATAAATGGGTGGGGGGCACATTTTGGTCCATACATAGCCCCTTAGAGAAACCCAGTGGAACGAGGCATGCCAGCACCACATGAGGGCGCCTGGGAGCAGCTGCCTCAGTTGCCCTTTCACATGCAATCATGGCTCTCAGCTGACAGCCTGACTACACTGTGAGAGACCTGGAGCCAGAGGCACCAGCTGGGCTAGAACACCCAGCCCACAGAAACTGTGAGGTCACAGTTTGTTTTCAGTTCTAAGTTCTGGGATAAAATTTGTTATACAGCAATAGATAACTAATGCAAACAATACCCTCTTGTACCAACTAAGAACACCCTGTATTAACTGGAATTCTTGGGCAAAGGATATTGTGGCTATTTGAACTTTTTTGTTGACTAGGGTTAAAACCAAAATTTTCTTTGTTCCAAACCTTGCTGCAAATGAATCAGTGAAGCCTTTGATGATAATTAAGAAGGTTTGAGGAGTCACCTGATAATAATAATAAAAAAACAACACTGTCACTTATAATATCTCAACTAGCTGTCACAGCGACCCCATGAGGAAGACACTGCAGCTCTTCTAATTCAGTTGCCAAGCAAAATACCTGATACAGCAGGTATCCAGAAAGCATTCTAAAGGAATGTATGTCCACTCACAGATGGTAACACTGAGCCCAGCAGAGTGAAGTAACTTGTTCAAGATCACACTGTTTCTCAGTGGCATGTACGATGTATAGAATCCCAGTCCAGGATTTCTTCTACAGTATCATGTTTGTTACCTTACATATTTGCTATTTGTATTTTTCTTCCTTTATGAGTAAAAACATTAAAAAAATTATTTTTAATTTATTGATCTTAGTGAGAAAGGAAGGGGAAGATAGAGAGAGAGAGGAAGAGAGAGAGAGAAAGACAGGAACATCGATCTGTTCCTATATGTGCCCTGACCGAGAATTGAACTGCCAACATTTGTGCTTCACGATGGTGCTCCAACCAACTGAGCTATCTGGCCAGGGCCATCTTTTTTTTTTTTTTTACAGGGACAGAGAGAGAGTCAGAGAGAGGGATAGATAGGGACAGACAGACAGGAACGGAGAGAGATGAGAAGCATCAATCATTAGTTTTTCATTGCCATTGAGACACCATAGTTTTCATTGATTGCCTTCTCACATGTGCCTTGACCGCGGGCATTCAGCAGACTGAGCCACCCCTTGCTGGAGCCAGCGACCTTGGATCCAAGCTGGTGAGCTTTTGCTCAAGCCAGATGGGCCGCGCTCAAGCTGGCGACATTGGGGTCTCGAACCAGGGTCTTCCGCATCCCAGTCTGACGCTCTCTATCCACTGCGCCACTGCCTGGTCAGGCAGGGCCATCATTTTTTAATAGTAACAACGTTTTTGGTTAACTGACACTTTTTCTTTTTCTTATGGAGGCTATGTTGGAATGAATGAAAAACAGAGAGAAGCAAACAACTACATTCTAAAAATAGTCAATCAATAAAGAATGAGTGCACACATCCTGGTTTGGTACTGAGTCAATTTTAGAAGATTCACATTAAAATCTTATCTTCTCAACAGTCAGTGAGCAGTGGATCTGACACCTTTAGCTTATTAAAGATGGGTACTCTTTTGTTTTCTTGTTTCACCCCATTTCTGGGTGAGTGAAGAGACACAGCCCCTGAATGGTAGGAAAAGCTGACTACAAAAAATGGCGTAGAATTTCTGTTTCCTCCAAAAGTCTAAGGGACAGAAGTAATTATTAAAATATCCAGAATTTATAGGATATAAACACTTCATAGCTGATCCTAACTTATCTAGAGACTTATTTGGTTTATGTTAAGTCTTACAAAAAACCCCCCAGTAAGTACTGACCTTTTATCCCACATTCACTTGCTGAATACCTACTACTACTTATTGTATTTATGCTTAGCACAATGAAAAGCACTGGTGATTTAGAGGCGAATGACATACAATTCTAATCCCTCTGGGAATGTATAATCTACAGACTAACAGGTAAAATAAAATAATATTTTTGTAGATTCTATTACAGAGGAAGGCAAAGGGTGCCACAGAGCTAATGGTAAGATATGGCAGTGAGATATGAAAAGATGAGGAGGAGTTAGTCAAGGTGAGATGGGACCTCTTTAAAGAAGAAACATGTGCAACGGCACAGCAATTTGAGATAGATAGTGTGACAGTAGTTCCGAATGACTGGGGTTTAAGGGATGTGTTAGGGGAGGGGTGGAAAATATGGGCAGACAAGAGAGTAGACCAGGAAGAGCTATGGTTACCCAGTGTAGGAGTTTGCTCTTTAAAATATCTTATTCCTTTTAGAGAGGAGAGAGAGAAAGAGAGGAGGAGGGGAAGAACAGGAAGCATCAACTCTCACCTGTGCCTTGACCAGGCACAGGGTTTTGAATTGGTGACCTTAGCATTCCAGATCAACACTTTATCCACTGCGCCACCACAGGTCAGGCGGGATTTGCACTTTAAAAGAAACTTTTGAAAACTTTCTAGTGAAGAAGCATCATAATTATAATTCTTTTTAAAAGATCACTTTAGGATCAGTGTGGAGGAAAAAAGCAGATGAGACTGAGGGCGAAGAGATCCGCACGGAAAACACCGTAGTCATTCAAACAAAAAGAGATACATGTCTGAATTAAGGCAGTGAAAATGAATGAGACTGAACTTAAGATCTGAGAGGTGTTTAAAGGGAAAAACCAATTGGATATGTGGGGTGAGCGGAATAGCTAGAATGATTCTCAGGCTACTGGCTTCACCACGGATGAAGGTAACACAGGGATGGACCCCAGCAGGAATGTGTCCGAGAGGATGACGGGTTCAGTGTCGAATGTGTTGGGTTTGAGATGACGGTGGGACATTCAGAAGAGAGGGGTAGCAGTGGCAGGGGTATACCAACCCAGAGAGAAGTGTGGGCTGGAGAAGGGCTGCTGTGCGCATGTCTCATGTACAGGGCTCTCCAGAACCACACAGTGCACAACCCACCTGTGCAGCCATCTGTGTGGCAGCCCTGACTGGAGAACAAGTTTGGAGCTGTCAGATATGGAGGGCAGCTGGGAAGAGGATCAAACACCAGCTTCTGAAGAAGGAAAATTCACAAGTAAGCAAAGGAACAAAGGGCTTCATAAAGGACACTAAGAAGAAGCCACCAGAGGTGAGAAAGGAGAAAACCGACGTTACCCAAAACTCCATAGTAAAGACTGACACAGGATGCGGGTGACAGTTCTCTAAACTGAGTGATTAAATAAACCAGCCTTACTTATTCCTTACAAGATTTATTATTAGCCATACTTTTTAAGGTGTTAGGATGGACTGGCAAAGGTTATCTTAGTGAGATAATTCTATCAGTGTTTATACCGGGTGAGCTACACTTTCTCAGCTACTAAAAGTACCATTTTTGCCTGATCCTGTTTTCACATCTTTTACCTCAGGTCTCTTTTGATCCCTGACCCAGTTTTACGTTTTCTTACAGTGCTGCCTTGAATTCCTCGTTCTCTGAATCTTCTCAGTAGATATTTAATCAGTGATATATGCTAACATTTCTCCAAAGAGAAAATTTTAGTCATTCTTTTTCTCACTCTAACATCTGTACCTCTGTTTATTCTCTGAATTAAGGTTAGGGAACCTTGCGACTTACTTAGTTCATTCTGGCACGCGCCTCATAGTGCACTGAGCTTAATCATTTATCCACAGAAACTTCCCACAGCAGCCCCAAAGGCCACATCTGAAAGGTGGAAGCAGAACACCACAGTTCCAGAAATCTTTTCAAAACTCATTACAATTCTGTGTCAGTCTGAATAATTGCTCTGGCTCTTAGGTTCAGTTTTTAAAACTAGAAGTGACCTTGCCACAAAATTGTTTCTTTGTTACCAAGAATGGGATTTGAAAGCTGAGTGTTACTTTAAGTTGAGGTTGGTAAACAGGGCATGTGACCGGCTTCGGTTTTGGAGCTGAGCGTCAGATGTTAATCAGCATTACTGGCAAAACAGTCCCAGGTCAGATCAACTTGAGAAATGTTGGGTTAAAAACAAGTTTCTTTATTGAAAGACTCCTCAGAGCCTTTGTTATACTACTATGTGACTCTTTTAAGAAAGAGCATAGAGCAAATAGCATTTCCCAAACTTATTTGACTGTGAAGACTGTATTTTACAGAACGCACTTTGGGAAACACGACTCTAATTTTAAAGATAGGGGCCCCGAACCCACAGAGGTTTGGTGACTTGCCCAAGATCATACAAATAGTAACAAAGCTGAGATGAGAGCTGATCCTGTAACTTTTAAATTGGGTCCCTTTTCATTAGACCACACTGCTGATACGCTACTGACTTTTTTATCTAATCCTTTCAAGGAGAGCAGAGCACAGAATTGCTACTGGTGACCCACAGAAACCCTGATTTCAAGACTTAGAGATTCCCTTCTTCTGTAGCAATGACAAGATGATCTTTCTGGGAATCTGTCAGCTGTTCTGTGGCCATGAAATCAACTGTGGGCGGGGGGAGGTGCCCAAAGAGGAGGCGCTCCCAGGGATGCTTTAGGGTGCTTGAAAGAAAAATAGATTTATGCCAGGGATCATTCCGAACAGATGTGAAACCAAATACTTCATATCACACTCCTGCCCCCACCCTTTCTGAAAGGGAAATGAAATAGCAGGATTAACCTGCTCCTCCTCAGATCATGCTTTGTTTCTTTCAAAAATCCCATGACCGGGGCAGACTCTCCATTTCCTGCTACTCCTCTTCCGACAGACAGCGTGAAGGGGAGAGCCCCAGGGGAGAAGAGGCTTTCCTTATGCTCTGCCGGCTCCAGGAAGCCAGGAGTGGGACTCAGGACAGCACGGGTAGGGCCCACCACACACTTTAACCTCCCAATGCCAGGCCGCCTCCTTCCCTCCACAGGCCTTCGAGAAGTTCTTGTGTGAATATAATGAACATCTTAGGACACTGATAAATACACCGCTCACAAAAATTAGGGGATATTTCAAAATGAATATGAAGCAATTAAAAAAAGAAAAATTTGATTTTTTAAAATTAAACAAGAACATCAGAAAAGCAAACAAGTCAAAGAAAGTTGTTCAATTATGCAAATGAGATGCAAAACCAACTTTTATTTCATTGGTGAAAATGCTACACAAAAGGCTGAAGTACTGGAGTATCTATCTGCACATTCCCTGATCCCCTAATTTTTGTGAGCAGTCTGGGGAGAGGGAGAAATGAGAATTTGTTAAACTCTAGGCTCTCTGAAAAGAGCACTTAAAGACTAAAGTTGGTCACTTTTGGGAAGGGGCATAAAATCCAGAATTTGAGAAAGAGATGGATGAATGTTTAAATAAACTATAACATCTTGACCAGGTAACGACAGAACAAAGAGAAATATAGTGTGTAATATATATAATCATCACAAAGCCAGCTGTTCCGTGCTTTAAAGAGACTTAATAACTCCAGCGTCGAAGCATGAACTGTTCCGTAAGAGCAAAGGGGAGGAGAGGGCTTCTCGCTGTCTGCACTTAGCCATGAAACACTGCTCCCCTCATGACCCTGGTGGCTGGGCTGGGATCTCAGGGTGAGTCAGTAGCGATTACCTTCTTTCCAGGCCAGGCTTGACCGGAAACTGTAACTAGCCAACAGAAGGTCCCTGCTGCTCATGGCAGTGATCAAGAGCATGCTGGCAAGCCAGGGGCTGGGTCACTTGAGGTGTCTCTAAGAATCACTTTTCAAAGCCCAAACCACTTGTTCAGCCGCATCACAAGTGGGCAGCAGTGTGAGGGAGGGCACTGTTGACGCAGAATGAAAGGGATTCGCAATGGGAGGGAAGCAGTTGGTGGCACAGCCAGCCTCATTCTCAGCTGCTCTGACTTGGATTTGGAGCACAAGGTGAAGCTTAAGGCTCAGAAACTATAGTCCAGGTCCTCCTTGCTCTGCACTGACTAAAGCAACTGGAATACCGTGGAGCCCAACACCTTTCTAAACGAGCAGAAAAGCGAAGGCGGCGCGGCCCGGGGACAGCTGCTGTGCCCCAGCACGCACCTTACTTGGAAGTGCGCAGAGCTGGGCCCAGGCCTCTCTTCACCTAGGGCAGTGGTTCTTAATCTTTTTTTGAGGTACCGAACCCACCAGTTTCATATGCGCATTCACTGAACCCTTCTTTAGTGATAAATAAAATATGATTTTTCCCCCCAAATTCAAGACATAGGTATGTTTTTTTACTGGTGCATAAAATGAGCCGTGCATGAACGTCACCTTGCTCAAAGAACAAAACCAACAAAGTGCATGAACTCACAACAAATTACGGTATTACTTTATTCTGGCCTCCGCGGCAGAGGCTTCTCCGAACCCCTGAAAATGACTCATCAAACCCCTAGGGTTCGATAGAACCACTGACCTAGGACCTTAGAGCCCACCGAGCACAAAGGATGCAGTCAGGTATTTGTGGAATTAATGTATAGGAGGCACTAAATACGTATTTATTAAAGAATCTGACTTTCTAAGAAGTAAATACTGTATAATTTGATTGCTTACAATGAGGCTTTCTGTTTTATTTTTCACCTTTTAAGGTATCGGCTAGTAAGTTTTTAAAGGTTTGAAATATGTATCACATACTAATAAAATTCATCTATTTTAAGTATATAGCTCAGTGGTCTTTAGTGCATTCACAAAGTTGTGTCACTATCACACAATTTACTTTTAGAATATTTTCATTGCCCCCAAAAGAAATCTTACATTTGTAAGCAGTCACTCATCATAGCCCCTCCTCCCATCCAGGGCCGGACAGCGTTCACCTACTTTCTGTCCCTATGGACTTAACTGTTCTGGACATTTTGCATAAACAGAATCATACAATATGTGATCCTTTGTGACTGGCTTTATCCAGCCCTGGCCTGGTGGCTCAGTGGTAGAACATTGGCCCAGCATGTGAATGTCCTGGGGTCCAATTCCTCATCAGGGTACACAGAAGAAGCACTCATCTGCTTCTCCATCCCTCCTCTCTCTCTCTTTCCCACTCACCCCACCCCCTGCAGCCATGGCTTGAGTGGAGTGAACTGGCCCTGGGGATGGCTTCATTGCCTCCATCTCAGGTGCTAAGAAGAGCTCAATTGCTGAGCAATGGAGCAACACCCCAAATGGGTAGAGCATCGCCCCCTAGTGGGCTTGCCAAGTGGATCCTGGCAGGGGTGTAAGTGGCTGGTTCCCCTGCTTTCACGGAATAAAAGAGAAGAAAAAATAAAAGATTTACCCATGTTGTAGGCATGTATCAATACTTCACATTTTTTAAAATTAAATTTATTTATTTTTAAAAATTATTTTTACTTATTCATTTTAGAGGAGAGAGAGAGAGAGAAGTGGGGAGGAGCAGGGAGCATCAACTCCCACACGTGCCTTGACCGGGCAAGCCCAGGGTTTTGAACCAGCACCCTCAGCGTTCCAGGTCAATGCTTGATCCACTACACTATCACAGGTCAGGCAATACTCCGCTTTTTTAATGGCTGAATAATATTCCACTGTATGTATACACGTATTTTGTTTATCTATTCATTATATGATAGACATTTATGCTGTTTTCACATTTTGGCTATTGAGTAATGCTGCTATGAACATCCATGTATAGCTTTTATGTAGACGTTTTTATTTTTCCTGAATATATGTGTAGGGGTGTAACTGCTGGGTCATATATATGGTAACTATACGTGTAACTGTTGGAAAATTGCCAGACTATTTTTCCAAATCAGTTGCACCATTTCACGCTCTGGCCAGCAATGCACTAGAGCTCCAGTTTCTCCATGTCCTCACCAACACTTGGTGTTACTTGTCTTCTGATTACAGTCATCCAGTGGGTGTTAAGTGACATTTCATTGCTTTTTTTCCTTATTTTTGCATTTCTCTAATGCCTAATGATGCATCTTTTCATGTGCTTACTGGTTATTTGCATATCTTCTCTGCAGAAATAGCTATTCAAACTCTTTGGTCATTTTAAAATTGTATTTTCTGTCTTTTTACTGTTAAGCTGTAAGAGATCTAAGCAAATTCTGGGTATATGGGCCTTGCCAGATATATTGTTTGCAAACATTTTCTTCTATATTTGGACTTTCTTTTCTTTTCTTTCTTTTTTTAAATGAGAGGAGGGGAGATAGACAGACTTCCACATGCACCTTGACCAGGATCCACCTGGCAACACCTGTCTGGGCCAATGCTTGAATCAACTGAGCTATTCTCAGTGCCTGAGGCTGACACTCAGATTGAGCCACTGGATGCCAGAGGAGAGGAGAGAGAAAAGTGAAGGGGGGGAGGGGTAGAGAAGCAGATGCTTGCTTCTCCTGTGTGCCCTGACCAAGGATTGAATCTGGGAAGTGCACACACCGGGCCAACGTTCTATCTACTGAGCAAGCCAGCCAGGGCCAACCTTTTCACTTTCCTGATGGTCCCTTTGGAGCACATAATTTTTAAATTTTAATAAATAAAATCCATCCTATTTAATTTATTTTTGTTGTTGCTTGTGCTTTTTTGGTGTTATATCAAAGAGAAAAAGATTTACTTCTATGTTTTCTTTTATAAAGTTTATAGTTTAGCCCTTATATTTAGATTTTTAAATCAATTTTTAGTTAATTTTTATGTACAGTGTGAGGTAGGGGTGTCCAACTTCATTCTTTTATATGTGGATAAAAGCACCACTAGTCTCTTAAGTCACAAGTTGAAAAGACTATTCTTTCCTCACTGAATAGTCTTGGCACCTTTGTTGAAAAGCAATTGGTCATACATAGATTTATTTCTGGACTCTCAATTCTACTCCATGGGTCTATCCTATATTGCACTGCCTTGATTACTTTAGCTTGTTCATTGTTAAATTTAAATGCTGCTTAAAATTCTTGGACTCACTACTACTAGGCACCAGTTCTGTTCTTTCCAGAAAATCTTGGCAAAGACCTGGGTACAAGGAAGCTTTTCTTTAAATGAACCAGGAGTCATTAATAACCTCTCGCATTTTTTAAAGCAGCTGTACTGTGAGCAAAATCTTGGAAGACAACATACGTGGACAGAATTTGTTAGTGCAATAAAATTAAACTTACAACAAAGTTCACCTGGATAATTTGAGTATACATATCATTCTGCTATAGGATAATCAGGAACAAAATAGTAAATAACTCATATAAATGATACATTTATATTATACATATAGAGATTTTATCATTTTAACTAATAAACACATTTATAGAGTTCTCCCCCCCACCCCCATGGCTCATTTTTTCTACCTTCCTCACTTGTGATGCCCTTTCTTTCTGGAAAATGGGGACTCGGAACCCTCCGCCCAAGGGGTACCCTACCCCCGTGCAGTAGGAGCTAGGGCTGGTGAACGAGCGTAAAGGAACAGCATTTCCCTGGCAGCAGTCACGGAGCTGGTGGAGGGGCTGCGGAAAGGGGACGAACTCCACTCAACAGGGGAGAAGACCCTGGAAAGAAACTGCGTTGTGGCAGAAACTGATAGATATTTCTCAACACTCATTTTCCCCTTCTCCCTCATTTGCATGGAGAGGCAATGTACCCAGCCAAAGACGACCTCCCTAGACTCCTCTGCTGCTAGGGAGAAGTGGGCCTGGGATCCAGGGCTGGTCAGTAACGAATCAGTGGGAACTGCCAGGCTTTCAAAAAAGCATCTTTTAAAGTGGACAGACTTAGTAGGGATCTGTCTTTGCCCTTCCTCCCAACCCCCCTTCTTGCCTGGAGCATGGACACAATGCCAGCAGGCATAGGAACGACCTTAAGACCAAAGAGATGGACGCCAACGCTGCAGGGTTAGTAGAACCAAAGAGAGGAGCCTGGCTTCCCAGTTACATCTCTGGAGAGCTGCACTAGCGCTGGGCTTCCCGTCTCTCAACTGCTTGACGTGTAAGAGAAATCAATCCTTTACTCATGGAAGCCACTGAATTTTTGAGTTTGTTACCTGCAGGGAATGTTCTCCTAACTAATCCAGGGTGATTCCCATGCCCTCCGACCTCCTTCCTTCAGCTCCAGCATCCGCGGCAGAGGGACTGCTGCCTTCCGAAGCATTTGGAGGTGTGGGCAAGACCATCACCCCCACGCCCACGCCCAGGCATGGAGGCAGAAGGCCGATCTTGATCCTTATTCTCCCCCTTCTCAGCTCTGACTCCATCCAGAAGAAGGAAAGTTGAATGGCTGTATTAAAGGCTAGCCAGCCTCACCTGCACGCACCCTCACTGTCAGGCAGCCCCTGCTTAGTGATTAGCAGCAACCACCAGACACTCAGGGAGGTCCAGGCGGGAGAACCTGCTCACCAGCCACGTAGCTCCTCAAAGAAAGGAAGCTGGGAAAACAAAATCACCTTGAGGGGCCTGGAGTTCTGATGTGAGGAGACCGTCCAGCAGGTTCTGGAATAAAGCCACCTGGATCCGAATTTAGGCTCCACTACTGACTGTGTGGGTTGGACGAGTTACTGAACTTTTCTCAGCCTTAGCTTCCTATATGCACAAGAAAGAATAAAGCCACCTACTTTTGCAGGGCTGAAGATAAAATGTGACAGGTATACAATGCTTAGCACCGTACCTGGCATATAATAAATGTTATTATATATATAGTGGTTAAAAGTAATGGCTTTGAAGCAAAATCTGGTTCAAACCTGGCTTCACTACCCGTCAGTTATGTGAACTTGGGCTGTTTCCTAGTCTCTGTCCTTCATTTTCTCTTCTCAAAGTGAGAAAATCACTCACTCGGTCATAAATACTATTGCAGGCCTGTTCTATACCAGATTTTACGCTCAACCCTGGATACATGAAGGTTAATAACACAGACACAGTCTCTTTAGAGCAGTGGTTCTTAACCTTTTTTGAGGTACCGAACCCACCAGTTTCATATGCACATTCACCGAACACTTCTTTAGTGATAAATAAAATATGATTTTTTTCCCCAAATTCAAGACATAGGTATATGTTTTTTTACTGGTGCACGAAATGAGCTGTGCATGAACATCACCTTGCTCAAAGAACAAAACCAACAAAGTGCATGACCTCACAACAAATTACGGTATTACTTTATTCTGGCCTCCGCGGCAGAGGCTTCTCCGAACCCCTGAGACCGACTAATTGAACCCCTAGGGTTCCATAGAACCCAGGTTAAGAACCACTGCTTTAGAGTCTTGGGAGACGGGCACTAATAGAAAGTCACAAGCACTACGAAGGAGAGCTATCCAGGTCTCAGTGAAAGGGGAGCATGCCCTAATCAGAGCGGCCAGAGAAAGAAAGTCCGGGGATAAGGGACAGAGACTCCAGGGGGAAGAACCCCCGCAGGGGCTCTGTAAACGGATGGACGGTTAGCGTGGAGGAACACTGGGAGAAGGTGGTATGAGGAGAGAATGCAGGGTAGGCAGGCGATACGAGGTCTTTTGTCTAGTTTTATCTTTATCTTAAGGACAATGGTAAGCTTTTATGAAGGGCTTTAAGTGGTGCGCGCATGTGCACGTCAGACACAGTCAGTTTGCATTCTGAGAAGCTCAGTGACATGGCAATGTGTGGGGAACGGAAAGGAGGAAGGCCAGGGTGAGAAGTCAGTGCGGTAGGTTCCAGTGAGGCTGTCTGGTGACTTCCGCTTGCTGGTAAAAACAACCCGTTTCAAACTAGGGAGTTAAATCAATGATTATGAGTTTTGGGGTCAAGCTGGGGATCCTTTCTCCCAAAAAGGCACAAATGCAGCACACTTGATGTTCTGTATACCATTTCAGGGGATTCATAGATCGAGGGAAGCTGCAACTCTGAGCCACAGCTCTTAGGTCAAGCTCTCTGAATTAGGTAAGAAAGCCTGATTAACTCTGAATGCATCGTGATGCCTTTTGTTTTACTAGGAATTCATCCTGAAGGTAATCTGCCTGTCAGTCCTCCTCTCTCTGTTCTCCTATCTCCCTATCCCTACACCAAGTGTCCGGAGAGGACAGAGATGAGTCAGTTTTCCTAGTCCCAGAAACAGGAGCTGCCTGGTGACCAACAAAACAAGAAAATGGTCTTGCTCTGGCTGGATAGCTCTGTTGGTTAGAGGCATGGTTTTCTACCTTTTCACACTTGGGGACCGGTGACCTAGCCGCCTGGAAAGAGAAACACGCGACAAATGAAGTTTTATCTTACTGCGTATAACAGAGCAACACTGTACTAGCTGGTGCTTGATTCTGAGCTCCACATGTACGATGTGTTGAACACAACATAAGTTTGTCCGAATGCTTCTGTCTACTGTGCATGATTTGTAAATGCTCTGCGCGGTGCAAAAGGTTGTTTGAATGAGCCTACAAGTTCCAAAGCCACCTAAGACAACTTCAATAGCATTTTCATTGATGATACAGGCTGATAAGCGGCAATCACCCTGAGCATAAGCGAATTTGATTAAGATCACTGGGTCTATAATCTTCATACAACAGCAGGGTGGCTAACTCTTCCATGGAACAGCATAAAATTTCTGGCAGACCGGTACCTGAAAAACACTGTGTTAGATTATCATCCTGATACGGCAGGGTTGTGGGTTTTGTCCCTGGTCAGGGTACATCCAAGAACCAACCAATGAACATCAATAAGTGGAACAACAAAATCAATGTCTCTCTCTCTCTTTTGCCCCTTCCTCTGTCTGAAATAAATAAATAAATACATTTTAATAAAGAAAAGTCTTTGTTCCTTTCAGCCACAGATCCTTATAAAAAAACTCCATCTCTTTTCTTATTCATGCCATTGGTTTAAGGAGGAAGCAGATGAAAAGAGTGAGCTATGCTCTCTTCATCCTACCTTCTAGAATTCTTCTCATGAAAGTTAGGCATTGTTACTAATGTTGACAGTGGGTATTGCTATATGGCCCTGAACTGGAAGCAAGAGCAAGTAGGAAAGCTGACGGTAAGGGTTGAGAGTATTTTAGTTTTGTTTCTGAGAACACTGTAGGTTAAGCATTTTACATGAAACCAGGATAATAAGAGGAAATAGGCTATATTCCAGAAAAATTTTGCATATGTATATATTTTTTTCTTTAGGGCTGATATTACAAGGTAGTGAAGCACTCTGGGTGTTGCTAGGTACTCAGAGAATATACAGAATGTAATCCTGCCCTTACAGAGTGTATGGTCTTACTGAAGAGCCGCTTCACCCAAGCAGTAGTGGTAAAAGATGGCAAAATACAACAAAGCAGTAAACTTTGTTATGTAAATTGTAATCCTCTAGGGATTTTAAAAATGGCAAGATAAATGTAATTATAAAAATAAGGATAACTGCCTGACCAGGCAGTGGCGCAGTGGATAGAGCACTGGCCTGGGATGCTGAGGACCCAGGTTTGAAATCTGGAGGTTGCTGGCTTGAGCACGGGGTCACTGGCTTGGATGGAGCTCCCCAGTTAAGGCACACAGGACAAGCAATCAATGAACAACTGAAGAGCTGCAACTATGAGTTGATGCTCCTCATCTCTCTCCCTTCCTGTCTGTCTGTCTCTCTCACTATACAAAGAAAAAAATAAAAAGTAGATAACTGCAGGAGACAAAACTTAACCGGATCCTTAGAGGACAAGGAGGATTTGTACAGGTGGACAGCTGTTGCAAAAGAATAACCAAAGACAGAACTATGATAATTCACTCACTCATCTATCCAATCAGAATTTCTTCCATTTCTTTCCATTTTATTTATGGATGTTGGGGAGAGAGGGAAAGAAACAGAAACAGATCTGCTCCTATATCTGTCCCAACCAGGGATCGAACCAGCAACCTCTGCACTTCGGGATGATGCATTAACCAACCGAGCTATCTGGACAGGGCCAGACATTACGTCTATACTGTGGTCTGGGCACTATGCTATGCCCAGGGGTTTCAGAGTCAAGTCAGACCTCATGTTGGTCTTCCAGGGAACGACAGCCTAGTGAGGGAAGAGTTATGCAATCTAATGCCATGGCAGATAAGTTAATTACAGAGCTCCATCAGAGCAGAGTTGAAAGCTTCTAAGTTAGAGTGGGGGTGGGAACGGGATCAGGCTGGGAAGGAGAAGGGGGACAAAGAGAACTGGCCACACAAGGAGGAAGGGGGCAAGAGGAGGCAGACAGTGCCTCGGCAGAGAAAACGAGACATAAATAAAGGAACACAGAACAAACCTGCCATATCATGAGGTGGGAATACCGCCTAGCTTCCACAGTTCCCACCAGAGACCACCTCTGCCACCTGCTTTCCAAAGCATGCAGCTGCGCCTTCAGCCAGGAATGCAGAAGACTAGGCATTGTGGAGGTCTCACCGAGAAGCACACCTAGCTCTGGTCAAGCGGTCAACTGAGAGAAGTCAGACTTAGGATTGTCTGAAACACATGCAATCCGTCCATTCCTCTACACGGTCAGTATCTCACCCTTGGATAATGCTGGACCACAAAGGACTTGGACCACGTTAGTTTTATCCCTCACAAAGCCAGCTTCACTGACTCGCCCTGTAATGATGATTTGCCTCCGTGTAGGTCGTGTCGTGCCAAGGAGCAGCCCGTGAAACCCACGCTACGTTAGCTTGATGAGGACACTATTATCTCATTCGGTGTCCTCTACATAAAGTATGTAAAATAGTTCTTATAGAGTAAGAGCTAGGAAGAGACAATTTTCCTCCAGAGAATTTCCTCTTTTTTGAACATAAGAACTATACACTCTGGTTTGCCATGCTTCCCTTTTTGTCCTGACTACTAGGAGACTTAGGACCAAATTTAAACTCAATTACAGTCGTTTTATTTGACCTTATAGTTGACAAATTTGAAAGATTTTGGGATTTGGCCCTGATTTTCTCTTTATATTTTATTGCCTGTGGTTTTATATTTTATAACTTTATGTTAGCTACAATCCCACCTGCAGAAAGTCACCAGAAATGCCTGAGCTGGCAGTTCTGAGTCCCATAATCACGCCACACCTGCAGCAGGCTGGCACGCCCCGGAGGAGAGCCTTCCTTTGGCTTCGCACAATGGGGGCACTTTGTTGGCTTAATAACCGCAAAGTGGTATCTGTCTTTGCAAAGCTGAAAGCACAGACTGGAGAGAGAAACAACCACCAGAGAGGAGGAGTGATGAGCGAGGCAGAGCTGGTGGACAAGGGGAGCCAGCTGCTCAGGAGACCACACCGACCTGGTCACAGGGAGGGACTGACGGACTTGCTGTTTAGCCACTAGAGCTACTAATTATCCCAAGTAACGCTGCAGGTTTTCATGAGTCTGGTTCTTGAGACTGTTTCTTCCCTGTGTTTCTGAACCATAACTTCGCTTAACAGAGCTAACCGGAGAGCGTATCTCTTCTTGATAACAAGGCTACTTTGAACAACTCAAATTCTCTGCGCAAAAAGAGGAGGGTGATTTATATTTGAGAATAGAAGAAAGGATAAATAAATATAAAATAGAAGGCCTGAGAGGAGCTGTATTTCTAAAATAGAGTCGTAGTTTTAAAATTTTCATATTCCAGTATCTGATTAAAAACTATCAACAATCATTACCTAGTAAATTTTATAGCTCAGCCATAATAACTTATACAATTTGTCAAATTCCAAAATATCTTCATTTGAGCTTGTCACATGTCTTCATTTCTGTAGAGAGCAAATTAGAAGTGAATGAAAGGGGGAAAATAACCTCAAAGTCACTTTTCAGTCCAAGAGATATAAAAATGAGTAATTCCTCAATGTAGTAACAACAAATAAATAAATAACACTAGCATAGCTACTTCTATTTTTGAATCTTCTTTTCCAAGTGAGAGAAGGGAAGATACAGCGACAGACTCCTGCATGCACCCTGACCAGGATCCACCTGACAAGCCCCATCTGGGGCCATGCTTGTAACCAAGCTATTTTCAGCACCTGAAGTGCTCCATGGAGCCATCCTCAGTGCCCCAGGTCAATGTGCTCTAACCAATCAAGCCATGTCTGTGGGACGGTAAGAGAAAGAGGGAGAGAGAGAGAAAAGGGGAAGGGGAGGGGTGGATAAGCAGATGATCACTTCTCCTGTGTGCCCTGACTGGGAATTGAACCCAGGCATACACACACTAGACCGATGTTCTACCACTGAGCCAACCGGCCAGGGCCCAGCACAGTTACTTCTAACCAGTTTTTTTCCTTCACCTTATCATCTTATAAACCAGGTTGGCTTTCCAAATTATATCTCCATTTGATACTGGGGATACATGCTATGCTTTATTGATGTAGCTAAAGGGATATCCCACACATCCAAGCTGTTCCTCTATGATATCAGATAACCAGTTAGCCTGGATTTAGGTTTCAAGAGAAGAGGGTTCCCTGATACCTATGGAAGCCCTAAATGGAAGTACTCGCATGCTTGAAAGATGAGAACAATGAAGTGTAACAGACTGCTGTTTTACTTTGACTAGGGATGCTCTTTATTCTGTGGAATCAAGAGCCTGAGTCTTTTTCTTTATAACCATCATTAGAAAGAAAGGGCAAATATCAAAGTCAATCAACAGGGCAATACACGGTAAGTCATCTTTCTCCATGCCCTGCAGTCACACACCTACACTCTCTGGGTCCCAGTTCCAGTTCTACAGATCAGGCAAGCAGAGTTGTAAATATTTCCATGTGCAAAGCTCGCTTTTTCCAAAGGCAGGCATGGCTTAGCATGTCACTTTTATTCAGTAGAACTTTTAGGAGCAATCATGTCCTGAGGATATAAGGATGGCAAAGCAAAGGCATGTGCCTGTAACAAGCATCGCAATGAAAGCAGCAGCAAAATGGGATGGATACTCAGAGAGTACAAAGGATAACTCAGTGATTAAGACTTGCAGAGTGAGGCACTGTTGTGCTGGTTACCTGCTCAGTTCCAGCCTACAAGAATGAACAGGACCTTTTTCCACCCAAAGCGAATGCATACGACATAGGACAGAACAAATCTGCTACAAGATGCAGTGGCAGGTACAACTCTAATAATCTAGGCTGCCAGGAATTGTTTCCAGGAGGTGTGTGCGCTTCTGCAATAGAAATGTAATTTGAGAAAGAGGTAGGCACCCCACCTCCCTTGTCTCTTTATAACAAAGTAGTAATTGTTAACAATTGAAGACTCATCTCTTCTCTCTTGGGACTTTGCCAGCTCACCAAGAGACAATATCAATTTTCAGATGTTATCTTTCTCAGTAGTCCATTTTTTAATCCATTTCAGAAAGAGTTCCCTGGTTTTCTTCAAGGCAAATGAACCCCCTTTGGGTGGGTTCTTAAAAGTAGCCCCTTGGTCCCCCCACACTGGAAGCTGGCTGCTTCCTCCCCCATTCCCAACCAGGTTGTTCAACTAAGGCTAGTTTTGTTTCTGAATGTTGAAACAGTTACTAAATGAAAGAGGCCTCCGGACAGGAAAGCATGAAATTTCAGTGGCTGGCAGCCAGGCAATTTTGCCATGCAAAGGGATCCACATCCTTCTTGTGTGGCTGCAGCCCGGTGGAGGCTGGCAAAACGCACCCTGTGAAAACATCGCTGCTGTCATACAGCCTATAATGAAGGAAATACTATGACTAGTTGCTTCGAACCAGCTGATACAAACCTAATTGATTCAGATTTCCCCCTGGTTCCTTGTACTGTAAATTAAAGACATTCCTCCTATGGATGTCTGTTCTAAGGCTATGCATGCTAGGTATGCTATGGTAAATTGGTGTGGCCACAGGAGGTGAGAACGAGGCTTGGCAGGGAGAAGCTGATTTTGCTCATGCGTCCCAGGAGAGGGGTCACCACATGCCATACAGGTTCACAGGGAAAAGAAACACCAGTGGTCAGGAGACAGGAGATAGGGGCAAAGCAAAAGTCTAGGCCAGGGCCTTATTTGGGGTTTCCTTGGGAAAGGCAAGGTAGGAAAACGGCTCAGGACTGGCTAGTCTGAATAATTCTGGCGGGCTCCGGGCTATAGGCCTCTGGTTGCCTAGTACCCGGCCCTGGAGTGATTTAGGTGGGGCAAGGGAAATTTTGGCTTGCCTGGCAAGAGTTCTTCAGGAGGTGGTTGGGACTATACAGTTGGGAACTGGTTGGTTTGCATATGAAGGGCATATTCCTGGGCAAGTGGTTACTATCTTTAGGAATTAGCTAGCCCTGGGAGGGGAAGTCTCCCTGGGTCTGAAAGGTTCCCCCAAATGCCAAAGAATCAAGAATACAGAAAATAACACTGTCCTCATGATGTACAGATGCCAAACAATACAGAATCTAAGAAGACACAGAACACTGTATGAATTAAAATATGACACTTGCCAGGGGCAGATTAGGGGGTCTTAAACAGACTTTAGTTCCAGTATCCTTCAGTGCAGTTCCCTCTACTCTTTGATGAGGACAACCGACGTTTACTTACCTCACATAACAAGCTGCAAACAAACTTGGAATCCTCTCCTTTAACCTGCCTGCCTCCCTAAACACATCTATAAAGAGGTTTAAGGCTTGTTACAGCTGAGATGACTTTCATTCAGAACTGAGGTTGCAGGGACCTCTCCCCAAGCAGTGATTCAGTCTAAAATGCAATGCATTTACACAGGAAGAAAGCATGCACTCAGCTGATGGGCTGTGGACTATGGGGTTCTGCTTCCTTGTTCCCCTGCTCAAGGACAGGCAGCCCACTGCCAGTTGCCAGACTCCTGGGTCTGCTGCTGGAGCCTCCCAGTAGTTATGCTGTGCCCTGGGAGGCTGACCTCTGAGGCCCTCTGACCCATTCTGTCTTCTGCGTCCACACACACTTGGCATGTGGTCTCAGCCTTTCTGCTATTACAAAGGCCAGCATCACCAGCCCTAGCATACATACATAGCTCAGGCTCGGGGGCCGTGTCTGCCACAGGAATGTGAGTGTTGAGGGACAGGCTCTTTTCCAAGGCTTCTTTGCTGATGATCCTGTTTTGTCATGTAAGGCTCCGGGTGGATTGTAAGGGATACTAATGAAATAGGTTCAAGGAAAGTGATATTACAACTGTGGCAGGTCCAAGTCTCACAGTCCTGGAAATGGATGGACATTAGTACTTCTTGGCAGCCCCTCGGTTTGGTTTGGAGCTTGATGTCACATTCATTTTTCTGGCTGCCAGTCTCCTTAAGGAAATACTAAACTTCTCATGTTAGTTTTCTATATTTTATTAGTTGT
Source organism: Rhynchonycteris naso (assembly GCA_037038555.1). NCBI lineage: Eukaryota > Metazoa > Chordata > Mammalia > Chiroptera > Emballonuridae > Rhynchonycteris > Rhynchonycteris naso. The sequence continues at coordinate 24,917,883 of CM072999.1, forward strand.
TCATCATTGAACAGGCTGCTTAGTATCGGCATTAACGTACCCTTGGCTAAGTATTACCACGAGAACGTGGCTGTTTTCAGTTTCTCGGGTACATTCATGCAGAAGAGCAAGCCATGGATTTGGTGTTCCCTTCTCTCCTCTCATTCCGTTTTGGAAAGAGTTTAGATGGGCTGAGGAAAGATATTTAAAGCTTTCTGATCCAATGTAAATGAATCCTGTGGTGGGTAAATAATTTTCCTCCCTCTTTTGCTCTCCTGGGGTATTTTGATGAATAATGCTTCTCAAATAGGCTTATAAATATTCCTCTAGAGGTAAGAAGAGTACGAAACTCATAGCAGGTGTGCCACTAATGCTTTAGAGTGTTGTAGGGTAGGGTAAAGAGGAAAGGAATCATCAAAACCTTGCGGTACTCATAGCATTTTCTGGAAAGTTTTGAACAAAATACTGAGGGCAGCGCTGGTGAAGTGTGGATACAGCTTCACAGGATCACATCAGGCTGGTCCTTCTGTGTAGAAGGGCTTTTTGGGTGGGCAGTAGAATGGGCTTTATAGTTTGTTTTGCTGCCAAGTATGGCATATATTTATCTTAACTCAGTAAAAAGCATAATTAATTAATAGATTTCACCAGAAATTTTAAATTGTTAAATTTTTTTTTAAATTGTTCCCTTTTCATGTCCCATTTTCTGAAAGTCCAATTCCTAACTACCCAACTCTACTCTAAAAGATTTCACTAATAATCATTCTCTATAAAAGCAACTGCAATTTGACTTTAAATATTATGTTTTTCAGTTTATTCTGTTACATGTTACCTGTAACTCAATTATGGCCTTAGTGTTTTTCTTTGATTGGCCTTGAAGTCCCCACATTTTGAAACAAAAGCCTGTGATAGCAGGGGAATTTATTACTGCCATAGTGCCACCTACTGGTAGGCCACTACAGAAGCAAGATAGTTGTAGCTTAACTGACTCACAGTTTTAGAGTCCTGAGCTTTGGTTTTATAAAATCCCAATTTCCTTGCCATTTTGAGAAATATCACTTCTCTTGATTGCTACTGAGTCTCTTGCTGCAGTATAAAATCAGCAAGTTAGAATAAAACATATGCTTTTACTGTTACCTTAAATTGGCCCTGATTTCACCGACTTTGATTTTCTCTGTCCTACAATTGTAGCAATGTCTCCAGCTTGTGTGGGCAAGGGTTTGGATCTGGCGAAAATAACTTGGGGAGCTTCCAAATATCCTGAAAAATGTAAAAAAGAAATCCCTACTTAACACTTTATTTGGTCTTGGCTAAAAGGACAAAAGGCCAAACCTAAGACTAGGTTTTAGGGCATCACTGTTCTCCCAGCTGCTGCCACCCCACTTCCTACCAAACGCCAAATCCATGCTCTTTCAAAAGTGCCAGAGTGGGCAACCTAGCCTCATCCTTATCCCTCTGGCTCTGGGAAGAAAAGAACGTTTGGGGAGCAATAAAGGGGAAAAGACAGTAGGGTGAACGTCTCAAGAGCTTTATTTATTTTTATTTTTAATCTATTATATACTCCAGAGATCCACCCAGGATCTCCAACAACTAGAGAAGGCATGGTGAAGAAATAACCTGATGGTGAAAATATCTCACTCCACTGATAGCTGTCAGGCAGTCTTTCACTCGGAAGCGATTTCTAGATCCTTAGGGTTTAGCCTGACCTGTGGAGGTGCAGTGGACGGAGTGTGACTTGGAATGCTGGACCCGGTCAAGACACATACGAGAAGCGATCAATGAACAACTAAAGTGAAGCAACTACAAGTTGATGCTCCTCTCTCTTTCTCTCTAAAAATCAATAAATAATAATTTAAAAATTGATCCTCAGGGTTTAAGCTCCACTGGGTTTACTTAATACTAAAATCAGTTCCTTGTCGCCTCACTGAGAGACAACGAAGTGCTGGCACACATCCCCATGCAAAGTGCAGAAAGCGCAAGTGCATTCTGCTGGGGCCAGAAATAACAAACATTTAACAAGGACATGGCTTCTCGCTTCTTGTAAATGGAACCCATCACTGCTTTTCAAAAGGTGGTAAGCTTTCTTCCAACTACAAACCATTAAGAGCTTTAATGCGGGGGTGGGGGTGGGAGTGGGGGGTAGAGACTGGCTCCAGGACAGGGGAGACAGCGACAGACACTACGGGGCAGCAGCAAGGGCAGCTGGTGTGCCTTCAGCCCCCCACAGTAACGGCAGTTTACACGATCGAATCAGCACGAGAGAAATGCCAGCTATCTGTCTGCCTCTCACTGCTAATTTGGTTCACCATCACCACTTCAGAGCTCAAGAACACCATGGTTATAAAGAAGGAAGGCCCATGGCTTTGGCCTTGAGCCAAAGGCCTTTGCTACTGCTTCCCACTCAAGTTTCCCCATTTGCTGACTCTATCCCTTCCTTTCCACAGCCTGAGAATATAGAATGCACAGTCTGAGGTAAGGAAGTCAAGGAAGAATGCCATTCATGCAGCATTCCAGGCAATCTGCTAGGAGCTTTTCCCATTCACCCTGCATTAAAAGTCCTAATAAAAATGTCATTACGTTACCATCGGCGGAAAGGACCGAGTCTTTTTCAACAGTGTTCTGAGATAAACTACTACCTCATTCAGGCTGCCAGAGAACAAAGTCACACAGCTTTATGGCCTGGCTGGCCAGACGTGGGGAGGGTCAGGGGACCAGGAACCAGGCTTTCTCTATACCCATGGACTCATTAATATCCGTATTTAATGAACTGAGTCAATGAATTCCTTTCAAAGCAGTTCGGCAGCTCCCGCACAGGCTTCCCTACTCTTAGGTGTGCGAACGTGCTGACTTACTATGGGACTGTTCTCCCTTCTCGGAGGCTTACAGAAGAGTGTTTCTTATAACAGCCTAACCTCCTGGTTGTAGGACACCTTTCTCAACCCCTTTTAAGTCTACGCATGAGAGGGACGAACACACAACTTGTAGTTGAAACAAGGAAGTGTCAGGTAGCCATTTACTAGCTGTATAAGTAACTCTAACAGGGTTAGTTACTACTGTCGGACTGCCAAGGTAAAATGTTTACTGGAAAATACGGAAAATGCCCACACCTATTATAGCAGGCACATCAGTGTTTCTTTAAGGATCAGGGACATCAGACAAGTCATAGAACAGAAACCAACTCGAGGGACTGTAGGGGTCAGGAGTCATTAGGTGACATGAGCAGTAAAGAGCAGGCTGCCTGAGCAGTTGAGAAGGAAGTGTTTATCTGAAGTAAAAAAGGGGGAAAGGAAGATAGTAGAATCCAGGGAGAAGTAGAACTTCTCTTTGCTCTGTGTGGTTTTATGCTAATACCACATTCAGTATGAATACTACAAAATCTTCTAAGCAACTTCAAGTCAGTAAATATATATTATTCATGATCAAGATGCTGAAAGTTTTAACGCCATCCCCAGGCCCTCAAATTTCCAACCTACTCAGCCAGAGTGCACGCAAAGAATTCAATTCAGTACTGAATTCATCAATGGGATAGGCAAACCAGCTAGGCTGAGTTCCTAGATCTCTTCGTCTTTGGAAAGCTCTCCAGCTTTGGCAAACTGGGAGACCCGAAGGGGCTCTATCAGCCGTATCTAATGGGCATCCCTCCAACTAGATCATAATTCTCCTGCCCACCCACTTCTCAGTCCTCAACAGTTCCAGGTACAGATTTTAATTCCTTAAAAATAATTACCATGTTCTGGTAATTATTCATTGGGGGGGGCGGGCAAGTTGATATTTACCATTTACCAAATATTTCTTTTTTTAATTATTATTTTTTTTAACAGGGACAGAGAGAGAGTCAGAGAGAGAGAGACAGAGATAGGGACAGACAGACAGGAACAGAGAGAGGTGAGAAGCATGAATCATTAGTTTTTCGTTGCCGTCGCAACACCTTAGTTGTTCATTGATTGCTTTCTCACATGTGCCTTGACCGCGAGCCTTCAGCAAACTGAGCCACCCCTTGCTGGAGCCAGCGACCTTGGGTCCAAGCTGGCGAGCTTTTGCTCAAGCCAGATGGGCCCACGCTCAAGCTGGCGAGCTCGGGGTCTCAAACCTGGGTCTTCTGCATCCCAGTCCGACGCTCTATCCACTGTGCCACCGCCTGGTCAGGCCCAAATATTTCTTGAATTCAGTTTCTAAAGTTTTTAAGTGCAGGACAGAATCTTTATACTTTTATATTACCTTACCTGGGTGTAGTTATAGAACCTTTCTCTATATAATCCCCATAGGAAGCCTATAAGATATATGCAATTATCTCCATGAAACCAGGTTTCTCAGAGACCCTGCAATCATCTTAGGGTGTATTATGTCACACCACCATCCCTCCCCCTGCACATGTCCTTTGATGGCTCCCTACTGCCCACACGGTGCACACACTAGTCCTGGGGCTTGCCTTCTCTCTGGCGGTCCCTGCCCACGCCCTAGTCGCCAGCCACTCTGACACACAAGGGCTTCCAGAACAGAGCCTTTGCACGCCGTCCCCGTTTCCTAGACCTCTCTCCGCTCCATGCCTCCCCTGTCCTGGCTGACTGGTTCACACACAAACCTCAGCTTCAGATGTTTCTTCCTCTGAGAAGCACTCCCAATCTCTAGAGAGCCTGGGCCTGGGTGCTTGGGTTTAGACACAGCCCCACCATTTATTTATTAGCTGTGGAGTTTTAGACATGCTTCATAATCTGTATGTGCCTTTGTTTCTTCTGCCGTAAAATGGGAACACAATTCCTACATCACGTGTGTTTCTTGTGAACAAATGAGTTATTACATGCAAAGCAATCAGAAGTGTGTCTGACATGTGGCCAATGCTCATTCAGGCTTGTCATTGTTATTCTGCTGTCCCCAGCACCTGGTGTCACCGACCTTGGAGCATGTCCCCTGTTGACTTTTCTCTCACCTGAGTCTAAGTTCTCTGATAGCAGGGACTGTCGTGTTCACCCTGTATGCATACCTCAGTGCCCAGAATGTTATTTTTTTCCAGAGTAGGTGATCAATAATAAATATCTGCATAGAATTCAGGCGATTTTCTTCCAATGTTATTGTGTTGTATTAGTGTACTTTTATGAATTATTACTTAAAGAAAACTCTTTGTAGACCAATATTGCCTAACTTATATGTAGGTTGCTACTTCAGAGGCCTTAGGCCTTCAGCATCTACCTGACAGGGGACCATGACATTAGCATGACAGGTCTCAGATGAAAGACCAGAGCTTGGACTTTCTCCTCTAGGCCCCTCAACTTTCTGAGCCTCAGTTTCCACATCTGGGGTGGAGGACATGATGACCCAACTTACAGGGCTGTTGTGAAGACTAGTTTAGATATGCCAATCAAATGCAGTGAAACGCCAATCAAATACAGGCATGTTTACTAAACGCTGCAAATCTGACAGGACCCCGCCAGGCCAGGAAATTTCATCTATCTGAAACCATCCAGAAAACCACTGAATCCTCAATTGTCAACATCACGTTATAGAAGAATGTAACAAAAACGCTCACTTGTTAATGCATCCAAAGCCTGAAGGCCTGGGTGCTTCGTTCTCTGGACTAGAGCTCTCTACAGAGGCAGAAGAGAGAATGCGCCAAGCTGTCTTCCCCCCTTTCCCAGGCAGGACAGCGGCTGTGCCCACTCACCTGAGGAGTTGGTGATGGGCACACATGCTGCCGAATTAAGGCTGCTCTGGAGTCCGTTCAGCTGCCCTTCCGTGGTGGACCCTCTGAAACACAAGCAGCTTGGTTAGACATGGAGACAGAAAGGCAAGGTCAAGTACAGGCCCTCAATGGTTTTGCTTCTTGCTCCTGGTGTTCCCTCTCATGTGGCTCAATCTCTGGCTTCTTTCAAGACTTTGTTAAAATGTCATCTTACCAGAAAGGGCTTCTGTGACCAACCTATGCCCTTCTTCCAAAATAGTTTTTAATGTATCGTCTTTCTCTCCCTGATAAAATGCAACCTCAAGAAAGCTCGGCTTTGATCACTGCTGTGTCTCCAGGGCCCAGAACAGTGCCTGGCACCTAAGAAGCACTTAGTCAATGTTAGTTATTGAACGGACAAGTTAAGTTCCTGGTACTCACTTGGATGAGTCATAAGTAAAGACATTAAAAAATAGAAAAAAAGCTTCATGTAGAGCAGTGGCTCCCAACTGCAGAGTGAAGAGGGTCAGATTTTGCTGCCTGACCCCACCCCTGCATAAGGGACATTGGGCAATGCTGAGACATTTGTGGTTCTCACTACTGTGGGATCGATTGGCACCTAATGGGTAAAGGCCAGAAAGGGTACTAAGTATCTCCTACAGGACCCTTGAAAATGCCTTCAAACAAAGAACAATCAAGCCCCAGATAGCAATGGTGCTGAGGTTGAGAAACTATTGTATAAAGGCACCTCCCCTCATGCCAACTCTGACAAGAGACAAGACAGGGTATACTGGATCCCCCAGCCATGTCTGGAAAATTCTATGACCAGCTCGGGGCCCTAGAGACCATTTCAGGTCTCCCTAGAATTCTTTCATTCTACTTATCAAACTTACCATTATGAAATTGTATAACTGGCTGCATAACATATTCTCTTTGTTAGACTGTCAACTCCATAAAAAGAGAGACTGCCTCAGTTTCATACACAGTTATGTCCACATTGCATTAGGCATTTAATAAATATATTTACTAATACACACACACACACTCTCTCTCTCATTACCTCCATAATTATACTTACCTGTTGGGTCTAACTACCTTAATTTCAGTTGATATGCAAAAAGCTTCCATGGGAGACTGAAGTTTCACGTGCCCAGTTCTTTATCTGGCATCCCACCCATCTCTCAGTAGCCCTCTCCCAACACCAGTTTTCCATCCATCCATTCACACATGAAATACTTATTAAGCATTCCTGTGCTGGGTACTGGTGAAGAGGCAGACGTTAAGCAATCACAGAAGATAGAAACTGTATGCTAAATGTTAAGGAAATCAAGTACAAGGGGCTGCGAGGGGAAGGAAGAGGAGAACCGGACTCAGATGGCAGGAGGGTGGTCAAGGAGGATCTTTCTGAGGGAGTCAGATTTCAGCAGTCACGCAGTCATGAGGAGGCAGCATTAGCCAAGAGTAGAGCTTGTCATGGAGAAGCAGCTTATATAAAGATCCTGAGGCAGAAAGGGGCTCAGAACGTCCTAGGACCCTTTAAAGACCAGCAAGGAAAGGGGGTAGTGAAGCACTGTTTGACACACTTGCTCACCAAACATCTTCTAGGCCTTTCAGTTGGAGCTTTTGGTTCAGCAAATCGGGAACAGGGCCTGAGACTCTGGGCTTTTCATAGCTCCCTGGAGAAGTCAGGGAAACACTGGCTCGTGGGTCAAAAGGAAGGTGGCATGAGTACCAGCTGGAGAGCCTGGCAGAGGCTTAAGACCCAGGTGGTCCCTATACTGCTGACGGAGACTTGTCCCTTGAGAAAACACCCCATCAGGGGCGCAAGGATCACGCTGTCTTATTCCCCACCCCTCCCACTCCCACTGCTGTTTGTCCGTCCCCCACCCTCTGCCTTCATTCTGAGGTGCCGCAGAGGCAGAGGAGAGGAAGGAGCACAGGCTTCCTCCTTTCCCGCAGCTTCACCCTGGCTACCTACATCCGGAAGGCTTATGCCTTTTATTTTAGCTCCCTATCGACCCCACTCCCGTCTAACATCCACAGTATCCACAGGCTGATAGTTGCTTTTCTAGAGCCAAAGCCCTTGGGGCTATTCACCTGTGTAAGAAACAGCCAAGTATATAGACAGACAGACAGACAGACAGACAGACAGATAGAAGAGGCCATGCAGGGCTGGTCTCAGTTTAACAGGGAAAGCAGGCAAAATTTGGGGTCAGCAGAAGAAACAAAGGCCACACACAAGGAGATTCAGAGTTTAGACCTAGCAAGTTCTGGGTCCCTGAACTCTGAGCTTCTCCCTTCCCTCTCTGGAACTGTCCCCCTCCCCCATCCCAGGCTTTCTCCTGTTTCTCCTGCAAAACCTCTTGAGCCTGGGCCCTCTGTACCCAGTTCCACTCCCTCCTCCCTCCACGCTCATCACGGGCCTGGGGAGCCACCACTGATTCATTTGAACATTTCTAACGACTCCACTGTTGCTAGCGTAGAGTCTCCCTTCCACAGCCATGCAAGAGGAAATTCTGAGTGAACTTTTCCATGAAAACATGGTACACAAAATGGTTTGGGTCTATGTTTTTACTGCTCCAGGCACATTATGGGTAAATATGCTTTTGTTGTGATAACATCACTTCCTTAGGAAAATGCATTTCAACTTCTGAACAACCCACTCCTAAACGAGAACTTTTGGAATACAGCTTGTCCAATGCCTGTATGTCAATGCGCACTTGCTGATCTGCTCCTGCAATGGTTCTCTGCTGCTCTCCTGGGAACACTTGTGCTTTTGGGAAATATATATAGGAAGGTATGCATGTATTTCCTTGGTTGTCTCTAAGTCAGCTGCTGTTTTAACATCCGGATAAAAGGACCTACCTTGTGGATTAAATGAGATGGTGGACGAAAAGCACATCTTAGGACAGTATCTGGTATTAAATTAAGGGCTAAGTAAAAATAATTACTAGTACTGCTATTTTTACTTAGGAACATAGACAATATTCGCATTCACTGTAAGTTTACCACACACAGAAGAATTAAATTGGATGACTCACTGACTCTCACTCTGTGGACTATTAGTGCTGAACTGTAGGAGAACGACCACGAGATATTCAGAATCCAGACGTTAACAGTAATTTGTTATTAAAGCCGAAAGGTAATGAACAGGCAACATGTAGAAATCTCAGTCAAAATTATTCTTAAAATCCCTTAGGAAGAAAGGACTTGGTTGAGATTGACAAACCATCTTTTAATAGATGTAACACATTTTTTTGTTTGCCAGCAACAGAACGAATCACTGCTTCTTCAGTTGTGTACCCAATGAAGTCACTGGCTTGCAGCAAGGCGCCATGTTGTGTAAACTGTCTCTGAGCACGAGAATAACACGAGTGGTCTGCTCTCCCTATGAGAGGCTCATGGGAAACACGGCTGCCTGGAGGAACAACGAATTGCCCAGCTTATCCTGAGTGGGCCAGCAAATGGAATCTGCCATTGAATTGAAACCATGCTTTCTTTTTTTATTTTTTTTTATTTTTATATATATATATATTTTATTATTATTAATTCTAATGGGGTGACACCAATAAATCAGGGTACATATGTACAATGAAAACATCTCCAGGTTATCTTATCATTCAATTGTGTTGCATACCCATCACCAAAAGTCAAATTGTCCTCTGTCACCTTCAATCTGGTTTTCCCTGTGTCCCTCCCCTCCTCCCTATCCCACTCTTCCCTCCCTCCCCCCATCCCATAACCACCACTCTCTTGTCCATGTCTCATATTCTCACTTTTATGTCCCACCTATGTATGAAATCATGCTGTTCTCAGTTTTTCTTTTTTTCTGATTTACTTATTTCACTCCGTATAATGTTATCAAGGTCCATCCATTTTGTTATAAATGATCCGATGTCATCGCTTCTTATGGCTGAGTAGTATTCCATAGTATATATGTACCATAGCTTTTTAATCCACTCGTCTTCTGACGGACACTTGGGCTGGTTCCAGATCTTCGCTATTGTAAACAATGCTGCCACGAACATGGGGGCCCATTTCTTCTTTTCGAACAGTGCTATGGTGTTCTTAGGGTATATTCCTATAAGTGGGATAGCTGGGTCAAAAGGCAGTTCGATTTTTAATTTTCTGAGGAATCTCCAAACTGTTTTCCACAGTGGCTGCACCAGTCTGCATTCCCACCAGCAGTGCAGAAGGGTTCCCTTTTCTCCACATCCTCGCCAGCACTTATTCTGTGTTGTTTTGCTGATAAGTGCCATTCTTACTGGTGTGAGGTGATATCTCATTGTGGTTTTAATTTGCATTTCTCTAATGATTAGTGATGTTGAGCATTTTTTCATATGTCTATTGGCCAACTATATGTCCTCTTTGGAGAAATTTCTATTCATTTCTTTTGCCCATTTTTTGATTGGGTTGTTTGTCTTCCTGGTGTTGAGTTTTATAAGTTCTTTATAAATTTTAGTTATTAACCCCTTATCAGATGTGCTGTCGAATATGTTCTCCCATTGTGTGGTTTGTCTTTTTATTCTGTTCCTATTGTCTTTAGCTGTGCAAAAACTTTTTAGTTTGATATAGTCCCATTTGTTTATCTTGCCTTTTATTTCTGTTGCCCGTGGAGATAAATCGGCAAATATACTGCTGCTACAGATGTCGGAGAGCTTGCTGCCTATGTTTTCTGAAACCATGCTTTCTTTTTCTCTCTGAAGAGCCGAACATGCCAAGTTAAATGTGTGTGTGACGCAGCACCACCACCTGCTGTTTTCTGACCTCCACACTTACGGAGTATGAAGAAGGCGTCAATGATGAACCCAGAAAAACTGGAATTACCAAAGTATCAGAGTTTTATGGTGCGAAATACTGAATAGATGGAACAAGAAAGTTGCCATTAAGTTTGTATCATACAGATCTCATCTGCGAGCCCGAGATGGGACTATCTGGTCCTATAAGTGTTCCTGACTCGCTTTTCTTGGAAATGGCACGAGTTCTAGGAGAAGTGTTGGGTGCAGGCAGAGGATGAGAGTCAGAGGCTCAGTACAGTCTCAGCTGTGGTACGGGCTGAGCTCATCTACAGAGGAGCGGAACTATCTGCCTGATCGTCCAAAGGTGCTGAAGGGCAGGCTTCCTGGTTAATGGAGGCACTTAGAAACCGAGATAAGAAATGTGGCCATGCATAGTAGCAAGAGAGAATCAGAATTCCATTAATAGCGAAACACTCTTTTCAATTAAGGTGGGTCTCTTTCTCTTGGGACTTGTGTATAGCTAGTACCTGAAGCTTTCCTTAAACATTAAATGTACATTTCTTAACCTAGAATTCAATGTGCTTGCTCCATTCCTATCTACTCCTCTTGCCCTCCTACTTTTCTGAACTGCAAGGAAGAGCCAGGCATGGGCACCATTCCTACTCTGAGCAAGGGGGAACAGCTCTCCTGGGCTTTTCAAACACATCGTTCAATGATGCATTACAAATAAATAATCTCTCTATAAGTTGAACAGTTGCCTGCATTTATCATTTTGAAAGATTTCTTTTAGTGCAAGGGTCACGATCAAATGGCTGCCTACAAATTCCACTCACATCAAGACCAGACCACACCATACACCTGGCCTATAGAACAAGCCACCAGTCTGGGAGGGTTATAATGAGCAAAATCCCCACGACCCATTTCGCTGGTAAGGCTTCTGAGGTGTCTCATGAACTTTTAGTTCCCTTATTTGTGGTTTCCTCTGTTCTCCCCTCACCCCATTATTATGATCAATGGAAACTTTTCTGAAAGTGATTTTCTTTCTTTAAGATCTGTTTTGTTCATTACTTCACAAGGTTGACAGTGCTCTGGTGCTATACTGTTTCTCTTCGGGTTCTTTTCAAGGCATCCCACATCTCTGACACAGAGGTACTAGTTTTCTATTTCAATGGTTTAGTAGAGGTTTATCTTGGATTCGGGCCACCACATAAGGATGACCTTTCTGTAGAAGGAAAGACCCACAAAATGAAAATACTCAACGTTTTACAGGAAGAGCAGAACCAGAAACCCTGATGCTGCCAGGGCTGTGGCCAACAGACACAGTAGCATTCATGAAGGTCCTGATAAGAAACATCCCCAAATTACATCATTTTTAAATACTTGTAACAACCAACCTCTTTCAATTCCCAAAAGAAAGAAGAAATCCCAAGACACAAGTTAGGTTCAAGAACTAAGTTCCGACCCTGACCAGGCGGTGGCACAGTGGATAGAGTGTCGAACTGGGATGCGGAGGACCCAGGTTCGAGACCCCGAGCTCGTCAGTTTGAGTGCGGGCCCATCTGGCTTGAGCAAAAGCTCATCAGCTTGGACCCAAGGTCGCTGGCTCCAGCAAGGGGTTGCTTGGTCTGCTGAAGGCCCGCGGTCAAGGCACATGTGAGAAAGCAATCAATGAACAACTATGGTGCCGCAATGGCAATGAAAAACTAATGATTGATGCTTCTCACCTCTCTCCGTTCCTGTCTGTCTGTCCCTGTCTATCCCTCTCTCTGACTTTCTCTCTGTCCCTGTAAAAAATAAAAAAAAAAAGAACCCAGGCTTTTCTTAGCAAACATTTACTCTCAGATTAAATAATCTCACAGGTTTCCGTACAACACACCTACGTGCACACAGGTGTTTATGTGCCTCCTCCTTTACATATCAGTCCAGGGATCAGCAATACGTTCCACAAATAGAACCTAATATGCTAATACTTAGCAAATAACAATGAAAACATTGTTAATTTGGGTCTGGTTCCAAAACCAATCCAAACAGTGAAGTCAATGTCTGTGGACTAGTGGTGCATAGGATTCCATTTTATAAATATACTACACATTACCTAATCCACTCTATTTGTCATTACGTTTCTTTTTATTCCTAAAATTATTTGTAAGCCTTTTCCCTTTTTCATTAACCTTTCCAGAAGCGATCCTCCCTATTGTGAAGGCAATTTCATGCATTTCGTCACTGTGTATTTAACGAACACCTAACATGTGCCAAATGCTGGATGAGGCGCCGTTCCCTTGTGTTCTCCCCTGCCCTGGGCTGTTCTTGGTGATGTTTGTGTTTTTATTTTATTTGAGTTAATTTACTGTTGCTCCTTTTATTTGGCATTTCAAGTTAAATAAGTTAAATAATTAACTCATTTCCAGTACTTCTTGTATTTTTAATAAACACATTTGAGCTTATAGGTTTACCTCTGAGTGCAGCTTTGGATACCCCATACATTGATGTGGTGCTTCCACAGACATGCAGTTCTCAATGTTTTATGATTTTCATTATGATTACTCCTTTAATCGATGAGTATTATGTTTTCCAAACTATAGAAACGATCCCTGAAAGTATAATCTTTTTTCTACTTTTTAAAAGTTTAAAACACCCTTTTAAAAAAACATCTTTTTTATTATTTCTAATTTAAATGTATTCATCATAGTTCAAATGTGTGAATTATTTGTTATTGAGTTTTTGAGGTGTGTGGAGCTCTTGTTCGTGAAACAGTATGTACTGAATTGTGTTCTGCATATACTTGAAAAGAAGGTATATTCTCCCTTTTGGATGTAGGAGTCCATGCAGAGCTATTGATGTTTTTCAGACTATGAATTGTGATTCATAAGGGCACTGTAAAATTTAGGAGACACGATCAACATTTTAAAAACAATAGAAATAGTTATTTTGAAAACCTTTTGTTTCATATACATATGAATAGCTATTTCTACTGGGTTGTATATAAAATGTATTTTTAAAATTTTAGGTGGCGGTCAAAGAAAGATTAAAAGCCACTTAATAGGCCCTGCCGGTTGGCTCAGCGGTAAAGCATCAGCCCAGCGTATGAAAGTCCTGGGTTCGATTCCCGGTCAGGGCACACAGGAGAAGTGCTCATTTGCTTCTCCACCCTTATCCCTCTCTTTTCTCTCTCTCACTTCCCCTCCCGCAGCCAAGGCTCCATGGGAGCAAAGTTGGCCTGGGCGCTGAGGATGGCTCTATCACCTCCACCTCAGGTGCTAGAATGGCTCAGATTGCAGTGGAGCAATGCCCCAGAGGGGCCGAGCATTGATCTACCCTGGTAGGCATGCTGGGTAGATCCTGGTCAGGCACATGCGGGAGTCTGTCTGTCTGCCCACCTCTCAACCCCACTTCTCAGTTTGGAAACATACAAAAAAAAAAAAAAAGCCACTTAATAAAGCAAACTGCTAATTCTGCACTTCAAATATCCAGAATCCTCAGAAATTTCTGCTTGAGTTACTTACATTGATAGGAGTATATTTAAATAAACCACGCACTATAATAATAAACTACCAATATTTCTTTATAATTTTGTCACTTTTGATTTCTATATTTTGAATTTGTTAAATGCATACAAGTTGCTTTTATTTCTATTAATGCTTTTTTGCTTAATTCTATTTTATCTATTGCTCTACTAGTTTTCCTTCTAATCAGCATTGCATGGCTTATCTTTTTCCAATCTTTTGCCATTCTGTGAGATTCCACTTTAGGAATGTCTCTTTTAAGCAGTCTATAACAGAACATTTAAAAAAATGCAATTTGATAATCTATCTTTTAATAGAAGAGTATAACCTGTTAATATTTATTGTCCTTACTCATATATTTGGATTATTTTTATTATCTTCGTGTTTGTTTTCCACTTACTATCCTTTTCCTTTTCCTTTCTTCCTCTCTTTCCTGTTTTCCACTGGATTCGCAGTTTCCCTGTTCCCCATTCTCCCACTCTGTTGATCTGAAGGCTACAGACTGGACTCAGTTATTTAGCTCTTGTTTTCCTAAACAAGTGTGAAGCCATTCAGTGTTTCTGTCTTGCCTTATTCTTGACACAGAGCTGAAGTACCTTCACTATCCCCGGCTACTCTGGTCCCTGAACCTTGGCTTTGTTGTCTTAAAATTGTTTAATCTTTTTAAAGCCGGACCAACAATTACTTTTATAGTCACTAATATTTATTGATACTTTATAACATTTTTGAACTTCATTATTTCACGTTACCCATCACTTTCGCATTCACTTTTACCCTACACAGTCTTTGTAGTTCGTTCGCTGAAGGTCATGGGTGGTATATACTCTTAGACTTTAAATAGTTCAAGTTACTTTTATTTTGCCTTCTCTCTTGAATGACAATTTAGCAATGTATAAAATTCCGGACTGAAAGTTCTTGTTTTCTGCCACCAATGACTGCTGGAGAGAAGAATGCTGGTATTCTATGTTCCTTTGTAGTAAAAGTGAATTTTCTCAGATATATGTAGGACTTCCCTTTATGCTTAATGTTTTGCAGTTTCACTAGGATGTGTCTGGAGGTACATTTTGGTACATGGAATAAATTTTTTAGCCAAGGATGCATGTCTTTGATTCCAGAAAATTTTCAGTTATTACTTTTTAAAGTATTGCTTGTCCACCTATATCTCAGGTCTCTCCACTGATACTCCTATCAGAGTCACATGTCATGTCCCACAAGGCACCTATATCAGATACATGACCCGACATGTCTGACCACTTGAAAATATCAATTCATCTGTAAAGAAATTCATGTTCTAGTTGTTGCTTTTTTTGGTGACCTTTCTTAATATTAGATTTATTCACATGTTTTAGAATTTTGGTTTGCAGGCTCATTTTGAATAGAAATCAGTCTCCTCTTGTCTCTCTACTTGCTTATCCTTCCCTATCTGAAGGTTTTCTAGTTGCCTCGACCCAGGCCCCTGGACCCTAGTCCAGACCAGACTTTACAATGGCATTTTGGTGCCCTGGCCCCAGCAATATTCAGAAATCCAGGTGAGTTCTGAGACATGAACAGTTGCCAGGGCATGTCATTATCTGCCTCATTCTGTAGGCCCGTAGTCTCATATAAAGAGGGCCTATACCAGTCTTACCAGTCTCCCATTAGGAGAGCCACTGTGTTCTTCAGCTTAGGCTTTTTTTGACCTTGGTACTGACATTTTGGACTGGTTAATTCCTGGTTGAGGGGAACTGCCTTGCGCTTTGCAGGATGTTAGCAGTATCCCTAGACTCTACTCACTACATGCCAACAGCAGCCCCCCCAACCCAGGCGCCTTGTTAGGAAAACCAAAAAATGACTGTAGACATTGCCAACATCATCCCCAGTTGAAAACCACTGCGTTCTTTTCCACTAATGAGCCCGGTTTGAGTTTCTCCTCTCGGGTAGAGCACTCTCAGGCCCTGGTACGCCACCGGAGCTGAGCATCGGGAGGCTGCTGCTTGCTTCCAAAGCAGAGTTCAGAGAGCTTGTTGCTGCAGCCTCCTTCACTGGTTCTCATTACTTCCGTACATTTTGGGACCAAAGGAGATGTTTCTCTCGTTTTGTAGCTCAGCAATGTCCTTTTGGTTTTTTTCTTTAAGCTTTTAATCTCTGGCTGCTCTGTGTTTGAAGCAGAGGGAGAATATTAAGTGTGAACTTATGGAGCCAACTTGACTGGGAGTCAGTAGGTCCAAATCTAATCTTTTGTTTTGTTTGAAACTCAGCCTTTGCCTTCAATTGTCATCAGAGTTATTAGTGTTCAGGAAATCAGAATGTGTTTGAATTTCCATAGCCTTGCTAGCTAGAGCCAAATCACACTTATGGATATCATCTTACTAACAACAAAAACACGATTTCTCTTAACAGGGAACAATAGCAGCAGAAACTACAACTACACCAACCAGCATGCACGGACACTTCATATATGGCAGGGAAATACAGTATCTTATTTAATCCTAGGAAAGATTTCATCATGTAGGGAATCTTTCACAGATAATGAAATAGAAGCTTAGAAACATCCCTAAACAAGTCAATTAAGTGAAGGAACCTGGATTCAAATCAAACTGGAAACCCTGGGTTGTATGCAGTTGTGCTCTGCTGCCTCTCATAACACTCTACGTAGTATGAATGATCAACAGTAATTGTTATTCACTGACCCTTGATGCATACATCTCGGTGCAAAAAACTATTTCATTACCACCAGCATCATTTCCGAATATAAGCTATATAAGGAGCTGCGGCCTGCATTCATCTCCTCTTTCTCAAAAACAAACTTCACGAAAGCAGGGCTCACGTCTGTTTCGTCCACTGGTGTTATCCGCAATCTCCAGAGCAACGCACAGCTTAGTGGACATTTAATATATACAGATGGGAAGCAGAACACATATAGAAAGAAAAAAATAAGACAAGATAGATGGCAGAGTCAGATGAGGAGCTAAGGGTGGGGCAGTTAGTAAAGCAGCATCAAGGTGATAAATTAAAGCTTGATCTTGAATAAAAGGCAGGACTTAAGATTCAAGAGGCTGTGAGGCCTGGCCTGTGGTGGCGCAGTGGATAGAGTGCCCGCCCACCTGGAATGCTGAGGTTGCCGGTTTGAAATTCTGGGCTTGCTGGTTCAAGGCGCATATGACCAGCAACCAATGAACAGCTAGAGTGAGGCAACTACTTTTTGTCCTCCCCTCCACTTGTAAATTCAGTAAATAAAATCTTAAAAAAAAAAAAAAAGGCTACAACCATTCTGTAGAGAGGGGCTGACGTGAGAATGTAGGAACAATAGTGGAGCAGACTGCACATGTGGGGAGTCCAGTTTAGGGAGGGCGGGAGACAGGATAGACACCATGCTGCAGAAGGCTGGACTGTCAGAGTAGGGCCTCAACTTGGTCTGGTAGGCACCTGAAGGCCTCCAAAGATTTCAGGAAAAAAATTCAATATTTTAAAATGGCTTCCTAGTGCACCCTATTTCTTTAAGAACCAATTTAGAGTGTTTAAAAACTTCTGCCTTTCTCTACTTGGTTTTCTCTTTAGTCAAGAACCAATTGTGATAGTTTACTTTTTTTCAAAATGATACCTTTCATCCACTTTTTAAAATTTAGTAGCATACAATTATGCATAGTGTTCCCATAACTTTTCAAAACCTTTTCTCTTATTTTAATTCTCTCATTTTTCTGGCAGAGTTATGTTTATTTTCTCTTCCCCTGACCCCAAACTAAACAGTGTTTTGAACTTAACTAATTTTATTGCTTGCTTTTCATTTTACATAACTTTTTTTCCTGATTTCCTTTGATCTGTTTTTCTTAGCTTTTAAATTTTATTTTATTTAATTTCTTTACTGACCCTTTCCTAACTGCCAGAGATGAAAGCTTAGTTCAGGTGTGACACCAAGGACGCATGCATACTCACCAGATTCAGCATATGCCCTGTCTGTGGCAGACATTACTTATCTACCAAAGGACTGTTTTCCCCCATTGATTTGAAAGAGAGGGAGGAAGAGAGAAAGAGGGGGAGAGACGAGATGGAGGAGAGAGGAAGACAAGGAGAGACAGAGAGAGATAGAGAGAGACTGACAGACAGAAACAGACAGGAAGGGAGAGAGATGAGAAGCATCAACTCATAGTTGCAGCACCTTAGTTGTTCATTGATTGTTTTCTCCTATGTACTTCAACTTGGGGGTTCAAGCTGAGCCAATGACCCCTTACTCAAGCAAGCTTCAAACCAGTGACCTTTGGCTTCAAACCAATGACCTTTGGACTCAAGCCAGCAACTATGGGATCATGTCTATGGTCCCATGCTCAAGCTGGCGACCCGGTGGTCAAGCTGGTGAGCCTACACTCAAGCCAGAATAGCTCGTACCCTAAGCTGGTGATCTTGGGGTTTAGAACCTGGGTCCTCAGAATCCCAGATCAATGCCCTATCTACTGTGCTACCCCCTGATCAGGTTGCATCAAATCTTTAAATCTTTAGATTGCTTTGGGTACTGCAGATGGTTTAATAATGTTAAATTTCTTACAATCCATGAGCACAGAATATCTTTCCATTATTTGTGTCTTCTTCAACTTCTTTCACCAATGTCTTATAGTTTTCAGTGTGTAGATCTTTTGCCTCCTAGGTTAAACTTATTCTGAGGTATTTTATTTTTGATGCAATTATATATGGGATTATTTTTCTTAATTTCTCTTTCTGATAGTGTATAGAAATGCAACTGATTTTTTGTATATTGGGTTTGTATCCTGCAACTTTACTAAATTCATTTATTAGTTCTGACAGGTTTTTTTTTGGGGGGGGAAACTTGAGGGTTTTCTATATATAATTAATGTTATGTGCAAATAGAGACAGTTTTTACTTCTTCCTTTCTAATTTGGATGACTTTTATTTCTTTTTCTTGTCTAAATGCTCTGGCAAGGGCTTCTAGTACCATACTGAATATAAAAAGTGGAGATAATGGGCATCAATGTCATGTTCTGATATGTACAATTCTTTTTTTTGTACAATTCTTATTTCAATATAGTTTGTAATATAATTTTGATCCAAGTTACTTTATCTCTTTTTATTGTAAAGCGGTTGGTGTATGAGGACTACTTATTTTCTACTTTTCAAGGATATCATTGAAATGTTCTAATTTATAAAAATATTCTATCAGAGCTCTACAGGCTATAAAGTTGTATATCTATTAATTTAATCTCATTAATGACATTGTTTAAAACCCTGTCATTATTTTTGGCCTATTTTGCCAATAATGACTACTGTATTCTCGTTTTTGAAAGGTTTGCTCTATATTTTCTCTCATTTTTATCTTTGTATACTTTTTTCTCAGAACTTTGACAGAAATATTTGAGATTTGCCCTTTATTTCACTAATATAATTTTCTAAAGTGACCAATCTCTATTCACTGTGTTCAACCCAATTTTTAATATAGTTATTTCTAATTTCCATGCAATCCTCCCTGACCTCAGACTGCTTGCTCTCTCTATAGAATAGCTTTTTCTAGATGAACTCCCTATTAGATTTTGTCAAGAATATACATAAGCCTGACCTGTGGTGGCGCAGTGGATAAAGCATCAACCTACAATGCTGAGGTGGCCAGTTTGAAACCCTGGGCTTGCTGGGTCAAGGCACATACGAGAAGCAACTACTATAAGTTGATGCTTCCTGCTCTTCCCCTGCCTGCCTTTCTCCTACTCTCTCTCCCTCCTCTCTAAAAAATAATTCAATAAATAAAATCTTAAAAGAAAAGAATATACATTAGGAATTTTCTAAAACTTTTCTTTTTTGCTTAAACTTATTTCAGAGGTTGGCAGCTCCTTTGAGTCTTCTCCATGGGGCTTACCTTTACGCTGTACTATCAACACCCAGGACTCAAGATTTTAAAATACGTTTTTATTCCTCTTCAGAAAGGAAAGTCTAAGTTTAAGGACTTATGACCACGGAGGAATGGATACAGATTCTATCAAACACTGGGGTAAGTTCCTGTATCTTTTAAAAAGGGATTTTCACAGTCAGAATAGAAGAAAGGGAAGTGAGAGATGGGAAATACCTGGCAGTTATGTTACCATTTTAACAACTTTGTTAGGAAACGGGAGGCAGAAATGAAAAGTTGGATTTCGGTTTAAATCACACATATGAACCACCAAAGGAAGACCCATCACCCCATTTCTTCTCCCTGCCGGACCACACACACCCCAATGTAACTTTTGGTTAGGGGTGGTTATCGTCGTACCCAGTTCTCTGAGTGCCACCACTGACTGAGGTCCAAGTGCAGATGGTTGGTAGAGGAGAGAGTCTAAGTGGCAGACTCCTTGACTGGCCCCCATCTCGCTACCCCCAGCGCCGACCCTCAGAGTGAGAGGGCATTCTCTGGGGTATTCCAGGTCTGTCACTGAGTCCTAGAAGGTAGGATATAAAAGCCCTCAATGCTGTTCTTCACTCTAATCCTCCTACATCTAACAGAAATTACCCCCCACACCTCAGCATAAGAGTGACACTCATTCTCCCCCCCCCCCCGCTGAGTTTTTTATTGGCCTTGTAAGTGGGAAAACTGGTGCGAAAGGGGAAGAATGTAAACTCGTAAGTGCTTACATTGCACTTTCTCAAAGGCAGTATTTTAGGATGATTAATCTGCCACTTGCTGCATAGAATGAATCTGAATAGTGGGTGGGTCCTTTGAAGTGAGTGGTCTACTGGGAAGAGCGTGGGGTTAGCACAATAGCTGAGGGGGTTCCAGTCCGGGCTCTGCCACATTCACAGCCACACCCTACGCCTCTGTTCCCTTACAGTCCAGCACTACATATCTATGATTATTGTGATAGTGTGATTTATGGTAAGAAATACACTTTTGGTCTTCCTCCTGTTTCTGGCTCATAGCTTACCAAACTCTTGGAATTTCCTAAGTGTTAAGAGTGATAAAGGTGTCTTTTGCTCTATTATTGAGGTGGCTTTGGAATCACCTAAAAATGGGGGCTAGATGCCAGGAGAACCAACCATGTAATTAAAGGGCTGGAGCTTTCAGTTGATTCAATCACTAATTGGCCAATGATTAATCAATCATGCCTATGTAATTCAAGGCTCCATAGAACCCTAAGATAATGAGGTTCGGAGAACTTCCAGGCTAGTGCACACATGGAGCTGTGGGCAACGCAGTGCCATGGGGACAGCTGGCAGCTCTGCGCCCTTATCCTACACATCTCTTCCATCTGGCTGCTCCTGAGCTGCATCCTTCCATAATAAGCATGTTTCTCGCAGTTCTGTGAGCCATTCCAGCATGTCAGTCAAACCCAAAGAGTAGGTTTTCGGAATCTCTCATCTGTGGCCAATAGGTCAGAAGTACAGTAACAACCTGGATTTGCATTGGCATTCGGAGTTGGAAGGGGAACTTGTAATCTATCGCTGGGGGTCAGAAGCACAGGTTACAAGTCTGGCTTTGTGACTGGCATCTGAACGTATGTATGTGTGTGCACACGCATGTGTGTGCATGCAGTCTTATAGGACTGAACCCTTAAGCTGTGGAATCTGATGCTAACTCCTGGTAGACAGAGTCAGAATTGGGATTCTTGGACACCCGGATGGTATCTGAGACTTACTTGTTCATGTGAAGGGACACCTCCCCTTCCTCTGCCCACACTGGAATTGGGTCCAGGAATTTTTTATTTTAATTTTAACTTAACTTATTGATATTTAGGGAGAGAAAGAAACATCATGTATTGTTTGATGTATTCATTGGTTGATTCTTGTATGTGCTCTGACTAGGGAATCAAACCCTCAACCTTGGTGTATCGGAATGATGCTCTAATCAACTGAGTTACCAGGCAAGGCCAGCAACCCTTATAAAAAAAAAAGTATATTTTTTGGAAATGCATAATTTAGAGAATCCTATACTTAAGGATGGATATGCCATAGAGTCAATCATATTTCTTAAAACTACAAATGAGAAAAGGCTGAAAAGTTGAAAGAGATGGTTAACCTACAATATGACACCTATGCTCATATCAAGAACCTACTTCTGGACCATCGTAAATCCCTATCACTTTGCCTCATTTTAAAGAATCGTATGTTAAAAAGATACTGCTTTTTTTTTTAAACCTGACCCTTACTTTTATATTTTCCTGACATTAGTTTCTGAGCATCTTTCATCATATTTCTGACATCACCCAATGCTCGGGTCAGCTTAGCTGGCATTTGGTTGTACTGCGCCGCTGAGCTCCGACGGCCATCCTCCCTAATGCCCAGAAGCTTGTAAGGAACACCCCTGTTCTGCGTGCTGAGACCAAACAAGAGTTACCTTCCATCCCCAGAAGTCACCCTGAAGAAGTTCCAAAACCTGGGGAAGGGGAAGGAAAATTAATCCCAGCTGTTTAAAGAAAAGCACCTTGGTTAAGTGTGATGCTTCTTACCGTCTTCTTTCATCAGAGGAGTCCCAAGGTACGACAGCTCTGACCCTGCCTTTCCAAGGCATCTCTAGTCTATGAGTGTTGCCCAGGTCCCTGGCAAACTTGAAGTGCTCAGGTTTCTCTCTCCCTATTTCCTGGAGAGAGCTAACACTTCAGGCTCTGCGGGAAAGGTCATTTACGAGGAAGAGACAATTCGTATGCATGTCGTTGTTCACAGGCTGTCACACTACTTAGTTCAGCTAACCGTCTGGAAGAAATACCTCAAATAGTTTTGAAAGGAGGATGTGAAGTGGGTACTAACTTATGAAGTGTTGCAGACATTAGAGGAAAATCAAGGCAGGCTATTGGCACTATAGAAAAGGTTAAAAACAGTCTCCACCAGTCTCTCCACAGAATTGACAAATGCCAGTTAGCTAAAGGAGATGTAAGTGTACGAACTTGAGAACGTTGACAAAGAACTGCTGGGCCAAAAAGGGATGCTGAGAATGGCTGGGAAGCATCAGGATTAAAAAACAAATGTGCTCATAAAAAAGCTTTCAACGGAACAGACAGAAAACAAGCTATTTTGGGTAATTATTCAGTGGGGACAGTGGTTTTGTTTTACAGATGGGAAACTGAAACCTTTAGAGGGAAAGTGACCTGAATATTATCATAAAGAAACAGGACTCCACTGTTCTGATCCTCAACTCCCTTTGCACCAAAATCCAAACGACATTCCATCTTTTATGTTCTATTGTTCTCTAAAATCAACCGTCTAGGATGTGGAAACTTTGATGCTCTTGGAAATTGCTTCTATATTTGTGTAATGCCAACTTCTGTGCTAAGAGAATTTTGAAGTTCAACCCCAAAACACAGGGCTTGGCATGGTCAAAAGCTCATTATAACTTCTCATTAGTTGTGTCTCCTGGGGCAACTATGGCATTCCTGAGTGTGACTCAGTATCACCAGTCACAACGGAGGGCTCCTGATTAGTCCACACTGAGCTGAAGTAAAGGCTGCAACGAGCTTTGAGCCAATGAAGTAAAACAGCTAGGATGAAGAAAGCAAACAAAGATAGACGAAAATGTCATGAATTGCCCTCTCAGCGTTACCTATAATACCTAACACTTACTTTATACATGTTAGGTGCCAGGCATTGTGTCCTTGGCACCCATTCATTCATTTATTTTGCCCAATAACCCTCTAAGGCAGGTACTATTATTATCTCTCTTTTAAAATAGAAAACTGAGCCACAAAGACGTTAAGCAACGTGCTATGCTAGCCAGACACGCGAATTACTTTAGAATAAGAACCTATCAATGGATACTGAGCATCCCGACTTCAAAAGCCTTGAAAGGTTTCTCTAGGTTAAAAATAACTCATTAATCCAAGTAAAGTATGGAGTTCAGTGCCTATAATGCACCAACGACAGCTTCTTAGTATGGTATGTTCTTCAAATGTACCATAGCTATAGAAGACGTTTACAGTGGGGAAAACTGGGTATCTTTTATGTGTACTATCTTCAAGCCTTTTCTATAAATCTAAATTTATTCTAAAATAAAAAGGTTATTTAAAAAAATATTTTATCTGGATTCTTCATAACGGGAATTTTTCATTGAGTCAATATAGATAAAAACAATGTTTTTCTTTTTCCTAAAAATCAGAACACTGAAAACGGGGCCCTCACAACACCGTACATTTTACATGTATAAAAGAACGTTAAGGTCTCCATTAGTGCTAACTTATTTAGCTTCAGAGACTTGTGCTAGAGTTTTAAAGGCAAATTGGAAACTATTTCCTGGAACAACGCCTCACAGCATGCCTTTTGATTCTTGGATTATATTTCTTAAATACTGAAGAAATCTGCTTTTTCCCCCCTTCTGTGCATTTTTGGTGCTGAGCTGTTTCCGGTTTTCCCACACTCCTGCCTGTCAGAGAGGAGAAACCACAAAAATGTAGCAAAGCAAAGTCCGTCCACAGAGCTGCAGTCCCACCTCGGAAGGCTGAAGAGTTCTCTCACCAGCAGCGAGTTGAGGGCAGGGTATGGTATTCTCCAATGCCCAGCCCTGCTGCCTGCTGACCGAGCCTACCTCTCTACCAGCAGGCCAGCTAGCCACACAGGCCACCACGGGCCAGGTCGGGGTACAGGCAGTAATCAGAGAATCCACAAACAGGAAGCACACCTGCAAATTCAACATTCGCATCCGACTCACTCATTTTCCTACCTAGCTGTGGGCTTCTCAAACTGGTGAAGGACAGAGTGGTTCAGGATGCTGGTGCTGGCGCTCATTTCATGTACTGGACAGGTATTAACTCTGACAGTATTTTCCAACTGTCCTAGGAAGCAGATGTGCTTTCTACCCCTGCTTCACAAGTGAGGAAACTAAGGCCGGGAGATTAATAACCTGTAACCTGCCGAAGGCCTCAAGGCAGTGAAGTGTGGAGCGGGGATGGAAATCCAGCAGTTGGGCTCCAGAGGGGTCGCCCTGAAGGTTTTGCCTCTCCCCTTTCTAAGGTGAGGGGCCGACCAGCTTCCTTCCTATTGCACTGCTGGCTTTCCCACTGCCCTTCCCTACGGCCCCAGAGTTCTGCAAAGTGATTACAATGCCAATTATTCCCAGACCAGTGCTTGGCACTTAGTAGGCACTGAATAAATATTTGTTGGATAGATGAATAATGGTAGCAATATAATTAAAACAGTCACAAGGGAATGTTTGCAACCCAAATTCAGAATTTGATTCACTGTGCAAAGGGAGAAAAACAGTAACCGTTTTTGCAACATCTTAGGATTCTTTCTTACAACTGGATTTGGTTTCGCAAAGGACAAATGAATGAGGAGCCGGGGAGCTGTAAAGAGAACAGCAGAAATACACAAATGTCCTCTAGGTGTTTACACAACAGGGAAGGCCTGCCTGCCTCTTCCAAACATCTTGGAAAAGTTCCCCAGTTTTAAATGGAGAAGGGCTGTCAGAACCAACAGCCCTTTAGCAGTCCACCTCTGGGTCACTAGCTAAAAAATGGCAGGAGGTAGAGGAAGGATGTGACCCACACAAATGTGATGGAGGAGTGAAATGTGTTTTTTTGAGATAAAACAGACAGACTACCAACAGTACTGGAGGGAATCAACGCTGCCAGCCTGAAGCTGGCTCTAGGGTTATTGACTCTAGGCTGTTCACTAAGAAACAAGACTCAGAGAGAGACTCTGACCCTCCCTCTTTCCTGCTTTGGGAACTGAGCCTTGGCTCAAGGACCTTGAGACTCCTTACCCTGGAAGGAAGACTCCCCATCCCCACTCCCCACCTGCCGGCTAGATACCTGCTGTGACCACTGTTTCTGAGCTGCCTGGCAAGAATTTTCCTGTCACCTATGTCCCCTCCACCTCGACTCTCTGGAAATCACCCATCCTTATTTCGGAAATCTAAGACTCCCATAATCCCCCTCACTCTTTCCTTTGTCAACATGTCTTATACACCCAATGTTCTTCACTCTCTTTGGAATTTTCATGCATATGTGAATTCCCTGCGTGCATGTATTAAAACCTTGATTTTTATCCTGTTAATCGATGTCTGTTATTAACCCAGCCAGAAGAACTTAAAAGGTGGGAGAAGAATTAATATTTTTTTAGACCCCATAGTATCAAGAACGTGGCCACACAGAGCCTGCTGACTAATGTCACGGAAGTTAATCTTCCCAATAAACCCCACTCCTGTCCCTAGTCAAGTGCCTAAAAGTGAACAAAGAAACAAGGGAAGGAGGTAGGGTATTGATTTTTCCATGAAATTCTATAGTCTGACTCTGTAGAATGACCAAGAGAAGAATACCTCCAGGAGGATTTCATTTCATTTCCTTTCTCCAAGCCCACAGTTCAGCACTGTTACCTGGTGCACTGTCGGCGCGTTCTGATTGGAGCTCCTGCCAGAGGCTGTGAGCTGGTTAGCATCCACCCTCACCCCGCTGGTAGTAGCAGCTCTCTCCCAATCCCTGGGAACCTAAAAGCAGTGCCTGCCCCTCCCACGGGGTAAGCAAGAGAGCAAACTCAGGCAGTGCCAGTAGCTCCCCCCCCCAGGCCAGTCTCGTCTGGAGCCAGAGCTGAGAGCCAGAGCTGCCTTTATCACCCATCGGGTGTACTCCTTTTCAGCAATTCAATACAAACTGTCTTGAAGATGCGTAAGTAAAGAGTACTATTAGCACAGAATTGATATAACTCCAAAGACTGCTGAAAACTTACTTGGAAGCCCTCTGGGATGTTGCCTTTCTGAGGACTTGTCTGTGATTGGATGGGGGTTTGGGGACCAGGGAGGAGGAAGAAGTCGGAGGTGGCACCACTTTTTGTGGCAGAGTGGTTGGCTTCTGGCCAGTTGCAGTTGCTGTGGCACTTGAAATTTTGCAGGCTGCACCATTATTCATCACCCATAAATTGGAGCTTGGTAGTGTGTGACTGCCAAAGATCGCCTATAAGAAAGAGAAGAAACAGTGATCTGTGATGAGGCCCCTTACAGTCCATTTGCTATAAGTGAACGAGTGGTTTGTAATCCTTTAGTGAGACAAAAGGAAAAGGAAAACTGTCAAAATTAAGTAATTTGGGGGGAAAACCTTCCTCGTAATGCCAGTGCAGGCCAAGACCCAGAGAAGGGAAATCTCCTGAAGCAGAGCTGAGATGGTCTTGTGAAAAGTACCTGGGCAAGGAATCAGGGCATCTGGGTTCTGCACACGGGTCCACATGCATGAATTAGAAAAGCATTTGCTCTCTCAAGTCTTAGTTTCCTTCATGGTTAAATTCAACAGCTATTTAACAAATGTCTCCTACTGGGGCTCAAATATTAGCAGCGTATCGCCTAACAAAAGGGGCTCAAAGCTGGACCCAGTCACGGAGCGCTGCACTCCTCTAGAAGGTCTGCCCCTGCGGAAGGGAGTAAGTCGGCACGGTTAAGGCACAGGGGAGGAACCAGAACGGAGAAAGAACGCTGGAACAGGCACCTAGAGCCCGCCACACGTGGTCTGAGGGCTACTGGTAGAATTCTGGCCACCTTGTTGACCTAACATTAGATGTACATTTTTTTTTAACTTAAAAAAACTTTTTTTTATTGATTGATTTTAGTGAGAGAGATAGACTGCATTATCAATATTTTTTACCTTTATTTTTTAAGGTAAAAAGGAGGAACTGAGTAGCTTTAGCGAAATGTTAACCAACCCTTCGATACTCATGCGTGGGAATGTCCCATTTCAGGGAAATGTGTGTACCGGTACTGGGTGAGGCAAATACGAGGGGGACCCAGGGGTCGTGCATGCAGTGAATGTGTTTCAGAGACCTGACAAACAACAAAATTATTTCAGAGGTGGAGGATTGCAGCACTTTTAAGAGAACCAGTGTGAGATTGTTCCATGTCTCTGCAAGCAACCCACAAGAGTTCACTCAACTCACTTCCATCTCTGAACCAAAGAAGGGAAACAAAGAAAGTTGAGTCTGTGGGCAAAGCCAGGAGTGCAGCTCTGTGGAGTATGGCAGGTTTTCAGATGGTCCAAGAGGGTCCAGGAGCCCTGCTTCTGCTCCAGCAAGCCTTCTGGGGACAAGTAATCAGAGGGAGCAACAGGGGGCCAGGCTGTGGCACTGGCTCTAAGACAAGCCCATTCCCCTCAACCACTGCTGCCACAGCTGACAGTGGACAGCCTGACAGCCTGAGGGAGAGACCCAATGGAGAGGAAGGAGGGAGGCAGGAGTGGACCACTCTGGCTTCTACTTTCACCACTATATCCCAGTAATTGAGCTCAGATGTGAAGAGTGCTGAGAGATACTCCACTCAGGATGGGGAAGAGACCAGGAATCAGTATGAGGGCTGAAGAGTCCTACTGTCCCACAGACTGTTTCTCTGGATAGCAGAGGAGGAAAAGCCATTGTTAGTAAAAAGATCTTGGAAATAAAAATATTCTTTATTGAGTTAGATTTTTTCATGTTGTTTGGGAACTGTTATTAGTAATAATATCTATATGTTGCTGTGGTAGCAATCACATTTTCAAATTCAATGATTTTTTCTTCATTAATTTCAATTTTTAGTTTTTTAAATATTAAAACAATTGGATCAAAGACCTAAATATAACATCTGAAACAATAAATTACATATAAGAAAACATAGGTACTAAACTCATGGATATTGGCCATAGAGAACATTTTATGAATTTGACCCCAAAGGCAAGGGAAGTAAAGGCAAAGATAAATGAATGGGACCACAGCAGACTAAGAAGCTTTTACACAGCAAGAGAAACTGACAACAAAACAAACAGACAGCTAACTAAATGGGAGATGGTATTTTCAAACAACAGCTCAGATAAGGGCCTAATATCGAAAATATATAAAGAACTCACAAAACTCAACAACAAACGAGCAAACAACCCAATAAAAAAATGGGTAGAGAACATGAACAGACACTTCTCCCAAGAAGAAATACAATTGGCCAACAGATATATGAAAAGATGCTCATCTTCACTAGCTATTAGAGAAATGTAAATCAAAACTACAATGAGATACCACCTCACACCTGTTAGATTAGCTATTATCAACAAGACAGGTAATAACAAGGATTGAAGAGGCTGCAGAGAAAAAGGAACCCTCATTCACTGTTGGTGGGAATGTAAAGTAGTACAACCATTATGCAAAGAAAGTATGGTGGTTCCTCAAAAAATTAAAAATAGAACTACCATATGACCTAGCAAGCCCTCTACTGGGTATATGGGCTTGCTAGGTCATATGGTAGTTCTACTGGGTATATACCCCCAAAACTCAAAAACACTGGTACATAAAGACACATGCAGCCCCATGTTCATTGCAACATTTTTCACAGTGGCCAAGACATGGAAACAACTGAAATGCCCTTCAATAGATGACTAGATAAAGAAGATGTGGTACATATATACTATGGAATACTACTCAGCCATAAGAAATGATGACATAGGATTATTTACGACAGCGTGGATGGACCTTGAGAACATTATACTGAGTGAAATACGTAAATCAGAAAAAACTAAGAACTGCATGATTCCATACATAGGTGGGACACAAAATTGAAACTCATGGAAATGGATAACGGTGCAGTGATTATCAGGAGGAGGAGAAAGGAGGAGAGGGGAGGGACATAAAGAGAAACAAATATAAGGTGATGGAGGACGATTTGACTTTGGGTGATGGGTAAACAACATAATTGAATGTCAAAATAATGTGGAGATGTTTTCTCTAAATCTATGTACTCTAGTTGACCAATGTTAAAATTGTCTAAATAAAACAAAATACTAAAAAGTATATATTGAAACAATTTTTATTGACTAATTTATTGATTGATTTTTAGAGAGAGCAAAGGAGAGAGAGAGAGAGCAGAGACACCAATCTGTTTCTGAATATGCCCCAACTGGGCCTCAAACTGGCAACTTCTGTGCATCTGGATGATGCTTTATCTGAGCTTTTGGCTAGGGCTGATTGATTTGAAAGAGAGAGGAAGGAAAAGAGAAAGAGAAGAGAGAGAGAGACAGAAAAACATCAATTTGTTGTTCCACTTATTTATGTACTACTCATTGGTTGATTCTTATATGTGTCCTGACAGGGGATCAAACCCACAACGGTGGTCTATCGGACAATGCTCTAACTAACTGAGCTACCTGGGCAGGGTAAGTTTCTTTATTTAAAATCTTGCTGGGGCATCTAAACACAAAGACTAAATAAGAAGAACGAGCATAGTAAACACAAAAGGAATAAACACAAATCTATATATATGACTATCCACACACAACACAATGTTAATATCTGCATAGAAAAATTATGGAAGATATAAAAAAACTGGTAACTTCATGGGAAACCGGTTAGCTAGACACTGGTGTGGGAGGGAAACTAATTTTTTACTTACTATATATCATTAATATCTTTTTAAACTTTGTACCATCTATATGTAGTTGTGGGTTTTTTTGTTTTTTTTTTTAATATCCATTGATTTGAGGGGGAGGGTAGAGAGAGAGAAGCATTCAACTCATTGTTCCACTTAGTTGTTCCAGGAGAAGCGACCATCTGTTTATCTCTCTCTCCTCTCTCTCTTACTTCTCTCTTACTCTTCCCCTCCTGCAGCCATGGCTCGAATGGTTTGAGCAAGTTGGCTCCAAGCGCTGAGGATGGCTCCATGGCCTTGCCTTAGGCACTAAAATAGCTCGGTTGCTGAGCAATGAAGCAGCAGATCCAGATGGGCAGAGCATCACCCAGAAGGGGGCTTGCCAGAAGGATCCCAGTTGGGGCACATGTGGGAGTCTGTCTCTGCCTCCCACCATACATAGGTGGGACATAAAAGAGACTAAGAGACATGGACATGAGTGTGGTGGTTACCAGGGGGAGGTGGGGGAGGGAGGAGAGGGAAGGAGAGGGGGGAGGGGAGGGGCACAAAGAAAACCAGATAGAAGGTGACAGAGGACAATTTGACTTTGGTTGATGGGTATGCAACATAACTGAATGACAAGATAACCTGGAGATGTCTTCTTTGAACATATGTACCCTGATTTATTAATGTCACCCCATTAAAATTAATGAAAAAAAGTTAAAAGGAAAGTGAGTTCTAATAATATTTAAGTATGTAACAAACAAGTTGAAGTATCCAAATGAAGTTCAAGTTTCAACCAGCTGGGTAGAAGACTGGCCATTACCACAGGTTGAAAAAGAAACTGACTGTTTAACATTTACGGCTACGAAACAGATGAGGTCATCAGTGAAAGACAGGGTCTCTGGTAAAGGGGAAAAAGCAAGGCTTTGCAGTCAGACGCTGCCTAGGCTCAAATGAAAGCTCAGTCATAGATAACAAAGGGTGACCTTTTCAAGTGACTTAACCTCTCCAAGCTTCAGCTTCCTCAAAAGCAATAATAATTACCTTGTTGAACTGTTGGGGATTAAATAAATATCACATAAGCATATCGAGCCCAGGCATTCAATAAAGATTTCTTGAAATAATTTAAAGTACCAGGTATACACAGCAGACACTCCATAAATGTCCTAGTCCTTCTCAAACCTCCGCCTCAGCTTACTGAGGACTGAAGCGCAGGAGGATGTGCGAGTCTGCCTCCAGCTGTAACGATGTGTGAATGGTAGTGGCTTATGTACTCTACCAGCCTTACGACGACGCTCACTAGCTGTGAAACAAAACTCTAAAAATGAAAACATATGTTTAGGTTCCCAGATCATATTTGCTCAATTCTCTCTGGCAGAAATGATCTTTTCCTCTTTTGAACGCTTATAAAAATTTATTTGTATGTATCTTATCACATTTAGCACATTCTACCTTGTATTACAGCCACTTATGTAT
The DNA here is from genome assembly GCA_037038555.1 of Rhynchonycteris naso. NCBI lineage: Eukaryota > Metazoa > Chordata > Mammalia > Chiroptera > Emballonuridae > Rhynchonycteris > Rhynchonycteris naso. The sequence goes on from CM072999.1 coordinate 24,949,452, forward strand.
GTATTTTTTCTCTGTCTGGACAATACACAGTGGAAATGGTTGGATTTATGCCTGATTATGCTTTGTTTCACCTACAGTGCCTAGAATGACTTACTTGTGCAGAGAAGGTGCTTAAGAAACATTTACTACATAAAGAAGAACAAACAAACAAAAAACCCTCACTTTATAACAACTATTCATTTTTTTAGCAACAATAAGTTGCTATATAAGAGAATAGGCACATCTGTTTACACAGAAATGTAATCTTATAACAGGACCATTCTCTGGACTTTGAATGGTGCCTAGCATGTTACTTATATTCAAGTCACACTCAGCCACAAATGTTAAGTAAGCTCTCTGTAGATCCCCTCAAAAATAAATTCCCCTTCCTAGAGGCATCCTTTGTGGCAGGCCCTTCCACATCGATGGCCTGTAGTAGTAAGATCAGTCTTTACCTCAAACAACAACATAAAGTAAGTCAGGAGCCCTTACTACTTAGGACACTCCCCTTACCTCTCACTTCACCCTTTCTTTCTAATAACCCTACCTTGATTTTGTTTGGGTAATATGTGTCCAGCTAAAAAACTGGACACAATCTCTCCTGTACTTAGAAATAACAGTTCTGAAATAGAAAGTTTCCAGGTGTGGTTTTAGGGAAAGCTCTTTAAGGGGGATAGACAGGGCAGGTACACAAACTCTGCCCTTCACTGTTCTTCTTACCCAGAACTTGATACCTAGCCAGAGGTGGACAGGCATCGGGGGGAAGTTACTTGCTAAGGATACAGACAGAAGGAACATGGGCTCCTGACAAGCACCATGGAATCCGGGTGAGGTTATCTCTAGATTTTTGACTATATGGAAGAACAAAATACATCTCTAACTTACTGAAGCCGTTGGGAGAGGATGGGGGAGAGGGTTCTGTTATACTGCGACCAAGTGGAATTCTAAGTGAGCTGAGAAATAATTCTCAATCTACTAGAGTCAAGCTTGTTTAAGTCTCAATACAACCTAACTGTACTGCATCTTAAAAAGGCAGATACTCTAAAAAAAAAAAAAAGGCAGATACTCTTTCCAAGTAAAAAGCTTCTAGCTTCTGACTTGTTTGGTGAGGATAATGAAATGATTACAATTCTATACCATACCAAATTCCAGAAAGTCAGCAATGTGGACAAGTCCCCAGGTGTTTCATCAAAGCCAAGTCTAAGTGAGATGAGATTAAAGCTATCAAATATGATAAGAAACCCTGGCAAATACCCAGGCAATGTGAAAAGCAAACATATAAATGAATATATTTAGACTTGGGCAGAAGTCAACCCTCTCAGGTCCCCACAGCCTCTATTAACCCCAATCCTTAAACTCTACCAACGCCAGAGCATGTGAACTGTTTTGCCTTGACAGTCATTCATAAACGGACAGAAAAAATATATAAAGTTCTCTCTGTATAATTTCTAAGAAATGTGAGGTTTGAACATACAATATTAGCACTCTGTACTTGTGGGTTAAGAGCCCAGGGATGGGGGCCGCACTGTCATCAGTCAATGTCCTGGGAATGGGAGAGTTGTGTAAGCACTGGCCCCCACTCAAGACCTGGTCATCATATACAAGACTTTTGCTTCTTTATTGGGTGTGGGAAACAGCCATGCTTCAGCAGGGAGACTCAGAGAAAACCACAGTTTGAGGGTTGGCGTTGCCCCAGGCAAAAGACTGGAAAGGCCCTCCTTCTCCCACAACAGAAGGGTAGTCGTGGGTGGGAAGGAGGAATTTCTGATAGACAGAACACAGACTGCAACTTGGAAGGTTATGGGGAAGCAAGATCTGGGCTCTCTTACTAGAAAGATAATATTGTACAGAGATTAAGTTCTGGGAGGTTTCTTTTTTTCTTAAATTCCTTCCAGAAAAATACTTCTTTTATTCTTTACTTAGGCTTCTTGGTGATGGAGCAGCAGAGCTAGATGGTTCTTTGCAGTAAAATAACTCTCTAAATTCACTCTTTGAAAATTAAGGGGGATAGAGTTAAGCCGATGTTAATCTTCTACTTATATGAGTTAATGTCTCTTTGTATCCCCTCAGACCCCTTCCTAAATGTTTATTTTATTGACTTTATAGAGAGAAAAGGAGAGAGCAGGAGAGACAGGAACATCTGTTCCTGTATGTGCCCTGACCGGGAATTGAACCAGCAGCCTCAGTGCTTTGGGATGATGCTCTAACCAACTGAGCTGTCCGGCCAGGGCTCTTTGTGCCCCTTTTATTCTGAGTTCAGGAGAGCAGACATTTCTGGGCATTATTCTCCTCACATGCGACTTTATCCTAACTTGGATGCAGTTCTAACTATACAGAATACAAAGCCACTTCCAGCATGTTCTCTCCGCAGCTCAAGTCCTGGGCCGGTGTATCTTTCTAGGCATGTAAGACACGAATACTCGCCTTAGTACAGCCAGGCCCAGAGCCCCTCAACGAACACATTATGTCCTCCGTGCAACCATATGATGCTGTTAAAAAGCCCAGGGCCGAGGTGAGGGTGAAGGTGGCTGTTTCTATTTGGCAAAAGCAAGCTTCCAAAAGGCCTTTGTCTCATACTGTATGGAGTTCTTGGCTGTCTTCCATTCACAATGTTTGTCAGCTGGGACAAGACTGAAGGCTGAGCAAGGGAAACAGAGCACAACTCTGGTGCTGCTACAAGGCCCTGGGCAGTGCTACATCCCCGATAGGGATGGGGCAGAAACCCCCAAAATGCTACTGTTGACACAGAGAAAGACCAGTGACACAAACATCAGAGACAGGACTTTGAGTCGCCACAGACACTGGAAGTCCTCTGGCACAGTCTTGCATATCTAAAATCAATTAAGAAGCTTCTTCTCCTTCAGCAACTAGGAAAGAAGGCTCTTAACTAGTTCAAATGATCTACTCTAATGGATGCGAATACAGGTTCTCACCTGGACAGAACAACTTAGGAGAAACTATGATTAACCAGCCAAAGGAAACCACTGTGATTCAGACAGTCCCTAAATCAACTATACTTGCTAATATTTGAGCAGCAATGCAGAGCATTAAAAACACATATTCAAATATACTCACAAGCCTCGGACTCCTTTATCTAACCAGACACCAACAGTAGTCTCTGAGTTGTTTTTTCAATAGTGCTGAGACACTTGAACTGATCTTGGGCTGGGTATATTGTTAAATCTACCAATTTTTCCTTCACACTTTGTGAATTTATTATTAACCACAGGGAGGCCTTTTGTACACTAAGACCATTAAAATATCACCCACTAGTAATCAATAAATGTAAATAAAAATGGGATTTAATTTTTTTAACCTATCAGATTCGTTCATTTACTCAACAAACATCATCAAGGATCCATTATGTGGCAAGTATTTTCCTAAGAACTGGGGATCCAGGAATAAAGAAAGCAGAAAAAAGTCCTTCCTTGTAACATTTACATTCAATTGGGTCTAGATGAGCTATAAACAAGATTAAGTAAACAAGAATAAGTAAACAACGTAAGATATTAGAACAGCGATTTTTAACTGGTGTGCTGCAAGAATTTTTAAAATATGCAGTACCTATTTAGTCAGGGGCACTGACCCTTTATCCCTTAGATTATCAATTTAAAAAATGACAACAGCCAACACAATAGCTGTCTGGTGTGAACAAATCAAAATTACACTTATTTTATTTAATTTTTGTCAGACCAGCAAAAATGTGATATATTTTTGGTGTGCTGCAGAGTTTTAGTAATTTAATGTGTGCCGTGAGGTGGAAAAGGTTCGAAAGCCACTCAACCAGAGAAGTGCTATTAAGGCAGAGGACAGGGTATGCTGGAGGGTGGGACAGGTGGCACTTTAAATAGCATCTCCAGGGAAGGTCTTCCTCATGAGTCATAGAACTGTGTTGAGAACAGTGTTGTGATAAAAAAAATCATGTTCTCTGTATCTTTTAACATATGCTGGATCATTTCCATAAAATCATTTCCTTGAAGAGAAATAGCTGGATCAGAAGATGGCAGCTTCGTTTATTTTAAATCCTTTTTTATATCTATTCTCAAATCGCCTCCTGTCAAGGTTGTTCAAGTTACATTTTCATCAGTATGTTCGAGCACAATTTCCTCATCTTTCCTTGGTTACTAAGGAAACAGTATGTGTCCCATGAAAAGGTGGCTCATAATTTGATGCTAACACTGTTTCCTTTCCTTTTATGTCTATAAGGCATCTATGCCTTTGGACAAACATGCGACAATCACCACAGACACTCGGTTTATCACATTCCTTACTCTCTCTACTCTTCTCACATCTCTCTCTCTAGCAATTGTGAACAAATTAAACTGCATATTTTTTATTGTCTAAATAAGCAAATAGCAGTAAAAAGATAGTTAAAAAATACTTTATGAACCTTGAATTTCTCCTAAAACTTCATCTTTAATATAATTTTCACTAATTTTTGCTTCTGGCACAGAAGGTTTAACTAAAACCCCCAAGATGAATTATAACAACATGTATATTTAAGGTCATAAGTAATATATAGTAGAAGAGATATTTTCACACATGCTTATTGAAGATTTATTCATAATAGTTAAGATGTAGAAGCAATCTAAATGCCCAATGATATATGAATGGGTAAACAAAACGTATATACCTACAATAGAAGATAATTCAGTCTTAAAAGAAGAAATCCTGTCATATACAACAAGATGTTTGAAGCTTCAGGACATTATGCTAAATGAAATAAGCCAATCACAAAAAGACAAACTTTATATGATTCCAATATATGAAGAATATAAAGTAGTCAAACTCATAAAAACACAAAGTAGAATGGTGGTGGCCAGAGATTAGGGGAGGGGGCTATGGGAAGCTGTTCAATGAGTACAGAGTTGCAGTCATGCAAGATGAATAAATTACAGTGACCTGTTGTACAAGAACTGTGCATATAGTTAATAATACTATACTTACTGTACACACTTAAAAATTAAGAGGGTAAATTTTTAAAAAGATTTTTATTTATTGATTTTAAAGAGAAAAGAGAGAGAGAGAGAAAGAGAGAAAGTAGTGGTGAAGCATTAACTAATAGTTGCTTCTCTTATGTGCCTTGACCAGGCAAGCCCAGGGTTTTGAACCAGCGACCTCAGCATTCCAGATAGATACTCTACCCACTGTGCCACCACAGGCCAGGCAAGAGAGTAAGTCTATTCTATGTATTTTTACCACAATACAACAAAAAGTGATATATAACACTAAGACCAATGAACTTTTTCTGAGCTTTTACCATGGGTCAGCATTGCTCTAAGCGCTTTACACATTACCATTTAATCCTCCCAAGCATTACAGGTGGGTCCTATCCTCATCTCCACGCAGAGTAAGAAACCAAGGTACAAAAGGGTCCGTAACTCGCCCACAATCACACAGCTAATCAGGAGTAAGCTGGGATCTACCCTGCGGCGGAGTCTCATTTCAGAACCCACTCTACGACACTGCCTTCCTTACTCATGCTATGCTGACTCTGTTTTAAAGTAAACTCACTGAAATAAAACCACCCTTCCAAAGAAAGTCTAAAGCAAACCTGGCAGGATGTCCAGTTTTCACCAGATGCATTTAGAAGACAGAGATGACACATTCTTTACTTCCAGAAGGAAAGGTTGAAAAATACTGTAAGCAAATCATCATTACTTATTGTAAAAGTTAAATATGTATGCATGTTTATAAAAAAATAAACTTGAAAAGATCAGCAATGACCCCAGATTGAAAGTTCAACTGGTGAAAAAAAGATAATTTATAGCCTCATTTTCAATGACTTCTTCAGATCAATCCATTATTTGCTAGTAGATCTAGGGAATTACTGATATACATCAGGGCGCTTGTTTCCCTAACACATCTGTGTCTCCCATCTCCTGAATGGTGAAAGGAAATAGACAGGGCAATCTCTAAGTTCCCTTACAACTTTAAATTCAGGGTTTATAGATAATCTAGGTCGTTTCCATCTTCAAATGCACAATTTGTTTTCTCTGGCTCAGAATCTCACGTGGTTGACCCCGTGCATCTTTCACAGACCTTGCCGTCACACGCTCATTAAGCTTTTTCCCCGTGGCTGCATTCATCTGAGGTGGATGGGGTTCTTCATGTATAAACACGAGGTCTTCCCTCATCTCACCAAGCTGCTGCTGTGAGCCTCTCATATGCCACAAACAGAAACAAAGCCCAGGTAACAGAGTGGGGGAGGAAACAAAACTTGTCACCAGGCAGCTATAGCAACACTACATTTTAAGAACATTCAACAAACAAGATTGATTTCAAGCAGCGAGGTGAGTTTGATTCTTTATGCTGACCCTTTCTTTTATACTTGTGTATACGAGTGTGTAGCAGAAGCAGCGGCAGCAGCAATTAAATTGGAACGCCTATGTAATGGGTGACAAATGTATAAAACAAGCAGCGAATGAAGTGTCACTTCTACCAAGGAGAGGGTGGTAGAGGGAAAAAGGGCTTGGGAAGCCCTTTGACCTGGTTTGAATATTATGTCTGCAATTAGCTAGCTGTACAACCTTGCCTAAGTTACTTTGACGTTGTGAGCTTGTTTCCTCATCAGTGAAGTGGAGACGATTCTACCCCTAGCACTCAGGAGGCACTCACTACACACCCATATCCTAGCCCTCACCTTCCTTCAAGAGTCCAGGGCAGTGGTTCTTAACCTGGGTTCTATTGAACCTTAGGGGTTCGATGACTCGGTCTCAGGGGTTCGGAGAAGTCTCTGCCGCGGAGGCCAGAATAAAGTAATACCGTAATTTGTTGTGAGTTCATGCACTTTGTTGGTTTTGTTCTTTGAGCAAGGTGATGTTCATGCACGGCTCATTTTGTGCACCAGTAAGAAAACATATACCTATGTCTTGAATTTGGGGAAAAAAATCATATTTTATTTATCACTAAAGAAGGGTTCGGTGGATGCGCATATAAAACTGGTGGGTTCGGTACCTTGAAAAAGGTTAAGAAGCACTGGTCCAGAGGGATGCTGCTCTAGCAGCAGCTCGGGGAAACAACCTGCGGGAAGCCAGGGACTTCTATTACTATTCGTAATGAATCAGCATCACACACTGATGTCTATACTGTAGTAACACATTAAGAGTTACATTTACAAAGTACTGAAAAAGCAAGCATAATGTTAATCATGCAAAGGTATCATCTGTGGTATCCACATTCGTCGGCACCTGCCACATTTCCTGGTAGTCTTCTCAAAAACGCCTATCATAGAAATAAAATTAAAATAGTATAAACAGTAAAAATAAAAGGACTGAAAGGCCAAACAGTACAATATACAGACAATGCATGATAGAACTGTACACTTGAAACCTACATAATTAACCAATGCCACCCCAATAAATTTAGTAATTTTTTAAAAAATCCAAAGTGGTAATTGAAGAGATAATTCCTGTTGTTAATAACAATCCACATAAGTGCTCTGAATCTCCAAACTTCTAGAACATTGTATCAATTGTACGACCCAGTAGTCCTTGACCCTATTACTGAATGATACAAGCAGTAGAGAAGGTAAAATATAGACATTTCTAAGAGGTTTGAGCCCAGGAAAATCTTCTTAAGACATTTAGGAATCTGTGGTAATTGTGATAATGTCCCGGCCTGAATTTATAGATGTTTAAGTAAACAATTTCTTTTATAACAGTACAGATATATAGGAGGCCAGTTAAGGTAACTCGGTATAACATTTCTATCTCTCCTTTTTTTTTTTTTAGATTTATTCATTTGTAGAGAGAGAAAATGGGGGGAGGACGAGGAAGCATTAACTCCCATCTGTGCCTCGACCAGGCAAGACCAAGCAAGTCCAGGGTTTTGAACTGGTGACTTCGGCATACCAGGTTGATGCTTCATTCACTGCGCCACCGTAGGTCAGGCAGTATAACTTTTCAAATACAGTTTTAGAATGTGAGGATGATCTGGCTGCAACATCTGTCACCCCATTGATTGTCAGGGTTGATTCAGTTGATCTGGCTGGCTAGGTGGGTGTTCCCTTCCTCCCTCACTGCTCCATGTGTGTCCCTCTCAAACCTGCACACTCAGTTGAAGAGGATGACCTTTTCCAATAGAGGAGAGGACCATTCTTTGGTCAAGGGTATATGAGTAGCTGTGCCATCCTGCTAGAAGCTCCAAACAAGCTCTCAACTACAGTTTTATAGGTTTCAATAAGTATTTGTTGAATGCATCAACCGCAGCTTAAATTTTATATACTAATTCATATGGCTACTATGTATCAAATGCATTAGTATATTGTCAGGGAAGTAGAACAGAGCATGACCTCCAAGAGCTGGGATGCTGGAGACTGACACAACCCCGAGAGCCGGGATGCTGGAGACTGACACACCCTCGAGAGCCGGGATGCTGGAGACGGACACACCCACAAGAGCCAGGATGCTGGAGACTGACACACCCCCGAGAGCCGGGATGCTGGAGACTGACACCCCTACAAGAGCCGGGATGCTGGAGACTGACACACCCCCGAGAGCCGGGATGCTGGAGACTGACACCCCTACAAGAGCCAGGATGCTGGAGACTGACACACCCCCGAGAGCCGGGATGCTGGAGACTGACACCCCTACAAGAGCCGGGATGCTGGAAACTGACACACCCCCGAGAGCTGGGATGCTGGAGACTGACACACCCCCGAGAGCCCGGATGCTGGAGACTGACACACCCTCGAGAGCCGGGATGCTGGAGACTGACACACCCCCGAGAGCCGGGATGCTGGAGACTGACACCCCTACAAGAGCCTGGATGCTGGAGACTGACACACCCCCGAGAGCCGGGATGCTGGAGACTGACACCCCCACAAGAGCCGGGATGCTGGAGACTGACACCCCTACAAGAGCCGGGATGCTGGAGACTGACACACTTGGGTTCAAACCCCAGCTCTTCCATCAATACTTCTGTGACCCTGATAAAGTTAAATTAATGATGCTCTGTTTTTTCATCTATAAAATGGGGCTAATAAGAGGGCACTTGTGAGGACTCAATGTAATAACACAAAACTCTGGTTCAGTGCTTTGCACACAGTAATGCCCCGAAGATGACAATGCTCATGATAACTCACAGGTACATACTATCATCTCCGAATTAGAGATATACAAACCAAGGTTCAAAGAAGTTTGAGTGCCTGTCCCTGGTCATGGGCTGAACAGGGCTGAGATTTAAACTGAGGATTATCTGACTCCAAAGCTTGCCCAGTGTGCCTATTTTAAATAACTGAGTGTAGTTTCACATGTATTATTTCACATATTTTCAATGTGTTTGTATGAAGTAAGAAGAGAAGAGTTTGATTTGGCAAAATCTACTGAATCAAATGGTTCTAGGAAAATTCATCATCATCATCATTAACATTACCTAGAAACTACACATTTTATGAGTTTCTGATAAGGGTCAGAAGGAAAAACAAAATAGAACAAAAAACCCAAAGCAAACACAACCAGAAAAACAAAGCAGCAGTAGGTTATGACACTTGAGTCAACCTGTTCCAGAAATTTAAGCACACAGGCCTAGGTTCCTTCCCTTGCACACCCCGCTCCTGTCAAGTCCGCTGTTAGAAAAGCGCAGAAAGACTCCCCTGCACAGCGAGCCCGTCTGCTCGCTATGTGTGCCATGCTGAGGAGCTAGCATGTTATTGCTGGCCGCCTGGAAAAGCCTGGTGCCTGCTGAATTTCTCCTCCTTCCCCCTCCCCCATAACACAAACACACAGCAGCTGAAGGCCTGGAGAAACAGTATTCATTCCACCAGGGGGGCAGAATTTTTCTAGACACATGCAATGAACTTTTAGGAGCAGAATAACAAGACTTGGCTGGGTTTATACGGGAATCCTTTCCGCACCTGTGAGGTTGTGTGGTGCACACACACACACACACACACACACACAACACTAGCAAAAACCTCATTACATATGGCACTCAAGATACTATGAGCACACTGAAAGACCCCTAGATGTGGACACTGAGCTCCCCCACCCCACTCGTTAGAAGAACACTAGGGTCTCTGTTGGGCCTCGGTGAACCAGGGTTAGCCTGCTGAAACTGGCCACGCTGGGCAGGGGAGGTGAGGAGCAGATGCAATGAAAGGATGAGAGGAAGCTAGGATGCCGTTTTCCTGCCTTGAGTTACCTTAACTGGGTTGAAAAGTAAGTCTACGAAAGATGGAAGGCTTTGGGAACCCGTGAGAGATTAAAATCCCCCTCCCCAACTTTGTTGTTAGAAGAAATTTCAGCATTCTGCCTTGGCCATAGAAATGTCCTTAATTTTTCTGCTTTTTGGGCTTTTTTTTCTAGCCTGGATGAGGCAGAGAAGAGTGGGAGGGAAGGAGAGGGGGGTTGGGAGCAGAAGTTTAACAAAGGATCACTTTAACAGAAACTACTGAGTAATCGCTCTCTCCCAGGCCAAGAATAACATCAGCTCAATGGCGGCAATTAGAATCAGGTCAGTCGGGCCTCACAGCCGTGAAGCCCTCCTCACAGACCCCAGCATGGAGGGCTACTCATGCTGATGTCACCAGCAGTCACTGTTGCCCATGAGAGTCCCCTCGACTCAGCTGAAAGGAAAGTTTTTAACCTTCTCCTTCAGGGGCAGGAAGCCAGTGGGAGAAGGAAGGGGGAAGCAGTGAGGGAGACTAGAGAGGAGACGCACAGGGACACATCAACGCGTAACACAGTCATTTGACCATCCCTAGACTAGCGAGATTTTGCTATTTTCCTTACCATTCTGAAACCCATTTTAAATGAGTTAATAATATGTAAAGCACCTGGAATAATGCTTGGACCACAGTAAGTGCTTATTAAATGCCAGCTATTATTATTAAAACAAAGAGCATCTGCCCCATTACTGATCTCTTGTCCACTATGAAACTTGAATCCTGGGAGCAGTGATCACTGAGCACGATGTACCCTGATAAGAAGAACAAGCAAGGAGGCTTTCAAGTTTAGAAAACTTACATATCTGGAGACTGTAGCAGAGGGACTGAGAAAGACAGAAACAAAGTTCCTATAAAAAATGATTGCTGTAATTTTATAAGGGCGACATTAAGCGTTAACACATCCAGTCTCCCTTCCCAAGGACAGAAAACAAATAACAAAGAGAAGATTATTCGAATCTCTTTCCCTCAATGGTTCTCAAAGGGTGACGATACCCAGAAGAGCGGCCTTAGTATCATCTGGGAACTGAGAAACAGTAAATAAGCGTGCCCCGTCACAAATGTGCTGAAACATAAATGGGGTTGGGGAAGCAATTAGTATTTAAAAAAAAATTTTTTTTTAATTAATTTTAACGGGGTGACACCAATAAATCAGGGTACATATGTTCAAAGAAAACATCTCCAGGTTATCTTATCATTCAATTATGTTGCATACCCATCACCCAAAGTTAAATTGTCCTCTGTCACCTTCTATCTGGTTTTCTTTGTGCCCCTCCCCTCTCCCTTCCCTCTCTCTCCTCCCTCCCCCCACCCCATAACCACCACTCTCTTGTCCATGTCTCATAGTCTCACTTTTATGTCCCACCTATGTATGAAATCATGCTGTTCTTAGTTTTTTTCTGATTTACTTATTTCACTCCGTATAATGTTATCAAGGTCCATTCATTTGGTTGTAAATGATCCGATGCCATCATTTCTTATGGCTGAGTAGTATTCCATAGTATATATGTACCCAAAGCTTTTTAATCCACTCGTCCTCTGACGGACACTTGGGCTGTTTCCAGATCTTCGCTACTGTGAACAATGCTGCCACAAACTTGGGGGCGCATTTCTTCTTTTCGAACAGTGCTATGGTGTTCTTAGGGTATATTCCTATAAGTGGGATAGCTGGGTCCCAAAGCAATTTATAAATTCAATGCAATACCAATTAAAATACCAATGACATACTTCAAAGATATAGAACACATATTCCAAAAATTTATATGGAACCAAAAAAGAACACGAACAGCTTCAGCAATCTTAAAAAGAAAAAATAAAGCAGGAGGTATCACTCTTCCGGATATCAAGGTTTACTACAAGGCCATTATATTCAAGACAGCCTGGTACTGGCATAAGAACAGGCACATAGATCAATGGAACAGAATAGAGAACTCAGAAATAAACCCACAGCTTTATGGACAACTGATATTTGACAAAGGAGGAAAGAACATACAGTGGAGTAAAGACAGCCTCTTTAACAAATGGTGTTGGGAAAATTGGACATCTACTTGCAAAAAAATGAAACTAGACCATCAACTTACACCATTTACAAAAACAAACTCAAAAAATGGATAAAAGACTTAAACGTAAGCCGTGAAACCATAAGCATCTTAGAAGAAAACATAGGCAGCAAGCTCTCCGACATCTGTAGCAGCAGTATATTTGCCGATTTATCTCCACGGGCAAATGAAATAAAAGGCAAGATAAACAAATGGGACTATATCAAACTAAAAAGTTTTTGCATAGCTAAAGACAATAAGAACAGAATAAAAAGACAAACCACAAAATGGGAAAACATATTCGACAGCACATCTGATAAGGGGTTAATAACCAAAATTTATAAAGAACTTATAAAACTCAACACCAGGAAGACAAACAATCCAATCAAAAAATGGGCAAACGAAATGAATAGGAATTTCTCCAGAGAGGACATACAGATGGCCAATAGGCATATGAAAAAATGCTTAACATCACTAATCATTAGAGAAAAGCAATTAGTATTTTTAATAGGCTCTCCAAGGGGGCCTGTTGCTCAAAACAAGGGGTCTACAGAAAAGGGCTTGCAGGCCCAAACCATTTTGCTGCCTGTTTTTGTAAATAAAGTTTTACTGGAAAACAGCCATACTCATTCATTTACATATTGTCTATGACTGTTTTCATTCTACCATAGCCGAGTTGAAAGGTTGCCACAGAGGCCCTATCTATAACCTGCAAGGTCAGAAATATGTGCTATCTGGGCATTTACAGAATAAGTTTGCTGACCTCTGACTTAGAACAATGTCTTTTTTAAAAAACTGCTTGGCTTTACCCATCAGTGTGTAAAAGCTCATATTTCAGTTTTGTCTTTTGCCATCACGCTATCAGATGGACTGGATCATGCCTATTTCTTTGTACCTCTCTGTTCCTGGAAACCTTTGCCAATGGCTCTGCATGACTTTCCTCTCCCACGACCATATTATAGACCAGTTTAATTTAGTATTGGTAGATTCAGTACATGAAAATTTCTAGATTTATGAGTGAAGTGCTAGACAGAGATGAAGATCAAAGTTTACTCTGCATGAATGGTTAGAGATGTTCATTTCCAAACTAATACACTGAATCACAGAGTGCCTTCTTGAAATTAATACCTGCAATAAGCTGGCTACCTGAGTGCACAAAAAGGATGGAGAACTTCCCCTGCAAGTAATGAAAGAAAGCCTGCAAGAACTTTCCCAAAACATTTTTAGGAGATCACTATGAAAGGCAGCATCCATGTACACAATATACAGTAATATGACATATAATATGATATGTACTATATGATATGTCATAGTGTAATAAAATATCATTTTTAAAATATAAAGTCACCTTTAATGTCCTATTGCACAAACAGGTCTATCTTGTAGATGAATGCTAGATAAATCAGATTTCAATTCTACCCACTGCTCTCAGTTATATCAATGGCGGTCTACACTTAAATAAAATGAATCCAAAGCATAAGAAGTTCATCAGACAACCTATCTCTATTTTAAAGGTTAATCCAAGGACAGAAATACAGGACATACTGAGAATGCAAACCATGCTTCAATCAACAATTTAGTTGTGATTATAATGGTGAGGTCTAGGTAAATAAGCTAACAATAGAGGCTTAAAATCCAGTAGGGTTTTTTTGTTCCTTTTGTGAAGTGATTTTTGTTTCCTGAAATAAAGTGCCCTAAGTTACTAAATATGATTTTTTTTAAAGTTCTTTAATTTATTGATTTGGGGGGGGAGGGAGAGAAACATCAATTTGTTGTTCCACTTATTTATTGGCTGATTCTTTTTTTTTTTTTTTTGGCTGACTCTTATATGTGCTCTGACCAGGATTGAAACCTCAACCTTGGTGTATCGGGGCAGCACTCTAATCAATTGAGCTACCCAGCCAGGGCCTAAATATCCTTAATGTTAGAAAATCTAATATCTTATTTGCTATGTCAATAGTTATAAACTCTTCAAGCTAATAGAATTTAGTTTCTTTAGCTCTCTCCCACAGTCCCAGAACTTTACCATTCCTCATTTTTTTACCTAAATAAAACTGTGGATTAGAAGAACAGGAAGAAGAAATAAAATTATGTTATAAACATACATAAAATTATGATGAATGATTTTCTGTTCCCTCTCCAGGAGGCACGAGATAACTCCCTTCTTGGGAGTTCTGACTCTTCTCTAAGACAGACATTCTGACAGATTCTAGAAAACATTTTCCATATACTTCATAGTTCAGTGAAACAAAACAAGTATAATCCTCAGTGAAAAAAAAATCCACAAGAATAATAGCACTCCAAATTTTCAAAGGAATGCGAGATGCTGGAAGCTACTCAAAAGAATGAGAAGGATTTATAAGCAGTTTCTAAAAGTGAACATCAGCAAAACTGTGTCTCCTTCTTTAAAACTTCAATGCCCTGAAAGCACCTCTTTTTTATTTAATCACCCACCATTTCAAAGTATGGAAGCGTTAAGAATTATAAGGGACTAACTGTCTAGATACTCACATGAGAAATAAGGCGACATATGATACCTCCACTGTGTAGTATCCGATTAAGTTGGCATTCTCAAGTACTTTGAATGATGTTGGAGTTTAGAATTTAAAGTGTTTTTAAAAATTTACATAGACTAAAAAAAAATCAAAGATATATTTGCAATTGTAAACATGCAAACTGGCTGAAATGCCTCCACTCTCCTAGACTTTCTAAAAAAGAAAATTTCTACCTGACAAAAGGCAGTGTGGCGATCAAAATGAGGTGCTGCATCCCGTATTTTCCAGATAAGTAGTCTAGGTATTTCTCCAGTAAAAACGACCTCACAGCCTGACCAGGCAGTGGCGCAGTGGATGGAGCTTCGGACTGGGATGCAAGGGACCCAGGTTTGAGAACCCGAGGTTGCCAGCTTGAGTGCGGGCTCATTTGGTTTGAGCAAAGCTCACCAATTTGGACCCAAGGTCGCTGGCTTGAGCAAGGGGTTACTCGGTCTGCTGAAGGCCCGTGGTCAAGGCACATATGAGCAAGCAATCAGTGAACAACTAAGGTGCCACAACGAAAAACTGATGATTGATGCTTCTCATCTCTCTCCGTTCCTGTCTGTCTGTCCCTATCTATCCCTCTCCCTGACTCTCTCTGTCCCTGTAAAAAACAAAACAAAAACAAAACAACAAAAACGACCTCATGAACGACTTCACAAATGGCTGCAACTAGAATTTCTCAATTACAATGAGTTAATGTAATGTACAGAGTACATTAATACAATACATAGAGTACCCTATCCCCGAAAAAGATGATCAAGTGATGAATGATACTGAAATAAAGTCTGTCTGAACCTGGACAATGTTGAAGAGGTAGGTAAAGATAGCGCAATGATACTTGTTTCATTCAGAAGAAAAAACTTTGGTAAGTGCTGCCTTCACGTTAAGAGTAAATATTAATTTTGCACTAACTAATGCACACATTTTTATAAGAAAGAGCAAATGACAGGAGATTAAGCTGATAAAAGATATTTCTTCACATAAACAGATATCAGGGAAGCTCATAGAATCAATACTGATTCAGCCCAAAAGAACATGTAACCAAATCTCATAATAATCCTGAACCATAAAAAAACATTTAGCTTTTTATGACCTGTCTTTTCTGTGAAGTCCCCCTTTGCCGGTACCTGGGGCCACATTGACGCACAGTGTGACATACTCAGACAGCTCCCTGCCACGTGGACTCTAAAGGGTTTCTGTCATTTCACAGACTGGAGGAGGGCGTCGACATTTCACTGCATTTCTGAGTTTAGTGGTATATTTTTGTATACATACGTTGTTTTGAGTACAAACTATCAAACCAGAAGACCAACAAATTAACTTAGGACCATTTCCTACAAGAACTGGAAAGCAACCGACTCCTTGACAATCTCAATAGGTCATGAAGATTAACACGCGTGCTCCTATAAAGCAAGATGATGAAGGCAAGGATGGAGCACATTACTTACAATGCGAGCTTTTAGATATCTGGGAATTAGACCATTGGGAAGTCACTAAATTAAGATTGTACAACAGAAAAGGTAAATATTACAATAGAGACTTTTATGGAGAAACATTCAAATGAAAGAATGTCAAAACTGGTTCAGCATCACTTTCCAGCAACGCCAATGATACAGCCTCAGAACATTCCTTCCCTAAGAGTTGACTCCCCAAGAACCATCCAAGCCATGGTGATGCTGGTAAACTATATTCGTACATTTTCCCATAGATGATATTATTATTATTATTATTTATTGTTTTACCAACAGAAGGAAGATATTAGCACTTGGAAAAGTCTTATCTTGAATTACCTGGTGCCGGGCTCGACTCTGGTCCAGAAGTTGCCGGGACTGAAGTTTTTGCTGTTCAAGTTGCTGCAGCGCAAAATGGAGTTGGTAGCTGCCCGCCGTGGGGTGATACTTCTGCTGGGGGATCACCCCTGTAGCCTTGCTATACGCGTTGTTCTCTACCTCTCCCTCCCAAGCAAAGCCACCTGACTGGAAGCTCCTAGAGGGAAAAGAAAGCAGATTTCTTAGAGCTGTTGTGTGAACAAACGAGAGAGACAAATATCTCAGGTGTTTTTCCTTCACAGATAAAACGAAATAGACTGAATTAGAAATCTGTTTGCGTGACACGTTATCTGACTCGCCTACTAAACTGTGGCTCCATGAACACAGAGACAAGGTGTGCTCTGCTCTCCATTCCATTCATAGCTCTTAGAAAGCCTGGCACGGGGCCAATGCGCAATAACTAGCTGGTGAATGTTAAGTAATTAAATTAGCACTTTCCCTTCCTGGTGAGTGGCACCCAGACCTCCAAGAGGGGCCCAGAGAGCTTCAGGGCAGCACAGGAGGCTGGGTGAGGGCAGGAGCAGAAGCACATCGTCTTCGCCAGCAGCAGCTTTAAAGTACAGGGTGAGCTATAAAGAGTTCTTAGTTTTCAAAATCACCAAATTGTGAATTATCTAAGTATTTTTAAAGAAGTATTTACATATATTTGAGCTTACAGTCTCATCATGGGATGAAATAACTTGAGCAAGAAGATATTCTGTCATCACTCTAAACTTACCTCACTGGGTCTTCCGCCAGGCTGACATCCAGCCTGCACACAGGAAGAAGGTGAATGGCGCGTGGCCTTTTGTGCTGGCTAGTATCTGTGCTTTGCTATTTGTTAAATACCATGTTCCTTGCTCGATGTTAGACCTTGCTCAAGGTCTAACATTTTAGATTCTTATGCCCTGTCTGTGACCGCCTGAGTCAAGTCTTCACAACTACAGGTCCCCACATATCCCCTTTCAGTCCATTTCATCCACGTAGAAAAATCCCAATTTATACCACAGAACACCCACTAGGGTAACTATTATTAAAAACAAAACAGAACAAATGGAAAATTAAAAATGCCTGCAAGCATGTGGAGAAAGTAGAACTCTCGTGCTAGGTGGTTCCTCAAGAAGCTAAAAACAAAACATCATACGACCCAGCAGTTCCACCCCTGAGTTTATATATCCAGAAGAACTGAAAGCAGGGACTCAGAGAGTTGTATACCAATGTTCATAGCAGCATCATTCACCATAGCCAAATGGTAAAAAACATCCAACTGTCTATCAACAGATAAATGAATAAACAAAACGTAATTTGTACATACAATGGAATATTATTCAGCCTTAAAAGGAACTGAACTTATGACATGCTACAACATGTATGGACTCTGAAGACATGCTAAGTGAAATAAGTCAGTGACAAAAGGACACATATTGTATTGTTACCGGACAGAAACTGAGCTCGGAGTGGGTTTGCCTAAGGCTCACCGGTAGTGTGTGGGTTCTTGGGTTCATACAGGAAAGATTTTACAACACCAGTTCAGGTAATTTTGAGAGTACATTTAGCCCTGGCCAGCTGGCTCAGCAGTAGATCATTGGCCAGGCGTGCAGAAGTCCCCGGTACAACTTCCAGTCAGGGCACACAGGTCTAGCGACCATCTGCTAATTCACCCGTCTCCTACCATCTCTTTTTCTCTTCCCTTCCTGCAGCCATGGCTTAAATGGTTCAAGCAAAGTTGGCCCCAGGTGCAGGGGATGGCTCTGTGGCCTCACCTCAGGCACTAAAATAGCTCGGTTGCTGAGCAACAGAGAAGTGGCCCCAGTTGGGACCCAGACGGAGGTGGCTTGGTGGATCCCAGTCAGGGCGCCTGTGGGAGTCTGCCTCTCACTTAAAAAAAAAAAAGTCATTATTTGCAGATGACATGACATTGTAGATAGATAACCCTAAAGTTTCCACCAAAACATCACTAGAACTAATAAATGAATTCACTAAAGGAGTAGGATACAAAATAAATATCCAGAAATCAGCTGTATTTAAAATTTTTTAAATTTAATATTTATTGATTTTAGAGAGAGAGGAAGGGAGAGAGAGAGAAGGGAAGAAATATTGATCTGTTTCTGTATGTGCACTGACCAGAGATGGAACTGGCAACTTTTACGTATCAGGGTGATCCTCTAACCAACCTAGCTATCTGACCAGGGCAAATTCAGTTGCATTTTTATATACCAATAATGAAGTATCAAAAAGGGAAATCCAAAAAAAACATCCCATTCACAATTGCATCAAAAAATACCTAGGAATAAATTTAACGAAGGATGTGCAAGAACTGTACTCAAAACATTATATGACACTGAAAAAAGACATTGAAGAAGATACAAATAAATAGAAGCATATAGTGTTCATGGATAGAAAGAATTAACATCATTAAAATGTCCACACTACCCAAAGCAATCTACAGATTCAACACAATTCCCATCAAGATACTGATAGCATATTTCACAGAACAGAATCAAATGTTCCAAAAATTTATATAGAACCACAACAGACCCTGAATAGCAACAAAAATCTTAAGAACAAAGTTGGTGGAATCATGCTACCTGATATCAAACTATAAAACAAGGCCATAGTAATCCAAACAACATAGCACTGGCATAAAAAAAGACATATAGATCAATGAAATAGACTAGAGAGCCCAGAAATAAATCCACACCTTTATTGTCAATTAATATTTGATAAAGGAGGCAAAAACGTACAATGGGGACCATCTATTCAATAAATAGTATTGGGAAAATTGGACAGATATGTATAAAAAAATTAAACTACACCACCTTCTTACACCATACACTAGAATAAACTCAAAATGGGATTAAAGATTTAAATGTAAGAGTCAAAACCATAAAAATCGTAGAAGAAAACAGGCAGTAAAATCTCAAACTCTTCTCATAGCAATATATTTTTCTGATCTATTGCTTTGGGCAAGGGAAAAGAAAAAATAATCAAATGTGACTATATTTAAAAGAAAATGCTTTTCCAACGCAAAGAAAACCATCAACAAAATGAAAAGACAGTGCATCGAATGGAAGAACATATTCACCAATGACACATCTGATAAGGGGCTAATTTATGAAGAAATGATAAAACTTAATAGCAAAACTACAACAAAAACATCCAATTAAAAAATGAGCAGAGGACCTGAATAGACACTTCTACAAAGAGGACATACAGATGGCCAATAGACAGATGAAAAGACGCTCAAGGTCACACTAATCATTAGAGAAATGCAAATTAAAACCACAATGAGATATCACCTTGCACCTGGCAAAATGGCTATCATCAATAAATCAACAAACGAGATATGGAACCCTTGTGCACTGCTGGTGGGAATGCAGATTGGTGCAGCCATTGTGGAAAGCAGTGTGGAGTTACCTCAAAAAATTAAAAATGAAACTGCCTTATGACCCAGCAATTCCACTTCTGGGAATATATCTGAAAAAAACCCAAAACATTAATTTGAAAGAATACACACACCCCTATGTTCATTGCAGCATTCCTTACAATAGCCAAGATTTGGAAGCAGCTCAAGTGCCCATTGGTAGATGAGTGGATAAAAAAGCTGTCCTACCATTTACAAAATGGAATACCACCTGGCCGTAAAATAAAAAAAAATCTTACCTTCTGCGACAGGTATGGACCTGGAGAATATTATACCAAGTGAAATAAGCCGGTCAGAGAAAAACAAACACCATATGATCTCACTTATATATGGAACCTAATAAGCAAAATAAACTAATGAACAAAAACAGAAACAGACTCATAGATACAGAGAACAAACTGACAGCTGCCAGAGGTAAGGGGGTTGGGGGATCTACTGAAAAAGGTGAAGGGGTTAAGTAAAGAAAAGGGTAACTTGTAACACGGACGAATGCGGTGAGGACCAGAGGGAAAGGTGGGAGTAGGCGGTAGAAGATGGTGATGGAGGGAGACGTGACTTTGAGTGGTGGACACACACTACAATACACAGATGACGTGTTATAGAACTGAACACCTGAAACCTATATAATTTTATTAACCAATGTCACCCCAATAAATTCAATAAAAATTAGAAAAAAAACGGTACATTTTATGTTATGTGCATTTTACCATATTTTTTAAAAAACGGCCCCCATATATTTTAGAACAGTCTCATCTGGCAGTCCTTCCACCTCCTTAATAGTTTCAATTATTCACCCAGCCTTTTTTAACTATCCTGTATTTTTTTTTCTTTTTAAGGTACCATGACCAGAAAATTGTACAGAAGAAACATTAAAAATCTCATTGTGAACAACCTTATCCCAAACCCTGGTTAACGGAGCTTTCAGAAATGAAACAGGGCCTAATTAAGAGAAATATGCATAGCAACTGAAATCATCCTGCTACTCTTTCCTCTGTAAATATCCTTTGGTATTAATGGTCATGTCAATGGCAGAGATTCAGCAACACTGGGGTGAGGTTATGCAGACCTTTCTGGGTCTTAGCCTGCAGGCTTCCCAGTAATTTATAGCCTGGGTCCTACTGATCCAGACGGAGACCTGTGGAAGGAATGTCTACTGAGTCCAGAGTCCATGCTCCTTTCTTGACCACCCTCATATCTTGGTCATTTCAGGTCTCTGGTTTGGTTTCCCTGTCTCTCTCAAAGAAATTTCCAAACACCTAGTTAAGAAAAATTCTGTGCAATGTATCCTGAAGTCCATGGATGAAAGGTTTTCCGCTCACGTAATCTCACTGCTCACGTGTCACATCCTTTGATCATCTCCTCCCACCGTTTGGCTCCCACAGTTCAGGTGCACGATTACACACTTCCAGCTAATCTTGGAGAACAAAAAATCTCAAAGCTTATTTAATAATTTTTTTGAGCATGACATTTAATCTTCAGGGATCCTTCTTGAAGTGCCTCAATGTGCAATCCATTATACAGTTAAAAACACATGATCTTTTCCAAGAAGCTTCGGAGGCAAGAAGAAATGTGGCCACCAGCGACTGAATACAGATATGTTCTTAAATACATGAATAAATTGTTAACCTGATTCACAAAGTGAAGTGCTGAGTGCGCATCAAACAGGAGTAACTGGGTTAGGAAAAGAGCAACCAGAGACGCCTGTAAGTCCTTCATCAGTGAGGGAAGTGGTAAGCGGACCACAGGAGAGCTTGCAAGCTCTGAGAGGAAGGGTGGGCAGGGGGAAGGAACCCAGGTATAAATGAAGAGAAGGTTCTAGGCGGAGTGGACCCATGCAATGAACAAATGAGCATGAGGGAAGAGACAGATGAAACACCAGGAACTGCCTGCCTGAATAACCTTGAGATTTCCATACCAATTAGGGTTGGTATTTGACTCCAGAATAAAACTATTATTTATTATAACTAGACCAAAGGTCAGAATTCAACAATTGTTCCTTTACTTCCACTCCTGGCTTGCAAGTTTCTAGCCATAAATAGTAATCTAGATTCAGGGATAAAACGTTAAAAAATTTATGCAATCATGTAGCTTATATCAGAATTCATCTCACTGGCCAGCTACATTGGTTTTATTTCTAAAAACTGCTTTATAATAACAAGTATTCCTGAGAGACATTTACTTTAATGTCTTCTCATTATATACCAGACGTCAGAGTCTATAACTAGGCCCCCTGATTTGGGGATGAACAGGGACCGATTCTCAGGTGTGTGTATGTGAAGCAGAAGTTCATGGATGCCAAGGGTAGGACAGTCGACAAGAGAAAAACCAAACACGGGACTTTTGGTAAGAGGAGGTTTACTCTTCCAACTGCACATATTGAACAGACTGCAAAATGGTAAACCTTTATAGTGAAAGCTGTTTTTAATCTCATCAGTAACATAGCCCAGTCTCCAAGTAACAAAAGGAAGTTTCTCAAGCAAGTAGAGGCATTTAGCAGAGAGGCAGGAATTTTCATAGTGCGACACTGGGCAGGGCAGCACTGCTCAGCTGTGTAAGGCAATGCGCTAAGTGCCATGAGAAACGTGCTTGCTTTGAACTATAGTGGGCGTTACTTGACCACGGTATCTCACAATTAAAGGACAAGTCTTGGGGTGTGCAATATGCCAGTGCTGTGGTGACCAAAGCAGAGAAGGCAGATGACTCTCACTTCGGCTTTCTATACATTCCTTTCTACAGCATCTAATAGTTTCCTTTCCTGTCCAAAACTCCACCTTTTCTGGAACCTCAACTCCAAAATTCCACCCTACTTTCTTGAACCCCAATTCATTCTAGTTCACTGGTCATACATTTTCTACTCCCACCAAAATTTTGAGATTCATTCTAAAATTTGGGCTTTATTCTATTTTCCTCCTAATATTTATTTCTGCTCAATACTAACATATAATATTGTACATATTCCCTGTAAACAATTTCTAATAGTTTTATATCAATTCTAGGACGAAGTATATAGGGCCAGGTAAGTTAGCTATGAATATGTTTAACATTTTATTCAAATTTAAAGATTCTAAGTGAACTGTGCTATAGTTTGCCTTTACTATACATGTAGCCAATAGGTGACACTATCTTGCCACGGTCTCATCAGCGTGTTCATTAAGAACTTCATCTGACCTTCTATGTTACCCTGCGGCACTGCAGGACTCAGTGCTTCTGCCATAACCGCCTTCCCGTAGAACACCCGCAATCTCTAGTCAATATACATTCAAGGGCCATGGTTCTCCCGTGCTTTAATATCTGGCTCATCAAATGCATGTTGGTTCTAAGGACCTTGGAGATAATATGTAAAATGCACTGGTCTTTAGTAAAGCAAAATTTGCTCAGCAGGCTGTTTCCCTCTCCATAAAGAAATGCTTTCCTGAGGATGATGTGGTGTCACAAAAGTGTAGAACAGGGACGGGGCAGAGGAATGACAGTAGTACACGGAATGATTGTGCTGTCCACTTCCCCAGCCTCCTCCACCCATCCCAGCAAAGCCTGAGCTACATGTACAGGGATGCCACTCCCCTCTCCAGGATGTTGGAGAAAGTGTGTGCGTGCATATCCAGTGGTCATACTAATGGGGGTGGAGTTACTGACATTTAATAGGTGGAGCTCAAGGATACTATGTATCTAGAAATGCAAGGAAGAGCTCCTTGCTAGAAAAAACATGTGCTGCTCAAAATGCCAATGGTGCATTTAATGAAAAGGCCTGGAAGAAGGCTTTCTGGGGAGAATCTTACTATTTCTTCACAAGAAAAACTACCCATTTCCAAGGCACTTTATGGAATGTCTAGATATTTAAGAACAGCAGAGGCTACATTTTATAAGTCTATATTCTCAATTTTAGACAAAGCAGTCCTGGCCCCTAGTAAGGGCTGTGAAGGTGTACATGCTAAAGACCCTAGATGACAAGAGGGCTCCCGTGAGCAGTACAAGGCAGCACAGCCAGAATAAGAAAGCTGCGTGATCACAAAGGCATTACATAATGTGGTGGGGACTTCTCTTGGCTGTGGGGGTTATTTCTTTGGTTTTAGGCGTATTAATAAGTACTACTGAAACCGTCTACTAACAAATCTTAAGACTTGCTATTGGTAACTGGTGACTGGGAAGAGAGATTGCTAGCCAAATAAAATTTGCGCCTACAGTTATTTAAGTGGAATGAGTTAAATGGACCCGCCAAGAGACTTGATGCTTATGGGAACACATGCTGTTTCCTAAAAGAATTTTGATGTTGGAATGTGATTTTGAAATGATCTGTAAAAATGTAGATGCTAAAGACTAAAATTAATGTTTTTACTTTTGAGTTTGCTCCCTGAGATAAGACTATATACTTTTACCTTTTCTGTTTTGAAGCTATGGGGTTATACAGAGATGGTTCTCTTACAGAAAGAGCTGAAGTACAATAGAGGCAAGTGTTAAAGACACAGGAAGGCTCAGAAACAATCTGGAAAAACTGTGAACTTCTGATGACCTATATGCTGGGTCAAAAGCACAGAACTATATGAAATTATAAAGGGAAGCTGATCTTGCTGCTTGAGAACAGGGCAAGAGGGCTTAAAACCTTTATTTTGTTTACTTGAGAGGATGAAAGGCTCTTGGGAAAGGATTAAAGCAATAATCCAAGAAAGAAGGCAAAAAGAAATAAAAGGGTTTGGATGCTGGAAAGTAATCAAAACCAATGCAAAAGCTGGGTTAGTGACAGAATTCTGGAAGAGCAGAGGCCTCGGCCCCGGGATCAGCACCACAGGTTCCGAACCGGATGTCCCTCAGAAGAGCTCACCTTAGTGACCAGGAAGGAGCTGGGCTCTAGGACAAGGCTGCTAGGTTCAAATCCTGGCTCTACAACTTAAGGCAACATAACCTCTCTGTGCCTTGGTTTCCTCAGCTGTGAAATGGGAATAAAAAGCAATCCCATCTCTCACAGGGCTGGTCCAAGAACTAACTGTGATGATCCATGTAAAGCATTTAGCACATGTCTGACACACAACATAATTGCTCAATAAATGTGAGCTGCTGTTATTTAACATTTTTCCCATGAAAAGTAAATCCAAACCTGTGGGAAAGCAAACAATAAGGGCACTAAGGAACAGGTGTGAGCAAATCTATTACTTTTCAAGCTAGAGAACACCCTAACCCTAGGCAGGGTGCTGGCCCCAGAGGGCAAGTGAGGGTTCACTAACAAGACTGATTACCAGGGAGGGGCAGCCGGTCAGGCAGAGGGTATGGGCGCTGGTGAGTGGGGGCGAGTACCACAATCCTACGCCCCACCCCCAATTTTGTGAATAAAAGCCTAAGTTATCAGAAGTGGCTACATCCCCTTTCGCCTTTTCAAAATGAAACAAAACAGGAGTAATTTTTTTTTTCATTTTTAGAGAGGAAACACAGAGTGAGAGAGAGAGAGAGAGAAAGAGAGAAAGGGGGGAGGAGCTGGAAGCATCAACTCCCATATGTGCCTTGACCGAACCAGTGCAGTGTTTTGAACTGGCGACCTCAGTGTTCCCAGGTCGACGGCTTTATCCACTGCGCCACCACAGGTCAGGCAGGAGTAATTTTTTTAAGGAGCAAAAAAATATATATCCTCAATACCATAACCTGAGAAACACACAAAAAAAGGCAAAAACCAAAAGTCCTCTGCAATCCAACAACCAAGACAGCTACTATACACTCTATCGACATTGTGCTGTATTAGCTTCCTGTGTGCCCCTCCATCACACAGCAGAGCGATCCTGTGCTATCCGCCTACCGTCTGCGTCTTCCATCTGGCAGTATGTCGTGAAAAAATTTCCACAGGCCAGCACTGGTTTCTGGCTGGTCTTACTCCACTGTTACCTTCTCTCACAATTAAAGTCAACCTAAACCCGTAAGCCTTCTTCACACTTGAATTCTGGAAGCCGCGTGAAGAGCTTTCTGTTTTTCCTTACTGAATTCCATGAATTAAACTCATCATTCTGGTCTGTTTAAATCATTGTGAATCCTGATTGTAATCTAAGGTATTCAGTATCCCACCCTACTTCATGTCATCTCAAAATAAGATTAGTACGTCTTCTAGATATATAATAGTCTAAAGCAGGGGTCCCCAACCTTTTACACAAGGGGACAGTTCACTGTCCCTCAGACCATTGGAGGGCCAGACTATAAAAAAAACTATGAACAAATCCCTATGCACACTGCACATATCTTATTTTAAAGTAAAAAAAACAAAACGGGAACAAATACAATATTTAAAATAAAGAACAGGTAAATTTAAATCAACAAACTGACCAGTATTTTAATGGGAACTATGGGTGCGGATGCATCCTGTGCTCCTCTCAGTGACTACCAATGAAAGAGGTGCCCCTTCTGGAAGTGCAGGGCGACCGGGTAAATGGCCTCAGGGGGCCACATGCAGCCCGCAGGCCGTAGTTTGGGGACCCCTGGCCTAGAGTATAGTAGGCACTTAGATAAATATACATGGATAAATGAATTCATTGAGAAAAATGGTGAATGAGTGAGCACAGAGCCCCAGAGACTTGATTCTTAAACTTGCCCTGAGCCATTGTTTGGGTACCATTGCCCATTTAGTCACCAAATATTCCTAATGAGAATATTATCTTGCTTGCATTTCTCTTTATAATGCTCACAAGATTTCATTATGCTTTGCAGAAACCCAGTTAGAGTAATTCTTTTTTAGTCCCCTGGTCTTCTTTGACTAAAATAATTCTGACACAGACTAAAGAATGGTGATCACCAGAGGGAAAGAAGGTGGGGTGAGGTAGAAGAGGGTAAAGGGGGATAGATGGTGATGGAAGAAGACTTGACTCGGGGCGGTGAACACACAATACAATATACAGATGATGTATTATACAATTGTACACCTGAAACCTATATAATTTTATTAACCAATGTCACATTCAATAAAAAACACTTCTTATAAAATAGGTTAGAATAAAATGAGTGCTCAATAAAAAATAAATAAAGTAACTCTACCATGAAGGGAAATGAGGGTTAGTCTAGCATGACTTATTTTTTTCATGAATCAATCCTGAGCTTAAGTGATTCTCTTTTCCTTTTCCACAGCCTGCCCAATCACTGGTTTGCTAATCTGTTGGGTTTTGGCTTGAAACTGACATCTCAATTACCAGTTTATATATTCAGCATCTAATTTATTCCTGCCTCTTCCCTTCCTTTCCCAGTATATGAGCTCCTTTGTTGCACATTAAATCATATACTGAATCACAATCACAAATATCAGAACCATCAATCACGAATTAGTAATCATAAGAACTGCTCTTTGGACATAATAATTCAATTATTAAGTAGAGAAAATAAGATTGATTCAATAGTGTGACCCTTGTGAGTTTCATTTTCCTTGAGGAATAATGGATGTGGACAGGCCAAGAGGTGCCGGGAACTAAGAACTTACATAAGGAGGAGACTGCATATCAACTGGCACCTAAAAAATCAATCTGTCACCTATTGTTTGTACACATCTTTATAGAAAAGCCAGAAGTAGAAGTGGGAGAAATTAAAATAAGGTGGTTCTAAATCAATAGATGCAAAAAAGAGAAAAGAAAAAAGAAAAATGGTGCAAGAATCAAAAGAAATTAAGAATATGAGTAGGATCCAAATAAGATCTGTAATTTGAAATACATAATAATTACAAGCAATTCTGATTATTCAGTCAATAAGTGGAAATAAAGGAAAAGGATCATCAGTGATAAACAAAAGTCTAAGGGGGATATTTGGGCTAACCACTTTGATTTTATTAAATGCTGTGTGACAAGAACATAAATTTGGAAAGAACACACCGAGGTATCAGGTCAAAAAGCTAAGAGCTGATACTCCTATCCTTTAAAAGTACAGTGACAGCCCAGCCAGCTGGACGTGACAATGGATACAGACTGTGAACCAGACTTCTGCTGTCCCCACACTGGCACCACTCCTTGGTTGATGGAATGATCCACAGGAGGAGAAAATAAGGACAAAGTTGGATTTCTCAGCACATCTGGCAGAAACTCTAGGGACAAGCTTTATGGAACACAAAGCTGGATATAAAAACCAAACCTTGCAAAAGGTAACGGTCAGAGTACCATTTCAAAAGGCAACTTAGGGTTCTGGGAGCCAGCCAGTTGTGTAGATGGAGGCTCCCTGGTCCTTTATCTCTTAGCAATCGGGATCTGAAAAGACAGATTGATCTTTGGCTTTATTAACAAGAAATGTGTCTTTGATCTAGCTCTTTACTTTGGCATAACCAGCATACCACATGAAGCCTGCAAAAATGTGAACTAAAAAAGAAGTGAGCAAAGAGTGACCTTTAAGAAAGCCAAAAGAGAACTCCCTGACACCACTTCATTCAACAATGAAGGCCACGTCCAGCTCAGCGGCGTTTTTGTCAAAGTCTGGTGCCTTTGTGACAACAACGCAGGTACACATGAGCACAGCTGGCTCTGTAAAACTGGACCACCACCACCTAGCTTTCACATCCTGCAAAGGCAAGTGAAGACGTTTTGAAAGTTAATGTGCAGATGGTCCAGGGTAGCCAATGCGCCGGTTTCCAACTACTTTCACACTGACTTGAAGCTGGGTTCAAACCTAGTGCAAACAGCTTGCAAAGTGCCACAGATATAGAATTCTTGCCTCGTCACATCAGTTAGGCTCCTTTAGTTGCTACTCTTTTTCCGAGGAAGCAACACAGCAGGCAACTTGGAGCAGTCAGAGTCTACAGCTTTTTTGGCTTCAGTAACCTGTCACTGCCCCCTTTCTTTAATTGGCCAAGGGAAATGGGAGATAATTCCAAAAACTCCACCTTTATTTATTTCTTTTTTTAAACCTTTTCCGCTTGTAATTTTTCTTTTCTTTATAAAGATTTTTTAGCTCTGGCCAGTTGGCTCAGCGGTAGAGCGTCGACCCAAAGTGTAGAAGTCCAGGGTTCGATTCCCAGGCACTGGAATGGCTCCAGGCACTGAAATGGCTCCAGCCACAACGGAATGACACCCCAGATGGGCAGAGCATCCCCCCCTAGTGGGCATGCTGGGTGGATCCCAGTCAGGTGCATGTGGGAGTCTGTCTCTGCCTCCCTGCTTTTCACTTCAGGAAAAAAAAAATTTATATATATCTATATATATATATATATGTGTGTGTAAAGATTTTTTATATATGTATAAGATAGGAAAATATTAGAGAAATCACAAGAAAAAATATTTTTTACAAAAGTCATTGGGTCAAAGGATGGGGAAATAAAATGTGTACTAAGAGTCAAGCCTTTTTCTTACTGTATGTGTGGGTATGTGTGTTGTGTTATGTTCAACATACAGTGTATGGAAATAAACCTTTATTGTACCAGGAACTGGCCTCTTATTCACCACATCCACAGCATAGTTACAATGGCACACATTTCTGTTATGTCAAGACAAGTCTAATAAAATTTGATGTCCTCAAGACTTACTAGAGGGCCTTAGTCCAAAGTCATAGCTAGTGCAAAACACAGGCACCTGCTTCTGATAGGATCAGACCATTATCCAAGTCCTCGGCTGTCTGCACTGAATTACCCGCTCCAGGAGAGGCTGAATGGCACAGGACGGTCATTCTCAAAGAGTGGCCCCTGGACCAACAGCAGAGCATCACCTGGGAACTTGATAAAATTAAAAAAATCAAGCCCTGGCCCATTGGCTCAGCAGTAGAGTGTTGGAGTGGTGTGTGGAATTCCCAGGTTCAATTTCTAGTCAGGGCACACAGGAGAAGTGCCTGTCTGCTTTTCCACCCCTCCCCCTATCGTTCCTCTCTATCTCTCACTTCCCCTCCTGCAGCCAAAGCTCCATTGGAGCAAAGTTGGCCCGGGCACTGAGGATGGCTCCATGGCCTCCACCTCAGGTGCTAGAATGGCTCTGGCTGCAACAGAGCAATGCCCCAGATGGGCACAGCATCACCCCCTGGTGGGCATGCTGGGTGGATCCCGGTTGGACACATGTGGGAGTCTGTCTGACTGCCTCCCCACTTCTAACTTAGGAAAAATACAAAATCAAGCCTCACCCCAGACCCACTGGGACTATAAACTCTGGGGTTGGGTTCAGCAATCTGTGTTTTAACAAGCCCTTGTCCGGTGTCCGGTGATCTGGACACACACCATTGAGAACCCCCAGCCCAATGGTTAAGAGTTTAAATACTGACTGTCCTTTACCAGTGTGTCATTTTAGGCAAGTCACTTCATTTCTCTGTGCTCATTTCTCTCTTCTCTATCTGCAAAATGGGGACGGTAACACTACTTATCTCACCAACTAGCTGTGAGCACTAAGTCAGTTCATACGCAACATGCAAAGCTCTGAGAACAGCTGCTGGCACACAGTAAAAGTTAGCTATTCAATGAGATAAAGTATAGAAGCATTTCAGGCCTGGCATACTGCAAGCACTACATGTGACTCTTAGCTATTTATAATTTTTTATCTATGATTTTATTTTTATTTATTTATTTATTTTTATGATTTTATTTTTGAGGTTCAATGGGACATAACCTGAATTTCTCAAAGATCAAGAGGCAATCCATATGCTTATATGGTACACTGTGTCCTCTCGGTATAGAGAAACTAATTAGCTTTGGTATGAATGTGATAAAAGTAGAAATACAGAATTTGTACTTTAGGAGTGGAATCAAACAAAAATTCTTTACCTCTAATTGCTCTAAATCCAGACATTACACTTGCTGATGAAGAAACGGATGATTCATCTTTGAGTCTGGCTACGGCTGGATTCCCCACACACAATGAGTCCATAAATGGCCAGGAGGGTAAAAGAAACATCTTTCATTATCTCTTTCTTCTTCTTTACATCCCTTTCATGAATCATGGTTCCCCTTGTTCCCTTCTACCCTTAATCTTAGCCAAAAGACAAGAAGTGATGGGTCCCTTCTAAAATACCATAGCTGTTGAACAATGTGTTTGTTAAACCATAGCTAAAACGACAAATCACATTTATAAGACATGTTGACCAGCAGCTATATGATCAGGCCACTGCAAGAAATCAAGAGGACCAAAATTTCCATCCCCTAGACTCTAGGTTCTAGAGTCACAAGAAAGCCATTGTATGGAATTACCCACCAGCTAAAGCAGCCATTCCAATCTGCCTGACCTGCTGGTTCAAATCTGTGAAAGAAATTAAGTTATATCCAGAAGAGTCAGCATACAAAGCAAGTAGAAATTTAATCCAAATTGTAAACACAGGCCGTGTACTTGTAGTTAGCTTCCTCAGGCCCCTGACGTTTTCTGCCCACACACAAAGCATGGAATCAGTATCTGGTGAGTGAAACATGGTGCAGATTCATAAACTATGGTAAAGATATTTGTAATGCAGGGCTATATTGCTCTAGTTACTAAATTTTTCTTCACTTTTTAAAAAATTATTTTTATTTATTTATTCATTCATTTTAGAAAAGAGAGAGAGAGAGAGAGAAAGGAGGAGCAGGAAGCATTAACTCCCATATGTGCCGGACAAGCCTAGGGTTTTGAATCAGTGACCTTAGCATTCCAGGTTGACGTTTGACCCACTGCACCACAGGTCAGGCTTTCTTCACTTTTGTTCACAGAAAGATTGTTTCTTATATTCCATCAGTGAGCGTGTTTTAAGAAATAATATTACCCCCACCTCCTTGCACATTATCACCATTAATAAATAGGGCTAGAGCAGCTTGGGACGCCACTGTGAAAAGGTTGCTACTGACTCTCCTCTTCCGATAAGTAGAGAAGTTAAACCGGGGGAAAGAGCGTGGGCTTTCCCATCAGAAAGCGCTGACCCCAAGTATCACATAGCTATGGCTAGGTCCTCACCTGTACTTGAGAACAGGATTGAAGTCACACCCATTATTAGGACATAAACAGAATAAATCATACACAGCACAGGCTCTGGCATGAACTGGCCACTCGATAAACGTTAGTCCTCTTTCCCCCCTTCCTTTAGTTCCTGTCTTTAATAATTGGCAAAATAGAATCTTATCACTTCAAAATAAGGGAGAAATATTTATGAATGACTAACCAATTGCAAGACATGTTAAACAACACAAAAACCAAGTCAAAATTAATACATTCTGACCGTGAAAATGCGTAAGTACTGAAAAGTATAAATAAAATAGGAGAAAATAAAAAAGCCACCCATAGTCCCATTCTGCAATCATGGTAGCTAGAAGGTTTCATTCTAGGCTTACTCTAGTACACTGTAATTATATTATCCAGCTTTTATCATTTAATGCAGCCAAGACCTTTGGATATATTTATTTATGTATTTAAAAATATGTATATTTATGTATTTAAAAACTGGATGGGTAGCTCAGTTGGTTAGAGCATCGTCCCAATACTTCGTATTTGCAGATTTGTCCCCAGTTAGGGCACATATGAGAATCAACTAGTGATGGCATGAAGGTGTGAAACAATGAATCGTTACTTTTCTGTCCCTGTCTCTCTCCCTTCCTCTCTCTCTCTAAAAATCAATAAAAAATTTTTTCTTGAATTAACAATGAATGCATAAATAAGTGTAACAACAAATCGATGTTTCTCTCTGTACTACTTCCTCTCTCTAAAATCAATCAATAAGTTAAAAATAAAATATAAAAATATGTATATTTTTTTAAGAAGAAAGAAATCTCCTCCTTTTCCTCAGACTCTGCCTGCCACTGTGCTGGGAGCAGGACACTAGCTTTAGAAAGCGAGAGGAAGGGAGCAACTTCCTCTGGGAGAAGCCAAGGAAGGCTTCAAAGTGCAGGTGGTCTCAAAAGATGGCCAGCAACCTGACAAGCAAAAAGGACACTGCAGGCAGGAGAAACAGCGTACAAAGGAGCAGGGAACAACAGGAAACCCAATGTGGCCAAATGGTGGGGGGCGGCTGAGGATGGAGAGATGCTGTAATTAAAGCTGGTAAGACCTGGGTCTCTCCGATACTCCAACACAGAAATCTCACTGGTCAAAACTGCCACTGAAGCACGGTGCAGCTTTATCTGGAATCACCGTGCACTCATAAAGAAGGCAATGAAAAGGTTAAGAAAAGGGAAGGTCTGGGGAAGGCAAAGGGTATGAGTGAGCGTGGCTTAGGACAGCCAGGCACAGACAGGTCAAGTCTTACTGCCACTGCTACAGAAGTGTGAGGGCTTTCTAAATGCCTGACTCAAGCTAAGCCCCTGACATACCCCACCATGGTTAGCCTTCATGGCAACCCAGAGAAAGGTATTATTACTATTCTATTTTACAGATGAGGAAACTGAGGGTTAGGTCATGACTTAGGTATAATTTTACACACAGAGTAAGAGAAAGAGCTGCTTTAGAATCTGTATAATTCCAAAGTTACAATGAAAAAGAGAAGATTAGAAACTAAAATAGTCCTTGCCAAAGGCTTTCTAACACACTGCTACCGCTATAGGCCTTTGTTTTGAGAATATCAAATCATCCGAGACCCATGCAAATATGATCAACTGAGTATTGACAAAAACCAATACAACGGAGAAAAGCTAACCTGCTTAAGCCTCTGTAATAAATGGATCTGCAGCAACTGTATACCCATAAGCAAAAAAATAAATCTCAACCTAACCTCATACTTCTTACAGAAATTAATTCAAAATGGACCATGGATTTAAATGGAAAACATAAAACTATTAAAATGATCCCAAATATGATTTTTAAAAACATTTGAAACAAAAGAGATGTTTCAGTTTTAGCCGTGGCGCTGAGGATATCGATCAAGAGCAGGGAGGAGGAGATGCCAGGCAGTGAGCTGCTGTGCGTTTCCCACGCTAACTCCCTTGAGCCTCGAGCGTTGGAGAAGGCAGAGACTACCACTACTGTTCCAGATGAGACGACTGAGGCACACAGAGGTCAGGCTGACGGCAGAGGTCAAGCACTCACCTGCTCTCAGTGCCGCCTGCCCCATGGCTACCGCTGCCCTCCACTGCCGGGAGCAGGCAGGGGGGGGGGGGTATCCCTCTGAAATGATCCATATTGGACATAAAAAATTTTTTTCTTTCTGATGCACGACTTTTAAAGGTGCCTGAACTGAGTTCAAATCTAGGTGAAAGAAAAGAGCCCGCTGAACCAGGACCTCGTTCATTCCTTCACCTCTTTTCATTCTCCTTCTAGATAAATGGCCGGGCCCAGAGCACCTGTTCCGACCACCTGGAAGTAATAAGGCCCAGGGGTGCCCTTCAGCTACAAACCATCCCAACCCACGGAGGCAGGTGTGGACTCCAGATCCCACTGGGATATGACTGACGGCAAGGGACTGTCTGTCTGTCACATGGGTGTTCTCGTCTCCTTGTAAGTTCCCCTTTAGACAGCAAGGGGAGAAGATAGCATTACTCAGCCCTGGGAAGTTACTGGTCAGTCCTGCTGCTCCCTGTCCGGTATTAAAGCCTAGCTCGGAAAGAGAAATTCAGGCATCCTGTGAGGTGTTTTGGCAAACAGCTGTTCCCTTTCGTTCTACTCCTTGCGTCCACTTTCCTCCTTTTGGCCATAACGGCAGGGGGGACACAGAAATTCTCTAAGTACCAGGACTTCCAAGTGGACACGGCCCCTGCAGAGCTGGCTGGCGGAGCTGCCCAGGTACGGAAGGGTTAAGGCGCGTCCTGTGCTGTTGGCTCTCCATCCCTATCACTTTGAAAAGCCGCTGGGTTTACAGGAAGAGTGTGAGAATGTTGCAGCTTTCCCAGCCAACATTTGGTTCCCATTACCGCGAATAATCTCTCTCCTCCCTCCTGCCACAGCCCCTACCCTTCTTCTACTTTTTCCATATTTTATATTAAAAGTACATCAAACACTTTTCTTCTTTTTTAATATTTTCCTTAAGCTTCCTTCACTCAATCTGCTGGGTTCTGTGACTTTCCTGGTTATTCATTACTCAGGGGGGGGGGGGGGAAGGCTCCTTGGATGAAATCGGTCAAAAACAAAGAGGGGAGCGAGGAGCACCTAAGCAGTGTGGGGGAAGCAGCTGACTCACGGGGCTCTCTCTAGACTTGACTGACACTAAGAAAAGAAAGAGACCACTGAGACCCCTTGACCTTCCTGCCTCTCGGCCCCGCCTCAGTGGTATACCTGCCCTAAAACATAAGAAAGCTCCCTAAGTATCTGAAGACGGGGCTACTCCGACTTTCATCAGTGAAAACAGGAGGGAATTTGTAAGAAAGAGGTAAATGAGAGTCTGGAGACAGACAGACAAAGACCAGTGGTGTGCTGCCATGTTGGCCAGGGTGTGGGGAAAAGGGCACCTTCCAGGCTGAAGGGTATGCTGGTCTTGCCTTTTCAGAGGCCAATTTGACAATATCTATAAAAATTCAAGGTATACATGTCTTTGATCCAAAAAATTCCACTTCTTGGACTGTATCCAATAGAAATACTTGCCCACGTGCACAAAGATATATGTACAAGGTAGTCACTGAAGATGCCTAAATTGGATACAACTTAGTGCTCTTTAATAGAATGATAAAATAATTATGGTGTACATGCATACTTGGGAAAACTACATACCGACTAAACTGTATATAACAAAACACCACAAAAAGAAAAAAGCATGGAGATATTAGATACACATCCCAACAAACAAAGTCAAAGAAAATACACAAATGACCTTTTCACTATGGATACCTCTGAGGAAAGGACTTTATCTCCTCATAAACTATATATCTGTATTTCTGTTAGATTAGTCTATGATGTGGCTTCATATGTGTACTACTTAGAAATTAACTTTATGAAGTATAGACATAAATATTTTAATCTATAGAAAACAGGAATAATATATAATTATATGTATTATATATTGTAATGTATTATTATAATTATATATATATAAGTTCTTTTGATTTAGCCCTATATAAACTATGTGCAGCTAGAAGAATTTGAAACTCAGAACATTTTTTCATTTTACAGTATGTACCAAGTCAGACTTCAGAAAGTAGACAGTCTAGAAAATTATTAAGGGAATCCCCCAGAAAGTCAGACAGAATGACAGAGAAATGGATAAGTAGGAGAGAAGAAATGATGAGTCTAAGAGGCCCAAGAGTTTTCAAGGGCAGAGTCATCAGAATGAAAACAGTGAACACTGATCTCACCCGTAATTATACTGCGTGTCTACAGCAAAGGCAGCAGGTGTATGTGAGTGTGTGGCTGCAGTGGGGACAGAGGAAGGTAG
Organism: Rhynchonycteris naso; assembly: GCA_037038555.1. Lineage (NCBI taxonomy): Eukaryota > Metazoa > Chordata > Mammalia > Chiroptera > Emballonuridae > Rhynchonycteris > Rhynchonycteris naso. The sequence continues at coordinate 24,985,571 of CM072999.1, forward strand.
GTATTCAAGAATGCCAAACTTCCAGCTTCTGATAGAAAGTTAATAAATAATATCTGAAAGGCCCAAAATGGCAAAATAAACATATGATTTAGAAATGTGAAGGTAAATAACAGAAGAAACAGTTAAGGAAAAGAAAAAAGGAAGGCTGAAAGCGGTTACCTCTTGGGGAGTGAAAATTAAGGTTGGAGAGCAGTGAGAAGAGAGCAGACAAGGGGTTCCTATTTTCATTATAAACTTTATAGGATTACTTAATTTTTAAATCTATGTACCTGAATTATTATGAGAACCAACTTTCAATATCGCCCCCAATGACCCCCACCTCCTGGTGTTCATATCCTTATATAATCCCCTCCTAGCCTGAAAAGAGCTGGCATGTTGCAGAAATGATCGTGTGTGTGTTTCAAAGACCTAAACGTAAGAGCTAAAACTATAAAAGTTTTAGAAGGAAACACAGGGCAAAAGCTTCACAACTTTGGATTTGGCAATGATTTCTTGGCTATGATACCAAAGGCACAAGCAACAAAAGAAAAAATAGAAAAATTATACTCCATCAAAATTCAAAACTTTTATGCATCAAAGGACACTATCAACAGAGTAAAAAAGCAGCCTACAGAATGGAAGAAAATATTTTCAAATCATTTATCTAAGAAAAGATGATTATCCAAGACCTATAGCTATTTTGCTCCAACCTCCGCAGAGACTGTATCCACCAATTCTCCCTATAAAGAATTCACTGACCACTTCGTATAGACCAATACCAGAATCTCTGTGCAGAGGGCCCTGGCTCCCACTGTGGCCACAAAGTAGTGTATTTATACAGGAAAAATGGAGTGAATTATTTAAGCTTAAGAAAAATGGAATTTTCACATGATCCAGCAATCCCAATTCGGAAATATAACCAAAAAACTGAACGTAGGAACACTAATACCTATCTGTATACCCACGTTAATAATAGCGTTACAACAGCCAAAAGGGAAAAGCAGCCAAAGTGTCCCTCAGCAGATGAATGGGTAAACAAAATGTGGAATATACACACAATGGAATATTATTCAGCCTTAAAAAGAAAATTCTGACACAGTGACAACATGAACGAGTCCTAAAGATATGCTGAATAAAACATGCCAGTCACGAAAGGACAAATACTGTATGATTCCATTGTATGAGATACTTCAGAGTAGTCAAATTCACAGAGACAGAAAGTGCAGAAGTGGCTGCCAGGGGCGGAGGGAGAGAAAATGGAGAGCCATTTTTTAATGGACTTTCAGTTTTGCGAGATGGAAAGAGATCTGGGAGTGGGTGGAGGTGATGATTGTACAATATGTGATATACTGAATGCTACTGAACTGTATACTTCAAAATGATTAAGAAGGTAAACTTTGTTAGTGTATTTTAGCACAATTACAATAAAAATATTTTTTAATGATGGAGTATAATTTCTGAGGCTAGGTCTTAAAAGACATTGTGTCTTTCTCCTGAGTCAGTCATTTTTGGGGAAGCCAGCTGCCATGTCAGGAGGACACACAGGCAGCCCCGTGGAGAGGTCTATGCGGTGAGGAGCCGTGGCCTGCTGCCAACAGTCAGCATGAACTCATCATCCATGTGAGGCTGAGCCATCATGGAAGCGGATCTTCCAGCTCAGATCAGTCTTCAAATGACTGCAGCCCTCTTGGCTGACATCTCAACTGCAACCTCATGAACGCGCCTGAGCCAGACTCACTTAAGCTGCTCAGTTTCTGACCCACAGAAACTGAGATTATGTTTATTGTTCTAAGATGCTAAATTCTGAGAGATACTTTGTTATGCAGCAATAGATGCCTCATGCAATTACTTAGGTAACAAATTTTAAAAGGGAAAGAAAAATTAGTTTTGAAGCATTATCATAGCAGGGTGGCCTGCTATCCTTCCTACCACAGCACACACCAGGGCACATTATCATGACGGTCCGCTGCTGGATCCCTTCACAGAATCTTGAGATTCTCAACTCTTCTGTGCTGAGGAAACTTCACGGTGTGTCAAATTTGGTCAGTATGCAAAATAGACTTAGAAATTTTAACACAGTGTTACAGCTATGTCTGTCAGATGAATGCTGAGCTGGTTGATCTTGCAGCATGCTGTTGAGCAGGGTTATCTTTGCAATATGTAAGGGGTGAAATAGAATATCAAACTGGTGCCAAATATACATAGTGTGTATTAGAATATGAAAAAACTTTTCCTCATGAGCATTGTAGTTAGGGCGGTAAATAACCACTCCAACAGCCATGTGGTCCTGAAGGATGGCCCAGTGAGGACAACTGCAGCAGTTTAATGAACACGGTGAGATATTGCTCTACTTAAGCCATTTCAACCGGTGTGCTGCAAGAATTATTAAAAAATCTAATACCTATTTCATCAGGGGCACTGACCTCTTTTCTCTTAGACTGACAAATAAGGAAATGACAACTGCCAACACAACCACAACTGTCTAGTGTAAATGCCTTTATATAAGTCATATAATAATAAAGTTACATCTTATCGGTCATGTTGCATAATAAGGTTGCATCTGATTGGTTAATTCCTGGTACCAGAAATTCTTACTTACATGCAAGCATAGACACCTGATCACTTTAAAAAATTTAAATTAATTAATTAATTTTAGCAAGTGAGAGAGAGTGAGAAAGGGACAGACAGGGATGGACAGACAGACAGGAAGGGAGAGGGATGAGAAGCATCAACTCATAGTTACTGCACATTAGTTGTTTTAGTTGTTCATTGATTGCTTCCTAATGCATGTCTTGACTGGGGGGCTTCGGCTGAGCCAGCAACCCTTTGCTCAAGCCAGTGACCTTTGGCTCAAGCCAGCAACCATGGGGGTCATGCCTATGATCCCACACTCAAGCCAGCAATCCCACGCTCATGCTGGCAACCTCGAGGTTTCGAACTTGGGTTCTCAGTGTCCCAAGGAGATGCTCTATCCACTGCACCACTGCCTGGTCAGGCTAGGCACCTGATTTTTAAAAAGTCACTTTGGAGCAAAAAGGGTAAGTAATTACTACTATTATTTTGTTGTTGTAAAGCAATCAAAATTATACCTATTATCAGATAGGCAAAAAATAAATATTTTGGTGTGCCACAGAATTTTAGTAATTAGTTTATGTGTGCAATGAAATTAAAAAGGTTTAAAAATCACTGCTCTACTTTGATATAGATTCCACCAGGTCTACCAGGTAGAATGTACTGAGTTGGGCTTTTTTTTCTTTTTTTTGACAGAGAGAGAGTCAGAGAGAGGGACAGACAGACAGGAAGGGAGAGAGATGAGAAGCATCAATTCTTCATTGTGGCACCTTAGTTGTTCATCGATTGCTTTCTCCTATGTGCCTTGATGGGCGGGGGTGGGGATACAGCAGAGCGAGTGATCCTTTGCTCAAGCTAGTAACCTTGGGCTTCAAACCAACGACTTTTGAGCTCAAGCCAGCGACCATGGGGTAATGTCTATGATCCCACTCTCAAGCCAGCGACCCCATGCTCAAACTGGATAAGCCCACGCTCAACCCAGAGACCTCAGGGTTTCCAACCTGGGTCTTCCGCATCCCAGTCTGACACTTTATCCACTGTGCCACCGCCTGGTCAGGTTGGGTTGGGTATTGAGTCTTTTAATTGCTTCAAACATACTGAGCTAAGTTCTAGATGTGGAATTGTGTTTAAAATAAGAAAAGGGCGACAACTGCTGCTTTGAAGGTACCCGACTAGCTTAATGCTAAGGTTCCTGTATAGAGGAAGCCAAAGCTCATATACCAAAGATGGCTCTTGAGTAGATCCATCTAAATTTCTATAGTGCCCAAAGGTAGGCATTAGCTAAAGCGCTGCCCAGGATAAAGTCAGGTGTGTGATTATGAATCTTGGTATTTAAATTCATTTGGTATAAATTAAATTAGTGGATATTATGTGTCAGAAACTACATTAAAAGACAGGAGTATAAAGATGTGTAAGTCTTTGACTTAGAGGAGGTGGCAAAGGAAGGACATAAAGATTGACAACAAGCCTGACCAGGCGGTGGCACAGGGGATAGAGCATCGGACTGGGATGCGGCAGACTCAGGTTTGAGACCCCGAGGTTGCCAGCTTGAGCGTGGGCCCATCTGGCTTGAGCAAAAGCGCCAGCTTGGACCCAAGGTCGCTGGCTCCAGCAAGGGGTGGCTCGGTCTGCTGAAGGCCCCCGGTCAAGGCACATGTGAGAAAGCAATCAATGAACAACTAAGGTGTTGCGACGGCAACGAAAAACCAATGATTGATGCTTCTCACCTCTCTCTGTTCCTGTCTGTCTATCCCTATCTATCCCTCTCTCTGACTCTCTCTCTGCCCCTGTAAAAAAAAATAAAAATAAAAAAATAAAAGATTGACAACAATGTAAACGCTACACTACAGACAAGGAGGCCACCTCTGGTGGGGGAGACAGCAGAAGGTGCAGAGATGAAGGGTTGGAGTTAGGATGGATCCAGAATGAGAGAATCTTCCAGATATGAATGGGGAAGGGTAAGACAGTGGAACAGTAGGTACAAAAACTTTCCTGGCTTCATCAGGTGACATGAATTAAAAGGGCAGATAATGGGATCAAATCCTTTAGCATGGCGTATCAGGCACTGTAACTTTCCCATCTCGGCTCAACCGCCCCTACCTGCACACCATTCTCCCTCGGCGGCTGCCGCAAGTCAGCCATGTCCCTCCGTGCCTCCCTGCCTTCACACCAGTCTTCCGTTTTCACCAGGTTCAGTAACCATCCATCTGCAAAGTCTACTCTGGTCTTCCTCTGAGAGCTTATTCCTTGAGGCTCCACGATGCCTTTTATTGGCATGTTGCCTGTGTGTGACTGTTCTTCCCTGTGACTATTTTTTACCCTGTGGACTAACCATTAAGGCAGTGAGTTCATTGTTCTGGTCTTTGTCCACCCAGAGCCTGGCAACATCACAGTCATGCAATGTTTGCTGGAAGAACTAATGCACGAATCAGTGACCACTCCCCGCTCTGGAGTAGTCCTGTGTTTCACCCGAAGAAGGGAAAGGACAAACAAACCTGTGAGGAGATAGAAGAATCAAATGAAAAATTCACCGGGCAGAGAATCAGAAGCCCTAGATTCAAGTCCTTACTCTATCATCAGGTAGGCAGGAGAATTTGCACAAATCACTTAACTTCTCTCGATCTCAATTTTTAACACCTGTAAGACAGGATATGGGCAGATAATGTGGAATGTTTACAATGATTCCTATTTACTAAGTACTTATTCTGTGGCAGGCAACTGTATAAAAGTCTTGAAAGGGGAGAGAGCCTTACTGAATGACAGGTCTGAGTTCAGAGAAAGAAAAGGCAGGATGACACAACATGGGAAGAAGAGACTGAGGGACAGCGTCACAGAAAAGCAAGGGCAGGGAGAGGACCACAGGAAGGGACCTGAGCCGAGCCACGCCACTCACTGCTCAGGGGCAGAGGGAGGGTGACAAAGGGGCAGGTGCAGTTGCTGGGCAGCTGCGGGAGGCGGGGGGTCACACTAAGAGGAGGGTCCCCCAGGACAGCAATTTCAGCCTAAAGTGGGAAATGACATAGGACTATCTTGCTTCTCCCAGAACTGAGGGGTTAAAAGCGAAAGCTCAGCCTGGGCCTGAGGGAAGAAGGAGGGGGAGACTAGTGAGAAAAAGAATGACCCCACAGGTCTGAAAGGAAGAACCTGCAGACTGAGAGAGAGGTGATGACAGAGTGCCTGGAATGGACCACTCCATGCTTTAAACCCGTGCCAAGCTGAGTAATGTGGGACTGAACTTGTAATTTCCCTCAACTCTGGGAGAAATCAGTCTGCGTATCATCAGCAGCACAAACAAGCATTACTATTTATTAGTGGTAAGTATTATGAATACTGAAAGGACCTAATCGTGCGCAGGACGCCCTGGTTCACCAAAGAGGGTTTGTGTATATGATCTCATTGAACTCCCACGACAGTAAGGTATCATCCCTTTCCACACGGCAGAACGAGGCTGGAGTTTTGTCAAATGATCAACCCTAGAAGTTCCAGGTGGATGTGGCACTGGCAGCTGCATCTTCCCATTCCTGTTCCAGGGTTCTTTGTGTAGGAATATAATAAAAATATACCCTTTGCCTCTAATAGACCTGCACCTCAGGAGAGACAGAACAAAGACATATGTTCTGTGCAATATGCTCATTACACAAGGGAGCATACACTGTCCTCCAAAAGAGAAGAGTTCAGAGAAAGCAAATTCGGGAGCAGCTGGAATGGAAGAAAGAAATGACTAAGCCAGGAAGCAGGGAAGCAGGGCAAGCTCAGAGGGGGGGCTTTAGTGGGGTCCTCTACCCCCCACGGCCCTCATCCCCACAGCAGAGCACTTGCACGTGCAATCATTTCACAGATATTTATTAGCTGACACTGCTAAATGCTGAGGATCAAGTGAACAAGATCTACATTCAAGAAATTCACTCCCAAACCAAACGGGTTAGTTGCGTGCCGCAGGGTGTCGTCTGAGTCTATTCTCAGAGCGATGCCCCAATCCATCAGAAAAATGTAGGAGCTCCAGTTTTTCATAACTTACTACTTTCCCAAAATAGAAGCGGACTCTGTCTGCCTCTCGTTGGGCAGGAGACCAGCGAGGGCCCAAGCTGAAAGGGGAACTGGGAGCACTAACGTGGCTATTTCATGGCAGAGTCATAGTAAAAAGAAAAAGCAAGAGGGTGTGTTTAGCAACCTACTTCACAGTGTTGTATTTACCCCCCCACCCCATCCAAGCTCCATTGTGCATACTATGCACATAAAGAAAGAATGTGATATGGGAACACAGTGCGAGAGGCTGCAAAGTGCTGAAACAGCATACCTGGCAGCTGCTAAAACAAAACTTCAAAGATCTGGCTTCTTTGAAAAGCCATCAGGCAGGACCCCACCCGCTCCCCCTGCTAGCCGCAGCTTCCCTGGGAGCAGTACACGTAACCACTTGTAACCACTTCCGCGTGTTTGGCTCTGTTCCCCAGGGCTATCGCAGCTCTATATGCCAAGTCAGAACTGCCAGCCAAGCAGGTGGGGGGCTGGCTTAGTGGAAGGAATAGCAAGACCTCTACCCAATACCCAGCCATGGGCGTATCTCAAGACAGAAAATATAGCTGGGATCTGCTTATAAAGCCCCTTGCTTTCAGTCAGCCCAGCTCTGATTGGTTAGACGCTAGTAATACAGAAGCTCTGGGCTTGAGATTCCCAAGACATTAGAATATGCCCCTCCCAGCCCCACAAATTAGTTCAAGAACAGCATCTGTGGCAAATCTCTAGCACCAAACAAAAGAGGCTTGACATCTATAGAAGAGCCTAAGAGGATAATCAACATTATGCTTTTCTTAGAAATTCCTTTCTTTTCTTTTCATATATCCGCTGACCGAGTTTGGGTCTTTATCACATCTTCTGGGTCAACTATCTAGTTCTGTGCTGCCCAATATGGCAGCCATGAACCACATGTGGCTTTTGAGCATTTGAAATGTGGCTAATATGATTGACACTGTATTTTTCATTTTATTTATTTAAATATCCACATGTGGACTGTTCTTGCCATATTGGACAGCACTGATCTAGTCACTTTATTCACCAAACACTTCTTAAGCATGTAGTACAGGGAGCTGTAACACTATAAAGATGTGTAAGACTCAAGGCTTGCCCTCATACAGCTTCCGGAGGTAGGACAAATACACAAACAACCATATTATAATAGAAGGAGGGGTGACAGGAGTCAGAGCTGAGGCAAATAGGTAACAGCAGAACTTGGAGTAGGAAGATGGTGGCCCGACATTATGGATTGCCCACACTTACAACTCAGGGAGGGATGCCAGTAAGTCTAACAAATGACGGACATTGAGGAGGGAGGAATTATTATAAAGAACACCAAAAAGCTGGAAAGTCACAGAAACACATTCAGCATACACAACTTGTTAGTAAACCCACATGAAATGGCGGGAGTAAAAAGACAGCTACCTTAGACTGGACTGCCAAAGATGATGGGCTCCCTTTCACTCAGAAGTATCTCCTAGGAGTGGCTCTTAATACTCCCATGGGCTAGGCGGGGTGGGAGAATGGTAATAGAAAGGTTCTCTGCTTTTTCATCTTCTCCCACACTCTGCCACTACACCTTCTCCCATTCCCCAAACTGGAGGGCTTCTTGCTTGTAGGGCACTTTTGATACTGAATAACTAGAAAAATAAGTGAATAAGGTCCAAAAAAGAGGCGTAAGGACCTGATGACTTGAGAAGCAGAAATGTGAGCTCTAAATTCAATAGAGAAGAAATAGGACTTGTATTCTAGTGTCTGATTTACTAGGACAGGAGAGTCACAAAGGTCCATTCTCCAGAAATTAAAATCGTGCACTCAGCCCGAGCTTCCTTTGAATTTTATCTTTCAGGAACACAAGTCCAGTGCATGAGGAATAGAAAAAGAATCCTAATGATACCTGCTTGGGAGATCCCGGAAGGTAGCAGGGAGGCTAGGCTGGGCTGAGCCTTGCAGGATAAAGGGGTTTGGACATGCAGAAACGCAGGTGAGGAGCAGGGTGTCCATTCATTCATTCTTTCATTTAATATTTGTTTTTTAAGTGCCTGTTTACAATAGGCCTTTTAGTTATATGAACTAAAAAGTCTCCTTCAGTTAGAGCCAGCTTGGTTTCAGTTGTTATCACTTGAAACTCGAAGTGTTTAGACTAAGACATTATTTCTAGTGGAAATGCCCTGCTTCAGCCAGGCTGATCCTCACTCACTGCCCCTTGAAAATGCCTTACACACCTTGCACACCACCATTGTTTTATCATCTCTCCTTCACCTGTCTGCCGCCTAGACGCAATCGAGGCCTGAATAAACCCTACCTTAGATCCTTCCTCTGAAGAGTCTTACTTCCCACCCATTTCAGTATCTTTTCTGAATTGAGAACTTCTCTGAACCCATATGCCCCTTTTTAATAGCTCTCTTTGTATTTCACTGCACAAAGCACACGCAGGGCGGTATTCTTCACACTGCCCTGCTGAACTGTCCCCTCTAAATGAGTAGGAGAGTGGCCCCCATTTCCTTCACCTCCCGTAGATCCTCGCACAGGGTCAAGCGCACAGCGCATGTGCAACAGCCCATTTCCTTCACCTCCCGTAGATCCTCGCACAGGGTCAAGCACACAGCGCATGTGCAACACCAGGCTCTCTGCCTGTCCGAGTCTTGTCTGTCCTTCCAAATTCGGCTCACACCCCTTTCCTTTCCATGAAGTTTTTGCCACCTTCTCCTATCAGAGTGATCGATTTCTCCTCTGAACTTGTACCCCTCACAGCGTCATCCTCTTATTCAAGAATTAAGCACATACTGTTTTATAATACTTGCATTAATAAGTTAGATGACTATTAACTTTCCTCTCTGAGAACAGAGACCTTGCCTACCACCCCTTCCCTCGGAGCCCAGCTCAGTGCCTTGCATCTATGGGTTATTCAGTAAACGCATGCTAACTCTTGGGCAATAATACTGCTTTAGCAACTATCAGATGAAGCCGTTTCCCAGTGGGAACGTTAGTTATTACCAATTTCACCTTTACTCTTTTCCAAATATCTCCATACGCTAAATATTTGGTGAAAAAGTTTATAAAACTCTTCTTTTGGGGGCTTCTATTTCAAATGTTGGGTTCAAGCAGCTAGCAAGCTATTCGAGAACACTAATATAGGCAGATTTCTTGCATTTACTCCATTTTCCTTGGTGCAACCAAGTTTCAGAGGGACACAATTTGATTTCCTCTAGTCTTAAGTACACTCCCTTTTATTAACCCCTTTACGGTCTCCTTACCTGCTGGGCCAGAAAACCTGCTTCTCTCATCTAAATCCTTCTAGATTATACTCACATTACTGAGATGCATCCGTATTTTGCTTTCATTATGGAAAGATAGTAAAACTTATTTTTAAGAACAAGACCAAACATGGTATTGATTATTGGCTTTGAAGCCAAATTAATACAAGTCTTTGCTTGACAATTCATGAAAGCCAAAAGCATCCCTTTACTGCCTCTGAAGCATAAAAATGGTCCAATCAGGATGAGAGCTCTACTGTTCCTTATTATGAACACCTGGGCCTGCCATATGATGTAACATTTTGAATTCCTAAACTTTCATATACTGCCCCCTCCCAATGCCAGCCTTATTCGCACTTCCCAAAGAACACATGGCTCCATACTTAAATGGCCTTTTAAGTTTAGCTTTCTTAGTTATCTTTAGGGGCATTTTAATGGTTTGTAATCAAAAATTTAATGAAGGGATACTTCACAATAAAAATAACTTAAACTCCAGCATTGTGATAGCTATAACTGCTTCCCTACTATGGCAGTATTTGACATTGCACGTGAGTGCCAGCTGGTCATACCTAAAGTAGGTACTAAACCAAGTGCAGTAGCAATACCATAACCTAAGCAAGTCTAGTCTTATGTTCCTCTGTTTTCTGGGAAGGGAACTAAGAGTTATCAAGAAGTTACACCAAAGCCAGACCTTTACTCCTTTTTAGATGCTACCAGTCTATTGTTTTCTTTTATTAAAACACAGATACTGGGAGTTCTCTCCTTTTAGACTCTTAAATCCTAGGACCTTTTTTTTAAAGCTTTGATTCCTTACTTGCACTTGGTCAGTAATATGCTTTTAAGAGTCTTTTAGCAAAAAGATGGGCAGAAGGATAGAATGGGATCTTTTACCAAAGGTTCAGGAAAGCCGGCTGGTCTTCCTTCTAAATCTGTTGAGTCAACATTAAGTAAGCTTTAAAAATGAATCATCAATGTTTCTCTACAGGAGTCAGAAAGAAAGATACAGTGTTTCTTCACCACTCGGTCCTTCCAAACTCTTTCAAAGAGGTAAACAGAGTTAACTTGGAAATACCGATGATAGGAAAACCATGTGAGAATTAAACTGAATTATGAATTAACTCTGATCTAGCTTCCTAATTCTAGAAAAGAAGTCTCATTCAGCTTAGTACATGAATTTTTGTCATACAGGCCTCTTAAAACCAAAACAATCATCAATTGTGGATACATATAAAATTACAGAGAACAGTTAAATAAGATAAAATTTCATTTTTAACAAGGACTCGGTGTGTGTGTGCACATGTGCACACATGTGTGTGTTAATCTTAGGGAAATGTAAGGTGGCTTATCTTTAATACCTTGGTGGGGAGGGGAGAAGGCAAACTGAGCTGGAAAATGCTACCCCGGCCCACCACAAAGCAGGCACCATTTTACCCTGGTGTATAGATAAGAAAAGATGCACTTCTTGTACCCCTGGTCCTAGGCCCAAACATCCCCACACTTAATTCACCAAGGCCCTGGTATGACGTCCAGCCAGCTCTCTTTGCCATATTTCCTAAATTTACCAACATTCCTTCGACAGGCAGAAGTCAGACCGTTCTGGTCTTGGCACAAACACCCATGGCACTCAGCTCTTTTGGTGAATAAGGGACTGTAGAATCTGTCACAGAGCTTGAAACGACACAGAGCTTATGTGTCTGACTGAGTGGGAAAAGCAGCAGAAGAATTTCAGATAGAAGCACAGGCATTACTACCCATGCACCAGAGAGACTTTTCTATTCAAGGGGCAGGGATGGTGAGAGCTAGGGCTTGGGGGGGAGGGTCAGGTAACTTTATTTTAGGGGAAAGAAGGAAGGAGTGACATATTACTTCTAAAGAACTCTGAATATGAATTCCTTTTATTTCCACCACCCCCCCAAGTGGTTTCTTTTTGGGATCGTGCTCTTTGGCTAGAGAGTGCTGTTTATGTAACAGGATAAAGTACAAAACTGTAAGCTCCAAACTCCTCCAGAGCAGAGCTTTCCCAAAGCTCGACCCCCAGGATAGATGGAAAATATGAGTGTTTACTGGCTAGAATATCAAGCTGCAATGGAAATTTCAACATTTCGAAGAAGATAGCAGAGGAAGGGCCTGTTAAGTAGGAAGAAGTCACTCTTCAACAAAGGGGTCAAAGAAAAAGGAAGTGTCTCCTGTTGTCCCCACTCTGGTGCTTCCCTTCCACGGCTGGAAGGGCCCGCCTCTGTAACCCAGCGCCAGGAGCACGCTGAACGTGGGAGATGGCCAGTTTCCTCTGAACTAGACACTACACCAAGTGCGCCACAACACCATGTCCCAGGCAAGTCCAACTCGGCTTTCCTTCTTTCTGCCTTTCTTTCTGGAAAGAAAAGTACTACCAGGAGCCTACACCCAAACCAGGCACTATCCTGGCTACTTGCACATACACAATTCAATTAAATCTTATAATTACTCAGCGAAGTAGGTTTTATTCTCTGTATTTTAAGCCAATGGGAGAAGTATGGCTCAGAGACGCCAATAGGCAGCCCAAGGTCACACACTCAGTAAGGCAAACCCAGATCTGTCTGACCCAAGCGTCCCTTCTCTTGTCACTACACATGCCATCATCTTAAAAGGGGGTCGATGGCCTCCTTTCCTTGGAAGGTGACAAACTTTTTAATAAATAGAGGCCATTTTAGTGATTAGGTTCTGAATAATTTCCTTCAAGAGAGGTAGAGGATGAACGCAAAACCTTTCCATTTTGGTCACTGAATAATTTTACTCAACTTTGGGGCTCTCAAAACCTTACATACTCTTCCCTCCTCTTCCTTTCTTATTGTGGTAGAAAAAGCATAACTTTACATTTACCACCTGAACCATTTTATTCTTATTATTCTTACTTAACCAACTATACATTTTTATGCACAGTTCAGTAGTGTCAAGTATTTCACACTAATGTGCACCAGATCTCGAGAACTTTTTCATGTTGCAAAACTCAACCTCGACAGCCATTAAACACTAATTCCTTCTCCTCTCTTCCCCTAGCCCTTGGCAACCACCTTTCTACTTCCTGTTGCTATGATTTTGACTACTTTAGATATTTCACATGAGTGGAATCATACAGTATTTGTCTTTTTTTTTAGTGAGAGGAGTGCCTGGGGCCAACTTGCTTGAGCCAATCGAGTCATGGCTGTGGGAGGAGAATAGAGAGAGAGAAGGGGGAGGGGTGGAGAAGCAGATGGTCTCTTCTCCTATGTGCCCTGACAGGGAATCAAACCTGGGACTTCTATACACCAGGCCAACACTCTACCGCTGAGCCAACTGGCCAGGGCACAGTATTTGCCCTTTTGTCACTGGCTTATTTCACTTACTGTGCTGTCCTTGAGGTTCACCCATGTTGCAGCATGTGACAGGATTAAATCCACATACACTTTTCTTGATACTCTTTTTTCTAATTGTATCCCACAACTTAAATTTTTGACATGTCTCCTGACAGTGCCAAGTGTTTCCCATGTCTATGGCTCCTTCCCCCCACCAGGATCAAACACCACATCTTGTCTTTTAGATCCTCCCAGCCCCCAACATTCTGCAGAAAACATGTAAGATACATCCCGGACAATAAACTGTGTGATCAGGAACTACTGTGATTTACTTATCGCTACTCCCCGGCATCTAACATAATACATAGAAGATGAATAGAACAGATTTTTTAAAGAAAATAAACTCCATACTTCTGAGGACTGATCAAGAATTAAGAGATGGGAAGCCAGAGACACACGTCTCCAGCAACACTTGGAAGACATAATCTCAAGGTAAAGTTCTGATGTACAGCTTTCTCTGGAGTGGGAATGACCAGGCTGAGCGACTGTGCCCATGACGTCTGTCCTGTCACAACAAGGAGCAAGCTCAGGAATGGGCCTTCAACCTCCCCCACCTTTCATATCGAGGAACAGACAAATCCTCAGGTTGCGTGTGTGAAAAAGCCAGAGATGGATAAAAATAATTCAATGACAAATGCTGGAAAAACATACAAAGGGGTAGAAGCCAGACATTCGTGGGATTCCCTGACAGCTCCATCTACAAGGAAGGGCTGGACTGGAAAAAAACAGGGCCTCAGGTTTCTGCCAAGCCGTCTGAGGCCCTGTCCTTCCCAAATCATTCCAAGCAGCAGCCAAGACTTTACAGTAACCCTTCTAGGTCTCACAAAGAAAGATCCACTGTGAAACCCTGTGAGCTCCTCACCCAGAAAGTGCTCCCCCGACGTGGTTCAGCTTCCCGCATGGTGGACAGTCAGGAGAAGACGCCACCGCCTATCAACTCTCGGCTCCAAAGAAGTCCCCATGTGCCCAGAAAATGGGTAATTAAACGATAGCTTGAAAAATCCTACCCATATCATTGGCTAAAGAAAAGTTTATTAAATAGTAAGGTATCACCATCTAGAAACCGAATATGATCCCTTTAAGAAAAAAAGAGGTCTCGAACACTTGGTACCTGCATCCCGGAGGCCCTATTGTATAATTCTAAATTGGCCTTGCTCGGAGGCACACCTCAGGCTTCTAAACATGTGACTGTATTTGGCCCTGACTACTTTCTCTTCTGGAGAATGGCCTGCAATTAATCTCACTTATTACCTCTGAAAAGTAACAACAGAGGAATGGCTGGCCAAGTCCAACTCCGGAGTGTCTAGGGAACTGCAGGCTACATGGCCAGGCCTCAGACTGTCTGGGCAAGTCGTGGGCTCTCTGCCTTCCTCTCCCACAACAAAGCCTGAACAGGGACTCCAGACAGACCAAAGGAACCGAGGGATTTGAGGAGCTGGGCTGAGCTCACACTGACCCAATGGGAGACAACAGCCCTGAGGCTACATTTGGGATGGTTTCAAAAAGCGGGGGAAGAACAAGGTTGTCTGGTGAAAACTTGTGTGATCCATAAAATTGAGAACAATAGCAACACCACAGGGAAATGAAAAATAACACTATTTGCAGAGTTCTCGTGAGTCACCAGTTTTCATTCCTGTGGCTACCAAGTCACCAAAGCCTGATGAAACGTACAGCCAGTAGTGGGGGCTCTTTACATCGAGTCATCCTTTAGGACAGCCCGGTGTGGTGAGCCATCAGAGGGTATCAGCACTGGAACCCACTGTTGCTACTGTGGAAGAACAAGTAAGAGTACCTCCTATTTTCTTAGCACCCACTTCTGAGGAGATCAAAGTGCTTCAGGGCAATCTAAAAGCTCTCAAAATAGGCCAGTTTTTATGTAAGTATTCTTACCTAATAAAAACATTAAGTGAATAATTTAGGGTCACTTAGTGTAATAAAACTCACATCTCTACGCTACTAATCCCATATTCATTAAACTTAGTCACTCTTACTGCTGAGGGAGGAACAAGAGACTAAATAAATATCCACAGAACAGTGACTTACCAAGTAAAAATAGAAATCGGGGCACAGGAGGGTATAGAATGCTGGCTGCAGCCCACACCATAGCCGGGTCTCAAGAACCTCTGATTCTCTTAGGGTTGCTGTAAGGTGGGCACCTCTGGGAATTCCACCTGGACTATAACTCCTACATGAAGCCCCCAGGCTGTCCTGGCAACCAGAGGTTACCTGGGTGCAGAGAAAGATTTCCCTCCGACCCTGGACTGAAATGGGAGCTAAGATTTGGCCCTTATGCTTAAAGAACAGGTGAAGAGAAGGGAGTCATAGGTACAACTAACCCAAAAAGGGAAGAACAGGAGGCTTTGTGGGGGCTGCTTTCTGGTGCAATGGCTCTGACGTCGATCACAGAATGTGCACTCCACCACTGCTCATGAGCAAGTCCGACTGGGAGAGCCACTCCCAGGGTGGATTCGAGTCCCAGCTCTGACCCAAACAGGTCCCCTCATCTTTCTGTGTTTCAGCACTCACAGGTGCGATACCAAGAGAAGGTTCTACCTTTTATTTTTTTTAATTCCCTCATTCCATCTATAAGTATAACAAATGCTAAAACTCTACTTCTCCAAAATGTGTAGTTTTGACATTTTGTTTATAAGTATGGATAATGGCTGTAGCCTTGTCATACAGATAACATAGAGCTAAGATCACAGTGAAAATGTTTTCCACAGAAACAAGGCTGACTGTAAAATGAAAATGGAGTATTTGGAAATATTTTATATGGAAAATAAAGATCTGTGGTATAAACAGAATTTCTTTTTTACAACTTGTGTTTTAGGAATGTGTTTACTATAGATGGTAAATCACCCAATGACAGACTTCTCCCGAGAAGAGAACTGTGTGGGAGGATGTCCTGTCTTGAAAAGTCCTGGCTCTTAGTCTCCAATGCTTCATAATTCTCCACTGAGATGGCTCTTTTCACTCCCAACCACAGTGATTATTGGTGTAAAATACACGGCCGCGGAACACGTGGGAATGGGTTTGTGTTGTTTCCTGGGCAGAGCCTCTGTGTCCCAAATCAGTGCCTTAAGAACTAATTCTAACACCAACATCCTTTAACAACAGTTAGGTATGTTCTCCGTGCCCAAGGTTTGGGTCACTCCTCCCAGTCTCGGGGCCAGGCAGCATTACGAAGCTGGCTGGTAGAGGCGGGGCATGCGGGCCAGGAGGTGGGGACTCGGGGACACCAGTGGCAGAGCTTCTTTATCTGGAAGAATGACAGCTCAGCTAATCACAGTACTTGGTAACAGTCACAGTGCTCTCCAGCTCATCAGACAGAGGGACAGATGCAGTGAGACCTACTATCAATAGCCACAAAAGCAAAGGTATACTGGGCGCTGTCCTCTCACGTTGTTTTATACAGGGGGACTCCCATGGACTGAGACTAGAATTCCTACAGTGGCCTCTTGTTTAATCAAGGAGCTGCTTTACAGCCAGAATTTATCTGGATTTTATCCTCTGCCACTTGTCTCAACTACATGAAGAAAATTTCCTCCCCGCTTCCCAAATAAACACTGTCCAGGGAGGCTGTTCAATTATATAACCTACACAAAAACATAAAAAAAGAAAAGCAAATATGTCTTTCAAAAGAAGAGTTCAAAGTTACTGAAACCCAATGTAGTACAAGGTACAAAAAGGAGTAAGAGGAGGAGAAAAATGTCAAATGCCAGTACATGAAAATGTTAACTATAGGCAGGGATTAAACAGAGTATAAATTCTTGTTCTTTCAGAAGTGAATATATTAAACTTAATCAGATATTTCCTTTTCATTTGATTTGCCTACAAGCTGTCTTACAAGTGGAACGAGGCCACAGGGCTGAGACAGGTGGGAAAGGCGCATCTTATAGTGTCTGTGCAGGGAGCTCCAGGGGACACACTGGCTTAGGACCCAGGCCAGCCCTGTGTCACCCAGATGCCAGCTCTAGGGCCCTTCACATACCTGCTTGCAGGCTGGGCGGAGTGGCTCTCCGCAGCCTGGGTGTCTGACTGTATTGACCACGCCGGGCCACCAGGACTGAAGACAGGCCGCAGGGTGGGGGGCGTTGAAGCACTGCTTCTGTTTACGATGCCACTTGCCAAATTCAGGTTGGTTACCTAGAAGTGAAGTGAGGGAAATAACCTGATTTTACAGAGTTTCAGAAAAGTATTATTAAAAACACATGGGAAAATCAAGTTGGGTCCAGGACTTGCTGACTCATCCGAGTGGAAACAGTGGCTGCGACAAAGGTGCCCACTAATGCCGGCTCTGCACACACCAGACCCTTTGCCGGAGTCAATGTAAGCTGACAGTGTTTAGCTCCTTGTGCGTGCAGAGCACTGTACTGTCCCGGGCACCGTGAAACACAGGACGCACGACGAGGACAGCAGGAGTTACTGAGAACTTACTGGGCGACAGGCAAGGTTCTAAGGAAGGAGGCAAACTACCTAGCCTCTGCTGACCCTAGTTTCTTCGTCTGAGAGTTATAAATGCTTAGTAAGTTTTAGTTACAAATAATAATAATTATCATAATATACAAAGACAAGGATTTAGAGAGAAATAGGATGCATAGTCTCTAGAAAAAAATGGGCATTGACTTCAATAAACAATTTATGAAAAAGGAATACTGTTAGATAATTAAACATTTAAAACCAGTCATTTCTCCCGGCAATCAAAACCCACAAATTACAACATACCACTTTTATGTGTTATATTGGCATACCGTAATAAAAACCATAGTATCTAATAACAACAAGGCAAGGGGTGATATTAGATAGGTAATTATATTATTTATGTGACTATAAATTAGTAGAATCTTTCTAGATAAAAATATGGCAATTTATTTTCAAAAGTATTATTAAAATGTTTGTACACCAATGCTACACTCGAAGTTCTAGGAACTGCCATAAAACAATTGCATGTGATCAAGGACAGTGACTGTTATAGCAATTACTATGTAATAAAACTTAAACGGTGTATAAATAAATACATTATATGCATCTCATTTCATTTGCCATAATTCTGTTGGTAAGTGCTACTATAATCTCCATTTTACAGAGAGGGAAACTGAAGCCTAGGATTGCATTGGGGCTTGGGAAAAAAATGGCAGAACTGGGATCTGAACCATGATCTCTGGAAGCTTGCACCCTTATACACGGCACCATGCTGTGAACAGATTTTAAAAACAAGCATTGATTTTAGTATTAAAAAAGGAGATCTAAACAGCTAACAGCATTGTTGAATAAATTTTGCCCTATCTATATAAGAAAATATTCTGTATCCATTAGAATTTTTAAAAAGTACTTCCTAATATATGAACATGCTGATGTTTTAAAAAGTCACAATCTGAAACTGGACAGAGAGCAGATCCGAATTTCTTTAAACACACACAAAGAGGTACACATTCATAAAGGATAAGAAATAGAGTCCAAAACATAAATCGTACCCTTTTCTAAATGGTGACTCATTTTCTTCCTTATGCTTACCTCTATTTTCCAAATTTCCTACACTGGGCATGTTACTATTATAATCCCAAAGAAAAATTTTAAGTCATTATGAGAAATACAGCTGTGAGGTGATAAGCTTAGAATCTGGGTGGTAAGAGCGGAATCGGAAACAGTTTGAAAAGTACTTCAAAACAAGATGCACAGGGAGGCTGGCTGCACAGGGGGACACAAGGCTGAACGCGGGGTGCTGGGCGTGACACACTAGTGACCTAGGAGACATAACTTCCGCAACACTGTTCTTCTAGAAGATATCCTAAGAAACGAATAACTTTAACATTTACAAATAGAGAAATTTGAATTTTCAAAAAATCTGAAAATTCTGAAAGGAAAAGTCATTTTAGCATGAGCCTCACGCCTCATTCCTACTGACAGAGCTCATTAAGAAAAGGTATCCTAGGACCGCATCTTCACACCAAGGGACCCAGACATTGTCACTGGGAAAAAGCCACTGGCCGAAAGTCAGGAGTGACTTCTGGTGTCTGTAGAGACGGAGGTACAGAACACCCGGGCTGCATCCCCCAGGGTGACCCATCTCCAAAAGAGCCTCAGGGGCCAGCCCTGGCTCACCAGCTCAGGGGCAAGAAAGACACACACTACCTGAACTGCAGGGAGGACAGAGTGGCAGAGTAGGGCAGTACTCTCTGGCACCTGGTGCCTTCCAGGAGGCTTGCCTTCTTCCTGCAGCCCAGCGACAACATCGGTCAGGTTCCAAGACAATCAAAGAGACTCCTGGTAGGACTGACCTCACCCCTGACCCAACCAGAGCCCTCCTCACTCCCGCCCTGATCCCTGGCCTTAAATGCCAGGCCCATCACAGTTAGAAATGAGCTTGCAGCTTGTAAGAGTCCTACAGAGTAAGAAAGGTCTTCATGACAACTAACAGCTCCTACAACTACTACCTCAATCAGTTGAGCCAAAAAACCGAAATAAAGAGGCTTATTAATAATTTATAGTGAAGCAGAAATAAAATAAAATGTACACACTTTACCATGTTTAGTATACACTGAATAGTTTGGAGATTAGTGAATGCGAAGGAGAAGAGATTTCAGATTTGGTAAATCTCTCTTCTGGCAAGGCTGCCCTGATTTAAACATCATCATTTTACTGTAACAGCTAACAGTTCCTGAAAGCTCACTGTGTGCCATGTACTAGACGTCCTTGCATTACCTTGACGTGTATTATCTCATTTAACCCCCTGCAAGCCCTTTGAATTTGAAGTAGGTTCTACTGTTACCCCATTTTACAAATGAGGAAACTAAAATTGAGAGAGGGTAAACAATTAGATAAAGCCACATACTACTAAGATTAGCAGATGTTCTCCCAGGGCACATGGTATACTTTTTCCAAATAACATGATTTAATGTTTGAATTCTTACAGCAGTAATGTCTGGCCCCCAGAGTAAGTGAGGGCATTCCTCATGGGGAAAACGCTGTTACCCTCCCTTTCAAAGATGGCTCAGAGAGGCTGTGGTAAGGAGTCTGTTTACGATCACCTAACAACAGTTGCAGAAGCGGTACAACCTATTTTCTAGTTTTGTGACTAGTTACCCTTAATTATTATCGATTTTTGAAAATATCAGCTACAAACCTCAAATTCTGAAAACAGAGGTTATACAGGGATTAATTATTCTATACTATACCAGCTTTTCTTCCTTCTTTATAAGTTTTATTTTCCACTTGTTTCCCTTCACCAGAGGATATTAAAGAAGCAAAGCACAGAAAAAACCATTATCAAACAGTTTTGTTTCATAGCAAGTATAGTAAAGGTGGAATGAACATGAAGCTAATTTTGGACTCTTGGTGGGTTTTTCCATGTAACATCCAGTCCTTATTTCTTGGATAAATCAAGAATTGACACAAAAGCAAAGCATCGTTGTTAGTTTATTTTGAGAAATACCAAAAGTGACCACTGCTTAAATGAGAGATTATATAATGAATAAGAAAACTTTCAAAGCTTCTCATATTTCTTTCCAAAGGACTCCCGCTAACAAAAATAACCTGTCTCTATTAAGTAAAAACTACCTGCCCCTCTAAATATTTGATTCTTTCTTCTGCGCTTTTGTCTAGGAGACTCTCAGCACCTATGTTATAATTACCCCCACCCCATCGAACTCTGTCTTCCTAGGACATACATTGCTTATAAATGATCAAATAACTTGGGGCTCACTTAGATACGGCCTCAGAATCTTCTTTACACAGTCCTGTAAGCAAGCCAACACCATTCAACAAGTAAAAAGAGAGTACACACCTATTTCCAACCCCTGTTCTAGAACAGCATTAGAAAGTACTAGAAAATCAACAGAAAGTACTGTGATGATGGAAATGGTCTATAATCTGCACTGTCCAACAGAGTAGCCACGAGCCACATGTGGCTACTATGTATTTGAAATGTGACTGGTGTGACCAAGAACTGAATTTTAGCCCTGGCCAGATGGCTCAGTTGATTAGGGCATCATCCCAAAGCACAGAGGTTTCTGGTTCGATCTGCAGTTAAGGGCACATATGGAAACTGACCCATGTTCCCCACCCCCCTCTCTCAAATCAATGAAATAAACATAAAAAAATAACTGGATTTTAAACTTCATATAACTTAAATTTAAAAAGCCACATGCAACTAATGGCTGCCTTAAGAGATAACACAGCTCTAGCCTGACCTGTGGTGGCGCAGTGGATAAAGCATCGACCTGGGAACACTAAGGTCGCCAGTTCAAAACCCTGCACTAGTCTGGTCAAGGCACATATGGGGGTTGATGCTTCCGGCTCCTCCCTCCTTTCTCTCTTTCTCTCTCTCTCTCTCTCACTCTGTGTCTCCTCTCTAAAATGAATAAAATAAAATAAATATTTTAAAAAAAGAGATAACATAGCTCTAAAGCCTCAGCTAGACCTGGCTACATCTTTGGTGTACACATTTATGTCCTGCTAAAGTCTGGTCCAAACAAATTATCTCTAGATTGAATGAATTAAGAAATCCTTTGGTCCTTCCTTTCAGCTTCCTGGAATGTACAGAATTAATCACTGAACTAAAATGGCCCTAGAAGCACCTTGAGTTGACCAGATAAGACTGAAGGTCAGGGCAAATCTCCCAGCACTGACCAGACCTTAATAAACTGAATAAACCAATTAGGTTCACACCTGGTGGCTTCTTCCCTAACAGGACAAAGGGATGATAAATATGGCTGATACCAGATGACATCCATTTCTAGAACCAACTTTGATTAGATGAAGAGAAAGTGACAAATGGCATTTATATATACCTGATTTGCAATGATGATTAACATTTCACTACTTAAGAACATTAAACAAAACTAGGCTTACAGCAAGTAAAGACATAGGACCAGTCACAAAACAGATGGCTCATCATTTTTGTTAAGAGTATTGGTCTATTAAGGTGGAGGTTGTAGCCACTGGGCCAGTTGACTTCTTTGGGCTAATAACCAGTCTCTACTACTAAATCCAGGCTGGCCAACGCATGAAGTCATGCCTTTGGTCACAAAAGGCTCTGGAAAACAGATGAGATAGTTTAACTAAAACCCATTTTAATTACTGAAACTGTGACTCAAAAAACATGCCTCACTGATAATGGATATCAACATCTTTCTGTGCAAAAGACAGTACACTCATGTAAGAACCTTTAAACTTATGTTTGGCTCTCTAAAATGTCCTACCATAATCAATATTTATGTAAATATAAAAACTTCCAGGTTCCTTATAATAACAGTAATAATAATAAACAAGCCATATTTGCATTAAAAACGGCTAAATTCAATAAAAACTGTTTTTGCCAGGCGCTGTTCTAAGCTATATATGCTCAGTTAATCTTCAAGACAACTCTGTTTGATAGGTATAATTATTTCCCCCACTTATAGTTGGGAAAATTTAGGTTGAGAAGTAAAATAACTTGCTCAAGAAAAAGTTATTACATGTCAGCTCCTAGTTCCAATTCCTGGTCAACCTGATGCAAAACCTTCCAGATCTTGTAGTTTTACCCAGTGTTGCTCCCATGCCTGGAGCCACTGAGCCTAGAACTCACAATTCTGTCTGTGCGCCAGCAGCATCTGCACTCGCTAAACATGCAGACTCAGCCCCAGTGAACCCGAATCTGCATTTGACAAGATCCACCATGGTAATTCACCTGCATCATAATTTGTGAGAAGCACTTGTTCTAGGGGATGGTAGAAAAGAAAGAAGAAAACAGGAGAGAGGAGCCATTCAGTGGTCCTCCTCCATAAAGCTCAGGGGATCTTCCAAAACCAGCTTGATGGGGTGAGGAGCAAGATATACAACAATCAAGGGGAAGGAGTAGAGAAAATAATTCTATGAGGAACTTTAAGGTCTTACTATTTCTCAGTGCTGTTTGTATGTTCAAATATTAATATGAGAAATTGTTTAAAATGCCAAAGTTGCAGAAGTGGAAAATACAATTTAGAACAAGCTTCAAAATATTCCAAGTCTCCTCGTTATGCTGACATGAGAAACAGTGGTCATTAATTAAAAATAAACCAAAACATTTGAGCCTAAAAACAATCAGCTTGTTAAATATGCCTCCACCCTCGCCCTTCCCTAGCTGGTTAGCTAATAAGCGAATGACTGACTGCCTGCAGGAAAATCCAGCCGTGGATCCCACACGGACCTAAGGCTTAGGCAGATGCTTCACCCCTTGCTGTCCTCCTCCACCTCCTCCTCCCCATCCTCTGCTCCCATCTGCTGAAGCAGCTTATCCAGAGGTTCCACTCTTGTTCCTGTCTTCATGTCCATGGCCACAGTGACCTCGGTGCATTTTTTTTTTCTTTTAATACCAAAACACTGTTTATTTTAGAGCTAGCCTTCCGAATAAGGCAGGTGAGCAAATATCTGAATGTGTGGGGTAGGGACACATTGCACGCATTCCATCTAGACAGGTGTTTAAATTACAGCAGGAATAAATACAGGTGATGGATTGAAGAGAGGGTAGGAGAAACAGGGAGGGGGCAAGTTTCCGGCGGCTGGCCCGCCCAAGTGTTATTGCTTGTTGCTGCCGTTTGCTAAAAGTAGTGCTGCTGCCAGCGCTATAATTAAAATATGATGGTACTGCCCTGATGGCTTCCCAGAATATACCCACCACCCACCCCGATGCATAACCTTTTGGTATCTGAAGAGGATTTGTGGCCAGGCCTAAACTAGATCCCTGTTGCTCTAGTTGGCATGCTCTAGGAATACTGCAGTCCTGAATGCTCAAAATAGTCCAAATCTCAGATAATTCAATAAGCGTTTACTGTATTGCCTGTCATAGGCGAGGTCTTTGATAAAGTCCTAAGAGTACACACAGGTTAAATTTTGGCCCCTGCCCTGAAGCCATGAAGGAATGTGTGGTCTAGTAAGTGAAACAAGACACCTAGACAAACAGCGATATATAAGGCCTCCAGAATGTAAGTGTCATAACAGAAGTGTGAAGGAAATTCAGAAATTCAGAGAAGTCACCTGAGCTGGGCCTGGAAGGGTAGGTAGGAGGCATTGGGGCGGGGGTGTGTGCTAATGGTAGTTACTAGCTGGGAAGAAAAAGAAGTAACACAATGACAGATAAGCAGGAAGAATGTCTGAGACTCAGAAAGCAGCCTAATTTGGCTATAGCCTAGAGCAGTGGTTCTCAAACGTTTTGAAGTCCAGACGCATTTAAAATCCTACAATTAATTGTAGGCGCACTATATACAAATTTCTGAGAGATATGTTATAATAATTAAGTCAAATATTAAAGAAAAAATATAAAGTCCAAGCGTGCTTTTATGGTAATTAAACAAAATAAATACAACAAAATTAAATTTATTCTGACATTATAAAACATTTTTATGTTACATTTTTTGAGTTATGCTTTTAAGAATTCATAAAAAAAGAGGGGTTAAAAAATAAAAAATAAGACAATAAAGTTATCTTTTTATATATATATACACATTCTTAGTAAGAGTAAATTCAGCAGGTCCTGGCGTGAATGTGTTAAGTTTTTTAATTCTTTTTTTTTTAATTGATTCTATCAACAACTATTTAATTCTTTTATTTTTTTATTTATTCGTTTTAGAGAGGAGACACAGAGTGAGAGAGAGAGATAGAGAAAGAGAGAAAGAGAGAAAGAGGGGAGGAGCTGGAAGCATCAACTCCCATATGTGCCTTGACCAGACAGACCAGTGCAGGGTTTTGAACTGGCGACCTCAGTGTTCCCAGGTCGACGCTTTATCCACTGCGCCACCACAGGTCAGGCTAGTTTTTTCATTCTTGTGTTTACGAGAACAGGTGCCTGATGTGTCCTAGTGATTTCTTCAATGTTTGGGTATATATTTGAAAGGCAAACTCTCATTTCCTCATCAATACATTAGAGAATTCCTCTCTTTTTACTCTTAATTGTGTTGAGGGTAGAAGATCCTAATTCACATAAATAGGATGTTGGAAATTGTAGCAAAATGTTCAAAGCTTTTTTAGATATTGCCACATATTCTTCTCTTATAGAAATCCAAAAGACTTCAAGAGACAATTCCTTATGTTTAATCATCAATCCACAATCAGTGGATATAGTTGCCGGTTCTTCTTCTGTTAATGTTAAACCAAAATCACTTGAAACTTCCATGAATGGGTTTCTAATCCAATTGTATTGTTCAGTGTTCCATGATGGAAAATAAGAACCCAATTTTTCTTCTAAACTTATTAAATGTTCAACTATTATTGGAAGTGTTTCATTTATGCAAGTGTTATTTATTTACCAATGGAAACATTTCCAAATTACCTTCAACAGATTTCCTTTTCCAAATCTGTAGTTTTCTCGGAAACACTTTCATTTTGTCAGTGGATGTGAGAATATTTTCTTCTTTCCCTTGCAGTTTCCTTTACAGTTTCCCAGTAAAGAAACTGATTTACTATTTGACTGATTTATTATTAGTATTCAAAATATTGAGCTGCTGAAATATATCGGCCAAATACTGTAACCTGGCAATCCAAAATTTGCATCGAAGGAGGTTACAAAAATGTAACTGTTTCATCTCTTCAAAAAACACAAGAAGTTCTTGTGGTAGCTCGTGTACATGGATAAGTACTTTTCCCCTTGACAACCACCTCTAGTGTGTAAAAGCAGTCCTCTATGTTGTGAATTCATTTCGATGAAAAGCTTTTCGAATAAACGCGATTCGACAGGTCTTGTTTTAATAAAGTTTACCATCTGAAACTTGATCTAAAACCTCTAATTTTTCTCTCAATGTTTTGCCATCAAGGCCTCCCTATGAAGAAAGCAGTGAGTTACGATAACATTCTCATTTTGTTTTTTACAAAAGATGTAAGACCCTTAATATAGCCTCCCATGGAAGGGCGCCAGCTGTACAAATGCCTGCACACGACTTCCATGTTAACTGACATTTATCAAGACAGTTATTCAAAATGTTAAACATCTTCACCTTTTGTAGACACACCTAATTCTTTGCAAAAAAGAAACTGATTTACTATTTGATCTTCATTAATAAAATAGACGAATTGCCATGATGGCAATGTCTGTTGACTCATCAACATGCAATGCAAAATTTGAATACTGAAGCTTATTACTGCATACATTTTTCTCGATATCAGAAGACATTTCTATAATACACCTGTGAACTGTATCGTTGGACAGAGGAGTCTTGCTTATTTTCATGCCGCTTTATCTCCTAGCATTGTCATGGCCACCTTTTTGCATGCAGGCAAAATAAGTGACTCACCTAAAGTATGAGCTTTCATATTTTTTTATATCAGTTCTGAGACTTGAGAAGAAGTAATTTGAGCTTATTAGAAATAGTCATTACACTTTTAAAAGAATTTGCTGCTTTTGTTTGCTGTTCAATCTCTTGAAAAACCTTACAGATTTATCTTGTAAATTAGAGTATATGGTTTTAAATGTTTAATCAATTTACTAGGAAGCAATGATTCATTTGCCATTTTACATCCACATACTGAACATAGCAGTAAAGGATGATCTTCACTTCCGGTCCAAGTGAAACCAAAGCTTAAATAACTTGCATTATATTTGCGAGTAGGCCGTGATTTTGCTTTCTTACTTGCACTTAACTTTTGCTCACTTCCAGAATCGGATTCTTCAATATCATGCATCTTTTTGAGAAATCTATCCATTTTATTTGGGTGTATTTATCTAACAATAATATAATGATGTGTTAATAATAAATATAATAATGATATGTTAACAAAAAGAGCGGTATTTCCATAATGAAATGGTATAATAAAGTGACTATATTTATTTTTATATCTGGGCACATGCCGCAAACCAGCGCAGCTAGTAATTCCAGGTCCTGAGTGAGAACGGTGTGGAATTAAGAAAATACGCGGAATTAAGAAAATACGGGGTTGGGAGGGCCCTGTAATTGCTATTGGCAAGAACAAAGCATGCCCCAAAACCGCATCTTGCTTTATTTATAGGGCAAAGCGCTATAAATAGCAAATCTTAGCCTTACACCAAACAAAGTACAGAAGAAACTTGCCTCCAGTCTTTCCGGGGAACATGGGGAGTAGTGTAAACAATCCGGCACAACAGCTTAACAGCTTTTGCAATCTAATCAGGCAAGTGAGGTGGGGGGTTGGGCAGACTGTCAGCTTAGAGCCAATTCCCCACACCTCTGTCCCCCAAAAATCTAAACTCCATAAACCCTGTTGGTTTTTTTGGTCCCCAACAGGCACATATTTCTCTGGAATACCACAGGGCGCACCCGGAAATCTTCTAGGGCCCACCAGTATGCCCTGGCGCACACTCTGAGAACCACTGGCCTAGACTTAGAGCAATGGAAGACAGAAGAGACAAACAGCTAGGGTCAGTCTTTGAATACCACACCAAAGATTTTGATGCTGAGTTATTAGAAAAGAACTCGCTCAAGGGTTCTAACAGAGTGGTGCTATATCCAAATCGTGTTTAGGTATGTATACCTAGGGCTGTTTTTGTGGGATGGGTTGAAAAGGGCTAATAAGGAAAGCTCAGATCAGGTGAGAACACAACAGTCTGGTGAGCAGTAATAAAGCTGGGAGGCAGGACAAACCACCATTGGTCTCCCTGCATTTCCCTGCGAGGCTAATGAAGAGTGCTGGGCCTTGGGGCTGGAGAGCTGGGTTTGTGATACGATAAATTCACTGAGTTCACAGGTTCTTTTCAGATCGGCCCTCTTCTGGATCACATTTTCCCATGCAGCGGGTAAGGAAAGATAGTGCTGCCTGCCACTTAAGAAGTAAAGTCAAAGAGTGGGAATCTGAGGCCAGCTTTGGTTTAGGGCTCTATGAGAAAACGCTGTTTTTGTGGGATGGGTTGAAATTCCTTAGATATATCTTTCTATACTTCTCTTCAACAATAAAATGTTTTTAGAATCAAGACTATGGGATGGGGTTGGGGGCTGGATGGATGGCTTCTGTCTAGGCCTCAGGCCTGGTGGGCAAAGAAAGACTATGGAGCATAGGATGTCTAGCCCAAGTCACCAAAGCCTGGGATTCCACAGGAGTTTAGGGCCAAAAATCTTATAATAATTAAAAGAAGGCTTCCACCTGAAGGATTGATTCCCTTCCAGCATCTCTTCCTCAACCTCAACATAGTGACTGTGGAATCCTGGATTCCAACCACAGTTTTCTTTGAATCAGTGTTTAATGACAACGTGTGCAGTAACTTCCAGCTTCACCACAGAGCACCGAAACCAAACAAACCGACACTTAAAGATGGTGAGGTTTCAGTAGATATTTGAAAAAACAACACAGGTTAATGAAAGAAGTGGGCTGCTGGTTTGTGAGCGAGCCCTTGAGTCCTCCACCAGCTCCCTCGCTGGCCAGCATCTGCCCCATGCACCGTATACTATCAGTCCCTTAAGAACAAGGGCACTCTACTCATAGCAGACCACGGAATTCTACATTTCTATAAAAATGGTTTGTTTGTAAATGTAGTGGCAAAAACCCTCCTCTAACTGAGGCTTGCAGATCTCACGTGCCTTTACCTCCCTTGACATACAACGAAGGTGTATTATCATCGCTACCTGGGAAAAACACAACCAACAAACATATCCACACCTATGCTGGGGGGCTGGGGGGGTTTACCCCCAACTGGAAACAGATAAATCAGAAGCTTTCTTGGTGTTTTAATCACTGGCCCAACAAAAGTCCTTACAACTAAATCAGGAGGATACTGAAATCTTGTTGCTACCACCTTGTGCTATACTTTCCAAGGTCACATTTATTTTTCATAAAAGCCTGCCCTCAGCTTTAAAGGATCCTTGCCATTAAACTGCTTCAAGAGGACAGTGGTTGCGCTGAAAGAACTTCAGGCCATATTTTGTATTGTATTATAACTGCAGGTTTGTCCGTCTCACCCCACGTGTGACGTGCTCCTTTAGCACAGACACTGAACCTTATTCTTGTTGTAGCCCCACAGCTTGGCCCCGTCAGTAGTGACAAAAGCATTTATATAGTCATGGAAGTAGGTCTCACCTACTCCCAAGTACACATGCACATATACCCACACTCACACCCTGTCTCCAGCTAGCAGCTAGTTTCACCAGTGAGGGGAAAGTGATTAATGTCACTAGCAGGTTAGCAAGGAAATGAAAGGCTCCAAATCAACTCTTTTGGCATAGACCTCAAGAAGGGATTGCTTTGGAATTAGGGGAAATAATCAGTGACTAGAGTAAGAGATAAGTGTTGCTCTTGCTAGCAGCCTGCGTAATTTAAGAGATGAGTTCTGCCTGGTTTGAAGCCTTGGGAAGGTTCTAAGGTGGTGAAATAACAGCTTTGACATACAGACTTTGTTCCCTGCTTACCCATGTGTATATTATATTTGTTTCTTCTTGGCACCGAAACCTCAAAGGACTAACACCCCATTTGTGATTTACTTTGTGAACCTGAGGTTCACCAAAGCTGTTTGGCAAATTTACCAAATGGAGATAGAAATTCAACATGAAAAATTTAATTACTAACAGCTTTAATTAATAATAGCTCAGCACACGAGCAAACTGGTGGCACAGGATCCCAATGCAGCTTACAGTACTGGCAAAGCTCAATCTCCTCATTCTAGCATGGTCAATAAAGATCTTGGATGATTCTTGTCTGATGAGGTCCACAGATAGGTTCCAAAAGATTATTTCACTATTCAACAAATATTTATCAGATACCTACACTCCATGCTTGGCATTCTTTTGAGCATTGAGGATAGAACAACGGTAAAAAGAAATCCTTGCCTTCACAGAGATTATAACCTTGCGGGGAATATATCACAAATATATATAATGTGTGAAGCAAAAATGACCACCAGTTTGGAACAATTACTTTTGACCAAATTATTGATATTAATGGCCATATGTGACCTAAAAATTTTCAGAGGTTCTTAACTTGGGAGACCATGGACTTGGGCATCAACAGGGAGCCTACTTGGGGAAGTTTCTAAAAACCATTTGCAATTAATGCAAATTTCTAAGTTTCAGTGCAACATTTTTTTTATTTTTCAGGAGAAAGACCATAGTTTTCGTTAACTCTTTGAAGTGAGTTTTTTCATGCTCGCTGACCCCTGGGAATGAGCTTTTTTTCAAAAACTGATATTAGTTCCAGTTCCAGTTTTATTAGCTTAAAATATTTTTTTGTTAGATAAACAATTTATGGACACAAGAAGAACATACATTTGCCTTTTTTTAATGTTGCCTTACACATTTTTAAAATAAATTGATCATACTCTGTATGGTCAGGAGGTGTGAGGACGTACATGAACGTTCATACTACTCAAAGGGTTATATTCTCAAAGGGATTTCTGACTCCAGAAAGGTTAAGAATCATTTGGGCCAACATGAAGATGAATTTGTTTAAATCGGTATTAATACTGTTCGCGGAACTACATCAATAACTGGTGAACACACAATACAATATACAGATGATGTGTTATAGAATTGTACACCTGAAACCTACATAATTTTATTAACCAGCCACCTCAATAAATTCAATAAAAAAATTTAAGAAAGAACTATATTGCCTGACCAGGCGGTGGCGCAGTGGATAGAATGTTGGACTGGGATGCGGAAGACCCAAGTTCAAGACCCCAAGCTTGCCAGCTTGAGTGCGGGCCCATCTGGCTTGAGCAAACAAAACGCTCGCCGGCTTGGACCCAAGGTGACTGACTCCAGCAAGGGGTGGCTTGGTCTGCTGAAGGCCCACGGTCAAGGCACATGTGAGAAAGCAATCAATGAACAACTAAGGTGTTGCAACGGCAACGAAAAACTAATGATTGATGCTTCTCATTTCTCTCTGTTCCTGTCTGTCTGTCCCTATCTATCCCTCTCTCTGACTCTCTTTCTATCCCTGTAAAAAAAATAAATAAAAAAGAACTACATCACTGTCTTCTTGAGAATAATATTTTGTGTCATTCATATACAAAGGCATAGAATAATATGACTGGATCAATTGACCATGCCACGGAAACTATCTTTCCTCCAACTGTGGAGCTTTGGATGATTTAAAATGGGGACCTGCTGTGACTATTTCCTCCTGATTTGTTTAGTATATGTTGCTAGAATAAAATGTAATCTTTGAATAGGAAACACCAGTAGACCAAGATGTGTTTCACTCAGGATAAAAGAAAATGAACAGTGTCAGATCTACACGGTCTTACACTATTTTCACCATCAGAAAAATATTAGAGGATATACTCAATCAAGAATATAAAAAGACCCTGACCCGGTGGTGGTGCAATGGATAGAGCGTCGGATTGGGATGCAGAGGACCAAGGTTCAAAACCCCGAGGTTGCTGGTTTGAGCGTGGGCTCATCAAGTTTGGGAGTGTGATCATAGACATGACCCCATGGTCACTGGCTTGGGTCCAAGGGTCCCTGGCTTGAGCAAGGGGTCACTAGCTCTGCTGTAGTCCCCTCCCCCGAATCAAGGTACGTATGCGAAAGCAATCGATGAATAACTAAGGTGCTGCAAAGAAGTATTGATGCTTCTCTTAGGTCTCCCTTCCTGTCTGTCCCTATCTGTCCCTCTGTCTCTCTCCGTCTCTGTCATACACACACAATAAAGAATATAAAAAGAATCATTCTTAAACAGTTATATTTTAAACATCCTCCAAGGGCACTTCAAGAGCATTTATTAAGTCATTAGCTACCACAAACAATGTTTTAAACCACAACGACCAATATGTTCTAATGTGGCTCCAACTCCTGCATCAATTCCTGAATGCTAATAAAATGAACCAGAAGAAAATGACAATCTAATCACCAGGAGATAAGGGTTAATCAAATTTTAAAACGAGTTGGGAAACGCAGGGGACTCTGCAGTTCCTGGTACACTAGCACTCGGCACTCTTGACACACCTTCCCTCTTTGAACTTTGTCATTGACGTAATATACATACACATATAGACAGTGAGTGTTCCAAAACCCAGAAAGAAGTCCAGATCAAGATTTACCAAAAACATTCCTGGGAAACCTTACAAAATGGTTAAACCCCTTTATTGTGTTTCCAATTTAGACATTCATGGTGAGCCGAGGGGGCTGCCCCCACTATAACAAACAGTCCTTCTTACTGCACCTCTGGGGACTAACAAGGCTAAACTCAGCCTGCTCAGAGGACCAGCTGACTTCACCATACAATAATCTGATAAGGAGTTCACTCAACAAGGAGCTGATAATCTACACAGAGCCAAATTTCTCAACCTGCTTCAGGGAATAAAAAAGCCTTTCCCGCCCTGAAATGCAGAGAAGGCCAATGGATTGTTTCTCTCAGCAGGCTCAAACACTGGCTGGGCTACAACTCTGGGCAATGTCGCGGGAACCACAGGCTTAGCGTTAAGCTCAGTCATTTTGGTGTCATGAAAGGTTAGAGTTCTGGTTCACACAGGAAAAGGCAGACAAGCAAAGCGGGAAAGAGCATGGAGTCAGGTAGACCTGGATTGGGTTTGGTTCAGTCACTTTCCATCTGTGTGACCCCGGCAGTCACTTATCTTCTAAGCTTCTATTTTCTTCATTCATAAAAAATAAGTATCTACCTCACAGGGTTAAAGAGATGAGGCATATAAAGTGCTTAGTGCAGTGCCTAGAACAAACGTAGACATTCAATTAACGTCAGCTGCTTTTTTATTGAAGGGCAGGGATGGTATTATCAATTTTAAAATGGAAGAGCAATAGTTAAAAGGAAATAAGAATATAAAAACTGACAAAATGCAGGAAGATGCTATTTAATTTAGCAAGCATGTGGTAAGTGTCACCAAGTGCAAGGTGCTGTGCTGGCGAGGGTTGGACAGAATTGCCAGCAGGCAGTTTCTAACTCAACAGGAAAGAGATGCAAAATAAATGCAAGAGTGTTACCCAGAGCGACTAATGACTAATGCAGGGCTGAAGGAGCACAGGGAACCCACAGATGACTTGTAGCTGGGGCAGCTGTGACCGCTTCACAGTTTATTTATTTATTTAAAAAATATGTATTGAATACTTACGCATCCTGGCTGGGGAAAAATAAGTAAAAAGGGGGGGGCATGGTCCCCCTCCTCAACCAAATACCTTATAGTCTGGGAAAACCAACCAATGTACTGAGTACGACTCTTGCGTCAGGTTCCGGGGCAGCAAAGCACACTGCCCTTGAAGAGCTCGCTGTCTGCTAAGGGAGGTGGCTCTCTGGGCACATGCAACGAGGTGAGTGAGCTATGCACAGGAGTCAGGTGGCAGCTATGCTGAGCCCGGACAGGTGCGTAAGATTGGACATGGTGACCGAGGAACACTTTCTGTGAGAGGACAGCACGCAGGGAGACACAGAGACAACAGAAATTCTGGTTGAATGTTACAAAAGCATGTGTGACGGCAAGGAGACAGGCTAGAGAAGCAGCCTGGAGCCAGGTTCTAAATTAAGACTTTGAATAACATTTAATAGCTTGGGCTCAACATTGTAGATAACAGGAAGCCCCCTTGAGCTTCTTGAGCAGAGGAGTGCTATTAGGAGACTTGTGATTTAGAAAGATTCCTTCAGAGCAACTACCAGGGTGAAGAGGAGGAGGCTGGCTAGAAGGCCATTTAGGAGGTAATTGCAGCTGTCCAGTTGAGAGATAATTAAGGTCTTAAGCAGGACAGGAGATATGAAAGTGAAACCGAGAAGATATATATCAGGGACATTAGAGTCAGAACCAACAAGACATGGCAACTTGCCTGGACAGAGAGAGAACAAAAAAGCAAAGAGAGACAATGATGAATGACTGGCTCCTGCCCTGAATTCCTAGGAGAACAGCAGCATCAACTAATACGAAGAGGAAAAAAGGGACAAGAACAAATAAGTTTTAGATGTGTTAAATATCTTCCGAATATTTTCAAAATATGTTTAAAATATGTTGACTATTTTAGATACTGGTAATGCAGTTAGGTGGGAAAGTCAAGCAGGCAGCTGGAAATCTGGACTTGGCACTCAGCAAAGAGTTTCAAACTAAAAGACACGTCCTTGGGAGAAACCCACAGAACAGAACCAGAAGAAGCCACGAGAAGGGACTACAGAGAGAGGGAGAGCTCTGTCGCGCCTGGGATTCGGAGACATGCTGGAGGAGACAGCGGCAGGCAGCGGTGGATGCCCGCACATCCTCCCACCCCTTCGATCAGAGACTCCGCCGTGAACAGAGACCCGCCAGTGCTGGCTTGTGTATTTGAGGTCAAAAGAGAACGGTTTTCAGGGGAAGCGAGCTCTCAGAGGAATCGGCTGAAGGAGCTCAGGGAGGTTTTTGGGTAGGAGGTGGTCAGTCACAGCGCCACATGCTAAAGGAGCACGAGGATTACAGATAGGGGACAGACGCTGCAGTTTCAAGATCAGGGATCTTTGGGAGAAAACGGGACAAAGTGGTCAGAGGTGAAGTCAGACTGTAAATATAAGGGTTGGGGGAGGGCTGAGGGCAGCAAGGGTGTGTTACTCCAAAAGAAATAAGGCAATACAAGGACGACAAGAGCTGGGGGAGGGGGGGGCAGGCAAAAAAAAAATAAAGAACAAAAGACCATGCAGTAGGCCAAGGCATGAAGGCCCACGAGACACACTGAAGAGCTAGGAAGCAGACAGGCCAGTGGGAGCCCGGGCCTGGAGTGGAGGCAAAAGGGTCCAGGAGGAGGGTGGTCCTGACACTGAGAGATCCCATCTCACTGATGCAGAAACCAAGGCACCAGGAGGTTCAGTGACTTGCCCAAGGTGTCCCTGACTCAAGGACTTCTGCTTCTTGCACTTACACGTTCTGCTGCCAGGAATGAAAAATAAAGCGTACAATACAAAGGGGTTATACCAAAGGTGTGAAGACTTAACAGACCACCACAAAATCATGACAACAGGTACAGCAGTTAGAATGTGTCCACAGAAATTAGGCAGGCAGGAAGAAAGTCCCCAGGGCCACATGCCCATGTTGTGATACAAACTGAGGGCCATCTGCCTCAATCCTAAAGAACATTTGTAACCAGGTCAAAAATTGAGCTCCCTCTCTGCCAATTTCTCTTTCAAATTGGAATTTTTGAAATTCAGATTCATTCAAGGTCTATCGTGGACCATGAAGAAATCAGAACGCTGCTACAGCAGAAGAAATGAAAAAGAATTCCTTTGTGAATGAGGGTGAATGAGTAACTGGTGTGTGAACCCAACATTCTATACCTAAGCATGCATCCTCTTCCAGCACTAGACAGGAAAAGTATCAGGGTAAGGAGCAAAAAAACGGAAAGAAATTAAATGGTTTTCTTGTCTACTCTCCATCTAAATGAAAAATGTAAGAAGCAGAAAGTGTCTCCTCCTTCCTATGCGTCTGTCAGCACATTTCCAGGAGGGCCGGCCACATCCCGGGCACTGGCTGGCTGGGGAACAGAGACTGATGGAGCACGCGTGTTGGCGTTGGAGCCCTCGCCTGGGTGGTCCGCTGTTATCCCTTTGATTAAACTCCAGGCTGGAAGAGCTGGAGCAGCTCCTAATGATAGCTGGGTCCTGAAATCTCACGCTCGCCCGCACAGAGAGGGCCACTGCTCCCTGCCTCCCACTCCTCACCGCAGAGCTGGGCTAACTCGCCCCATCCCGCCGTTCACTAACAGCAGTGACCACAAAGGGCTGCCGTTGCAAACCCCTCTGCCAGCCCCGAGTGGGGCAGAGATGGTGACACCTCACACGGAGGTAGCTCCAGCACCCCATCAGCTACCACAGGGGAAGGATGCTTGTGGAAAACCCTGCTTTCAAGGATGTGCACACTGACTCCCAGAGGCTCCCGTCCCTCCAGAATAAGCAGCCTCTCCCACAACAGGGGAAAAGCCGAAACTTGACCTGCCCCAACTCAGACCCGTAAGGCGTTTGCTGGACAGCCATACGTTAAGCACATGTATCTCTTCTATTTCAAGCAGACTTGTGCTGCACAGATATTTCTCAAGTGGCCGTTGTGCCTAGTTCTCGTGGTGAGGAAATTTGATATTCTTATGTGTTCTAGGCTCTAAAAAAAGTATGATCATGGCAGAAGTAGTAAAAATAATGACAAGGTAAATGAGGTTTGGTTTTTAGCTATACAAATTCATAGAATCTACTAGCCTCTAATGTAAATTCTAGATAACAAAATTTTATTTATCAAATTTTGGGGTTGTCTGAGTACTTGGCTAGGTTACTGTCCCTCTGCATCTTCACTGGTGAGCAGGGCGAAAAGGAGGTAACACAGCCTCTTCCTCTGACCCCGCCTCCTCCCAGCTACCCAAAAACCCAGCTCACGGTCTCTGTGGCTCCCACATTTCTGAGATGGAGAGTAAGCTCCTGCGAAGGCATCCAGAGATCTCCGTGAGTCAGCCCTTGTCTTCTCGTCCAACTTCCATCCAACCTGGCCCTTGGGGACTCCCTGTACTCCAATACCACCGACCAGTGTAAGCTAGCTCATCCTGAGGACTTTGTCTTCCCTCATCCCCATAGCTTAGTGCCCAAGCCTAGAATACTTGGAAGAGCTTAGTAAAATGTCTTTGAATGAATACATTTAAAAAACACATCTGAATACAAAATTTTTACAGAGATTGCCACTAAAAACTTTAATGGGCTAAGTAGTTGAAATTGTGGACAAAATAAAATAATTTTTCATAAACACCATTTCTATTTTTAGTATCTTCCAAAAGAGCAGAATTTAAAATCAGTTTTCCCTATTTAGTAGAAGGCTTCTTAACATGTTGCTCAAAAAAGCAATGTAAAGATACAGCAGTTTGTGTGATATAATTAAAGCAATGTTCAGAGGAAAATTCATAGCTTTAAGTTAATTTTAAAAAACGAGAATAAATAAAAATAAATTAAGCACCCAACTCAAGAAACTGGAAGAAAATAACAAAATAAAGCTAAGGCCCCAGCTGGTTGGCTCAGTGGTAGAGCATCAGCCCAGTGTGTGGAAGTCCTGGGTTCAATTCCCAGTCAGGGCACACAGGAGAAGTGCCCATCAGCTTCTCCACCCTTCCCCCTCTCCTTTCTCTCTATCTTTCGCTTCCCCTCCTGCAGCCAATGCTCCATGGGAGCAAAGTTGGCCCAGGCGCTGAGGATGGCTCCATGGCCTCTGTCTCAGGTGCTAGAATAGCTCCGGCTGCAACAGAGCAACACTCCAGATGGACAGAGCATCATCTCCTGGTGGGCATGCCAGGTAAATACTGGTTGGGCACATGCGGTAGTCTATCTCCCCTCCTCGCACTTAAAAATAAATAAATAAATGAATAAGTAAATAAATAAATGAATGAAATAGATAAGCTCTGGCTGGATAGCTCAGCTGGTTAGAGTGTCATCCCAACATGCTGAGGTTGCAGGTTCATTCCCCAATCGTCAGGGCACATACAAGAATTAACCAATGATGGCATGAAGGAGTAGAATAACAGATCAATGTTTTTCTCTATCTCTCTCTCCCTTTTTCTCTCTCTAAAAATTAATAAATAAAAATTAAAGAAAAAAGAAAATAAAGAAATAATCTCCAGTCAGAGGAAATCAAAAGCATTTAAAGTGAGTACCAGATACAAGGTTGTTGCTGATGAGGCTAAGTTTAAGCTTTGATGCCCTCAGTCCAGAGAGAAGAGCAGAGCTCACACCAGTTTCTGTTTGGACGCCCACCTCTCACCAGAGAGCCACAGACACTGTATCACTTGCCTCAGTGAGTAAGAAACTAACTCAGTAAGAAACTTTCTTCCAAACACAACTAGTAAACAAATGTACCAAAGTCTATTTTAGCCACTATAACATGTTATTAATTATCAGAAAGAAAACAATAAAAGGCCAGTTCTTTCAAAGTCCAAACTAAGGAACTACTAGCTCTGAGGGGAAGGGATAGAATAACATGTAATCC
The DNA here is from genome assembly GCA_037038555.1 of Rhynchonycteris naso. Classification (NCBI taxonomy): domain Eukaryota; kingdom Metazoa; phylum Chordata; class Mammalia; order Chiroptera; family Emballonuridae; genus Rhynchonycteris; species Rhynchonycteris naso. The sequence continues at coordinate 25,023,580 of CM072999.1, forward strand.
AGCTTTACAATAACCAAGTTCATTTTACTAACATTACATCTTTTTTTTTTTTTTTTTTACAGAGACAGAGAGTCAGAGAGAGGGATAGATAGGGACAGACAGACAGGAATGGAGAGAGGTGAGAAGCATCAATCATTAGTTTTTCATTGCCATCGCAACACCTTAGTTGTTCATTGATTGCTTTCTCACATGTGCCTTGACCGCGGGCCTTCAGCAGACTGAGCCATCCCTTGCTGGAGCCAGCGACCTTGGGTCCAAGCTGGCAAGCTTTTTGCTCAAGCCAGATGGGCCCACGCTCAAGCTGGCGAGCTCGGGGTCTTGAACCTGGGTCTTCCTCATCCCGGTCCTACGCTCTATCCACTGTGCCACCGCCTGGTCAGGCGGGTAACATTACATCTTAACCCAAAACTTACTTTTTCAAATCAAATTAGAAATACTGTATTTTATTACTAAAAGCCTTTTGTGGCCAAAATAAAAATATTTTCAAGTGTCTGGCATTAAGACTTTACAAAGAGGTTTTTGCATACCATTGTCCTGATGCTGTTGTCTTTTCCCCAACAACAAATAGAGGGCCTGAGGTCGAGAGACATTGAGTGACTCTTCCAAAATCAGAGAGCTGGTTCTAGACAGAAGGCAGGTCTTCAGATGGCTAATTCTGTGCTCCTCCTGTCACTGCACCTGCCACTATATATCCCAGCACCTCCATCAGCATCGTGCTAAGCCCGTGATGGCGAACCTATGACACACATAGCTATTTTCGATGACACACGGCCGCATACCAGAGAAGTATGGGGCCGCATGCCGAGAAGGACGTTTCATCCTCAGCTCCTGCACGGCCAGGTGCAGTAGCCGAGGATAAAACATTTGCTGTAGTGTAGACACTCTGTGCTGGGGGTCTATAGGCCAAAACAACAGAACTCCGGCACAGAGTGTCTAGTTCTGGGACTTCCGGTTAGGCCGTTTTTCTCGAAGTGACACACCACCTGAGTTATGCTTGGTTTTCTGGCGAATTTTGATACACCAAGCTCAAAGGATTTACCATCACTGTGCTAAGCACTAGTCACCCTATTGCCATGACTGAATATCACGGTTGACATCTAATGGCAGGTTCAGATCCGAACAAAGAGGCATCTGATGGACAGACTTCTACAACTCACTGGCACTGGAATCCTTCTTAGATGAGAAAGACTGATGGGAGACGACTTTCCAATTAGGATATAATCACTGTGATTTCACAAGACCAGGATCCTGTCATTTTACAAGGTTTGAAATCCACTAAATGACAGGAGTTGAAAATATGTAAATACCAATATTGGCTGTTTTTTTACTTTGCAAAGAAAAAAATGTTAGTCTTGGTGCTTCTAGCTGCTCATTTATAAACTGGAGACATGCTCCAGTCGATGACCAGTGAAATATGTGCAACCGATCACTGGCCCCTTTCTCCGTTCCTCAAAGCCACTTCCCATTTCAAAATTCCTTCCCACTGTGCTGTGGTCAGGATACTCGGTCCCACTTCCCATCATCCTATCACAAACAGGTAACTATCCAACTCCTTCAATTCTCAACACTGCCCTTACGAGATTCTTTGCTTCCCGATGGACATTAGGCCTCCTCACCTACTCCCTTCACACATCAGGGATTTGAAACAAAAAATTAATTACATCCCCCCACACTGAAGTGGGGCTGAAAAGCTAAGGCGCACCTTTAATCTCGGCCCTAAATTTTATACAGAGAAGTAGGGCGCCACCAGAGAGCAGCATGCTGCCTACACTGAACACGCGCTTAAAGTAATTTCCAGCTCCACCTTTTTCTAGACTTGATATCATTATAGAGTTGCCGCCAGTTATGGAATTTGACATAACAGAGATACAGCTATAGGTTATATAACTATAACCGTGGAGTTAAGTTACAATCACTTCTTTTGAGGACTTCGATGCCATTTTGCTTTAAGGAGACAATACGGTTTCTGCTTTCAGTGATATAATCACGGGGATAATCAGCAAGGAAGACAAAAGGAACCCAAAGTTCTTGAAAGTTTTCATCTAACCTCATTGTGCCATAAGTTTGTTATTAACCATCTAACTTAAGGGCAAAATCCTGGTATCTATTTCCAGCCAGCCAGCCAGCTTGGCAGATGGCACTGACTACATCATTTCTTTCAGCCTCAGTCTTCCCCATCTGTGAAATGGTTAGAATGCCATGTGTTGAATAAGGGTACACTAAAATACTTCATTAGTTAGAACCTATTAAACATCCTGAGATCATGAGATGAAAGACAGTACAGTAAAAAAAAAAAAAAAAAAAAGTAAAGGGTAATATTATGTCATTCTGGTAAAAAGCTTTTTAAGATTAGAATTCACTAGAAAATTTTACCAAAGAATAAAATTATTTTTAAAGATCCTTTAAAAGTACATTTACACCTAAACAATCAATATTGTTTATCCATGAAATAAGTATATCAGTCAGCAGCAGACTTAACTTTGGAATACCTGTATCATCATTTTCTTTAAAGCTGACGAGGAACAATTTCATTCTTTAGCTTAAAAACAGCTAATAATCATTCAACATATATGCTAATTAGTCAATACAAAGAAGGACAGAGTACCCTGCTGTTAAGCCTGTCTCAGGCCCAGAAAGCCCTCAGTCCATACCTGCTGGGTGAGGAGACTGATGTGGGTGGAGGGAGAATACTGCCTGGCTGCCTGCTTCTCAGCTAGCCGCTGAAGCTCAGCTGTAACCATACTCTGGTTGTACCGTCTGCTGTACGAAGAAACGTCTTCTCCCTCCTTTTGCATTTTGGCTACTCCTGAATGTTGCTTGTTTGGAAGACCTAAACCTGCTAAAAAATATAAAGAGAGAGAGAGGGAAAAGTTTTTTCTCATGTTAAAAAAAAAAAAGCTCTGAAAAATTTAGGATGATCATAGAGAAATCTCAGCCAGATTACTCTACTCAATCATATGGATCTCTGACAATATAAGCAGCAATAAGCTATCTTCCAATGCTCACAAAAATAAAAAGACATCCTTATCATACCCTAAAAACTCTTCCTATTGCCAAACTGTTACATGCATTTATTAATGCGTTTTTGCTTTCTATGATAGCTTCACAAAAAATAGTTTTCGTCTTGTGTAGTGAAAAATAACCAATCCTAGAATTTACTAATCCTGAACGAAAGGCAGCCCTGAAATTCACGGTAATTCCTGACTTTCTCGTGGGGCTAGATGTCCGTCATCTAGGCAGCCATTGGCCACTCATCCATACTCCATAATCAGAGTTCTATTATTTTTGAGCACTGAAATCCTGGCAATAAAAGAAATTATTTAATATAAAATCAAGGTTCATATTTTTTCTGTGTTGTCACACAGCTTATTAAAAAGAATTATTTTAAATCCAAGAAAACAGAAACTCTGTAAGGGGCTTCCTTTCTGTCTTATTAATGCTTCTCTAACTGGGATCATTCTGTATGCACAATTTGGTGACCCTGCTTTAAAATTTTTAATTTTTTCATCATTATTCTCTGATACATACAAAATATTATTTATAACTGATATGTAAGTTATAAAGCACCTGAGAAATTTCTACCCAACTCAAGAACCATATTACCAATTAATGTGCATCAATCCATGTGTGCCTCCTGATCCCTTATCTCCCTTTATCATTCATTCCCTTCCTTTTTCAAAATGTCATTTTATATTATGTATCTAGGCGTCCACTTGTGTGTATACATACTTAACGCTAGTTAATTTTGCTTGCTTTTGAGTTCCTGGGACTTGCTTTTGTTCTTCGTTACCATATTTCAAGATCTAGCCTTTCCAAATACATTGAAATTTATTAATTTTATCTGCTGCTCAGTATTCCATTTTGCAAATACACTACACTTTGTTTTCTACTCCCCCATCAATGGATATTTTGGTTATTTCAAGCTCACTGCTTTTATAGGCAGTGCGGCCGCCGTGAACACTCCTGCACAATCTCCTGGGGCACTTGTAGAAGAACTTCTCTTGTGCACACCCCCAGGAGTAGCTCATACAGTATGCTGAGTTTTCCATTTACATGATAATACCAAAGTGGTATTTTTTATACTTGCACAAACTAAGTATAAGAATTCCTGCTGATTCACATCTTCTCCAACATTGTTTTGTCAAACATCTTAATTCTTTCTAAAGAGGGTGTAAAATCTCATTGTAGGCTTCATTAACACTCATCTGATTAATAATGACATTGAGCATATAGATATCATGTCATTTCTGTTATCAACTGATCATTTTTCTATTGGATTGTCTTTTTCTTATGGATTTATAAAAGTTTTGCTTATGCTTTTACTTTTGCTTCTTATTATAGAATTTTTTTTTTTTTTTTTTACATAGAGAGAGTCAGAGAAAGGGATAAATAGGAACAGACAGAGGAACGGAGAGAGATGAGAAGCATCAATCATCAGTTTTTCGTTTTGACACCTTAGTTGTTCACTGATTGCTTTCTCAGATGTGCCTTGACCACAGGCCTTCAGCAGACCGAGCAACCCCTTGCTGGAGCCAGCGACCTTGAGTCCAGGCAGGTGAGCTTTACTCAAGCCAGATGAGCCCGTGCTCAAGCTGGCGACCTTGGGGTCTTGAACCTGGGTCCTCTGCATCCCAGTCCGACGCTCTATCTGCGCCACCGCCTGGTCAGGTTTATTATAGAATCTTAAAGAAGACCTGTTACATTATAATTTTTACAGAAATGTGTGGTAGAATTAGGTGCCTGAAACATATATAATTATGTTAATCAGTGTCACCCCGATAAATTCAATGAAAAATAAATAGATATCTTCAAAAAAAGGGAAGTTTTAAGTTTCACATCTAAATTTGACTTTATGCATAGTGTGAGGCAGGGATCTAACCTCACTTTTTCCTGTACATAGCACCGTCTACTGAGAAACCCCTCCTGTTCCACTACAGACAAAATCCTCTCTGTTGTATATCAAAGCTCCATGTGTGATTGTATCTAACTTTCTGTTCTGTGCCACTGGTCAACTGATCTGTACCTTTGCCAATGCTATACTGTCTTAATCCTCATATCTTTATCTTAAGTCTTATAAAGGTGCTCCTCCACCTTAGTTTTCTTCTTCGGTAGGTTCTCACTATTCTTGGCGTTTTGCCCTTCCATTATTATTTTAGAATAGGTTTGTCAAGTACAACAAAACTGTTGACTTTGGTTGGAATTGTGTTGACAGTGAACCCACAGACTACTGACAAGTACAGTCAAAGAGATCAATTTACTGAGAACTGACACATTTATGATATTGAGTCTTCCTACCCATGCACATAGTCTATTTATTCACATATGTTTTTTTCGTAATGTCTCTCAACATAGTCTCACAAAATTTTCTTATAAAAGTCTTTCCTAAACTTACCCCTGGACAGCTTATAGATTTTATGCTATTGTAAATGTTTTCAAAAACACTGTTTTCTTGGTGGTGATGGTTTAACAACAATGTGAATGTACCTAATGCCACTGAATTGTACACTTAAGATAGTTAAAATGATACAGTTTATATCTATATTTTACCACAATACAAAAAATTGCTTTCTAATTCCTTGTAGCTAATATATTTAAGCTATGATTTATTTTAATGCACACCTCAGAGAGAGGGAGAGACACAGGAAGGGAGAGAGATGAGAAGCATCACCTCATAGTTGAGTCACTTTTAGTTGTTCATTGATTGCTTCTCATATGTGCCTTGATGGGGGGTCGGGGAGGGGATCCAGCTGAGCCAGTAACCTTTTGCTCAAGCCAGCAACCTTGGGCTCAAGTCAGCGACCTGGAGCTTCAAGCTAGTGACCGTTGTGCTCAAGCCAGTAACCAGGAGATCGTGTCTATGATCCCATGCTCAAGCCAACAATCCCGCCCTCAAACCAAATAAGCTTATGCTCAAATTGGCAACTTCAGGATTTTAAACAGGAGTCTTTAGCAACCCAGGTCAATGCTCAATCCTCTGTGCCACCACTGGTCAGGCACAAAAAGCTATACATTTTTAATATTAATCTTTAGCCATCTACACTGCTAAAATAATTATTTCTAAAATGCATCATTTTCAGTTTTCTATGTAGATAACGTATTATGTGCAAATAAACGTATTTTATTTCCTCCTTTTGGATCCTAATTCTTTTAATTTCTTTATATTGTCTTATGCTGGTTCTGACCTCCAATGAAACACTGAATGGAAGCAATGTCAGAGGGCATCCTTTTCTTGCTCTTAATGTTAGAGAAACGCTTATAACATTTTCCCATTTATACTAATACCTCTTGTAGGATTATGGCAGGCACTCTTTTTCAAATTATGCTGAGAGTTATTACCATACATCAGCAGAGAGGTTCATCAAATTCTTTTTCTGCATCTACTAAGATGATAAATATAGTTTTTTCCCTTTAATCTGTTAATGTAACAAGTTGTCACATTTATAAATTTTTCTTCTTCACATAGGTTTAGAATTACTACATTTTTATTCTTTTAGTGGTTACCTTTGAGATTTGCTACTGTACACTTATCTTTAAAAAGTCTAGAGCCTGATCAGGCAGTGGCACAGTAGATAGTGTTGGCCTGGACGCTGAGGACCCAGGTTCAAAACCCCAAGGTCATCAGCTTGAGTTGAGCTCACTAGCTTGAGTGGGCTCACCAGCTTGAACATGAGGTTGCTCGCTTGAATGTGGGATCACAGCCATGACCCCATGGTTGCTGGCTTGAACCCAAATATTGCAGGTTTGAGCAAGGGGTCACTAGCTCACTGGAGCCCCCCAGTCAAGGCACATATGAAAAAGCAATCAATGAACAACTAAGGTGCTGTAACTATGAGCTGATGCTTCTCATTTCTTTCCCTGTCTGTCCCTCCCTCTCTCTCTCATACGCTAAATAAAAAAAAAAAAAAAAAGAAAAGAAAGAAAAGAAAGGATCTAAAGTTAGTTACTAGACTTATTGTGGTGATCACTTTGTTTATAAGGTATATAAATGTTGAATCACTATGTTGTATACCTGAAACTAACATAATATTTATGTCAGCTGTAATTAAAAATCAATTTGAAAAATTAAAAGTCTTGCATCAAGTAATATCTTAATCTCATTCCAAAACTATTTATTCATCACAGAAAAATGTGCCTACCATCACTTATGGGTATTATTGTTGCTTATGATATATCATTGTCCACTACTGTTTAAGCCACTTAGAATATGTTTTTTAAACACAGTAAAAATAAGCTAAAAGTCAATTGGAAAAAGTAGTAAATACCAACTATCTGAAAAGTAAACAATAAATATACTTATGATCAATCCATGGGTAAAAGAAGAAATCAAAATAGAAATTAGAAAATATTTTCAAACTGACTAGCTTCTTCTGTTCCCTATCCTTCCTTCAGAAAAATATGAAAAAGACTTAAAAAATCTTACTTTTGATAACATAGGGTATTGGAGACAGTGACCTTACTGAATTTCTCACGAGACAAAAAAGTTCAAATAAGAACATTATTATTACTAACTTTAGAAGATTAAATCATAAGAATCACCCAGAATTAGCACAGACACAAATACATGCATGTTCATATTTGTGACTTATTAAAGTGAAGCATTTAAGATCACAGATTCAAGCTGCATATTATAATATCCATCTCATTTGAAATCAGATACTGGTTTAAAAACAGATTGGCTATTGCCTGACCAGGCAGTGGCGCAGTGGATAGAGCGTCGGGCTGGGATGCGGAAGACCCAGGTTCGAGACCCCAAGGTCACCAGCTTGATTACGGGCCCATCTGGCTTAAGCAAAAGCTCGCCAGCTTGGACCCAAGGTCGCTGGCTCCAGCAAGGGGTTGCTCGGTCTGCTGAAGGCCCACGGTCAAGGCACATGTGAGAAAGCAATCAATGAACAACTATGGTGTCGCAATGGCAACGAAAAACTAATGATTGATGCTTCTCACCTCTCTCCGTTCCTGTCTGTCTGTCCCTATCTATCCCTCTCTCTGTCCCTGTAAAAAACAAACAAACAAACAAACAAACAGATTGCCTATTTACAAAACATACCTCAGCTGTAACTCACCTTAACATGGATAACACTAAAATAGTTAAAATTTTGACCAATGTGAAGATATTCCCAGCCCTGACTGGTTGGCTCAGCAGACAGAGCATTCATTGGCCTATTGTGCGGACATCCTGGATTTGGTCCCCGGTCAGAGCACACATAAGAAGTGACCATGTGCTTCTCTCTCCTTCCCACTCCCTCCCTCGCAGCCAGTGGTTTGACTGGTCTGAGCGTCAGCCACAGACATTGAGGAAGAATAGCTCATTTAATTCAAGCATTGGCCCCAGATGGGGGCTGCTGGGTGGATCCCAGTCAGGGTGCATGTTGGAATCTGTCTAGTTCCCCTCCCTCTCACTTCAAAAAAAGGAAAAATGAAAAACAAATATTTCCCAGAGTTCATAAAAATTCAAAACTTTGGTTCTTCAGAAAAATTAAAGGACAACCAACAGAAAGGGAGAAAATCTTTATAAATCATGTATCTGACAAGGGACTTATATCTAGAACATATAAAAGGGCAACAATAAAAAGGGAAATATTCGCAATTTAAAAATGGGCAAAGGATTTGAATAAACATTTACCCAATGAAGATATACAGATGACTGATATGCACATGTATCATTAGTCATTAGGGAAATGCAAAAAGATAAACACAAAAATGAGATACTACTTCAAACTCACCAGGATGGGTAAAATAAAAAATACAGAACATAGTAAGTGTTGGCAAAGATGTGGAGAAACTGGAACTTTCATACACTGCTGGTGGTAAAATGGTATAATCACTTTAGAAAAGCTGAAGTTCCTGAAAAAGAGGAACTCTAGGCCCTGGCTGGGTTGCTCAATTGGTTAGAATCATCCCAGTTACACCAAGGCTGCAGGTTCAATCTCCGGCCAGGGCAACATACAAGAAACAACCAATGAAAATATAAATAAGTGGAAAAACAAATCAATGATTTTTTTTCTCTCTCTCTTCTCTAAAATTGGTAAATTAAAAAAAAATAAAATAAAGAGGGACTAAAAAGTTACCATATGACTCAGCAATTCTACTCCTAGGTTTATACCGAACAGAAATAAAAACACAGTTCCACACAAAAACTTGTACTTGAATACTCATAAAAGCATTACTCATAACAGCCAAAAAGTAAAAACAACTAATACATAAAACAACAAAATGTGGTACATCTATCCAATGGAATATTATACAGCCATAAAAAGAAATGAAGTACTGATCCATGTTACAACATGAATGACCCATAAGTGAAAGAAGCCATTCATAAAAGACCACCAATTGTGTGATTCTACTTCTATGAAATGTCCAGGATAGGCAAATCTATATATACAGAAAGTAGACTTAGCAGTTGCAATGGGCTGGTGGAAGGAGGACACAGACAGTAACTGCTAATAGGTATGAGATTTCTTTTGAGATAATGAAAATGTTCTAAAATAAGATAGTGGGGTTGCAAAACTCAAAGCCACTGAATTGTCCACCTTGAATGAGTGATAACGGTATGTGAATTAATGTGAATAAAGCTGTTAATCAATAACGGGGGGGGGGATTTGAATGATAATATGGGTCTACTGTATTTAAAATTAGACATGCTATCTTATTGGTATTTAAAAATAGATACCCTATTTGGTTATTTATTCAGGTCACAGTTGACTTTAAATACATTGAAAAATAAAATACTACTACTTTGTCTGAGGTCAGGAATAACTATCTGAATCAGAAAGAATGCAGACAGCACACTCACAGGTCCATGATTATCTATGATGGGAAATCTCTTACCTAGACTGTAAACTCCTATTACCACAGAAACCTTGTCTTACTCATTTCTTAATCCCTAGCACCTAAAAGTCCTATTTTATTTTGCATCAATGAATGAATGCTACCAAACCAAATGCAAGACTCTTAGTCATATCAGAACGCCTTCCATTTTCCGCCTCACCTGGCTTTGCTGATGAGGGACGAGACAGTTTCTGGCTATATATTTGTGCAGCACCTTGGAAAGAGGAAAAGGGGCCAATGGTGTAACTGCCGGACCGACAGCGCGTCAGGCCAGCGGGGCTTGGTGCGCTCTGTGTGGACGGAGAAGCACTGTCCGGGATGGTGCTCACTAACACTGCTGGCTGCTGAGGCACGCTAGGGATGGCCGGAGGAATCTGAGAGACAGGGGAATGGTGGCCAGGTCCTGGTGAGGGGTCAGAGGTCGTAACCATAGATGACAATTGGGTGTTGGGAATTTTCTGCAGAAGAGGAGCAGTAGGACCAGAAAAAGAAGCAGAGGGAGAAATGGTACAGACTAATTTTGCTTCTTTTTCCGCTGAAGTGGTAAATCCTATTAAAACAAAAAACAAAACAAAATGATCATTTTAAGAAAAACTGACATATCACAATAAAGCATGACAAACTTTTTTAAACATCAAAATAATCTTATCATAAAACAAATCATGAAAATACAGACTTTAATGGGCATTTATCATGAATTTAAGGAGTTCTGCCTATGGAGACAGGCAATAGAAATAGTTTTAGTCCTTTCTTAAAGCTGGAGTTGGGACCAGCTCCATTAACCAGACCTGGAGTTCTACAAATGTTAGGGCATCAGATAAAGTTTCTGGTAGTGACAGCTAACACCCTTCCCTCTGCTTTTCACCCTTTCAGAGAAGTGCTCAGAATTTCTAAACATTAAAGCGACAAATTCCTTGGAAGGAAAACAGGTTATCAGCAGTTAAGAGGAAATTCTAAGGCAAAAGGAAGAACAAAGAAAAGAAACTTCTTTGGGTTCATGTCTCATTCTCTATAATCATTTAGTATCTGAAGACCTTATTATTTTCTTTTAGGGATTTATCAGTGAGCAGCAAGTCTATGTAGTTGGAAGTAACTCACGAGACAACTTATCAGAGTGAATTTCTGTCGCCTGTTGCTGTTTGGGCTGCTTTATTTTCACTTCTTCCATCGTCTCAGGGTGATCTGAAATAAAAGACAGATACTAACCTTAGGCTCTCCTATTAATCAAATATTAGGACATCACTACACATAATTTTGCTTCCAAAATATAACACAACTTGACGGAAGGGGGAAAGCAGAGGAGGGGACAGGACAGATATATGGTGATGGACAAAGCCTTGACTTGAGCGGGGTGAACACACAATATGGTGTACAGAGATGTGTTGTAGAATTGGGCACCTGAAACTTTTATAATTACGTTAGCTAGTGTCACCCTAATGAATTAAATTTAAAAACAAAAGTGTATATAACACAACTAGTAATCAACCCTAGGAAACTCTCTATCTCACCACTTTTCCCAGGATGGCCAGACCCATTACCCTGGTGAGTGGGCAACCAACCAAATGATTCCCAACTATCCCCAACCTTAGCTCATGCTAACTGAACCAGGGAAAGAGATTTAAACCCAGGGAAGCCATCCATGGACTGCCAACAAGCTAGAACATGCCTGGATGAATATGCGTAAGGGCAGCCAGATGCCTCTGTAAAAAATTCAGACTATAGGAATAAGAGACCAAGCTGGTCAGAGGTGCCCACTGGAGCAGAGAAGTCATAATATGTATGGTGCAGGGCAACTAGCAACAAACAGACAGAAAGCACAGCCCCACTATTTGTTGCCATGACCCCTAGATATTACAATAGCTCTGTATCTTAGAGTAAACTCCTTGGTTTACTTCAGTAAGCAGAGTGAGTTTATTTGAGATAGGTTGATCAGTAGTATATTCAACAACAAAATCACTCTAATAAAATAAACTTCTCTAATAAATTAGTTTTGTTTTGTTTTGTTTTTACCACAGAATTCTGAAAAAGGTCAGAACTAGTCATGTATTTAAGGGAATAGTCGACAATCTTTCTCAAGGGTAAGGCTCACAGCAAAACGTAAGAAAGGCCCTTTTCCAGATCATCTTTCATAATGAAAGAATTAAGACACATGAATTAATTCTCCTCTCTCATCACTACCATCCCTGGTCGTATTGTTACACATTTGTGTGCTCGTGTTTGAAATGAGTCCAGATACTATCAAACGTCATAATGCTGTTTCCTTGGTTGAGGCCTTCTGGTTGCCCTTCTGGTTGCCCCTCTGGTTCATTCCTGTAGGTAGGTATAGACAGGTATAGATCTTCTTGTATAAGGTAGTCCTTAACACACAAACCCTAGAATTTCCAAGGACCCGTTTATAAAAATAGCCTAGTACACACTGTTAAAACTTCCCCCACTACTGCCCAGGGAGAAGTTATATTCTGAATTCCAACCTAGGCCCTCACATCCTAGGTTAACACACTGTTCTCCACCCCAACCTCATTAGAAGAACTCCTCAGCCTCCCTCCCCCAACCTTCTTCCTGTATTTACTCATCCAACTTCATCCACTAGACAATAAATGCTGAAGAGTCAAAGATTATGACAGTTCTGGTCATTATGTACCTACAACTATCACAGTGCCTGACACATCATAGGTGTCTAGTAAAAATGTTTAGGAGGAGTGCATGAACAGAGGGATAAACTAGCTTCAGAACTTAGATAAGTTAAAAAAGCTCAAAAAGAGGGCTGTACCCAGAAGGATTTCTACTAATAGAATAATTCAATTATACAGTGAACCAAATAGGCTTTTGTGGACTAGCCTCTGAAGCTAAGTATTAACACCATTTTGGGGAAAAACAAACTCACATTTTAAATGGCCAATTATCCTGGCCATTTTCACATTAGACTATGGTAGCCTTAAGAGCAGGAAAAAAGTCTCCATCTTTGAATCTGGTGTTTAGCTCCTTAACAAAATTAGTTTACTGATTACCTATATCTTATAGTTACATCTAGATTTTAAATGAATCTTACATTTAAAGCACAGAGCTTTGTTCATAACAGAATATCACTGCTATTTTTTTGATCATATTAAGTAACCTTGATACTTTGATCCACATCAATGCCAAAATCCCAATCACAGAGTTTGCCATCATTGAGAACTTTTACAAATGTGTAAACATTCTGGGTTATCACAATGACTGAAGAAGGTTCATGGAATTTAGTGAATGGGGCTAAGGATATTAAACATCCCACTAGGTATGAAACAGTCCTACATGACAGCGAATTCTCCTACCCCAGATGGCAATGGTGATGAGCTAGAGGAAGCAAGAGTTAACAAAAGTGAGACAGCATCAGGAGAGGCAGGAAGACAAAGTAAGAGCACAAGTTTTGAATCACGCAGGCAAAGGTTCAAACCCCTGTTCCACAGCACATGAAGGGCATCCTTGAGCAAGACACCCAGTATCTTTCCACTTCTATTTTCTCATCTATAACAGCACCTACTCTGTATGATTTTTAGAAGTAGAAAAATAAAGATCATCTCCAGATAAACAAATAAATGCTCACTAAATGTCGACTATTAATTGATCTTGAAAAGCTCTCTGCTGTTAATTATCATTAAGAAATATCAGATCATGTCCCTCTTCTACCTTTAGCACAAAAATGTAATGCCTCCTTCTCCCCCACCCCGACACTGTAAAATGTCACCATCTTGGGGTCTACTTGTCCTTAAGCCGCACATTATTCTTGGCTCTTCTTTGCATATCTCATTTTTCACTCATTCTTCTTATTTTTCATGAATTAACCAGTATACTTACCACCTTTTGCCCCGCTATCAGAGTAACTGTTGCTGTTTTTAGAACTTTTTGAGTGAGTTCCCAGGAAGACACTTGTAGACTTGTTTTTATGGGTATAAAAAGTCAACACCTCCTCCAGATCTGCCTCACTGAAATGAGGAAAGAAAGTATGGTCAGAACAGGAAGCTGCTCTGGAAAATCTTTCCACCAGATTTTATTACAGAAATGGAGTAAGATGGAGAATGGGACGATGAGAAGCACTGCTGAAAACTCCCAATTCACAGACAGTGAAATACAATATAAGTAAATCCACAGTGAATATTCTAGATCTGCACTGTCCAATAAAATAGCTACCAGTTATATGTAACTATTTAAATTTAAGTGAGTTAAAATGAAATAAATTGAAAGATTCTTTTCCTTAGTTACACTAGCCACATTTCAGGTAATCAGTAGCTACAACATAGAAAGTTCTATTGGTTAGTCATGTTCTAGATCAGGGGTCAACAAACTACAGACTGTGGGCCAATGGCTTCCTGTATTGTTAAAGAATATGCTATAAAGACCACCGCTGCCCACAGTCTGAAGTATTTCTTACCTGGCCCTTACAGTCTGCCCATCCCACACTGGGACAACTGAAGTATACTCGCCAAAGGAACCACGTGCCATTCCGTCTATGTCAGCTAAAACGAGACCCACCAGCCTAGCCACGTAAGAGTACCCTGAACGTCTATCCAATGTAGGAGAATGAACTAGACCCATGATGGCGAAGCTATGACGAGTGTCAGCACTGACACGCGTAGCCATTTTTGATGACACGTGGCCGCATGCGGCCGCATACCAGAGAAGTATAGGGCCACATGCCAAAAAGGACGTTTCATCCTCGGCTCCTGCACGGCCAGGTGCAGTAGCCGAGGATAAAACATTTGCTGTAGTGTAGACACTCTGTGCCGGAGGTCTGTAGGCCAAAACAACAGAACTCTGGCACAGAGCGTCTAGTTCTGGGACTTCCGGTTAGGCCATTTTTCTCGAAGTGACACACCACCCAAGCTATGCTTGGTTTTTTGGCGAATTTTGACACACCAAGCTCAAAAGATTTACCATCACTGAACTAGACGTTCTCTAGGTCACTTCAGATATTGAAACTATACGTGCTTCGTGAAAACCCACAAAGTGGAAAGTACAAGGAAACAATGAAGGCCCACCAGATTCTTCTCCTACACATCATGCATGGGTTTTGTAACTATCCAGAGGAGCCTCTAAGGGCTTTTTGTAATTTTTTCTAGAGTCTGACTATGTTCCAGGTAAGTAGCCTTCAAATAAGCAAAATGGTCCTGCATTATTACAAAGAACCTATACCTCATTTTCAGCACACACTATAATGATGTCAATGAATTTCAGGGTGAGTCCCAAATCTCCAAAGTAGAAAAGTGTCACAAAGTAAGTATCTCAAGTAACCACCAAAGACCTAAAGCTGAAGCTGCAAACAGGAGACTGCCTCTGTCTGTCAATGTTTTATTTGGCCCTTCACAGAATACTAAGGGAAAGGTCAAAATACAAGCTGCTTTATGCCTCCTGTCTTACTCTCTGCCTGCATCACCATCCACGTTTCCCTGCCTGACCCCTGCAGGTATGTGAGGTTACCAACTCTGACAAGGGCATCCAAGTACCCTCGAACATAATAAAGGAATGCTACCGTCTATTTCCAACAGTCAACATTTAATCCACACTCAGTAGTATACTCAATCTCCAAATCTATATCCAAGTTGATATCACATATAATTCATTTTTAGTCTCAGATTAGGCCTGGTAGGGAAATACACATGACTTTTTAAAATGTTTTTTTTCTTCTTTTATTTTATATTTTAGGTATTTTTAAGATTCCTAGGAGCAACTCGAAATTAATCTTTTAACTTTAAAAGAACCATTTTCTGAACATAATCTAGTTTTTTTATTTTCTAGTTTTCCAATGTTGGTGTGAGGAACTGTTTCTTGCTTTGTTTCTATACCTGCCTTATTGATCATATTACTTAATATCCAAGAATGTCAACAAAATGACTACATAATTATGAACTTCTAAAAAATGATGTGCCTGCTGTGTGTTCAGCAATGACACTGAGGCTGTGGTTGGGGCTACACAGGCATCAGGCATGATCACACTGTGTCAGTGACTGGTAAACTGCCACTGACTGAACTTTACAAATCATCCAAGAGTTGGTTTTTCTACTGCTTTTCTTCCCACTGTGACTTTAATGGTTGAAGATTAATTAGTGGGGCTACATGAATGTTTTGTCCTTTATTTTAGTGGTTTTATGTATATCTGTTCTAGACAAAGGCCTTTAAGCATGAATTATACACAATTTAAAATTAAATACCTTTGTTCCCTCTTCCATCAGAAACATACTGTGAATGGCCTGATTTATATTAAGATAGAAAGCCAAAAGCTGAATTTTCAATCCCTAAAGGCTAAACCTTAAGCATGAAGGACTTGTTCTATTTTATATCAATTAGGCGTAACCCTCAGTGCTGAGCAATTGCCAATTCCTCAACCCACTCAGCGTAGGCAAAATTTGGTCATCTCTCTACATCAGTAGGCCAGGGGTAAATTCAGATCCAGTAAACATTAGAAGCCTCTAACTTCAACTTTCCAAAGGGCTCTCTCAGCACTTTGAGTGATGTGTACTTTGAAGGCTGTCTAGAAATACAGTCCAGATACCCGGCAGCAGTGTTGTGATAACTGAAACCATGACAACAGCAACATAATTGGCTGAGATAGGGAAAGGACAAACCTAAGAAACTGTTTTATTTTCCTTCTAAGAGTAATTTTACTCACATCCCTGATAGAAACAAGGATATACTGGGAATTCAATGGGGAAGTATGGAACACAGAATAAGATAGTTTTTGTTCTTCAAAAATGTCTACCTTGCTTGTCCGATGAACTCCCGAAAACTTTCTGCATTCACCCCATCCTCCTCTTCTTCCTCAAGTTTCTTCTTCGATTTCTTTTCAGCCATTTGCTCTGTTTCCTACCCAGTGCCCAACCCCCACAGAAAAACAACAAGATAAAACTGTCTCCTGATAAATGCACATTTATCAACTGGTTTCACAGCTTGGGTTAATGTGTCTTTATAGTAAAGATACTTCATTTTTCCATGTCCTCTGGCCACCTATAAATTTGATATATTACTTTCTGCCATTATTTCATGAAACACTGTGAAATTTCCAAATAAAAGTTGCAGAATAAACGTAAGTTTTTATCACGTGTTTACTTTCTACTCACATGGCCCTGAGAAAAGGAATATTTAGAGTACTTTTGCAATGTCTGTGGACACAATGGCCGCTTTAACAACATGACAACAGAGAATGCATTTTGTTACAATTAAGGAGAAGAAAGATAGGTTTTCAAAGATACTCCTCGACCAGCACCCAAACTGAATAAATTCTTCACTTATAAAAGATATACCAAAATTCTCAATAGATCTGAATAAATCACGTCTATAGATTGGGTTGTGTTAATATTCTACCAACCAACCATTCCATGCATCTTTTAAAAAGTCATTTAAAATTTCAGGCCTCAGCTTTCCCTTCTGCAAAATGACCATACATTTTATAAACAGTAAATGGTATTTCTAGCTTTGGCCAGTTAGCTCAATCGGTTAGAGCATAGTCTTGAAACACCAAGGTGGTGGGTTCAATCCCCGATCAGAGCACATATGGAAAGCAACCAGTGAACGCACAGCTAAATGGAACAACAAATGAATCCTTCTCTCTCTCTCTCTCAAATCAATCAATTAAAAAAATAAAGAGCCTGACCAGGCGGTGGCACAGTGGATAGAGCGTCAGACTGGAATGCAGAAGACCCAGGTTCGGGACCCCGAGCTCGCCAGCTTGAGCGTGGGCCCATCTAGCTTGAGCAAAAGCTCGCCAGCTTGGACCCAAGGTCGCTGGCTCCAGCAAGGGGTTGCTCAGTCTGCTGAAGGCCCACGGTCAAGGCACGTGTGAAAGCAATCAATGAACAACTAAGGTGTTGCAATGGCAATGAGAAACTAATGATTGATGCTTCTCATCTTTCTCCATTCCTGTCTGTCCCAATCTATCCCTCTCTCTGACTCTCTCTCTGTCCCTATAAAGAAAAAAAAAAGAATTTCTAAAGCATTCTGAAACCCTAGGATAAAAGATGCTTTGTAAAATATTATAACCAAATAGTATATTCCCTGGGCTTCACTGTCAAGTGATGTCACTAGTTAAAATGTTCTAGAGAACAAAGTATAATTCTCTTGGGCAAGGAGATTATCATTATATTAAATCCACAGTTCAGATTAGTTCTCAGCTAGTCAATTCACCACTGTCTACAGGCAAAATCATGACAATGCAAATTCACATAGCCCAGGAGTCGCCTCAGATACAGTAGTTCTCGGAAGGACTATGCCTTCTGATAAGAGTTAACTATGGCCACTGGGGCCTTCAGAAGTAATACCTGTATATAAGTAGCTTTTCAGCCGGCTGGATTAAGGAATGAGGTCCTGCCCCCTACAACAGTCACACACAGAGGATAATGATGCTGGATAAGAATGAAGGACCTCCCCACCCGGTGGGACAAGGGCTTCTAGACCGTTTCTGACGGTATGTGGCAATCAAAAGCAAAGATCAACAGGTAAACCACCTACCTTGTTATACACAGTGATGAAGTCACCCAGTTGGTGGGCCAGGATTCTTTTGCGTTCCAGAAATGCCAATCGTCGACTTGGTAACACCATCCTCAGTGAGTGTTGGAGGTTACTGGATGCTCGCTTGAGGAAACGAACCACTAGCTCCTATCAGACAAGAGTTATTGGGGAAAAAAAGCAGAGATTGTGCTAAGCAACAGAAGACAAGCTATCAAGGGATTACACAACTGAGAAGTGAGAAGAAGAAAACTATACATTTCAACAAGACCCAGAACAAACAGAAGGACACAGAAAGACATAACAAAACAGCAGAAACGCATTCTCTTCCCTCCATAAGCTGGCAATCAGAAAATCAAAATCAATAACTGTGTAATAAAGCAACAGCTGTAAAACTGTCATAATTCATGTATAAAAAGTACTATTCAAATTGTAGAATTCAGTTCTAATAGGGTTATTAGGGAAAGCAGCATTCAAAGATAAGTCGTGGAAACGAAAACCATGGCAGCAGATGAAATATCAAAGGTGAAAGGGAAAGAAAGAGTCATAAAATTGTCATGCTTAGAGATACAGGGAGAAAGAATCAGAAAAACAAAACAAAACCAACAACAACACACACACACCTCCATGGCATAAACGTCGGAAATGAAGAAAAACCCAAGAGAAAACAGTGTTGTGGAAGTTGGGGGAGGAAAGGATCCCACGTCCAAAGCTTCTTTCCAAGACTGGAGCTAGCAAGGACCATGACCAAGACAAGGGACTTGGTCAGGCCAGCATCTGAGACAATTTTAAGAGAATACTTTCCATAGAAAAAGGGAATAGAAGGAAGCAGTTAAGAAATGTGTGAATAGTGAAGAATATAGGTGAAGAGTAGAAACTACTGATTTAAAAAGTTTAGTGATAAAGGGAAAGAAAGAACTGCTACTATGAGTCAAAGATAGTATTTTCATCTTTCCCAAGGACAAGAAAGCCTTTAGAATTAGGGGTTGGCAGGCAGGGCACAGTGGAAGGTCATTAAGGGGAAGAATGCACCTCACTTGAGATGGGACAAAGGATTTTGAAATCTGAATACACACCGATCAGATCATTCATAACATCACAAATGCTTCAAAGAAAGATTGCAAGGACACGGGCCAAACACAATGAAATTGCCTTAAGATGACAGATGTTGGGACCGTATATTGATGTGCCTTCTGTGAGTTACGTAATAAAGTCTCTAACCCTAACCTGGACCAGAGAGGCAATTCTACACCTACCTTCCTCATAAACAAGGCCACTGCCACAATCATCAGTGGAACGGGTTAGGGTTTGCTCTCTAGATATATTTTCAAAACTAAATGTACAGAACTGGTATTAAGTTTTGCAGTGATGATCCTAAGTATTCTTGTGTGAATTCTGAGCCAACAGCTGAGTGGTTATTCTCTTCTGAGCTATTTTTTTCTTCTTGAGTTTGATTTCGGTTCATTGTCCTTTTGTGCCAGTTTGCTCCAGTATAAAGAAATAGTCTCATAACCAGAGGGTTGGATTTCATAGTTCTACTCCACTCTCTGTACTATATGGTGGTTTTTAAGCTGTTATATTAAAACATTATTTTTTTCACAGTGGAGCAAACTGACTCTCAAAAAGGCAGTTTCAATTTTCCATTTGGAAAGAGCAGAGCTAACATTTTCCACTGAGGGCTGAAGGGTTATTCACAACATACAAGGTTTTATCTCTGTGTTGTACAGGCTACTTTAAATTCACAAGCTGTTTTCTGGGGTCACCATCATATTTTTATAATAAGCTTGGCATATTGTAGGGCTCTTGAATGGGAAGAGCTGGAAATGATAGCATGGACACCACTGAGCTGGACAAAGGATGCAGCTTCCTCAGGCTTAAAGGCCCCTCTCTTATTCTGGTGACAGACCCCTGGGGTTAAAAAGGCTATAGAAGGGCTGCGACCTCTTCCATAAACACTGGCTTTACCAAAGAAACTGAAGTTCCTTGTCACTCTTATCTAAAAGGGAAAACCTTGCTAGAACACTAAATTCTAGGCATGTTCAAATGACTGATAGATATAAAAATTATTCTATAAGTTTGTTTCCGGTAATCTCAGAATTTTATCAAGTTACAACTAGTAAAAAGAAAATGTTAAAATGGAGGATGTTATCAAGAGAGCCTACGATAATGTGCTGAATTTCAAGAACTAACTTGACACCTCAGGCCAGAAAACTAAATGCCTTATGACTCCTGGGAACAATAGGAGAGCAAATAATGTACAATTATAACATCTGGGTTTGTGTTCCATGTCACCACACACAAGCTGTGGGACAACAGTCAAGTCACCTCCCTTCTCTAGTTCTTGGTTTTCTCTTCTGTAAACAGGGATGATAATGCCCCCCTCCAAGAGTCAATAAAACATAAATTGGCTTCTGAAAGGATTCTAATTGGTATTCTTTTTTATTCTTTTTTTTTAAATTTTATTCATTTTAGAGAGGAGACACAGAGTGAGAGTGAGAGAGAGAGAGAGAGACAGAGAGAGAGAAAGGGGGGAGGAGCTGGAAGCATCAACTCACATATGTGCCTTGACCAGACCAGTGCAGGGTTTTGAACTGGCGACCTCAGTGTTCCCAGGTCGACGCTTTATCCACTGCGCCACCACAGGTCAGGCTAATTGGTATTCTTTCAAGGGCTCTGTAAGCACCTGACAGCTAATGAACAATCAGTTCCCATTTTCGGAACAGACACGCAGTGTGATGAACACGGCTCCAGAACGTTTACTTCACATTAAAGTAAGAGAAATCTATAAGCTAGA
Source organism: Rhynchonycteris naso (assembly GCA_037038555.1). Classification (NCBI taxonomy): domain Eukaryota; kingdom Metazoa; phylum Chordata; class Mammalia; order Chiroptera; family Emballonuridae; genus Rhynchonycteris; species Rhynchonycteris naso. Next base: position 25,044,677 of record CM072999.1, read on the forward strand.
CCATGAAATAATTTCTTTACCAGAAGAATCATTGCTCTTTACCCTAATAGAAAAGTGGGGACGGGGGGGAGAAAAGGGAAAGTAAAAGGTTCCAACGAGCAGAGCCTCACCATCTGTTCGTCTTCTTTGGCAGCCCAGCTGGCACCGCACGTCTGACCTGCGCTGTCTTTCATCATGCGGATTTGAACATGCTGGAGATAGGCAGAGAATGCTATTCGGGCCTGCACTTTGCTACAGAAATCCAAAACAACATACTGTTATGAGACAGAAGGGCAAGCCTCCCAAACAGGCACTTGTCCCTCTCAAAGTGGCCTTTGAGGATCCTTCTATTAGGACAGCTAAGAAAAATAAAGCCTATAAACCAGAGAGTCACTGAATAAAGATTCCTCCTAAGCAATACATGAGGTTTTTTATTTCCATTAAGAAAAGTCAAGAGACTTTTCTCATTATTACCATGGGGAGTGGGGAGGGGGGTTCAAATAAAATAGAAAATGAGGTTTCCTACCCTTATATATCTCTTTGAACTTTTAAAACAACTTTCTTGGGGAAATGGACAGGAAAAGTATTAAATCTTCACAAGGGCCTTTGTGTTAATGCAGACACGGTTCTCTGCCCCGGAGGCCCGTAAGAACATACTTATCAGTTAGTGCAGTAGAACGGCTTTTGCTATGGGAACTAATATTTCTAGTGTGCAAAAGCCTCCGAAGCAGGAAATAGATAAATCCTACAAAGGAACTTTTGAGACCAAATTTTAAGGTCATGCTTTTCTCAACTACAAGTCGGGAGTGGCTAAAGCCCAGAACAAATGAGCGAGGTCCAACAGAGTTTGGCATGGACAGGCTAAGACAAGCCCAGATGTTCAGTAGGAAAAGAAATCCTCACATACAGTAAAAAGCGACATCAGTGAAGAACCCACCTGATTTCTGACTGGAGGTCTAGGTAGGAAACAAGGAAATCTGATAAGTGACAGTTTGTAAGACAGAAGTCCCTGAGAGACACTGAATGGTTTTTCCCTTCAGCTGCTAATTGTAGCTGATCTGTTTTCTTCCAGGAGAGATGGTGGTTACTTCAGCTGATCGGCCTCCTAACACTCTAGCCAAAATTACATCAGTGAAGATTGGGGCCCAACACAAACTCTGTTTACAATCCTCACACATGCAATCATTGAATGCTTTCTACTTACTGCTCCTCCAAGGTTAGGATGAGGGACCCGGCCAGAGTAAACTGATAATCCCAAGAGGGTCTAGGTCTAGCTTCTTAAGTGTGTGTTGGAGGTACTGGAGGTGAGTGGACTTGGCTTGGGGATCTATTTGTTTTTGCAAGTTTAATACATAAGATCCTCAGAGCATGAAATATAAGTAAGGCTACATCTTTGTTATTAATAGGGATAGTCTATGGGAGTACAATATGATTTTGAGAAAATAAGTTTATCCAAACGTTTCTCAACAAGGACAACAAGTATGCATTTTCTTGTTCACCTGAGGACCCTATACCACCTTCCCCTCAGCCATTCCCATAAGCTTTACCTCCATAACAAATTCCTTTCAAGTCAAGATAAATGGAAAAAGAGTCTCAGTTTTTGTCAGCGATTCCCTTGCAATATAATGAGCTAGAAATAGCATGTGTCAGAAACGTCCATGTGTGCCAGAATACCCAATTTTATTGATTAGTCCTTTAACACTAAAACATGAAGGTCCTTGGATAAGGGAGCTATGGCTTGGAAGTTAAGATTTCAATCATTATTTTGATGCAAATCATTGTTGAAAATCAAATGAACAAGTACTGAGTCTTCTCCTCTTGTTAAAGAGACCCCTGAGATGTTAATCCTGAATTTATACCTAAGGTGTTAGACACACTGGTCAGCTAGTCATTTGAAATAAACAACCCCCCACCCCAGAAAGATGCAAGAATGAAAACTACAATGATTTACACTGAAGAAACCTATTTTTAAAAAAACAAGATTGCTGGTTTGAAACCCTGGGGCTTTCCCAATCAAGGTACATAAGAGAAGCATTTTACTACAAGTTGATGCTTCATGTTCCTCCCCCCTTCTCGCTCTCCTCTCTCTAAAATCAGTAAATAAAATCTTAAAAATAAAAGTCCCTAATCTTGAAAATCTCTCAAATCTTTGGCCCTGGCCAGCTTGCTCAGCATTGGCCTGGTGTATGGACATCTCTGGTTCGATTCCCGGTCAGGGCACACAAGAGAAATGACCATCTGATTCTCTCACCCCAACCCTTCTCTTCCTCTTTCCCTCCCACAGCCAGTGGCTCAGCTGGTACAAGTGTCAGCCTCAGGTGCTAAAAATAGCTCAGCTGATTTAAGCATAGGCCCCAGACAGGGGTTGCTAGGTGAATCCCAGTCGGGGCATATTCAAGAGTCTGTCTCACCATCTCTCCTCCTCTCACTTAAAAATAAAAAGTAAAAATAAAAGCCTATGTTTATCCTCAGTATACAAAATATGCAACGGGGTGGGGTGGGGGCTGGAGTCTTGAATCCTTGCCATCGCCCTCCCCCAGCTTCCCAGTAGCCACTGAGATGTCCCACAGAATGATGGCAACTACAGGAAATAGTCTGAAAACCACTAATTTATATTAACACACCCTGGAATTACAACAGTTTACTCATTGAAAGTGAGATCTATGAGATTTATGAAGAAGTAATTTATATCCACAACAGCTAAGTCGAATGTTATTGCTGGAAAGGACCTTAGGATATAGTCCAGTGGCTTTGAAGTTATATTTTAATTCAGTGGAATCTTTTTTCCCCTCGAGAAAGCAGAGTTTGAAAAACTCTTACCTAATCCCATTCTTTGGCCTAAAAGAAAGGCAACTGAGGCATAGAGAAGCTCTCTGACTGGTCTGTGATCACTCAGCCAGTTGGTAAGCACTAAAAAGCCAGAGCCCAGGTCTCCTGACCAAGTGCAGTGTGCTCTTTAATAATGAAAATATTTTCATTCTCTATGACACTGTATTCTGCTCCCTGACAATCACATGACTTACCACCTTCTCATCATTCAGGACTCACCTCGAAGGTTACCTCTTCATGTCCAAACACCAATCTAAAGAAACCCTCTGCCCAATTATACTCTAACACCATACCCTGCACTGTCTTCATAGCACTCCTGACTGCCTGAAATCACCTTGCTTCTGTTTACTGCCAGTCCTCCCCACTACAGTAAGCTCCATGAGCTTGTCTTGGTCTCCACTGTAACACTATACAGCCCAGCACAATTCCTGGCACAGAACAGGTGCTCAATAAATACTCAGTGAGGGGCTGAATAAATGACTGTGTGATCAAACATCTGTCTTCATTTCCTCAACCAGCTCTCCCACACTGGGCTGGTCCCTCCAAAACGTCCTGAAATCCTACTCATCATTCAAAACCTAGTTCAAATATTGCCTCCTCCCTAACATCTCTCTAGCCTTCCCAAGCAAGACCAATCAGTGTCTTTTACTGTGTCCTAAGAGGACTGTGTTCATATTGAGGTCATAGTTCCCACTCTTTAAGTGTCCCCACACTAAACCACGAGCTACCTGAGTTCCTGTCTCAGTCACCTTGTGCTCTTAGTGACAGACACCAAAACCCAACCAGTACTCATCTAGTCAATGAGACCTGGGTTAGTATCCTAGCTCTAAACCTTGGACAAATAACTTCTAAGGCTCAGTTTCCTTAATAATAGCAAATCACAGTCATTACCTCATAGGACTGCTGTAAATAAGAAATGAAACACGGCTGTAAAGCCGCCAGCACAGTACCAGGAACACAGTACAGTTAGCTGTTAGTAGTTTTATCATTATAATTACAAAAGGTACATACCTAAGATTGCCATTATCTTGCAGAATCTGCATCAGGTTAAATTTAGGCTCTGGCTCCTGAGTGTCAAATCTGCAGCACTGTTCACCTTTATCAGTCCATTCAGGAACTTTCATGGCATTTTCTTTGGGTGAATTCTCTACCATAACGGCCAATGAAGATGTGTATTTGGCTTGATTTTCTCCCAGGGACCCTGCAAACTCCTCCTGGGAAGCTTCCTGCTCTTCATCGTCATTGTCTAGTGCACCTTCTTCCTCCTCTTCACTCTCTGTCTCAGTTTTAACATTCATTTCAGCTGGTTGGGTAATCACTAAATGCGAAGAATCACTAATGTTGCTGAAAAAAGGGTTAAATGTTCCTCTCTCCCAATACCTTCCTTTTGTCTTTTTAGTAAAAACCCCTATCTAAATTAGATCACAAATAACGTAACATTAATAGCATACAAATGTTACTCTCCAATCTTATATATTCTAAAAACCTAGAAATGATCTTCATGACAGTTGATGTCTCTCATCATACTACCCATAACTCTCTCACGAAGGAAGGCAAGAAACACTTAGTAATCTCTAGTGTTAGAGGTTGTCAGAAGGGCGCCTTTCAGGAAGCTACAAAGAGCAGGGGAATATCTTTCTCTCCTATGTTTATTCATTATCTTTCTCCTTCACTGCCTTGGAAGGTCTATAAGAACAAGGACCAAATCTTTTTTATTCACCATGACACCCCAGTGACGAATGTGCCTAATACAGGTGCTCATAAAATGAGGGAAGGAGAGAAAAAACGAAGTCAGTTAGTGAGAAATAGATATGGGAAAATCTGGGAGAAGGAAACTCCCCTTTGCTCACGTTAAAAACATTTACATCATTCGGCAATGTCAAAGGATAAACTGGACTTAATACCTAATCGTGGAAAGCTTGAACAATAATACTCAGGATTCTATCAAACTCAAGCTAATGCCATTTCTAAAGTATCCAGCATTATATGATGCTGTAATATGAGCAAGAGCCAAAATGTATGTGCTTCAGATATTCAATACAAATATTACAGAATGGAAGGTTGAAAAACTTAGAACCCTTTTGAAATTCAGTTTCAGAGAAAAAGGACTACAAAAAACTAAGTATAAATGATCAGGATACGGTTCTGATTCCCGCAGCATTAGGAGCCGAATAAATGAGTCCAACAGGGCCCAGATATGGGCCTTTTTGGTGCAAGCTCCCCAGCACGTACCTGGGTATTTTGGCCTCATCATCTTCAACCTCCCAGTCCGCCGCCTCCGTTTTCGCACCTCCAAGGACAGGAGCTTCCTCTCATAAAGAGCAGCGTGCAGCTTGGCTTTTGAATTCATACTCTCTATCCTCAATTCTGGTGCTCCATCAGTAGTTATTCTATGGGGGGAAAAGCAATCTTCAGAAATTTCTCTCCTTTATTCTAAGGCTAAGCTTGGCAGAAATCTGGAATAATGACAGATGGGGCACACACAGTAGGTAATGCTAGTGAATTCTAAAAGCTTTGACAGATGAAGCAAAATACTGGAATCTACATTAAAACTTCACCAATGACACAAGTTTGTAAAGCATTCTCAACAAAAATATATCTGAAAACCATGTTTAAGTATTTTTAAGTATTCAGAAATATTAGCTATTTATTGCAGCAATCACAAAGTGCTACCCAAGACCTTATACCTTAAGAATGACTGGGAGGTACTGGTAATATTTTAATTCTCAGGCTAGGTGGTGGTGACAGGTGTTTATTTTATCGCTAATCATTATAGCTTAGAGTTATACAAATAATCTTTTGAATGTACAACATTTAGTAAATATAGCAGAGGCTGAGACGAGGGGAGGCGTGGCTGGTAACCTGTGAATATGGCAGCACAGAACAGACTGAGACTCACCGGCAAAAAGTTACCAAGACCTTGGGACAAACCAGGTGTCAAGCACTCCAACATGAGCAACGCCTCCCTTAGAGCCTGCTTATGGGAGTAGGTGGGGAGAGGTGGAGGGACTTTCCAGGTGTGGTGTGCAGGTCAGGAGTTAGAGTTGGAGGCACAGACAAGGGCAGGCAGCAGATGTAGGACAAGGCCAAACTCAATCAGTTCATGAACAGGAAATGGGATGGGAAAGGGGGTCACGGCAGCTACAGTTGCCATTAAAGTAAATCACAAATTAGAGAAGTGACAGGTATCAGGTCCAATCCAGACAAGGACCAGGCAGAGTGCACGGCAGCAGAGTTAACTAGGTAACCAGAGAGAGAGAGGGTTCGTGGTCATTGGGCCAGAGAAGAAGTATCCCTGTTAGTGTCTGAAAGCAGGACGCTTTGAACTCTCCCTCTTGAACTCTCTAGAAATCATAGTATATTCCCTCTGAGGTCAAAGACTCATCCTCATTCCTCTAAAAGTTTTCAGTCTCTGAGTTCGATGAAAAGCCTGTGTCTTTTGGTCCATTTAGGACTTTTAGGGATTTCTGGGTGGGTGAACAGAACAGTAAATCTTTTGGAGGCTTTCTCTTTAGAGAAGGAAATTGAGCCAAGAACAGGGAAGATCCTGAAACTAGGGCCAGAAATGGGAAGCAAATAATAAACTTTAAAAACAGTTCAAATTCGCTTATGATAGTCCCAGAAACTGAACACTGTCCCACCCTCTCTCATATACACACACACATAGTTGTGAAAATAGATTTTTAGCCAATTAAATAATAAAAAAAATAAAACAAATCTGATATTTTAAGATAATAACCATGAGCCTCTGAGAAACCCTGAATAGACAGATAAATGGTAACTTGTACAAGGGACGGAGACAGGCAATGCTGGGGAAATCAGGGATCTGCAAACAGGAGGCAAAGAACACGCCTGTCTTGTTGATGACTGAACCAGTGAGGATCATGAGACCGTCCAGCACACAGCTGACATGTAAATATTTCCAAATAATAAACAGTTGAATTCTCTATAAAGAAGTGTAATACCTTTCAGCTACATCCACTTCATTTTATTTTGCCAACAATTTTTATAAATATTTAAATGAACAGAAATGTATAAAAATTATACAGTAAATATCTATTCCCCACTGCTTAGTTTCTACAATGACTATTTTACTGTATTTGTTTCATCGGATGTATATCCAGTCTTCTATTCTTCTACCCATCCATCAATCCATCTCATTTTTAAAGCATTTCTTTTTCTTTTTTAATTTGGAAAGAATCAAGATCTTTAAAATTTTTTTTTTAATTTATTTATTTTAGTGAAGAAAGAGAGAGAGAGAGAAGGCGGGAGGAGTAGGAAGTATCAACTGCCATATGTGCCTTGACCGGGCAAGCCCGGAGTTTCGAACTGGTGACCTCAGCGTTCCAGGTCAACACTTTATCCACTGCGCCACCACAGGTCAGGCTTTAAAGCATTTCAAAGTTGGACACAGATATCAGTACCCTTCAATCCTAAACACTTCAGTATGCCTATCATTATCTAGAATTCACTATTTGTTTTGCATTTTGGGGGTTCTGGGTGAGCTAAAAACACAGTGAAATACCCAAATATTAGATTTCCATCTACTGAGTTCTGACAAATGTCTACAGTGATATAACCCAAACCCGGACATTACTGTCCCTCAGAAAGTACCCAGGCCCTTTCCCACTCAATCCCTTTCTCACGATGTCCAAGAGAACCGCTGTCCCCCATTTCTTCACCTCATATTGAGGTGTGCCTGTTTCAGGTCTTCATAAAAGCGGAATCACCCAGTATGAGCCCTTTCGTGTGAGTCTCCTTCCACACAGCAGGTCTTAGTGGATCAGCCACGTTGTGTGGATCAGTAATGGTCCCTTTCCACTGCTGAGGACTGGCCCATGGTATGAGGAATCTACACTTCACCTACTCTCCTGTTGTTAGGCACAAGGTTTCCCGTTTGGGGATATTATGAATGAAGCTGCTGTAAACATTTTTGTACAAGTAACTTTTATGGTTATAGTTCTCATTTCTACTGGGTAAAGTTCTCCAAGTGGAATTTTCTAGGCTTTCTAACCAACTGCCAGACTCCTTAGAAAGAGCTTGTATTGGTTTATATCGCCCATGACAGCTTGTGAGTGCTATCAACTCCACGTCTTCACCATTAGATGCTGTCAGTCATTCTCCAGCTTTCCTGAGGTTTGATTCACAAATAAAACTGTAAAATATGTAAAACATATGTGATGATGCGATATCATTTTATCCATTCTGCTGGATGTGTAGTGGTATCTCGACTTAATTTGCAATTATCTGATAACTGCTGTTCAGCACACTTTCATGAGCATGTTGGCTGGTCATGTATGTTCCTTGTGATGGCTTGCCTAGTCATTTTCTTAACAGTATCTTATGATAAACAAAAATTTTTTATTTTGAGATAAATCAAACTTATCATTTTTCCTTTTTATTACTTTCTGTGTCATGTCTAAAAACTTTTGCCAAAAGGCACAGATACTTTCCTCAAGAAGTTTCATAGGAATAGCTTTTATGTTTATGTCTACGAATCATCTCTAATTTTTGAGAGATAGGGGTTGAGTTTCATTTTTAAAAGTATTGATATCCAGTTTCAGCCCCATTTCTTAAAATTTCCTTTCCCCACTGGATTACTTTAAGCCTTTTGCTTAAAGGCAAAGGATCATATAAAAATAGGCCTATTTCTGGGTTCTTTATTCTGTTCCAGTGATCAATTTGGCACAGTTCTGATAACTTTAGCCTTAGAGAATTTCTGTAAATCAGGTACTCTAAGCCTTTCTCAAGATTACCTTAGATCACGGGTCCCCAAACATTTTACACAGGGGGCCAGTTCACTGTCCCTCAGACCACTGGAGGGCCGGACTATAAAAAAAAAACTATGAACAAATCCCTATGCACACTGCACATCTTATTTTAAAGTAAAAAAAAAAAATGGGAACAAATACAATATTTAAAAGAACAAGTAAATTTAAATCAACAAACTGACCAGTATTTCAATGGGAACTATGGGTGCGGATGCATCCTGTGCTCCTCTCACTGACCACCAATGAAAGAGGTGCCCCTTCTGGAAGTGCGGCGGGGCCAGATAAATGGCCTCAGGGTGCCGCATGCGGCCCACGCTTTAGTTTGGGGACCCCTACCTTAGATATTCAAAGTCCTTGCATTTTCACATAAATAGGGAAAAAAAGTGGGTCAATTTCTACAAAAAAAACTAGACTAGTAATTGGGATTGCACTGGATCTTTAGGTCAATTTGGAGAGACTGGATATTTATAATATTAAGACTTCTAATCCATGAACATGATATATCTCTAGATGTATGTGTGCGCGTGCACACACGACAGTGACAGAGAAAGGGACAGACAGACAGAAATGGAGAGAGCTGAGAACCAACAATTCTTCATTGCATTTCCTTAGTTGTCCATTGACTGATTTCTCATATGTGCCTTGATGGGGGGGCTACGGCAGACCGAGTGACCCCTTGCTAGAGCCAGTGACTTTGGGCTCAAGCTGGTGAGCCTTGCTCAAACCAGATGAGCCTGTGCTCAAGTTGGAGACATCGGGGTCTCAAACCTGGGTCGTCCACATCCCAGTCTGACACTCAATCCACTGTGCCACTGCCTGGTCAGGCTGGTCCTGTTTTCTAATATGAACATTTGAAGATACAAATTTCCCTTGACACACTCCCTTAGCTACATCCTACACATTTTAATGTCATATTTTTATTCTTGTTCAGTTCAAGAATTTCCTAATTTCCTTTATGACTTCTTCCTTTTCCCATGGATAATTTAGAATAATTTCATTCCTAAATATTTGGAGACTTTCTATTGTTAGTGATCTCTAATTCCACTGTGGTCAAGGAGCCTATTCTATATGATTTTAAACTTTTTAAAGTATACTAAGACTGGTTTGATGCTCTAGCATATGGTCTGTCGTGCCCCTGTCATTTCCTCATACCTCTATACAACCAAATCAGGGCCATATAGAATGAGTGGCAAAAAATGAATAGAGGCAGAACTCATTCATCTTGAAGTATTCTTGCTAAGATTTTATCTTGCTTAATTTTTTTCTAATTGCCAAATTGATAGCTTATACTTTAAGAAGCATATTCTTGATTAAAAACTGGAGACAAATTATAAACTAAGCGTGATTTTCGTTTGGAAACAAGCTACAAACTTGATTTCTCTGTTTCCCTTTAATTAAATGGCAATGTTTAGTTTTCCTTTTATTTAAAAAAAGAAAAATCAGATCTATGCTTCAAAAGATTTGGATAAGAAACCAACTTTACTTTCATTCCTTTTCTATTTTTTTATTTATTGAATTTATGAGTGACATTGATTCACAAAACCACACAGGTTTCAAGTGTGCAGCTCAATATAACACTGCCTACACGCCGCACTGCGTCCCCTCCATGCCGAGCAGAGCCTCCCTCCTACCCCTCCCCGCCCCCCCCCTGTTCCCCATTCTCTGCCCGCCTCCACCTGCCCCCACCCCCTTTCTCTCGGGCTACTACCACTGTCTGTGTCTATGTGTTATATATATATATATATATATATATATATATATTTCTTTGGCTAATCCCTCCACCTTCCTTCACCTTAAATGCAGAACAAAAAGCTAGATATAAACTGTTTTTTATTGTTCTCCTTTTGCTTTCTAAAGAGATACAAAACAAAGGGGATGTATGTAATGTCTCAAACCACAGGGTGTGTGTTTAGGTTGAAGAGGTTTTGTTGTGGTTAGAGTCTTTCCTTGGGTAAGGTCATCTCAGCCCTTCTTCTAAGACCGTCCGTCCTCTGCCTAAATGAACAGCCACAGGTATTTTGCATACTTGTGATTCCGTGGCAAATTGGAAACAGTTCTACTCAGCCCCATAAGGTGCAGGGCTATATGACTCAGGTATGTAAAGGCCAAAACATAACCTCTTACTTGAATCTAACATGAATAGTCTTGAAATCGCATTTGTACTTTGGTCTCTCTTATACAGTCAAATAAGGATACTGTTATTACCAGTTGAAATAATATACCTATAGTTATAAATAAGTGCATAAATCTCACACTTCGTTTGTAAAAAGTTGCCACAGAATAGTGTCCCAATAGAAAACATTTTATGTTGTTGCTCAAGCTTAGCCAAACTTAAAATGGTTATATGAAGTATCTATCACGCTTAGTCTGTGCATGGTCACACATGGAAAAAATTGCTCAACTTTTAAAAATCAGTTACCGTGTTCTTCCTGCCAATAAGCTTCTTCTTGGGTTTCCCCTACAGAAGTAGAAAGGACAAGAGGGTTAGAGCACTATGTGGATAGTCTTCTGAATTCACTCACACACACACACACCTGCAATTTGTACTATAGAGATTCAACATGGAATTATGTTAGGGAAGGCATCTTGAGAGAGAAGCAGAGAGATGAATTGAGAACACACTCAGAAAAAAATAGAGTACCCTGAGCTTGAGGAAGGGTCAATAAAAACAAAAGGGATAGAACAAATGAATTCTAGAGAAAAATCACAACAACGACTTGCATATGTGTATATGTATGTGTATGTGTATGTGTGTGTATATATATACACACACACATATATACATATATATAGTCACACTATCCTTCACAATAATTACGTGAAGAAGGTTATTATTAGCCTCATTTATAAAAAGACCATTCTGTGACATACCCAAGGTCAGAGCGTAACAGTTATAAATTTGAACTGAGGCCCTGGCCGGTTGGCTCAGCAGTAGAGTGTCGGCCCAGGTTCGATTCCTGGTCAGGGCACACAGAAGAAGTGACCATCTGCTTCTCCACCCCCACCCCCTTCTTTCTTTCTCTTTCCCTCCTACAGCCATTGCTCTACTGATTCGAGCATGCTGGCCCTGGCAATTGAGGATTGCTCCTGGAGCCTCTGCCTCAGGTGCTAAAAATACCTAAAGCTCGGTTGCCAGTGGCCCCAAATGGGCAGAGCATTGCCTGGTAGGGGGCTTGCTGGGTGAATCCTGGCCGGGGCACATGTGGGAGTCTGTCTTTGTATTTCCCTACTTTCACTTAAAAAAAAAACCCGCAGGGTTTCGGTCTGACAGTCCAGTGCTTTCCATACTTTCACTGAACTATAAGGAAAAGAAACCAATCTAAATTCTCATGAGGTTCAAAAAGCTGCTCATGAGAAATAGATTTGCCATCAGGGACGTTCCATATCACTTGTCAAACTCTAACTGGAAGAAGTGAATGCCATTCATGTTTAAATTGGCTTTTATTTTTCTTTTAGAACATTTTCTCCTCATTCAATTCCCTTTCACCTAACACTCTTTTTAAAATTTCCCATTTTACTAGCACTCATTTGTAAATGTGTATGTTTGGTTGAGCACACTTTATCATGTGCAAGTGCATGTATCCAACTTAAGGATCCCATGTTGACCTTTTATGAGAACACACCTCTTACCTAACCCCAGCCTTCCTTTAATCTGTTCTACATCCTAAAATTTTATCATTTCAAAATGATAAATAAATAGATTCACACAACATGTAGCCTTTGGTATTGGTTTGTTTTTTAAAGACACAGATGTAATCAATATCAAGATTTTCTACCTGTAGCAAGTGAAAAGTCTGTCTTCACCAAAATGCTTTGTCTTTCACTTCCCATGTCTTCTTATTCATGCTAATGTCCTAACATTGTCGTAATGTCATCAGAAAGCTAATGCTTCACCTTAGCCTCATAGCATCACTTAGACAGCTTTTTAGTAAGTACTCATACTTCAGTCTGGGGGTGGGGCCAGGGGAGAAACATGGTTTACAAGACCCACAGGTATTACTAATAAGACAGGGTTAAAAATACTGCCATATGGTGAGAAAGTATGTAAGATACTGTTTGCCAGAGCAGAGTGGGAGGTGAGGTTGGAGTGGGGGACAACAGGAACAAAATTCACCTAAATGACTAGAGAATTAGTTTGAAAGTAGTTCTGACAATAATACAATAGAACCTGCAAGAGGGAAAACATCAATTCAGATCAAAGAGAACAAACTTATTGGAAGATGTTAGGGCTTGCAATAAATACAGTAACAATTTTTTTAAATGCATATTTTTTGTGAACATAAAAATGTACTGCCTGACCAGGAGGTGGCGCAGTGGATAGAACGTCAGCTTGGGATGCTGAGGACCCAGGTTTGAAACCCTGAAGTTGCTGAGCCCAGGTCACGGGCTTGAGCATGGGATCATAGACATGACCCCAAGGACACTGGCTTGATCCCAAAGGTCGGTGGCTTGAGCAAGGCGTCACTGGCTCGCTGGACTCAAGGCACATATGAGAAAAGAATCAATGAACAACTAAGGTACCACAACTATGAGTTGATACTTCTCATCTCTCTCCCTTCTTGTCTGTCTATCCCTGTGTCTCTCTCTTTCTCTCTTACTAAAATAAAACTCTTTTTAAAACTGTTTAAATTTTTAAAATTTATTGATTTGAGAGAGAGACACACACACATCAATTAATTTGTTCTATTTATTCATGAATTCACTAATTGCTTCTTGTATGTACAGGAGATCAAACCCCTACAACCTTGAGGTATAGGAATGATGCTCTAACCAACGGAGCTACCCGGCCAGGGCCAAAGTTCCTACTCTTAAAGATCAACTTGTAAAGTAGACAGACTAGTTAGTAAACAGGCAATTATAAAATAATATGGAAGTCTAAATCAGACTGAGGGATAAAAAGAGCTGGGAGAAAATCCCCTTCATCTGGGTGAGAGAATGAAGGACAAAGTTAGAAGAATTTAGGGATAGAGTGAAGGCCACTCTAAGGAGTGGTGAGTATGTAAGGACCAAAGGGCATGAAAAAGAAAGTAAGTGGATGTGGTCTGGCTGGTCATGGCTGTGTGGAGAAGTGCAGATTAGGCTAAAGGGTAGTCAGGGGGAGATCATGAGGGCCTTTCTTTGCTAAACAGGGAAATTCAGGGTTTTTTAAATCCAAGTTTTTAGAATGCAGAAGTGTTAAATGGAGCTAAAGAAAGATGTCAGGGAGTGAGTAGAAAAAACAATCTTTTTAACTGAAACTGAGCATTTCCTTCATATACATATGGGAAACAATCCTCAATAGTACTAGTGTGACTTCATTACTAAAGAAATAATACCTTTTCCCATAATACTTTAGAACTGTTAACAAATGTCTCAAAATGTTGCCAACACATCATATTTTTTTTTAGTTATGGTGGTTATTAGATCCACTGCTAGGTCTTGTTACTGAATGTGTTAATAAATAAAAAGCACGTATATTATTACATCTCTGATATATTTTTATTGCATACTACCCCTAGGAGGATGTTTCCTAATTTTGGCTAGTGTGGTACTCCGCCTTCCTTGCCCTCCATAGGAAGCCAAGACATGGAAAGACCTAGCCACACACAGAGAGTCCATGTCAGGTCAGAAGTAGACCGATACAACCTGTGAGGAAACTCATGCAACCTGCCCACCCTAGGTGAACAGTCCATTATAAATATGACTAGAAATCAAAGATCCCCAAATATTTGAGGAATACAATATAAACTAGAAAGAATGACACAAAAAATACGGAAAATTAAATATAATGCCAAAAAAAACAAAATTCAGAAAGAACCATTAAACAAACTAGATAGTCAAAGAGATGTGAAAAGATATTATATCCATAAACTATGAAAACTAGTCAGAAATCAAAAATAGTTCTTTGAATTAGAATCATACTTGACAAAATAAAAAAATAAATTGAACAATCCACTTCTATACTGGTCTTAACAAAATAGATAAGGCTGAAGTTTTGAGAGTTTAGATTTATTTAGAGTTTTAGGAGGCCCTGGCCAGTTGGTTCAGTGGATAGAGCATCAGCCTGGTGTATGGACATCCCAGGTTCGATTCCTGGTCGGGCACACAAGAGAAGCGACCTTCTGCTTCTCTCTCTCTTCCTCTCCCCCTTCTCTCCCTCTTCCCCTCCCACTAGTGACTTGATTGGTTCAAGTGACCCACCCCACCTAGGGCAGTCACTAAAGATAGCTCGGCTGATTGGAGCATTGGCCCCAACGGGGCTTGCCAGGTGGATTCCCGTTGGGGCGCATGTGGAAGTCTGTCTCACTATCACCCCTTCTCTCACTTAAAATATAAAAAATTAAATTAAATTAAAGAATCATAGGAGACAAAATTTAAGAAGTCTCACATAATTTAAAGCTAAGAGACGGTGAGATTAAAAGTATGAGGAAAAAAGTAAAGAACTGTGGAGGACATATAGCAAAAGATCCAAATTTTATCCTGCGGAAGTTCCACAGGGAGGGAAAGATGGGATGAGAGGTATATTTCCCACAGCTGAAAGACCTGGTCTTCAGACTAAAAGGATGCATTCAATACAAAACCAAAAGAATGAAAAGTTACACACCAGAACACATCTTGGTAAAATCTATTAACTCTAAACTGGGGAGGCTTATAAAAAACTAGGCTTCTGTCTTCTAAGTAAATCTGAAGATCTCTTTCATAAGAAGCTGCACAGTATAATTAATTAATCAATGGTAATAACCACAAATTTACAAAGAGAAATTGCAAATCCCATATATTTATTTCCTAATAACAGATCATGAAATTGCAAGAAATGACTGAAATCTATTTTAAGAATCCTGCAAAAAAGGACATATACCCTGAATCTGACGTAGGATTCTCTGAATAAGTAAGGCACCTTATTTTCATAGTCAATTAATGAACTCTACTGTAATGCAGCTCTGTCTCAGTCCTAAGCAGTCTCTCTCCTAAGCAGTCTCTGACTGCTGTGCTATTTGAATTCCAATGTCTGTTTTCCATCATTTCCCCCTATTTTCCCTTGTTTCGAGGTTATCAGTTGTCATTTCTTACAATTCTCAGTGTATTTATTTTGTGAATTACCTTCCCTCCATCTTTTCTAATCTGATCATTCTAATATCTTCTCGTCTGGAAAAACAGATGATCGTGTCAGCTAAAACTGTGGTTAAAGTAAAAAGGCACCAAATGAGGCCCTTTCTTTAAAAAGAATAAAGTTTAGGGCATCTAAACTTTATTTAAAGATTTTTATGGTTTAACTTTTCAAACTAAAAGATCTTTAAAATGTATAGATCTTTATGCTTTAATCCCACCTATTTGCTTGATATTCAAAAACACCAAACAAAGTGGTTAACATTCAATAAATATATTAATAAAAAGGCCTGTTCGTTAATAGATAAAAACATCTTCCCTACATAAAGGCAGCTCAATTAGTTTACCATTCTTAGTCTCTGGAAAAGTTTCAAAGTGCTGAGAGTGAATGAATTCTGGAAAAATGGGTTACTATGTTGTGTTTTCTGCAAGACCCCTTCTATAAAAGATTTTACAAGACTTTTATAAAGTTTTCTTCCTTCATTTGCATGTATTATTTTCTAATGTTGTGATCTAGTTGTACCAAATTTATAAGAATAGCACATCCCCACCTGTCCTGGAAGAGTCGTGTTGCCAGCATATAGTTCATGGAGGTCTTATGTTCGAGGTAGGACCTAGAAGAAAAGAAAGGAACTGGTTATTATTTAAGCTTGTTGAAGACAGAAAATGTAGAAATAAAACCCCTGAACCAAGCACAGAAGTGACAGGTTACTAATATACTATACCATTTCTAACGTAGCAAAGGAGGAGGCGGTTGCTCAAATTAAAACAACAAAGTACTAGAGTAGCAGCAAATATAATAAAATGAAAAACTTTAGAAACTTAGAAATAAAAACAGGATATCTTGGATTACTAAAAAGTAACATACTAAATTCAGAAAATAAACGTGAAAAATAGAAACAAAACAACTACCAAAAGTCATATATAGCTGGAGGAAAGGTCAAAGCTGGGCATGGGGGGTACAGAAACATGACAATGTGGACAGAATGTTTCAACCAAAATAAGGAGCTTTTCATGGCTCCTTGATGCCTACTGCTGGAGCCATACACTTTCTTTTCCAAGCTTTCGAAAGTTGGATGATCTATACCATTAATTCATTCACACGCTGTCCACACAGTGCCCCAACAGGGATCCTGCAGCACAGCCAGACTAGTGTCCCTACTATTCCCTCACACCACACTTCCAATGATGCCTCTGTCTGGACACCAGTCATAATCTATTCTTCAAAAGCAGCTCAAGACCCCTGCTGCACGAAGCCTTCCTCATATGAGTGCTCCAAGTCTACAGGGTGCTCTTGTCTGACTACCCTAGTCTTTGGTGCATGTTTGAGGGACCCGTCATACATTGTTACATAAAGTAAAATTTTTCTTCTTGGAAAGCAATTTGATGGAGGAAAGAAAAAAGTAGGATGTGGAGTCAGAATCCCTGAATCAAGTTCCACTGTAAGATCATGGACAAGTCACATTATTTTATTAAGCCTTACTTTCCCTAACATAAAATAAGAATAACAAAAAATGATGTTCATTAAGTATATTATTATTCACAGAGATACATAAATCGGAGCTATTTTTATGATATGTATAATTTCTCCATAATCATACTGCTAACTATCAAAGAACAGGGATTCCACATAATATCTGTTTTAGACTCCAAAGAATCAAAGTGCTAGACACTTGGTTAATAATAAATAAATATTAACAAAAACTTGGACAATGGATTTCACCAAAATGTAAAACTTCTGTTCTTTAAAAGCCACTGTTATAAAAATGAAAAAGCTAGCCAAAGACTTGAAAATAAAAGTCATAATATAACCATCTGAGAAAGTACTTGTATTGAAAATCCTTTATAAAACAACAATAAAAAGATAAAAATCCTAAATTTAAAATAGAAAGAAAAGATACACAAATAGCCAAAAGCAAATGAATGCTCAATATCATTATCTATAAAAAAGCAGTTAAAACCACAGGGAGATGTTACTACCAAAATGCCTAAAATTAAAAGTCTGACAATAACAAGTATTGCCAAGAATGCCAACTGTCTCAGTATATGAATAGAACATGGAGCAACTGCAACTCTCACACATTTCATACTGGTACAGTGTGAAATGGTTCTACTATCCTTTCTCCCTTATCTTGGGGTCCACCTATTCTATTCCTAGGTATTTATCCAAGAGAAATAAAATCATATATCCATACAGGGACTTGTACATGAATGCTCATAGCAGCTTTCTCCGTAATAGCCCCAAACGGGATACAGCCCGAACGCTCCGCAGCAGCGGAATGAATAAACCAAGTGTGGCACATTCCTATACTGAAACATCACAGACAAAAAGGAGGAATGAACTAGTTAAACAACAACATGGATAAGTCTCAAAAACACTGCACCAAACAAAAGAATCTTGACACCACAGAATATATACTATATGATTTCATTTACATGAAATTCTAGAAAAATTAGAGTAACATAAAGTCTCAGTAGATGTCTGAGACTTGAAGTAATGAGGGGACTGACTATAAATGGGTGTGAAGGGACTTCTGGAGGTGACGGAACTGTTCTGTATCTCGGTTGTGGTGATGGCAGTAGTTAAATTGTGTTTATATTTGTTAAAACTCATCATCAAACTGTACACTTAAAATGAATGCATTCTATTGCATGTAAACCAGATCTTGATGACTAAAAATAAATGCTATGTTATTTTGGCACAAATATTGATATGATAAACATAAAATTTAGGAGTGTCCAAGCCTGAATTAGAGGATAGTCAGGGGGCTAGTTAGAAAGTAGGCAGGGAATTATACAAAAAAATAGGGGGTGAGGAGCAATGAGGCACAGGTAGATTAAATTACTGGTAATGCTCTAGTTCTTGAGTTGGGTAATATTCATACTCTTATAAATAAGTAAGCAAAACAGGAAAGGCACATGGGGAGCAATGATGACACTGTGTCATAATTAATCCAACTGTGTGAACTTGAGGTAGAGATAAAAGAAAAGGTAGTCACCTCACCCATATATTTCCCATGTCTCTGATGTAGGGAATATGCGAATAAATCCACCTCTTCGGTCATTCTCTTCCTTCACCCTCCGCAAAACTTTGATCTACATAGAGGAAGAGAAAATAAAATGAGTGCTTATTTTGAAAACTGGAATCCATGTGGTTATAGGACAGAAGAAGAGAGTTATGACCCAAGAATATAAAAGAAGAGGCAGAAATTAACTCCACTTAAGATGCTGTTTTCTGAGAAGAAATTTTCCCCGTCTTGAATCTTTCTCTTTTCAATATAAGATAGGAGTTGGTCATAAATATTACAACTAACTCATTTCCCCTGGACTCAGTGTTAACCCGCAAACGCCTGAAATGGAGTTCTCTTTACCTCCTCCATTGACAGACCAAGCACAGAACCACCTAACTTCCCCGGCGCCTTCTCCCGGGCTGAGCCCACCAGGTTCCTCATTTCCGCGTCGCTGGCAGAGAGTGGACGGGAACGCTAAAAAGGAGCAAAAACAAAATCAAACAAAAAAGCCATTTTTGTTATTTTTCTTCATTTCCCTCTATTCGGCCCCTCAACATCATCTTTCTGAATATGTGCAAGCTTAAATCCAAAGCCCATTTCTGTAATTAATAGCTTAGCTTGAAAGCCTAGGAAATAGATAAAAGTTAGTAAACTCAAGGGCCAGAAGAGAAAACAAAGAGGAGGAAAATACTAGGAACTGAAAGAAACAAGTAGAAAAAATGGAGATGTTCACGTGTCTTTCTAAGCTAGTAATCCAAATCTTGGTTGAGAAAACATTTAATAGTTTCAAAAATATAGAAAGAATTCTGAAAAACTTCAATATAAAGTTGTGTATTTATTTCAATAACTGCATTCTTTTCAGCACTGGGAAAGGAGAATTAGAATTGAGACATAAGACAGAAAACCAAGGAGCAATCTATAATGTCACAGATGAAAAAGTTGGGCTGTAGGATCTATTAGAACTTGAAGGGGAAATACTGACATAAGTCATCAAGTGGAACATAGAAGAGATGTGACCAAAGATGACGACCTGAGAAATACTTAGGCTGCTGGGCTCTAAGAGACCTGAATCGAGGATGACTACCCTGGGAACCCCACACAGGCAAATAAATGTGCCAAGCTTATCATGGATCCCCAAAGATGATCTGTGTTAGTTCCCCTTCTGAATAATCAGGAAGGTCATTTGAGAACAAAAGTTTTAAATGACTCTGATGCTATGTGAGCACAAAAATACAAAGGTAACAAGGAAAGTCAGAATGGTATAAAGCACGAGAACAGACTATTACTGAAACAGAAGAAATGACTGATAAAACAAATCTGCCAAGTAGAATAGAAATAATTCAATTTTAAAAACTGAAATTACGTAAATGTAGGTGTAAACTGACTTTCTAAATTCCTAGAAATAACTTGGACCAGAGAAGCCCTATTGTCAGAAGCTATTACTGCATTCACTTTCCTTGGTGTTGACTACAAAAAGGCATTTTACTAACTCACTTGACCTTTTTTGCAATACTCACTGTTACAGACTGAATGCTTGTGTCCCCGCAAGTCCGTATGTTGAAGCCCTAACCCCAAGCGTGGTGGTATTTAGAAGTGGGGTTTTTGGGTGGTTATAAGGGATAGATGAGGTCAGGAGGGTGAGGTCCTGGTCTGATGGAATCGGTAACCTTAAAAAAAGAGACACTAGAGAGCTTGTGTTCTCTCCCCTCCCCAACAGCCCCCCACAAGTGCACACAGGGAAGTGATCATGTGAGAACAGTGAGACGATGGCCACCTACAAGTCAAGAGAAGAGGCCTCAAGTGAAACCTACCTTGCCAGCACCTTGCTCTTGCACTTCCCAGCCTCCAGAGCTCTGAGAAATAAATTTCTGTGGTTTAAGCCACCCAGTCTATGGTTATTTTCTTATAGCAGCACAAGCTGACTAATATATCCCTGTATACAAATATCCATGAATGGCTTTACCTTTGGACATAAGGGAGACAAATGTATAATAATCTTCAAAGCTAGCATGGGAGTTACAAAAAATAGATTTTCTGATATGTAACTCCATGATGAGATATCTACTGTATATAAAGAAAACCATGAAATAAGCAGATATAAGCAACGCATGAAGGCAGGGACTTTATCTGTTTAGCTTTGCCTATGGTATCTTCAGCATCCAGAATAGTCCTCGGCACAGAGTAGGATGTCAATAAATATTTGTTGAACAAATAAATACATGAGTGTGCTGAAATACAGATCAATCATGGGTAGAATAAAATTTAGCAGAAGATTTTGGGAAAAATTTTAATTCCCTTCCAATCTCTGAAAATATATTAAACAGTACATGTTGGGATGAAAGGGGAATAAAAGAAAAAGTTTAAAGATTTAGAAAGGGAATCAATATAAATAATATAATCTTTACAAGAGATGGTTAAAGTGTGAGTGCTGCCTGACCAGGTGGTGGTGCAGTGGATAGAGCGTTGGACTGGCACATGGAGGACCCAAGTTCGAAACACTGAGGTCACCAGCTTGAGCACAGGGTCACTGGCTTGAGCCCAAGGTTGCTGGCTTGATGAGGGGACCTCTGCTGTAGGTCCCCCCCATCAAGGCACATATGAGAAAGCAATAAGGTGCTGCAATAAAGAACTGATGCTTCTCATCCCTCGCCCTTCCTGTCTGTCTGCCCCTCTCTGTCCCTCTCTCTGTTTCTCTGTCTCAAAAAAAAAGTGTGAGTGCTTATTTAGTGAATAATTTGGAAAAGTCAAAATATTAATGGATGCTTTAAAAACTTTTCTTATTTTCACGCACTGTTTGCTAAAAATACTTATCTACTTCACACGTTGCAGCATGACTCTGATCAGAAAGGCACAGGCAGTAACTCCCCAGAGACAAGTTGCCTCACCTCACACAATTGAGAGTACCTTAAAGTCCCTGAAATTATGTAGGAAGACAGTTCAAAGTAAGCACAATTCAAAAACATTAAAAGTTTTAGAACAGAAAAAGTATTATTTAAAAGTGTTGATAAACTAAAATCTGTATTAAAAGATTAATAAAAAGTTTAAGAAACAGTTATTACTTATTAGAATAGTTTGAAAAATGCAGGGTCATATTTATAAGAACATTTATCAACAACTACTGTATAACATCTAATAAACACCCCAATTTTTTTAATTAAAAATTTTCTTTCATTTTTGTCTTTTTGTTTTGGGTGTTCATTTTTTTTGTGGTCTGTTTATTAATTTTTTTTTTTTCTACAGGGATAGAGAGAGGAATTGATAGGGACAGACAGACAGGAACGGAGGAGAGAGATGAGAAGCATCAATCATTAGTTTTTCATTGCAACACCTTAGTTATTCATTGATTGCTTTCTCATATGTGCCTTGACCGCGGGTCTTCAGCAGATCGAGTAACCCCTTGCTGGAGCCAGCGACCTTGGGTCCAAGCTGGTGAACTTTTTGCTCAAGACAGATGAGCCCGCGCTCAAGATGGCGACCTTGGGGTCTCGAACCTGGGTCCTCCGCATCCCAGTCTGACGCTCTATCCACTGCACCACCGCCTGGTCAGGCTTTTTAATTTTTTTTAATGTTCTCCTATTTGTTGTTCATTTTTCTTTTTATAACTTATCTCTTCTTTTTTTCTTTTCTTTCCTAGGACCTAATTTTCACCTTTGTGGAGCTACTTCATGATAGAATGATATTCCTCACTTTTGGAGATTGGGAATATAAGTATGCTACAATTTTCCTCTACTAATCTAAATCTGTTGTATGAACAATGAATTAGCACCCCAAAACTTTTTTTTTTTAGTGATAGAGAGGGAGAAAGATGGAGGGACAGACAGACAAGAAGGGAGAAAGATGAGAAGCATTGATTCGTAATTGCAGCACCTTAGCTGTTCATTGATTGCTTTCTCATATGTATGTGCCTTGACCGGGGGTGGGGTGGGGTGGGGGGGGCTGCAGTCAAGCCTGTGACACCTTGCTCAAGCCAGCGACCTTGGGGCTTTGAACCTGGATTCTCAGCATCTCAGGCTCTATCCACTGCACAATCGCCTGGTCAGGCAGCACCCCAAAGAAGAAGCAAAAAATAAACAAATATACTATCAGTAATAATAAAAGTTATAAGGAAACAAACCACTGGATAAGAGGGTAGAATTTGTGGCTGACATTTTAGACAGAGTGGTCAGAGAAGTTCATTGTCTTTCACATACAACTGAGAAGTAAAGTCTAAATTTAGTGTTCTCTATTTTCCAATGATGACTGATCCAATTTCTATTAATGATTCTTTAATATTTATTGGGGTGACACTGGTTATTAAGAATCTTCCAGTCCCTTTCAAAGAGTTTTCTCCCATACACATTCACAACCACTCTTTTTACTCATAGCTCACAATTGTAAGTCTAGCTGCTGTGGGCATTTTTGTGGGCTATTTGGGTGGGGCTGTAGAAATTCAGGAAGGTGCTCCTGGCTGGGGCATTTGGGAGATTTGAAAAAGGGAGGGGCTGAGGGCTAATGGTGCTTGTTAAATGATATCCCAGCTCTTAACTCCCTTAAGCTGATGGTTTTACTCTTTTATTGTCACAAATATCACCAGGCTGCAAAGAAAATGTCAATGCTACTCCAAGAGAAAAAGCATGGCTAGAAGTTGCTTTAGACTCTCCACCTATTTATTTCCATCTAACCTATTAAAGCAGCTGAGAGAAAGAGATGGGAAAAGTTGTAGCTACTGAAGTCTAGGTATCTCAAATGCCTCTAAAAATCCACCCAAGTTTCCAGTGTGTTTGGGGAAGCTACTAGATAGTATCAGACTAGAAAGTCAGAAGTATTTTGCCTATCTCAGCTTTCCAATAAATGTGAGATTAGTGAGTTCTTTTTGTAAGCGAGAGAGAGATTGAGAGAGAGAGGCAGGAAGGGAGAGAGATGAGGAGCATCAACTTGCAGCTGTATCACCTTAGTTGTTCACTGATTGCTTTCTCATATGTGCCTTGACCGGAGAGCTACAGCTGAGCCAGTGACCCCTTGCTCAAGCCAGCGACCTTGGGTTCAAATCAGCAACCTTTGGGCTTGAGCCAGCGACCCCACGCTCAAACTAGCTGAGCCCCTGCTCAAGCCTGCCACCTCAGGTTTTCGAACCTGGGCCCTCAGTGCCACCACTGGTCAGGGTAGAGAGAATGTTTTAAATCAACACAGTATATGCTGTACTGGTTTACAGAGAAAGGTATACATAAACAATAATGCATTACTATACTAGACCATTGGTGGAATCCTACCAATAATTGTTAATGAAATAAATTATTAAAGAATGTGACCCAAATTATAGACACAGATGTGAGAAAAGGTAGTAAGAAAAGGGGAGAACAGAGAAGAAGGAGAAAGAATAAAAAGAGGAATATAAGAGGAGTAGTTGAGGGGGGAGGAAGGAAGAAATGCTTGTGAGTGCCAAAGAGACATACCTGGAAATTAAAAGCAAAGTAATAAAAAAGGAATTGACCAAGTGGAAAGATCGTCAGGAACTACCAGAAACAAGAGCAAAACAGTCCAAATGCAAGCCATTTCGTAGTGCTGACTTTGGGCATATCAGTTCAGCTATATTCCCTAGCTGGCAGAATAAATAAATCCCCATATTCCAATGGATTGACTGAATTCCCTTTAAAAATAAAGCACCTCTGAACTTAAAGAGAACCACTGTTTTTGGCCAGATGACACATGATTTAAACTATGGGGTGCTTAGGGACTTTAAACTGCAGAATACTGTGTAGGTAAGAATTCTGCCACACAACATGGGTGAAGATGTTATCATTAATACAACTTATGATTCAGAAATATACCCAGAAATACACATCCAGCCTTTACTGCGAGGGAAGAACTGCCTGAGAATGTAAAATTATTAAGACAAAGAACCACCTGTCCCCACTAAAAGCAGTAGGAAACAGACACTGAATCAGAGTAATGATTCTCAGCCTAAAGATAGCCGGCAAGGACCAGCAATGAGAAGAACTGGACAAAACACAGAATATGGAAAAGGCAAGGCATTTTAACAGACATCACAACTGAGCGACAAAAGTAAAATCTGTCTGACAGAGAACACATGCAAAGAATGAAAACGTCCCAAGGCTGTTTACACAGTTTAGAATTCTGTGTTAAAACAAATGAACTAGAAATAGCTCAATTTATTTGTGATGTGTGTTTTCATCTAGGAAATAAAAGGTAAAATCAAGTTTAAAAAGCAAAATAAATTACTTCTCTCAAATTAAAGAAAATAAAAAGGAACAAGTATTAATAAATCTGAGGTGAAACAGACAAAATATGGCTAACAGAGAAGGTTTAAATGTAACGGTAATCAGAAGTATACTTTGAAAATATGAGGGAAAAATAGTAAGTTATAGGCTTGTGTTATAATAAAATAGAGATTTGCAACATCTGGAAATCTGGAATAAATGTAAGTCAATAGGTATGAGACATGCATCTCTTATCAAGGGAACTGGCTTTAAAAACAAAGACCCAAAACCACTTATAATAATGTTTGAAAAATGAAGAACTGAGGAGGTACCAGAGTACTAGAAAAAACAAATGAGGTACCAATCTTCAAAAATGTAGTAAATATGCTCCTGGTGGTTACTGCCTGATAAGTCTAAAATGAATCCCTAGTAAAATAATGGAACAAATATTAAAAGATAAAAATCTATAAACATTTAGTTTAATGGGCTCATGAAGTATAGTAGCATGAAGACTGCTTTGTGTTAAAATGTAATTTACAATTTCAATTTTTAACACAAAGTTATAAAGAAGGGAATATAGCCAATACATTTAATGTCTTCGGATTTTACAAAGCAGCTGTAAAAATTTCATTAAACTTTTTATTCAAAATTATATTCCCAATCAGGGCTTAATGTCATGATGTAATGAATAAAATACCCCAACAGAAACCAAAACCAGTTAGAAAATGTAACTGTAGGATAAGCCACAGAGCAGCGAATCATGTGAGGAAGTGAATTGCAAAATGGGTCTTAAGCATTATTTCGAATCTTCATTAATGTTTGGGAGGACGGAGAGATAGATAATAATTTGCATTTGCGGATAACAGCAAATGTGAAAAACTTAACCATAGAAAAATGAGTATCAAAAGACAAACAAACAAAAAGAACACCAGACACTGACTATCAAATGGATAAAAGAAAAATCAATAGAATTCAAAAGTGCATGCCCTGGCCAGATAGCTCGGTTGGTTAGAGCATCATCCCCATACACAAGGTTGCCGGTTCAATCCCTAGTCAGGGTACTTACAGGAACAACTCAGTGTGTCTGTCTCTCTCTCCCACTTCCTGGTAAGTCTAACTTGAATCCCTACTAAAATACCTCTCTCTCTAATAATCAATAAACAAAATTAAAGAAAAAAGTATGAAGGGGATTAAATCTTCTGAGGGTAAACTATGTATCCAGAGCTATGCTAAGTATTTTACCGTTTCTTTCTCAGTGTAACGCCACATCTGTATTACTATTCTCATTTAACAGACGTGGGAAGTGAGCCTCAGAGACTTAAGGGAACTGGCCCAAGGTCCAACAGCTAACTTAATGGGAGAACAAATCTGAACTCAGGTCGATCTAACTCTCAAGTCCATGTTCTTTCCATAAATCCATGCGGCCTGCATTGGAACACTGACCAGCAATTTCTGGTGAGTGGAAATCTGAACCATCAAATTCAAGGTAAGGAAAAAATGTACAAAGAGATAGTGGATTAAAAGGAATAGTCAGACAACCAAGACACAGAGAACTGTGACTTCACAATCTGACAGCCACAGAAGAAGAAAACCTGACATAGTCTAAAAGCCAGAACAGAGAATTCTTTCTCTTCTTACCGAGTTCTCACTAATCGACTGTGGAGTTGAGAGCGCCTCATTAACAGAGACAGTGACAAAGTATAACACTGCAAAGAACAGTAAGAATCAAAGAATTTCACAAGTATGAAGTTCGCTAAGTAAAACCGGTAAGGCTCTGTGCCATGTTAGCAGTGTTCAAAGACACGACTGCTAGAGAGAGGCCTTGCTCACCCACAGGCTGTTGTACCTGGGGAACTTACTGCAGTGGAGCGCATGCACTGGAGCTCAAACGGAAAGGGAAATTCGGGTTAGAATCACACATCAGAGGCACTTCCTCAAAGGCAAATCCAGAAGGCTATGAAACGGTACTTTTCATGTTCTCCTTAAGTTGCTTAGTCTAAAATATATTTAGAATGTAAGCTCTCTGAAGTCAACAGCCTTGGATTTGGGGAAGGGGGCTTGCTTGTCTGCCGTGGAGAACAGCTAGCATAATACTTAGGTACTTGCTAAATATAACATATTCAGTATTACAGACTTGAATTCTACCAACTAAATGCCAAAACACCTATTACAGACCCACATTAACCAGTTACCAAATACTAGACAACCAGTAAGTTTTTTTTCATTTCTTAGATTCAAATAAATAATGCAAATCACTTTATCAAAAACAGTAGCTAAGAAAGTCATGTTTCAAGTTCTAAGCTTACCAGAAACTGTATCAGAGTACAAATGTCAAAATAAACATACTGGAGCTTTCTACTAAAGAACTAATAGCTGCAAGTGACACATTTATGTGTGAAACATCTCTGTCCCTGATATCAAAGCATCAAATAGCAGGAGCAGGACCCTCACTGCTAGCTTATCTCTCAAAATGATGCTAACAAGAACAATAGAGGGCAAATGCTGATCATTAAGAGATAGAGAAAATATTTTGTCTTTATTTTAAAGGTAGCATGTGAGACATTAATTATGGCAGAGTTTCTAAGAGTCATATAACTACAACTCACTACATAAAACAAATGTCATCTATTGAGAAACTCCAATACAGCCCGATACCCAATGTGAAACGTTTCCAATATTAACCTATTGACCACAGTATGTGAACTGTTGTATTTCCCTTCTGGAATAGTTTGGTTAAAGCGATAGCTATGACTCTAAACACTGTTCATCATTTAAATTCAGCTGCCTCCAATACAGCATGATAGGGAGAAGAGGATTCATAAATTCCTGCAACTTCTGCTCTTAGGTTCTATATCCAAAAGGACCTCTCTGCATTCATTTTCACATATTCTATTTTATGTTAAACTATTCAAAAAGCAGGTGCATAAAATATGTATTATGAAAGAGAAAAGCTAAAAGGAGTTTCATTCAGGGAATGAAAATAAAAGTCGGAATGCAGTTTCCAAATGATCCAGAACTTACCTGCTTAGTGTTTGATGACTGAAACTGTGCGGATACTGGACGCTATAAA
This sequence comes from Rhynchonycteris naso, assembly GCA_037038555.1. NCBI lineage: Eukaryota > Metazoa > Chordata > Mammalia > Chiroptera > Emballonuridae > Rhynchonycteris > Rhynchonycteris naso. The sequence goes on from CM072999.1 coordinate 25,072,620, forward strand.
AGACAGAAAAATGAAATAAAGCCTTATCTTTTCCTAGCATGCTTATATTTTCCAACTCCTAATCTATGATATAAAAAAGGAAAAGATGACTGCCTTGCAAAAACCAAAAGCAAGAGGCCTATACTGTGTGCTTGGGTAATGAGAGCATTTATTGTTTCTCTCAGTGCTTTCTCCTACAGTGTATTTATTCTAGTTTTGTTTTCTCACCACTGAGGACACAACCCTACTGTCACCTACTGAAGCCCCTCCAGTTAACTACTCCTGATACATGTGTTTCACACAGTGCACACAAAACAAAACAAAATACCCTAGTCTACAGTTTCTTTAGCCTTTAATAAATGTCCTGTAGGCTACTTAAATATCTGTAGGCCCCTTCTGAATGAGGTCATGCCATTACCTACCAGGTTGCAAAACAAATGGTGATAAATTCTCTATGATTTGCAAAGAGCCCGCAATAGAAGCTGACAGACAAGCTAAGAAAAGGGAGCAGTCCTGAACAGGCAGTGACACAGGGAATAAAGAATTGAACTGGGACACTGAGGATCCAGGTTCGAAATTCCGAGGTTGTCAGTTTGAGGGCGGGCTGATCCGGCTTGAGCATTGGATCATAGACATGACCCCACGGTCACTGGCGTGAGCCAAAAAGTCGCTGGCTAGAAGCCCAAACTCTCTGGCTGGAGCAAGGGGTCACTCGCTCTTCTGTAGCCCACCCTACCCTACGCCCCCCTCCCCCCCGCATTAAGGCACATATGAGAAAGCAATAAATGAATAACTAAGGAGCCACAATGAAGAAATGATGCTTCTCATCTCTCCCCCTTCCTGTCTGTCCCTATCTGTCCCTCTCTGTCTCTGTCACAAAAAAAAAGGGGGGGGGGGTCAGGCCCTGGATGGTGGCTCAGTGGATAGAGTATCGGTCTGGTGTATGGATGTCCTAGGTTCGATTCTCAGTCAGGACACACAGGAGAAACAAACATATGCTCCTCTCCCCCTCCTTCTTTTCCTGCTCTCTCTCTTCCCCTCCTGTAGCCAGTGGCTTGACCGGTTCAAGCATGGCCCTGGGCACTGAGGAAAGCTCAGTTGGACCAAGTGCATCAGCCTTAGGTGCTAAAAATAGCTCAGTACTTGAGCATCAGCCCTAGACAGGGTTGCCAGGTGGATTCCGGCTGGGGCGCATGTGGGAGTCTGCCTATCTCTCCACCTCTCATCTAAAAAAAAAAGAAAGAAAAGGAATCCGTTTATCCAAGACTGACATATAGCTCCCCCGGAGTAAAAACTTGGCAGAACTATGTTAAAACTGTAAAGGAACAGTCACAATCTTGTGGCTCTGGCCACAAATACTGCAGAAAACAATTTGCAAAGGAATGTGACTGCTTAAATTCAATTTTCCTAGTATACTTAGGTTAATCCTCTACTTTTTCTTATTAAAAATTAAAAAAAACCCTTTGATCTGTGAAGATGTACTGATCAAGTACAACTCAGCTATCTGGTTTTACTTCTAATCCAAGACAACAGCCCTTAAAATACAGCACACCCTGTTCCACACCACAACACTGTCCACAGCAGGAGGTCACAGGCAGGTGGCCCACAGACTGCTCCCAGTACAAAGACATGGTATGTTGGTTTGCAAAACATCTTTTTTAATTAAACTAGTTGCCAATATTTTAAAATAAGATTTCTGATTCCTCTTGATAGTAGGACAGGCTGACAACACTTGGTCCACACTCAGAGATGGCAACAGTCAGCTAGAGCACATTAGTGAAACAGCTGCCCCTGTCCTAGGACAGTTTCCTGCAGTCACTTTGCTCCAGGCTGTGTTCACCTGGCCCTATTTCCTCCTGTCGGCCGACTGCCCTTACAGGCACTTGAGTTTGAAAAACCTGTTCTAATGAAAAGTAATCTCAGTAAGTAGTATTACATGAGCATGACAAACAGAAATAGCATTACTCTAAAAAAGACCAGCAAGCAGGAGGAAGAGGAGTGGGAGAAGGGAGGAGAAAAGGGATTAATGGAAGGCTAAGTTGGGGAGGCAGGGGAGAAAGGGAAAGGGGAGCAAGTGAGGAGAAGCTGTTTTTGCCTTCAGAGAGCTTACAATCAGCCAAGGAGTACTGGACAATTAAAAAGCCACAAATCAATGAACGCTTTTAAAACAACACAACAGATAACAAGTAAATAATACTGAAATAAAAAGTAAAGGTAATAACAGAAGGTGATGGATTTAAAGAAATACCCTCCAAACTTCTGAGCAGGTGAGGGAATCCAGACAGGAAGAGAAGAGAACGTGGACCTTTTAGGTAAGAAGAAATGTTAAAGACAAAGAAACAAGTGGAAACTAGCTAGGTCTAGACAGGCAGGGACTGATTAGCTGGTGGCATGAGTACACAGAACGATTAGCTGGTCGGTATAGCTGGAACAAAAACACCAAGACTGGAGCAGCGCTTGATCCCAGGATGTTTCAGACACGCACCGGTTTCCACAAACATTTTATCTCATTTAACTGCCATCAACACCTCATCACCACCAATTCTCTCCTTTCCAAGAGAATCACTTGTAGAGATGACAAAATTTCAATTGAGCATCTTGACGAGGCTAGTCTGAAGATCGAGAAAAATGTGGAAGTATTGATTCGGAACTCGTAGGCTCCCTCTCTGTGCCTTGTTTATGAGCAGATCAACTTGAGAAAGAAGGAGGGCAATTTTCAAAAGGAGAAAGAAATAAAAGAGCAAAGATAGTGGGGAAAGAAGCCAAAAGAAACGAAAGAAAACAATAGACCATAAGTTTGACTAACTGCCACCCATCCAGAATGGTCCTCAAATTCTCTGGCTCTGAGTGATGTCACACCCATGGAGCTCAGATCCCTCACTCTCACTTCCCAGTCACCTCCCCAGGGCTCCCTGAGGCTGAATTTGCTTACCTGAGGTTTCTGGAAAGGGTTTCGTTTGGAAGATTCAAATGTGGGATAAATTGGCCGGGTTGACGCCCGCTGGGCAGGATCTTGGCACACAAATCCTGAATGGAGAATGGGGAACATTAAAACCTGCCATTTTCGAAGAAATCAGCAGGTTTAGCTGCACCTTTTCTTTAAATGGGTTAACTCCGTTTTAACACCATAAATATTACAGAGGTCCATCCTCACGAGGATTAGACATGACTCTTATACACACATTCTGCGTGAACTTCCAACCAGCATGACTGGGGAGAAGAAAGGAAAACACACAGCTAAGCCAGTCTTCCTCGTCGGGGAGCTGAAATGGGATTGGCAGAAAAGAGATGCACAGTTCTGATGAACTTCAACACAAAGGTGCAAACCACTATTGAAAAACACAGTTGTTAATGTAGACAAATTATTTTAAAGCGGCTTCCTGGATGGTGTCTGGAAAATAATGCTGTTTTTACCAGGAGAATCCAGAAGCAAGTGAGGAGTCTTACCCTGCTGCAGGATCCACTTCCAGAACTGCTGAAGGTGTGTGCTAAGACAATTTTCAAAATGAGCTTTGTAGGGGGATCAATGGTGATGAACAGAGACTTGACGTGGGGTGGTGAACACACAACACAATGCACAGACGATGTGTTATAGAACTGAACACCTGAAACCTATATAATTTTATTAAGCAATGTCACCCCAATAAATCCAATGTTAAAAAATCAACAACACACAGAAAAAAAGAGCTTTGTAGCCTTTCTATGGCTTAAGAGATTAGGTGTGGGCTAATTTCACTTAAATCCTAAAAGGAAACAGATTCCCACCCAAGGGGGAGAGTACCTAGGTTTTACAGCATTTGCTGGTACACTGAGTACGAGTTCATTTCAAATATATTTTATTATGTCTTTCTAGCATACTTGAAAAAACAACAAAAAACCCACAACGTACCCACCTGACTGCCCATCTCCATTTCAAAGTGTTGGCTTATATACTCAGAGAGGGATTTCTTCCTTGAACTGCTGCAGTTATAACTAATTCAGTTATAACTGCTCCAGTTATAACTACTACAGAAGATCATGTTGACAGCAGCAGAGACTGGTGAGCAGAAACACAGGCAGTCTCCTCTGCAACAAAGCTTCTTCAGTGGGTTTCACTGTCCCAGCTCAGAGGAAAATACACTTTCTCCAGATCTTTGCTTAATTCTCTTCCTCAGCTCATAATCCCTGTGCCCAGGAATTAGCTCTCAGCCCTAGTTGTGGTTCAACCTCAGGACAGGACGGAGCCAGGGGGAGCAGAAACACATAAACACTTCTCTGAAAATATAATTTTTTAGTACAAAACATCCAGCATGGCTTAGGAACTGCCAACTGGCAACCCCTATAGAGCCTGAAGAAATGGATGCCCTGGGTAACTTTTCTGTGCGTGTTCAGGAAACACCACTACTCACCTACAACAGTGAACATATCTGAAATCATACTGGCTTTAATCTTTAGGTCCAGAGGTGCATCACTAACAGAACAGAGAGAGAAAAGAGCAATCAATAGTCTTGTAGGTTAACATAATAGCTGCCCCCAACGGGCCCCATTACAGCACCGCTTCCAAATGTGGAAGAGCAGCAACACATAAAGCACATCAAATTTGTGGAAAAAGAAATCTGGCAGAAATACTAGAAATAAAAGCTCAGTGTTCAACTCATCCTCTGTAAGGCAGGCCTGGCACCAAGGCGTTGATTCCCTGACGTGCATTTTTCTTTTTTAATCCAGAAGGTCTTGTGCAATTCAAATTTTGCACAAAATGAGAATACTGCAATGGTCGAATCGCAGTCGCATGCAGGAGAGACCTTGGCCATCTCTGTCCTTTTTTTCAGACTTCATTTTCTGTTCTAAATCAATCTGCTTAAGCTCAAAGGCTTGCAAATGAGGGCCTTTTAAAAATATACAAGCTGTACCAAAATATCACCAGAGGATGCAGCAGGAGCGCAGGTGGGAACAGAAACAGCACAGACTGAGAGCCGGAGGCCTCCCTGCGGCAGGGACACCCTGTTGGCTGCAGAGCTGGGGGTTTTCTCCATGACCCAAAGTATTGGGCTGCTGGGCCTGGTGTGGCATTCTGGGGGTCTCTAACACTGCCTGATGCACCTTGCTGGGCAAGCTGGTAAACTGAGGGCACGGAAGTGTAGCACAGCACCTGAAGCATCTATACTACCCAGTTCCACACCTTACTCTTGGGACTAAGCCAAACTCCCACCCCACAAAGTAGTCAATCTGTCTTTGATTCCTTGGCATTTTGCCAACATTGCTCATCCTTAAAAATGCAGTAGGGTGGTCCTGGAATAAATCTCCAGGGTTCTCTATCTGTTTAGAGAAGCATTTAGCTAATAGAAACTCCAGCTGTAGCTGCAGATATAAGTAGAGATTGAAAAATATATTTCTTTCCTTCTTCTGACTAATAAGTAGGCTAAAAATGGTTTGTAATTGTTTGAAGGTTTTAGACTTTAATCTTGGGTGGAGACTGCGACGTGGACAGGGCAAAAGGACCAGCTGTTACCTACACTACCCACAGACCCTCTCTGTGTGTTTATAGTCTATGTGAATTTGAGTTGGTATAAACCTTTCATAATAAAGGAAATATAAAACCACATGTATCTCTTTAGCCATAGCATACACCTACAAAGTTAAAAGAGAGTGAGAGCAAGAACTGGGGATTAAAATGAACCCAAGCCCTGGCCAGTGGCTTAGTGGATAAAGCATCCTACCAGCACCCCGAGGTTGTGGGTTTGATCCTGGTCAGAGCACATATGAGAGGCAATCAACGAGTATATGACTGGATGGAATGACTAAGTGGCACTACAAATTGATGCTTGCTTCTCTCCACCCTCTCCTTCCTCCCTCTTTCTCAAATCAATGGGGGAAAAATAAAAATCCAAGAAGCATCCCTTAAAAGCCCAGTAAGCCAGTAAACATGGCGCAAACGGACTGGTCAGATAGAGAGCCGTGGTGGCCTGTCATATGGACTTGGACAACACGCCACAAATCTCCCAAATTTAGAAATTCCAGACATATCTATCTAACGACTAGGGAAAGAAATCTCCTAGTGCCAAGAGAAATGACAAAAAAATAAACAAATAAAAAAGTTTAAGTGCTATTTACTGGGGATTCTCCTTTTCTAGTGGATGGAACAGACTACTTACCAAGCCAAAGAAGGAGACAGATTCACTTCCAACAACCATGGCTTCAGAGTGGAATCTATGAGCACGTCAAAGCCATAGAGTTCTAGAAATACAACATAACACAATACAGAAGATCATTTTCCATGTCACAACCAAAGGTGTGGAAGATGCAATCCAATCAACTCCAACAGAGGCCGAGAAACTTGCTGACTATAAGTAATAAGTGGAAGTAGAACCAGAGAATTTTTCAAGTTAAGAGAAATTACTCAAGCTCTAGAGATAATTAGAAAACAATGCTATAAAATTCCACAATTTTTGTCATCTACTGTACTGACATTCCTGAGTTCTCCACAGAACGTAACTTGAACCTAAATGTTAACAAGCAGGGCTCTGTTGTGCTGTGGCTGAAACGATGTTGGGAGAAGGAGCGCCCCAGTGTGTCCAGTATCAGTGCTGCTCTGGGCTTGCTCAGGATTGTCCCCCGCCCCTTCCCCACCACACCCCAAAAACAGAAAGCTCTGCTGAAGGTTCTCTCCAGGGTCCTTCTATCACATTTTCTTAAAGCAAGATCTTGCGTTTGCTACCTAGTCAAGATGACATCTAAGTGTAAAATATATTCATTCCCTCCCTTCCCTATAGCTTCAACTTCCTTTTGAAGATAGAAAATAAAATACACTGTCTGGGGTGGTGAACACACAATACAGTGAACAAATGGTGTGTGGTAGAATTGTGCACCTGAAACCTGTATACTTTTGTTAACCAGAGTCACTTCAATAAATTCAATGAAAAGGGGGAAGAGAAGAAAAGAAAATTCACAGGCCCGACACAGAAAGACAGAGAAACAGAAGGAAGGGAGAGGAGAGCCATGGCAGCAGAGCAGGACTGTGAAAAGCCACCTTGCGGCACTAACTTTAAGCCCTTCTGCAGCCCCGGGAGGAAGCCAGAGGTCCAATTCCCATGGCTTCCGGGTCCTGTACTGCTTCTCTCACCCTGACTCCTCAGATGCTGCAAAGAACAAAGCAAGAATCATGAGCAGACTTTTCTCCCAGGAAGCAGGGATGAGAGGCTAACTCTGGAGCCTTGGCCGGCCCCCCTCTTGTTCCTTCTTTCTCGGCGGGGAAAAATACCTTACACAGACTTCATTTAGAACTGTCAAGAAATAGCCACCATTCTGTTGGACTGTAAGTGGTAACACCTAGCTGGCTGAGAAAACTACTAATATCATGATAGTAAACAAAGTATTTGTCTTTGGAAAAAAAGTCCACAAAAATTTGTTCACACTTCCTGAAATGGGATACTTGAGCTGACTGGTGAAGTACATTCTTTTCTTGAAGCCTGGAGGCTAATAACTCAGCTGCTTTCTTTGATAGGCCCAAATCTCTTACTAAGTCAGTCATTCAATTCGGGTTGGTTAAACTGCTGAGGGGTTTAATGTCTGCTTGGCATCAAAAGAAGACCCTTCAGATTCTACAACCATTTCCTCATGCATCTTCTCAAAATACACTTGATCACCATGTTAACTTTCTTCGTCCTTAGAAGAAATCAAACCATTGAAAACTGGAACTGGGAGTGTCTCAGAGTGTGGGATAAGTCGTATTGCTGAAGGAATATTAGGATATACGATCATATGCCGTTTTTTCTTGCCGATGCCCCCTGTATGGATCAGACAGTCACTGCTGTGGTCCTTAGGTTCACGCCAAACCATGGTAATACCAAAAGGCATTCCTTTGCGTTTTCCTTTTGTCCAGTCACAAAGCATTTCCTCACAATGATGACACACAATATGAGGAGCCCAATTCTTGTGTTGATCGCCAAGGGGAACTTGAAAATAGGCAGTATATGCATGCGTTACAAATGATCAAATATTGCGCCTTTGACGTTGAAGTGTGTAACAGCCACATATAGAACAGAAGGTGTCAGGACTATTCTTACATTTATGCCTACTCGAAGAAGCCATGATTCAATCTTAAAACAAAATAAGAGGTTGTTTTTATCAGATAATAAATTTTTACATTTAAATACAACTAAAATTATGTAAAAGTGATATTTGTAAAACATTAGTTGCCTTGTGGTTATGTTCAATCCAAGAGTTGTTGCCCTTTAACTCCAATTTAAAAACCAATGCATGCTATTAACTGTAACAAAAAGAAAATAAAATGGCATAAAAACAAGAGCACGCACCAAAAAACGTATTTCAGATTTGGAATCACCGATGCAGAAATATATAGAAACAGTTCTAAAACCTCATGCAACAGAAAATGAAAAAGAAATTGTTCCTCAGTATAATAAGAGTATGAGGAACAGGGTGAGAATCATGATCAATCCCCATATTGATCAGATTTGCAAAACAGCCACAAATTAAGACAAACTGAGATCAAAATAACAATCAATGAAACCCACTGTCTCAGCACCTTGTATTAAGCAGCCAAAACATTTACTTAACTCGTTCCCAACTTAAGAGACAAATTCCAAGAATCTCAGTTGAAAGGCTGAGAGCCAACATTCTGACAAGAAAAACATGACCCAAAAAGAGAAAATACCTTTTATAGGGACACCTTAATTTTTACTAGGTGAATAAAACCCAGCAGTGCTAAACAATCTCATAATCAGCTTTGAATCGAACTACATCTGAACAGGTGCCAGGTTTGGATCTGCTACCATGTATGAGTGGGATGGTGTGATAGCACTCCAGTATGGTACAAAGCCCAGCGCGCCTGAGAGGCTGGAGCTGGGGAAGGGAAAGGGATAAGAAGACAGCATTTGTACCAGGTTTATCTCTTAAAGTAATCAGCTCAGCTTAAGAAAAATAATTTGGGTACTTTGCAGGCTATTAGAGTACTGATAACCCTTCCAACTTATGATTGGTCTGTTCTGTGGACATTCAAGGTTTTCAAAGGTAAGAACTAGGTTATACTGAGAATATTAAACTTCCTCACCCTTTAATATTGTGTGTTTTAGCAGCAGTGTCTAGAATCTCAAAAAGTCAGTATCTAGGCTGAGATCTACCAGTGCTCCTGTCATAAAGGTGCAGGCAAGCTGGGCTGTCCCAGCCCAGAGCTACCGTCTTTGTTCCCCTGCATTGTCTTCATCACGCCAGGAAAGCGAGTATTTCCAAAGGACTGCTGCTACCACCTTATTCAACGTTTCCTCAAGAAATTTTTCCTTGGTGAGAAATACTTCCTTCAGCCCCCAGCCAAATCAAAACAAACTTGAAAATTTTACTAGTGAAAGATAGGAGACAGCTAGACTCCACTTCCTACTTTTACACTCGCACCCTTATCTCCCAACTTCTTTAAGGCAGCTTCCGGAAAAAGCAATCAACTCCTAGCTGCCTATTCACTCCCCAACCCCTAGGAATCTGCTTCTGCTCCCACTCTCTAATAATCGACTGTTCTCACTGGGATCACCTAAGACCACCTCCTACTAAACTGAGCACCTTACTGCTAAGCCCCAGCATCTGAAACTGTTGACCACCCCTTACTTATTGAAACTTTCTTCTCCCTTGGCTCCAGGACACTGCTCTCTGCCCAGTCTCCTCTTCCTTCCTCTCCTTCTTTCATTCCTTCTCTTCTGCCCAGCTATTCAATGGTAGGTTTGTTCAGGGTGGTTTCTTCAGATCTCTTTCCTGCTCAATTCTACTTCCCTTCTAGGGTGATCATATGTATTCTCATGGCTGTAATTAATATGATGATGATGACATTGAAATCTACATATTTATCAAGTGTCTCCTGGATACCAAATCCATAAATACAACTGCCTGCCAGACTTCACTGTATATCCCATGAGCACTCGACACTCAACAAAACACAACTCGTTATCTATCCCCCAACCTGTTTGGCTTCCCATTATTCTTCACCTTGGAAAATGGAAATTCCATCCATCAGTCTCCAAAGTGGAAAACTCTCTGTTCACCACCTCCCAAATCCAACATATTACCAGATCTCCGCTCTCTTTATTTCTCTTTAATCTAATCTTCTATATTTCATTTTAAGATATAATTTACAGCCTGACCAGGCGGTGGCGCAGTGGATAGAGGGTCAGACTGGGATGTGGAAGACCCAGGTTCGAGACCCTGAGGTCACCAGCTTGAGCAAGGGCCCATCTGGCTTGAGCAAAAGCTCGTCAGCTTGGACCCAAGGTCCCTGGCTCCAGCAAAGGGTTGCTCGGTCTGCTGAAGGCTCGCAGTCAAGGCACATGTGAGAAAGCAATCAATGAACAACTATGGTGTTGCAACAGCAACGAAAAACTAATGATTGATGCTTCTCACCTCTTTCTGTTCCTGTCTGTGTCTGTCCCTGTCTATCCCTCTCTCTGATTCTCTCTGTCCCTGGAAAAAAAAGAAATAATTTACAGCCTGACCAAGCAGTGGTGCAGTGGCTAGAGTGTCAGCCTGAGACACTAAGGACCCAGGTTTGAAAGCCTGTGACCTCGGGATCATAGACATGACCCCAAGGTCGCTGGCTTGAGCAAAGGATCACTCACTCTGCTGGGGTTCCCAGTCAAGGCACATGAGAAAGCAATCAATGAACTAAGAGGCCGCAATGAAGAATTGATGCTTCTCATTTCTCTCCCTTCCTGTCTGTCTGTCCCTGTTGTCTCTCTCTTTCTCTCTAAATATATATATATATATATATATATATATATATATATATATATATATATATATATATATATATATATAATGAAATGAACAAATTTTAAGTATACAGTTTGATGAATCTTGGTAGTTGGATATAATCATGTAACCCACATTCATATCAATCCACCCAGAACATTTCCATCATTCCAGAAAGGTCCATGTTCCTTCCTGGTAAACACCTGCTTCCCATGTCGCACCCTCAATCACTATTCTTCTTTCTTCCACCATAGACTAGTATTGCCTGTTCTAAAACTTCATATAAATGTCCACATGCAGTATATACCCTTTTGTGTCTGGCTTCTTTCATTTAGCATGTTTGTGAGATTCACCCACCACTGTTTCCTGTTTTAAGACAGGTTTATTGAGGCATATTTACATATAATAAAATTCCCACTTTTAAATTGTAGTAGTAGTTTGAAAAGTTCTGTCAAATGTACATAGTTGTTTAATCACCACCCCCACGAAATATAGAACAATTCTCTCACAAACAGTCCCTTGCGGCCCTTTGTAGGCACTCCTCACTCCCTATCCACCAGCAAGCACTGATCTGATTCCCGCCTTTCTCCAAAAGTCAAATAAATAATATTATATAGTATTTAGTCTTGTAAGAGTGGCTTCTTTCACTCTGCATTGTACTTTTGAGGTATCTATGTTATTATATGTATTATTTAGTTCATTCCTTTTATTACTGAGCAGTATTCCATTTTATGGACACATCACAATTTTTGTACCCATTCAACAGATGATAAACATTCGTGATGCTTCCAATCTCTGGCAATTATCAATAAGGCTACCATAAACATTCGTTTACAAGATTTTTCTTTTAATTTTTATTTATTTATTTATTTATTCATTTTAGAGAAGAGAGAGAGAGAGAAGCGGGGAGGAGCAGGAAGCATCAACTTCCTTATGTGCCTCGACCTGGCAAGACCAGGGTTTTGAACCGGCGACCTCAGTGTTTCCAAGTCGATCCTTTATCCACTGCGCCACCACAGGTCAGGCCGTTTACAGATATTTTTGTGAACATATGGTTTCATTTTTCTTAGGTAAATACTTATGAGTGGGACTGCTGGGTCAACAGTAAGTACTACAGTGTGTAAGTACTACAGTGTGACCGGGTCACAGGTCAAAAGTGCACCATGACTTTACGGACACACTGTATATATGATCACTGCATCCCTCTTCCCTACTGAAGTATTTCCCTAGCACTAGTCTCTCCCCACTGCAGTCCATTCTCCACATGGCCATCACAGTGACCTTTCTAAGACATAAATCTAATGTATAAATACAGGCAGTGACTGTTAGCAATAGACACTGATGGAATGTTGAACAGTTTTCCCTCTGTTGTAATTCTATGATACCAAGCTTTGGCTCAATTCATGATAAAAGTTAAAGAAAATAATAATCTGATTGCTTCCCCAATCAAAAGCCTGCAGTCGTCCGCCAGATAAACACAAGAATGTCAGGCCTTTACAATGGGCTACCATCGACTTCCATTATCTTCTCCCCCACCACTATCCTAGGCAGGTTACATGTAGTCACACTGAACTTGCCACTTCATATAAGGCCACATCCTGTCATGACACTGCATTTTGCATGTCACAGTCCCTCTGCCTGGCTCCCCTAGGCAAGGCTAGTGACTCTCGTGTGTTACAAGAGCATCTGAGTCACTAGTCACTACACGACTAGTGCTGTCCACTGTCATTTCATGTCTGCTCCTGCCACCACCAAGGGCAGGCACCACGTCTCACTCACCGTTATAGAACAAACAGCCTGCACCATAAAAAGAACTTAAGAAGCAACCAAGAAATACTGAAGAAAAAGAGGCAAGAGGAGAAATTTTTAAGTAAAAAAGCACTGTACAACTTTTGAGAAAGATAAAATAATTTGCAGGTACTCTCCCAAAATATCCCTGATCACAAGACTTGACATATTTATAATGAAGTCACTGACCATAAAGAAAATAAGAGAGCTTCTCAGTAAGATTTTAACATATTAAAGAAAAGCTTGATAAAAGATGGGTCTAGGAAGGGAGGGGAAAATAATGATTGGATAGAGAGAATAATAATGCATTCAAGAGATTACTAACCATGCCTCACCACTAACTTTGGAATCAATCCACTAACCCTCCCCAGAAATAAAGTCCCAGCTGAAGCTGTAATCCCTAAGGCAGTGGAGAGCGCTGACATTAGCCAGTGCTCGCTGTCAGTCAAATACTATTATATAAAGGCAATTATTTTTACCTAGCCTTTGGATTTGGGTTGAAAACCTAGGGAAGAGGTCTTTATCTGGGGTCCACAGGAGAATCTGGAAAAAAGCAGATCAAGGTCCCAGAGGAAAATGAACTACATAAAAGAAAAAGCCCAGAGCCAATTTGTTAACTAGTCCAATAAATCAATACAGTATCTGGCTACCATATGTAAAGGTAGATATGAAAGGAGTAGCTAGGACTTAGTCCTGCTGAGTAGAGCAGAAAGCGTGTCCGTGTTCAGGCCTGATCCCCTGGAAAGGATGATACTGTTTTTCCTGAGATTTAGTTCCAGGAGTGCAGGAGAATCCAGGAGATGGGGCGAGCCGAATGTGGCCAGACACCTCAGAACTTGTCTTCATGTGGGTGGAGAAAGAGCCAGGGAGACCTGCCTCTCCAATCTGGCTTTGCCACTTATTAACTGCACGACCTAGGACAAATGACCTAACTTCTGAATACTCTTTCCTTGTCTAGTAACAGGAGTAATAAGTACAAACTGTTAAGAGAACTAAAGGGAAGAACCAAAGAAGAGTGAGGACAAACAGTGCTTTCTACTACATCCATTCTACAGCGAACTTCCCTTCCATCTAGTGGAGCATGGGATGGACCAGAAAAAAGGACTATCTCAAAAAGAGAACTACTTGATGACTTTCATTATCTTTTTGTTGGTCAAGAAGTTTACACTGTTGGAAAACGTGTACTGTCTCCTCTCATCCTTTAACAAATATTCATGGGCATTCTCCCTTTAAGAAAGTAAGCTTACCCTATCAAACGGTCTAGGACAATAGTAATGAAAGGTCGAACCAGCATTCATTGAGCAAACAGAGGTATAGTGAGCATGGTTTGTCCAAAGCCAAGATGTCACTGATCTCTGACCTAAACAAAGTCAGTCATCAATCTTACAAGTGGTGTAACAGCTAGTTCATATGACCCCAAGCTGGACAGGAACAGGGTCATAGTCCATCACTTCAGCCATCTTCACAGACAGATAAAACCACTGTCAGCAGCAGCATCTTTAAAGAGCAGCTAACATCCTGTTGTTTTTGGCTGTTTCTCTCCAACTGGTCAAACAGCTATTTTTATAGCCACTTATCCCACAGTCCCAATTTCCTCAGCATATATTTCACATGGTACCACGTTTTCAGAATCTCGAAGGCAGTAAAAATTAGATTGTCAAAAATCTGCTTTACTGGGAAAGGCATCAAAAGTTTCATAGACCAAAAGTCCTATGATCATGATGACTCAATTGCCAAAATTCATCTTCTGACCCCTTTTCTCCAAGCTGCACTGCTGTCAGCTGAGTCTTCTCACTCACTGGTGCTAGAACCGGAAACAAGAGTCTTAATTTCTCCGGATCTCAATTCCTTTATACAGACTATTCTCTGAGGTCCTTTCCAGATGTACAAATCTATGAAAAAACATTAAATGGCTAAGTTTTGGGTAGCCTGTGAGGGTTCCTATGTCTACATTTAAATGTTAATAATACAATGCAGATATATGTATATATCATCCCATATAACATGTGTTTTGAGAGGAACAAACTCTTACGATATATGCTTTGCACACAGCAAAAACTGAAAAAGTGTAATGCCTAAATAAACAAATGAGTGGGAATAGTGAGGGTACCTGGAAGCATGGTAGTGATGGTGGGGTGGAGAGAAATCACAGGACAGAAGCACTCAGATCGAAACAGAATGCTCCTGGCAAGGACCCTGGATGTGGAAGGGCAGAAGAGCAAGCAAAAGAATAGAGTGAACCCATCACCGGACTACTGGCTTCCTCTAAAAGCGCCGAATGCTCTGTTCACGCCAAATTCTTCTGGGAAGCTCTCAATTCCTGTTTACTCTAAAACAAATGAAAAATAAAAGGAGGGAAAAAACCAGCTTATTCCTTGTAACTGAAACCTCGGGGGAGGTTAGGAACCAGTGGGAGGCAAAGCAATTCACACAAATATACACACGTTTACAAAATTGTATCTGATGAGGGAGGAGAATGCAGCACACAGGATCCCAGGCTGACAGGAAGTGGAATTACAACCACAAAAGCCAAGAAGACAGTCAACAACTTAAAAAACTCCAGATGCACTCAGTTTATTAAAAGTGAACACAAGGAGGGAGGGGGAGGGAGATCCACAGCTGATGGCATGGGCCTGGGGTACTTCAATGGACCAGACAAAGTCACTATATCTCACACCAGAACTTCAACTGCCATTAAATTTAAGGAATCCTTACACTTCCAAAAGGCAATCTTTCCTTGTCTAGTAACAGGAGTAATAAGTACAAACTTTACAAGCAATAAAACAAAATAGAAAAGAAAACATTTAGAAAAACTTATGATAATTTCTAGAATAAAGATTTTTACACCGGGAAATGTGGAAAAGAAACTTTTATTTATTTTTTTTAATCTAGTAAGGTTTTTGAAGTTGGAGTTATATTCCCTACACCCCCTTCTCAAACAGTTTACAATAATTCTAAGAGCTCCAGGCTCTGACCAAACCAGATTCACTGTGAGGCCCACTATCAGGCCACCGAAAGGTAATTAAAACAAGTATCAATCAGCCGCTCAACAAATATTTTTAAACATCCTTTAAGAGCGAAAAATACACTGCATCTCTAGGAGGGGCAGAAAGGAGGAAGATATGTGGCTGTCCCCAGGGAGCTCCTGGAGCAGTGTGGGGACAGACACGCACAGGAGTACCAGACGACATGCAGGGACCACTGCAGATTACGAGCAGAGTGCCAGTGGTGGGGAGGCTGACTCTGCCTGGAAGATTTAGGAAAAACTTTCCCAACGAAGTGATACTTGACTTCATCTTGAAAAATGTCCTACTCTGCTGGGTAAAGTAACATGAGCAAAGTATTTCAGACACAGGATAAAGCAGGTGCAAAGGCAAAGGGCTAGGAAAGGACCTGGAGGTCCAGGGACATGGTGAGAAGTTTGGTTTGGCAGAAATAGTGTGGGAGGGGTAGGGGAGACAGTGACCACTAAGAAGTCACAAAGGTGAGCTCACCGACACCACAATTCAACAGGAAAGGCATATACCGCAAGTACAGAACAGCAGGGGGCAGACACGACAGGGCACTCTGTCACTCAAGGATTCCTGCAAGAAGGGATGTGAAGCTGAGTCTTGGGACATAAACAGGAGTGTGCAAGGCGGAGGGTCGCAGAACGTGTACAGAGGCACGCAGCATGGAGTGCTCGGGGGTCTAGCTGGGTTACAAGGTCTAAGGGGAGACAGAATTCTAGAAAAGTCATCTGGGGTCAAGGCCTTCGAAGCTTGAAGTTATACCAAGTTTCTGGTTAGGACTGAAACCTACAACGCCATTTAAGGGTTTTAGAAGACAATATAATTTGTATTTGCATTTAAAAAATATATCACAATCTCTTCTTTTCCTATATAATTTTAGGTCCTGGTTTATCTGCCATTTTCATTTAGTCTCAACATCCCCCTTTGTTTAGTGTCCCAAAGCGCAGATTATTATGATAATCCATTAAAAGAGATTAATAAAAAATGTTTAATTACAAAAATAACAAACAATGTTTTCACTGAGCACGAAAGAAGAGCCAGACACATGCCAGGTGCTTCGCACCATCTCTGCACCTGCTCCACGTGGGCCTCTCAGGGGGCAGGTGCAGCACTGCGGCCATTTCACAGGTGAGGACACAGATCGGAGCAATTTGGTGGAACTCAGAACACTATGAGGGGCACAACTGGGTCTCAGACTCAGGCTGTCAGGCTCTAAACCCCCATTCTTTGCTTTTCTGTTGCCCTGCCTCCTAAGCAAGCAACGACTTTCTACATACAGTATTACTGCAATTATCCCCCATCAATGGCCCTAGTGTGTTTTACTAACAAAGCTAACACCTGCTGAGAGCCCATGTGACTTTTCTGGCACTCATGAAAGAGTTCACGTCCACGCAGGGAGCACACACTACAGTCCCAGCTAGTGGGTCAGAAGGCAACAGGCTTCCTGATCCAGTAATTGTGGATGGTTCTGCTCCTTCCCTGTGCAATCAGGGCGTTAGGGGTGGCAGAGAAGGGGAGGAGAGGAGGAGTAGGAGGAGAATGCAGAAGAAGAGGAGGGGGGAGAGATCCACTAGAGAGAAGACTGAAACAAAAAGGAGGAGTCGTCGGAAAATGGGAGAAAGCACACGCTGGTACCAGCCAGAGCTTCTTGGAACAGTTCCCAGTCTGGCTGCCAAAGAGCTCTGGAATATATTTGTTAGAGCTGGATTCCTGTACAGTCCATTGCAGACTTTTTCTGATTACACTCTGACAAAGAGACCCATACTTTAGTTCCAATCCCTGCTTCCCACACAGAAAGCTAGTTAGCTCTCAGGGGACCTCCAACTAAGCTCACCACTGGCCTCTTAGTACAATCTTCATGTGAGCTTAGAAAGACATAAAAATCCCCACATACCTTCCTTCTGTAGAATCACTGAACCTCTCTGCTCCGGGATTCCATCCCCAAGCCCCCTTTCACACAGCACTTTAAGCTTCTCGAGTCTCCTTACCAAAACAGCTGCTGCGATGAGGAACAAAGGTTTTACAGGCTGTAGCAATAGCTAGTTCAGCAGAGATGATGGTCTTGATGATCAGGTCTTCTACATGGGCCATCAATGCTACAAAAAAAAAAAAGTTAGAAGAAGAAGGAAGAAACACTACAATGCCTGGATTAGAAAGACCGGATTCCAGAACACAATTTAATACAAAAGCACGTGTGCTCATTCAAAAAGTTTCTAGATGGCAGTCTCGTGAATGAGTGCTCCGGCAGCAGGTGTGCCTGAGAACAGAGCGACATAGCTGAAAGCCAGCCACAGAATGGAAAAGGGGCCCTATCCCCTCCCCTTGTTTCCATCGCCCTTCCCTCTGCGGACTGGACTGCGACAGGCCTTGTGAGTTTCCCCCTCTGCTCGAGGCTCAGCAATGGTGTCCATTTTGATTCCAAGCCCTGCACTCAAACACAACACTGTCCATTCTCCAACTTCAGCAACATGAATGAGAGAAATGAACTTAGAAAAATTTAAACTCGGGGCCAATAAGGAGAAATTTTGTTATTTAAAAAGCTGACAGTATTTTATGTAGCAGTTCAACATTCACGAAGGATAAATTCACTAAAGAGTAAAAGACTTATGCCTTTCACACTAGAAACAGGGAAAGGGATTTCAGGGTTCATGGAAAGCCTTTTCTCTATCTTGTAAAGGGCAGGAAAAACTGACACCATGAGGGAGGCCACGAGCTATCTCAGCAACAGCATTAGAATAAGAAAGAACGACTGCTGGTGAGAGACAATGGTCAGGTTGACACGAACAAGGGAAGTCAAAAAGAAAAAAGGGCTGGTACTCACCAGTTGTATCTTTGCCTTCTTGTTTCAGATACCTAAGCATAGCACTCATGCTCCATTTGTTCCCATAATCCTCCACGTCTGGGTCATCACAACTAAAATGAAGTCATAGATCAAGGTCACACAGGCTACTAGGCCTGGTGGTAGAAACAAATGTTTTACAGATCACTTTCCTGTGCTTTTAAGTCTTTAGAAAAACAAACATCCCCTTTGCTGACTTCCACTTCACACACTTTTTCTTAATCCTTTTTTGTCATATGTCCCTTTACACCAATTTCTTTCCTTGAAATGAAAATGCATGTAGCTTGCCTCACTGGGATGTAGGGGAGCAGGTGGCCAGTCTTCCTTAACCAAACAATTATGCATCATGAAAGAGCAAAAGAAATGTGTGAAAGAAAGTACACAAGTTTCAGAATGGTGACAATACATTGACAGATTGAAAGGTTTGGAGTGAAAACCTAGCCTTTGCAGTCAATGTCACATTAGCCCACAAAACAATTTCTGATGCCACTTTCAGACCAAAACTGAGTCTGGATGGCCAGAGAAATAACGCTGTGCAGTATTTTAATGAGCTAAGCAAGCAAGAACTGCTTTAGCATCGGAAGCAAGCTCCCTCCTGTCTGGTGGCAGACTTAGCTCTTTAAATACACCTTTGGGTCTCTCCCTGGAGGGAGAACGCACTGAAGCAACAAAAGCGATGAAGTACAACACCACTCTAGCAGCCAAGTGGCACACCGGGCGGACCCCCGTGAATGGGAGAAGGGTCCTGCAATCTGGAACTTGGGTTTTGTAGCTGCCCCCTCACTCCCTGCCACGACCCACCGCCCACCAGCGGCCTCTGTGCTCCTCTTCCAAGTGCAGGATATATCTTGCACCAATTCCTAATACTGGTCACAGGATCCCCAATGAAATCTCGATCGCTTCAGCCACCACGCTGTCAGTTTCTCCTCCCACCCTCCCTCCTTTCCTTCCTTCCTTCTTTCCTTCTTTCTTCCTTTCTCACTTCTCTCCCTCTCTTTATCATTTTCCTTTGGACTTTCTAGGCACCTATTTTTAGTCTGAATAGAAAGTAACTGTTTGGGTTTCTTTTTTATTTTTCCACTTTATGACAAAATTATCAGAATGAAAGAAAACAGGGTAGAAATAATATTTCCACACAGCTGGGCTGACACTCCCTTCCAATGAATCCTTTCCTGAGATGGCCTCATTTCTTTCTTTCTTTAATTTATTCCTAAATTTTTTCCCTCCTGATCATACAACTATTTATTTTAGAGAATACATAAAAGCTCCGAGAAGAAAACAGAAATCACATACCCATCACCCTATCCACTACACTTAAGACCTGTTAACATCTTAGTATAATCTTTCTAGTTTCACCTCCCTTCAGCAAAAACAAACAGCTTTAGTTATTTTATATATTCACAAAAGGAATTAACTGTGAGTCGTGTCTGATGCTGTGCCCACCTGACAGTGTGTAGTGATGGGTACTCTTGTCTCTGACCTTGCGTGTGCATCCCTTCCTCACTTCGTACGGGTAACGTTCTAGGAATGGAATTGCTGGGTCAAAAGGTACAATACTTGTAAAGCTTTTGACACATTTTGCCAAGTGCTGAAATGACCTCATTTCTTGATTTTTAAGAAGTTTGCAATGAGTATTAAGTTCCCACCCCTAAGTCAAGTGAGGGAAGACAATGAGGATGCTGAACCTTGGGCAGGCATACTCTGGCAGAGAGAGCTGATGCTGTAATGGGGTAAGCAACGGAGAAGCAGCAGCAGATGTGCCTCCAAACTGTGTTCAATGACTCTGACAGCTGTCTGTAAGTTACACAGATACATAGATACAGACATACAATCAGCCTCCAGTGCAGCACGGGGACTGTACTTCTACAACACCCGCACCTGAGCCTAACATCTCTGGCTCCTGGCTCAGGCGCAGCCAGTACCTGACATAGTCTCCACTCTTCTTGTTCACACTGTAGTTTGTCAGGTGCATGAACTGGTTCCGGATGTTTTTGGCTCCTTGATCATATCGCACAGTTGCAAACCTGATAGAAAGGTCACAGGTTAAAAGCCAGAAACAGGGTTTCAAGAAAATAAAAGCTAGAACTCAGGATCAAGAAGATTTTAATAAAAGGAGGGGGACATCATTAATGAACACTGACTGCCAATTGCCATGCTAAGTGTTTCATATGGAATATCACATTTGATTCGATCCTTAAAGCAATTCTCTGAGGTAGGAAATATAACTAATTTTTAAGAACAGGTATCAAAACTAAAATATAATCTAGAAAGATTAAGTAAAATCACACTGACTCCAAAACCCATGTGCTTAACCACCAGATGCTGCTTCTGTTCTACAGAACCTTAGCCGGATAGGAAGAATGAGAAGTGAAAACAGAGTAGTTCACAAGCTGGGACATTGTGTGTAGAATGCTGCAGATGACAAGGCATTCACTGGCCAAGAAAAATCTAGTGAGTGAGTGCCTCCATAGCGCCCGGCCCTGCACCACTCTATGGAAAACACTAAGCAAAAAGGATCATGTAACAACATATACACTTAGAGCTCATATCCAAAGAAACAACAGAACTGATGCACACAGTTCATTTAAAAAAAAAACGACATGTCAGCATTCACAGCAGACAAAGCCTGAGTCTGCAGAGGGGCATAAATACGAGCACAGCACAGGAGGCTAGTTCCTGAATTTGGAACGAAGGCAAAAGACAGAGAGATTAAACATGGAGCCCACTGAAAACAGGGCAGCAATCTGATATCCTGGACTCCTGTCAAAAGAACACCAACACATGAAATCTACGTGCCTCTGAAGAAAACAGCCAGAACAAGAGCTAACTTTCCGGAGATGCTCAACATCAACAAAGGGACACTTGAGTCGAACGGTTATGGTACATATCACCCCCTGTTCACATACCACAATAACCATATCACCCTTCACTAACGTGGTTTTCCCAAGAGGCACATCCAAGTGTGTGAAGAAAAAAAAAAACCCTCCTGGAAGTCCACAAGTTTATTTTCATATGATTTACAAACTATTTACATATGGCCACACAGACTATAAAGTCAACACGAATTTTTACCACATTAAAGGGCAGATTTAAAAGTTTTCCTTGACTATTTCTTCTCACCACCCACCCACTATATCCACTCCCTAATTCCCTGTATGAGAAATATAGGAGCCAAAGAAAGAAAAGTGCAAAAACAACAAAAAAACTAAAAAACCAGAGTAAACGTGAGGCCAGGAAGAAGGATGTGGACAAAGAGCAAATGCCGACCAGGTGTGAACGGGTAAGGTGCAGGCTCGATGAGCGTTAGGTCTACACACAGAGGAAGCTCAAATTTCCCAGAAACTTCCAGTAGTCACCCCCTAACTTACAGCTGTGTCGCTCCACGCTGAGCAAACCCTGCCTGGGTAGACCAACCTTCCTTCTACCACTGACTTTCTTCAAGCCGGGAAAGGGGTGGGGAAGGGGAGACAGTCATTCTCTGAATTCTGGTAAAATGCAAAGGGGGCCCATGCTGACCCCACAGAGGCTGCCTGCCTTATCCAGACATTACCTCACAGTGACATACCTCCTGCCATCCTCTCCCCCCAAAGAACAATGATTTAGAGGGGGAGAAAAGGTTACGCTTCAGAGAAAGAGATTTTTCGTCTCTCCTATATATGAGCAAGCACCTGATCTAATCTGGCCAACAACATGAGAAGACTGGCACAAGCCTGGTGGGCAACTGTCACCCACACATCCGTCACTCCCTTTTTCAACAGGACTGCCTCTCTCAAAAATAAGTGTTCTTCTTCCCAATCTTCCTATTTGCTAGGGAATTTACATTCTTAACCCCAGCACTAACAAGATGACTAATGTCAGAGTGGGCTTTTATACGGCGTAAGAAGTGAGTAGAAGTAAAAATTAGAGAAAACAAACAAAAAAATGTAAGCTCAATCAGAAAGTTGCCCAAAAGGACAAAAGTGCTACAACCTACTTTACTCAGAGTGATGGGACAGGCACAGGACAGTGCACAAGAGAGGTGGGTGTGGTCCCTTGTCTTTCCTCCTGCCCCAGGAAGACCTGAGGGTTGTAACTAAAACCCCTACTGCAGACCACAGACATCTCTGATCATCATGTACAACATCTCCTCCTTCCTACTGTTCCAGACCAGTGGTCCCATTAGTCTCAGATCTGGCAGAAGAATTAAGTTCAGATTTGCCTACAATAATGGTTCTTTTTTTTTTTTTTTTTTAATTTGAGTTACTTGGCCAACTTTAAAAAAGATTTTCCTTCCTGCAGCCTAGTGGCAACCAGTGCTCATGTGAGGAAGAGGTAGACAGGATGGAAGGCAGCCAGAGGCAGTAGAGAAGGAGGTTATCTAAGCAAAGTAACCCAGAGGGCCCCATGGGGGTCAAAGTCCATACAGGAGGGCATCTGAGTGGGGCAGCAATCAGGGAGAGCAGGAGACTGGCTACAGACAAGAAAACTGAGTCAATAAATAAATTTGTTGAAGATAATGGGAGTCAGATTTTTCACTGTTGGAGAAATTTTTAAAAAAGGGAAAAAACTAGAATGGACCCTGTAATTCTGAACTAGAATAGGAGGTATTAGTGTGAACCCCAGCTTTACGATACAGGGTGGGGCAACAGTAGGTTTATAGTTGTTTACATGCTAAATATGACAACGATTAATAAATAATAATATAAGAATAAGCTGTGTTTTTCATACTCACAACTATAAACCTAGCTTTGCCCCACCCTGTATGCAAATATAGAGGCAGATGTGTTAACAGTTACAGCTGTAAAATGTCTATGCACACGAGTGCCCACACATACCCTATTTCCCTGGTCTGTCCTCGGACCTGAACCCCGAGCGCAGAGATTTCTCAGAGCAACACACATTATCTAGCACCCAGATCTTCACCCCTAAATGCTATTCTCCATTAAAAGCAACCGGTGCTCCTTAAAGAAAATGATTGCATCCAGGGCTGGGACACAGAAAGAACAAGATGAGCCTGATACATCATGTGCTCAAAGAATAATGGACCATGTCAATAGGAAAACACCACCAATTTAAAGGGGCTCCCATTGTCCAAATCTGGAACAACCGGAGCATCAAAATAAATCATGACAATAAAGAGTACGGTCCACTAAATAACACAGGGATCCTTGAGTCCATGTGGCTGTATGTAAATGATGAATAAATTAATGAAGAGAAGCTTTTTCTTGGAGTAAAATACCAAATAAAAGTAAAAAGAATAATGAAATTAGAAATTCATCATTTGACCACCATCATAGTAATAATTCACTCAGGCAAGAAGCAACAATGGATATTAAAATTATTAGGTGAAAATGAGATGAGGAATGAGATTTTACATGGTCCCAAAGTATCTCCTCAAAAGGCACTTATTAATTACAGAGGGGAAACAAAGTAGGTTTGTAGTGGGGAAACCTGGCAGACACATCTTAGTCACGTGGTCAAACACATCTAGTTATCAAGTGCCATCAGATATAACACAGTGAGGACACGACATCATTTCTGTGGTATTCTGGCCAAAAATACACAACCTGAGTCTAATCGTAAGAAAATCTCAGACGAACCCAAATTGAGGGACGTTCTACAAAACGACTGGCCTGTAATCTTCAAACATACTGAGGTCATGAAAATCAAGGAAAGACTGAGGAATGGTTCCAGACTAAAGGACACTACAGACACATGACAACTAAATATAACAACATGTGATCCTGAGTTGCATCCTTTGTTAAAAAGAACATTAGGACAGTTGGCAAAATTTGAATGTGGTCTCCAGATGGAAGGTAAAAGGCAATTCTTCATATTATTTTTGCAGTTTTTCTATAAATTTGAAATGGTTTCAAAATTAAAAGCCAACAAAGGTAAGTCTCTAGATAAAAATCTAGATTTTTCAGTCTCCCTAAACACACACACACACACACACACACACACACACACACACCTGGCAATATGACCTGTCTTAGTCCATCTGGGCTGCTATAATAAAGTAATAGAGACTGTGTAGTTGATAAACAACACACACACACACACACACACACACATCTGGCAATATGACCTATCTTAGTCCATTCAGGCTGCTGTAATAAAATAATAGAGACTGTGTAGCTGATAAACAACAGAACTTTGCTTCTCACAGTTCTGGGGGCTAGGAAACCCAAGATCAAGATGCAGGCAGGGACTGGCCTGTGGTGACACAGTGAATAAAGTGTCAATCTGGAATGCTAAGGTCGCCAGTTCGAAACCCTGGGCTTGCCTGGGTTTTGCCACATGGGAGTTGATGTTTCCTGCCCCTCCCCTTCTCTTTCTTTCTAAAATGAATAAAAATCTTTTTTAAAGAAATGTGATAAAAATCCCTAAGCTTAATGTCCCCTCTCTCAACAAAATTTCTAAAAATAAATAAACAAAAAATAGGATGCAGGCAGATAGACTACCTTCCTGCTATGTCCTTCCACGGTGGAAAGCATGAGCAATCTCTCTCGGATCTCTTTTATAAAACAGCATGAATAACATTTGTGAGGACTCCACCCTCATCACCTAATCACCTCTCAAAGGCTCTACCTCCTAATTCTATCACCTTGAGGAGTAAGATTTAAAAATGAATTTGGGAGCTGGAAAAGACATGCAGAGAAATTCAAAAATGAAGAGAAAACTGAGACTCAAAAGCATCACAATAGAAGAATTAGGGAAAGATCACCAAGAACAAAGATGTGCCATTTAGAGACCAAGGCTAAGATCATCCAAACCCTCACTTCCCAACGACCATGTACAAATGCACAAGCTGGAGGGTGAAAAGGGCTGACAGGTGAAAAACTGATTCATTTGAAATATGCTCTAAGGATACCTGGACTGTCAGAAAGACGATCAAGTGGGCCCTAGAGTAAATTAAGTCAGAAACATCTCTGGAGGCAAAAATGGCAGAAATGAAGCTGTCCTACTTCGGACACATCATGAGAAAGCAGGGTTCTTTGGAAAAGACAATAATGCTGGAAAAACAGAAGGCAGCAGGAAAAGAGGAAGAGCAAAGATGAGATGGATTGGTTTCATTAAAGAAGCCACAGACATGGGTTTACAGGAGCTGAGTGGACCTCTACAGGGGTTGTTGAGTACAGGACAATGTGAATGTCATTCTTAAAGTTGCCAGGAGTGGGCCACTCAAGGGCAGGTAACACACAAAGACTCAGAGCACGGCACCACCGCATTCCAATGACTTGCTGGCACTGACAGTAATGCCCTGTAGGTGGGACATGTGATCTCCAGTTCTCCAGTTTCCACCTGGCCAGCTTGCCAGTGACTGTCCTTGTGAACATTTAGGTTTGTGTCTCTTGATTTAGGTTTTCACATATCAAATTTCATCCTATTTAGGTCTGAAAGCTTCACCACAATTTCTTTATTAGAAACTGTCTAAAGGGGTCATTCTCTGTTAGGTGCCCCAGGACCAAGTTTGCAAATACTTATCCTAACACATACTGAAATTTACATGATGAAGTAATTCTTAAACCTCCTTCTTAATAAAATCCAAATTTAGGGAAAGCTCTTGTGACAGAATTTTATAACCTTGATCTTTAAGCAAAAAGGGGGGGAGGGGCTTGACTTTCTTTGCCAAATCTGAAACTAGGTTCTATTTTGCAGTCTACTGATAAATGAAAATACCTCCCCTCTTTATTTTTAACACTAAAGCATATAAAGATTACCTTTATTCTGACAATAAATTCTTCAATCAAAAGCTACATTTCCTTTTCACTTTTTAATGTTTCTCGATGAGAATCAAGACAAGGGTAATAATCAAACTCTTGAGCATTTGCGTGAAGGAAGGATTTCAATGTTGCATACAGTAGGTACTTGACAGGTACTAACTGAAACTGCACCTGAGTCACTCATTCCAGGCTCTTTACCAACATGGAACCAACACACGAAGGCAAGCACAGATAGCGACGCTAGATCTTTTTCTTTTTTTACAGGGACAGAGAGAGAGTCAGAGAGAGGGAGAGAGAGGGAGAGAGAGGGACAGACAGACAGGAACGGAGAGAGATGAGAAGCATCAATCATCAGTTTTTCGTTGCGACACCTTAGTTGTTCATTGATTGCTTTCTCATATGTGCCTTAACCACGGGCCTTCAGCAGACCTAGTAACACCTTGCTGGAGCCAGTGACCTTGGACTCAAGCTGGAGAGCTTTTTGCTCAAACGAGATGAGTCCGCACTCAAGCTAGCAACCTCTGGGTGTTGAACCCGGGTCTTCCGCATCCTAGTCCGACGCTCTATCCACTGCGCCACTGCCTGGTCAGGAAGATAGCGAGATCTTTAAAACTCTCTTCCCCATTCAAAAACCATGTTGTTCTTCTAAGAATACAAGACCATAGTCAGGGTCACAGATATTCTATATGTAGGACAGCTAACCAACCATTTTTGATACTTACATATTCTAACACATATTCCCTGCAAACGTACAAAGAAAACAAGGAAGCTGGCCCTGAGGAGACCCTGGCACATGAGTTATCTTTCAGCAGGTGTAGCCATTCAGAGCCAAAAAGGCCCAGAGGATGGAGAGACGGCACCTCAGGCAGCCCTGCCAGGAGCCACTGGGTTTCATCCTCGCCTGACCCAGAAAAATCTTATGGAAGAGAACAAGGGGCCCAAGAGCTCTCTGATCTGCTGTCAACCAGCTGCAGCCCGGAGACTGCCAAGTGCCGCAGTGACTCGGCAGGCAGCGCCCTACGGAGCCGTCTGGGAGGGGATTACCAGCCTGATCCCCTGTCTTCAGAGCCAGAAATGACTCAAACCTCACAAACAGCAAGGGCCTGCCAGGGAGGGTGACAATGAGCACTGGAGAGGGTTTGCTCCCCCTCGCTGGTGTCTCTCCCCCTTCTCGCTGCTGTGGCAGATTCTGGACAGTGTACAGCCTGTGAGGTAATATGAATTCCTTGGCAACCAGCAAGTACCTGAATTCTTTCAAAACCACAGGAATCCAGCAGAGAAAAGGTAAATATCCCTGCGGAGCCAGTGTTAATTAGCAAGGAAGGCTACTGAAGAAGGAGCTGGGGGTGGGGAGGAAGGGGGAGGCACTACAAATGCTTTGGGGTCTTTTTAGAACTTCCACTGAGGCAGAAAGAAGGCAGTGGGTGGGGGATTTCTGTGTCCTCTCCCGGCCCGCAACGTGGGCGGGTCTCCCGCAGTGTGGGCGGGTCTCTCTCACTTCCCGGGAAGGGCACCTTCATTTCACCCGCGGTGCTAGTGCTACTTATCTTTGAATCTCTGACAACACTTTTGGTTTTCAACTCAATTTTGTTTTAATTTTTTTAGCGTTTTATTTTTCCTGTTTCAGTGAAAATTTGGCTATTAGTTCTGTCTCAAAAAAAGCCCCGTCAAATCGTTTAGACCACATATTGAGTCCACCTAAAACTGTAAAATCCAAGACAAAGTCTTTTTGGATTCCACCTCCAACAGGAAAAGAATCTACACCATTTGGGAGGGAATGCCACCACTCTCTGGAAAGTGAGTGCCCCCTGCTGGTGCACGGCAGCACACACACGTTCAAATCAAAAGCAGGGCGGAACTCTGGAGCAAATTGCTGGACCCAAATGCCAGAGAGACGACTTTTTTGAACACCTCAACATTTTGCCCATGTATAAGCAAATAACGAGAGTTTTCCTATTACCTATCTTAATAAAACAATAAGAACTATGAAATTATTAATATAGAAACAAACTACTGAAGATCCTTTTCTTCAGTAGGTTTAAAAAGGTAAATAATTTACACAAAATGCTTATTTCACATACTGTCTTAAGCAATGAACTTAATCTTTCTGTCACCTAAGCTTTCATTTGATGCCCAAAACAGAAAAGACAGGGGATAAAGTCATTCCTTTCTAAAGGAAACCAATTATATTTGCTGCCGGTTTTGTCTCTTCAGGAAAGATTATGGTTTTCCTTGCTGATCCTCGAAGCATAATGACTTTGTGATCTCATCCCAAACTGATTATCTTAGTAATGTCTACATAAAATGCACGTGACCCAAGATTACTACAGGCTGCAGACCTGGAGATGCTAGAGACTCTTGTTGAATGTAATGACACAGTCAAGCAGATCCTGAGGATTAAAAAGAAGCAGACAAATGCCAAGATACACAGTGAGTTAAGACACAGGAACACAGGCACATGGAAGTTAGTGTAGACTCTACACTAAGTAGAGAGCAACGTGCCCTCCCAGGATTCTGGCTAACAGACTGTAATCACATGCTCTCCTTTTAACAGGCTTTTACATTCACCTATACTTTTATATAAATGGAGACAAAACCATAAAAAATTCATAGTTCTTGGGGCAATTTGGCCTGAGTTTTTAGAAAAGCTATTTCCCAAATTATTCTGAGAAGCATGCATTCAAAAATATATGAGGGTGGGCAAAAGTAGCTTTACAGTTGTAATACAAATAAATAATATAAGAATACAGTTTTGTATACTCACAACTGTAAACCTACTTTTGCCCACCCTGTACACACACTAAGTTTCCACTGGAGGCAAGAGGAGTTACTCAGTTCAGAGGACTCTGACTTCTGACACAAGCAGCCAAGGCACTGGCTTTTCTGTACTATATTCTATAATAAACATTGGTATTGCTCTCATTTGTTTCTGAACCATTGAGGCCTTAAAACTATGCCACATTTTAGCAACAGAGAGGGCTATTAATATTGTGGGTGCAATATCTTTGAAATAATATGCAAAACATGTTGATTTATTTATTTTTTCTCTCCTTTTCCAAGTGAAAGGAGGGGAAATAGAGAGACAGACTCCCACATGTGCCCTGATTGGGATCCATGAAGCAACTCCTGTCTGGAGCCGATGCTTTGTCTGTCTGGGGCCATGCTCTCAACTGAGCTATTTTTAGCGCCTGAGGTGGAAGCTCCATGGAGCCATCCTCAGCACCCAGGCCAATGCACTCAAACCAATCAAGCTATGGCTGTGGAAGAGAAGAGAGAGAGAAAAAAAGAGAAGGGGGAAGGGTGGGGTGGAGAAGCAGATGGTCACCTCTTCTGTGTGCCCTGACTGGGAATCAAACCCGGGACATCCACATACCAGGCCGACACTCTACCACTGAGCCATCTGGCCAGGGCCATGACATTCTTGAGAAATCGTGAGCGTAACCCTGAGGTTTTTCCCTATTCAGGAAGTCTACCTTGTGGCAGGACGTAATCCGTCCCAAGATGGGAACAGGAGACAAGCTGGGATGAGAGGAGGGAAAAAAGCTCATGGCACACAGGAGAGAAAGCTCAGATACCTCAAATTACAAAACTGACACCCCTCAGCACATTATACACCTGAGTAGAAGGGGTATATTTTACCTTCTTTTTGTTCTAAGTAATATGGAGATTTGGCTTTTTTGGGGGGGAGGGGACTTTTAAACTTGTACTTCAAAGCACAGGTGCATGTAGCGACAAACACTATAGAAAACTTCTTCCCTATGAATCTGATTAGAGCTAGTAGTCAGTACGTGATCAAGTGCCTGGTTCAGCCCTTTACCTAAAAACAGAAATATTTTAGTTCCCCTCCTCAGTTTTAAAGAAAGAGTGAGGATAGGAAATACGTAAAATAGAGTCATTTAACTGAACTGCTAAAATTATTGTCGTTTTGAAGGTAGAGGCATGAGGAAAAACTCTGTATTGTTCCAACTAGTCTGGGAAATTAAACTTGTTGAACTTTCCTGTCCTGCATCCATGCCTGCATATACCATCTGGACAAACACCAGACTTCCAGATAACCCTGTGATCACCTCCTGAATGACTCACGTATCCACACTACCTGACATCTGACAGAGAACCACCCTGGACCAATCCTAGCACTAAGAATGCATAACTGATCATTCTCAAGAGTATACTTTTTACTACAAAAACCCTTAACTTTTCTTCCTTCTTTGGAACACTTCTGGAGTATTGCCTAGTGGCATTCCCAGTTTGGTGTTCCCAGTTTGCAAACTCTAAGACCCTTGAATAAACCTTTATCATTTACTTCTAGCCAAAGCTTCCAGACTCCTTTAAGTTCAACAGACAATTTTCAAGGAACCAGAGGCCAGAACTAGGGAACCTTAGTAGCCTCCAGTGTTCTAGGGCTCAAACTCATAAATCTTAATTAAGAATATGACAGGGCTAATAAATGCTGTCGCTGCCACCTACAGGTGAAGGGAAGAAAAGGCTCAACCAGCCAAAATCTGATTAGCCCTTTCACACTCAGATTGTAGTCACAGGATGTGTCAGAAAATTTGAGTATATGAAATAATTAAAACACCATTCTAAAATAACAGTTGTCAGGGTACAGTAGTATGTGTCAAAGCACTTAAATAGGAAGGTGTCCTTTAACCATTGTATTTCCCATCTTCAAAGTACATTTTCTAAAATAAAAATAACATACAAACCAAGCTTCTTAGCCTGTCATGACTGCTCACAGATGGGAAACCATCTTCTAAACTGCTACATTCTAAAAGGCCACTCTGAATAAAAGGAACTTTAGGGAAAGCTAGTTGTTAAAACACACACACACACACAATGGAGCAAAAGTAGGTTTACAGTAGTGAGTATGCAAAGCACAGTATATTCTTTTGAGTTAGTAAGGCTATTATAACAATCATAACATGCATGTCTTTTTCCATATAAACTGTAAACCTACTTTTGCCCATGTGTGTGTGTGTGTGTGTATGTGTGTGTTTTAAATGTGGGAAGAACAAAAGCAAACCAAAGTTATTTTTTGCACTATTTAAAGGGTCTATGAAAACAGTCACCTCTAAATTTCTCTAGTTAAGGGAAACAAAACTTCAAATTATTATAACTTGAATTGAATTTTTTAAGTCACATTACCATAAAACCGCCCAAATACTACCACTGTAAAGTATATTACTTAAAGGTTAAAAAAAAAACAAAAAAGCTGCTCAGGCTTTGAGTTCTGGAGCTGAGTCCATGAACTCAAATTCCTGTTTCACTACCAACCAGCGGGGTTATCTCAGAAAAGTGACTTCAAGTTCCCTTAACTCTCTAACCCTCAGATTCCTCAACTGCAAAAATACATCAACTATAAGGTTATTGTGAACATTAAAATAAACGCCTGGCATAAAGTGGATAAATGTGGAATTTTTTTTATTCTTTATAGATCAATTCCAAAGAACCATTACCAATTGTCTTAATACCCTAGGCTCGTCACAGCTGCCACTGCATGAAAATACAATGTGATCCTGGGTTGCAGCTGGGAAATGTGTGTGTTTCCATACATGTGCTTGTTCATACGTGTGTACATGCATGTGAGACTGTACATGAAGACCATCTGAGTACACTCTCTTTTCCTGAGTCAAACTTAGCAGAACTAGACGCCTGACCTGTGGTGGCGCAGTGGATAAAGCGTCGACCTGGAAACACTGAGGTCACCAGTTCAAAACCTTCTACTGGTCTGGTCAAGGCACATATGGGAGTTGATGCTTCCAGCTCCTCCCCCCTTTCTCTCTCTCTCTCTCTCTGTCTCTCTCTGTCTCCTCTCTAAAATGAATAAAATTTAAAAAAATTAAAAAAAAAAAAAAACTTAGCAGAAAGAAAAAGCCTAACCTTCACATGCTCTTTAATGGGGCTGCTCTAATAAGCACCCTCCCTCCATAAGGCCTCTTACCTAGCCAATCCTTCTTCATAAAGATAGATGACAAGAGGATCATAGGAAGTCACAAGCACATAGAGGCGCACATCAAACTTGAAATCTAGGGGGAAAAAATTTAGAATTCACAGGAGAAACTGAGTTCATTTGTTTTCTGTTACAGAAGAAACAGGACAATGTAACAAAACATGAAAGAAAGACCAGCCTTCTTCTCCCTCCAAAAATACACACTGCCCACACGCCTTTAGAGGATAAATAATAAGTACACATTTCATACATATGTATAGTGAAAGAGAATTTATATATATGTACTATACAGTTTTCATATATATATTACTGTATAGCTTATAAAGCACTTTCTTTTTTACTATCTCGTTTCATCTTTAAAATAATTCTATGAGGTAGGTAAGGAACCAGCCTCAGCTCTAAGCTACAGTTGGCAAGAATTTCACATTAGCTTAATAAAGACTTACTAGCAAAGACTATGAGAATGTTACAAAATTCAGCAAGATCTAATCCAATCCAGTCAAGGGCCTGATCACAACTCACCATCTATGAGCAGGGGGTTGTTAATGTAACGGGAGACCAGGATGTTCTCTTCCAGGGAAATCTGGTTTGGCTATTAAGTAAAGAGAAAGAATGAAAAGACAGAAATGCAAAGAAACTAATTTACAATACAAGAACAAGGTTCTTAATCTTCTAGAAAGGATAACATAGAAAACTAAAACCCTAAGAAAAGTTTTCCTCCAAGCAATAACCCATATATTCAATTAGCCATATAACATACCACTTCTATAAACACTGTAGGTTTCCAATTACAATGGGGGGAAAATAAATTTATACAGCATCTCTCACATAATAAATAAAGCCTAAACAACTTTAGAGATTTATACACATGATACTGCATAGTTACATGCCAAGAAAATAAAAGCTACTTAAAAATAAAAACTTGCATTCTCCCAAATGTAAATAAAGTATGATGCAAATTTAAAAATACTACCATTATTCTTCAAAAAAAGTTTTCGTCAAGTTGCTTAGAGAATTTACAGATGTTTCCCCTGTAACATGGAATGGCTGGTTCACTGATTCACTCAATGGTACCTGCTACTCACTGTATGTAAAGACCGAACTAGACATTTTAAAGATTTTTTCAATGTGAAGTGTTGCTTTTATTGTAAGTAATTATGAGTATTGCCAGATACTTTATAAGGCACTAGGCAACACACTGATGAAGTAAAGAAATATAATCCCTGCCCTTGGAGCTTAATCCTTACTCCCACAGTAGTTAGGTAGACGGATGGCAAAATATAGAACTTAAAAGAACACAAAGCAGCATATCTGCAAGTGGCAGAGGGGAGGCTGCAAAGTGGAAAAGCCGACCAGTGAAGTGGGACCGGTCAGGGAAGGCTTGTCCCAGAAGAGCAGGTGCAGAAGCGAGGGCTTGACACTATCGAGCACAGGAGGGAAAGACTCCCCAGCAAGGGAAGGTTAGGCTGAACATGGTGGGAAACAGCAAATTACTGTGGTGTTTTGATTAAATAGTACAATTAAAATATGTGAAATAGAGGACAACTCTATGTGAGATTAGATTAAGATAGAAGTCAGCTGAAGTCACCACCATCCACATGGGACAAAGAACTCCAAAAGGGAAGTGGCTGTAATAACTGTGATGATAATAGCTGCAGTAGCAGCAACAGAAATAACTACTAACATCTGCAGCAAAATACAAAATTTAATAAATGTATTGAATATTTGCTATCTTTTGTTCTAATTCAGTGGTTTTCAACCTTTTTACACTTGGGGACTGATGAAAATAAAAGAATTATTTTGGGGACTGCTAAGGCAGAAATTACCCTAAGCATAGCACATTCAACTAAGATCATGGGTCTATAATCTTCATACAACAACATCAGAATGGTTACCTCTTTTATGGGACAGCGCAAACTTCCAGGCGGACCAGTCTGTGGACTGGCAGTTGAAAAACACTGTTTTAATTCTTCACAAGTATTTGCCGTTTAATCCTCACCTAACTCCATGAATCAGTATGTCACCACCCAAATATCAGAGATGAGGAGTCAGAGAGGGTTAGGAACCTGCCTGAAGTCATACAACTAATCAGGGACAGAGAGCAGCGTTTGAACCCAGGCAGTCTGCCTCAGAGGCTTGACTCTTAAGCACTGTTCACATCTTCCCCAAAAGTTCTGAACTAAAAATGATTGTCCCCCAAAGGTAAAAGTTTGTCTTTATAGTAATGCATTTTCTATCCCTA
This sequence comes from Rhynchonycteris naso, assembly GCA_037038555.1. NCBI lineage: Eukaryota > Metazoa > Chordata > Mammalia > Chiroptera > Emballonuridae > Rhynchonycteris > Rhynchonycteris naso. The sequence continues at coordinate 25,106,860 of CM072999.1, forward strand.
ATTCTGCAGTTATCATAAAATAGGGATAATTTTGTGACACACAACATTTTACAACCATGATGAGCAACTCCAGAGTATGGAGAATGAAATTCCCCTCTCATTTCCCACTGTTGCTACGTCAGACTCAGAACACAACTTTCACAACCCATACATCGTAAGGACACCATGACATCAGTGCTGATTTATACTCGTGGACTCAGTCACCCACACCGTTTCCTGACTCCCTTACATTTCTTGATCACCTTCTCAGGAGTACTATCTCCATTCTGAGTCAGCTTAGTAAGAATCGATACAGTCACAGTACAAAACAGCAAGCTGCAGGTGCACTCCAAAACTAAAAGTAAACAACTGCAGCTCTCTTTCCAGTGAGGAACACCTATAGGCTACAGCACATGTGTGACCATTCAGCTTTCCCCTGAGCCAGACGAGATGCTGGTGATGGTTTTCATTCCATCACGCATCTAACGTCCAGCCCACTTCCTCTCTCTTCTCACTACTTGTCCTCTGAGGTATGCATAACATACTCTCTTACATTATTTGTCCAATGGTCGGCTCCTCTCATTTTTATCTGTATTAGGAATTAAATTGTAAGCTCAGAAAAGAATGGCTTGGGTATAGTTTTTTGTATATAATAGAATTTTTTCATATCTTCAAGCCGGTTTCCTTTTTATCAATATCCAATTAACTCATTTTAAATTATTTCAATTCCAGGATCAAAATGCCCTCCCAAGTAGGCAAAAGCAAGATCCTGAATTGTTGAGAAAGTTGGCAATATCCATTTTTCTAAGTGGGCTTTAGGATGAAAGCTCATAGTATCTGTTATGTCATTGTAAGGTAGAACGGTATACTAGCTGGAGTGTATGCTTGGGAGTCAGCGAGACCTGATTTACAATCTTGCCTCTGCCATTACTAAGGCTTTAACAGTAATTACGCATAGGGTTCTTATGAAAACTAAGTAAGATTATATTGGGGGGGCAAAGTGGTAGGTACATATTAAATGCTCAAGAAATAATGAATGCTATTATTACTGCAAACTCAATAGTATCTATGTGGTTCTATTTACGAAGGTCCATAACTCAGCAGCAGCACCCAAGGCGCAGGCCACACGCCCTTCTACTCAGAGCAGTGCACTGAGTTATAATGAAGAGCCATAAGAATTAGGAGATAGTCCTTATCCCTAAAAAGGTTTTAAGGAGTGACCGCACTAGGCACACAGCAGGCACTCCCTAAACAGTTGTTGAACAATGGCGAAAGGTAGACTGCACATAAGATAACAACATAGAAACAAAGAGAGCTGTAGAGATTACAGCTACAAGTATAGTAGTGACTAGAACAACCTAAACACTCTTCTGCTACTTTAAAATTTCAGAGAAATATTAATTTTGTATTTACCATGGATAATGTATGAGACAAAGAAGACTAAATCTGACTTCTATATACAAATTCATAGCCTAATCAGAAAACAGCAGATCTTTCCCCTCCTTGATTTGACTATACTAAATTGGGAAAATATGGTATTCAGTCCTTTAGTCACGGTTACTAAAGGAGCTGGATCAAACACAGCTCTGTTCCTGTATGATGCAGTTCTAGAGTTAAAGAGCACATTACTAATGTGTTCTACATTAGCCAGTCGGCCAAGATGCTTCCATCTGTAGGCGCTCACACTTCTGTCTCCAGTATTACATAAAAGTAATGCTTTTTCTACCCTTTATCCTGTTCTCGTAATGGTAAAACACGCTATTTGCAGATATTTTCCAAAAGGTTATTACTGTTATTGGGTATGTTTAATAAGAGGGCCTCCCACTCCAGCAGGAAGACAAGGAATAAATAATGTTTCCATTTGGCCCTCACACCTAACTCCGCCCTCACCGCTCCTCACCCACTCACATTATCACACCTAACTCCGCCCTCACCGCTCCTCACCCACTCACATTATCACACCTAACTCCGCCCACACTGCTCCTCACCCACTCACATCAGTGCTGCGTACAGACCCTCTGCTGCAGCGCTCCCTCCTACTCCCCAAAATCTGAAAGGAAAGCAGGCAGCAGCCCTGGAAAGAGTTACTTCATCCAGTTGGCTAATGGGTCACATATTCCATGGGAAAGGATCCAGGTATGGAAAAGAGGGAACGGTTAGGCCTTGTGTGTGCAGAGAGAAGAGCATTAACTACAAGGTTCTTAGGTCTCGGTAAAAGGTGATAAAATTCCAGTTTGGGAGTGAAAGGGGAATCTTTCTTTCCCATCACATCCCCATGTTGCCAGCTCCCCAGGTGCCCACTGGCATCTTCCCAGGCTTCTGTCTGGCACCTCCACCAAATACCTCAAAGAATCAGACTCATTCCAAAGCTTTTCTGAGGAGGAGGGGACCAAGGGTCCAGCCAAGTACTTTGATCTATGCAGGGGGTCTCCAGGGATTCAGCGCAGGGAGAGGTGGGAGGGAGGACAGCCTGCCAAATGCATACTCTAAAGACTTGTCACCCCCTTTATGAGACTCAGCATCCAGGGAAGAGCCAGGGCCTGGGTTCTCAGCCCCACCAAGGAAAGTTTAACTTTTCTATTCTTTATGATGTTGGTTTTAAAATAACACATCACTAGGGCAAAAGAGCATTCCGAAAGAAAAAGTTCCAGATGAGCCAGGAATAGATCCTATTCTTCTGGACTCATGTCTAAGAAAATCAAAAGCAAACTTGTACCACCACTGACTTTCAATAGCAATTCCATTTGGCAGCTAAAACCCAAACTAGTGCTGTCCATGAGGCTCAAACAACACTGGCGCTCCTGGCACGGAGCCAGCGGAAATGCTGTTGGACAGGAGCCCTCACGCCAAGGTCAGAACAGAGACAAGGAAGGAGAGAGCCACGGCATCTGACCAGGGCATTCTGCCACAAAGACCCAGGTGGCTTCTGGAATGACTCAAGCCACGTAACAGGACGTGCTGTATCAGAATGAGACCCTACATGTCTTCAGCACAAAAGGTCTGGCCATCAGTATTTACACTAGTTTTTAGTGCAGGCGAATTTAAGAATTTTCCAATGTGAAAGACCTCTCAGAATGTCAGCTTCTGCACATGCAGGAAAAGCTCAGAGCATGTGAAAAGAGAATGGGATTTAAATGGAGTTCTGGCCGCACACACACTATACCTACCTACCCTTCCTCCCTTCCAGAGTCCTTCTGGAAGGACAAAGAAGATAATTTCTAAAAAAATAAAATGATAACAAGGCTAGAAAGCCATTAATGGAGCCAATAACAGACTAATATTTTAAGGAAATCCTGAAACACAGAAAGCAGATTGGATCAGGTTGAGAAAAAGAGCAGAGGAAGCCCAGCCCAGAATATGGGGGGGGGGGGGGCGGTGATCTTCCCAAGGTGGCCTCTGAGAAGTTGCCAGCTGGTGGTGAACGAGCAGGAGCAGGAGCAGGAGTGGGCTGAGGAACAAGATCAGACAAGAGTTAACACGCAGCATTTGGAACAGCAAGGCCCATGGGCCTTGCCTTCTCCAACACCCAAAGCTTTGCCCATTGGATGAGTGTAGGGATCTTAGTGAACTTGAGGCCATGCTGCCCCCCAATAGATGCAAAGAAGAAAAGAGAGAAAAGGTAGCACTGACCTAAAGAGGAATCACCAATATCTTCCTCCACCTTTGCAGTCAGCCTGTCCTATTTGGGAGAAAGGAAGGAAGAGGCATGCTCCTCACTCATGTCCCCTAAGGTGCAGCCGGACAGTCACACACTCTGCCCTGGCACTAAACTCACAGACAATCTCCTGTCTGGAGAGAAGCTAGGGAATCAGTCCTACATAACAGAAGGGTAAACTCAGGCCAGCTATAAATTTCAATGGCTAGTCTTTTGGTCATAAGTATGACTCAACACATCTAAGGTCACTGAAATTGAGAAAACCCAACAGCAAGAAAATAAGATGATCCCTAAGAAAATTCAGAAAACCAAAGAGAACTGGTATCTTCAGAAAGACCAGCAGGCAAACTGCATCCATTAAACAACAACAGACTGTTAACAAGAAAGCAAATCAGAAAGTAAGAGTTTCTGCAAACTATGATAGCCGATAAAGGAATACTGGAAATGGACAGATCTCAAACTGGTGGTCCAGTAGATAAAGACAGTGGAAAGACAGAATTTAAAATGAGAGAAAAACTGACACGAAGGAAAGACCTAGATGCCTCCAACAGGAGTTCTAGAAGAAGAAACAAAAACAAAAAATAAAAGGATAATTTCCCCTGAACTAAGGAATAATACTAGTTTCTACATGAAAAGGGCCAACCAAATGTCCAGGAAGAAGAATTAGAAATAAGACTCAGAATGAAATACTGATTGTATTTCAGAATTCCATGCTGTAAAGTTTCCACTGAGTTTAAATCGATAAAGCAGAGAAACTGAATCATAGTTACTGAAGAGAAAGTAAATGTTAAAAACCTTTAAAATATAAAAATAATAAAAAGTAATCAAACTTGGAGGCAGAAGGTGGAAGGGAGGGTAGCAGGTGCTATGAGTACAATAAATATCAAACTGGGAATTAACAAACACAATGCAAAGTTGAGAAAAGAAGAAACATGATTCAATTCTACTAGGTTTATGGCTATTATATAAATCTACAGAGTGACTGCGGTTGGGGTTTTATTTACTCTGTCTTATGTATCCCAGTTACAAACAACTTTTAATGAGGATTTTACAAAGATCAAAATGCTGATGACTTTTGAAGAAATAAAAGGGTGAGGAGGAGGCCTGGAGGGAGGGAGGGAGGGAGGGAGGGAAAGAGAGAAGGACAGAGGGTGGGAGAGGAGGAGGGAGGGAGTGAGGGAGGAAAGTGCAACAAGGATGCCACAGGATCTGGGTTATTTCCTGATGACCTTGAGGGTAGGATCCCACAATTCTGCTCGCAATAAAAACTAAATGTTTATGCCGATCATAATGTGTAGTGCTGATGAGTTAACACGACAGCATGCTGAAAGCAGAAAAGGGACCTCTTTTCTGCTGACGCCAAAGGCTGCACTCCAAAACTGGATCAAGTAACTTTTCAGCTACAGGGTAACTGCTGTCATGGGAGAAGGTTCCTGCCAGTAGACAGGTCATCCCCACCCTCAGCTCACACTTCTGAATGCAGATTTCAGAAGGGAACACCTGCTCTTACTTATGAGCAGCTAGGATAAGGTGACCAGACGTCCGCTTTTGGTGAGACAGTCCCGATTTTTAACAATTTGTCCTGCATCCTGCGGCGTTTTAAAAAAGTTCCGATTTTTAGAAAGAATGCACAGAAAGCTAGGGAACTGTGGGAGAACAGAAGGGAATTTAGGGTTTTCGGCGGGGAGACCCCGCCTCCACCTGGAAGCGCCCGCACTGCCGCAAGAGCTGGCTGTCCCGTGGGCACGAAACAAAGAACTTCTGGCGGGATGAACCTGCTGGGGCGGCGGCTGTCAAGTCCCCTAACTACCCACAGGCCCGCATCCTGGACACAGGCGTGCGGCTCCGGGCTCCGCAAGGCGCAAGCCATTCAGTCTCCAACGGGCGGCGGGGCTGGATGCAGGGAGCGCTCGTTCAGCTCTGGCATCAGTTTTGGGACCGTGTAACCCGATCCTTCTAACTCACTCAAAATTTCCCATATAGAAAATCACAGAAAAATCACAATATTTCCGAAAATGATCTTTTTAATAAAGTATCATTATTAAAAAAATAGGTTGATAAGGAAAAGCTTAAATTTTGGGCATCAGCAAAAATCACAATAGATAACAAATGTTTACAAATATTTCATCATTTTGAAACAAACCATGTTCCATACAATAATGCGCCTAAAATTGTGGAATACGCGCTGTCTTTACCAGGAACTAATGCTGCAACTAAACACGTTTTCTCTACGGTAAATAAAGTGTGGATATCAGTAAAATCACAATTAAGTGTTGAGACTTTGAAAGCCATTTTATGTGCAAAATATAATTTAACAAATTCTTGTGAAAAATTTCATGACCTTTTAAAAAACAACAGCAATCTACTAAAAAAAATCACTCAAATGAGAAATATGCCAAAGAATAAAATAATACTATAATTTTTAATGTATTATATTTGTAAATTGTACTTATGTTGAAATTTAAAGTAATATAGTACAATACTATTTTTGCATTCTATGAAAATTTTTTTGCTCCATATAGACCAAATTTTTAATCAAGACCCCCCCACCCCGTCAATGGTGTCCCGCTTTACCAATTTTAAAATCTGGTCACCTTGAGCTAGGACAAAGGTGCAACAGGGAAGAACAGAGACAAAAGAGGTTGCCATGTGCTGGATACTTACGTTGTTGATCAAGTAGACACCCCGTCCCCTAGACGAGGCCACTGGTTTTACTATCCAAGGTCCCCGATCCTTTGAATATGAATCTGCTCAAAATATTGGGAGATAAAATGTGGGAGAGAGAAACAAAGAGAAAGAAGGGACATGAGTTTATCAACTTAAATTTCAATAATGCTTATCTACTCAGGTACCCAAAGAATTTTCCAAATTTCTACATAGAGGACAGCAGCTAAAATAACCTGTATTGTCAGACTAGTCTTAAACGTAAACAAGAACAGAGACAGAGACCAAAAGAAAGAGAAAGGGTGGGTGGGAGGGAGGAAAAGAGAGGAAGACAGAAAAAAAAAAGGACAAAGGATGAGAAAGAGAGGAGACAACAAAATTATAGCAAATACTACACATGTATTTTTTTCACCATTTCCCCCTCTTGAATGAGAGAATGGAACAAAATAGGGCAAATATCTGGATATTAGTCTGTTACTGTCATGAACAACCTTCATAAATCTCTGAGATTCTCGCTTCCGTTAATCAAAGAACCACCAGAGGCTAACATTGCAGACAATGACTATGTTAATGCAAAATCTCACAATATGGACACTTTTTTTTGTGACAGAGACAGAGAGAGAGAGTCAGAGAGAGGGATAGATAGGGACAGACAGACAGGAACGGAGAGAGATGAGAAGCATCAATCATCAGTTTTTTGTTGTGACATCTTAGTTGTTCATTGATTGCTTTCTCACATGTGCCTTGACCATGGGGCTACAGCAGACAGAGTAACCCCCTGCTCGAGCCAGCGACCTTGGGCTCAAGCTGGTGAGCTTTGCTCAAACCAGATGAGCCCGCACTCAAGCCAGCGACCTCGGGGTTTCAAACCTGGGTCGTCCACGTCTCAGTCCAATGCACTATCCACTGCACTACCGCCTGGTCAGGCACAATATGGACACTTTCCTTAAGCAATTTCTCTGTGCTTAAAAGAAAAAAAATTTTCTAAACTCAATGTGCAAGTGGAAAGGAAAAACACTAATTTAATTAAGTAAAAAAGTACTCTTTCCTCTTATTCCTTTTCTGGGTTCAGGTTTACACCTGAAACACCTTTGGATCATGGGAAGAGAAACCAAACAACAGACACTAAGGCCTGCGGATAGCTCTGCCCTCCACTTAGGGAAGGTCAAAGGACATCAGAGAAAAGTAGGAACAAAGAATTCTCCCTCTGTTTTGAGCTAAACTGTCTTATCAAGGCCTCCCAAAAGGCACTTGACAAACCATTTCACCAGGAGGAGGAAAAAAAGGTCTCCTCGTTCTCTCTCCCCCACCTTCCCTGCTTTTCCCTTGATGCAACCGAACAGAATTAGAAAATTAGGTGTGCCACACAGAATGTAGAACTCTGAGCAATTTCACTTCTAGAAATGCATCCTCTAGTTCTACTCACACGTGTGAAATGTATGTACAAGATTATTCAGTCCTGCAGGATAGTAGCAGATGTCCATCAATTAATTAAATACATTATACTGCATCTACATGAGGGACCAGCAAACTTTTCTGGTGTAGTAGTTGCTTGTCGTATGTGCCGTGACTGGGCAAGGCAAGCCCAGGGTTTTGAACCAGCAACCCAAATGCTCCAGGTCAATGTTCTATCCACTTTGCCACCATAGATCAGGCCAAAATTTTCTAAACTCCATTTATTCAATACCTCTAAGTATCCCATCTGTGTCCCTCAGTTTGCTAGGTGACTGATCCACGTCAATCAGCTTAACGCAGCAGTGAAAAAGACAGGCTTTGCCCTCACAGAGATGAGACTAGAAGGGACAGACACTGATCAGGTCGTCACAGACGCTGAGTGGTGAAGAGAAAGTGCAGGTGCTACAGGAATGCCTCAGGAAATGACCAGCCCCGTCTGGAGCCAGCCTCCTCTGCAATGACAAGCAGAGGTATAAAAGTCTCGTTTTCAGAAAATAAAAAATCTTGCTAAACATAATTTTGCCACCTCACACTTTAATAAATCTTACTTTGTGAACCAGACTTATCAGAAGTTTCTTCTTTCTCTGGTGCCTCACTTTTATCAGGTTGTTTAAATTCTAAATACCAAAGATCTGTCTTTCATGCTGGCTTTTATCCTTGATGTTTGATATTCCAGAACAAAGAGTGACTTTTTTCACAGGTCCTAAAATTGTGGGTACGATGCAAGAAAAATCAGAGGAAGAGGCGAGGCACCCCTCGGCAGCCCGCCAGGACAAGGGTGTCTTAGATGCACGGCGTCTGCGATCCTCGCCCATGCCTCCCAGGTCCCGCGGGGGCAGCCGTGCAGTCTAATGGGAGGAGCACCGACCCAGGGCTAGAAAGAGCTGGATTCGAATTCTAGCTTTTACACTATGAGTACTTAGAACTATCCAGTCCCTCACAGATGTGAACGACTGATGGTCGCCAGAGGGGAGTCCGGTTTGGGAGGAGAGGTGAAAAGTGTGAAGGGACTGAGAAGTACAAATTGGGAGTCACAGAATAGTCACAAGGGTGTCAAGTACAGCACAGGGAATACAGTCAATAATACTGTAATAACTATGTATGGTGTCAGATGGGCACTGGAAATATCAGGGGAACACTTTATAAAGGATACGACTGTCTAATAACTATATGGTACAGCTGAAACTAATACAAAATCATATTGAATATAGACTATAATTGAAAAATAAAAACTTTTAAATAAATTAATAAACAAACTACCCAGTCTCATCTTTAAAAGGAGTTTAGTCTGACTCGCTAAGATCTCTTATAATTCTAACATTATGATTCTATAAATTTACTGACTGTTTTGAAACCTAGCTACCTGTAATTACGAGCAAAAATTAAAACTTTGCTCATTCCTTAGAATTACTTTTCAGACTCTCAACTAAAGATGTCCACAGGACTCAAGTCTGGCCAGTGAGAAGTAAACAGAATCCTGCTGGGGTTTGGGAGGGAAGCTTCGCTTTTCTGACACTGGCACTACCCTAGCTTTCTTGTTTCCCTCTTTCTGCCGAGAATGCTACCCACTGGGCAGGACGTGGCTGGAGTAGACGAGACATTGAGGTCCTTTGGGGCCACAGATCTCCAATTCTACTACATCAGTGGTTCTTAACCTGGGTTCTATCGAACGAACCCTAGGGGTTCAATGAGTCGGTCTCAGGGGTTCGGAGAAGCCTCTGCCCTGCCGCGGAGGCCAGACTAAAGTAATACCGTAATTTGTTGTGAGTTCATGCACTTTGTTGGTTTTGTTCTTTGAGCAAGGTGATGTTCATGCACGCCTCATTTTGTGCACCAGTAAAAGAATATATACCTATGTCTTGAATTTGGAAAAAAAAATCATATTTTAACTTATCACTAAACAAGGGTTCGGTGAATGCGCATATGAAACTGGTGGGTTCGGTACCTCAAAAAAGGTTAAGAACCGCTGTACTACATACTGTAACTAGCAACAGTGCGCCAGGGCTCTAGAAAGATCTATACCATGTATTCGTATCCTCACATTCTTAATTACTGGCAGTATCCAAACTTGCACATACATCTCTTGTAGTGTTCAGTCTCTGGGCTAGATCTCTACACAGATAGAGTTAAGGTTTTTTCTCAACAGAATAAAAGCCATAAATTCATGAATCCACCTTGACTGGTGTCTCCAGTGTCTTGAGGCGATCCTCATGTCGGTTCCCTTTCAAAGGCCCTGCACAAGCGATTCCCACACCCCTCTGCCCCTCCTGCACACCCAGCCATCCCTCGGCCTTCACTCCTGCCATGTGTCCTCATCACCCTACTTATCAAGAAGGCTGGGAATTTGTTACATAACCCACTCATCTGCTTTCCTCTCTATATAAAATTTTAACTGGGTCATCGCTTAGCCTTCTTCCTTTCCTTCTCTTAGGGGAGAGACGTGCCCACCTCATTCCTAAAGCTCACCCTTCCACTGGGTTCTGGACTTACCCCTCTCTTGCCTCTTCTGGGACCACAACCCCTTGCTTGAATCTCTGAGCTCTCTCTCCCCTCTCATATCTCCGTGGCACGGCTTCTCATTGCTGCTCCCTACCTAGTAATCACATCCACCTCCAGACCCACCAATTCCAGAATGTGCATCTATGGCCAGAAATCAAAACCACCTTTAAGACTGCCTGCAAAACATCACGACATGGATGTCTATAGAAACCTCAACTCCAAACCTCCTCCCTGTTAACATGCCTGTATGTTCCTGGTTACACTCTCTGGATAAAGACTTACTGATCCTCCCAGCTTCTCAGAGTCACACCTTTGGAGGTAACATTGACCCCGGCTCAATACTCAAAACCAGTTAGTAACCATTATTTAGGCTACCATTTTTCCAATCCTGCTGCCCTGTTCAGTCCAGCTACACTTATCAGGATTACTAACCTTCCAAGTGACCACTGTTTCTCCCCCTTGCTCCCTCCAATTCATTTCATGCAGTTGTTTTTCTAAAGGCCAACCTGTCACCTCCCTTTCCTTCTCAAACACCTTCTACTGCCCACACTCATGTAAGCACTGGAGTGTCAGAAACACAAGCGTCACAGAGAAGATGAATTTCCAAGTTACAACATGGGAGGCGGACACCAAAGGAAGAGAACTTATAAACAGACTTTATGAAGAAGGGGAATGTCTCTGAGAGAGGAAGTGGTAGGAATAGATGGATTTCTCCCTAATATGTAAATTTAACAACACAATTGGCCTAATGATGTTGGATTTCGCCCCAGTGGATTTAAGCTTAGAGGTCATGAACTCTGGACAATCAGCAAAGAATGCCTGGCACCCAGCAAGACTGAAACAAGAAGATTCCTCTCCGCTAGCACTCTGTCCTCTCCTCCCTATTCCCCAGGCACGGTGAGTCCCTGCGGGGATCTGCAGGTGGCAGCAGCAATGAGTGATCTGTAACAGAATCCCTGGGGCTAAATGTGGTTGGTGGCTTTGGGTTGCAACTGTATTAATTCTATGCACTCTACTGACCTTCAGAATTCATTTTTGTTAAAAAGTAGAACATGAGGTGGGGTGGTGAACACAGAATACAACATACAGATGATGTATTATAGAACTGTATACCTAAAACCTGTATCATTTTATTAACCAATGTCATCCCAATTCAATTTTAAAAAATAAAAACACTTAACAATAGTCTATATCATCAAAACGTAAAAGAAAAAGGAACACACAAGAGTTTGATTAATTACTGAAGAAGCAATTCTACTGAAAGACAGGTCAGGCTTGAACTGATGGAGAAACCCTAACTCCATCTAAACCCCTGAATAACCCTTCCCGACCCTTACCTGCCTCCAAAGCGTGAGCAAGAATAGCAGACTAAGAAACAGCAGAGAGAAAAAAAACTTTTCAACTTGGATCCCTTTAGTCTTAAATAGAAAACTATTCTGGACTTGAATTTATCATTAGGAATTAAACCTCAGGAGGAGTTCACAATGGGAACCCTTCCACACTGCCAGCATGCTGGTTGAAGCATTTTTATGCTACCATGTTGGCTTATTTTATAATTTTTAACTTTTATTATGCAGTGATGTGTCTCAACGTAACTTCAAATAAGAAGTAATACTGCCTGACCAGGCAGTGGCGCAGTGGATAGAGCATCGGACTGGGATGCGGAGGACCCAGATTTGAGACCCCGAGGTTGCCAGCTTGAGCGCGGGCTCATCTGGCTAGAGCAAGGCTCACCAGCTTGGACCCAAGGTCGCTGGCTCCAGCAAGGGGTTGCTCGGTCGGCTGAAGGCCCACGGTCAAAGCACATGTAAGAAAGCAATCAATGAACTAAGGTGTCACAACGGCAACAAAAAACTAATGATTGATGCTTCTCACCTCCCTCCGTTCCTGTCTGTCTGTCCCTATCTATCTCTCTCTCTGACTCTCTCTCTGTCCCTGTAAAAAAAAAAGAATACGGAACGTTTATTAAGCACCCAGAAAGCTCCATTCCAAGTGCTTTCCACGTATTAACCTCTTTAAACATCCCAACAATACATAAGGTCAGTGCTGGTAACAGTCTCTTTTCACAGAGGAGAAAGCTGAAGTACAGAGAGTTATTAAGCAACCTGGCTAAAGTCACATAAAAATTCTTAACTACAAATTTTCAGCTTTGAGTGCAGTATAGCTTTGAAGTTAACTTAATTCATCTAATTAATACTCTATTCAACCCATTTTAGAGCCCTACGTGGGCAAACCCCGAACTGTCCACCTGTGCGTCCAGTGGGAGCAGCAAGCACTATCAGAGCAATGCTCACCACGGGATCCTGATGCCTGTCCCTGATGACAGAAGTCTCAGAGGACGAACACAGCACTGGGTGACCAGACCAGGTTCCTAAGTCCAAATGCTGAAAAGTATCCAAAGTCAGGAAGTCTAGAGGCCTTTCTCTTCCCCTCTCCATGCTTCCCCTACCCTGAGGGAGAACAGTCTCTCTCCGGACTTAGCAAAAAGAAAACGATCTGTCTGTCATCTCTGTGCCTACCTGGCTCTCCTCACAGACGTGACTTCTCCCTTTGGTGACACTGGGAAAGGGTCATCGTGTTCATACTGCCTGGTGTCTTCAGCGATAAAGCACAGTGACAAAGAGCACGGCCTCTGAAGCCACACTGCCAGGTCTGAATCCTAATCCCACCGTTTTCAAGCTGCCTCATTTATAGAAAGTTCCCTACACAGAGTACCTTAGTTTCTCCGTCTATAAAAGTGGGAATAACACTGGCACCTGCCTCAGAGTAGCGACACCACTCAGAGGGGGGCCTGATCAAAGGGGAATGTTCATTAAGTGCTATCAGCAGTGTCACGACTGAGACTCACAGAAGCCCTGCCTTCCCCCGTAGCTGTGCCCTGACCCTTCTGAGTCAGGCCCTGCCCACGAGGGAAAGCCAGAAACTGCCCACCTCCTCTGCCCGGGCCTGCAGAGGTGAAAGAAACACAAAGCCCACGGCACCTGGATGCAGGCCACATGTCCCTATCTCACTTTCCCAGCAGCACAGCTGACACTGAGACCCCTACTTGGCTCCCATTTATATTTTATAATTAGTCTGAACTCCAAGAAATAACAGTGTGACTAACTGGCACCTCAAAACACCAAAAGATCCATGATACTTGCACCCCCCAAGGAACATAAGCCACACAAGTGCAGAAATCAAGGTAACAGGAATAGTCCCTAAATAACAAGAGGAAAAGACACCAAAAAGGGTGTCTATGTAGTTTATATACAGTATATACCCTTACCTGCGCACTACCTCTTGTCAATGAAGAAACTTTTGTGCGAAACAAGAGCACATTTATATGACACCAATGTGTCCTTACATAAATGATACTGATAAGTCTCACTAAGGATAAACCTATCAGTACACAGTTATCTATGCAGCTGTTTCACTAAGGAGGCACAAGTGTTTTAAGGATGTGGAAAACCCTGGTTGGTGCCTGCCTCGAGCAGCCCCTAAGGACGCCTGCCCCAAGCTCAGTGGCTGGGGACGGGCATGCAAGTCCCAGCACTTACTACAGAACTCCGCGTACTCGGCGGGCAGCAGGAAGGTCTGAGGGAGGATGTGGAAAGCCTTGAATCCATGCGTGTGCTGCATTCGAATGATGTTTTTGTACAGTCGGTCCTTCCGGGTTAGTTCATATGACCTAAAAAATCACAAAAGTACTTCCATTTCAGTCCACCTGACTCTCAGGTTTCCAGTGTTGGCACACGCTGAGAGCTTGGAGTGCCCGGTTCCGGAGCAGTTCCCGAGGATAGCAGTGCAGCCCAAATCCATCGCTCTGTCAACCCCAAAGGTTTATTCATCTTTTACATGAAATGGGTTTCTTTCATCAGATTTATTCATTAAGGTATAATTTACATACAATTTTCCCTTTGTAAGGAATAATTCAGTAAGTTTGAACAAACACATATGATTATGTAACCACCAAAATCAAGATATAGCAGTTTCAACATCCCCAAAAGTTACCTCCAATCATCACCAGGCCCTGGTGAACATTCACCCCTTTTCTGTCCCTGTAATTCTGCCCTTTCCAGAAAGCCAAATAAAGGGAATCATATGATGTGCAGCCTTTAGAGGCTCCTTTCGCTGAATGTAATGCACAGTCGCGATTTCTAGTTGCGGCTGCATGTGTCACTAAGCCGTTCCTCAGCAGAAATCCATTGTTCAGGGTTCCAGTTTGTTTACTCCTTTACCAGTTAAAGGACAGCTGAGCCATTTCCAGGTTTTGAAGATGATGCATAAAGCCGCTCCAAGCATTTGTGTGCATGCATTTTCATCTCTCTAGGAGCAGGATTGCTAGTGTTTTTATTTTTCTAAGATTTCATTTATTTTTTTTTAGAGAGAGAGGGGAAAGGGAGCGAGAAGTATCAACTCGTAGTTACTTCACATTAGTTGTTCATTGATTGCTTGTCGTGTGTGCCTTGACAGCAAAGTGCAGGGCTTCAAACCGACGACCTCGGCACTCCAGGTGGATGCTTTATCCGCTGTGCCACCACAGGCCAGGCTGATTGCTAGGTTTAATAAGATTCTTTAGGATGCAATATTAGTTGTCTATTGCTACCTAATAAATTACCCCAAACATAGCCACTGAAAAAAAATAAACATCTTCTATCTCCACAGTTCCTGTGGGTCAGGAATATGAGGAGTAGGGCTAGGTAGTTTTGTCTTAGGGTCTCTCATGAGGGCACAGTCAAGATGCTGGGCTTGACTAGTGGTGGCGCAGTGGATAGAGCACTGACCTGGGATGCTAGTCCCAGGTGGGAAACTCCAGTGTTGCCACCTTGGGCATGGGTTCATCCAGCTTGAGGGCAGTCTTGCCAACTTAAGCGCAGGATGGCTGGCTTGAGCCCAAAGATTACTGGCTTGAAGCCCAAGGTTGCTGGCTTGAGCCCAAGGTCAGTGGCTTACGCAAGGGGTCACTGGCTTGGCTTGAGCCCCCCAGTCAAGGTATGAGAAGCAATAAATGAACAACTAAAGTGATGTAACTACAAGTTGATGCTTCTCATCTCTCTCCCTTTCTGTCTCTCTTAAAAACAAACAAACAAAACAAAAAACACTGCTGGCTGGCAAAGGCTCAAGTCATCAGGCTTCCTTGGGGCTGGAGGACCCACTTTGCAGATAGCTCACAGGGGGCCGGCTGTTGGCAGGCAGCTTCAGTTCTCTTTATGTGAATTTCTCCATAAGGCTAACTGAGTGACTTCATTACATGAGACATAATGGCTGTTTTTTCCCAGATCAAGTGATCCAAGAAAGAGCAAAATGAAGCTACAACATCTTTTATGACCTGGTCTCGGAAGTGATACAGCGTCACTCTGGCCACATTCTATTCCTTACAAGTCAGTCACTAAGTCCAGCCCACATTCAAAACCCGAAAAACTAAACTCAGCCTTCTGAAGGCAATGGCAAGGAATTCATGGAAATATCTGAAAACCACAAATAAGTAGATGTCTAATTTATCAGAAATTGCCAAACTGTTACCCAAAGTGGCTGCACCATTTTGCCTTTCCCAGCAGCAAAATCTCAGTGTTCCAGGTGCACTACTTCCTGACCAGCATTTGGCATGTCTGGTTTTTCTGTTTGATTTTAGCCATTCTAATAGGTGTGCAGTTGACCCTTATGTGGTTTTAACTTGCATTCTGCTAGTGGCTGTTGATATCAAACATCTTTCTTGTGCATTTTTTTTATGTCTGTGTATCTCCTTTGGCGAAGTATCTGTTCAAGTATTTTGCCCATTTTAAAAAACAGGGTTGTTTATTATAGACCTCTGACAGTTTATTGTATAGTCTAGATATCAATTCTTTATCGGGTACATGTTTTACAAATATACTGCTCACAAAAATTAGGGGGCATTTCGCCTAACCAGGCGGTGGCGCAGTAGATAGAGCGTCGGACTGGGATGTGGAGGACCCAGGTTCAAGACCCCAAGGTCGCCAGCTTGAGCACGGGCCCATCTGGCTTGAGCAAAAGCTCACCAGCTTGAACCCAAGGTAGCTGGCTCGAGCAAGGGGTTACTCGGTCTGCTGAAGGCCCGTCAAGGCACATATGAGAAAGCAATCAATGAACAACTAAGGTGTTGCAACGAAAAACTGATGACTGATGCTTCTCATCTCTCTCTCTTCCTGTCTGTCTGTCCCTATCTATCCCTCTCTCTGACTCTCTCTCTGTGCCTATAAAAAAAAAAATTAAATTAGGGTGTATCTCAAAATGAATACAAAGCAATAAAATATCCCCTAATTTTTTGTAAGGAGTATATTTTCTCCCAGTCTCTGGCTGGTATTTTTACAGTCTCTTTCAGAGAACAGACATTATACATTTTGATTAAGTTCAATTTATCCATTTTTTTCTCTTATAACAGTACTTTTACTGTTATATCTAGAAATCCTTACTTAATCCAAGGTCATGGTGATTTTCTCCTATGTTTTCTTCTAGAATTTTAAGTTTTTAGGTCTTACATTTAAATCTATAATAATGTCAAGTAACTTTAAATGGAACAAAGTAGCCATTAGTGCATTACCTGGGAAAGTGATTAACCTTTTGTGCTTCAGAGAGGGTACGAAGTAAGAAGGGCTTCAGGTGGGATCCTGTCCACATCAGGTTATACTCTGTGCTGCTTGGGTGAACCTCAGGACAGATAAAAAGACAAGGTAGAAAATATCAGCGAGGCCCTGACCAGTTGGCTCAGTGGTAGAGCATCGACCTGGCGTGTGAAAGTCCCAGGTTTGATTCCCAGTCAGGGCACACAGGAGAAGCAACCATCTGCTTCTCCTCCTCTCCCCCTCCCCCTTCTCTTCCTCCTTCTCCCTTCCCCTCCCACTGCCATGGCTCGATATGAGTGCATTGGCCCCAGGCACTGTGGATGACTCCGTGGAACCTCCACCTCACACTAAAAATAGCTTGGTTGCAAGCATGGTCCCAGAAGGGCAGAGCATTGGTTCCAGACGGGGGTCACAGGGTGGATCCCAATTCGGGATCTGTCTCTCTATCTCCCCTCCTCTCACTTAATAAAATAAAATCAGTGACAACCCCTCTCTAGGAAGAGCCATGGCAGAAAAGGCCATAGAGCTTTCTCATCCAGAGTACGTAGGCCTAGCAAAACAAAAGTTAAGTACACAGAATGTGAACACAATCAAGTCTAAAGAATAGGAGAGTTGGGCAAACCCCAGACACAAAAAGTAGAATAAATTAATCCTTCTTCAGAAGTCTACAATGTCTCTTAATATTCTTGCATATCAAAGTATGAGAAGAGGGACCAACCCCAAAACTACTTTTCAGAGTGTCTTTTTTTATTCTTGAAGATGCTGGGTATAAAGTACTAATCAGAAGTAAAAACTTATATAGTAGCAAACCAACTTAGAATTCATTCATTCATTCCATTCATTCAGAATTCATTTGTCCATTCATTCAAGAATAACATATTCTGTGCCTATGACGTGGTAGGTGTCATATTAAGCCCTGGATATAAAACAGCAATAAGACAGGAGATAAACTGGTATCAGAACTTCAAAATGTCTACTTCAGACCTCAACCTAGGATAAGGAGCAGGCAACAAGACCTTTATCAAAATCTCTACAATGGAAGTTTGTCAAGCATTTTTGCCTGTCCCTTTTGATGTCAATACCCCAATTTTCCCAGTTTTCTTTGGGAATAAACCTAGTCTCTGGTTTTAAAGGACATGCCAATTACCTGTGCCCCTTTCTCCCAAGGAGTGAATCCATGACCAAAGCTGGGCAAGGCATTCTATCTCCAGAATGTGATTTTTGAGTGAAGAAAGGCAAAAGGACAATGAATGAAGTTGAGTCACTTCCAATGGCAGTGCCCACAGGAGATGGTCCTGAAGATTCCTGGCCCAGATGCCCAGCGCTATCCTGTCTCTCTCTTCCCAAGGGCCTGCCTTTCAGTTTTTCCTCTAATTCTTCCAGCCATCTTGTATACACTTTTACTATAACTCCCTTTTGATTTATGTTACACGGAGTCTCTTTTTGTTGCCTGCCATCAAAGAAACTTAATTGGGTAGCAATTCCTTATGGGCAACTCTGCCTCTAACCTAACGCTAAAAACATAGCAAGAAAAAATATTTTATTTTAATTGTGGAAATGTTTTCCATGTGTTGCAGGGAGAAACTAGAAAATCCACTTAGAAATTCAATGCAAGTTCTGCATCACCACTAAGCACTGGTCCCATGTACTTCTAGAGCTGGTGCTGGTAACTGATAGTCAGGTGGCTAGGATTTTCAGCTTTTAGACAGATCAGGCGAGGTACACAAAATGAGCTTACTTCGTGAAATCCATGGGCTGTCAGAATGCTGCGGACCAGGCGACTGTCTGTTCGCACAATCTTATAAGACAAATGATAACGTTCTAAAAAAAAAAACCAAAAATATAGAAGCAAATTCAGTAACCAAAAAGTTAAATGTAGAAACAGAAATAAACTATAAGAAGGTGGTTTCCTTAGTTATACTCAACAACATTATACTGCTATCCTTATGCTACTGAAAGTAGAGGTTGCAGATTATTTTAGACCAAGGGTTCTTATCCTGAAATTTGTTGGGTGTTACTAAATATGTATGAGGGAAAAATTATATCTTTGTTTTCACCAATTTCTAGTTGAAATTTAACATTATCTTCAATCAGTAATGTAGGTAACAAAGCAGAGTATTATTAGCAGTACCTATGACCCTGCCCCTAGTAGGTATCAGGTATTCTATTATTTTATAGTTGTTATAATTATCTCAAAATATCACTTATCCTCAGTATTTAAAATTATGGAAGTTAACAGACCTACCACTAGATCATTATTTAACGCACTAATAAAAAGGCATACAGAGCCTGATCAGTGGTGGCCCTGGATAGAGCATCGATCTGGAGCACTGAGGTTGCCCATTCATAACCCAAGGTCATCAGCTTGAGGCCAGCATTGCTGGCTCAATCCCGGGGTCACCAGCTTGAGCCCGGGGCTGCCAACTCAAGCTTGAGGTCACTAGCTCAAGCCCAGGATTGCCAGTTCAATCCCCAGGCAAGGCACATTATGAGAAGCAATCTGCAGATGTACAACTAAAGAGGAGCAACAAGTGGATGCTTCTTTTTCTCTTACTCTCACTCAAAACAACAAGGCATATGTATCACAAATTTGGGTTTTTGAAAATATTTTGATATTTCAATACAATTTATTTTCTTTGCAGTCATATGTAATTTTAAAAATAAACTTAAAAAAACATTATTATGAGAAGAGATTCATTAGGGCCCATTGCACCAAAAAAGTTAAAAACCCCTGCTCTAGATCACACTCTGTGTGCAATAATTCTGGTTACCAGTATATCTCAGACCAGAGGTTATTAACTGAGGGCCTAAAACCAACCTGCAGACATGGGCTGTTCATTCTCCATTGTGCTTTAAAAATAAAATTGAATTAATTGCTAACCTTTTGAAATTGGAGGGATTTGTATAAAAATCTAGATTTCTGGGCTTCTTTGAAAACCCTGGGCTCTCTCTCTCTGGCATGACAAGAGCCACCTGAGGAAGTGCAAGTGCCTCCTCCAGGACAGGCTCGCACTGCCCAGGCTGGCAGAGTCCCCACCCGGCCTGCTTGACTCATTCATACTTCCTGCCTGGTACCCGCCAGCACTCTGTGCTTGTGAACCCTGTCTAAGAGGAGAGTCTGTATCATGTGAGATTTCTATATACCCTCAAGGGCTAACATTTACCCAGGCCCGTTAAATTCAATCTCTCTCTATGCATCAGTACAAACTGCTTGGGAAGTTAGCTAAGAACTCTAACAAAAAAATTTTTTAAAGGTGTGCATATTGCCCTTGTTCTTAGAGGAGATACATACTTAATCAAGTATTTAGGCACGAAGCATTTGAACTAATTCTCAAATGGTGGGAAAGGGGAGGAGAGAAAAGCAAATAGGGCAAAATGTTAATAATTGTTGAATCTATGAAAAGAGTATATATGTGTTCACTGTATTCGTCTTAAAACTTAGAAAAGTGAAAGAATATGAGGTCTTTCCATAATGATAACTGATCACTGACATCTCCATTTTTGCACTTGCAAAAAGCCAAAACCTCAAATGCTGGAGACCAGGACTGCTCCAATCCTGTGCCTGCTCTGCAGTACCTGCCTCGCAGACCCAGGCCACAGGGAGGTGTGGAAAAATAGAGAATGATTCCACCGGGACAGGAGGAGATGGGAGATTAGTAAGAGAAAGAGTCCATCTCTGGAAACAAACTGTCAGCATTAAAGTCCTGGCTCAACTACGTCCTCCTGGCTGTCATTTTGAATAAGTTCCTTCATTTTTCTACGCTCAATTTTCTCACCTGTAAAACAGGGTTGATCACAAAGATCCTTGCCTCACAGGGTAATTGAAAGCACTAAATCAGTTAATACATGTAAAGCTTTTAGAATAGTTGTTGAAACATAATGAAAATTTTTATAAAAGAGTAAATAAATTGTAAAATAGCTAATAATACATAGTATCATACATAGTAAATTATACATTTTATATATCAAATAAAAAATACTATTAATACTTGTCCCCTGCCTGACCAGGCAGTGGTGCAGTGGACAGAGCGTCGGACTGGGATGTAGAGGACCCAGGTTCGAGACCCCGAGGTCGCCAGCTTGAGCGCAGGCATCTGGTTTGAGCAAGGCTCACCAGCTTGAGCCCAAGGTCGCTGGCTTGAGCAAGGGGTCACTTGGTCTGCTGTAGCTCCCCCACCCCCCATCAAGGCACATATGAGAAATCAATCAATGAACAACTAAGGAGCTGTAACAAAGAACTGATGTTTCTCATCTCTCTCCCTTTCTGTCTGTCCGTCCCTATCTGTTCCTCTCTCTGACTCTGTCTCTGCCACAAAAAAAAAAAAAAAACCTCTTTCCCCTACTTCTCCTAACATAGAAGGAAAATGTAATTATAACTACACTCAGCGGCAAGCCTGATTCTCACAGTATATAAGTAGTAAGCAGTGACCAACTACTTTTCATTCACGCCTACCACCTATAACCCAGCTCAGACACACTGAGCATGTTACGAAAGAGGATGCAGGAAAGGCCAGGTAGAAGGATGGAAAGCAATTGTGACTGCTGGCAACTTTAACTCAAATTCACGCTCTGCATCCAAAAGCCCTGTGAACGATAATGCTGATGACCAGTCTATGTTCGACCAGAGGTTAAAAACTGGTGACCTGTGGGCCAAATCCAACTGACGGACATGGTTTGTTCATTCCTTGTGGTGGCTTAAATGTAAAATTGAATTAGTTGCCAACCTATTAAAATTGAAACAATTCATATAGCAATCAAGATTTCTGGGCTTCTCTTAAAACACTTGGCAATTCTAGGCTCTCTCTTCCCTGACAAGTCAAATGGAAACTTGCAAGCATAAACTGAACCTGACCTACTACCCAACAAAGAACCCATGTCTCTCGGGAGGCAACCTGAAATGCTAGGACCCCTGACAAGCTTCAGGGCTGACTGTAGAAGAGCAAACAGTACATGGGACCAATCATCTAAACGTAAGCCCAGAAGCACCTAGGGAATGCTGACGTGCCCTAAGGGGTTTGGTAAAAAATATCATGGAAAATCAGAATGAAGATAAAAGTGATGTTTTTGACTTCCAGAATACAAGAATAACCCCTCCAATGCAACACAGTGAAGTTTGCTCTACTGTCAGAAAATTACAACTGCACTGTTGAATATGGTAACCACTAGCCACATCTAACTACTGAGCACTAGTGTGACAGAGTAACTGACTTTCTTATTTTAACTTTAATTAATTTAAATTTAAATACTGATATGCAATTTAGTTAATGAAAAACTTGTTTAAAATAACTTGAGTATATAAACTTATTTTTATTTTATTGATTGATTTTAGAGGGAGAGGGAGAGAGAGAAAGAAACATCGATTTATTATTCCACTTATTTATACATTTATTGGTTGATTTTTGCATGTGCCCTGACTGGGTATTGAACCTACAACCTTGGCTTATCCGAACAATACTCTAACCAACTGAGCTACCCAGCCAAGGCATAAATTTATATTTCAACTATAATATTTATGGAATCTAAATGCAGATCAAATATTCCCAATGTAAATATTACACCATATTGAGATATACTATAAGTGTAAAATACACAATGAATTTAAAATATTTAATGATTTTTTCTATTGAGTAAATGTCGAAGTAATATTTTGGATTAAATAAAATATATTATTAAAACTAATTTCACCTATTTCTGATTGCTT
The DNA here is from genome assembly GCA_037038555.1 of Rhynchonycteris naso. Lineage (NCBI taxonomy): Eukaryota > Metazoa > Chordata > Mammalia > Chiroptera > Emballonuridae > Rhynchonycteris > Rhynchonycteris naso. The sequence continues at coordinate 25,129,376 of CM072999.1, forward strand.
TTGTAATAACGTCACTGGAAAATGTGCATATGCCATATTTCTATGGGAAGCAAGTCGATACAAATGCAACTTATGAAACTGACACATTCAGAAGCAAATTATAAAATGATACTTCATTCTAGAAGTTTACTTTAAACTGAAAATATGTCTGTTGTCTCCAAAATAAAATCCCATTTACATGTTCAAAGTATATATAACTTTGAAAAACTAAAAGGATATAGTGAGGAAAAAATATTCCTAGAATATTACCAAAGCATATGAAAACATTGTAGCAAAACTATTAACAGTGAACACAATGAAACATTTACTAGACCTAAGATTAACAGAAGATAACTAATGCCCCACATACACTTCTCAAGAGGATTTAACCACAGGATTATGATCTCAGCAGATCTATGTCAGCTATTTAGGAGAGCAAAAAGGGAAAAAAAGAGACCAAGAGTGTTTAACAATTCAGAAGTCTGAGACGGCAACTAGCAAAAAATCACTGAAATTGTTCTTTGCATACGAACAGTAAAAATAATTAAACCTCAGGAATTGGGAACAGAAAATTGAAAAACAGAGTTTGAGAAAAATTTAATTTCCTTAATCATAGGAATGTGGAAAGAAAAAACAACAAGCCCAAACACTTATAGGTTCTAGGAAACTATAACTGTCTGAATAAGGGGAAAGTTTACATTGATGGATGCTAATTTTCAATGTCAGGTATTTTAAAAATTAAGGGTCTATTCATTGCCATGAAACACACAGATTAACTTATGTGACAAGACATCAAAAGAAGTATGTTTTGGGGGGATTATTTACTTCTCTTGTTTTCAAACCACATTTGATGTTTTGACTCACTCATATTTTGAGGGGGTTTCTCAGCAAATGTTAGCAAATCTTTAGTTGCTCAGGATTCACAGAATATAAATGGACCATGTCCCTTTAAGTGGTAACCTAGCAACTTGCTGAGGGGATTAGAACAAAACGATCCCAAGGGAGAGAGGAAGATTCAAATCCCAGAAGCAGGTGCTCCTAAACTCCTGGCTTATTATGAAGCAAGAGAAGACTTTAAAGTCATTTCAAGGTACAACAGATCCTATTCAACAAGTAAGTTTTGAGTGCGTACTCGGCCACAAACATTAAATAATATTTATTACTCACAATTCCTGAAAAATAGGTATCATGTTCGCTATACTAACAATGAAATGAGTTAAGATGGCTTTATGGGTGAATTTTATCAAACACATTTTTTTTTAAAGATTTTGTTTACTGATTTTAGAGAGGAGAGAAGAAAGAGAGAAATGGGGAGGGGGAGCATCAATTCACAGTAGCTGCTTCACATATGTGCCTTGACAGGACAAGCTCAGGGTTTTGAACCTGCGACCTCAGTGTTCCAGGTCGACACTTTATCCACTGCGCCACCACAGGTCAGGCGAATTTTATCAAACATTTAAATATTAACACCAATCCTTCTCAAACTCTCCCAAAGAGGAGGAGGAAACTCATTCTATGAGGCCACCATTACCCTGATACCAAAGCCAAAGAAGGCATCACAAGAGAACTACAGACCAATATCCCTTATAAATATGAGTGCAAAATTCTCAACAAAATATTAGCAAACCAAATCCAGCAGCTTACTAAAAGTATCACACAGTAGGTCCAAATTGGATTTATCTCAAAAATGCAAGGGTGGTTCAACATACAAAACTCAAAGTTATATACCACATGAAGAGAATGAAAGAAACAAAACAGAATCATCTTCAATGATGTAGAAAAAGCATTTTACAAAATCCAGCACCCTTGCATGGTAAAAACACTTGATGAAGGATGTGAAGGGGACTTCCTCAACATGATAGAGGGCATTTTGAAAAACCCACAGCTAACAATACCTTGAACGGTGAAAAGACTGGAAGGATTCCCCATACGATCAGGAACAAGACAAAGATACCCACCTTTCACCTCTTCTACTCAGCCTTGTACAGGAAGGCTCCAGTCAGAGCAATCAGGGAAGGAAAAGAAGTAAAAGGCATCAAAGTTGTAAAGGAGGAAGTAAAATGACCTCTATCTGCAGACAACAGGATCTTGTATATAGACAATCCAAAAGAACCCCCTACACCCACACAAGGCTATTAGAGCTAGTAAACAAGTTCAGCGAGGTTCCAGGATGTAAGATCAATAAACAAAAATCAACTGTATTTCTACACACGGGCCATTAACTGTTGTATCAAAAAGAATAAAATATTTAGGAATAAACTTAACCAAGGAGTTACAAGACCTGCACACTGAAAACTATGAAACATTGCTGAAAGAAATTAAAGATCTCAATAAATGGAAAGATATCCTTGCTCACAGACTGGAACACTTAACATTAAGATGGCAATACTCCCAAAAGCAATTTATAGATGGAGGGCATTCCCTATCAAAACACTAATGGCCTCATTGCAGATATTAAAAAGCTGTATCCTCCCTGGCCTAATAACTTGGTTGGTTAGAGCATCGTTCCCAAACGCAAAGGTTACCAGTTCAATCCCTGGTCAGGGCACATAATAGGAACGGATCAGTGCTTCTCTCTATCTGTCTGTCTCTCCCTCTCCCTTCCTCTCTTTAAAATCAATAAACAAATATTTTAAAAATAGCTTTACCCTAAAATTCATATGGAATTGCAAGGGACCCTGAATAGCCAAAAAAGATCTTGACACAGAAAATTGGATTTGCATTTCCCAGTTTCAAATATTAGGACATAAGCACAGGAAGTAAAATGACATGATACTGGTATAAGGATAGACATACAGATCAATGGAATATTCAAAGTCCAGAAATAAACCCATACACTTAAGGCCAACTGATTTTCATTAACAGTGCCAAGAGTATTCAATAGAGAAGGAACAGTCTCTTCAACTAATTAGATTAGGACAACTAGATATACACACGCAAAGGAATGAAGATAGACCCCTATTCTCACACTATGTAAAAAATTTAACTGAAAGTAGATCAGAAGCCATTTAGCTCTAAATATGAGAGCTTAAACTATAAAACTCTTAGAAGAAATCATAAGGATTACGATCTTGGGTTAGGCAATGATTTCTTAAATATGACACCAAAAGTATAAGAAGAAAAGAAAACTAGATTAACTAGATATCATCAAAATGAAAATGTTTGGAAATAAAGACTATCAAGAGAGTGAAAAGACAGACCACAGAACAGGAAAAATTATTTGTAAATAATATATCTGATTAGAGGTCTAATATTCAGAATGTATAAAGAATTCTTATAACTCTACAACAACAACAAAAAAACCCAATTAAAAAATAGCCAAATGCCTTGAACAGACATTTCTCCAAGGAAAATATACAAATAACCAAAAAGTATGTGAAAAGATACTCATGTAAGTGATTAGGGAAACACAAAACCACAGTAAGATACTACTTCACACCCACTAATATAGCGACAACCTAAAAAACAGAAAATGAGTGTTAGTGAGAATGTAGAGAAGTAAGAACTCTCATATACTGTTTTTTTTTTCTTTTTTAACTTTTTATTTTATTCCTTTTTTTTTTTTTTAAAGGGACAGAGAGAGAGTCAGAGAGAGGGATAGATAGGGACAGACAGACAGGAATGGAGAGAAGTGAGAAGCATCAATCATTAGATTTTCGTTGCCGTTGCGACACCATAGTTGTTCACTGATTGCTTTCTCACATGTGCCTTGACCGCGGGCCTTCAGCAGACCGAGCCACCCCTTGCTGGAGCCAGCGACCTTGGGTCCAAGCTGGTGAGGTTTTGCTCAAGCCAGATGGGCCCCGTGCCCAAGCTGGCTACCTCGGGGTCTCGAACCTGGGTCTTCCGCATCCCAGTCTGATGCTTTATCCACTGCACCATCGCCTGGTCAGGCAATATATTGTTGATAGAACTGTGAAATGGTACAATCACTGTGGAAAACATCTGGCATTCCCTTAATAAGTTAAACATAGAATTACTATACAACCTAGCAATTCTATTATTAATCATATATCAAAAAGAACTGAAAACTGGTGTTCAAACAAAACCTTGTATATGAATGTCCATAACAGCACTATTTACAATAGCAAAGAGGTAGAAACAACTATTCATCAACTGATAAACAAATGTGGCATATGCATACATGGGATATTACTCAGCCATAAAAAGAAAGAAGCATTGCCTGACCAGGCGGTGGCACAGTGGATAGAGCGTCAGGCTGGGATGCCAAGGAACCAGGTTCGAGACCCCGAGGTCGCCAGCTTGAGCGCAGGCCCATCTGGCTTGAGCAAAAGCTCGCCAGCTTGGACCCAAGGTTGGTGGCTCGAGCAAGGGGTTGCTCGGTCTGCTGAAGGCCCTCAGTCAGGCACATATGAGAAAGCAATCAATGAACAACTAAGGTGCCACAACGAAAAAAAAACTGATGATTGATGCTTCTCATCTCTCTCCGTTCCTGTCTGTCTGTCCCTTTCTATTCCTCTCTCTCTCTCTCTCTGTCCCTGTAAAATAAAAAAAGAAAGAAAGAAGCACTGATACATGTACAACACGGATGAATCTTGAAAACATTGTAAGAAGTGAAAGAAGCCAGACACAGCCTGACCTGTGATGGTGCAGTGCATAGAACGCTGACCTGGAACACTGAGGTCACTGGTTTGAAATCTTGGGCTTGCCCAGTCAAGACACAGACAAGAAGCAACTACTACAAGTTGATGCTTCCCACTCCTCCCCCACTTTCTCTCTCTCTCTCTCTCTCAAATCAATTAAATCTTAAAAAAAAAAAAAAGCCAGACACAAAAAGCCACATAGTGGAGGAGTCCATTTATATAAAATATCCAGAATAGGCAAATCCAGAGTGACAAAAAGTAGATTAGGGTCTGCCAGAGCCTGGTTAGTGACCACTTAAATGGGTACAGGATTTATCTTTGGTATGATAAGAAGGTTCTGGAACTAGACAGTACTGATGGTTGCACAACACTGAACGTACTAAATGTCACTGAATTGTACACTTTAAAATGGTTAAAATGGTAAATTTTGTTTTATGTATTTTGCCACAATAAGCACTTATATACATAATTCCAAAAAAATTCAAAAAGGAAAAAAATTAATATGCAGAAAACAATTCAAGCAATCATTAATAGTTCGTACCCCACTCCTGGTACCAAAAGAAAGGAAATCATAAATAATCCTTTTAAGTATAACAAATCAGTAGTCTTCTCATGGCCAAGGCCATTTCCCTATCTATAGGAGTTATCAATTTTCGCAAGACAAGGTTGTCAGGGTCATGCCCCAGCCCTGCCTTCTGTGGGGGAAGTCACACTCACCTCCAATCACTCGAATATTGTTGTCCTTCGTCAGAATTGCTTCAGCATGGAACACCAAAACCGGAATTCTCCTGCAGCCTCCAGTCCACATGATACATAGATTATCCCTACAGCCGTACCAAAAGGCTTTATTAATTCGTGACTCAAAATCTGAATGAACTTCCTAATGGCTGGCTGCCTAACTCTTCCCCCCTCCTTCTGACACAAGAACCTGAATGTCCTATGGGAAACCATTCATCTTCCATTTTCAGCCATGTGGTTTGTTTCAGATTAACTCCATCCATTCTAATTCTCAGTTACAGTGGCTGCTTCAGGGACGAGCACATGAGCCAACTGGAGCAAGTGAGGGTCTGGTGACACGCTGTGAGGCCCTCTGAGGAAGCAATACTTTCTCTTCTCCAGCTGCTATGGGAGAGGTGGCCTCTCTTCCCCTTAATGGTGTGGGAAACTGAGAGGGCTGGAAGTGACACTGTCACTCTGTGACCTGGGCAGGCTAGTCTGGAGTTGACAGCAAAGGAGGAGCTAGTGGGTGCCTGACCAGAAGAATGAGAGGAATGAGATCCTGACTGGCACAATTAGAGCTGCAGAAATGAGTCTGCCCTAAATACGAGTTAGTAAAGTCTCTTTATTCTGAGGACAAGTATGTTTTAGTCCCCAGCACACATAAAGAATCCTAACAGATATACCCCCTTGATACCTTGTAGTCCTTTTTAAGCCAAGTTGATGACCCATCCTCAGATTCTCAGCTAAGAATCCTAAATTAATACCAGCACCCCAATTAACACCACATATTTATTTTTCATTGATTGGTTTTAGAGAGGAAAGGGGAGGGAAAGCGGGAAAAAAAGAGACAGAGAGAGGTATTCATTTGTTGCTTCACTTGGTTGTGCATTCACTGATCCCCTGACTGGGGATCAAACCCACAACCTTAGTGTTTTGGGAGGATGCTTTAACCAACTGAACTAACTGGTCAGGACCAAAACCAGTTACCAATCCCTCCTATGTGCCAGGAATTAAACTAAAAGCTTTCACATTACCTCAGGTAATCCTCTTGCCCCTTCTATGAACTGAAGAAAAGGTGTTGCCCAAGGCCATACAGCTGGCTGAGTAAAGGAAAGGTGTCTGAACCCAAATGCCTGTGCTCTTCCCACCCTCCCATCGCCACAGTCACATTGCAGTGATGTTCTGTGCTGGGAGCACCTTAAACAACCCTTTGGGAACTTAAACTATTCAATTTCTTAAGTGGAATAAGATCCATTGAGCCAAGATTCAGTCTGCTCTCAAATAAAGATCCACACTTTGAACGAACAGGTTGACAGATGGAACAGGTACCATCCTAGGAATGAGGCAGCCTGCAGACTTGGGATGAGCTGCCAAAAGCCTTTTAGTGGAGAAATTGAAGAATATTATACCTAGTCCATTTTCTGTTTTCTAGAAGTGGAACGCAGATAGATGCTCACTGTTCTTGTTCTTTGAACCGGGTAATAGTGCCCACTTGTGAGAAATGGTGTTTATAGGGTACATTATTTCAGCAAGAAGTATTTTTTTGTTTTGCTTGCTTTGTAACCTTAAACACTTGTAAAACATGGGCATGGGGCCAGATTATTCCTATGATTTCTTCCAACTTTGATATTTCCACCATATTCTAAGTCAGAGGATGGAAAGAAAAAAAAATAGGCAGCCTAACTACACAGTCTTGGACAGAAACTCTGGAAACTATCCAAAGTTCTTTGTCAATCTAGCACAAGCTACAAATCGACACCACTGTGCCTTGTCACTTAAACAATGGATTACTGCGATGAAACTGACCAGATTCAGAACACAAACAACAGATACACAGCTGAGAAGAGCCAAGGCCCTAACTACACTATCTGTGGAAAGCCAAACCCTTGACAGAGAAATCTTTCCACTTACAATCAATAAAAAAATTAAAGAGGTAGTAGACAAATTATTCATTCAATTAGGTCAACTAAAACATACTTGAGGCAAATGTTCAACTGTCATTAAAATCATGCTCCCGCAGGTGGTGCTAAAAAGAAAAGATTCAAAATGATAAGGAAATTGAAAATTGAAATTGAGACCTTCAATTTTCTTTCACACCAGAAACTGGTATATCTTAAGAAAATGTGCTTTATAGGCATGAAAGAACAAAGTATTTGAATGATTAATGCCCCAAATGGACCACTTTGACGTTTTACTTAGTTGAAAGCCTAAGAATGTTTTGGTTTTTAAGAAGCAACTTCATGAGGAATGTAGAATGTATTATCATTCACTCCTGGGATGCAGCCTACATAACTGGAGCTCCCGTCCCTGATTACCAGCAGTGCCCCCGCTGGAAATGCCTTCCCCGCCTCCTCCTGTTCATTTACTCCCACTCTCCAAGGCCCAGCTCAACGCAGCTCCTCCCTCCTGGTGACTGATGTCTTCTTTCTCTGAACTCCTGTAGAACTCATTGTACAATCATTTGTTGACAATCTTCTATTTTTTCAATGTCAACGTTGATATCTTTTCAACTGATATAAAGCCAGTTTTTATTATAGAAATTAGTGTTACTATTTTTTTTTCAGTGACAAAAGAAACATCAAATCCTTTTATGAAAGCTTCCACATCTATATAAAAATTTGTATTTGGGATCCTCAAGCAAACTATAGGAAAAGAGCACCCTTTGACATTTACTTATTGAAATAATGCCATGCAAAACAAGGACTGCATGGAGAGTTTCTACTTCTTAAGTCCAAGATCACAATACATTAATCCTTTAATACAGTCTAGGAATCTGAGCAGATCTAACAGATGTCCATAGATGTGCATCTTTGGATCAAATCAAGATCCTGAGATGATTTAAGGCCTCCAAACTTCCAAAAACTTTTGAATATAAGCCTATTGCTCTAAGTGTGAACAAGATTGACTTAAGATTTTTTCTTTTTTTCTAAAGTGAGAAGTAGGGAGGCAGAGAGACAGACTCTTGCATGCGCCCAACCGGGATCCACCTGGCATGCCCACCAGGGGGCGATGCTCTGCCCATCTGGGGCATTGCTCCGTTGCAACTGGAGCCATCCTAGAGCCTGAGGTGGAGGCCATGGAGCCATCCTCAGTGCCTGGGCCAACTTTGCTCCAATGGAGCCTTGGCTGTGGAAGGGGAAGAGAGAGAGAGAGAGGAAGGAGAGGGGGAAGGAAGGAGAAGCAGATGGACGGTTCTCCTTTGTGTCCTGGCTGGGAATTGAACCCAGGACTTCCACATGCCAGGTTGATGCTCTACCACTGAACCAACCGGCCAGGGCCAAGATTCTTAATGTACAAGTCAAGTATCTGATAGACAAGACATGAGCTGATGGAACAAGATTAACAGTCAAAAATCAAAAGTAAGAGTCCGAAAGAAAAAAGAGCAAAAGGTCCATGAATTTGTGTTAGGGGAGAGGGGAAGTGAGGGACGGGGGTATTACACCTTTATTTTTACTAATTTCTACTAGAAATTTACCAATTATCAATTGTGAATATAGGCAGCAAGCACTGCACTATCAGCATTATCTGAAATTAAAATTTTATACCATTTTATAATTGATGCCAGTATATTAAAACACCATTTACATTTATCATTGCTTCTAAATTATATTAGTTATTAAACTTGCCACTAGATCACCTGTGATTATAGTTGTACTCATCTGGTATGATGAGGCTGGACAATGACTTGGCATCTCTCCCCCAACAATTATTCAGCTACCAAATGGTAACATCTCCTATTGGTAGTCCAGACATCTATGCTGTTTCCCCATATTCCCCACTTCTAAGTGTCAATCAAAGACCATCCCACAGTGTAATGATTTTATGCAAATTAAGCAGTCTTCATGCTGTTGTCTTTAGAAAATAAAATTTAACTTTCCCTTGTTTTAAATAAATGATCCTGTCATTTAATGTATAAGAAAGCACAAATTATTGTATCACAAGTAATTTTTTAAGAGTTTTGATAACTGTATTTCAGTGTAATTAGTATTTTTTTAATGGTCTGTATTTTATTTTATTTTTTTTAGCACACGAGAGAGAGGCAGACAGGAATAGAGAGAGATGAGAAGCATCAATTCTTTGTGGTGGTACCTTAGTTGTTCATTGATTGCTTTCTCATATGTGCCTTGACCAGGGTTCTCCAGCAGAGCCATTGACCCCTTGCTCCAACCAGCGACCTTGGGCTCAAACCAGCGACTTTGGGCTTCAAGCCAGTGACCTTTTGGGCTCAAGCCAGCAACCACAGGGTCATGTCTATGATCCCAGGCTCAAGCCGGCGACCCCAAGCTCAAGCCAATGACCCCGTGCTCATGCCAGAAGAGCCCATGCTCAAGCAGGTGACCTGGGGGTTTTGAACCTGGGTCCTCAGCTTCCCAGGCCAACATTCTATACATTGTGCCACAGCCTGGTCAGGCTGTATTTTATTTTAAGCACTGAAAAAATATTATTCTGTCAAGGGATCAACAGCATTGAAAAGGTTAAGAACAGCCTGCCTGACCTGTGGTGGTATAGTGGATAAAGCACTTACCTAGAACACTGAGGTCGCCAGTTGAAAACTATGGGCTTGCCTGGTCAAGGCACATATGACAAGCAACAAGCAAGCAATGAACAACTAATGTGAAGCAACTAGGAGTTGATACTTCTCAATTTCTCTCCTCTCTCTGCGTAATCAATAAAAAAAGATCTAAAAAAAAAGAATGTCTGATCTAACATGATCTAATTTATATACTTATTTGTTCACTCAGTCATTCAGTCAGCAAGTATTTATTGAGTATGCAATATAATAGTAGGTTGAACCACCTGAAATTGTCACTACTTGACTGTTTTGACGTACCAAAATGGCAATTTCATATGTTTCAACCTAATACTTGTCGGGTTCGGCCTGTAAGTGTACTAAGGAGACAGGTATTTAAGGAGGAAAAGAATAATCTTGAAATTGAAAAGACTGATGCTTGGAGTAGAAGTTAAAATTTTGCGGAATCGATACGAGGCAGCACACACAAACAAGAAGTTATTAGGAGGCAAAGTGACCAGAGGGAATTATCCTGAATGAGAATGACCCAAATCTAATGTCAAATCTCTATTATTTTCTACAGCCTAACAGTGATGAGAACCCTTTCCCCAAAGCTTTATTAATGCTTTAATAATTGTTTTCAAGTTATAATATTAAATCATAAAATCTTCCACTTTATAATAAGAAATCACTTTAAGTTCAATATTAAAGCAAATAAGAATAATGCCTTATATGTGTATGGCACTTAAGAATTTACAAAGTAATTTCATACATAGTATTTTATTTGATCCTAACCATACTCCTACAAAAAAGCCTGGCAGATATTTTCCCCATTTTTCAGTTTATACAATATGCACATATTGAAGGGGACCTGCAGAAAATCTTAAAAACTGAACTTAACTATGCGCCAGTTTTTCTCTTTGTTCACTGTGCTAAGTAATAAGGTTACAGGAGGCAAAATAGCAAAGTACTTCAAAATTTAGTAAAACTAGGTCTGACTCTCAATACATCACTTAGTCTCTATACATCCCTGAGGAGGTACTTTGATATTTGTGAGAATGAGTTTAATAAAGTGGGAATAACATCTTCAGATTAAATGAGATATAGTAGAGCCCTTACTATCATCTATAGCTGCTGCACTTACCACTAGCATTTATAATTTTATTATTATGAGAATCCAGCTATCAAGAACTTTGACTATTACATAAAAGAACTCAGAAAGCAGTGTGGTTCAATAGACACAGCACAGGCTATAACATTCTAATGCCCTGCCCCACAATTACTCTGGTAAGTCACCTGACCTTTCTATAGTATCATAATTCTATCATTGCAAAGGTTTTTGAGAAAGTAACATAACCAATGTCACAGTGCTTGGAGCCCTACTTTTCAATTAGCTAAACATTTCAAAATCTCCTATGTTAGGATCTCTGATCAGGAGTTTACTGAGAGCTATGACCTGGAACATCTAGACCCAATGTTCAGTCACAAGTTGAGAGTCTTATTTCATTTCAGACAAGGACCAAATAATAAGAGCTTTAAGTAGACAATGAATAAAAGCTAAAACAAGAGTTAGACAGTAGCAAAGGAAGGATATTAGGTAAAAGAATGTATAGGAGTAAGGCCCTAGCCAGTGGCTCAGTGGATAGAGCATCAGCCCAGCATATGAAAGTCTTGAGTTCAATTTCAATCAGGGCATACAGGAGAAGCTACCATCTGTTTTCCCCGCCCCCTCTCTTCCTCATCTCCTTCCTCTTCTCCTCCCACAGCCAGTGGCTCGAGTGTGGCACAGGTGCTGAGGATAGCTCCGTTGCAGTGCATCAGCCTTAGGGGCTAAAAATAGCTCAGTACTCAAGCATCAGCCCCAAATGGGGTTGCCAGGTAGATTCCAGTCAGGGTGCATGCGGGAGTCTGCCTTACTATCTCCTCTCCTCTAACCTAAACAACAACAAAAGAATGCATAGGAGGAGTAAAAGAAATATTTTCTACCGTAGAGGAAAAGGTTCAAAAGCAGGTGGCTCTTACTTACTCTTGGCTTACTGCCTCCTCATCCTCTGAGGATGATGCTGTTTCCTCCAGGTCCCGGGCCATCACGATTGGCATTTCCTTTAGGATTTGTCATGCAGTCAGCAGACAGGGGCCTCAGAGACCTTTCTTTGCAGATTCACTGGATCAAACAATTTGGGTGGTACAGAAACCTGTAGGAAAGCCAAATAGTATAAAACATGATGCAATCTCTATTTATTATTCATTACTGATGATCCTCCAAGTAATGAAAGTGAATATTTACCTAAATGGTGCCCAACCTCTAGAAGGTTACCGTCTATCACAGTGCCTCACATATGCCCCCCAATCAAGGTTTTTTCCCCCAAACATACTGTCTGTCTTCTGTATTTGAAGAACAGTTAATAAGTTCAAGTTTCTCATGGTTCTTTTATATACATTATCTAACATGCACCAAAAAGACAGACTTACTTAACTTTCAGGGAAGTCTGAGGTAGGAGGATTGTCTAAACAAAGATTCCTTGCTAGAAAAACCTGACCTGGGTTAAAAGTAAAAAGATCCTTGTCAATATTTAAGATCCTTGTCAATATTTCCTTAGCCTCTATGACAAAATTACAGATAGAATGCCCTCATGTTTCCACTAAAATTTAACTACTGAACCAAAAGATTAATAATGTATTCTCCTGAATCAAGCTCATAAATAGCTTGGGGAAAATGTCCTTCAGACACTCTCAGAATTACTCTCCTTTGCTAAAAATCACAAGCTATGACTTGAATCTCAAGACATTAAAATTAGGATAGTTCCAATTTCTAACTTAAATTTTCCCATAGGATAAAAGTAAATGTTCGTCATGTTTGAGAAAGGAATAAGAATTAAATACTTAAAGGATCAAAATCCCATAATTCAGATAACCACTTGATGTGAATCTTTTCAAACCTCATTTTGCAATGCATTCATATATACGATAAAATTACAAACGGAACCAAAAACGCCGATAACGATCCCTACAGATAGTCAGCGGAATGGGCAATATCTAACAACCTCCCATGGCGTTCCTCCGAGGGTTCCCAATAGGATTTCTCGGTCTTTCTCAGATGTAGACATGTCCCTTCAATTAAAACCTCCAACCACAAAGGGATGCCCGCAGAGCGGGAAAAGATAGGTCAGGGCGTTCGGAAGATTACGGACACTCGCCCAAGGAGCGTCTTCGCCCTAAAGGGATCAGCCCCTCAGCCCCACCCCTGGCTCACCCCAATCCCGGGTAGGTCCACAGATGCTCCCCCAAGGGTAGGTCGCGGGCGACTCCGCCGCAGGGATTCAGCCCGGCGCGCCCGGAAGCCTATAGCTGCGCTCCGGGACTCTGGGAGGGAAGTGCAGCAGACCGCACCCGCCCAGACGCGGGACAGCAACTCCCTCGGGCAGCGGAGCGCGCCGGTGCAGGCGTTTACCTGTCTCATCTTCCCATGGCTCGGGGCGGGCAGGCGGGGACCGCGCTCTGCGCCTACCTCCCTCCTCCTTCCCCAGCCTGGCTCACGGCTGCTGCGGGCGGCTGCTTCCCTCGTTACTACAACAACCAACAAACAACCGCCCGCTCGGAGCCACTGCGCAGGCGCCCGTCACCCGCGCTGACAACGTTCGGCTTCAGGCGCGGACGAATATCGTCACCGACGCGCAGCGCGGATTCAGAGCCCGCTGTCAGCAGAAGAATCTTGACTTCTTTTCTTCGCTTTTTTTCCTCCGCCCCTAAAGGGTTGAGTCCGCGCCCGGAGTTTTTCCGCCACGCTCAACAGGCGGGTTCACTGTGTGAGCGGCGTACAGGAGCTGAGACTTGGACAGCGGCAACCGCTGATTGGCAATCAAGGGGTTCACGCCCCATCTCCTGCTTGAGCAGAACCAAAATAGCCAATCAGAGCGAGGACTGACAGAAACGACCCAATCCTCGAGCCTGGTGAGGGCGGGGGCGGGGGCAAATGGCTCAGGTGGACTTCTGGCTGAAGCTGTCTTGGGGTGGCATCTTTGCTGCCGCTACTGATACGGGGTCCGGTCGTCAGATAAGAACGACTCTTGAGAGTATTTCTCATTAATCTCCAATTTGCAGGTAAGGAAACCTAGGCTGTAAATTATTTGCCCAGGGTCACATAGCTATTAAATGGTACGGCCAGGAGGAACGCCTCTACCCTGACTCAAGTTTCAACGCCACACCTTTGCTGGGTTGGGACTGGGCAAAATCTGAGAATAGGTGTTGAATGCCGAGACCCTCAGGTTTTACGGAAATGGTGTTGAAGGATTGGTAGGGCAGTTCTGAAGAATGCTCAGGCTCTGCTCTCATCAGCTGTCTGTTGGGGTTTCTAAGAGCTTCTGTAAAATGAAAGGTGTAAGTCCTGTCAAAAAAGAGAGGGCCATCCTTGCAACTTCTCTGACCCTGGGAAGAAGGAGGCTGAGTCTCCTACTGAGGGAGGGTAAGAAAATAAGGAGGGGGTGGGGAACTTGGCCCAGGCTGTAACTGCTTGTGATGTCAGGTAAAGCCCTGTTATTCTCTCTGGACTTGAACGAGTCCACTCTGTGATCCACCTTTCCTCGAGGGATTCATCGATTCACCCTTCCTCTTCTCTAGTTCCTTTTTGGGTTTTGGTGCTTCACATTGTTTTGAGTCATGGCTGACTTTAATATCTGTTTCATCTGGGCAGTGTAGGACCATACTGAAACTTTTACTGCCAGAGTGACAAAGGAAGCCCAAGAAGTTAACCTGTCAGCAGATAAACCCTGGGCCAAAAAAAAACATAATGAAGATGGGAAGAAGTAATTTCATCATTAGATTCTTTATCTACGTGGGTTTTAAGTCAAGCTAATTGAAATCAATGCTCAGCAAAGGTTAATCACTTTTTTTTTTTAATGGACATAACCTAATGGTATTTTCTATACAACTTGAAGACTAAAGAGAATATATTGTAGTATGCTTGTCTTCCTCAAAAATGGAAACTTCATCAAATAAATCTCTAACCTGTATCCAAAATAGTCTCAAACAATGAGGCAGAGTTGCAATGCAGAGCCCAAGAGACCATACTTCATATCTCAACTTGGCCATATATTAGCTATAGAACCTCAGGCAAATCACTTAACCTCTCTGTGCCAACCCTCATCTGTAAAATGGAAATATTAATAGTGCCTGCAATATATGTTAAGTGCTTGTCCCAACGCATGGCACATGCAGGTGCCCAGTAACGGTTAGCTGTTATAATTTCTCCTGCAACCCAATGCCAACATTGCTCTTTCCTTCTCTATATAATTTCTTACTAGTTCTCAAGTCACAGCAGTTTATTTTTAACTTTTAGATTGTTCCTCTAGTTTTGGAGCATGGTGTACCTCAGAACCATAGTAGGGAAAACCTGAGGATGTAAATATTGCCCTCACACCACTGATTCTACTAAAATGTGTAACGTTTCTATGTTCTTGAAAGGATCTGTCGGCCCTGGCCAGTTGCTCAGTGGTTGAGCATCAGCTGGCATGTTGATGTCCCGGGTTTGATTTCCGGTCAGGGCACGCAGAAGAAGCACTCATCTGCTTCTCCACCCTTCTCCCTTTCGCCTCTCTCTGTCTCTCTCTCTCTCCCTCTCCCTCTCCCTCCCCCTCTACAGCAGCTATGGCTTGATTGGAGCAAGCTGACCCCAGATGGCTCCATGGCTTTTCCCTTGGGTGCTAAGAAGAGCTTGGTTGCTGAGCAACGGAACAAAACCCCAGATGGGTAGAGCATCGCCCCCCTAGTGGGCTTGCTTGGTGGATCCCAATCAGGGCGCATGCAGGAGTCTGTCTCTGCCTCTCCTCCTCTCAATGCATAATAAATAAATCTGTCATCAATAGCCAGACAGGTATCTGGTAGTAGATTTATAATGACCTCGCAGCTACTTGAATTACAAAGGAATGACATGAAAAACCAGTCTAGAAGTAAAGATATAAGATGACTGATTCAGCCAAGAGGAAGGAGTTCTGATGTAGGGTAATATTTTGGAGAAATTGCTCAAGACAAAGATAAGTACTGTGTCATTTATTTTCTACTGTTAATTCACCACTATTAGTATGACTAAATACTCAGACTAATTTCTGTAAGCCTTCCACACATAAATCCACCTTATTACTTTATGTTAATATTTGTACACCTCCTCTTCTATTGCTCCCTTTCTTACCTAGTTTTTCTGCTGGGTTTGTCATTTCTAATCACTGCATTATTTAGCCTTTTTCACTCTGGGTAAAGGTCAGCACACTTTGGTTTACGGTACATACTCAAAGGCACTGTGCTAATTCTGTAATGGTTAGAGTAGTGTGTTAAGGCAATCGAGGATAGATGAGCCTAGCAGACTTGCAGAGGAATTTATGATGTGATTGACAAAATAAGCTTAGTACAGCCCTCATGGGTGGGACACATGGGACACAGGCTATCTACAAGGGTGAGAGAGCTTATGGGTATTGAAGACTAACCACCTGTTGTCTTATGTCCTTTGCCTTTGTTTCCAAGGCAAGAACCCCTCTCAGATTTGAGGGTTGTCATGAGCCGTTTCCTGAATGTGTTACGAAGCTGGCTGGTTATGGTGTCCATCATAGCCATGGGGAATACGCTCCAGAGCTTCCGGGACCACACCTTTCTCTATGAGAAGCTCTACACCGGCAAGCCAGACCTGGGTAAGAAGTCAAAGAACTGCAGCTTTTGCAGGAGTGACCTAAATTGTGGTTTCCAGACCACGCTATACATCAGAATAACTTACAAAGTGCAGGTGCCCGTTTCCCTCTCCGAACCTATATACTGAAACTTTCACCCCCTGGATGGAGCCCAGGAACCTATTTTTTAATAACTATCTAGATGATTCTGATGCCTAATCTAGCTTTTGGCAGCCACTACAGCAGTGGTTCTTAACCTTTTTTGAGGTACCGAACCCACCAGTTTCATATGCGCATTCACCGAACCCTTCTTTAGTGATAAATAAAATATGATTTTTTTTTTCCAAATTCAAGACATAGGTATATGTTTTTTTACTGGTGCACCATGCATGAACATCACCTTGCTCAAAAAACAAAACCAACAAAGTGCATGAACTCACAATAAATTACGGTATTACTTTATTCTGGCCTCCGCGGCAGAGGCTTCTCTGAACCCCTGAGACCGACTCATCGAATCCCTAGGGTTCGATAGAACCCAGGTTAAGAACCACTGCACTACAGTAATAAACTTTGTGGGTAGCACTTGACCCATTTTTCCTCCCAAAGCTTCTCTGAATACCTTTTCATTCATTTTACACTGCCCTAGGCAGTCTGTAAACAAAGCATTACAAGGGCACATGAGGAAATAAAGTGACTTGGTGACTCTGTAATGCCCCACTAGAAAGCCATAAAGAACCTTTCCGTGTTATCTCAACCGTCTTCAGAAATCATGTCATGGCACACGTGGTTACGTTCCATGTTGCAGATGGAGAATTGCTAATCCAAGATCTTCCCAAACTGTGACATAGTCTGAGAAGACAACCAAAATCCCTCCATGTTTGTCTCCCCAAATGGAAGTTCAGAAGGCGGATGCTGGCCTTTCCCAGTTTCCCGAGCCTCTGTACTGAGTATTTTCCCATTTCAGTTCGCGCTTCTTGTGTTGATGCGCGTGGGGTTGTTTGAGCTGCAGTGCGATTTCACAGTGCCTGACAATTCTGTGTCACATTTATAGCTAACCCAGATTCAGGCTCTGACCTAGCTCACTTTTCTGCAACATCTGGGTATAAAATGAAACTAAGTAGGCTAAGGCTCATTTTGAACAAAGCTCAAATACAGTAGGAGTAGTGAACGTGGAAAGGGAGCAAGACCGTTCCATTTTCCCCCCAAAATGCTGCCCTCAGATGGTCAGATGAGCCTGGTCAGTGGTGGCACAGTGGGTACAGAGAGTTGGCCTGGAATGCTGATATCCCAGGTTCAAAACCCCAAGGTCACTGGCTTGAGCGTGGGATCATTGATACAGTCCCATGGCAGCTGGCTTGAGCCCAAAGGTCACTGGCTTGAAGCCCAAGGTCACTGGCTTGAGCCCCCTGGTCAAGGCACATATGAGAAGCAATCAATGAGCAACACAACTTTGAGTTGATGCTTCTTGTCTCTCTCCCTTCCTGTCTCTTTCTCTCGCTAAAAAAATAGTAATAATATTTAAGTTGAAACAGAGAAGCCTAGAGGTCATGTGACTTGCTTAAGGGCATAGAACTGAGCAAAAGAATGTGTATGTGTGTACATATGAGTGTCTGTGAGTCTCTCTGCCCAGCTGCCTGCCCCTAGCACAGAAGTAGAGGCTGCCTCCTCCTCGTGATCTGGGGGCTGTCCTGGTACTCTGCTGACCGTATCAGTACTATAGGAGAATTTTACCTAACCCGGTTAGGATAGGTGCAATATTTCACTTTCATATCTCACTAACTACAGAAATTTCCTTAGTCTTTTCATCAGAAAAGCTGTCAAGTTGGTTTACAAAGAATGTAGCCCACTGGGGCTAACCGCTAGATTTTGGTTAGAATATGGAATTATTTTTCACCTTACTACTACCCAGAGGTCTTCAGGGTTGTGAAACTAGTACCACTGTCTGGTTTTCCAAAGGCTGGAAAATCCTTAAAGCCCAAGTAAACATGAATACACCCTTCAGTTTTTAGTCTTGTCCTTTCAAATTTCTCTTGTTCAGTAGACCAACAAAGAAGTATCTTTGCTTTCACTGTTTTGGCATTCCGACCACAGAATGCCTTAGATCAATGGCTGTAAATTACAATCACCAAGGGAGGGGGTTTTCAGAAAATACTTAGGCCCACCCCCAGAGAGTATGATTTAATTGGTCTGGTACCCAGATCTTGATAATTTTATAAAACCCTTTTCAGCTGATTCTAACAAATGCCCAGGGTCCAGAACCACTGTTGTGGTAGAATATGATACATACTTTCAGGACAAGATGTTTAATACAGTAGTGTCAGAACAAAGCCACCAAGAGCAGGGTGGTCTTGGCAAACACTAAAGAAACAGTGTTTTGTTCTACTGCTGTGTACAGGAAACCAGCCTAGTTTGGGCTTTGCTCAAATAATACAGATCTGGATTCAGAGAAGACATGGAGACTTAGATCTTGGAAAGACCGCATGTAGCCATTTAAATAGGCTCCATTATTTCTGAGCTCTCTCCTACACCAGCTTGAAGGTCTGCTGACCTCCCAGGCAGCTTGTATTACCAGACCACTGTGGAACATCCCCCCCAAACCTGTCCTGATCCATACTCACTGGGCTTCACCAACACCAGACTGGCTTTTAGGGCAGAGGTGTGAACTACTGCATCCAGCAGTTACTTGCCCAGGTGGGCTCCCTGTTGGTTTTCCAGTCTTGGAACACCCCTGCCCAGCGCTCGACTTCTGCAGAGGAGCCAAGCAGTTCTCATTCTGGAATTCCTTCTGGTCCCTCTGGTTCCATGGGCAGCACCAGAGCCTCCACTCCGCCCAGCCAAATGAGCTCAGGCTCAGCCCCCTGCCTCCCACGAACCACCAGTGAAGTAGGAAGAGTTTGGAGGGGACCCTAACCTGCTTCTCAGCACTCTTGCTTTTTTCTGCTACACAGTGAATGGCCTCCAGGCTCGGACCTTTGGGATCTGGACGCTGCTCTCGTCAGTGATTCGCTGCCTCTGTGCCATCGACATCCACAACAAAACGTACGTAAGGGAAGGAAGAGCTGTAGCGTCCTTTTGTCTGATCAGGGGCTATGGGTACCCACTGTGGTCCTCCCTTGGAAACCTGTTAATTTTGACACATTAGCCTAGAATGTGGGTAATCAAAGGCTAATTAATACATAGGTTCCATTCCTTCCAGGCCTAAAAAGTCTTTAAGGTTTGAAAATTCTTTTGAATTGATACAGCAAATTGGCAAAGCCATGATCCAGTGGCCTGCATCTAACCCACTACTTCACTGCTTCCCCTGGCCGGGCTGTTCAGTGGATAGAGCATCATTCCGACATGTGAGTTTGATCCCAGTCAGGACACGTATGAAAAGCAACCAGAGTACACAACTAAGTGGAACGAGTCAATACTCCTCTCTTTCTTTCTCTCCCCCTCTCTCCCTTGCTCCCTCTTCCCTCTCTCCCCCCTCCCATCCTCTCTCTCTTTCTCCCTCTTCCCTCTCTCTCCCCCTCCCATCCTCTCTCCCTTTCTCCCTCTTCCCTCTCTCTCCCCCCCCTTCCATCTTCTCTCTCTTTCTCAAGTCAATGGGAACATTTTAAAAAGAAAATCAGCCTTTTTTCTAAAGTATGGTAGTGTGCTCTTTTTAGAGCGGCCACCCACACATACCTTATTCCTCCTCAAGCAGGAATGAACAGAAATCACACCCCATGAGAAAAAGGAACCCACAGTTAAATTTCTGGATGCATATGCAGAGGGGGTTGAAAAAGAACCCAGGACTCGGCTCTTCTTGCCTCTTAAAGGTACTCAAAACGAGTGTGGAACCATTGCCATCTGGCCTCTTGTCTGGAGAATGCCATAACTAGTGCTGGCCACTGGAGGGGGCTCAAGCCTTGTTCCCAACAACTGTCCTCACATCTTCATGGAAAAGTTTGCTCAGGTCAGTGGGTGAGGCCAGGCCACTGAAACACCAAATTCACACTAAATATCTTTTTGTCTGATCCAAACCCTAAGCATCTGGGAAAGAGAGGAGGTACTGGTATTTACTGAGCTCCTCTTATTTTGTAAGGAGCTCCCATCTCTGTGACCTTGATGTATCTCCTCCTGGCAGCCCAAGGATAGTGATTTTCATTCCTGATTTTGCAGAAATATTTATTAGAGACCCAATTAATTTAATCTGAGGAAGACTGACTCGAGTAGAATTTGAAGCAGGGCTCTTAGTCCTGCAATCTTTCCAATTTTATTTTTAACTTGAAACTGTGGTTTACTTGTTCTAGATTCGCATGTAGTTTTGGAAACTGTGGGTTAGCGGAAACAGCCTGGGACCTGAGAATGGAAACAAGAAAATGAGCTCTGATCTCAGTTCTGTTAGTCACTAGTTTTGTAGCAGCAAGTTCATTAGATACCCTCTCTGCATCTCGGTCTCTTCGTGTATGCAATGAGACTAGGACTTCTGTCCTGCCTCTCAGGGTGACTGCGAGGGAGTGAAGATTGAATAGTCATTTTAAAGACTTTACCCTGATGAAGAACTGCTGATAGGCATAGGGGTTTATCTTTGTTTGCTGTGTTTTTGAAGTGAGCAAAAACAACTCAGACTTACCTTCACCTCGATTACCCATTGGATTACCCATTCTTCCCCCTTCTCCCAGAACAGGACAGCTGCAAATGCCGACTTCTGTTTCCAACCTTTTCTTAGCCTGAGGCTTTTGTCTCTGTGCTTCTGAAATTCCCATATTTGCTAAGTATATAAAAACATGCACGGGAAGGATAAAAGTCAGATTTAAGATACTGATTTCTTTGGGGGGCGGGAGCGGGGGTAGGGAGGCAGGAGAATGGGATCAAATGGGATAAGGGTACCCAGGCTGCTTTAACTGATAACTAATATTTTATTTCTTAGAAAAAACAATCTGAAACAAAAATGTCAAAATGTTCAGATTTGATGGAGCAGGCTGTTGGTTGCATCAGGATTAATTACATTAATAGTACCCTATTGTCTATAGTATTTTATATATTTGGAGATTTCATAGTTTTAAGTTTTTCAGTTAAAAAAAAGATATCAGCAATCCAGATGGTCAATCATCCTGTAACCTACCTTTTCCCCATCTTTTTATCAAGGCTGAAAAACAAGTTCTCTTCTTCTGAGATTGTCACCAAGCCCTCTATCTGACCATTTTTTCAGGCTAAGATAAAACTAACCAGCCTAGTCTGACCAGTGGTGGTACAGTGGATAGAGCATAGACCTGGGATGTAGAGGTCCCAGGTTCAAAATCCCAAGGTCGCTGGCTTGAGCACAGGCTTGCCAGTTTGAGCGTGGGGTCACTGGCTTGACCGTGGAATCACAGACATGAGCCCAAGGTCACTGGCTTGAGCAAGGGGTCACTGGCTCAGCCGGAGCCTCCTGGTCAAGGCACATATGAGAAGCAGTCAATGAACAAAGTGGCACAATGACCAGTTGATGCTTCTTATCTCTCTCCCTTCCTGTCGCTCTCTCTCAAAATAAATAAAATAACCAGCCCACATTGCAAGAGCATCTAAAGCCCCTGAGAGGTCCTTGAAGCTCATTCCCCCTCCAACCCTTCCTTCATTCTGTAGCATCCATCATATGGGCAGACACCTGCTGGGTGGGCTCAGATTACGGAGTCAGGCCAGTTTGAGTAAGTGGAATGTGTAAGCATGGTTGATCCAGAATTGTCTACCCTGCCCGGGATTGCCAGACTGCAGTCCCTGCTTTGCTGTAGCTGGCTTACCACCTTGCTAAGACTTAGAGATCACTGGATTTCTGGACGCTTCCCCAATTTAGCAGCCGGAAGCTTCAGTTTTGCGCTGGTAGAAAGTGGATGTGATCAAGCAAGGCATTGTCTCTCGGGACCAGGTGTCCTTTGCCTTCAGCCCCAGTCCCTTCCCGGGTTTTTCTTCATGGGCATCAGGTCAGCCCGCCGCTCTTCCTCGGCACAGAACAACCCATGTCTCAGTTCCCACTGCTGTCTGCTCCCCGCAGGCTCTACCACATCACGCTCTGGACCTTCCTGCTGGCCCTGGGGCACTTCCTCTCGGAGCTGTTTGTATATGGGACCGCAGCCCCCACGGTTGGTGTCCTGGCACCCCTGATGGTGGCAAGTAAGCATGCAAGCACCGTGCCTCCCCGGGAACTGTCCCAGCCCCAGCTGACACACGAGGGGTACGAGAGAGCACTGTGCTTTGTCAGCCTCTAATCATCTCTCTGTGTTTAAGGTTTCTCAATCCTGGGCATGCTAGTTGGGCTCCGGTACCTAGAAGTAGAACCGGCATCCAGACAGAAGAAGAGAACCTGAAGCCAACGTGACCACCCGAGACTTCATCTTCCAGCGTGGCCATCTCCTTCCGTGCTCCTCTGCACTGTCGTTTCTTTCATGCTCCATATCAGCTCCCTTTTTCACTTCTAGCCTTTTAAGTGTTTTTGTTTTATTACATTAAAAGTTTTTAAAATGGCCTGACCTGTGGTGGCGCAGTGGGTAAAGTGTCGACCTGGAACGCTAAGGTCTCAGGTTCGAAACCCTGGGCTTGCCTGGTCAAGGCACATATGGGAGTTGATGTTTCCTGCTCCCCTCCCCTCACTTTCTCTCTCTCTAAAAATGAATAAATAAAATCTAAAAAAGAAAAAAATTATAAAAACAAGTTTTTAAAATGTAACATGCATACAGAAATGTAACATGAACAATTTAAAGAATCATTTTAAAGCGATTCCTGTGTACCTCCATCCAGATCAAGAAATTGCCAGCGCCTCAGATGCCCACTGTGTGCCCTTCCCCAGCCCGCAGCCTCTCTGAGGATCTTTCTCAGCCTTCTGCTTTTTCCTTTGTTCCCATCCTTTGACTTGACTTGTGGGGGCAGGGGGGGAAGGAAACATGCGGACTGTGAAACTTAAAGCTGCCGCATCGCCCAGAGCAGCCGCCACCAAGGGCTGCTTCAAGGGGTCGTCCACGCACTCTGGGCTCTCTCTGCTAGACCCAAGATGCCAAGCCAGCTGAGAACGGCACTTCAAGAAGGGCTCCCTGGGACTGAGCATCCTGGTACCTACAGACGGATTACAGTTGGAAGAGTCTGGGCTGATTTTAGATTTTCTGGTCTGATATACATATTTGTGTAAAGAATTTTGTAATAAAATGAAAAACCCTCTGCTCTGGTCAGTGCTTGTACTTTGACCTCCCTTAAGCCAAAAGCACTCCTGCCGTCCTGTGAGCCGTCACATAGAATCACAGCTTTCTGTGATCGAATACACTAGTGAGTGGACAGCTCAAAACCCAGGCAGACTTGGCTGCCTCCAGCTCCTTGCATCACTTGTTCGTTTCCCTTGAAGTCCAATCTACCTCCTCTCCTTCCTCACCTTCAAGATTCTGAGTTCACAACTGAACAGGGAAGACCCTTTCTTGTTTTCTTCCTAAGGAATAGAAAGCAGAGGCAAAGCATAGAACCAGACAGCACAGAAAAAACAGCTGCATGACAATGAAAAGGAGAACAGGGAACCCCAAGGATAACATGCTGGAGCGGACAGCTGCCCCCAGACACAACCCTGAAGGGCCCCACGTTGGTTGGCCCTCACACACAGCATGTAGACTCAAGGGCCCGTTCATTATTTCATCAAGTAGTTACTGAACACTTACTTCATGCCAGACACTTGGGAAAGAGACGTGAATGATCCAGGCAATGACGCTGCTCCCGTGGTTCTTATGTTATATTCAAGGAAATAAATGATAAAGCCAACAAGTGAAACAACAGGTTCAAACAGTGATAAGGATTCTAGAAAATATATATTGTTAGATACTGCGATCAAGAAAGGGAGGGGATTCTGACTAGGCAGTGGTGCAGTGGATAGAGTGTCAACCTGGGACACTGAGGTCCCAGGTTAGAAGAAACCCTGAGATCTCCAGCTTGAGTGTGGGGTTGCCGGCTTGACCATGGGATCATAGACGTGACTCTGTGGTCGCTGGCTTGAGCCCAAAGGTTGCTGGCTTGAAGCCCAAGGTCCCTGGCTTGAGCAAGAGATCACTGGTTCGGCTGGAGCCCCCAGGTCAAAGCACATGTGAGAAGCAATCAGTGATTAGTGAGTGCCACAACTAAGAGTTGATGCTTCTCATTTCGTTCCCTTCCTGTCTCTCTCCCTACCACCACCTCGCCTCACTCTAAAAAAATAAAAATAACAGGAAATAAAATAAGGGGAGAGGAGTACATCAACATCATTTACAACCCCAGGAAGTAGGAGGTAAGATTTTGAGACTTGAATGCCCAGGTATCTTGTGTCTTAAGATATCAGCAGGTATTTAGGAAAGAGGGAACAAAATCTGGAAGGCAGGAACAATCTTGTCCAAGCATGGTAAAGTTAAGAAATGGAAAGCAGCGATTAGGGTAGAAAGGGAGGCAGGGGACTAGTAAGGGCGGGACAGGAGGCTTGAAGTTGATACTTAAATGCACTGAATATTCTATATCAATCAAGGCTCTTTAAATGAAAGGAACAAAAGCTACCTCAAATTAGCTGAAACCACAAAGATAGCACTGGCTCACAAAACTGTAAAGAGAATGACAGGCTTCAGGAACAGTTTCATCAGGACCCAGCTCCATTTCTCTGATTCTTTTGGCTCTGCCCACCTGTGCTGGCTTCATCCTCAGGCTGGGTTCCCCTATGGTGGCAAAAAATGGGTGCAGCAATTTTGCCCACATCCTCACAGTACTACAGGCTAGGAAAATAGCTCAGAACTATGTTTCCCTTACTCACCCACTATTGTAAGGCAGCAGGGAGAAAAGCAATGATCTTACAGAGAGTTAGCATTGGATCGGAGCTCCGTGTGGGACACACCTAAAGAAAAGAGTACATGAAATCATATGATTGGGCCCTGGCCAGGTAGGTAGCTCAGTTGGTTTGAGCATCATCCCAATACACCAAGGTTGCAGGTTCGATCCTCAGTCAGGACACATATAAAAAGCAACCAGTGAATGCACAACTAAGTGGAACAACAAACTGACATTTCTCCGTCTCTCTCCTCTCTAAAATCAGTCAATCAATCAATAAAATTTTTAAAAGAAATCATATGATTTGGATCCTCTAGGCATGCATCATAGAAATATGATTCCAGCCAAAATAAGATCCCAAGCAATCTAAAGAGATGATATAGAGTACTGAGCAGACACTATGACTATTAGATTTCTTTAACGGCCCAGACTTGGCTCCCTTCCAAGATGACAAAGTAGAGCTGCTAATGGATAAGGTGCCTGAGTGCCACAGACACAGTGTAGCTCTCTAGGGAAGCCATGGAAGAAAAACACAGCAGCATATCCAAGTAACAGCTACCAGGTGAGCAGGACTGGGAAGGGAGGCGTGGCAGTAAGTAGCACAGTTTGGAAGAAAAATCACAACCCAGAACTGCAGAGGCCGACACTGTGGACCCCGGCCAAAACAAGCTGGTACGTGGCTAGGGCGATGGCAGAACAAACAGTGCAGCCACCCTCTGAAGCAGAGCCAGAAACAACAGTGGGCTCTCTCATCAGCACTCTCACTCGGGTGAACCCTCATGTGTACACAGTGCAGAAAGCGGTCAGGGTCGTGTGTTGGACGTTGAGTTGCAGTCTCCCACATAGGCCGACTGTAACCTTTACAGCCTCGTCTTTAAAAAATAACCCACCTGGATGGTAACACCCATGTAAACAGAGGACCACTTCTATGGAAGGCCACGGGAACAGCTCCTCCAGCCCCGACCCCACTCCACCCCCCGCACCATTCCGGCCCTCAGAAATGTGCAATAATCTTACAGGGACTACAAAAAAAAATCTCTGCCCTAATAAATGACAAGGCAGACCACTTGGACAATCTTTTATTGCTTTAAAACATCTGGTTTACAAATAGAAAATACAAATTGTTTTTTAAATAAAGCAATGGCAGCCCTGGCCAGTTAGCTCAGTTAGTGAGAGCGCTGTCCCAAATCACCAAGGCTGTGGGTTTGATCCCCGGTCAGGGCACTTATGGAAGGCGACCAATGAATACACAACTAAGTGGAACAACAAATTAATGCTTCCCTCTCTCTGTCTCTCTAAAAAGAAAAAAAAAATCAATCAATAAAAAAAGATGTTTTAAAAAGTAACAATAAAATAAAGCAATGGATTTGGTAAACATTTTGTTAATACATTTTAAAGGACTGAAGAGTAAACACGTTTCTCCTTACCAAAAAGTAAGGCATAGTTTTTCTCTCCACCCCCTTCTACTCCTAACTCATGCCCCCCACCTGAAGTGTGAATGTCTTTTATTACATACAGTGTCTGTACACACACACACACACACACACACCCCAGGCTCCTCTGTCAGTGGCCTAGCATCCGAGCACAACCACCAGCGCCTGCTGCCCCCATATGCGGGGTCCAGGGCAACAGCCAGCAAACCAGCACAGCGGTTACAATGAAACCTGCTGGATGTATAGAAAAAAATTGCCAAAATATCTTTTTTCAGGAGATGCTGCCAAAGCCTAAGAGTACAGCCAGACAGCCAGTTTGGCAGGAGAGGAGTTCAGCTTGAGCTGGCTTAGAGGGAATCCCTTTCAATTTGGCACACCTGATAGAAGGTTATCGCTAGAAGGGGGAGGGTGTGCAAATATCCCCTCCCAGCGGTGGGATATGCTTTATTCAAGCAAATTCAATTCCTCTTTCAAAGGCCACCTTTCCTGTGCCCCTTTCCTCTCGCCTCGGACGCAGCCGTGCACTTCTCAGAGTGGAATGAATCAAGGTCCATCTTCAGTTAAGGTTACAGGAAGTTGGCTGGTATTCCCGCTTTCCGGAGAAAACAAGCACTTAGTTTCTTAAGGCAGTGTCCACGTGAAGGCACCAGAGGTGACAAGGACACAGCAGATCCCCCTGGGCAAGCACTTCTCCTGTAGAAAAGAACCCCCCAGATCCCAAAGCGAGATACCGGAGTTCCCAAATATGGGCCTTCACACACACACTCGGAAGGCAGCCCCCAGCACCCTCCCAAACCTAGGTTACCTCGCCCAAATCAGTTTCTTCTTCATGGCCACAACAAAGTCTTTCTCAAGTTTATTGAGGTTTGGTCTGACGAGCTCTTAGGACAGAGGGTTTGGAGACAGACTCCCGACATTAGGCCAGAGGACCCCTGGGTTTGTCCAAACAGTGCTTTCTGTCCCACAGAATGTTAGCAGTCAGTCTGATGACCCGAGAGTGACCCTCACCCAGAACGGCTGCCACTCCTTAGAACGGGGTGTCTCTGGGTCTTCAGACACTAGAAAAAGTGACTATCCTGAATACACTTTGTTTCCGTGATAATTTTACAGGCTTTCTCCATGAGGGATGGAGGTGAGGAGGGAAGGCAAGGTGCAAAGCCAGGACTGACCCCACAACTCACCAGCCCCTCCCAACACCAGCTCCCAGAACCTACAAAGGGGAGGGGCGGAATCGAATCTGCATTTGGGGAAAGGTGCGATTTCCCCTGACTGGACCACACGAGCTCTTGAGTGGGTTCCAGAAGCATAGGCCCAGCCGCTCAAGCCACAGACACTCCCGCCAGTCCCCTCCACAAGCTGCCCTGTGGAGACCTCCATGCTGTAAGCGAGAAGCTGCTGACTGAGGGGGTGTTCTCCATGCTCCCCGAGAGTCGCCAGCACCCTTTTCTCTCAGAGACGCTCCTCAGTCACAGCGGTGGGGGCTTTGCTGGTGTCCTTTTCCTCCTCCTCCTGGAGTTTCTACAAGGCAAAACAAGCAGGTGGCCCTGTGGGTGGATGAAGAGGCGCAGGACTCCCCCTGGCTGGAGGGGCTGCCGGTCAGGGACTCTGCCATCAGCAGGAAAAACAAGAGCCAGAGGCCACCCAGCATCCTCCACAGCAAACAGAGGGAACAAGAAAAGAAGTGCCAGCCCCTGGCACAAGCATGCTCCCTAAACATGAACACACACACACACACACACACACACACACACACAATCAATCAAAATGACATCAAAGGAAACACCATAAAGGCCAACTTTCTGTGATGCCAAGGTCACCACAAACCATCCCTCTCCAAGTGCCACCGCGCTCCCCTGCTGCTCCCTCCCCAATCTGACAGCCTGAAAATTACCCATAGTTGCTGCCCCAGTGCCCCCTCCACAGCTCCCTCCGATTTCTGAGGACCCCATGTGGAGGCTGCCCCAGGGTGAGAAATATCATCATAAGGTGCATGGAAGGGATGCAACAAAAACAATTTTATAAAGGCAGCATGCACATTTGCATCTATAAACTCAATGACTAAAAATATGTATATATACTTTATGCCTAAAAAAAGAGACTTGGAGTCAGTTTGGCTTTGCCTTTCTCGGGGATCTTATCACAGGATAAGAAGAGTCTTCTGGGTCATACTTGTTAGGTTGGTTTGGAAGTAAATATGGCCTGGAAATGATCCTGTGGGGACACGAGGTGCACAATGCCATGTTGGCCATTTGCTCCTTTAAGGAATGCTCTGCTTCTTACTTAGCTTGAGGGTTCACTTGGTTAGGGAGAACTCGGGCACAGCTAACACTGCACAGAAACACCACTCACAGGCTGGAGGGTTGTAGGCAGGGCTGAGCTAGAGTCTGGTGTCAATCAGACATGTGGGGCTTCCCCGGGGAGTATCTTGGGGTCAGCCCATGGCAATAGCAACAGCTGTAGAAATCCAACCTTCTCGTTCACAATGTGCTAACTGTTTTGGTACCAGGTCAGCCTCAGTCATGAGAAGTCTTCATTCAGGCAACTTACATCCATCAGGCAGTCTCTTTCTCTCTCTCTCTCTCTCTCTCTCTCTCTCTCTCTCTCTCACACACACACACACATTCACACGCATGTGCACACCAGCCATCCACAGAGCATCACCTGGAAATCTCAATCAGAAACACAGATTAGTGGGAGAATGGAAGCATAACCACTCTTCCAACTGGAAGAAAAATGAAAATCCAAACCAAGATTCTTACAGTCAAGGTCAGTCCTTACCCCCATCTCATAAGTTCGGTCTCTTTCTACCAAAAATGTACATCTCACTAATTAGAAAGAGCAGTTCTGGCCAGATCTGCTGTGTGCCCTGTCCTTACCAGGCTCTGACGATGAACTAGTGTGCTAATATGCAGTTCTCACACTGACCTCCACATCATGATCACTGACAACCCTGGTTTCCTTGGGTGTTGAGCCCAGCAGGACTCTGACCTCCCATAACACCAAGCTGCCCCAGATGCAAGTAAGGCCCAGAGAAGCACAGTGTCTTATCTAGGACTAGGAATAGGAGTAGGAATAGGAAACAGTTGAGAACCATCATCGGATTTGTCTCCTACTCTTAATCAGTGCTACTTCCGATACTCCAAGAAGAAGGTGACAGAGCAACAACTCCAACCTTGTATAACAAACCTGGTCTCCGTGTACAAGGACCTGATTGCAAGGACAGTGAAATAAATACTGGAGCACCCTCAATATTCAACAAGAGGAAACAGAGCCTGACTGGGACTGGCACAGTAGACAGAGCAATGACCTGGGGTGCTAAGCTCCCAGGTTCAACACCCCGAGGTCACTGGCTTGAGCCCAAAGGTCACTGGCTTGAAGCCCAAGGTTGCTGGCTTGAGCCCAAGGTCACTGGCTTGACTTGAGTACATCCCATCAAGGCATGTATGAGATGCAATCAATAAACAACAAAGTGCCCCAACTACGAGTTGTTTTTCATCTCGCTCCCTTCTTCTCTTTCCCTCTCTCCCTCTCAAAACAAAACAAAAAAAAAACAAAACAAACGGGGAGGGGGGATGGAAATGCGTGTGTGTGTATGTGTAGATACGAGATTATAGAATGTAATGGTGTGAAAGTTTGTCGAGCTGTATTAAGTAAACAAGCAGGGTAGAAAACCAAATTTGCCCAAGCATTCCCACAGAAAACAGCATGACACACGGAAAAGTGGACTAAAATGTTACGAAATGGAAAAGTAGACTAAAATGTTACAAAATCTCTCTGGGTGGTACACTACAGGCAACCTTGACTTTCTTCTTGTTCACACATAAAGTAACTGTGGCAAAATCTCATACCATTTGAGACAATATGTGATATTCCAAATTGAAACCTTCTCATTTCAAGCACATTTCCCAGGCTCAGCCTACATTCACCAACGTGTTCCAAATACCCGTTTCACACGCATCGCACAGGTGGAAGCCCATCTCCACGGTGTCAATGCCGTGGAGAACAGCGTTCCTGCCCAAAGGCCTATCTAGAGAACAGCGTTCCTGCCCAAAGGCTTTCCCTATCTCCCAAGGAATTTCAGGTCCTGGCTCCTCCCTCTACGTCCTATTGACAACTCTAGAGGGTAATATCAGAAGACAGATAGGAAAGTACTAAAGAGTATCATCTATCTCCCAACAAACGTCCTTAAAAAGCTAAATACATCTTTCAGATACTACTGTAGCCTTAGAAAGTTGACAGAGTTTTCAAAGAGATAAACACTCAGAGTTGTCACTATTCATACACTGAGTGCAACAGTGCTATAAATTCATAGTACTGAGAGTGCCTTTCTGGAGGAGAGTTTAGCAACACATACCAAGGTCTTAAAAACACGCATGACCACCAATCCATTTCTCAAGGAAATACTGTGCTTCAGAGCATGGGCAAAGATTCAGCTTCCTGGACATTAATCACAATGTGGCTTAAAAAAATCAGAAACAACCTTAAAGTCCATGGACAGGAAAACTGTTAAACAAATCATAGTTTACCCACATCTCAGAACACTGTGCAATCATTAAACGTATGTTGTGAAAAAAGAAAAGTATGTTGTAGGCCCTGTTGTAACCCAGTCAGTTAGAGCGCCATCCCAAAACACAAAGGTTGTGAGTTCGATCCCGGTCCAGGCAAAACACGGGAAGCAACCAATGAGCACACAACTAAGTGGAACGACAAATAAATGCTTCTCTCTCTCTCTCTCAAATCAATCAATTTAAAAATATATAAAAATAAATAAAAGTATGTTGTAAAGGACTGATGAGCTAATTGTTCACAAGTAAAAAAGCAGACAGAACAAGATTCTATTTTTGTTCAAACACAAAATATATGTGTATGTATATATACATATATATATATATATATATATATATATATATATATATATATACACACACACACACACACATATACATGCACATATATATTATATGGGGATATGAACAGGTGTAAGTCAATGCAACAAAATAGCATTTCACCTCTGGATGATGTATGATATTATGGGATGATTTTTAAATTATGTACACTTTTCTGTATTTTTAAATTTTTCCATGAAGAACATGTATTACCTCTACAATAAGTTTTGGGGGGTTTGTTTGGTTTTGTTGTTTTAAGATATCCCACTTTTACTCTTTCTCAGATTTGAAATTCTTTTCATCCTGGCTCAGATTTGATACCTAATTTTTTGGTTAAAATGATTCCCAGGGATTAGAACAGAAGGGAAACACGTTCCTGCTGTACATAACACTGCTGGTTCTCTCCACTTCTCCCACCATGATCTCCTGCTGCCTGACTTCTCCGGTTCAGGGCCCTCCTGGCCATCCCTTGGCTCCAGTCCTTCTAGCCCCATTGCACTAACCCAGAAGAATGGCTGTCACATGCCAGGAGAACCACTGCCTTGGGGTCACCACCACGATAGAATGACGAGCCAGGTTCCCCCCTCTCCTTTCCGGCCACTAACCCCAGGCTGAAAGCATTGGAGCCAGGGCCTCAAAACTGGGCTCAGGGGCCTGACCTGTGGTGGCGCAGTGGATAAAGTGTTGACCTGGAATGCTGAGGTTGCCGATTCAAAACCCTGGGCTTGCCCGGTCAAGGCACATATGGGAGTTGAAGCTTCCTGCTCCTCCCCCCCTTCCCCCCTCCCCTCTCTCTCTCTCTGTCTTTCTCTCTCTCTCTCTCTCCCTTTCCTCTAAAATGAATAATAAAAATAATTTTTAAAAAAAAACTGGGCTCAGGATCCAAGGGCCGGGTGCCGCTCACAGCAGACTATGACAACAGTGATATGCTGTGCGGACCAGAGCAGGGAGACAGGAGAAGGGAAAAGCAGTGCTGAAACAGCCACTGAGGAAACTGCCTGGCGCCATGTTGGTGAGAGCTGTGCTGGTCTCACAGGCACCACCAAGCAGTCTGCTGTGGGAGGTCCCCCGCTCCCACCCACGCTGCTGCATCCTCAGCCCGGGACCCAGATTTCAGCCCAGCAAGTGCCCACATACATACATTCTCAGGAGTTTCTTTGTTTGCATTTTGCCTCCGGAGATCTGCCTTGATGAATACTAAGGTCAAGGGATCGAGAAGAAAGAACAACGGATATAAGAATTATCAGCAGGCCAATGTTCAAGTTATCTAATTTTCCTAAGGGTCCCAGGAATCCCAGACCTATTTCAGACATTCTAAGAAGTTAGGGCCACAGTGTCACTCAACTTGATAAAGCCTGGAGATCACTGCTGTCCATATAGGCAGAAGCCAGTGACAGTGGCCTTAGAGATCATTTATATTTGCCAAGAGTAGGTCTACATTGCTCTAATCCTCACAGTAATCTCCATTTTACAGATTAGGAAACAGAGGCTCTCCACTTGCACAAGGTCAAACAGCTAAGGAGGTCAGTGTCACAGTCTGGGATTCAAACAAGGGTCTTTTATCTACAAATCCAATGCTCATTCCACCAAAACATGTCAATGTCTCCCAGATTTCCTCACAAGCCATCCCCTCTGTCCTGCATGTGTACCCCTGATCTGTACAGTCCATCAACACACTGGGTCCCAAATTGCCTAAGCCCATGAGCTGTCTGAACCTCCTCTTGTCCTAAGGTCCCAACTCACCCGTGAGGGCTGCTCCAAGGGTTAGGAACACACACAGAAAGATGTTCCCATGCGTGGTTCCGTAGTGTTCAATAATCTGGCCCTGGGAGATGGTGAAGATGATACCGAATACCTGGAAAGGTACAAAGAAGACTGAAAACAAGGGCCCAGTCAACCAGCCCGCATAGAGCTGAGCTGTCACATGCAGGATCTGTGCCGGCCAAGCAGGGCAGGCAACAGAGAGCCGCTGCCATGGGCCACCACCAAAGAAGACCTACCTGGGCAGACACGTTGAGGAGGCCAGATGACATGCCCTCTGATTCTGGGTACGTCAGCTCTACAGCAAACTCAAATCCCAGAGGGAGATAGCCAGTCATAAAGAACCTGAAGGCCAGACCACAGAAACAAGGTGATGGGGAACTTCTAGAACAAGAAGGACAGGGAGCGCACCTTCTCCCTTAGAACTCCTTTTCCTGTTCTGTTTCTATACATCAAGACCCACCAGGCCCGTGAATGATCAAGCCACCCCGTAGGTGGCCATATCAAGGACAGAGATATCCCTGCAGGCCAGGATAAAGTTCATATGTAGGCTTCATATTCAGGAGGCCCTTGCACTCAAAAGCCCCGCTTCTGTTACATCTAGCCATCCGTCGCAGACAGGGTCAGCATTTACACAGGGTGGGGGTGCTCGAAGTGCTCACCCTCAGCTGAGAGACTGTGTCACAAGTACACAGGCCTTGTGTGGGGAGTGGGTTCACCCTGGGGTCTGAACTGCATCGTCATGATTCTGTGGGGCCTGGAACGAGGAGCTCAAGGTCCTCCATATTTTCCCCCAGAGTCACCAGCTCAGATGGACTGAGTGCCTCTCTCTCTCTCTCTCTACACACACACACACACACACACACACACACACACACACACACTGCCCACAGTAAATAACTGAGAGGTAAAACTGAGCAGAGATCCTTGGGGAAGAGATACTGTTTCCTATACTTTCTGATACAGCAGGTCTAGAAAACCCCAATTCTAATTCCTTACATCTGCACCACACTTCTTGCTGTTTCACATCTGTCACCTCTCTCAACCCTTCCAACAACTCTTATCTTCATTTACACATGAGGAGATGGAGACCCGGAGCAGTCAAGTGACATGCATGTGGTCTAAAAGTCACCAGCAGAACTGAGACCAGGACCCAGACTTTCCGTGACCCAATGTTGTCCCAGGCAGAGCTAAAAAAGACTCTAAACATTTCCTAGCCTCCCAGAGGTCTGTGAAGAACACACTCACTGCATCCTAATAGCATAGTTGAGCCTGGAGGCTCCAGGTGGCCTTTTGAAGTGCCACACATAAACAAGAGCTCTGGGCACCATGTCCACATCAACACAGAGGTCAGTGAGAAGGCAGCAAAGGGACCAATATTACATCCGAGGATGTCAGCAGCCGTTGGGATGGTGCTTTTTAGTTAAACATATTAGAGGTGAAACTTACCCCAAGGTGCCAGCGGTGAGGAACACTACCCACAGGTGCCCCAGGTTCAAGGTTGCTGTGTATACCACCATGCCCACCACAGTCATGATATAGACCACCAGGGTTGTCTCCCTATAAACAGAGACAAAATACTTGACTCACACACTTCTGACTTTAACAGAATCTTTGTTTCTTCATTAATTCTACAAGTATCTATCAGGCATCTGTTATATGTCAAGCCCTCTGCTGTGCTGGGACATCTGCTGTCATAGAACTTTATGAACCAATTTACACTGAACCAATTAGCATACAGATAATTATTTAATTACATGTAGTCACTGCCACAAAGGCTAAGACCGAGAGAGCATAAAGCCATCTTTCTGCACGTGTGCTCTCCTCCTGCAGAGCCCTCGCAACAACAAGCCGCACTTCGACTTGTCGGTTCCTGCCCACAGCGAGAAGGGCACAGCCCTTTCCTCTCCTATCTCCTATGTCCCAGCAACAAAACAAACAGGACAACATGACTGTGCAGGACTACCCCAGAAGCCATCCAACTCTGCATGTCTGCTTTGCTTTGCCCAAGATCCCATGACAATGCTGAGAAGTGACCCGCTTTTAGATTCTCCATGTCATCTCTACGTTCTTCCTGTTGCCACTTGCACAGGTGCAGCAGAGCTTTTCCTGCTGGATCTGAATTACTCCAGACAGCAGGAACTAAGAGAGAACATTCTCCAGCCCTGAACTCCGTATCTGACCCCAAAGTGAGAAAGCTCTGCCCTCCCTGTCACATTTCCCTTCCTCAGTCCCCTCAGAAAGACCAGCAGCAATGGGCTGGTTTGTTTCAGGCTCACCCTGCCTGTGCCCCCCAAACTTCTACCACGGCACCCACTCTGGGCACTGCTGGGGCCCTGATACCTGCTGGACCTATATACCCCTCCCCACCCTACTTGTTGCAAGGAACCAGCTCTGTACATGTCCCTGCCCTCCTGCCACAAACACCAGGTCTTGGACAACGACGGTTTAGAGACTTCGCACATCTCCCCTGAAGCCAGAACTGTGGTGAAAGCATCAGCAGGCATATACCATGGTATGTCAAACTACTACCTGTATCTGTTGGGAGCCAGGGTTCTCTTAAGAATTTTACATTCATTTAGTATTTCACTCAATCATTACAAAAGCCCTGAGAGAAATGTATGACTATCCCTACTTTTACAAATGAGGAAACTGAGGCTCAGACTAGTTAGGCTACCAGTCCAAAGTCACCCATTGAGTAAATTGTGGGTCTTGAATCCGAGGCTGGGATTGGAACCCTGCACTCTTTCTACGATTGCACAGAGGACACTACTACACCATGTGGTTGCAGCTTCAGAAAACCTCAAGACCAGATGGAGCCTCTGAAGGATGTCCCTCCCATCTGGCACTTCAAAGCTGCTGCATGTAAAGGAACCTTGTTGTTCCTGGCTCCTGCTCCCCTCTTCTAGACCTACCCACCCTGCAGAAAGCAACTTCAGGCCCTGGCTGGTTGGCTCAGTGGCTAGAGCATCGGCCTAGCATATGGATGTCCCAGATTCAATTTCCAGTCAGGGCACACAAGAGAAGTGACCATCTGCTTCTCTCCCCCCCCTCCTTCTCTCTCCCTCTTCTTCTCCTGCAGCCAGAGCCTTGACTGGTTTGAGCATCAGCACAGGGCACTAAGGATAGCTCCACAGGTTTAAGCACGTCAGCGTCAGGTGCTAAAAACAGCTCAGTTGACTCAAGCATCAACCCCAGATGAGGGGTGCTGGGTGGATGTTGGCTGGGGCATATGCAGGAGTCGGCCTCACTAGCTCCCCTCCTCTCACTTAAAAAAAAGAAAAAGAAAAGAAGGAACTTCATAGACACCATTCTCTCTTGCTACCCCACCAGTTCATCTTTCACCAGATCTGTTTAACCATAGCTTCATCTTAAACCACTGATCCATCTAGAAAAACTATCTGTAGTCCCAGCCTAAGATAAACCAACATGACCCTCCAATTTCCAGCCTCCAAACCAGACAGGACAACTGTGGGAGCCTCAGGGAGAAAAGACTGGCACCGAAAGGGCCAGATCACAGTGTTCGCACATGCTTGCTCTGCCCAGGTGGCAGCGCAGGAACGTCTCCTGCTGAGTGCAGGACCTAGCACCGGGTGGCACTAAGGAACTGGTGATGTCCGGGCTCTGACGTGTCCTCCCAGCTCTTACACTGTCTTTTCATCTGAATCATCTGCTGCCCACATCCCAGCCTTGCCACATTCCAATCCCTCCTTCTCCTGCCGCAGAGCAGGCCCTGGGAACACAGACAGCGCTGTTCGCTGGGCTGGGGAAGGCCGGGCCTCGCTGCTCTCATGTGTGGCTGAAGCAGCAATTGACAGATGACACAGACGAGACGGCAGCCAAGCGCCAGCAACTGTTAATCAAGCCACGCCAGGTCCTCCATCATGTTCAGCCAGGCAGCCACATCCCCGGGGATGGCCTCAACTGGCCTTTGACAAGGGCGGCCGCAGTGAGACCCGGTCTGACCAGGGCTTCACAGAAGTGGGTTTGTGTGGCAGAGAACAGGTCTGCCACTGTCTGTCGCCTCCAGACACTGGGAACTTTGGAGACCTCGACAAAGCAGCCCAGAATGCCACCGTGCCCCAGCACAGGGCAACCCTGGCAGCTGCCCCGCTGGCCAGCATTAATTGAGCACCCAATGCATGCAGAGCGCTGAAAAGATGAAGTGAGAAGGGAAGGATGTTGGGCCTCTGTGTTTCCCGGAGTCTTTTCTCTGAGCCTCGCTACTGAATTGAGGCCGAGTGTGACAAATACCAATTGAGGCAAATGCGGATTCCCCTACTGAACTGGCCTCCAGGACGGTGGAGCCCAGGAGTCTGTACTTTTAATAAGCAACCTGGATTATTAGTCTGACATACACTAAAATCTTAGAAAAGCCACTCTGGGCTCACAGAAATGCACTGGGCATTCAGACCCAAAGCACATCACACTTACCAACAAGGCAGAAGCGACTGCAAGCAAAGTATAAGCTCAGAGCACCATGGCTAAGCCCACGGGGTCCGAGGAGCCATGAGAATGGGTCAGCAGAGTCTCTCCCTCCTCTCCACTCTCTGGGTTTTCCACAAACTTTCTAACTGCTGACGTTTTTCTGCAATCATTTCCATTTCTCCCCCATCTGCCCCTTCCGTAGCTACTTGGGGGGGGGGGGTCGAGGGTACTGTGGTAGGCCCCGGGTCCCTTAGCTTCAACCTCCCTAAGAGCCCTGATTTTATAAATCAAGAAACTGAGGCTTAGAGAAAATAAATTTGAACTGCCCACTTGACCACTCAGCTGCCACACCCAAACCTTTTGAGCTGTTCTAATTAATATGTCATTTCAAAAATGAGTACCCCTCCCCCCACAATTCTCAGTCCAAGAGGAAGAGTCACTTACTTGTAGGTTTTGGACCTATCCAACCAGATGCCTGAGATCATCGCCCCAACCATTCCTGCAATGACAATGGTCAGGCCTATTCTTCCAGCATTCACTTCTTCCCCCTGGGAAAGAAAACCACAGCCCCCAAAGATCAGCTGGAGACAGGACAAGACACCGACAGAGTACAGTCACCCTGAGGTGAGAGGGCAAAAGACAAGGAACTCGGGCACATTGTGGACAATTCCCAGAATGTTATTGGGGCACGACAGCCCATAAGAAGGTGCCAACAGGGAGATAATCCTAGAATAGTTGCTCACCCCAACATACTACAACCCTCGACGTGTTTCCATGATACTGGATGCTGGGTGAACCAAATTCTGTCCTTAAAACCACTTCTAGGTAAGATTTTTCTTAAACGTAATACTGATAGCAACTCTTTTGTCTTATTAATCATTATTCCCATTTCACAGATAGGGAAACTGAAATGTGGAGATTCAAATACCCCCTACTTAGGTTTTTGAGCTATCAGTGCCAAAAAAAATGGTAAAATAATAGTTATATATTTTTTGAGCCTTTCTTATTATGAGTTAGGCACCATGCCAAGGATTTTACATCATTATCTTACTTAACTCTCATAATTCCCCACCATAGGGTTAGCAATCAGTATTCCCCATGTTTCACAAGAAGAAACTGAGGCATGGTGAGATTGACTTATTAGTCCACCATTATGAGGCATTTCTTAAGTGCAGAGCGAGGATTTGAACTCCTACCTGCCAAACTCCAAAACTGGACCACCTCGCCACAGTGACTGCCTCTGGAACTGTGACTTTATAAGAAGGTTGGACCTGGGACTCCTGATTCCAGGACACTCTGTGTCCCGTTCCCAGTACCCAACCCTCACTGGGTCTTGAAACGTATAAAAGTACTTTCAGTTGAGTAACTGAGAGCGCAAAATTAAACATTATCCATATTTTACAAATCAAATATTTTAGATGTGACTCTACACAGATGCTTACCAACTGAGGTGCCAGGTCCCATGCTCTGTGCTTTATGTGTATACGATATACGAAAATACATATAGACACACACACTATTATTTACTTTCTAATCCTAAAAGTAAGTGATTATGCTTCTTTTGCAGAAAACAGAATGGAAGCTCAGAGGTACTAACTAGCTTGTCACACAGTTTAGTGCCACCAGACCTGGGGTTGCGACCCTCCAAATCCCATGAGCATAGCACCATACCACACTGCCTAGAAGCGGGGTAGGGTAGGGGGGGCCCACGAGTTAACTGCTACAGCAGCTCCTGCTGAGACAGACCCAGAAGCCTCAGTCTCTCCTGGCCCAGCATGCCTACCCAGGGGACTCCCTTACCGGATAGTGCATGATCACCATGCGATTCAGCAGAGTGGACAAGGCATAGAAAACCCCAGTATTCAGACCTAAGGAGGGAAAGAGAAACGCACAGCATTATTAGAGTGGGTCTTCTGCTGGGGCCACTGCTAACCTCCCTGCAGCGGTTCAGCAGGTCAAGTCCTCATCCTCATTGTCACTGTGAGTGGGGTCCTCAGAGAAGAAAAATCCAGGGGACATGACGCTACTCCGCAGTATTCCTCAAGGAAATACTCCAAAACAGCCAAAAGTAGCCGTTTCAACCTGTTCTTAGCCGCACATCAATGCCCTCTGACCCCTTTAACTCTGCCCTGGAAAAGCAGGCTTTGGAAAGTATTACTCCCAGGTCAGAACCACCAGCATTCCTTTCTTAAGCCTTGGCTAGTCCTATGAGCTACATGGAACTACTGGAAACCTTCCACCTCCTCCTGATGACCTATCCTCTCTCCAGAGAGCTCCAGACCTTTGACCTCTGACACCACTCCCTCTGTGGGTGGCTTCTCACCTCTTTCCCCATCCCTCCTTCAGCTTCCTCCTCAGTCAATGCCCTGCAGAATCACATACCTGAAACCAGAAAGGACTCCACAGGTTGCCTCTCCTAATTCATTGACTCATTCAACAAATAACTGAAAAGCCTAGAATACACTCTAAAAATCTGTGTCCTTAAAGAATGATATCATTTATCGAACTCCGTGCTGTGACTTAGTAACTAAGATGAGACTAGAACTGACCCGAAGGAGAAAGAGCCTCTTGCTCTCACTTCCTAACAACCATGACGACAATGACGATGATGATGACAGCAACAGGATATATTTAAGTACTAGACACTGTTCTAAGTGCCTTACAATCCTCCCAACAAGCCTAGGAAGCAGGTCATATTATCACCCCCATTTTATAGACGAGAAAAATGCACACAGAGCTTAAAAACAAATGCACCGGGAGACTTTTCAGGTTTAACTAAACATTGAGGCCCACGTGTCTACCGTGGGTGCGCCTGACATTATTAGATCCACTTAGAAAGGACACAGCTGAGGCAGGGCAGCCTTAGGAGTTCCTCTTCAGTGGGAGCAGTCCATAGTACCGCGTAGTCCGCTGAGCCATCCAGAAGCTATACTCTTTCGTCCCCAAGGGAATGGTTCATGTGTAGGGAAAGGTAGCTATGGCAACCGCCCTGGCTTAACACCTGACAGGAGCCACTATCACTTGAAAGAATTCAGGCATAGTTTCCAGGGTCCTCACAAAGGACAAGACAGTGAAAGAGTCACCACACTCAGCAAAGCACAAAGAATGGCTTCTTATCATATAGGAAAACGTCTCCCACTTCAGTTGCAGTCATCTTTATCATAAGCAATGTTGCATAAATGCAGCTGACTTACTCTCTTTATCAGCTTCCCAAAGGAAGGGCATACAAAGTGAAAGTGAAAGTTCACATGCACAATGCAAAAAGTTTTTCTTACCATTCCCGCAATCCCAGGGGTAGTAAGTGGGGGGCTGGATCTGAACCAGGCTATGTGGCTCTGAAGTCCTCGCTCTTAAAAACCACTCTATTACACCCTCTCCACAGCTCGTTGCTGAAGACTTCCTCAAATTCCTGCCTCTCCCAGCAAGTCACCTCCGGGATACAACAGCGGTGGGTTCAGTGCCCCCTGCTGAGGGGCACGTGGTCACACTGAGTTGGCATACCAAGGAGCATCACCAAACATCACTCCGACCGCCAGGCCAAGGTTATGAGACTGTGCCCACCTGCCTAACAACACCCAAACCTGTCGAGAATATTTATAAAACGTTCATTTGAGTCTAACAGAATATATCTGGAAGCAAAATTTCAACAGATTAACAAAGATGCCTCAGGCAACAACAATTTACAGTTCCTTTTATGCATTTGAGATAGGGGGGAGGACATAACATTGGAGGGGACATAACATTGCACAGTGCGGTGGGAGAAAGCAAGGCAGGGACTGGGCTGCAGGATGGTTAAGATTCAGTGCTGCCTTGAGGGTGGTCACACTTCAGAAGGAGGGTCTGAAGGGGG
The DNA here is from genome assembly GCA_037038555.1 of Rhynchonycteris naso. Classification (NCBI taxonomy): domain Eukaryota; kingdom Metazoa; phylum Chordata; class Mammalia; order Chiroptera; family Emballonuridae; genus Rhynchonycteris; species Rhynchonycteris naso. The sequence continues at coordinate 25,170,963 of CM072999.1, forward strand.
CATTGCAAAGATGTGTTCACCTAGAGGCACGGGAACATGGACAGGGCTTGCTTAATGTACAGATAAGCCTCTTACTAAAGAGGTTATATGCCTGGGGTGTGACTAGCCCGTCATGACCTACCCAGTTAGGAATTTATGACCAGATCACTCTGTGAGATCACTCTCCATACCACCCCTTTACTGTCCATAACTTCGAGGCCCTCAGCAACCTCTCATGCAATAAGCGTGCTTACCTAACCTTTGTACCACACGCCCAACCACTTGGGAATTCCACTCCCGAGTCCAGAGACACATTCCTGAAAAGGGTGGTGGGGCAGCCCGCGGGCTGGAAGGACAAGGAGAGCAGCCCCTCGTCCTGCTCCTCACACCTGTCAGCCCCTCTCAGCCTCTGGTCCGAGCCTCACACTGCAGGGGACAAGAAATCCCTCCAAGTCACGCTCAGCTTCAGGCCTGACTGCTACTCTCAGCTTGGGCCCAACTCAGTGAAGAAGGGGGGCAAATCCACAGGAAACACAGGGGAATTATCCAGCAGTGAGGCGGGAGAGAAAGAAGTTAGGGTCAAGTCCCGACAGGGGAAAGGAGGAAGTAGGGGAGGGCCTCAATAGGCCACTAGGTCCTCTCCTCAGAGGCCCCACCTCCTCTCCTGATCAAAGGGAAACAGTTTATGGCAAGAAACTCCTGCAGTGGTCTAGAAATCAACAACAACATGAACTGGCTAAAACCAGATCAACCCAAGATGAAGGAGAAATTGACCAAAGAACACCTCCAAAGCTCATTATACCATCATTATAATGAAAACTGACACCACAAGAAGAATGAGTTCAAGGGGTGTGAACATCATGACACTTCCTGAACAGACCTATTAGGAACCAGACGCCCTTCCAACCAGAAAATGGAGACAGAATTTGGTGCCAAAAACGCCATGACACTTCAGAATGGCCCCTATTAGCAACAAGACCCCCCCCCAACCCCAACCAAAAGGCAGTCTGAATTTGGTGCCTCAAAGTTCAGAAACAACCCACCCTTGGAAACATAAAATGCCAAGAACCGATGGACCCAGAGAGCAACTCACTCACTAGTTTGCCCACGTCCACTCAGACATGTACTTTCACAGTGGACGGCAGCAGCTCGTCCTGGGTTCACCCCTAGGTCCCGTGTCCAGGAACCCGCATCCTAGCCCGTTTCCCTCTACCTAAGTAAAATTTGCTTTTGCTTTCGCTTGGACGAGTTCTTGGATTCTTTCTAGCCTGAGTCAAGACCCTGGAGGTCCTAGACTGTGCTGGGGCAAAGTTGGCCCGGCTTGGAACTGGGCGGGTGACAGGACAGGGAGCAAAATAACCCATCTGAAACACCAGCACTTCTGTGACCCTGGAAAAGGCAGAGGGAAGCAGAGTCCTGAGCAGGCTGACCAGCACTGTTGAAGCTGAGCACTTCCATGGGGACTCAGTGGTCTAGGGAAGTCAGCTCCACATCAGCACCACCTGAGAGCTTGCTAGAGATGCAAATTCCTGAATCCTCCCCAGATGAACTGCAGCAAAAACTCTGTAGTTCTGTAATCTGTGGGAACAAGCCCTCCGTGTACTTCTGATAGTGCTCAATTTTGAGACCCACTGGCTCAGCTAGACTGGCCTGGTTATCAAGAGCCACCCACTACTAGGCAGCAGGAGGCCTTACTACCTGCTGTCAACCAGAATTGCCTTGAATGCCTGTTTGTTAAAAGCAGATTTCCAAGGGTTGACTGAGACCTTTTGATTTTCAATTTCCAAAGGAGAGCTATGGAAATCTGTGCACACATTCAACCCAAGCACCCCAGGGAGTTCTACCATCAGGCAAGCCTGGGAAACACGCATCCCAGATCCTATCTCTGGGTTCTGGTTACACTGTGTTCATTTCCCTTTTGTCCTTCCGGAACTTGTGGCAAGCCCTGGTTTTACAGGGACAGCCTGACCTCAGCAAACTCCAGGGAATCAGGAGGATTTCACACCCACTTGTAAGCCAGGACCTGAAAGGAGGCACCTTCCTAGGGCCCATGGAGTTAAGTAGGACCGTGGTGAAGCCCTGATAGCGCCCAGGAAAGGATCTTCAGGACACATGCTGAGGCGCCAAGTTCAGATGCTCAACACTGGAAAATACTCAAAGTACAGGAGGCAAGGCTAGGGAAATAACCTGGAAAAGTGTTCCCTTTGAGGACATTCTTCACAAGAGGAAAACTGTCAACAATCTTGGTTAACAGGGCAATTATTATGCCCTGTTATCCATCACCATTGATGAAAAGCCATCACATCGATGAAATGCCATCACCATTAATGAAAAGAGATTAGAGGAGGAGGTGTGGAAGCAAGATCTGGAGACACAAAGAGAAGGTGGCCAGAGCAGGGTTCTTTACTTCCTCCCAACCCCCACTGCTGAGACACATCACAAGACAGGTCCTGCCCCAGACTCTGCTAGACCCTCCGAGGGTCTGGTTCTGGCCCCAGGTTCCCGCTTGACCAAGCCTGGAGGAGGGAGGGCATTTTCCTAGAGGAGGAGGAGGCAGTTTCTTCTTGCTGTGGCAGTTCAGCACCATCCAGCACAAACCCACTTCTGCACCTCCTCCCCTCGAAGCTGGGCTGCCAGAGTTGAGAAAAAAACAAAAACAAATAGCACACCTGGTTACATTTTAATTTCAGATAAGTGAATAATTTTAGCATAAATATATCTCAAATATTTCACAGAACACAGTTTCTTTGTACTTAAAAAAAAAAAGAACTGTGGATTATCTGAAATTTAAATGAATTTGATGGCCCTTATTTTATCTCAAAATCTACCTCTAGGGTGTGGCCAGAGCCTATAGGGAAAATGTCTCTGAAGCCTTCACTGTTATCAGTCAGTGCACCCAGCTCTGGTCAGCTGACTCAGCAGCTTGGAAAGTGCTGGAAAAGCAGGACAGATATAATACAGGACATCCTACCAGCTGCATGAGTGCTACTCCCTACTTGGGGAAATCTAGTTCAGACCAGCGAAAGAACATAGGAAATCAGCACATTTATCAATGCAAGAACAGTGTTGTTGTTTTTTAATAATTGGTACTTTATTTTATTGATTGATTGATTTGAGAGAGAGAGAGAGAGAGAGAAACATGGATTTGATTCTTTTTTTTTTAATTTTATTCATTTTAGAGAGGAGACACAGAGAGAGGGGGGGGAGGAGGAGCTGGAAGCATCAACTCCCATATGTGCCTTGACCAGACCAGTGCAGGGTTTTGAACTGGCGACCTCAGTGTTCCCAGGTCGACGCTTTATCCGTTGCGCCACCACAGCTCAGGCTGGATTTGATTCTTGTATGTGCCTTGATCAGGGATCAAACCCACAACCCTGGTATAGTGGGACAAGGCGCTAACCAACTGAGCTACGGAGCAGGGCCAAGCAATGTGGATGTTTTTACACTGCTCACAAAAGTTAGGGGATATTTTATAGCTTCATATTTATTTTGAAATAGCCCCTAATTTTTGTGAGCAGTATATTTGCAATTACTTGAAAAGCCTTCATTTTCATGCAGAGGACTCCAATGGGAAGCAAATGCTGTTATTATTTTGTGTGGAGAGGAGGGTGGATGAGTAGAGAGACAGGGTAGAGGAAGGTGTACACTCTCAGGAACTCGCAGAGCTGCCACCTGAACTAAGACCTCCCACTCCTCTGTGCAGATCTCAACTGACGAGTCCGGCATTCAAGGCTCTTTCTCCAAGTCACATCCACCATGTCCTACAAATGTGTTTGCAAAATGCTATGATTTACTAGGTTCCCAGCCATGTGCTCTTAAGTGCATATAATTCAGAGGAAAATATGAATAGCACATGTACAATATAGAAAGTACGGACCATTTTCCTCTTCAGCATCTATTGAATTTATAGATTTTTTTTAAAAAAAATGTGGACCAGCCTGATCTGTGGTGGCACAGTGGATAAAATGTCAACCTGGAATGCTGAGGTCACCAGTTTGAAATGCTGGGCTTGCCTGGTCAAGGCACATATGGAAGTTGATGCTTCCTGCTCCTCCCTCCCGACTTTTTCTCTCTCTCCTCTCTCTAAAATCAATAAATAAAATATGTGTGTGTGTGTGTGTGTGTGTGTGTGTGTGTGTGTGTGTATTTTTGAACAAAGATAGAAGAAGGAAGCAGAGATTTTCAAGTGGACTACCTTTACATGACCTATAAACCTTAAAGAGACACAGGAAGGCTGAGACCCCATCCCCAAACCCCAAGATGGCTGGTCAATAGGTTGGTCCTGCTTCTAAAACCTTAGATTTCTAGATCCACACCCTAGAAGAAAGCAACCCCCAGTTAATTGGTCTGTAGAATTAAATCTGAGGATGAACATACTCCCCTAGGTAGACACAAAGACCATTCAAACCAGTGGGCTAAGGGAAGAGCCCCAGCTGTCTCCAAGAGGCTGCGTTCTGCATGGGGAGGCAAAATGGCACAGTAATCAGAAAGGTGGGCTCTGGCATCAAACAGACAAACGTGTACATCTAAACTCTATTGTTTGCTAGCTGTTCAATTGTGGGCAAGGAACTAAACCAGAGCCTCAGTTTGCCCAGCTATAAAATGGAAAAGAGTTGCCCTGTCCTGGTAGCTCAGCTGGTTGAAGCATGAACCCAATACACCAAGGTTGTAGGTTTGATTCCCGGTCAGTGCACATTCAAGAAACAACCAAAGAATGCATAAAGAAGTGGAACAACAAGTCAGTGTTTCTCTCCTTCCCTCACTCTCTAAAATCAATAAATAAATTTTAAATTTTTTAAATAAAATAGAGTGAAGGACCCATGTCATGGGTTAGTTTTAAAGATTAAAAGAGACAATGCATATAAAGTCCTTAACAAGGTTCCTAACACACAGTAACAGCTAAATTAAATCTGAGATTTTTCAAATCTGAGATTACGCCTTCAGAATAATTTCCTTGTTGGCCAAGGTCCTTGTCTCCAAGTCCTATTCTCTACCATGAGAATTGGCCTTGTGGTTCTCTGAAATGAGGACGAACATCTAGACTAGTTTAACTCCCTCTCACCAAGATAAACCCAGGCCTTTGGGAAACATGTTAATAAATTCTATCTACATACAACAGAGTCCAATGCTTCCAGAGACTCAGGAGTGAACTGCTTTGCCCATCAACCCATATGAGCCAGTTCGTTATTGTAGATGAATGCAGAGGTATACTAAGAACTGAGAAGCCGGAGACAATGAGGAATGGAGACCTGAGACCTTGAAAACTAATCTAGTTATCTAAGGCTATTCTAGATGACAGGTCACCCAATATTGTGTATGCTTGGAAAACTTAGGCATGCCTCTCTACCCATGGATAATACCACCTCTTATCAAGGTCTCAGTAGATAAACACTTTAAGATAAAGGACCCTGATTAACCTAAAATGAAACTATGGCACAATTTGAGGAAGGACTATAGGCAATTATGTAACAGGCATCAAGAATGCAGGTGTTGGAGTTAGACAAACCTGTATTTGAATCCTGGCTGTGCTGCTTAAAAGCTGTGTGAGCTTGAGCTAGTTACCTAATCTCTCTGAGTTTGTTTCCTCATACGTTAAATGGGGATAGTTACAATACCCACCTAATACGGGTGTGATGGAAGTTCAATAAAAACATGTGAAAAGTCTTGCCCAGCTTGTGCTGGCATAATGGATGGAGCGTCGACCTGGAATGCTGAGGTCGCTGGTTCAAGACCCTGGGCTTGCCTGGTTAAGGCACATACAACAAGCAACCAATGAACAGCTAGAGTGGAGCAACTAAGAGTTGGTGCTTCTCACCCCTCCGCCATCTCCTCTCTCTTTAAAATCAATGGATAAAATCTTTAAAAGGGGGGGATGGAGTCTTGGCACATACTAAATACTACCATGTGTTACAAAACACATGGTTTGTGAACTTAGAGAGAACATAAGATTATAGTCAACTGAGGTTTCACCAAAAATAAGTCATGTCAAGCCAATCTCATTTTTCAAACATAATTACTGAGTATTTTACATACTTATTGACTTGATTTTAAACCAGTTGGTGAATTAAATGGTCAAATGTAGGATGGATAGCAGTACAGTTGGGTGGATCTCTTTGTTAGAATGTCATGAGGTTCTGACCTTATGCTTGTCTGGTCTTAAGTTCTTATTAAAGGTTGGGAAGAACATACAAAAACACCATGCTGAAAAAGTAAGCGTAAAAATTAAAATTTAAAAATGGATGTACCTTGATAACATTATACGGAGTGAAATAAGTAAATCAGAAAAAAAGAAAAACTGAGAACAGCATGATTTCATACATAGGTGGGACATAAAAGTGAGAATATGAGACATGGACAAGAGTGTGGTGGTTACGGGGTGGGGGGAGGGAGGAGAGGGTGGGATAGGGAGGAGGGGAGGGACACAGGGTAAACCAGAGGGAAGGTGACAGAGGACAATTTGACTTTTGGTGACGGGTATGCAACACGGTTGAATGATAAGATAACCTGGAGATGTTTTCATTGTACATATGTACCCTGATTTATTGGTGTCACCCCATTAGAATTAATAAAAAAAATATATATATATATAAAAAAGAAAAAAAATTAAAATTTATCTTACCAAAAGCCTAGAAAATGAAACGCAAGAGAAAAAATGAAAGAGGAATATTGTCTTGCATTCAGATAAAAAAAGGAGGAGTCACTGTTACAAAATGAAGAAAGATTGAGAAATGATTCATATGGCAAGACTCATTTATACATGCAAGCATTATTGATTGATTCATTCACTCAATACTATAGGAGCACCCACTGCTGCTGATGAAAAGACATAAATCCCTGCTTTCAGGGAGGTCACAGCCTAGTGAGAAGGAGGACCTGGAACTGGAACAACACAAAAGAAAGGAAAGATCACCTAATACTGCTTTTTAGTGATGATACTAAGATGAGACTTGGAAGATCAGCAGACATTTGTCAGATAACCTGATTTGGGAAGGAATGGTTTTCTAGGTGGACTTTACAGAACGTGCAAAGGTCCTGAGACAGAGCTAACTGTTTGGGTTGACCCTAAACAATTACTTTACGTGCACATCTGGGATTTGAAAAGAGCAAGATGCAAAGACACATCAGGCCTCTTGTTTCACATTCTCAGTTCAAATATACTCCCAGACACATCTGCATCTTACCATAGGTGATGACAAGCAGCACGAAGTTGAGGTTTTTGAAAATCCGGACGATAGAATTCAAGTACAAAGTATCAGGTGGTGCCAAGGAATAGATCAGGGATTGGGCCCTGCTGGGGGGATGTTTAGGCTTCTCTTTGAATACTGAAAGGAAAGAAACAGAGAGATCACTGAACATCCCTGTGGTTCTAGCCCAGCACAGATACACATGGACAAGAGCTGGCTTCATCCATTGAGAAAAAGCTAAGACCCCAAAGGAAATATTAATTCTTCAGTTAAACCCTTTACAGCTTCCTCTCTTGAAGCTGCTTTTCACTATCTACGGCTGAGTGAGTGGTCTACTGATTACTTTTTCTTAATGGCCTCTGGACAGCTGCCATCATGTGGCCTCCCAGGCAGTGTTCAAGGATCACGGAGTCCCATAATAACTAGTAAAAAGCACACTGCAGAGCACCGGGAAAAAAACCCCACAATAGTAACACATGGATAGAAAGGAAGTGAGTGAGTGGTGAGGCTTCAGGATTAGTGAGCCCGGATAATGGCTTAGCACAAGAGCTCCTCCATAGAGGGAAGGGACTGGGTTGCCCATGCTTAGCACAGAGCCTGGCACATGGCAATCGATAAATATTCCTGAATAGGGGAAAGGATCTTTAACTAGAAAAATCTCGAATCCCTTCCTAGTTTCTCAAAGTCGAAATCAGACATCTGAGAGGATTAGCACAGGCCCCTGTGGAAATGGCTACTCTGATATAAGGACTGGGGAGGGCCAATGGGTAAACCATTCCTCTTATCTTCCATTTTCAGTACAACTGGTATGATTTAACTGCTCTGACTGCTATTCAGTTCTTGTGGAGGGCAGATCAGCTTGACCAGTTTTTTTGCTATTCAGTTCTGTGGAGTGCAGATCAGCTTGACTGCTAACCTGGTTCCCCAACTGAGTCCAAGCAAGAAGCATGCGGCCTCACCCTCACCCCGGGAGAACATTCCTTCTCCAGTTAAAGGAAGCTCTGGAAATGAGATTTCATTCCTTGAAGGTCAAAGTCTCTCCTTCCCACTACCCTGTCCCTTCTTGGGAAAACCCTCCAGCGCTGAGTTCAGAGCCCTGCTTCTTCCTTCTCATAAAGTAGTCCAGGGTAATTTCCTCCGGGGTAACTTCCTGCTGTTAAGAACCTCTCATCCATTGTCCTGCCTGTTTGCCTCCCCTTCCACTGGGGAAAAGGAAGCAAGGCAAGAGGGTACTGATCTCTGCAACAGCAGGGATTAATTACTCAAGGACTTGGCAACAACAAACCAGAATTCAGATCAGATCCATCAGTTCTTTATTCAACAGTTACTGTCGGTGCTTGACAATAAAGTGCCAAAATGTAGCAATGTGCTACCTCCAGGATATCAACTATAAACAACCAGGCCCTCATCTGCCACAAACACAGGCATTTGGAGCTGGGCATAGTTCAATCTGAACCTTAAAAGTCTGGCTGAGGACGAGGACTCCCTGGCTGAACTGTTCTTTCCTGCTCTCATCCGAGCTCTGCAGCTTCTCACCTTTCCAGCAACACCAAGTCCTCTGTCCAAGACACCCTGCCGGCCTTTAGAAGCCGCCCGGCAGCCCTTTCTCAGCTTGGACCCAGGGGAGAGGATGCTACGGTGAGAACAGCTAAATGAGGTGAACAATGATAAAAATGTTTGACTCTGGAGGTGAGGCCGGAACGAATGAAACCTTAACAAGAGTGAGTGAAACTTTTGGATATTAGGAAGAAAACTGGTTAACCTTTAGACGGGTTACTAACTGAAAAGGAAACCTCTACTTGCTGTCTCTGAATTTATCACAGGCCTATGTAATACCACTCAGGTTATAAAAGAGTATATAAAATTATATTATCCACCAATTGTATGGTGACAAATGGTATCTAGACTTGTGGTAATGATCACTTTAAAGTGTATACAGATGTCAAATTAGAACACTGCATACCTGAAACATATATAGAATTTTTAAAAGTTATATTAACCAAATATCTCAGTGATTAAATATATATGCATATAAAATTAATAGTAATTATCTGAGGTTGGGAATAACTTGTACAAGGCTAAATTAATGGTCATTACTCTTATGTTTTCTTTGTATTTCCTAGATTTTTCCATAATGAGCATATAGTACTCTTATAATTTTTTTAAAAAGGCATTAGATATGTGGTACCCAGGTATTCTTGGGTGAGTCTATGGGATTATCAATGTTTGTAGGTTAATTCTGTTTCGTTTTGCTCTGTTCCAGAAAATTACAGTATGACATTAAATAGGCTTAAATCCAATCTCTGTCACTTCCCAGCTATCTAATCTTGAATAATTTATTTCACTCCCCTAAATTCTCCTCTTTGTTAAATGGGACTGATAATGGCACCTTCAAACACAGGGTTGTTGAAGATTACATGAGATCAGGCATGAAAAGCACAATGCCTGTGATGTCATAAGTGCTAACGGGTTCCACAAAGGGAATCAGCAGCCTGACCATGGATTCTGGTGAGGCCCACTGGAGAACAGTTTAATTACAATTACACCTTGACCGGACCACTAACAAAGTGCACAAGACCAGCTAGTCCTGCACGGGAGGCAACTGCTCAGGCTAAAGCATTTGTAAACCATCAGAGGCCTGGCCTTTGGATTCTGTAAATGTCCACCATATTCTATGGCCATGTTCACAAAAGCCCCACCAAAGCCAGTAGCACCTCCCTGCCCCGCAGTCTACTAATGAACTTACCGATGATGACAAGGATGAAGAGCAGAGTGGCCACACCTGCTATCATGTAGAACATGATGCTGATGCGGTAGGTAAGAAAGTCCCGGTCTTTGCTATTAGGTACCAAAACAGGAGGGACCAAGAACCCAATCGCAATTCCAAGCTATAGAAAACAGAGACAGTCAATCAGAGTTACCCATGGCCAAGAGGCGATGGCACAAATTTAAAGATACTTCTAATAAGAAATACAACCTCAGGTTTTCTTACAACCTAACCAGGGACTGTTTCCTCCTCAAGACACTAAAGAGAGCTTCCTTTTAAACTTTATTTTATTTTTTTCCAAGGACAGAGAGAGAGTCAGAGAGAGGGATAGACAGGGACAGACAGACAGGAACGGAGAGAGGTGAGAAGCATCAATCATTAGTTTCTTGTTGCCCTTGCGACACCTTAGTTGTTCATTGATTGCTTTCTCACATGTGCCTTGACCGCGGGCCTTCAGCAGACCAAGCAACCCCTTGCTGGAGCCAGCGACCTTGGGTCCAAGCTGGCGAGCCTTTTGCTCAAGCCAAAGGGGCCCTCGCTCAAGCTGGTGACCTTGGGATCTCGAACCCAGGTCTTCCGCATCCCAGCCCGACCCTCTATGCACTGCGCTACCGCCAGGTCAGGCAAGAGAGCTTCCTTTTGATTGACACCTCAGTTCACACACACCCCTGACCACCCTCACCATCAAGACCTATTGAAAAAAATGATGGGTAGGGTTCTCAGTGCAAGCTGGCTTTTCTCTTCTCTAGCTACACACTAAGAATGATGGATCCTATTATCTCATCTCTATGTACAGTAAAAGGATGCTGAATTTTTCTTGTAACACTTAAATTTTCTTTCTTTTTCAATTTATTGACTTTTGAGGAAAAGAGAGAAACATTGATTTGTTTTTCCACATAGTCATGCATTCATTGGTTGATTCTTGTATGTGCCTTGACCAGGGATCAAACCCGCAACCTTGACGTATTGGAACAATCCCCTAACCAACTGAGCTAACCAACCAGGGTCTTAAATTCTTGATTTCACTGAGTCTGTTAACCAGGAGGAACTCAGAGACCAGCTGGAGGAAAAGTTGAAAACTTCTATATCTTAAAACCCCAAGAACTTGTATTCAGTAAGACTCTGAAGCCTAAAGTTATTACAATTTATAAACATAAAAGCTTAAGTTCATTGTGTAAATAACTTAGCAATTGATAAGGCATCTGTAATACAAAGTCATATGCAATTGCATGCATTTATACACACAGGACATGGACACATGCAAACTGGCTACACACACACACACATACACACACACCCCAACAAGTTAAAAACATACCTGCCTGTCAAGTTCAAACTCAAGTAACCTGACAGATAATGTGACTTGGGTGTTTCTGAGGTCTGAAACGCCTTGATTCAAGAATGATTAGCCTGACCAGGCAGTGGCGCAGTGGATAGAGCATCAGACTGGGATGCGGAAGGTCCCAGGTTTGAGACCCCGAGGTCGCCAGCTTGAGCACGGGCTCATCTGGTTTGAGCTAAAGCTTACCAGCTTGGACCCAAGGTCGCTGCCTCGAGCAAAGGGTTATTCGGTCTGCTGAAGGCCCACGGTCAAGGCACATGTGAGAAAGCAATCAATGAACAACTAAGGTGTCAAAACGAAAAATTGATGATTGATGCTTCTCATTTCTCTCCATTCCTGTCTGTCTGTCCCTATCTATCCCTCTCTCTGACTCTCTCTATGTCTCTGTAAAAAAAAAAGAATAATTAGCTGTCACACAATTCCCAAAGCCCTTCCACCACATGTAATAATACCAAAGCAGAAATTGAAAAGCTGCCTGAGAATTCCTGAAAGCGTCAAGTTCCCAGAGTGGAAAAAGGAAGGTAAGTGAGTCCATTATCTTAAGGTCCCACTTTTCCTTTATCATACTTGAAAGAAACTATAGGTAGAGAAGCAATTTGTTTTCATTCCACACTATGACACCATTCATCAGTGGCAAATCTGCTGACCATCTTTGATTGGTTTTCCAGCCTGTCAATTAAAGCCATTCAAGATGGTCATTAGTGCTTCTCAGCTCAGGAATATTCACAAAAGTCATCATCTATAGGCCCAGTGTAGGGTTCTTCCAATGTATACCAATCTATAATCAATAAATCAAACATATCTTTAAAGCATCTACTATGCAAAAAGCATTCTGCTAGATAATTTGGGAGGTACCAAGATGTACACGGCAGACCTCCTGCCTTTGAGGAGCCTTATAATCTAGTGGGGCAGCAGGTATTTAAAACAGAGATTAAAAGATAACTCAAATGGTGACACTTGGGTGTTGAAATTATAGAATGCTATAGTTTGGAAGTTCCTCTGTCATCTTCTATTACAACCTAATTATTAGAGGGCCAAATGGAGGCTAAGTGAGGTTAAACTCTAGAGGTAAGTGACTTACTTATACAGGGTCACATAGAGTTGTGATGAGAAAGCAGATGTCTTGGCTTGTCAGGCCAGCATCTCCCCCACAGAGCCTGGCAGTGCCCTCCTGAGCTAAGAACCCTGAGAAAGGCCCACGTGATTAGGCTTCTCCAGGAGAGAAGATATTCCATGTCCTTGGAGCTTTATCTAATCTTCGGTCCCACTGATTTGTCAGAATCTAGTCTGGCTTCTTGACTGTTGATCTGGAAGACTTTGAGAGTAAAAACCAGCCTAGACAGAAGGGCAAATGCAACCATCATAGCTGGGAACCTGGGCCCACTGCAGGTCGTATCTGGCTATCCTCCTCCGACCTTTGCAGGTGGAGAGCTACAAGGTAAATAGGATCCTGGAGGGCCCCTTTTGCAAGAATGAGGGAAGTTATAGGACATCGTCCACAGCTCTGTGGTTCTCTCATTCCCAAAAGAACCCTGAGATAGGATAACCCAACCCCTAGTAATCTTCTACCATAAGAAATAAAAATGTCCATACAGATGGCCAATAGGCATATGAAAAAATGCTCAACATCACTAATCATTAGAGAAATGCAAATTAAAACCACAATGAGATATCACCTCACACCAGTCAGAATGGCACTCATCAGCAAAACAACACAGAATAAGTGCTGGCGAGGATGTGGAGAAAAGGGAACCCTTCTGCATTGCTGGTGGGAATGCAGACTGGTGCAGCCACTGTGGAAAACAGTTTGGAGATTCCTCAGAAAATTAAAAATCGAACTGCCTTTTGACCCAGCTATCCCACTTTTAGGAATATACCCTAAGAACACCATAGCACTGTTCGAAAAGAAGAAATGTGCCCCCATGTTCGTGGCAGCATTGTTCACAATAGCGAAGATCTGGAACCAGCCCAAGTGTCCGTCAGAAGACGAGTGGATTAAAAAGCTATGGTACATATATACTATGGAATACTACTCAGCCATAAGAAACGATGACATCGGATCATTTATAACAAAATGGATGTACCTTGATAACATTATACGGAGTGAAATAAGTAAATCAGAAAAAAAGAAAAACTGAGAACAGCATGATTTCATACATAGGTGGGACATAAAAGTGAGAATATGAGACATGGACAAGAGAGTGGTGGTTATGGGATGGGGGGAGGGAGGGAAGAGTGGGATAGGGAGGAGGGGAAGGACATAGGGAATACCAGATCGAAGGTGACAGAGGACAATTTGACTTTTGGTGATGGGTATGCAACACAATTGAATGATAAGATAACCTGGAGATGTTTTCATTGTACATATGTACCCTGATTTATTGGAATTAATTATAATAAAATTATAATAATTAGAATTAATAATAATAAAATACATATATATATAAAAAAAAAGAAATAAAAATGTCCTTTCTGCAGTGATCTAAACAATGTTACAGTATCAGTGGTCACAAGCACTTGCAGAGCAAATGTCACAATTAAAAACACATCTGTCCAGCCCAAGGGCTTTGGGTGACAGGAAGAAGCTATACTTTGTGTGATGCATCACTTGTCTTTCTGGCTCATGCATTTGGCAGAGCAAAAATAACCCCAGAAAATGACTGGGCTGCATCTGCGGTGTGAGTCCCACACTTTACCCACTAAACACAACACGTTCTAAGAGCCCTAGAACCTCTCCCCATCACCATCCACAGTGGGGCACTCTGAGAAGCCTGACACAAAGCGGTCCTCCCAAGTGCTGCCTGGTCATGAATATTCCCTGACCATCAAGGGAAGACCGTGGGGCTTCCACAAAAAGCAGGGAACTAACTCTATGTCAACAGCATGGTGAGGGCTTCGGTCCTAATGGAACAGGGACAGAAGAGAGCCCTCTGCTAGGACCCCAGGCACCTCATCCCCCCTGACCCAGGCCTTCTGCACATTGGACACTGCTCTTCTCAGCAAGAGGCAACCATCTCAGCAAACAGGTTCTCCTTCACCTAACCTCATTCCTCCTGTGCCCATCCCCCTCTTCCCAACCTGCTATTCAGAGAAAAGGGAGCCCACCCTCAGCCCCAGGGTGGAGCCCTTATTGCCTCATTCCTTTTCCTGAGACACAGTCACCAGGTCAGAGCTGGGATGTCCTCTCAGATTTCAGGGCTTCCAGGAGCTGGCTCACTGTCACTGAGGGTCAAAAACGCTCCTTCATTGGGTTAGCAACTTTCCCTGCAGCAGGGACCTCCAGCTTGAAGGCTTACTTCAAACTTGATCTCCCTAGGATCTACTCTGGGACTCATTCCATGTCTTTCATTTTAAAATGAACCCCTCACCTTTTTTCCTTTCCACCCCAACATTCCTGGGAGACATCTCACTCTAACACAGTGGTTAAGGGTCAGGCCTAGGGTCAGAATACTCTCAGTTCATATCCCAGATCTACCAGTTACTAGATGTCTGACCTTGGCAAAGTTCATCCACCTCTCTGTGCCTGTATCCTAATCTACAAGAGGAAGCTAACACTATCTACTTATACCATCCAGCTCACTGGGTCTTCCTGGGCACTAAATGAGCTCATTTGAACGGTCTATTCAGCAGAATGCTTTATACCAGACAAGGTAATCGCTCCCCATCTGCAAGTTTGGCTCTTCCACCCACACACGTAAAGAGTCACAGGATCAGGCGGGACACAGAGAGCCACCAGGACTCATAAGACATGCTTGATTTGTTCACGGCAATCACAAACCGGCCTCCCCTCGTTCTCTTCCTCTTCCCAGCCCGGCTCCTTCACTCTGCTCTTTCTCTGTTCTCCCGGTCACCCTGATCGCCCTCTCCCCTCCACTCTGTCCCACATGTCCCAAGCCTTCCTCGGAAGCCAACTTTAACTCAGTCCTCTCCCCAGGATCTCTCCTGCACCCTGAACAGTATGTTCAGATGCACAGTTCCCAGCACTCTGCTGACCACAAGGGCCTGCTCTAGGACCTTCAGGGAGCCAGCCCTCTCAGAGGGGACACGGAAGTCCAAACCCCTCAGCCTGCTGTTCTTGCCTCTCTCACTTAGTTTCAAGTTACCTTTCCACTCCCATGTCCGCCTACTTCCTCTATGTCCCCAGGACTTCAGCCAGACAGGATGATTCACAATTCCAATCTTTTCATCATCTAGTCCAGGGGTAGTCATCCTTTTTATACCTACTGCCCACTTTTGTATCTCTGTTAGTAGTAAAATTTTCTAACCTCCCACCGGTTCCACAGTAATGGTGATTTATAAAGTAGGGAAGTAACTTTATAAAATTTATAAAGCAGAGTTACAGCAAGTTAAAGCATATAATAATAATTACTTACCAAGTACTTTATGTCGGATTTTCACTAAGTTTGGCAGAATAAATCTTTATAAAACAACCTACTATAGATAAATCTATCTTTTTATTTATACTTTGGTTGCTCCGCTACCGCCCACCATGAAAGCTGGAACCATGGGCGGTAGGGACCAGGTTGACTACCACTGAAGTCCCTACTTTTCTCTAAGCAGTTCCCTCACTGGGAAAGGTCTCCCTCCCTTAACCATTCAGAGCCCACCTCAAGGTCAGTTTTTCTTGACTATCCTAGCTAAGCACAATCTCCTTGCCCTAAACTCCTCTAATCCTTTGGTTTCAGCTATTTTTCTGACATAATCTGGTGCCTGGTAAACAAAACTGGGGCTTACTCTATACATGGGTGTTGCCCTGGTCAGGTAGCTTAGTTGGCTGGGGTGTTGTCCTGGTACACGAAAGTTGTGGGTTCAATCCGGTCAGGGCACATATAAGAATCAATCAATGAATGAATGGGTGGAACAGCAAATCAATGTTTCCCCTCTCTCTCTTCCCGTTCCTCTCTCTCTAAAATCAATAAAAAGAATTAAATACATAGATCTGAATGAAGGGGTTGGAGTTAACTAGCAGGTCAGAAAAACATTACTTCCCTTCAGATAAGTGTGAGTCCAGACCTACAGGAAGATGTAGTTGAAAATTTTAATCTAGACAAGGCTTTCAGAAAATGTTTGCTATTTAAAAAAAAAATCACGGTTGAGGGTCCTTTTAAAATCAGAGCTACTGTGGTGGTGAAGTGGATGGAACGTTGAACTGAAACAATGAGGGCGCTGGTACAAAACCCTGGGTTTGCCCGGTCAGGGCACATACAACAAGCAAGCAATGAATGGCTAACGTGGAGCAATTATGAGTTAACACTTCTTGCTCTGCACCTCCTCCCCAGAAAATTAATAAATAAAATCTTTTAAAAAATCAGAGCCACATGAAATGTAAGTTGGGAGCCAATATAGATTTCCACACACTTAAAGCCCATCAGCCTACATGAGTCAGCTTAAAGCACACAGCATGATGCCACCCTCACCAAGGATTTATACGAGTGACTAGGTACACCCGTGTGTATCCACGCATCTCTGTGGACACTAGCGATGGTCTTACAAAAGATTCATCTGAAGCTAAGGTTCACAGAGTACCACAGTTGAGGAAAACTTAAGCTACATAGACAAATGTAAGAAAATGTTACCATATAAAGGATCATTTTAAGTCCATACAGAATTTATGGGCATTAAAATGTACTAAAATTGCATTATGCCTAATTTCCATTCCATTAAAAAAATAATACCCACATACCCCTGGGACTGTGTGGCTTGACACTGATGTGGACAGCACAGCCTCCAGGAGCAAGGAGGCCATGGCTGAAGCTTTTTCTCCCAGGACCACACCCACGTGGGGGGTCATGTGCAACAATGGGAAGTGACTTCAGTTCTCACTGTCCTGGTGTGGGCATTTAAACGCCCCAAAGATGGTACCACGGAGGCACACAGACATTCTCATCCTATAAATAACTGTCTGTCTCTTTCTCTCTCTCTGGTGTCACTTAGACATTTGCTTATACTTCCAGTGAGTAACTAATCTGGGCAAAATGACACATAAACAGGGCCTGCAGGGTCCTAGATGTAAGGGACTAGGTTAGAGTGAAGGCGCTCTGCAGGAAAGCCACCTTTGCACCTGGGGAGGAGGCTCAGAGGGGTTCCCGGGACTGAGTCTGCAGATGCCCCAGAAAGACATAAGGAGAATGAGGTGGCAGCTAGCACCCTGGAACATTTGCAATGAACAACAGATTAATCATGGAAGACAAGCCCTCAGCCACCTAAGAAGGCCTAGCTAGACAAATGCCATGTTAAGCAGTAGTATGCATGCAAAGCCTGCTCGTATGACGGTATTTTTGAAATCACCAAATCCAACGCCTTGGCATCTTTTGAAGAGACCAGCTCAGGATTGAGGAGGTAGCAGACCTTCAGGAACAAGAACAATCACATTGATTTGGGGGGAAATCACTCATGAAAGGGGTTTACGGATTTAAAAGGCTAAACTTTGGCCTCTAAGAATGTAGGGAGCGTGGTCAGAACTGGTCAACTCTAACCTTCCTTAAAGCTATCTCCCAGACAAGGCTTTGTCCTTAAAGCTGTGGTTATGGTTTAAGCTACCCAGATAGGCTTGAATTTCCTCAGTCCTAGAGGAAATTCAAGGTTAGGGGAATGCAGGAAGCAGCAGCTACTGAAATTGGGATAGCATGCTGCAAGGACTGACTCCTAGGGAAGCTAAGCTTAGTAATAACAGCTGATACATTATGCTGGCCGTGCCAGAGGCACCATCCTAAGTACTATTAAACACTAATTGAACATTGAGAAAACTGACATTTAAGTAGCTTGCCCAAGGCCCTATAACAGTCAATGATACAACTCTACTGCAAGTTCAAGCCATCTGTACTAGAGTCTGTCCTCTTAGGCTAAACGCTGAGGGCTTGGCTGTTATCCAAACAAGAAATAAGAAAACTAACACATAATAAGCAGCACGCTAAATAAATTTTCATGTTGTTTCATTGAATCCCTTACAACAACCTCTAAGGATCATTATCTCTGGTTTGGTTTTTACAGATAAGAAAACATCTGTAATTTGGCCAAGGTCACCCAGCTTCTAATGTCAAAACTGAAATTCAAACCTATGGCTGTCTGACTCCAAATCATTTGAACAGGGTGAATGCCACAGAAGTCCCTGCCCTCAATGATCTGATGATTCCTCCAGTCTCATATACTCAATTCTGTAATTCTATAATTCAAGCACCTCCCTATATACCTAGCTGTTGGGGGATGCAATGGTGACAAGGGTCTTCAGCCATAGTCTGTTTTTGTTTACTACTTAATTACACCCTATGGGATCTCATGTTCTTGTATAATGCTTAGTTTGGGGTACTTTCCCCATAGGGTGTTGTCGCTCTAACTAGATTGTTAGCACCATGAAGACAGGGGTGTTGCCTAACATTTCCTCATGTGAAATTTCCCCACCCTGTACACAGTACAATGTCAAGAACAAAGATGGCACACAGGAAATGTCTTCTGAATAAAGAAATGACTCTTAGAAGCTCAAACCTAATTCAAGTGTATCCAGTCTCCTCTACAGCAAACAAGCTGGGCACCATAGCAGCTTGATGTATCGCATGAGTTTACCACAAAAGAAAACAATGTGAAAGACAGAGAAAACCTCAAATCCGGAGCTCCCCATGATAAGACACAGACACCACTAAAATATAGGCTGATCTACTTCCCACCTTCAAACCTACACTCAGCGCTTACTAAAAGAGAGGAAACAACAGATGCAAGACAAAGAACTCACATCACCAAGCTTATAAGATATCTAATATACCTTAATCTATTTTTCTATTCTGTGATAGAGACAGAGAGAAAGACAGAGAGAGACAGACAGACAGGAAGGGAGAGAGATGAGAAGCATCAATTCTTTGTTGCGGCTCCTTAGTTGTTCATTGATTGCTTTCTCATATGTGCCTTGACTGGAGGCAGGGACTACAGCAGGGCAAGTGACCCCTTGCTCAAGCTAGCGACCTTTGGGCTCAAGCCAGCAACCATGGGGTCATGTCTATGATCCCACGCTCAAGCCAGAGACCCCTTGCTCAAGCTGGTGAGCCCACGCTCAAGCTGGATGAGCCTGTGCTCAAACCTGCAACCTGAGGGTTTCAAACCTGGGTCCTCCGTGTCCCAGTCCAACACTCTATCCACTGTACTACCACCTGGTCAGGCTAGTATACTTTATTCTTGACCTATATATAGCCTTGGTGTTGGGTTTCCTCCTCATCTTTGGGCGGTGTAAAGTAGCTGAAGAGCAGAGGTCCCCTAGGCTGTGAACAGAGAAGATGCTACATTTAGGGGAGGGGTCTGAGTTCTATAGGGAAAAATTTTTGTATTAAGAGTGAGCCTGGCCTGACCTGTGGTAGCGCAGTGGATAAAGCATCGACCTGGGAACACTGAAGTTGCCAGTTCAAAAGCCTGTACTGGTCTGGTCAAGGCACATATGGGAGTTGATGCTTCCAGCTCCTCCCCCCTTTCTCTCTCTTTCTCTCTCACTCTCTCACTCTGTATCTCCTCTCTAAAATGAATAAAATAAAATTAAAAAAAAAAAAAGAGTGAGCCTGACCTGTGGTGGCGCAGTGGATAAAGCATAGACCTGGGAACACTGAGGTCGCCAGTTCAAAACCCTGGGCTTGCCTAAGTCAAGGCACATAAGAGAAACAACGATGAGTTGATGCTTTCTGCTCCTTACCCCTCCCACCGCCTTTCTCTCTCTCTTTCCTCTCTCTAAAATCAATGAATAAAATCTTTTTTTTTTTTTTCCAGGAACAGAGAGACAGAGAGAGAGTCAGAGAGAGGGATAGATAGGGACAGACAGACAGGAACGGAGAGAGTTGAGAAGCATCAATCATTAGTTTTTCGTTGCCATTGCGACACCTTAGTTGTTCATTGATTGCTTTCTCACATGTGCCTTAACCGCGGGCCTTCAGCAGAACAAGCCACCCCTTGCTGGAGCCAGCGACCTTGGGTCCAAGCTGGTGAGCTTTTGCTCAAGCCAGATGGGCCCGCGCTCAAGGTGGCGAGCTCGGGGTCTCAAACCCGGGTCTTCCGCATCCCAGTCCAACGCTCTATCCACTGCACCAACGCCTGGTCAGGCAATACATAAAATCTTAAAAAAAAATAAGAGTGAAAGGGAATGCTGGCAAAAGACTTTATTTCTTTTAGTTGAGTCTCACACTTTTACCTACTTTTAATTATCAACTCAGGAGGACTCCTGGTACACACTTCTCCTTTTAAGGGTCAGTGTTCCTCTTGAACTTGACCTTGTGGTGACATGTACAAAGGGTCAGTCTAGGTCTACATGAGAGCCTACCCAGTCACTGAGTGCCCGAGTCACTGCTGGCTCTAGCGCTCAGAGGTCCCTCTGATGACACTGCTGGAGGTCGATGACCACAGGCTTGCAGAACTTGCCCAATCACTCAGCTGGGAAAGAGGAAAAATTAGAGGGTGCCTTTTGAACCAGCAGTCCAACCAGAGCGGCAGAGTGCAGACCTCACTATTTCCAAGCTGCTAATCTAATGCTTTGGCACTTCCCAGCTGTCCCAGATGCCAGCTCGCAGCAGCCAGCAGACAGATCCTACTGTCTTGTGGCCCTGTTCAACTTTACCACACCCTGCTTTTTGACAGATGGCGGTAAAATAGCCCAAAGCAGAAGCAACATTGTCTGCCTTGTCTGCGATGTCACATGCTGTCATTCATGTGACAATAAGTGTATCTACTCCTCCCAAGTTTTCTTCTAAGTCTGACTGGACTTTCTTAGTAACAGCCTTCACCTTCCCATTTTCAGGGCTGAAACTCAGACCCAGGCAATTACCCATGCGCAGACTCTGGAAGAGCTGTTGCTTCAGGGCTACCATGAGCTGAAGCCAGTTTCTCTGACCTTAGGGTGCATCTCCAGAGACAGAGTGGGCCCCACATAGCTTTTTCTTGCTTTTCTTTTTTTTTTTCCTCTTCCATTTTTATTGAATTTATTGGAGTGACACTAGTTAACAAAATTATACAGGTCTGAGGTGCATAATCCTGCAACACATCATCTGTACACTGTATTGTGTGTTCACCACCCCATGTAGCTTTTTCTTAGGATACCAACTTCATAAGTGAACTAACCCTGCCTCATGATCCCAAAGAGAAATGTGAAAAGGAAAAACAAATCTGCACCTCAAACCAGGGCCTGACCTGTGGCGGCGCAGTGGATAAAGCATCGACCTGGAATGCTGAGGTTACCAGTTCAAAACCCAGTCAAGGCACATATGGGAGTTGATGCCTCCTGCTCCTCCCCCCTTCTCTCTCTCTCTCTCCCTCTCTTCTCTCTCTAAAATGAATAGTCTTTAAAAATATATAAATAAATAAATAAATAAATCTTGCACCAGGAAAACTATTAGTCACCCATATCTAACACCACCCCAAGAAAACAGCACCATCAAATCTGGCCCTGTAACTTAGGGAGTTATCCAGGGACCTACTTATACAAAAACATCTCCCAATATCCTGCTCCAAAGTCACATTCCTCCTCCTTGTCCTGCCATTTTCACCATTAGTCACTCCACAAGTGACTGCATTAAAGTCTAATCTCTCTTCCTTTAAATGTGAACACAAGGATCTTTTCTTTCCCATTCATGGCTGTGTCCCCTGAGCTTAGAATGTTGCTTGGCACTGAGCAGATACTCAATAAATACTTGTTTAATAAATAAATCAAGACGATAGTGCATTGTCTCAAAAGCAAACAAAAAAAGCCTGACCTGTGGTGGTGCAGTGGATAAAGCATCGACCTGGGAATACTGAGGTCGCCAGTTCAAAACCCTGCACTGGTCCGGTCAAGGCACATATGGGAGTTGATGCTTCCAGCTCCTCCCCCCTTTCTCTCTTTCTCTCTCTCTCTCTCTCACTCTGTGTCTCCTCTCTAAAATGAATAAAATAAAAATAAAAAATAAAAACAAAAGCAAACAAAAAAAACCCATAGCTCCCAAGAACTGACAGTAAAGGTAAGAGTGCTAAGTCCTATGAATGGAGAGTGTGGTTACTAATCCAACATTTTCCTTCATGAGATAGACAGGCCATGGGGATGACAGCCTTCAGTCACGGACTCTCATTTGTCACACTACCTGCTGTCAACTGGGGAGACACAGAGACGCTGGATGGAGGGGATAAAACCCAGGACAAGCAGGTCAAAGAAAGACCAAGATTGGATGGTATAACCGTGCAGGAACCTTATTTTCTTTAATTTGCTCTTTATTTTGATTTTTTTCCTTTGAGCAAACTGGCCTCATGTAGTGCCCTGACTGACCCACCTCCCACTCCCTTGCTTAATCATTAATCATGCAGCACTCAGGACAAGGCAGTTCTGGTCAGCCTCCGGTAGTCTTGGGAACAAGGTCCTGGGTTTACTGACTACAAAAACAGAGTTTTCAATCAAACTAAAGACAATATCTTGGTCTCAGTTGTGTTTTTAGCTCTGGACCCAGGAGAGCAGAATAAAACCACAAAACAAATCCTTGCAAAGCTGGACAGAACAACCCCATGGCTGAAGAAAAGACCAAATGCGATGATCAATTACTCCCTACGCTAACACCATGCAATCAGCTGAGATCACCATCCTGATCCTTTACTCACTGATTAATTATTACTTTTCTACATAATCCATCTCCTGGAAGCCATGGGGGAGCCAGGTCTTTGAGCATTAGCTACCTGTGACTCCCGGCTTAACACCATCTCCTTAATAAACCCTTACTTTCCTGGCTGCAAACTCCTATTTGTGTCTTATCAGGTTTTGATGTGCGAAGGCAAACAGATCCCTTCAGTCCGGTAACAATGGGGCAGGGGCCTGTGTGGGTTATTTGCAAGGGACAGAGACCTGGCCCAGGCTGGGGCCACCCTAGTAAAGGTCATGGATTTTTGTGGCGGGGCATAATAACTCAGGGCTAGGCATTCCTGGGGCAAGGTAATATGGTATGTACCCTCTTTCCTAAGGAGAGAGAGAGAAACTCAGAGGAGAAAACACAACATCTTCACAAGGACTGTCTGAGCCTCACCTGTCCCGTTTGTTACCACTGATCACAGCCATCTGTGTGGTAAGGCTGGGAGCAGCAGGCCCTCAGAAGAACACTTCTCACTCCTGGGCCTATCTCCTGATGGCAGGGACTGAATCAGTTCTGCACTAGGTCACCACCTCCCACTTTCCTCCATGAAGTAGGGAGCCATCCTAGGCCCTTCTTGAAATAATAAAAAAAAATCAGAGTGCCCTCACAACTCCTGGAGCCATGCATGGCTCAGCACAAAGGGATCAAATCAGCAGGATGCTCTGGCACCCAGCTCTAGGAGAGGCTCCTCCAGCCAGGACTACCAGGGCTGATTCTGAAACAAAGAGCTGACTGTAAAGGTAAGAATTCTGAGGTCTATAAACGGAGGTGGGGTCCCTACTCCAAGATTGCACTTCACAGGATAGATAGGACATGATTTGTGTATAGGGAAGCCCTTTCATTCTCTGAGTGTCATGGGGCAAGTCCAGTGTCTTTTTTTTTTTAAGAGCACTTAAAAGCTAGTAGCATTTACACAGAATTTCAGTTTCCGAAACACTGCACGTCCAGCATATAACTAGCACGCCAAACCATCCAGTGAGCTAATAGCAGAATGGCCAAAGTACAGACGAGGAAAGAGCCCTAAGTGGTTGTTGAGGCAACAGAGCCCTAAGCGGTTGTTTTCTTCCTTTCATAACTGATCTTAAACAACGTGCTGAAATCACAGTTAATCGGTGGTAACAAACATCGGGGTTTCTGATGTTCCCATCCTAGCCCTGCTCTCTTCCCACAGAACCTTGCTGAGCCACAAGGCAGTGAGCAGACACATATCCCAGGGAGACATGATCTGAGACTCAGGAATGATCCATGGTCTGAGGAGACTGTAGACAAAACAGGACCTCTAATAAATCTGATCTCTGCATGATCTGATCATAAAATCCTAACTGGACAGGTTATGGCAGAGAGTCAGGCCCAGACTTATGAAGGTTTAGCTTTGCCTTAAGCAACCCCTGTCCATTGTTCTCCAGCATCTAGGTTAACACACCTTTGAAATGCCATTGTAATCCTCTTTCTCAGAGACCCAGGAAGCATAACCACCCTCCGGGGAGCACACCAAATTGTTAACGATCTTGCACAGCCTGCTTTTCTCCCGCCTTCATGCAGTCTGCCTGAGACTCCCTCCTTAATGTGAAATGTATAGACGGAATTGCAAAACTCACTCTCTGGCTTATCTGAGATCTCGCTTCCCGGCATGTCCTCAGTCTGGTTCAAACAAACTCTCAAAAGGATAACCTATTTACTCTGCGCCCCTTATCAAAGTTCTTCCTGAACAGTGAGTCAGAGACAGTCCAATGAGAGCAGAGGATGTCAATGTCCCTGTAAGTGCCCAAACACACCTCCAGCCAGTGATCTGGGCCCTGAGAACACAACGTACTCCCCCCATCCCACAACACAGACACACACACACACACAGAGCCTTCAGAGAACCAAATGTTAGCAACCACTGTCCTCACTTCACAGATAAAGCAAGAGATTTTCAAAATGTCTGTTCCAAAGCCAAATAGCATGCCAGAGGCTGACACTGTCTCTCGGTGCCCTGGACAGTGACACTCCACATACAGGAGGTTAGTGAGGAGCTAGAGGAGAGGAAGCGGGTGCAGAGAAATAGGGACCCCTGATGTTTCCAGGCCCCACCCCCAGCTCAGCCAGCCACCAAGAGGGAAAAGCTCTACCACCTGCTGCTCCCGAAGAACTGGCTTCAAAGGCTTTAAGAAGTGAAGGGGTAGGTGGAGGGGATTTTCTCAGGGCAACCAGTTCTGCATAAAAGGTAAGAGAGGTTAGTAAGAGAGTTGGACCAAGCTGCATTCTTTCCCTACCCTCACCTTCACCCCCCTAAGGTTATGGCAATCACAGAAAATGCTCTGAAATCTTCCTTCAGCAATGAGAAGATAGTGCCTTGAAAAGCACAAAACCAGAACACCAGTCATCCACCTCCCCCAAAAAAAACATTCTCAGTGCCCCTCCCCTGGGCGCACTAGCAGCAAGGTCTCGGGAGGGCTGACCTCGACCTAGAAGGGTGGTGGCCTGGACTCAACCTCACTCACCAGCAGAGAGAGCAGACAGGTGGGTCTGCCTGAGTTCCCAGTGTGTGACACATGAGAGGAGGATCAGTCGGCAAAACAGTCTAGGGGTGGCAGCTGAGATGAAAGAGAGTTGCTAGATTCTAGAGAGAGGAAGAATAGGCGAGCACTGGTGTGGATTCAGTAACTGTTTGTGGTGGGCTTATATCAGACCTCTTTAATTACCTTTGCTGGTGCCCTCTGAGACAGGTTTTCTTGTTACAGATAAGCTGATGCCTGAAGAGGGCTGGTGCCCTGCTGGAGGCCCAGCACCCAGCGGCCAGCAGAGCCAGGGCCAGGTTCCATGGCTTCCACACTGGAGCTCTCAGACGTCAGGGGACATCAGAATTCCCTGGCTCCTGAGCCCCACCCCAGAGAGGCTAAGTCCTTGGATCTGCTCTGGTGCTCAGGAATCTGCATTTTTAATGAGCACCAGGTAGTTCTGGTGCTGGAGGTTCATGGACCACACTTAAAAACAACTGAGGACTGCCCTGGCTGGATAGCTTGGTTAGTTAGAGCATCATCCTAAAGCACAGAGGTTGCTGGTTCAATCCCTGGTCAGGGCACATACAGGAACAGATAGATGTTCCTGTCTCTCTTTCTCTCTCCTTTCCTCTCTCACTAAAATCAGTAAATAAAATATAGAAAAAAAAAGAAACCAACAACGGAGGATTGCCCCAAGGAGAGAAATCAAGAGATACTTCTCAGCGGCTGGTTTCCCAGAGCATCCTATGTAGGGAGGGTGTGGGAGAGGTGCAAGCTATTGCCTAGGTCCTCGGTGGACAAGAAACAGGCCTTGAATGAGCTCATTGAGCGGCTCCAAAAGATGTCCAGCACCAAACAGGAAGCCTGGGACAAAGGTTTGAAGAAGTACAGATTGCTCGAGAGGCAGCCACCATCCAAACAAACAGCCTATTGGAATGGGCCCTGCTTTGACATGATGATTCACGCTGCTTACTTCCTACCGACCTCAGAGCCACTGGACATCAAAACATAAACTCTCTGGCCTTGTGCACAGAGAGAGCTGCTCCAGAGCCACTGAAGGACACCCAGCTATGTTAACACAAGAATTTGGGCATAAGTCAGGAATTCTAGGGCAGAGGAGAAAGTTGAAAAGGAGAAAAAAAACCCAAACTTGCTTCAACTTCAGTGCCCCTCCCTTCCGGGGTGAGCAGGGTTGTCCAATCAAAAGTGGTCTCCTGGAACTGAAGGGGGTTTGTGATCTCCTCTCGAGAGAAGGAATCAGATGAGATAGGAGCCAAAGCACATACTGCTCCACCATGGGGTTCTGAGACACACGGTCTAGTTTTAAGAAGCTGGTACAAGTGAAATCCAGCCCCGCCCCCGTCGCCCCCTTCAGCAAACGTAGATGGTGCAGCTGCTACCTGGCTTCACGCTGGGGCAAGGCCTCATCTTGAATTGTGTTGAAGAGACTGAGCTAACGCTTTAGTGCCACACGATAAAAGGAAAGATGCCAGCCCTGGCCGGTGGCTCAGTGGAAAAAGCATTGCCCTAGAGCAGAGGTCCCCACACTGCGGCCCCCTGAGGCCATTTACCCGGCACCCGCCGCACTTTCAGAAGGGGCACCTCTTTCATTGGCGGTCAGTGTATGGAGTACTGTATGTGGCGGCCCTCCAACGGTCTGAGGGACAGTGAACTGGCCTCCTGTGTAAAAGCTTTGGGGACCCCTGGCCTAGAGTATGGATGTCCCAGGTTTGATTCCTGGTCAAGGCGTACAAAAGAAGCGACCATCTGCTTCTCTCCCCCACTCTCTTCCCCTTCTCTCCCTCTTCTCCTCCCACAGCCAGTGGCTCAGTCGGTTTGAGTGTCAGCCAGGGCGCTGATTGCTTGTCCGTCTGAGCGTCAGCCTCAGGCACCAGTTGATTCAGCATCATCTCTCTATCTCCCCTCCTCTCACTTTAAAAAAAGAAAAAGAAGGAAAGATGCGTATCATGAGGTCAGACAGCAAAGAACCTGGAGGATGCCCTCCCACATCTGAATGACTAGGCAAAGGAAAAGGTCCTCGGTCCTATAGAAAGAGGCTCCCTGGGATTAACTGTGGGAATGGTGCCGGACAGAAGTTAGGAGACAGAGAACGCAAAAGGAGAAGAACACCAACTTCCACCTTAATGCTGTGGTTCTTCATCCCCGATGGTGCTCCTACCCTCGCCATCCTGAATTCCACTCGGGGTTCTTTGATGTTGGCAGTTGGGGCAGCTGAAGTCCAGGGAAGGACATCCTGTTAACAGCATGGCTGGAGAAGGATCAAAAACCAGATGGGGGAAAACAGCTGTGTCCACCTGATAAGCCTGGGCACCCACATCCTTCAGCAGTCTCAGATTTGTGAGACTATGAAATGATACGTGGGGTCTGGGGTTGGCTCAGTATCTACGTCATCCCAGAGACCCCAAAGTCTTCACTGCAGATAACAGGCCTCATCAACTGCACACTTGGAAATTGCCACCATCTCCCAGTGCCTGTAGAGTCCCTTCAGAGGGACCAGTTGCCATCAAATACTGCCTAGAAACTTTCTGGAATGGCCCACCCTCTCCTATGCACCTTACACCTGGTCACTCTACTCATAAAGAACTATTACCATCACCACCTCAGGGGAGCTGTCAGGCTTGCTCCCCACTGCACTCACACTGGGGTATGCCCTCCCACAAGCTGTGACCCCTTAATGCCCTGCGCACACAAATCCTTGAGCCTGCTACACGGTGATATTATGAGCAATTAAGTGTTGGCCTCTCCTTGATCAGGAGCCCCTATAGACAGGAGCCACCTCTACTGCAGATAGACAGCATTTATTCTTCATTTCCTATTTCTTATCTGATCAACTCTGCCTGCTAAGGGACCTCCACTGATCGTCTTCTCCGCTACCTTTTGCAGGAGGCAACATTACTCCATCTTACAAGAAAAGAAGTCAAAACAGAAACGTTAAGGGATTTATCCAAGAGTACACAGCAGAGGTAGATCTAGATGGTGTCCTCAATGACCTTGGGTCTGGCACAGTGCAAGCACACAGTAAAGACCTACAGCTCTTTCCATTGAAAGAATAAGACTGAGTCATAACCCCTTGCTGCAGCCATCTGAGCTCTTAGTTGACTGACTGCCATCTTAATTCCTTTCAGGAAATGGGAGCCTGTTTAATAATTTGTCCATCCATCTGTAGGCACCTGTCCCAGAGTCCTGAGATGTAGGGGAGATGTCTCAAGGTTCCATCCCTTGGACAAGTTTCCCATTCAGTCAGAAGAGGAGGTGGGGAGGAGGTAAAGAGGACAGAAGAGATGAGGAAGAGGGGGAAACACAAACCACCAGAATTAAAGACCAGCACCCAAGTCAACTCAGCAAGCACAGAGGCTGCGGAGATGACGGCTGGTGGGCAGCACCCAGCCAGAAGGGAGCAGCTCACAGGCAGTGGGGGTCTTGGGGATGGGAGGGGTTGGTGATGGTAGCAAAATACACACAGTATAAAATTTACCATTTTAACCATTTCAGTGCTATTAAGTACATTCACAGTATTGAACAACCATCCTCTCCACCCATCTCTGCTACTTTTTTCATCATCCTAAACTGACTGGGTATTCCTTAAACAAGAGCTCGCCGTCTTTCCCTTCCCCCACCTCTGGCCACCACCATTCTACTTTCTAGAGTGGAATCTGACTCCTCTAGGTACTTGAGGTACAATAAAAATATATTGGTTGTTGTCTCAGTTCTGGCCACAGTGATCGAAATATATTTGGAATTTCCTGAGTGATAGGGGTGTCTTTTGTTATTCAGAAGCAGTGGTGGGTGGGATTCAGCCGGTTCACACCGGTTTGGCAGAACCAATACCTAATTTTTTGCTTAATTTGGTGTACCAGTTGTTAAAATGGCACTTGTCATCAGGGTTGTCTCTAAAGTGGGGACCTGGACAGCCACCCAATATGAAAATTACAAATTTACATTCTTTACTCTTTTTTTTTTTTTTTACAGGGACAGAGGGAGAGTCAGAAAGAGGGATAGATAGGGACAGACAGGAACGGAGAGAGATGAGAAGCATCAATCATCAGTTTTTCGTTGCCTCACAACACCTTAGTTGTTCATTGATTGCTTTCTCACATGTGCCTTGACCGCGGGCCTTCAGCAGACCGAGCAACCCCTTGCTGGAGTCAGTGACCTTGGGTCCAAGCTGGCGAGCTTTTTGCTCAAGCCAGATGGGTCCCGCGCTCAAGCTGGCAACCTTGGGGTCCCGAACCTGGGTCCTCTGCATCCCTGTCCGATGCTCTATCCACTGCGCCACCGCCTGGTCAGGCTCCTTACTCTTTTTTAATGTTCATCTGCACAACAGTGTATTCTAAGAGCCCATAGTAATGTTCATTCCATCCATAGGTGAAAAAGATTTAATGAAACTATGCTTGTAATATTTATTTATTCATTTCATAAAATTTATTATACCTTTGCTGAAATGTTCCATTTTAATTACCTTGCATTTGTTACTTCAGTAAACAAACATATAACATAAAGAGGAAAAGTGCCGAACAACCAGGGGGTGACAAGCTGTCATTTGTTTCAGCTTTGTGTTACCCCCAAAATTCCCAATATTTTTCAATATTTTTCACTACTATTTTAAAACTCCTTCATATAACATAATCTAGTTTTGTGTATGTCTTTTATAGTTCTTGTCTAAGTATTAAATGCGTGAAATAATAAACTACCTTTCAGCATATCATTTTATTTTTATACTTATAAAGGTCATTCGGGCAGAGAACCGGTTGTTGAATTATTTGAATCCCACCGCTGTACATAAGGAGCCCCTTTCCATCACACCTGAGTGTAAGCCAATAAGGTCACTTAGAGAGGGGCCCCTAGATAGCCTCGGGATGAAAGGGGTCACCAGAAGACTAGTGACTAGAGTTTGGGAACTTTCAATGCCACCCCTCCCCCCACCTCTGAGGAGGAAAAGGGAGCTGGAAATTAAGCTTCTTAAACCCTCTTGGACAAGGACATTCAGTGAGCTTTCAGGTTGGTGAACACATCCCATCAAAGTGCTGGTAGGGTGCTTCTCCCCCATACCTTGCCCTGTATCTGCTTCATTTGGCTGTTCCTGAGTTGTATCCTTTATGATAAACCAATAAGTGTACGTTAAGATATTACCAGAGTTATTTAAGCCATTCTAGCTAATTACAGAATCTGAGTAGGGGTCATGGGAATCCCCAATTTATAGTTACTGAGAAGTATAGGATTATACTATGCCCCCAGGATTTGCAAACGGTGTCTTATGGGGAGGTAGTCTTCTGGAATAGAGCCACAAGGTAAGGACCTTGTGGGGTCCACACTGACTCTGAATGGTGTTAGAATTGAGCTGAATTATAGGACACTCAGCTGGTGTTAGAGAAGTGGATCACTTTGGGGAGTATGACCTTAGCAATACTGAGTCTTCCAATCCATGAACACAGGATGTCTTTCTATTTATTTAGGCCTTTTTAAAAAAATGTTTACTGATTTTAGAAAGAGAAGAAGGGAGAGAAGGAAGGGGAGAGGGAAAAAAAAGAGAGAGAGAGAGAGACAGGAACATCAATCTGTTCCGGTATGTGCCCTGACCGGGGATCAAACCAGCAACCTCTGCGCTTCAGGACAACACTGCAACCAATCAAGCTATCTGGTCAGGGCTATTTATATCTTTAATTTATTTCAGCAACATTTTGTAGTTTTCAGTGTACAAGTCTTTCACCTCCCTGGTTAAATTTATTTCGAAGTACTTTCTATGCTAGTATAAATGGAATTGTTTTCTTAATTTCCTTTTCTAAAATTTATCTTAGAGAGAAAGAGAAGAAGGATGATAGGAGCGGGCAGGGAGAGAGAGAAAGAGAAATATCGATTTGTTGTTCCACTTATTTATGCATTCACTGGTTGATTCTTATATGTGCCCTGACTGGGGATCGAACCCATAACCTTGGCATACTGGGACAATGTTCAAACCAACTAAGTTATCTGGCCAGGGCCTTAATTTCCTTTTTGGATTGTTCATTGTTAGTGTATAGAAATACAGTTGGGTTAAAACACTGCAAATTTGGGCCATGGCCAGTGGCACAATAGATAGAGCATCTTCCTGGAGCACTGACGTTGCCTATTCAATCCCAGGGTTGCAAGATCATGCCCAGGGTTGCCAATCCAGAGGGTGTCACCTCAATTCTGAGGGCATCAGCTTGATTCCCATTCAGGGCACGTATGAGAAGCAATCAGTGGCACAACCAAATGGAACGAACTGATGTTTCTCTTTCTCTCTCTTCTCTCACAAGGAAGGAGGGAGGGAGGGAGGGAGGGAAAGAAAGAAGGAAGGAGGGAGGGAGGGAAAAGAAAAGATAGAAGGAAAGAAAAAAAGAATCATGGGAAGGAAGAAGGGCAAGGTGAGGAAAAAGGCCATGAAATCCCCTACCATTTTGATTGTGATGTTTTCTTGGTTGAGCATTTGCTTGGTTGCTATAGGTCTTTGACTGATCTCCAGATCTTCTATAAAGAAGTTATTTCAGCCAGGTCCTAGTCTGTTTAATGTTTCTGTGGGGGAGTGAGGGTCTGGAGCTTCGCCATCCACCATCCACCATCTTGTTAACATCACTCACTGTGTGAGGCTTAGTCCCCAAGCAGTGTACCTTCACAGAGAATCATTCAAAAGCTAGACTGATCAGAGCTGAGAGAAGAGGCCAGGTGGGAACAAGAGGCAGCCTGGATAAGAATGGGGAAGGAGAAGGGGACCTGGGATGCTAAACTGAAGACTCACACTTGGTTGCATGGAATTAGTGGGCACCTGGAAGACAGACAGACAAAGCGGAAACAGTCCCCCAACCTCCTCCAGTGCAGACAAGAAATTCAGAGAAACAAAGGATTAGAAACATCTGAAATGGTTCCACCTCACATTCCATCACGAACTCCCCCACCTCCCCACCTCCACCCAGGGTTTTCAGTACATTTTCAGAACCTTAAGTGAATCAGAATAATGAGCCCCCAACCCTAGCCCAGCCTGTCCCCTCTGTCTGAAGTTCCCAACTGCTTCCACCTGGACACAGGACCAGCACACAGCAAACACATAATACGTCAGCCCTGACAGGAACATGGCTGCAAGCAAGACAGTGCTTTCCCAAGATGTGCTGGTCCTCTCTCCTGGTAATTTCAAACATACTGATCATGCCTGACCTGTGGTGGCGCAGTGGTTAAAGCCTCAACCTGGAATGCTGAGGTAGCCAATTTGAAACCCTGGGCTTGCCTGGTCAAGGCACATATGGGAGTTGATGCTTTCTTGCTCCTCCCCCACTCTTCTCTCTCTCTCTCCATGCTCTCTAAAATAAATACAGTCTTAAGAAAATTTTTAAATTCAAAAAAGAGTTACCTATTATTTAAAAATAATTCTGATCACTAGTCCTAATTGGGAGACCATTTGAAAATACAGGAGTTTGGGCCCCTTTCCTAGAGAGTCTGGTTAAGGAAGTCTACATGGCAGCCCAGGCATCTGTATTTTTACGCAGGCCCATGGTGAGCCCAGTGATCATTTCAGGAGGCACTTGTCTTATTTCCTCCCCAGAGCTGCTAGCCTCTAGCCTCTGAGCTCATTTCCACCTGCCTGCACATTGGGAATGCTTTCCCTGAAGCTAAAAAGTAGAATCAAAACTCAGTTTTACATAATCCTCCATCCAGAAGTCTCAAACAGGGCAGTTTTATCTGACTCACAGACTCAACACATAGAATGTTATTTTTAAGTTTTGAATTAGTTATCAGCATTTAAAAAACAGATTTCATAAGCCAGACACAGAAAGCCAAATAGTATATGAACCCTAGAATAGGATTCTATGACGTGCTAGAAGAGGCAAATTCATAGAGACAGAAAGCAGAAAGAGGAAACTAGGGGCGGTAGGGAGGGGGTTAGGGGAAGTTGTTGTTTAGTGGGTAGATCCTGGGGAAGATGAAAAAGTTTTGGATATAAATAGTGGTTAATGTTTACAAAACATTGTGTGTTTAATGCCATTGAATTGTACACTTATGAATAACTAATATAAACAACATTATGCTATGTATATTTTACCACAATTAAAAAACAAAACAAAACAGATTTCAGCCCCACCCTGGTAGCTCAGTTGGTTGGAGCATCAATCTGATATGCCAGGGTTGCAGGTTAGCTCACTGGTCAGGGCACATGCAGGAATCAATCAATGAATGTGTGAATGGGTAGAACCGCAAAGCCATCTCTCTCTCTCTCTCTCTCAAATGAATCAAATTAAAATATATATTTTTGAGATTTCACATAAAAATCTGGATTTCTGTCTTCTCTGTAAAGAGAAGATCTACCTGACCTGTGGTGGCGCAGTGGACAAAGCGACGACCTGGAACTCTGAGGTCTCCAGTTTGAATCCCTGGGCTTGCCTAGTCAAGGCACACATAGGAAGCAGCTTCTATGAGTAAATGTTTCCCGCTTCTCCCCCTCTTTCTCACTCTCACTCTTTCTCTCTCTTTCTCTCCCCTCTCTCCAAAAATAAAGAAATAAAATCTAAGAAAATAATAAAGAGAAGAAGGATCTGACAAAACTGGGTCATGCTTTGTATGGCAATGATTGGTGAGAGCTGAAGCAGCCACTGTCTTTAGATGCGACATGTGCTCTCCTGTTTGCTGCGGTCCCACCACACTCCAAAGTCACTTTTGTTATGTCATGTCTATATGACCTGGCTCCCATGAGCATTTGAGGGTCGCAGCCATTCTCTTCTTGGTTACCGCTAGCCTTGTTCTGCTCCCCAGTCCCTGCCTATTTCTCTCTTCTAGTGCAGATGGGGAGGCCAGAAAGTGGTCAGCCATGTGGGCAGGCATCTTGTGTGCCTTAACAGTAACAATCAATGGAAGAGGTCCTATAGCCAGGTAGCTCAGTTGGTTAAAATGTCATCCCAATGCCCCAAGGTTGTGGGTTTGATCCCTGGTCAGGGCAGATACAAGAATCAACCAATGGCCTGACCAGTGGTAGCTCAGTGAATAGAGCGTCAACCTGGACACTGAGGTCCCAGGTTCGAAACCCTGACATTGCCGGCTTCAGTGTGGGATCATCAACAGGATCCAAGGTCACTGGCTTGAGCCCAAAGGTCACTGGCTTGAAGCCCAAGGTTACTGGCTTCATCAAGGGGTCATTGGCTTGGCTGGAGTTCCTAGTCAAGGCACTTATGAGAAGCAATTAATGAACAACTAAAGTGACGCAACTACGAGTTGATGCTTCTTTCCCTTCCTCTCTCTCTCAAGAAAAAGATCATCAACCAATGAATGAATTTTCTATCTCTCCCTTCTTCTCCCTCTCAAAAATAAATTTTAAAAAATAAAAATTTACTTGCTCTTAATTTCAAAAAAAGAAAATGAGGAAACAGACCCGCCTGTGTGTTTTCATGCCAGGTTTGATGATGCGGAAACAGCCGTGGAGGAATGTGATAGGTTAGAGGCATGCGGGAATTACAGTAAACTAGGGGAAACTGAGCAAGGCCTGTGTATTCAGATTATTCCTTCCCAAGAACTGATTTTGTAAGGTAACTGGATTTTTCTTGCTTGGAATGCAAACTGGTTCTCTCCTACTGTTACTGGGTGGCGCTGTGCTATGAGCAGTCCAAGAGTTCTTGAGGAAGTCCCTTCCCTTCCGGGTGCTGGAAGCTCCTCACACGGGTGGGGGCGGAGGGGGGGGGAGGTGCTGGAGCCGAGCTGAAGATTTCTTTCAGCTCCCACATCTCCCTTGTCCTGGACCAAACTATCACCAGACTCTAACGCAGGCTTTCTTCCAACTCTTGCTCAATAACAGCGTGTTCACATGGTGCACTCTCCCTCTGGGGAGCACGCCCACGCCTTCCCCTTCCCCCTTTTCTCCCCCAACCCCCAGGCACATTACCTTTGCCTTTTTCCTAAACTCCAAGGCCCTTTCTTCTGCATCTAGAACTTGTTTCCTGAGCCTACCCAGCCCAGCCGGCTCACTGCTACTGCCTCTATAACTTTCTAAATAAACTTTCTCTTATAATTTGAAAATATACAGTGTGTCCATAAAGTCATGGTGCACTTTTGACCAGTCCATGTATATATTAAAAAAAGTATCAACATCACTCAAAACCCCACACAGATCATTTTCCCTTGAAGCAATGGAGCAAATGTCGCTAAAAAAAAAAAAAAAAAAAAAAAAAAAACAAAGAAAAACTAAAGAGGCAAGAGCCAAGGCTGCAGACTGAGCCTCCTTTCCTCCTTTCATCTCAGCTCAGGATTTACCGGTTCCTTCTTCCAGGAGCCTCAGGCCCACCCCACCTTCCAGGGCCTCCTGCACTGAGTTCAGAGCAGCAGCTCCAGCCCGTTTGCGGTTTGCAATGTGGCGGTGGCGGTGGCAATGCTAATACAGGGGACTTCAGAAGACTGGAGCTAGGCTCTCAGATTCTAGAGGAAACTGCTGGGCACTTTTCACCTCCTGCAACCCTTGAGTCATGATGGGCAAAATTTGAAACTCAGAATCCTGTCTCCCCCCCCCCTTTTTTAATGCTTTATTTATGTGAAGACTCAATGCTGGCTAATTATCAACATGTACTTTGGAATTGGAATTGGGTTCAAAATCTTTGTTTTGCCACTCAATCACTGTAGGACCCTAAGGTTGCCGTCTTTACCTAGCTCAATTTCCTTACCTGTAACAATTCCACCTACCCCACAGCGCTGAACAATTAAATAAGAGGTGAAAAAGTGCCTGGCACAGAATCGGTGTTTGATATTTAGCTCCCTTCACCTTGTTTTCCCATAGCAATTAGGCAAAGAGGATGTTAAAATCCTCGTGGAGAACTGAACATTGATCCTCTATACTCTGATCACTTTTGCTATTTCAAAAAATACCTGGCCCTGGCCAG
Organism: Rhynchonycteris naso; assembly: GCA_037038555.1. NCBI lineage: Eukaryota > Metazoa > Chordata > Mammalia > Chiroptera > Emballonuridae > Rhynchonycteris > Rhynchonycteris naso. Next base: position 25,207,216 of record CM072999.1, read on the forward strand.
TTGGTTCCGTGGATAAGAGTGTCAGCTTGGCATGCGGACATCCTAGGTTCAATCGCCGGTCAAGATACACATGAAGAGCAACCATCTACTTTTCTTCCCCTTCCTTTCCCCCTTCTCTCTCTCTCCCCCTCCTACAGCCAATAGCTCAATTGGTTCAAGCATCATCCTTGGGCATTGAGAAAGGCTCAGTTGGTCTAAGCACATCAGCCTCAGGCACTAAAAAATAGCTTGGCTGATTCAAGCATCGGCCCCAGACAGGAATTACTAGGTGGATCCCTGTCAGGGCGCATGTAAGAGTCTGTCTCATCTTCCTTCCTCTCACTTAAAAAAAACATCTGAATCTTGGAGCCTGGTAAAATAAAAATCTGAAGTAAGAACTATTAGGGCAAGGGTTACATCTGCAGCCTCAGCACAGCATCAGGCAACCAGGTCGGAGTTAGGTGAAGAGGCTCAAAACAGGCCTCCCCAAGATAGGCTACTTTGGCAGATGGATTGTTTTGAACTGAAAGCATTGAGACCCTGCAAATGCAGGAGAAACTTCTTCCTCTCCCTTAACTAAGAGAATTTAAATTGGGAGCTGTGTCCATAATAAAAGTTATTAGCGGAAATAACCCAGATGATCCATCTACAGAGCAGAGCAAACTTCTAATTACTTAACATCCACTCTTCTTATTGTCCTGAGAATGACCTTCCTTTCCTGCTCAAGCCCCAAGGCACCTTATCTTAGTCCTTGGCTCGATATATTTTATAAGCCTCATTTTACCTTTCTGCCTACAAACCTCTCCTGTACGTGGGGTTCCCACGTGTACTTGGTGTTTTCCTCTAGTTAATGTCTCGTGTTGATTTCATTACTAGGCCAGCTGAAAGAACCTAGAAGGGGAGAAGAACTTTTCTTCCTCCCCCACATAGGTAAACACTTGTTGAATGAATGAATGAATGTTGAACTAGATGCAAGCAGGGGCTGGTGCATGGGTGGAGCACAGAAGCAGCACTAGAAGAGAGGGGTCAGAATTAACAGGGTACAGCGGTTTTGCTGATCAGTAGTGTCAAGTTTGCAGGCCTTGAAGAATTATTCTGGAGAATGACATTTAAAATGTTTAACAGCTTTGTGGAGTCGTTTTTCTAAGCAGCAAAGTTCAAGGTGCTTCGTTAATATTTCTCCTCCACTCAATCATGCTTAACTCAGAAAGGTTAGGACATATGCCTCTCTCTGTGAGGAAGCATAAGCACTTCAGCTTTTCCATAATGTTTTGGTTTTTAACTTAGCACAGTAGGTTGAGCCTAAAGAGCAAACCAAATGGATGCCCTTTCAGGATACAAATCTACGGGGTGGGGCAAAAGTAGGTTTACAGTTGAGAGTATGTAAAGCACAGAGTTTATCCTGGTAATTACTATTTAGTAATTATTGTATTATTTTCCATAGGAACAACTGTATACCTACTTTTGCCCCACCCTGGACACTGTCAGTGTGTTTATATTTTTTATATATTTTTAAATATTAAATTTAGCAAGAGAGGAAAGGAGAGAGAGAAAGGAACATCTATCTATCTGTTCATGTATGTGCCCTGATTGGGGACTGAGCCGACTTCGGCTTAGGGGACAATGCTCTAACCAAGTAAGCTATCCTGCCAGGGCATAGGTTGTTTTAAAATGCAAAATTCTAAGTACTTCCTGGCCTCGGTGGGGAGTAGGGGTAGTGAATGAATAACTATTCTTACTAAGTTTTAAAGATCTATCTGGTGTTAAGTTCCCTCACAGTTGCATGAGGAAGGGTCTGGAAGCCTCTTAGTTTACCCTCATGGTTAACCGAGCAAGTGCTGGATTCTCTGATCTCACCTGGACACCTAAGGGTTGCTCCCAGTTAGTTCTGCCCTGCCCAGAGGGTTCAGGATTGCCGTGGCCTTGTCTGTATAGGGTTCTACTACAAATGGGGAGATTTATCCCTCTGGAAGCTTGAAAAGTGTTGTCCTTGACCCTCAGCCCCCCTGCTTTACCCTCCTGTAAAAGAAAAATCCAATAATGTCAAATCCACCGGCGGGCTGCAATGGGGAGGTTAAAACCCAGTCACGCCTGACCAGGCAGTGGCGCAGTGGATAGAGTGTCGGACTGGGATGCGGAAGACCCAGGTTCGAGACCCCGAGCTCGCCAGCTTGAGCACGGGCCCAGCTGGCTTGAGCAAAAAGCTTGCCAGCTTGGACACAAAGTCGCTGGCTCCAGCAAGGGGTTGCTCGGTCTGCTGAAGGCCCGTGGTCAAGGCACATGTGAGAAAGCAATCAATGAACAACTAAGGTGTTCCAACGGCAACAAAAAACTAATGATTGATGCTTCTCATCTCTCTCCGTTCCTGTCTGTCTGTCCCTATCTATCCCTCTCTGACTCTCTCTATCCCTGTAAAAAAAATTTTTTAAAATTAAAAAAAAAAAAAACCCAGTCACACAGAGGCTGGCATCAGCAAATGTCACCCTCAACACTTGTTTTTTCAGTTGCCCTGAACAAGACCCATCTTGTTTCACCCCCCAAACCTCCAATCAATTCAATCTTCAGAACATTCCAACCCATAGGTGAAAAAAGAAACTGGGTAAATAATTTTATGCTGCCTGTTTGTGTGCTAAAGAAGGCTTCTCTGTTTGTTTTCATTGATTGCTTACACTATTACCCAAGTGGCAGGAATTACTGGCTTGGAAAAACTTAGCTCAAGTCAACTTCCTGGTAGTAAAGATGAAGAGAATAAAAATTTGCCCTTACAGGAGTTTTGGGAATGTCTGACCTACAATGAGAAATTTCTAAGTAAAAGGTTAAATTTTTTAAATGCAATAAAGAGGTAAGAGAAAACAGGCTTATATGAACTAAAAGTTACTGCTATTTTTTAAAGACATAGACACAACAAGTATGCTTGGGAAGCAGTGAACCCAGGACGCAGTGGTCCAGATAAAAAAGAAACCCATATATAATCTGCTTTCAATATTTTGGAGAAGACTATCAGATTCATAACACGCCCAACTTTCTGGGTCGTAACCACATCGAGATGCAAAGAATTTGGGATGCTTCTTCCAAATAGAAGGAAAGAGAAGGAATTAAGAGATGGGCTTTTCCAGGCCTTTCCAAAGTTTCTCTAGTCTTCGGAAGTTCAGAATGAGATTTCTACGCCATCCTGCTTTAACTTGGCTCTAAACCGGAGGGAAGGAGCTTGGCACAAAGCACTGTCCCCACTGTCCTAACTTTAGCTCTGCATAAAAGAAGGTAAGAATAGTGCCAACAGCGACGAGGGCACTGCTCTGTGATTCTGTGTAGTGCAGGAGATACTGCACTCTAGGAAAGCTGGTTGGTCAGGCTAAAAATACCTGCTAACCTCTGTTGGTACCAGAATAGTCTGATGCCCTAGAGCGGCTCCCCGAGAAAGGAAACCTTTTCTGAAGTGAAAGGTCTAAGCTGGTGGATTGACAGTTTCAGGATAAAATCATAAAAACATCGTATGTTTCAAAAGCATGCTGTCTGCTGGGGGAGGAGAAATTGTAGGTCAAAGAAAAGGTCCCCTCCATCAACAGCACTATCACGCTGAATGTACCCGATCTCGTCTGATCTTAGAAGCTAAGTAGGGTCGGGCCTGGTTAGTACCTGGATGGGAGAAAAGGTCCCCTCCTTTTGTCTTCCCCCACTTCCCTTACATAGTCACCCAGTCATAACCACTCACTCACACCCATCAATCACACCCAGCCAGAAAGTCCCCCAGAGTCACAGAGTTGAAGTCAGAAAATTACATTCTCCCACACAGTTAAGAACACTTAGATACAATCTAACACACTCAGTCCCACAATGACACGATGCCCATTCCTCTGAACAGCCACAAACCCCTTTACCCACCTGATTGCCAAAGACAGCGATGGAGCAGGCTGTTGAAACTTCATTAGCACCAAACCAGATGGAAGCAATGCGGGAGGGCATGCCCAGGATGAAGACCTGTGCCATGGCGCAGATGACCTGGCCCAGCACAGTGACTGGGAAGAGATGTGGCTTCAGGCTGCCCAACTTCACCCAGGCCCCCAGGCAGTTGAGAGCTGAGCCAGTGAGGGCAATGGTGCGCAGGCCAAATTTTTCTAGCATCCAGGCCACCGGCAGTAGTAAAGGGATATAGGCCAGCATGTAGCACATGGACAGCCAGTCGATGGCAAAGGCACTGACCCCGTAGAAGTTCGTGAAGATGTTATTGATGGAGCTATACTGGATCCACTGGAAGGCGTTGCACATAGAGTAGCAGCTAAACACCAGGACCACCACCCAACGGCGCTTGCTCACTTTGATCACACCAAGTTCCTCAGGGCCCGAGATACAGGGTTGGGCCAAGGTACCGGCTAAAGCTGAACTGCTGGGGTTCGCAGAGACACTGGGGTGGAAGGAGACGCTGGGATGGGCCGAACCGCTGGGATGGGCAGAGACGCTGAGATGAGTAGAGACACCGAGATGAGCTGAGACCCCAAGATGAGTGGAGAGGCCAGGGTCGGCCTGGGGCGCAGACTCCTGCTCAGGCGTGCTGCCATCGCGCTCAGCCAGGTTGGGATCTTCATCCACCATGAGCACGGCCTCTTCTGGAGCCCTGGACAGGTGCTGAGAACTCCAGCAGTTTTAAGGGACAGTAGCCTCTGCTGTCCCTTAAAGCTGACCGGGCAGTTGTCCAGGTCAGCCCCAGAAGAAACAGAGACACAGTCCTGTGTGGCCTCCATGAAATAAATGTAGAAAAGAAAGGCTCTTAGCATAAGTAACTTTTAGCAGAACTTATTTTCTCTAAAACAAACAGACTTTCAGCATAACTTACTTTTTTCTAAAAGACTCTCTACCCCTGGCCTTGAGGCTGGTTTCCCAGGCTGCAAAGTTGCAGACGTTCCCAGAATGTTTCTCCCTGAATTAATCCTACAGGTAAGCATTGTAAAAGAGCTTGTTTCACTGCTAGGCTTCCCTTCCTCCCCATTAATTCTGTCTTTAAATCTAACTTCAAACTGCCTGATCTGTGGTGGCGCAGTGGATAAAGCATTGACCTGGAAACGCTGAGGTCACCAGTTTGAAACCCTGGGCTTGTCTGGTCAAGGTACATATGGGAGTTGATGCTTCCTTCTCCCACCCCACCCCACTCTCTAAAATGAATAAATAAAAATACTATTAAAAAAAAAAGCTAACTTCAAACTGCTCGGGGCGCATGATTTGGCGGACTTAGGTCTCCCTGTGGTCACCGGTTTTGAATAAAAGACTCCCTTAAATTTGAACTTTGGTGTGGAGAACATCTGTATACTCTCGCTGGTTTCGCTACAACACTCCCAGTGCTCACCTCCAAGCTTCTGCTCTCACTTTTCCGTGGGGCCCGCTGCCCCCGGCCGCTGCCCCCAGGCCGGCTGCAGACGCCTCAGCCCCGTCCTAGTCGCGGTGCCTTGATTTCTAAGGCGTTCTGCCCACGTTCTGCCCCTAGGTCCAGGAAAGACTTAGCTCCTAACGCAGCCACTTCTCCGGACTCTGTTCTCCGGGGTGGGCGTGGGGCCTCGCCCCTAGGGCGCACGTGACCGCCCCGCCCCCGTCCGGCCAGGCTTCCCTTACCCCCCCCCCCCCCACTCCGCCTCCCCTCCCTCCCGCCTTCTCCCGCCTTCTCCCTCCCCGCGGCCGGGCGGCCCAGCAGCCCAGTTGTTTCGCCACAGTTTGCCGGGTGCATTTGTCCCCCACGTCCCGGGCGCCATGGAAACCGCCCGGTTAACCCCACCCCCACCCCTGAACTGCTTGTCAAAGTCATTTGCCCCCTCCCAGAGGACCACGCGAGAAAATCCCATCCGCCTTTACGAGGTAACCCTCCAAAAACAGTTTCCTCCCGCGGGACCGCATCTCCTGCGCGCGTGCCACCGGTGCCCGGCGCCTCCAGAAAGCTGGGGAACCCAAGAGGAATTCCCAACTCCTTCCCACTTGGCTGGGCTTCCAACCCCTTCCTGAACGCTGCTATAAGAGATTTGTCGATTTCGCGGTCTGGTTGCGCTCTTGGGGTAAAGGAGAATTGCAGAAAACTCACTTTGCCGGTTGTTTTCGGTGCGCTCGTAGTCTTACTGGGGAAACTCATATTTGAACCTGCTAGGTAGGACTATTCTGTTTTGATGGATGCCGGGGCTGCCTCCTAGGCGAGGACCTGTGGGTGGAGGGGAGAGGGGAGTTGGAGATACTTCAGAGCTAGCGGCCCTTACGAGGTGAAACGCACAGCACCTACGTAGCCCTGGGCTGCCACCTGCTGGTCCCAGCTTTTCCAGAGGATGAAACCTTTAACTCATGGCCTCTAGAAAGTCAGACTTGCGGGGCAGAAGTGCCTTTACCCGCTGATCGATTTCAGCCCAGGATAGGGATAAGAGCCCACATTCTCCCTGGATTCAAACACCAGTTTAGCTACGCCTGGGTGTGTAAATTAAGGTGTTACACCTCTCTGTGCCTGGGTTTCTTTATCTGTAAAGTAGGGATGATGAAATAATAGTACCCACCTCACAATGTTGTTTTGGGGTGAGTCAAGACATGAAACACTTTGAAAATTTCTGGCAGATAGTATTTCATGAGTGTTGGCTATTCTCATGATAAAGCAAAGAAAAAGAAAATGTATACCCACAGACAATAGTGTGGGGATTACGGGAGAGAAAGGGGGTGGGGAATAGATGGTGATGGAGGGAGACTTGACTAGGGGTGGTGAACACATAATGCAATACACAGATGATGTGTTATAAAACTGCACATCTGAAACTTGTATAATTTTATTAACCATGTCACCCCAATATAAGGTGATCAGATTTTAAAATTGGTAAAGCGGGACACCATTGACCCCCGGGGGGGGGGGACAAGGGGGGTTCTTGATTAAAAATTTGGTCTATATGGAGCAAAAAAAAAAATTTCATAGAATGCAAAAATAGTATTCTACTATATTTTTTTAAATTTCAACATAAGTACAATTTACAAATATACTACATTAAAAAATTATGTATAGTATTATTTTATTCTTTGGCATATTTCTCATTTGAGTGGATTTTTTTTAGTAGATTGCTGTCGTTTAAAAGGTCATGAAATTTTTCACAAGAATTTGTTAAATTATATTTCACACATAAAATGGCTTTCAAAGTCTCAACACTTGTGATTTTTCTGATGTCCACACACTTTATTTACCGTAGAAAAAACGCGTTCATTCGCAGCATTAGTTCCTGGTAAAGACTGCGCATATTCCACAAATTTTAGTGCACTATTGTATGGAACATGGTTTGTTTGAAAATGATTAAATATTTCTAACCATTTGTTGTCTATTGTGGTTTTTGCTGATGCCCAAGATTTAAGCTTTTCCTTATCAATCTATTTTTTTAATAATGATACCTCATTAAAAAGATCATTTTCGGAAATATTACTATATGGGAAATTTTGAGTGAGTCAGAGAGATCGGGTTACACAGTCCTGAAATCAATGCTGGAGCTGCATGAGTGGGCAGGTGCAGGCCCAGCCGGCCTACTGGTAGTTAGGGGACTTGACAGCCACCGCCCCAGCAGGTACGTCCCACCTGAAGTTCTTTGTTTCAGGGCCCCGCACGGGGCAGCCAGCTCTTGCGGCAGTGCGGGCACTTCCAGGTGGAGGTGGGGTCTCCCCGCCGAAAACCGTATATTTCCTTCCCGTTCTCCCACCGTTCCCTAGCTTTTCGTGCATTCTTTCCAAAAATCGAGACTTTTTAAAAATGCTGCAGGATGCGGGGCAAATTGTTAAAAATTGGAACTGTCCCGCCAAAAGCAGGACATCTGGTCACCTTACCCCAATAAGTTCAATAAATAATTTAAAAATACATAAATAAGCCTGACCTGTGGTGGCGCAGTGGATAAAGTGTCGACCTGGGAACACTGAGGTCACCAGTTCAAACCCTGCACTGGTCTGGTCAAGGCACATATGGGAGTTGATGCTTCCAGCTCCTCCCCCCTTTCTCTCTCTCTCTCTTACTCTGTGTCTCCTCTCTAAAATGAATAAAAGAAAAAAAAAGAAAAAAAATACATAAATAAAAAGCTAACATTTGTTGTATTCTGCTAAACACATTTATTTCATTATCTCACTTAAGCATCATAAGAATTCTGCAAAGTCGTTGCTATTGCTTGCCTACATTTTATGTAGGTCAGAACACTGAGGCTCATAGAAGTCAAGTAACTTCTTCCTTAAGAGCCCGGCTGGCCTGAAGAGCCTTACTTCTCCTGCAAGTCAATATTAAAGCTACATCCTGGCGACTCAAGTGCAGCCTGGGGACAGACAGCTGTGTGGACAACCCCTGGGAGCTTCTTACAAGAGCGGAAATCCAGGCCCACCCCTGACCTGAACTAAAGGCAGCCGTTTTATAAGATCTCCAGGTGATGTGTTTATTTGCATAATAAAGCCTGAGAGCCACAGGGTGTCACTGCTTTTTGTTGTTTGTTTTCTTTTTCAAACTTTAAACCAAAAATGAATTTAAAGTTACAGGACAGTGGTTCTCAGCTTAGGTTGCACATGGGAGAGCCCTGACCTAGTAGCTCAGTTGGTTAGAGCATTGACCCACTACACCAAAGGTTGTGGGTTCGATCATGAATCAGGGCACATGTAAGAATTAACTAATGAATGCATAAATAGGCGGAACAAGAAATTGATATTGCTCTCTCTCTAAAATAAATAAAAATTTAAAAATAAATAAATAAAATTACTTGAGAGAACTCTTAACATTTCCAATGCCTCAGCCACAGCTCAAATCAGTCTTCTGGGGGTGGAGCCTGGTACCTGCATGTTTTCGTTCCCCAGGTAATTTCAACATGAGGGCAACTTTAAGCAGCCCTAGTAGGGTCGTCTGTGGGCACCAGGTGTTAGACCAATGGAGTCAGACCAGACCTTGGTTCAGCAACCTTGCTACTTGCATTCTGGCTAAGAAATAATTCAGAGTCAAGACTCAAACTATAAGAAAAAGTTTATTAAGAAAGTCACAGAGGTAGAAGAAGGTAGCTGTAGAAGAAATGGGCTCAGAAACAGGTTACAAAGGCATAAGAAGAGCCCTTGGAGGTTAGGAGAGAGAGGCAAGGAAGAGTCACCTGGGGAAGGCGGGGCGAGTGTCAAAAGATGTGGGTGTGCTTCCTAGCGCCATGGTGGGTTTTCGGGTTTTTTTTAATAGAGCTTTTTTTTTTTTTAAATAGTTTTCCAGAACTTTTTTTTTTCTTTCCTTTTTATTTTATTCATTTTTTTTTTTTTTAGAGAGGAGACACAGAGTGAGAGAGAGTGAGAAAGAAAGAGAGAAAGGGGGGAGGAGCTGGAAGCATCAACTCCCATATGTGCCTTGACCAGACCAGTGCAGAGTTTTGAACTGGCGACCTCAGTGTTCCCAGGTTGACGCTTTATCCACTGTGCCACCACAGGTCAGGCATTAACAGGGCTTTTAAGGCAGGAATTTCAAGGGAGGTCTTAGGGGAAGATCTCAATAGAATATTAATCAGCTTTCCAGGTGTGGTCTTTCAGGGTCCTGGTCTGCACTGATTGGTCGGCACCAGGAGGTCATTAGTCAGTGCAGCTGGTCCCGTGGTCAGCCAGCTGTGGCATCGCTGATCTGGTTTTGCTGCTTTTCTGGGCCTGGAGCTGAAACACAACTGAGGCCTAGATGTAACTCATGGGGGTTAATGCTTAAGGGAGTAGTCATGCAAGGGGCCACATGGGAATTGCAGTGAGGCCACTCTTCGTCCCCTTGTTCCTCCTCCCAGGTGGTCTACTGCATGACTAACAACATGCCAGGGGAGGAAAGATCGGGGAAGGGTTCCAACCACACAACCAGCGATAGGAAAGGTCAGGGGGTCTAAACCACATGACCAGCAATATGCTAGGAAAGGGAAGGTTACTTTGGGAGCAAGGTTCTTGTTTTCCCAGTTCTGCCAGAAGCTGGGCACCTGGGGCTTTCCGCCCTTGTCATCTTCTGTGCCTGGCCCACTGTCCTTGCTCTGCTCATGCCTGTCTAATTGACTCCCACAGAACCACCTGTTCACAGGAGGAGGCACATTGCTTGAAGGCACCCATTTTGTGGTAGAAATTATAGATCATGATGGACCGTAATAAATGTTTCAAGAGGGAACTTATATCCATCTAAGAATTTCTATACTAACTTAACATTCCCAACCCTCTGCCCTGGTTGGGTACTCAGTGTTTAGAGTGTCATCCTGATATGCCAAGGTTGTGGGTTCAATTCCCAGTCAGAAGACATGCAAGAATCAACAAATTAATGTATAAATAAGTAAACAACAAACTGATGTTTCTCTCTGTCTAAAAATCAATACTTTTTTTAAAAAATCCTCTTAGCAAAGTTCCGTCAGCGTTTCTCATCATTCTCCAGGGTGAGCAGAACCTCCATTCTCCTAGAACGACCTCTCACTGTTTCTTTTTCCCTACGGTGTCATGTCCTCTCCCAAAAGTCTTCAGAGTATATTCTGAACAAGCAACAATAAGACAGATGTTCTGGATTCCATGAAGCCTCTCCCATGTGCTCTTCTGGGGCAGTGCTTCAGCTTGATGACAAATCCCAAAGGGTCGACCCTGGGAATCCATCTGATATTTAGGGTTGCCTTTTCTGATGGAGTGAGTGGGCTCTATTGTGAGCCCCAGAGTCAGTCTACTCAAGGTTTGAAGCTCTGTCCTGCCATTATTCGCTTTGGGATCTTGAGCACTTACTTAACCTCTCTATCCTTCAGTTTCTGCATCTCTAAACTGAGGACTAAAAAGACCCACCTCATAGGGTTGTTGTGAGAATTAAACAAGATAATATGTGTCAATTTCCTCAATACTATCTGACAACCACCAGAGATACAGCAGCTATATAAATATTGGGTAGCTATTACATGGAAATACTTTGTATTCATCCATTGATAAAACCTTTATACAGCAGCTTACTATGTGTTACATTTATTTGTCAATATGTTCTATCTCTAGGTGTCTACAGGTACACCTTGAAGGGGAAGGAGAAATACATTTTGGAGGTTGCTTTCTGAAAAGGGGCCCTGGTTCCTAGTTCTACCCCAACTAACTCCCTGAGGAGCTTGAGGGAACCTCTGGCTTTGAACTCAGTTTTTATGGTTCTCTGCAGAATGGTAGCAAAGTCAGCCCCCTAGAGGCGAACAACAACTCCTGGTTGTAAAAGCCAAACTTGCAAGTCAAAATGTCAATCTTATTGGTAGCATATCACCACCTAAAAAGGGGCTGTAGATGTGGGAGGTAGGGAGTCTGTTGAATGGGTGGGAAAGCTAAATTGCTAATGAATGAATCAGGTTGAGACCCTGGACTATTATTCCCCCTTAAAAACTACTGACACTTGGAATGTGTAAAAATGTCCTTAGATATGTGTACTACTTTATACTCAGCAACATCTATTTGCTTTATCTTCCACACTTCACATATATTTCCAGCGCCTAAGGACTTGGGTATATCTTTAATTCCCTGGAGCATTTCCTGAAATAAGCTATATAGCATATATTGTCAGTCCCTTTTGGTAGAACTGAGTTGTGTTACACATCACCATGAAATTTCGGTTGACTTGGACAAAGAGGAGATCCAACAGGTTTTCAAAAATGAATGGTTTCATAAAACATTTCCCCAATAAACAGATGCAGAATGTCGTCAGAGTTCTAGCCTGGAAATTGGAAGTCAGGGGAACACTGCTTTCTAAAGGAAAACCATTTTCTGCCCGAAATTTTATACCAACCTACCAAAAGAAAAGAGTATGAGAAGAGAATCAAATATTTTCAAACATGACATGCAAAGTTTCAAAGAAAGGTACTGCCTTGTCCTCTTAGGGAGCTATGGGAGCTGGTCAAAAACCTCCAGGAAAGATTTATTCAAGGAGATGATGACCTCGGGGTTTCGAACCTTGGGACTTCAGCATCCAGATCGATGCTCTATCCACTCCACCACTGGTCAGGTGTGACATTTTTGATACATGACTATTTTTGATTCTTTAACTAGATATAACCTTGGTTGTTTTTTTAAAGCTCTAAAGTTTAAAAATGGAATCAAATTGAGTGGAGATTGAGCTACTTCACCAAGGCCCATCGGTGTCTAGGGGTGTGGTCACTTCCATCCTGGATTTTATGTTGGTGCTAAAATGCACACCCAAGACTCCACCTTGGAACTGCAAAGATGTCTCTTCAGTTGAAATATGTCCTCCAAAGTTGTACCAGGATGTTTCCTCAGAAAACCGGGTGCATGGTCAGAGGCCCTATTATCCACACCCTAGTCTTACTTGACTCTCCTCTGCCCTTTTTCCTGCTTCTATAAGTGACTTGCACACTTGCATTATGGATTTTGTGGGGCTCTTATCTCTTTTTTCAACTTCGGTCTCATCATCCAAAGACCACGCCAAAATCCGTTTCTTCTCTAGAATTGTTTCTATCAATGAAGAGCACTGCCAGCTCCCAGTCAGCCAAACCCAAATCCTGAGAGTTATGCCGAACCCGCCCTTTCCTCACTCTGTGTCCACTGGATGCTTATCTCCTTAGCATTTTCCCTCCTCTCCTTTCCCTTCTACACCAGCTTAATTCAGACTCTCATAGCTTCTCACCTTGATCCTATGACTCCCTCCTCATTGGCTTGACTCCTCCAGTTCACTTCACGACACTTGATAGGTCTTTCCAATTATCTTTAAGCCCCTCCCTGCCTTGATTCCTCCAGGGGCCACACCCAGCTTGCAAAACATTCACATTCCTCAGTTTAGCACATTAGGCCTTGGTGATGTAGCTATGGCAACATCTCCCACCACTGCCCAATCCCACCTTTCACTCTAGGAAGGTGGAACCACCTGCAGCTCCCCATAAGCATTATGAACACGTCATGCCTTGCACGTGTCATCCTTCACAATGCAGGACAACCATCACCTCCTCCAGGAAGCCTTCCCCAGTGCCTTAAGTATGATTCAGAAGTGTCTTTCACACCCTGCATGTACATCTTCATGGTAGCTGCTATCACACTATTGTAAGGTTGGTGAATAATGGGGAAAGGTTATGTGAGGAACTCAGACCCGGGAATTTTGGCTAGGGCCACCCACAACCAAGCACACCAAAAGAAATTTCCCAGAAGTCCCTTGGGAAAGAGCGACTGTCCGTCAGCCAGTGAGATTTTGCCACGTCATATTAGCTCACCCATCCTACAGACCCTTTAAATACCTCCTACGAGGTTTTTAAATTTCTTTTTATTTTATTCATTTTAGAGAGGAGACACAGAGTGAGAGAGAGAAAGAGAGAAAGGGGGGAGGAGCTGGAAGCATCAACTCCCATATGTGCCTTGACCAGACCAGTGCAGGGTTTTGAACTGGCGACCTCAGTGTTCCCAGGTTGACGCTTTATCCACTGCGCCACCACAGGTCAGGCTCCCACGAGGTTTTATTTATGCGACTCCTCTGTCCCCCTGGACCAGAGGACCTCATCGGGCGAGACGCGCTGTACTTAATAAAGCCTTTGCTATTCTACACTTCTTGGCTCCGGCCCCCCTTCCTTCTTTCTCGGCGGGGAAAAACACCTTACAACTATATCTTAAATGTCCTTGAGGTTATGAATCACATCCTAGTCGTACTCAAATCCCGATCTCTAGCTCCATGTTTAGCCCACAGAAGGGAAATGAAAGAATGATTGAATTCTAGGATGTGATTCCTAGATGACTCTCAGTTCTAGATGACTTCAAACTGAATGAAAAGTGTTCAGCTTGATCTGAATGCTCATGCCCCCTTGGTTGCCCCTTTTATTCTCTGGGGTACCTCCCCCATGGGGTTTGGAGCTCACCACCACATCTCATGGAGCCCACAGCGTGGAACGGTTAGGAAGGCCGTGCTGTGCGGAGTGGATTCCTTCCCCTCTAAGGTCCTCTCAGTTCAGAGTCTCCGAATCTGTCCTTGAAAGGAATGTGTCAGGGCCTGCAGAGGCACAAGGCAGGAGGGAGACCCGCGTTCCTTAGAGAGAGTCCAGGATGAAAACCTCCTGCCTGGACAAGGAGACGCCAGGCTCTGCCCTGGATGCATTGTGTGAAATCAACTTTCCAGTTCCCTGGAAATACATGGTTGTCCCTGGGGTGGCCTCAGATGGCATTAGCCCTTCTTTAAAGAAAAGTTGTATGTAGGTGGTCACGTTATTTTCTAGCTGTAAGTTCTGCAGTGTGTCCAAGGGCCTCCACAATGTTATTCTTCAGACCTTTTTATATATTTTAAATATTTTTTAAATAAGTAGAAAACAAACAAAAAAGTTGCTTTACAAACATGAGAAAGACCTACCTAAAAAACAAGTCAAAGAGGAAGGAGATGTTAAAACTGCCATTTTTGCTCTTTTTTGCATAATCTATAGAAAGCCCAGAGGTGTGAGGCTTTCTTTGCATAATGAAATAGAGGAACTGAGGGAGCAGTGAGTTTGTTGATTGCCAGGGCAACAGTTAAAGGCACATGGGTGACAATGAGGAGGGGTGCTGACGGTACGGTTTTGTGATGTTGGGACCACAGCGTCAGAAAAAAAAGACAGATAGAATCCTCCGTTTCAGTCCCTCGGTTTATAGGGGACAGCCCCCAGGCCCTGGGAGCTATCTTAACAGAGTCATTCATTTATGCACACAGTCATCTCCTGCAGGCCAGGGCTGTGCTGGGTGTCAGGGAAACCAACACAGCAAAGCCAGTGGTTCTCACTTTCTGGGACTCCACAAACTAGTGGTGAAACAGACGTGTGAGCAGATTATTAAAGGGCAGCTCAATAAACGCGTAGTGGGGGTCCACACTGATCGCGGGTTGACAAAGCGGGGAGCCGGAGAGGGCTCTAAGGACATGTTTGAGCAGGGGCTTGGGGGGTAGGTGAGACTCAGTGAGGTCCTGCGTCTGGGGCTGAGGACACAGGGGTGAGCAAAACAGGGTTCCTGCCCACCCTCACGGAGCTTCCCATCAATCAGATGTTCATACACTGTAAATAAACTGTGATAAGCGCTATGAGGGCTATTAGTAAGAATTTGGAAAGGACAGATGAGCTAGACTGACAATTTTCAACCAGGGTGTTGCAAAAAATTTTAAAACATGCAAAATCTGACTATTTAGTTAGGGGTCCTGACCTCTTTCCCCTTAGATTGTCAAATAAATGACAACAGCCAACACTACAATAGCCA
Source organism: Rhynchonycteris naso (assembly GCA_037038555.1). Lineage (NCBI taxonomy): Eukaryota > Metazoa > Chordata > Mammalia > Chiroptera > Emballonuridae > Rhynchonycteris > Rhynchonycteris naso. The sequence continues at coordinate 25,222,363 of CM072999.1, forward strand.
TCTGATATGATTGCTCTGTCTCGAACCATAAATATACAGGTCATATAATAGAGTTGCATCTTATTGTGTCTGGTTAATTCTTGGTACCAGAAATCTTTGTATATAAGTATAAACACCTGATTTTTTAAAAAGTCACTTTGGAGCAAAAAGGATAGGTAATTATTATTATTACTTTGTAAATCAATAAAAATTTTAACTTTTTTGTCAGAGTGGCAAAAAATGTATCTTTTGGTGTGCTGCAGAATTTTAATAATTTGTTTGTGTGTGCCATGAGATGAAAGAGGTTGAAAATCGTTAAGCTAGATCATAAACCAGATCTTAAGAAACAGTGGGAATGGCATTCCAGGCAGAGGGAACAGCACAGGCAAAAGCCCTGAGTTGGGAGGGAGCACAGTCCTTCAAGGGGATGCACAAAGTCAGTGTGCCAGGAGCAAAGTGAGGGAGAGGGTGCGGCCAGAGAGAGAGGCAGCAGCTAGATGGTGCCACATTAATTAGAGATTTTTTACTTTTTCCTAAGAGCAAAGGAGAGCCACTGAGAGATTGTAGGTATATTTGGCACTTGAAGGGTTACACTGGCTGATTTGTGAAGAACCCAGTTGGGGTGGAGGGCAATTGTGAGAACAGAGACTTTTAAGGAGGCTGTTGTGGTCACCCAAGTGACCACAGAATGAAGTTTTCAGTGAAAACGTTGGTGGCACAAGCCTGGGAAGGAGGGGGCAGGTGAGAGAGAGGGAGGCGGTGGGCCGAATTGGATGGGGGGAGGGGAGAGTCAGGACCATGCCCTCAGGAGGGAGAGTCACAGCTTCCGCCTGTAGATCTTGTAGGGAGAGAAGTGGCCTGTAGATCTTGCAGGGAGAGAAGTGAAGTGGTGAAGGACGGGTGCCCTGTGTTATCATCCCTGCCTCCGGTTCCTCCCTCCTTCTTCCTGATCCGCCCCCCACCCCCGCCCCGCCCTTCCGACAGCGACCTCAGCCGCTGCAAGACCAAGGGACCAGAGAACCTGCTTTAATTTCAGACTGCGAATTCCCATGAAAATCCCATACGAAAGTAAAAGCCCTGAACTCATCCTCTGGTCTTTCTCTCCGCATCACGCCCCCTCAGGGAGGCAGGGTGGGGCACCTGGCTCAGCTTCACTTTCATTCTGTGAATAATTAGAATAATTAGAAAGAAACAAGCCAGAGTAATAATGACCAGGAATATCTGTGATGACCACGGCTGCCTGTGCTCCTTTAATTTCTCCTGCATGATAATTGTGTGTGTGTGTGTGTGTGTGTGTGTGTGTGTGTGTGTGTGTGTGTGTATTTTGCTGAAGTGAGAAGTGGGGAGGCAGAGAGACAGACTCCAGCATGCACCCAACCGGGATCCACCTGGCATGCCCATCAGGGGGTGATGCTCTGCCCATCTGGGGCCTTGCCCCATTGCAACGAGAGCCATTCTAGAACCTGAGGCAGAGGCCATGGAGCCATCCTCAGCACCTGGGCCAACTTTGCTCCAGTGGAGCTTTGGCTGCGGGAGGTGAAGAGAGAGACAGAGAAAGGAGAGGAGGAAGGGTGGAGAATCAGATGGGCACTTCTCCTGTGTGCCCTGACTGGGAATTGAACCCAGGACTTCCACATGCCAGGCTGATGCTCTACCACTGAGCCAACCAGCCAGGGCTTCATGCACAATAATTTGTGTGATTCTATAGGTCCTTTGGCCTCTCCCACTTCCTCTCTCTTCCTCCCTCTGCTCTGCCCCTTGGGGCTGATTCCCACTCCAGCCCTGCCCCCTGCCTTCACCACCACTGCCACCTCTACCTCCTCCCCCCGCTCCCCCTCTTCCTCTGGGACAGGGTTGTCCTCTTGGACTCTTATCTGTTAGTTTCCTTTTATTTTATTTAAACAATTTTTTATCTTACTTTTTTTTAAAAGTTTTTTTTTAATTTCTTTTTATTTATTCATTTTAGAGAGGAGACACAGAGAGAGCAAGAGAGAGAGAGAGAGAAAGGGGGGAGGAGCTGGAAGCATCAACTCCTATATGTGCCTTGACCAGACCAGTGCAGGGTTTTGAACAGGTGACCTCAGTGTTCCCAGGTCGACGCTTTATCCACTGCGCCACCACAGGTCAGGCTAAACAATTTTTTAACGTATTGATTTTAGAGAGAAGTCAGGAGAGAGAGAGAGAGAGAGAGAGAAAGAAAGGCCAATTTGTTGTCCCACTTATTTATGCATTCATTGGTTGATTCTTGTATGTGCCCTAAGTGGGGATCGAGCCTGCAAACTTGGTGTACCAGGACGACCTCTAACTGAGCTTCCCAGCCAAGGGCTGTTAGTTTCTTTTTAAAATACATGTGTACAAGTAATAAAAGTGAGTTGATGTTTTAAATGAAGTCAATCCCTGGCAGGTTAGCTCAGTTGGTTAGAGCGTAGTCCTGATTCGTCAAGGTTGCGGGTTTGATCCCTAATCAGGGCACATATAGGAATCAACCAGTGAACACATGAATAAGTGGAGCAGTAGGTTGATGTTTTTCTCCCTCACTCTCTCCTTTCCTCTCTCCCTAAAATCATTTTTTGAAAATGAAGTCTATAACGCTGCAAGTAGTTCATGGATACAGCAGAAGTGGTTTGGGAAACACCGAGTTAGAGGAATAGGTATAAACTCAGATGGCACACAGTCACCAGACTCACACAATGACAGCATGTGGCTGTCCCTCACATAATTTCATCTGTTGATGTGGTCTTGCTCTGTCTTCAAACCAGGTAACCACAACACAAAACTACTGACACAACCACTTTCTATCCCCTGCAGGCTCTTTAGCACGTGGCCAGGACTCTCATCTCCCTTCTGTGCCAGGACCGAGGTGTCATCCAGGAGCTTGTTTCCCTCCTCACGTCAGACACTCACGCATTTGGAAGCTGACATACCCCCCCATCTCCATGGCTATCAAAAGCCTGCTCCTGGCTAGTGTGTTAGGAAAGTTTGGGACATTAGAAGGAACCTATGGGGACTTGACAGTGAGCATTCCCTTTCTCTCCTTCACTAAAGTTAGTGGAAAGCTGTGAGAAGGCAGGGATGGAGGGTGGTGTTGGGGTGGTGATCCCCATTCATTCATTCAACAAATATTGTGGAGCCCTGACTATGTGTTCAGCACTGATTTAAGCAGAGGGGACATAATGGTGAGCACACTGACAAGGTCCTGAACCTCTTGAAGTTTATAGTTCCATGGAGAAGATGGTCAATGAATAAACAATGAACGTAATATCATATAAGGTAACAAGATTGATAGTAAAGGGGTGGTTAAAGAAGAGCTCTCTGAGGAGGTGACAGTTGAGCAGAAGGGAGGAAACAATTTACATGGATATCTGGAACAAAAATGCCCTTGGCACAGGGAATGGCTAGTGCAAAGGCCCTGAGGTGAGAACATGGTTGGTATGTTCAAGGTACAGCAGAGGTCAGTATGGTTGGAGTAGAAAAATCAAGAGGGAGAGTTGGGGGGACAGGAGGTCAGATAGGCAGGTGGGGGCCAGATTGTGTGGGGTCTCACGGGGTTTGGTGAGGACTCAGGCTTTAGTTGAAGTAAGGAGCTACCAAAGGGTTTTAAGCAGAGGTGCACTGTGATTGACTTGCACTGTTGACTGCCTGTGGAGAGTAGACAGGGGAGCAGCTGGGAGATGCCAGAGAGGGACAAAGGAAAGGGATGGAAGTGTCTGCCCTGCGGTGAGGGGCATGGATGCACTGATAGGTGGACTGGTCAGTTTGTATTACCAAAAAAATGGGGGAGGGTCTCCCTGTAAATGTAAGTCAGCAGGATTTTCAGAGGTGGTAAAGTTAGGAACAGACAGAGCCTCTCCCCAATTACTTGAAGACTTCAAGCCAGGCGATGATAGCATCTCCACGTTGTTTCAGGCCACAGTGGGTACATGCTGTTCTCTCGACCTAGAACGGACCTCTCCTTCTCCAATTGCTTGACATTACTCATCCTTCAGTGCTTGATCGAAATATCACCTTCTTAGACAAACTTTCCCAGACCACCCCTCTTCCCCATAATAGATCTTGTCCTCAGGGTATATGTTCTCCTAGTTCTTTGTACTTCTCTTCCATTGTACTTATCACAGTTGTCATTCACTAACTTGTGTAGCAATTATAATGCAGTAATTCTTTGATGTCTGGACCCCCCCTCCCCCAGAATATAGGCTCCATGAGGGCAGGGATGGGTTTGTTTTATTTATCCCTACATTTCATGTCCCTAGCAGTGTGCTCGACACAGGTGTGTGCTAAATACATTTTTGTTGAATGAATGAATGAATGAGTATGCAAATAGGGGAACAGGTACCAGAGATGCCGCAGAGGAGGGTAGTTGATTCTTAAAGAAGAGATACAAACAGGAATAGGGCTGTGTCAGCTTAGAAACCAAAGGACTCACAAGCACCTAGTATGGAAAGCACTTGGACTTTGTCTTGTATTTGCACACAGACCCAGCCTTCCAGGCATGCCCACACATGTGCAAACACATGTATGTGTGCACAGGCAGTAACAGCAGTACCTCCCAATATCAAACAAAGATAGACTGAAAATCTCTACTCAAGACACTTACTGAAGCTGGAGCTGGAACAGGGACTGATATTTTGATGGCAAGAAGTTTTTCTTGATGCAAATGACTCAATCAACTCGCTCCTTTGAGCCTCAGTGGAAACCAGGATCAACCTTGACAGAAACCATGGCACACTCAATTTAGTTTCAATGCCTCAAGCACCCATCCTCCAAGTCCCCTCCCATATTCCTTCCTCCCACTTCTAGCATTCTTATGCCTTCTCTACACTCCTGTGAATCAGAGAAGGAGAGACAAAAATTCTGTCTACAGTGTAAATGGTTAATAAGACAAAGTTTATCAAAACTCCTGGTATTCCTCTTAAACTAAGAGCATTTACCCTTTGGTTGTAATAAATACCTTAAGCCTCAGGAACAAAATTAGGGGTTCTTATGCCCTTGTGATTATATGGGCAGCCTCCTGTCTCACAAAGATTGTCCTAATCTTCCATTCACTGCACTTGGAAAGCACTTGACATGACTATTTTATTTATTTAGTCAGTTATTTTTATTGATTGATTTTAGAGAGAGAGTAAGGGAGAGAAATATCAATTTGCTGTTCCACTGCCGCCCCCCCCCCACATTTACTGGTTGATTCTTGTATGTGCCCTGATCTGGTTTCGAACCCACAACCTTGGCACATTGAGACAACACTCCAAACAACTGTGCTACCCAGCCAGGGCAACGCAGTTATTTTAACACAAGAACAATTTACCAAAGGGTCATTATTATATACAATTTTAAAAAGCCATTAAGTTTTCAACCATTAAAGAGTAATCAAGTAATGTACTTAACATATCTCTCATTCAGTCCCTAAACCTCCTGCCACCCTGGTCTCCAGGCCTTCCTTCTCACCACTGATGACACATTGTATCAGTTGCCCGATCAACATGACCGGTGAGTCATTCTTCTTCATGTCAAGTCAGTTTACTTCTTGCAAGTCTGAGGACATCCTGGTTGCTAAATTGTGACAATAGATGACAACTTCTGACTCCCAGTTCCATGCCGCATGCCTGGACTACACTCTCTACCAGCAGCCATGTTTCTTGAGTCTTGGGTGCTTACTATGTTGACTGATGAAAGGTTTTTACCCTGCCGGTCTACCAATGGGTTTCATGGAAGTCTATGAACCCCTGATGTCATATCATCCAAATTTGATGAATATTTATATATTTTGTAAGGGGAAGGAGGCATCCATAGTTTCCATCAGATCTTCATAGTGGTCTGATGACTGGTTTAGGTGGGTAATCCAGATATTTCAGGTTTAAAAGAAAGTCTGCATTAGAGCATGCTACCTAGTATCTGTTCTCACTAAGACATGGTGTTGGGAAAGATGGGCAGCTGGTTTATGCAGCACATCATCTAAAGTGGATTTCTTGACACAGAAGATGCACTTTGAAGGCAACCTTTGAGGACTAACAGAGAGGACTAAACAGAGAAGTTACTGGATTAATTTTGGCCAGAGAGAAGAATGTGTTTGGTGAGACCACCCTGTCTTCTAGAAGGTGACCCTCAATTTTCTCTCCATTTGCAACAAAATTCCAAGAACTGGATCTAAATGGGTCATTTGGGCAGTAGAGCAGGTACCAGAGATGTAGCAGGGGAGGGGAGATGATTCCTAAAGAGGAGTTGCAAATAGGAATGAGGGCCTGTGTCAGCTTAGAAACCAAAGGACTCACAAGCACCTCATATTAAAAGCATTAGGACTTCGTCCTGAACTTATGAACAGACCCAGCCTGGTAGACATGCCTACCACACATGTGCAAATTGGCTTTCACATGTCAGGTGACCTTGGATTTGGGAGAAGACCCAGGACAAGCCGTGGGAAGCGTGGGGAATGGGGATTGCTTTGGCTTCTCTGCCCAGCTACCGTGTCCTGTTATGGCTGAGACTGAAATCGCTCAGCAGCCACACGTTTCAGGTTGAGGTAACTCCTCATAGCCTTAAAGGTCAGGAAAGCCACGGTGCTGACACAGGCCCATCTTCCCCTGGCAGTCTGCCCCACAGAGGCTCTTGAGTCATCACATCTGGATGACTAGGCTGATAAAAACAAGGTTTCATGGGGCACATTTAGCTGGGGGGAAGTTGGGTGACAGGGCAGAGCGGTGGAGCAGGAACATGGCACTTGGAGCCTGTAGATCTGGGCTCAGGGCCCTGCTCTGTGAACTGGGGCATGCTGTGTTGATCTATTTGGGTCTCAGTTGAAAGTATACAATACAAGGAAAGCTACTTAACATGGTACCGGGGAAATACTAGGTACTTGATGAAAGTGATTATGTAGTACCCACACTGAGGCAGAAAAGTCTTGACCCTAGGCTGGAATGATCAACCCTGACCTTCACAGGAAAGTGCCTTCGGGGTTGTCTACGGAGACCAAGTTGATCACTGGACCTGCAGAGATGTGTACCCCCTGGTCATTTATTTATTCAACAAATATTTCTTCAGAGCTATGCTCTGGGATACAGTGAGGAAGCCCTATGCAGTGCCAGCTTACATCTTGAGGTCAGTTCTCTCTGTCCAAGCTTCTTTTGCAAAAACATGTAATGATTGGCTGTCAGAGGTAGAGCTTGAAATATCTTGGTCTCTCTTAAGCCAGAAAGTGGGATGGAGCCTGGAGGAAGCAGAAGGAAGAGAAAGGTTTGTCTCTACAGTTCTGTGCCTTGTCACTAGGTGGCAGCACCAACTCAGGGCTGCAGTTCCCAACTGCTTAGTAATAGTGCCCGCAAGCTTGGTACCTAGCTCCAGTTTAGGAGCCAACAAAGGCTGGTCTGAGTCCCATCCCTGAGGTGTGACCTCGGGCAAACCATTCTACTTCTTTTGAGTCTGTTTCTAATAATAGAGTGAACAGATAATGAGGTAAAGACTTGATAAAGGGAAGGCACTATCAGCCCTGTGGCCAGCAGGAAGATTAAGCAGCCTAGTCCCCTTACTTTCAGATGCCAACCTTATTTTTTTTTAAATATTTTATTTATTCATTTTAGAGAGAGGAGACACAGAGAGAGATAGAGAGAGAAGGGAGGGAGGAGCAGAAAGCATCAACTCCCATATATGCCTTGACCAGGGAAGCTCAGGGTCTCGAACCGGCAATCTCAGTGCTCCAGGTTGATGCTTTTACCCACTGTGCCACCACAGGTCAGGCGATGCCACCCTTATTTTGCACTTTCCTCCTCTCCCTTTTCCAAGAGTGCCCCTGATGCTCATTTAAAATGAGCACTAGATATAAATTTTGGAGTGGGAAGTGGGAAGGCAGAGGGAAGGTCAAAAGTGTGATTTTTCACAGAGGACAATTTGACTTTGGGTGACGGGTATGCAACACAATTGAATGATAAGATAATCTGGAGATGTTTTCATTGTACATATGTACCCTGATTCATTGGTGTCACCCCATTAAAATGAAGAATAATAATTTTAAAAAAGTGTGATTTTTCTAGAACAGGCCCAACTTTCCCCATTCATTCTCTCATCCTACCTTTCTCTTCCTCTTCATTTTCTTTCTTTTACCCTGAGATTGTCATTTTTGTTTACAAATGTGTGTTAGCGACCCGCTCGGTGCAAAGCCTTTGGCTAGGCAGGGAGAGATGGGGGAGCAGAAGGAGCGGGAAGCAAAAAGACACACACCAGAGAGAGCCCCTCCCTCAGGGGCAGTCACAGTCCTGAAGGTGAACCAGTTATTAAAAAGTTAAAGTATTTGCATTCTGGCTGGTCACTGTCCTCCTTCTCAGTACCCCTTCATGCCTCGATGCAGGGCATGCCTTGACCCCGCTCCAGCTCCAAGGCCCATTCTGATGGCCAATGGTTGGCATGAATTTCGAATATTGCTCCACCAAAAAATGGGGATGGCGGCTGAGTGCCAAACTCCCGGTGATGGTTTTAGTTAGATAGAGCCTGGGCTTTTTGCTGGCAGCAGTTATGTGTCTTCTCCACGCCGGGCACACCAGAGGCTGGTGCAGTGCTGGCTGAATGCCCAGTTTCTGATGGGGCACAGAGCATCCCAGAACCCTCTCAGAAAGCAGTCTAGCCTGACCTGTGGTGGCACAGTGGATAAAGCATCGCCTGGAATGCTGAGGTTGCCAGTTTGAAGCTGCAGGTTTGCCTGGTCAAGGAACAAACAAGAAGCAACTAGTGCGAGTTGATACCTACTGCTCCTCTCCCTGCCTCTTTTTCTCCCTTTCTCTCTCTCTTTCTCTACCCCCCTCTCTGAAATAAATAAAAAAAATGTTTTTTAAAAGAAAAATAGTAAGTAAGGAAGAAAGCAGTCGACTCCCATTGGCCCCTGAGAATTAGGACTCACTAGTCCCTCAACCTCCCTTCCTGGGAAACCCAGGTGTGATTCATCATTCCTGGGCTTTAGGTTACTTAACAGAAGCTTACTCTGACCGACTTAAGGAGTAAGTACATTAAAAAAATTTTTTTTTTATTTCATTTATTGATTTTAGAGAGAGAGAAAGGGGAGAGAGAGAGAGAGAAACGTTAATCTGTTTCTGTATGTGCTCTGGTGGGGGATCACACCTGCAAATTTTGTACATCATTAGGATGTTCTAATCAACTGATTATCCATCCAGGGTGAGGAAGTGAATTTGTTGGAAGAATATTGTGTGGCTCACAGGGTCCAAAGGAAGGCTGGAGAAAAGGCTCAGAAAAAGGCAAGAACCAGGGCAGTTCTCTACTGCAGGAATTCTCCACTCAGGGCTTCGTTGGAGTGGAGCTCCCATTATTTTGGGGGTCTTTCCTTTTTTCTACTTTATGCAGGCATTTCCAAATTCCGGGACTCAACGATGGCCGGGGACTTGATGATGGTTGGGGACTCCACTGTGGATTCTTGGCTTCGTGCAGGAAAATATTCAAACCAAGGCAACATAGAGTTTAAAGTGAAAGTGAGTTTATTAGTGAAGCAGTGAGACAGAAAATGCGTTAGTCCACAGACAGAGTTGCCCCTTTTTAGCAAAATTTGCTTCCTATATCGAGGTTCATTTAATTGGGTGGTAGGGTACTCAATAAGGGAGGAGAATATTCAGGATCTTCCTGGGAAAGGGATGGAGACTTCTCAGAGAAGCTCTGTTGGCCATTTTTTGTACTTATGTGGGCTTTCTATTTCTGATCAGGCAGCCAGTACTGTGTCTTTTAGCTAGCTAATGTGTTACAATGAAAAAATAATGAGGCTAGGGGTTATTGTGAGGTGAAATTAGTCACCTGTTGCATCAAGTTGGTCTCTGGCAGTTTTAAGCCATAAGTTCTGGTGGGTGAGTGGGTCTTACTATCTTCTTGACAGTTTCTGTACTGCTTTTGATGGCAGCTGTTTCACCACATACCCTATCTCATACTCAAGTCAAATTCCCAGGAAAGAGTCTGATAGGCTCAGCCTGGGTCACATAATTATACATTGGCCACATAAGGCAAGGTGCCTGATTGACAGCTCTACAGATGAGAAAGAGTCAATTCTTGAAAAGAAAATTAGGATGCTTTATCAAAAGCAGGAGGGATGAATTCTGGGTGGTGCAAACCTACCATTTTAATCACCAGTATCCCAGGTCTAGGTCACAGTTTAGTGACACATTGTCTTTAGCCACCAGAAGTTAAGCCCGGACAGAACTAGATCCCCATCCTAATAGGACTTTAAACTTTCTAGAGTCACCAGATCCACCCAGCCAACCTTGGATCCTTGGGATTTGGGACTGGTATCACCCAGGGATAAAGAGGGGATCACAAACTTCTGAGGGAGCCAGAGATAAATTTTAACCTGAAGTAGACAAGCCTAGTATAAGAAGTCCTCCCTCTCTTCCTTCCTTCCTTCCTTCCTTCCTTCCTTCCTTCCTTCCTCCCTCCCTCCCTTCCTCCTTTCCTTCCTTCCTTCCCTCCCTCCCTCCCTCCCTCCTTCCCTCCTTCCTTCCTTCCTTCCTTCCTTCCTTCCTTCCTTCCTTCCTTCCTTTCTTCCTTCCTTCTTTCCTTCCCTCCTTCTCTCCTATCTCCCTCCCTCCCTTCCTTCCTCCCTTCCATTCTCCTTTTCCCCCCTGTGCTACATGCCATATGCCAGAAGGCAGTTGACAAGCATTTGATGTCAACTGAATAAGACTGGCTTCCCTTAGAGAAGATGTGCTATGGAGATGGGGGCAGGAACCGGTGCTGATGTGACTTTCTAGCTAATGTCACTGCTCCAATGCACACCTATGAATTGCTGATCTCCAGGAATTGGGACCTATGTCTAGGACTGCACACCAAGATGGTTTGGAAAGTTTAGTGTCAGTATCTTAATATGCCACAAGGTAGGGAAATGAGATACGATGTTTTCACGCTTGAAGCCTGATGACCTCTAAAGAAAGGAGAAAGGGGACATTCCAGGGATGCTCCTGAGCTTTCAAACTTTAGTATTTACCCTATAGTTGCTAAGCTTTAAAAACCTAGATATATGCATTTTAAAATATTTATTCATTTTAGAGAGAGGAGAGAGAGAAGTGGGGGTTGGGGGAGCAGGAAGCATCAATTCGTAGTTGCTTCCTGTATGTGCCTTGACCGGCAAGCCCAGGGTTTCAAACCAGTGATCTCAGTGTTCCACATTGATGCTTTAACCAGTGCTCTGCGACAGGGGAGGCTAGATATATGCTTCTCTTTTCTTTTTTTTCTTTTTCTTTTGTATTTTTTGTATTTTTCCTAAGTGAGAAGCAGGGGGAGGCAGACAGACAGACTCCTGCATGTGCCCGACCAGGATCCGCCCAGCATGCCCACCAGGGGGCGATACTTGGCCCATCTGGGGCATTGCTCCGCAGTAAACGGAGCCATTCTAGCGCCTGAGGTGGAGACCATGGAGCCTTCCTCAGCACCTGGGCCAACTTTGCTCCAGTGGAGCTTTGGCTGTGGGAGGAGAAGAAAGAGAGAGAAAGGAGAGGGGGAAGGGTGGAGAAGCAGGTGGGCACTTCTCCTGTGTGCCCTGACTGGGAAGCAAACCCGTGATTTCCACATGCTGGGCCAACGCTCTACTGCGGAGCCAACTGGCCAGGGCCCAGATATATGCATTTTTAAACAAAACTATAACTGATCTTGGTTTGGGCCAACACAGAGATTTTATTCCTCTCTTTTACCCTCTTCTTCCTTGTCTTCTGTGCACATTGAAAAGCAACAACATGAAAAACAGAGCAAATACGTACACACTGGGTATGTTAACCAGAGTGGTTTTTCCTAAATGACTGTAGTTTTTAGTATATGTTTCTTTCTTTTTTTTATTTTAATTTTTTTTTATTTTATTCATTTTAGAGAGGAGACACAGAGTGAGAAAAAGAGAGAGAGAGAGAGAGAGAGAAAGAGAGAAAGGGGGGAGGAGCTGGAAGCATCAACTCCCATATGTACCTTGACCAGAGCAGTGCAGGGTTTTGAACTGGCGACCTCAGTGTTCCCAGGTCGACGCTTTATCCACTGCGCCACCACAGGTCAGGCTAAATCTCTTTTTTATGAAAGTAAATATATTTGTAAAGAAACATATGTATTACTTGTTAATTTGAAAATAAAAGCCTTTGAAAATGAGAGGCCAAGAAAGCATTTGAGATCAATAAGAATAGCTATTTAGCCTGACCAGGCGGTGGCGCAGTGGATAGAGCATTAGACTGGGACGTGGGACCCAGGTTCGAGACCTCGAGGTCACAGCTTGAGCGCGGGCCCATCCAGCTTGAGCAAAAGCTCGCCAGCTTGGACACAAGGTCGCTGGCTCCAGCAAGGGGTTGCTCGGTCTGCTGAAGGCCCGCAGTCAAGGCACATATGAGAAAGCAATCAATGAACAACTAAGGTGTCGCAACGAAAAACTGATGATTGATGCTTCTCATCTCTCTCCATTCCTGTCTGTCTGTCCCTATCTATCCCTCTCTCTGTCTCTCTCTCTGCCCCTGTAAAAAAAAAAAAAAAGAAAAGAATAGCTACTTAGGAATCATTGATTCAGGCAGAAGCCCAAGTACTGTTCCGATTAGGAAACAAAAGCAATGGGTGTTTATGAGAAAGGGAAGGGGAAGAATGACAACAATAAAAGAAAGGCATTTCTATTGGTGCTGATAACATAATATAGTGATGTTTATTTTAAACAATGTTTTTAATTTTCAGTCCAGTCGTCATCAGGATGAAAAGCCATAATATCAGCTTTCTTGTTATCTTTGCAGACAGTGTTTTGGGACACAATATTGCATAGGTTCTGTTCAAAGATTATTTTGTCCTGTTTTAATATCTCAAAGATTTGAGTATAAGATGTGCCAGGCTATTCCTCTGGCATGGCAGCTCTGGCTCCATTTTAAAGTGGCTCCACTTACATTATTTTATAAGTGGAAAACCCCCCAAGCTTATTGTAGTAAATATATACCAACTATTGAATAAATTAAATAATTTTTATGCAAGTACACCTAAAATCATCTTGCATCTGTGGTGATTGAATTGCATTTTGAAAAGTGGTAGAATTTCGTGCTGGCCAGATAGTTCAATTGGTTGGAGAATCATTCCCATATGCAAAGGTTGCAGGTTCGATCTCGGGTCAGAACACATATAAGAATCAACCAATGGGCTCTGGCTGGTTGCCTCACTGGTAGAGCCTCAACGCAGCATTGTGGAAGTCCCAGGTTTGATTCCTGATCAGGGCATGCAGGAGAAGCATGCTTCTCCCGCCTTCCCTCTCTCTCTTCTCTCTCTTCTCCTCCCAAGCCATGGCTGGATTGAGTTGAGAGCATTGGCCCCAGGTGCTGAGGATAGCTCAGTGGAGCCTCCACCTCAGGCACTAAAAATAGATCTGTTGGGAGCATGGCCCCAGATGGGTGTTGCTGGGTGGATCACAGTTGGGGCGCATGCAGGAGTCTGTCTCTCTATCTCCCATCCTCTCACTTAAATAAAAAAAATATCTAATAATCAACCATGAATGCATAAATAAGTGGAACAACAAATCATAAAGTTTCTCTCTCCCTCTCTCCTTACCTCTCTCTCTCCCTCTCTCCTAACATCTCTCTCTCCCTTCTCTCTCTAAAATCAATAAATTTTAAAAAGAGAGAGAAGTGGGTAGAATTTCAAGAAACAAATGTGCATGATGGAGTTATGCATCTCCTGCCACTTAGATTAGAATCACTTCATGCTACTTATGTCAGAATCACCAGGGAATCTTATTAAATATGAAGATTCCTGGGCCCCACCCAAAGAACCACTGGAAAGATAATGGAGGGATTCTAGGCAGAGGAAACAGCACATGAGCAAAGGCTTAGTGAAAGGAAAGCACAAAATATGGTCAAGGACATGATTTTTCCGGCATGGCCAGGACATAATGCTTGTTTTCAAGAGTGGAGGGATGGGTACGGGTGCAGGGGGTGGTCAGTCGGCCCAGGTCTAGTGCTCTGGAAACACTGGGGCTGGCTGTAAGCTTCCCACTCTCCGCACTACTGACACTTGGGGCTGGGTAGTTCCTTGCTGTGAAGGCGGTCCCGCACACTGTAGGGTGTTTAGCAGCGTCCTGTGTCACTTATCCTGTGTCACTTACTACCCACTAAATGCCAGTACACCTGTCTCCCAAGTTGTAATGACCACAAATATCTCCCAACATTGCCAGATGTCCCTCGAAGAACTAAGTCACTCCCAGTTGAAACCACTGAGTTTGGGGGAATAGTTTACATTCGCTGTTCAGTTGTTTGTTCTCGTGGCTTCCGAATTAGCAGAATTAGGTAAGGCAGCCCTCAATAGTGCAATCCATAGTAGCTTAATCAAATTCACTCTTTTCCACTTTCACTTAACAAACACTCAGAAGCAGGCCTTCCACAGCTTGTCCCATCACACATCTGCAGCATTACCGGGGACCCTGCATCTCTTTTCCTTCTCTGTCTCATGTTCCTAAAATTGTTGCCCCACCTCCGACATCACACCTGCTTTCCAGACAGAAAGGAGAAAGGCATGTGCCAAATGTGATGGCCCCAGCTTTTAAAGAGTTTTCCCATAAGCCCTACCCAGCAATTTCTTATATCTCACTGGCCATTGTCACATGGTCATCCCTAGCTGCAAAGGAGTCTGAGAAATGTAATCTGTATCATTGGGCACATTGCCATCCGAGACAAAGTGAGGATTTGGTAGTAAGAAAAAAAGGAGAGAACGGCTTTGGGAGGGCTATTGTCAGACTCTGCCACTGCTCTTAACTTTGGTTTCTAGGTACAATGACGAGCTCAGAAGTCTCTCACAAGGAATCTACCAGAAGAAGCCAGACAAATCTCTAAGACAGCAGTGAAATTTATCTATGCCAGTTTCTCTAGGGAATCCCCCTAAGAGAGAGCTCCTTAATTTCTCTTCCTGCTGGTAGGTTTTTTAAACCAGGATGACGTTTTTATTCTATATTCCTGGAAGTAGATAAACTCAAATCCCATACTAAGCAGTTTAAAAACATGACTTTTAGGTCAGATATGTCATTATTCCCTTCCCACCCCCATCTCCCATTCACCTGGAACCCACTCTAGGCCAGTGCAGTAGCCGATCAGCCACATGGCGAGAATTCCAGTAAAGATCTCCTTTACACACTTGCTACAAAGGCTGAAATGCTACTGGGCACTCATTCCTTCACCTCAGGCATCACTCTCCCACGGTGCCTCTTAAAGGGCCAGTCCCCTCTGACAGAGATAAAAGATGACTAAATCTTTTTTAAATGATTTTTAAAATTTTATTTTAGATAGAGAAGAAGGGAGAGAGAAAAACATCACTTTGTTGTTCCACCCATTCATGCATTTATTGGTTGATTCCAGTACATGCCCTGACCAGGGAATGAACCTGCAACCTTGGCGTATGGGGACGGTGCTCTAACCAATTGAGCTACCCGGCCAGAGCAAGATGACTAAATCTTTACTACCTTAATGTTGGTCTTAGTTTCTTCCTGCCCCTTGGAATTCCTGAGCAGCTTCAGGGGGCGCTGAAACACACAAGGGAAAAGGAGGCCAGGGCAGCAGAGAGTGAGACGCAGCCTGTCTGTCCCCGAAAGAAGTGGGGTGAGCCAGCTGGGTATAAAGGCTTTACTGTAAAGCCACAGTCAAAACTGGGGCATTGGCTGGAGGTATTAATAAACACTGCTGGTAAGTTTGGGTCCAATAGATGGCACCCCCATGACCTTTGAATTGGCTTTGACTCCCTTTCTCTCCCCACCCACACTTCTCAACCTGAAGACTGAAAACCTGGCTTTCCGGTAATTTGCTTTGACATTAACTCAGGGAATAGCACTGCTGGTAAGAGGTAAACACCAAGGACGGAAAGTGGGGAGACAATCATTCCCCAGGAGCCCTCGGGTCAAAGCGATAGATAATGATGACACTGTCATGGACCTTTTCTTGCTGCACAGAGCCTGGGTTTTCCAGAGAGGCAGTGTTGACCTAGATTAGGGTCACAGACTGGCAGACCTCTGCAATGCCACTCTCAACTGGGCAAAAGAGGTGCCCCATTACAGAGGCCAGCACTGGCCCTCTTCCTGCTATACGCCTTCACACAGGGCTAGGAGTCCTTAGGACCAAGGCTCCATGCCCACTCAAAGCCTTCTGTCTCCTTTAGACCATTGATTGACTCACACACCCAGGACAGCAGCCGCCCCTGGCTCAGTGGCCCTGAGCTGGCTTCTAGGAGCTGTAGCCCTCTTCTCCTTCTCTGGGGTAGACCAGACCACCAGTATGTGAACCCCTGGACCCGAGGGCTGGCTCAGGGATGGCTGTCTATACAGGAGGGATATGAACGGGACCCCGTCTTGCAGACTGGTGCACTTACCAACATGAAGAAGAGCAAGAGGATGGACGAGAAGAGGGTAGGCTGAGGGATGTTTTCCCCGGCGCTAATACAAAGTTTCGAAGCACCTAAGAATTCTGAGTTCAAACCTTGCCTTCCAGGTTGTTGTAAAGATATATTTATCAAGGTAGCAGAAAAGAATACATTTTGTTTAACATATTTAATATACTTTGATTTATAACATGTAAACATTTAGAAATATGATATATGGCCTCTATATGCTTGCCCCAGGCCTTGCAAATTTTAGGGATAAATTTGTTCTACAGCTATATTTTCTGTGGTCTACTGAGTGTTTTAGAAATTGGAAGATTTCATGTAGAAATTTTAATTTGAGCTTTTCTTGACAAATTGAAAGATATGGTAACACTGGGCCTGAATTCCCACATGGCAGCATGGGATAGAAACAAGGTATAGTTGCTTACTTTAGACAAGTAGGCACTCACTCCTCATTGCCCCACTCCCCACCACTTCCAATTGTGCTAAGACCAGTGAACTTCTTGTATTTACAGTGCCTGCCTGGGCCCTGGGGGCGTTTGAGTGTGGGTCAATGGTCATACAATGAGGGAGCTAGCCTGGTCATGGGTAGGGAGGTGGGACAGACAGAACCTGGTTGGTGGGACATCTAAGGTCAAAGCTCTGGAAGTTTTGATCTATTCAAAGTTGTAATCTTTTCATAACTGTCTCCTTCAGTTTCCCTGTGTGGAGATGAAATCAGCATTGACACTTACCCTGGGCTCAGCCTTCTGCTACCTCTGCTGAGAAAGCAGAAGTAGAACTGCCTGGCGCATTAGAAAGTGGAGAATGAAAGGGGAAGAGAAGTCCTTGCCGAGAGCTGGGAGCGGCACACGTGAGCTCTGCATTTCTAGTTCTGACCCTGAGTGCCATTCAGACGGTGCTCAGCCCGGTCATGTGTCTTCTGTGGGAGTTTCTCGGGGGAAATCACAGTGCTCTAGCCAGGGTGGGGAGAGAAATCTCTGCCTGGAAGGAAGCCTGCCCCAGCCTCCCATGAGAAGCCAGGCCCTACTCGGCCTGAGATTTCTAAGACTGTGAAAAAAACCAACAAATTCTTTTCTATGCATGCAGCATCTGAATGGACCACTGGCTTCTCTGCTCTGCAAAGGGAAAGAAAACTGATGCTCTGGGAGCATCAGTTACCAACTAAAACCCGGGCCCCGGAGGAAATGGATGGGAGAGATCCTGTTTGCTGCAGCCCCTCATCACATATCCCAGCCTATACTGAGTTTGTGAGCTGGGAGGAGAGCCCCATTTACCAAGTTTTGTTGGGAAACCAAAAGCTAAAATGCTGAAGTCTGCACCGGAAGCAATGTCGGTACTTGTGGCCCATCTGCCGAGCTGTCTCCCACAGGCTCTGAGCTCAGTTCCCCGACACTGGGCATCCATGGCATCAGCTTCAGGGGTGAGGGGCCCAACAGTGGCAATGTGACTTCAGAGGTCCTGGAGCTGGATTCCTCTCATAGACAGCCACAAGGAGGTCAGGTAGGGACGCAGCTTTTCCAGAGCATTGCCCCATACGGGCACAATCCCAGTGAGGTCGGGGAGATGGGCAGGAGAGGTCTAGAGGTGAGACCTTGCCTCAAACCAACCAGAACTGTTGACCCGCAGGTTGAGGAAGTGTTGAAACAGGGAAACAGGCCTGCTGCCCTCTTTTCCCTGTGGTCACCACACCCTCAGATGGCTGCCATCTGGGAGGCCGTGGGCACAGTGGCATCTCTTTGAAAAACCAAGGGGTGAGACTGAGGGTATCTGCTGAAGAGGCTGAAGCAGACGTCTGCACCAGCAATCCCTGTCATTTTGTCCCCAACTGGCTCAGCAGGAGCTGTGTGTGTGGGGGTGCCATTGCTGGGGGTGAGGCCACAGCATGCAGGCCAGCAGTCACTCGGCCTGGGGATCTCTGAGGAGCCAGTGGACACCAGGGCCAGGTAACCAGGGCACACTAGATTCAGGTTCCACCGAAACTGAGAATTTGAAGCTCTGAAGGTGACCTTGTGTTACCTGAGCTCAAAATGGCGGCTTGCGACGCCTGGAGGAGACAGCTCCACAGGGAGGTGGGCCTTCAGCAGGGCATGTAGACTCACTGGCAGGAACAGGCCTGTGTCCATAGCCGCACATTGCCCGGAGAGAGCATGAGGCAAGCATTGCCTTACGTGTGAGCGGTTGCCCTTGTATTACTAGAGCTCCTGGCAGGGGGCCTGGTGCATGGCATCACCCAGGGCTGGCCGTCTGGAAGGAGGTGAGTGAGCGTGGCTGTGAGCGAGAGCGCAGAGCAGCAACCTGAATGACCACGCCGCTGAGTCGTATCCTGCCCTGGTCCTTCTCCCCATCTGGAGAATGACCCACTGACCATCTAGAAAGTGTGTGGCAATGAGGAATGGAAGGCGGGAGGTTATAGTGAGGTAATCTGGGGAGGAAAATCAAGAAGATTAGCCTGACCAGGTGGTGGCGCAGTGGATAGAGTGTCGGCTTGGGATGCTGAGGACCCAGATTTGAAATCCCTAGGTTGCCGGCTTGAGCATGGGCTCATCTGGCTGTGGGGTCTCTGGCTTGAGCATGGGATCATAGACATGACCCCATGGTCACTGGCTTGAAGCCCAATGTTATTGATTTGAGCAAGGGGTCATTGGCTCTGCTGGAGCCCCCTAGTCAAGGCACATATGAGAAAACAATCAACGAACAACTAAGGTATTGCAAGGAAGAACTGATGCTTCTCATCTCTCTCCCTTCTGGTCTGTCTGTCCCTCTCTGTCTTTCTGCACCCCTCTCTCTCTCTCAAAACAAAAAGATGTCTAGAGGGAGGATAGAAGATTCTTTGAAAAGCCCAGCTTCACACATATATTAACAAACCATGGAAAAGAGGAGATATCAGCTGTCTCCAAAGCTTTAAGGGCTCTTAAAGCCAAGAACAACAAAAAAAAGGCCCCAGCCCCACAGAGTTTAAGGTTTCAGGGAAAGCTGCCTTGCCAAATTGGTTTCTTTTAAGACGTTTATTTAGAAAAATAACCCTTCCCTGTCTTCCTCCCTGTGTGCCATGGGTCTTGGGCCCTGTGGCTGATTCCACTCTGGGTTGGGTCTCCACCAACATGACACGACACGACATGACACGGGGCACAGCACACGCTGAAGGCTGCCACGGTGCTGGGAGGCCTCCCCCTTGCAGCTGCTACGACACTGTGCTCAGTCCTTGTCCAGGTCTCTCTCTGCCTCTGCATCTCCTGTCTCCTGGTGGAGGTACCAGGGCAGCCTGGCTACAGTCTGTGTGCCCCTCCTGAGGCTGGGCGCTGCGGGGTGAGGCGGCTCTGCTCTCCCCCTCCTCTGGGAAAGCTCAGGGCTGGAAGCGCGGGGAGCTGACGTGAGGCTGGTGGAAGGCGTGGGCGCTGTACACCACCTCCGGGGGCGAGGGGGCGCTGGTGGCCAGCACTGAGCACAGGGGCTCGTGGCTGCTGAGCACCGACGTGAAGTACTTCATCTCCTCTGTGAGCTGCTTGATCTCCTTGCGTAGAGCCGCGTTCTGTTTCTCCAGGTCTTCGCTCTCCTGTGAGGGGGAGGGATCAGCATTGGAGATTAATGCTAGGCAGGCCCCAGGACTGGAGGGGTTGGGGTGTTTGCAGGAGAAACCCAGATTAGATTTACAGGCACATCCATGGAGCAGGGCATCGGTGAATTTGCCTGCACATGTGTGAGTGTGCACACGTGCATATATTTTGGTAATTCTGTATGTGTGTATAGGAGCATTTGTATAAGCACATGTGTACACACTCATGTGTAGGCATAGATGTTAAGTTGAACCCTATGAAACTGCTGCTATTTGATAAAAGAATGGGAGTTTCATATGGTTCCAACTAATAGAGGTGTATGTGTGAGTGCATGTGTGAATTTGTATGTGTGTGTGCCCCTTTGTGCATGTATGGATGTGGTTTCTGTGTGTATGGGTTGTGAGTGGCATATGTATGTCAAAGAAAACTGGCTGGCAAGCCAGAGGCTGAAAAAATGGGGAAAAAATTTATGAGAACATCTTATACTGATTTCACTCTTTTCTACTCTATATTATACCTCGTGTTTTCTAAGCAGGCCCAGTGTGTGCATTTTGTCTTCTGAATGGGATCCAGGGTGAATTGTCTGTGTCACCCAGGTTCTAGAACGCTCAGGGTCTTTATAAATATTACTTGGTCAATATCCACTACAGTGTTTGATTCCACTCTGTTCTGCTCACCCAACCACCTGTCATACAACACTCTGGGGTGGTCCCAAGCACCTGTGTTTCCTTTATTTCCCAGAAGCACCTGTCCCCTGTCATTAGGGAGTACCATCAGATACAAGCTGATCAGGAAAACTCAGGGGAGAGAGTCCTAGTTACTAATACACTTTATTAATCAATCAACAATGAATTTGCATTTATTAGAAAACCGTGCCATCTTCAGAAAACCCAGGGGAATTGCATTTCCAATGTCTTTTTTACAGTTCACATGCCTTGACTCAGTGAAACAGACCTTTTCTACTAATCATTAGTGCCCATAGAGGAAGGGAAAATGGAATTGGAGATGCAAATCAATTACATTCGAGTTCAAAAATCAGCCTAAAGAATCCAGGCCTTATTGTGTTAGCACTGTTTGATTTAGGCCAGCATTTCCCAAACTTACCATGTCATTGAAATTAATCCAAGGGCTTGTTAAGCACAGAGTTTCAGTTGCTTCCTAAATCTAGGGATTTAAACTCTGTGGGTTTGGGATCTGAGGTGAATTCTGGTTATATAATTTTTTTTTTTTTTTTTTTTTTTTTTTTTTTTTACAGGCACAGACAGAGAGAGAGAGAGTCAGAGAGAGGGATAGATAGGGACACACAGGAGAGGTGAGAAGTGAGAAGCATCAATCATTATTTTTTCGTTGCCATTGCAACACCTTAGTTGTTCATTTATTGCTTTCTCACATGTGCCTTGACAGCGGGCCTTCAGCAGACAGAGCAACCTTTTGCTGGAGCCCACGACCTTGGGTCCAAGCTGACAAGCTTTTGCTCAAGCAAGATGGGCCTGCGCTCAAGCTGGCGACCTCGGGGTCTCAAACCTGGGTCCTCCACATCCCAGTCTGACGCTCCATCCACTGTGCCACCGCCTAGTCAGGCCTGGTTATCTGAATTTTTAACAAGGGCCCTAGGTCATTCTAATGATCAGACAAGTTTGAAACACTAGTTAAATGTGATATTAATTTTTTTTTAGGCCCTGGCCAGTTGATTCAGTGGCCCAGTGTCAACCCAGTGTGTGGAAGTCCCGGTTTCGATTCCTGGTCAGGGCACA
Organism: Rhynchonycteris naso; assembly: GCA_037038555.1. Lineage (NCBI taxonomy): Eukaryota > Metazoa > Chordata > Mammalia > Chiroptera > Emballonuridae > Rhynchonycteris > Rhynchonycteris naso. Next base: position 25,243,985 of record CM072999.1, read on the forward strand.
CAAGGGAAGTGACCATCTGCTTCTCTACCTCTCTCTCTCTCTCACTCTATCCCTCCTGCAGCCATGGCTCAAATGGTTTGAGCAAGTTGACCCTGGGCACAGAGATGACTCCATGGAGCCTCCATCTCAGGTGCTAAAAATAGCTCAGTTGCGAGCATGAGCCCCAGATGAGCAGAACATTGTCTCTAGACAGGGGGTCGCTAGGTGGATTCTGGTCAGGGTGCGTGCAGGAGTCTGTCTATCTCACCCTCCTCTTACTTAAATAAAATAAAAACTTTATTTTAAATTTGCTTTAATTATTCAAACTCTTATTAAATACCTGCATACAGTACAAATAAATGCAAATGTTTGTTGATTGACTGACTGATGATATCTACTGTGGGACTGGAAGTTGACTCAACATTATGATGGGCAGTGAGCAGATGTAAGATAACTTGACATTGAAAGTTTACCTTCAGTAATCCACTTGGAGCATGCAGGCTGATGAGTGAGCTAATTACATTGTCAACTGCCCTAACCCTGAATCCAGGGAAGTGGTAGAGGAGCTTAAGGCTGTGGCCACCCCTCAAGCCAGCTTCCATCTGTTTATAAAGGACAGATGGGCTAATGCACATCATCAGCCTGGCAATTCCAGTATGCGCTTCTGAGCTAGAAAATGTGCCTACCTAAGTACAAAGGAAACCCATCTCTAAAATGGGTTGGGCTGGGTAGGATACCAAGAGTTAGAGACCCTGGCTGCTGCTTCTGCAGGGTGTGGCTCATTTATGTTTTGGATGTTTCCGGGCACATCCCAGAGGGAGGGCATCCCCTCTTTACCGAAAGGTAAGATGAAACAACACTTAGACTGGGAGGGGTTGGGGGTGTTGGTAAGACGGGAACTGGGGGCCTGGAGTGCGGGTCCCTTCCTTCCTCTAGCGCTTTTCCTCGCCCCCTCTGAGAGTTTCCACTGGTGACAACATTTACCATAAATTCTGTGCTCCGAAGAGCCTGGGCAAACCCCGAGGCAGAAAGGAGGGGAGGGGTAGGCGGGCGCAGGAACCAACGGCTCTAACCTTTGCCCGCTTAGAGGAGAGGCGTCCCAGCTTTCGGGAAGTAGCAGCACTGTTGTTCTGAGCTCCGTCTAAGCAGGTTTGGCTGAGCTCTCTCTAGCTTTCTCATCTCCCTCTCCCTGCCCACTGGCTTGCAGACCCCAGAGCTCCAGGGGGAGGTTCATAACCACGGCCACCTCTAACCAGAAACCACCACCGAAGACAACAAACACACTTGCCTTTACCTTGGGGCTCAAGACTGCTTCCTGCTAGGGCCTCAGAGAAACCAGCGCTGCCTGCCCAGGGGCCGTGCAGCCTGCCAGTTACAAGAGGAAGAGTTTGACTTATTATGCAGGAGGAAGTGGCTAGTCTGGGGCCTCTTCCCTCCACACCCCCACCTCCCATGGCTCGGTCCCAGCTGACCCTGCGGGGCGGACTTGCCCTGGAAAGGGTGCACACAGGAGCATCTGACAAAGATGATCATGGGAGCAGCTTGTTTACACAGAGGTACAATAATCACACCCCCTAACTTTCAGGGTGGGGGAGGGGCTGGAAACCTCGAACTCAGTGAGAGAGAAGGGGAAAGGAATATTTGGAATGAAAATTTTCGCTTCTAATATGCATGTCTTCTCTATAGTGGGGGCGGGGCAGACCTGCATTTGGCCTTCCCTGGGACCTGCTTTCTACTCTTCAGAATTCACTTAGGTCCTTTAGGTTCCTCACAATAACCCATTGAGGTGAATATGAAAGGCCAGCGGTTATCATTATCCTTACAGAAGAGGTCTACTGAAACCCTGGGATAAACCTACTCCGTCCTCCCCACAAAATAACTATGGGCAGCTGGGAGAAAGGGCTATAGAATTGACCTCAAGACACTTTATTTCTAAGAGGTCCAGAAACTTTGAATGTGTGACTGATCCAAACCCTCATAATCACATAGGAGCGGAGCAGGTCTTGGCTCGGGGCTTCCCCCAGCTCAGCACTGGGCTCTGCTCTTCCAAGCACACTCAACTGATTCTCCTGAGAGACTGGTGACTCAGTTGAGTAAAAGTCTACAGGGGTTACTATATGCCCTTGGCTGTCTTAGTGTTTCCCAGGAAAAACCTGGGTTCTAGGTTGGGTGATCCTTAAATACAGCACCATACAAGATCCCCGAGTGGGTCGCTGTCTTCCAGTCCCAGAGCCAGGCATCTGCCTCCTGCCCTAAGGTGGGAGAGAATTTCCTGTCCAGCTATTTTGCTAGGGGGCTAACTCCAGGCTAGACTCTTCTCCAGGTGGAGAGTGAGTTCTGAAATACATGGCAACAGTGGACTCCATCAGTGTTATCTGGGGTCAGAGGTCCTGGGTCCTGATCCTTGTTTGGTGACTTTCTGAGCCCTCTGCCTCACTTCAAAACAGGAAGACTGGACCAAAACAATGAGTCTCAGCCTTGATCACACCTTGGGATCAGTGGGATCCCTTGGGGAGCTTTAACAATACTGATACTTGCTTCTGATTTAATCAGTCTGGGGTGCAGCCTAGGCATTGGGTTATTAAAGGCTCCCCAGGGGTTCTAAAGTGCACTGAACGTTGAAAACCACAGGATTAGAGAATCTCCAAGCCCTCTTTAACTCTCGAATATTTCAGATTCCAAATAGAATACAGTGAGTATTAGTAAACAAGAGCTTCTAACTTCCCCTTGTTGAGAAGCAAGGTGTGTGTGTGTGTGTGTGTGTGTGTGTGTGTGTGTGTGTGTGTGTTGGGAACAGAGGGATGTAAACTCAATTTATGAGAAAGATTAGTAGAAACCAAAATTTGAAAGAAATAATGCAGTTTGACTTAACTAAAATTTATTGAATGCTACCACATGCCAACTACTCTTTTAAGTACCTTACAATAATTATATTTAATCTTTGCAACAACCCAATATGGTAAGTAATATTATTATGCACATTTTGCAGAAGAGGAAAATCTGAAGCTCAGAGAAGTTAAGTAACTTGTTCAAGGTCACACAGCTTGTAAATTGCAGCACCAGTACCTGAGTTGAGGCAGCCTGGCTTCAGAGGATGCCCGCCATCCTCTCTTGCCTTTGAAGTCTGTTTACATCTTATGAACTTTGCTAATTATCTCCTGTGAGGCCTCAGCCCTGTTGGCTTCCCAATTTCATCTTCCCTCTTTTCCAACCTCATGCAAATCCAGATGCTAACGTTCACAATTCACCCTCACCTGTGGGGTTACTTGATGCCACTCCTATCATGGACTATGAGCAGCTTGGGGGTGGCTAAGGAAGAGGCTTCATGGGGGTGTGGGAACATTCTGGGGAATTCCCTACTGGAGGGGCCAAGGAGGGGCATCACTCAAAGGGCTCTTGAATGATGGGGAATCCCCAGTCAGGTCCCTTACCCACAGGGAAGCCAGCTGGGACCAAGGAAAGGGACAGGCTCTTGCCCAAGGTTCTGGCAGGGACTCTCCAGGCATTTTTGAGCAGGGATTGGTCCTCCTTCCTGCCAGCTCTCATTTCATGCCTTGACCTTCTCCTTGAGTTTTCTAATCACAATTTCCAGAAAGGTAAAAACAGTCCCTGCGTTTCATCAACAGAACATGCAGTCCCCTATTGGTAGGGTGACATTTTGGCTCTCACCCACACTTAAATTCATGAATAGTGTGTGATGCTTATACCCCTCACACCCAGTTCTATGTTCAATCTCCAGCAGTTACAACCCCCACCCACCACATGCACATACAGGGCAGAGCCCACCATTCCTGGAGAAGTCTGCACACTCAACTGATTCTCCTGAGAGAGAGCACATTGCCCCAGCCATAGTGGGATCTATGCCCACATCTCCCACTAGTCCTGGGGAAATGAACCCCAACTCTTGTTTCTTACCCCATGAGGACAGAAGAAGAATCACAAAACCCCAGGTCTCTGCACTGAATAATGTATCTGTCTGATTCTGTGGAAATCTCCACTTTCATGCCTTAAAGCTGAAGCTCTAGGACCATCAGCACCTCATTATCACTGGGGCTTAGACATCATTCCTGCCTCAGGACCCTGTCTGGTGTCCAGTCATCCATTCCTTGGCTTTCAGGACGATGAGTTCATTGACCTAATATATGAGACACACTATAGGTTGGCCCATTCAGCCTCTATCCCAAACTCCTTCTCTTTAACTCCTTCTCTTTACTGTCCTTTAAGGAGGGTGGGAAAAGAATTCCTCAAATACACAGCTGATGTAGATCATGTGACAGATTCTGACCAATCAGATATAAGTAGAAGTGTTGGGGGAAGGGGGATGCAGCATTTCTTCCCAGCTAAAAAGGCAAAGCTTCACCAGGACAAAACTACCCTTCCTCAGCACAGCACAGGTTGATGTCTGGAGGGCCAGCAGCCATCTTGCAGCCTTGAGGATGAAAGTCACATACTGAGGATGACTGTGCAGAGAGAGAGAAGGTGCTCTGTTCTTTGATAACATCCTCGCACTAGTCCTACTCCGTCCGCTTCTGAATTGCTTATTATGTGAGAAAAATAGACCATGATTTATCGATGACTCTGTTTGATAGTTTTCTATAATTTATAACTAAGTGCAATTCTGACTGATACCTCAGGTTAGAAAGACTATCACTAGAAAGCCCAGTTCTGAAAAACAAACAAAATAGTAATTACCATCAATACAAAGGTTTGAATTTTTTTTTAAAGCTGCCTGGCCTCTGGGACTGAGTGCTGGCTGTATACCCATATAATGACCCACACTCACTCCCCACATTCTGCCACAAGCTCCTGACAGGCTCCAGATGTCACTGCTCCCCAGTTTTCAACCCAGGCTGCACACTGTCATTACCTGAAGAGCTTTAAGTAAGAAACCTTAATTCATGAACCTTATCTCTGAAAAGTTTCAGTTCCATTGTTCCAGAATGGTCTCAAGCATCAAGATTGTGTGTGTGTGTGTGTGTGTAGGGGAGATAGTGAGGCAGATGGCCAAGTGTGCCCTGACCAGGATCCACCTGGCAACTCCATCAGGGGCCAAAACTCAAGTACAGAGCTATTTTTAGCGCCAACAGAGCTGTCCTCAGCGCTTGGCCTGACACTTGAGCCAATTGAGCCATTGGCTGCAAGAAGGGAAGAAGGCGAGAAGGGGGAGAGGGAGAAGTAGATGGTGGCTTCTCTGTGTGCCCTGACTGGAGACTGAACCTGGGACATCCATACACCGAGCCAATGCTCTATCCACTGCACCCAGGCCAAGCATCAAGATTTTTAAAAATACTTCCCAGGTCAGCTAAATAAGCAACTAGTTTAAGGATCATGTCCATAGCTGATTTATCTTAATAATATAAGAATATAAATAATATATACAGGGTTGAATTTTATTACATTTATTTTATTATACATGTATATGTTTAGTATATTTGTTTAGTTAAATGCATTTTTTATAACAAACAGTATAAAAAATATAAATATAATATAAAGAACTTTAAAAAGGTAGAAGAACATTTCTAAATCAAAAATATTTTCTAAAAGTTAATGCCTGTTTAAAGCAAAGTGCCTTACTATCACTATTACATTATATTTGGTGAAAACAATTTCAAATAAACCAGAATAGTTCATTTATAAAATAGAAAGATAAGAGGTAGGGCACCTATCTGAATCTCATTAATTATCAATCTAGTTCTGAATTACTGAGCTCCTGAAAGCAGGGACTATCATTGACTTAACTCTTTGCCCTCCGTGACTAGAAACCATGCCTGGCAACTTGGAATCTGTAATCATTTACCAAAATCTGAAACCTGCAAATGAAGAGTCTACTAAGTAAATTCAAGATGTAAGTAAAACTCCCGAGTGTTTAACCAACTGTTTAAGCACTTTAATAACTTCTACTTTGTAACTGCAGGATAGTTACAAATGAGTACAAGAGATTCATTACAAAAAAAAAGTCCAGGTCCAAACCCTGCTTAGCAACACTTTTGTTCCCCAAACGGAAGCTATGGGGTGGAAGTAGCCAAATTACACCACCATAAGAACTCTGCATGAAATTGCCCCGGTTGGGACTTGACCTTCCCCACCCATATCAAATGAAGGAGACTTGACCAGCTGCACTGAAAAGCCAAGTGAAACAGTTAGTGTTCTTAAAGTTTTACAAGCAACTTGAAAGAAGGCTATACGTTTTTATATATGAAGATCCATCCGGTATAGTCATCTGATTGATTTATGTGAAAATGCCAGGCTCTGCATTAAACAAATGAATAAATACATTTTCCCACACACAAGACAAACAAAAATAACAATATGACTCTGTTTTTGTATTTGTTCTTTTATTTAACTCTTAAATGGCCCAGTGAGGTGTTACCACATCCCATTTTAGGTTCAAATATTATCGACACCAGCCCCTGCCCCCCCCCCCCTGTTTGTTGATACCTCTTCCCTGCCCCGCCCCCAATCTGGTTCCTGTTTCCTACAGGAATTCCTGAGCTCCTCCTCACTCCCTCACTGTCCCCAGCCCCACAAAGCACCTTTCTGACCCTTGACGGGCTATATACTCAGTTTGGCTTCAAAGCCCTGCTAAGAGCACCTTTCCCCTAGATCTGCCCAGTCTCCTTCTCTTTGATTCACAATTTGACCTCAAATGTCCAGGCCTCATAAAGGCCTTCCCTGATCATTGCCCTTACACTCTGATTTCCTTCAAAGCACTCTTCACTCCATGTGATAAGCGCATTCATTTGTCTATTTTCCAGTCTGAGCCCTAATTGAATGTAAGGTCCATGAAATCAGGGACTTAGTCCGTCTTGTCCCTTCTGTATCCACAGCGCCTGGAACAAACCACACCTGGGGTTAGGAGGCTACTATATACTTGTACAGCAGAATGAATCATTTCTGCTGACATTAGCACCAGTTTTGGGAATACGGCCCTTGCCTTTATAATTCTCTGGACCACCCTACCCTCTTAGCAATAAGGTGTATTCTTGTGTCAGCTGAGTACCCAGAAAATAGTTTAGTTACAGGGTCCTCAGGTTCAGGAAATTGCACTTTAGCCCTAGGACTCCAGTCTTCTGCTTGGCCTTGACATTTTATCACTCTTCTTGAATTTTCCTAAGAGCTTCGGATCACCCTCCTTGGTTCCTCTAAATCTAGGGTGACCAGAGGTTTACTGGGACAGTCCCAGTTCATACCTATTGTCCTGGTGTCATTTTCATTAATGCCCCTTTACACTCTCAAGTGTTTCTTTCCATTTAAAGGATAAATTATAAGATCTCCTTGCAAAACCTGATTCCCAAATTCTAGAGCAATGACAGATTCTCTGTTCTTATTCTTTACTTCAGTGGTTCTTAACCTTTTTTGAGGTACCGAACCCACCAGTTTTATATGCGCATTCACCGAACCCTTCTTTAGTGATAAATAAAATATGATTTTTTTCCCCAAATTCAAGACATAGGTATATGTTTTTTTACTGGTGCACAAAATGAGCCATGCATGAACATCACCTTGCTCAAAGAACAAAACCAACAAAGTGCATGAACTCACAACAAATTACAGTATTACTTTATTCTGGCCTCCGCGGCAGAGGCTTCTCCGAACCCCTGAGACCGACTCATCGAACCCCTAGGGTTCGATAGAACCCAGGTTAAGAACCACTGCTTTACTTCCTCCAGAGTTTACTCAGATCTCTAGTTGACTATTTATGTTTTTAGGTTAAAAAAAAAAACAGTATAACACATAAAGATATTTTCAAAAATGATACATGACTATGATCTTAGTCCTCTGACATGACTTTTTTTCATTTGTCATGATGCTATCTTGTCCTTTTTAACAAACAAAAATATCCATTTTATAAAATCTCAATTATAGTACACAAACCATTTGTATTTTCCTTTCATAATTTTGTCACGTTCACCATAACTAGTCTTTTTAATGGCTATATCATCAAGTGAATGAACTACAATTTACTTAAAATGGTTTTCTAGTGTAGACATTTTGGTTACTATCAAAATGTTGCTACTAGAAATCAACCTGCAGTGAACATCTTGATAGATACCAGTTTGGGTTTTTTGTTGTTGTTGTTGTTCAATTGTTTCCTAGGATAAATTGCTAGGAGAGAGATTACTGTGGCACAGGGCCCATTCAGGCTTCAAGTTCACCATGAGGATTACTGAAAAAGGGTCACGCAAGATGTAGAACATCTCTAGCCATGAGTGCATACATCTATTTCAAGGTAGCCTCATTGGCATTTAGGTGTTATAATTTTAAAAATTTATTTTACCAACTAGCTCTTTAAAAGTTCTTAATAATGTTTAAATGTTACAAGTTATTGATTACTAAGGGGAAAGAACTTTCTATGTGTCTGTTCCCTAGTCCAGCATTCTCAACCAGGAACAATTTTGCCCCTCAGGGGACATTGCAAAGTTGAAAATATTTTTGATTGTCCCACTGGGGATAATGGGGTGCTACTGGTGGATAGATTTTACATTTTACAATGTACAGAACACCACACACACACACATACGCACAACAAAAAACTCATCTGACTCAAAATGACAATAATGCCAGGTTTGAGAAACCCTTCGTGTGTATCGTTTTCACAATCAGAATAGAAAATGGTTATTTTCATTTTGGAAGGAAAAATGTAACCTAAGCTCAATGTTCATAGCCTCTGCTCACTAATCTCTTGGCGTCTTGAGGTTTTTCTTAAAAAGGATGTTCTTTCTACAGTATAAACATAGAATTTGCATTTATTTAGTTTGATGCAAATATTTTCCCCAAGATGCCATTGTCCTTTTAATTTTGGATTACTGATTTAAGACCTTTTTATTTTATTTATTTATTTATTTTAAATATTTTTATTTATTTATTCATTTTAGAGAAGAGAGACAGAGAGGGAGAGAAACAGACAGAGAGAGAAGGGGGGCAGAGAAGCTGGAAGCATCAACTCCCATATGTGCCTTGACCGGGCAAACCCAGGGTTTTGAACCAGCGACCTCAGTGTTCCAGGTCGAGGCTTGATCCACTGTGCCACCACAGGTCAGGCATAAGACCTTTTTAAATAAAGGAACATTTCAGCTTCAGCCCCTCTCAATGTTGGACTCTCTCCTTTTCTGGTTTCTTGCTGTATGCTTGGGTTCTTTTGCTGAACAGTTTCTAGGTCTTTCAGGTGTTCTGGTTAATTGCCTACCTCTTGGCTTGCTCTTTGCCAAATGACATGTAAGAGCAACACCATCTGTAGAGCAAAGTCCTAGTTAGAAATGTGGTACAAATCAAAAGCTAATGGTGGGTTTGGGTTCTTGGTTGTCCTTGAGAAAGATGTCTGTGTCGTCATTGATGACAGCAGGTTGACCTAAAGCATCTCTGAATTTCCTTTCAATTCTGTGATTCTATAAACAAGGGAGTGTGAGCGTCATTATTGTTACTCCCTCCACAAGCTACCATGTGGACCCATGACAGGACCCCCTACAGATGTCTCCCAATCTTTATAAAGCTAAAACTGGTGTGGAGCTGGCATCCCTTCAAACATGCCTCCCAAATAAACCAAACTCACCCATCATTGGGGGACAAGCAGTTAGGGTTGGTGGGTTGCTTTGACATTTTTTTCCTTCCCAAATGAAAATAGTCTCAATTTTCATTTTGATTAAAAATAGTATATAGTCATCATAATTTTAAAAATTACAAAAAAGTACTAGCAGTATGACCCTGGCCAGGTAGCTCAGTTGGTCAGAGTGTCTCCTGACTTGCTGAGGTTGCGGGTTTGACCCCAGGTCAGGGCACATATGAGAATCAACCAATGATAGCAGGACTAGGTGGAAGAACAAGTCCATGTTTCTCTCTCTCTCTATTTCTCTCCCTTCCTCTCTCTCTCTCTAAATCAATAAATAAAAAATTGAAAAAGAAAGTACTAGGAGTGAAGTGAGCTACACAAAACTCAATCACTCAGAAATAACCAGTTAGTATTTTGGAGACTATTCTTCCAGACATCTCTTTATGCGTGCAAACAGGACGCAAACCCACAGTTTCTATATTCACAGGATTATATTCTGCATACGCTTTGGGACTTACAGTTTTGTACTCAGTCTATCATGTTGACATTTGTGTGTGTGTGTTGATAAATACAATCTTCACAGTCATTTTTAGTGCCAGCACAAATTATAGTGTATGACTGTATCCTAATTTGCTTATTCCCCTAGTGTTGGGCATCTGTCCAATTTTATAGGATTGAAAAAGTGTTTTCTGTTCACCAGTAATAATGAATTGAACATCTTTGCACAATATTTTTTCTTCAAACTCTTGCAAGTGAAATTGCTGCTCCCAAGAGTATTCACCGGTAGGATGTTAATATTTATTGTTACACAGCTTCCTTTGGATTGTTTCAATGAAGATATTGATACATTGCCTAGAAACGTCTTTATTTTCTTGACCAGACCCAATGATGGAGGAGAATAGAGTAAATTTTGTGCTTAAGGAACAACAAATAAATTCAGGAGGAGATTCAAATAGGATATAAGCTATGGAAGATGAATTCATCTTCGTGAGAGTCTGAAGAAAGAGGCAGTACGCTTAGTGGTGAAGAAGATGGATTCTGAAGTCAGACAGACCTAGTTACAAGCTGTGTGAACTCAGACCAGTTGCTTAACCTAATATATGTCTTACAAGGTAAGGTGTTTGTGCAAATTAAAAGAGGAACAGCCAGGAGAGCCTGTAATACACAGTGCCTAGTACATAGTCATGTGTCAATTAATATGTTTTTAAAGAAAAGGTCATAACAATAAAAGCTAAGAGAAATGTCTCTTTTCCACAGATGGTTCACTGATTTTATACCGTACTTCTCTTACGGGTGAACTAGTCAGAGCATTGCTTCTGTGTGGTTTCTGTTACTGTTGTTTTGTTTTTACCTTTAGCTTTTGTATGCCAATAAACTTTATAGAATGGTTTCCAAGAGAGAGAAAAAGAGTGAGTGACAAAGGATTATCAGCAGACTCGTCTTTCAGGCCTTCCTAAAAGACCAAGAACAATGGTGTCACTCTAAGGAGACCCAGAAGGTTAACATCTAAGCTGGTCTTCTTTTCCTCCATTACTCCATTTTCCCACAGTTGTGGATACCTTACTTCTCGTAGCATTAGCTTAAAGCTTTATTTTGTGCATAATTTATACTTGTGATGTTTGCAGTATATGGCATGAAAGATATGCCCTGGAACCTGCAAACCTTCCTTTTTTATTTATTTACTTATTTATTTATTTTTAAATTTTATTTATTGATTTTACAGAGAGGAGGGGAGAGAACAAGAAGTAGCAAGTCATAGTTGCTTCACTTTAGTTGTTTCCTGATTACTTGTTGTATGTGCCTTGACCGGGCAAGCCCAGGGCTTTGAACCAGTGACCTCAGCATTCCAAGTCAACGCCCTATCTACCACACCACCACAGGTCAGGCAAACCTTCCTTTTTTATTAAGCTAGTGTGAGACTCCTTCAGGAACCAGCCCCAGGCAAGCACCTGTCCCACCCCTATCCAAGGGGACACTGAAGTTCCGGTTTTCAAAATCAGCCCTGTTAACTCTGTCTTGCTTCCAATTCCACCCTCGAGGCCAGATCAAACTTGCCAACAGCTCTGAGCTCTTATTACTGTCTGCCTATTTTCTCCTCAATTTTTAGCCTTCACATAAACAGAGCTTCTCAATTGATCTCAAGTTTCTTTTCCACTGATCTGGGACAGTGACTTAGAATCCTTTGACAAGGCACCAGACAGCCACTGAAATTAACCAGGATGGCCACACAAATGAAACCGACTTGCCATCCCTTGTATGGGTTGTCTAGTACTGTAGACTTTAGGATTCCCCATTATGAATTGTAATGGACAGTTGGTTCACCCAAAGGACAGAGATATTTATGTAGGATGTGCCAGGGAGAAAATGTCACAGTGGAAGGCTAGTCAATGTTTGAAATCAAAGTTAGAAAAGAAATCATCCTAACGCATATGTCACAATGATCAATGTTAATAATTTAAATATTTATATTATAAAAATGAAAACAGGTGATAAAAGCATCCAAACTATATTTTTATAAAGGTAAAAAATATAGTTCTTCTCTCCTGCATTAGACTCTTCATCCCACTTTTTGGAAATAAATACCAGTTTTTTGGGAAACCTATTTGAAAAAACCTTAAGTTTACATATACATGCACAGATAAATTTTTGTTTTTATCAGAAACACACATGCAAGCAAACTATGTACCATGTTCACACCTTTTTCACTTAAAAATAAAAAGTTTGATAATCTTTTTAGATTAGCACATTCAGATAGATATAACTAACCCATTATTTTAACAACTCCATGGTATTTCACTGAACGAGCAAACTATAGTTTCATTAGTCCTTCACTGATGCATACTTTGCTTGTTTCTGGTCTTTGCTATGACTAACATTGCAGCAATGAATATCTGTACATGTTCATAATTGTGTAATCTGTGGGTATGTTTGTAAATAGACTCCTATGTGTAAAATTGCCAAATTGCGGGGTATGTGCCCTTATAGATTGAATGGACGTGGTCAAATGACCTCTATTGCGGCTCTCTCCATTAGTACCCCTACTAGTAATGTGTGGTGGTACCTACTTCTCCATCGCCTTGGCAATGTCATGTATTAGCAGAGTTTTTGTTCTTGCCAATCCGGCAGGAGACTTTCACTTAGCTTTACTTGTCTTTTCACTAACTGTTATGAAAAGAAGCCTCTTTTTTATATTTATTTGTCATTTATTTCTTTTTCTGTAAAATGCCTATTCACAATAATCGCTCTTTTTTCTTTGAGTTTTTAATCATTTCCTTATTCATGAGAGCTCTCATATATCAAGTACATAAGCTCCTTTTTGGTCATAGGTGTTGCAGATGTTATCCAGTCTGTCATTCGCTTTTAATCTTGCATAGAGTATTTCAAGCTGTGTAGAAATGTTCACTTTTTATGTATGTTTATATATATATATATAGTCATCTTTCCCTTTATGGTTTGAGAGTTTTGTGTTTTATGGGAGTGAAAAAGACTCTATTGCAAGATAAAATTTTTAATACTCATTTTCCCCAAATTTCTTTAGTTTTCTTTCTTTCTTTTTTATATTTAATCTGTGTGTTGTGTAAGAAATAAAGAAGTTAGTTTTTTTCCCCCTTTTATCACAAATGACTAGCCAGTTGTCTCAACTCTAATTATTATTATTATTATTATTTTTTTACAGAGACAGAGAGAGAGTCAGAGAGAGGGATAGATAGGGACAGACAGAGAGGAACAGAGAGAAGTGAGAAGCATCAATCATTAGTTTTTCATTGCCATTGCGACACCTTAGTTGTTCATTGATTGCTTTCTCACATGTGCCTTGACTGCAGGCCTTCAGCAGACCGAGCCACCCCTTGCTGGAGCCAGCGACCTTGGGTCCAAGCTGACGAGCTTTAGCTCAAGCCAGATGGGCCCGCGCTGAAGCTGGCGAGCTTGGGGTCTTGAACCTGGGTCTTCCTCATCCCAGTCCGACGCTCTATCCACTGCGCCACCGCCTGGTCAGGCCCAACTCTAATTATTAAATAGTTCAGCTTTTACTCTCTGGTTTGAAATACCTTCCCAGTCATTTTGCATTTGAACTTGTGTCTTACGAATTGACATATGTACTTGGGTCTTACATTTGAGCTTGTTTGGGGTCTACTTCTGTATTTTATTCCATCCAATCTTCTGTTTCATATTGTTTTTATTTCATATTTGTAATTCCCTTTAATATCTTATTCAGATAATCTCTAATTTCCCTCTTTCTCTAGAATTTTTTCTGGAAATCCTCACACGGTTATTTTTCAATGGGAACTTAGAACAGCTAATCTAGTTCTCCAAATCCCAGAAAGTTCTATTGGTTTTTATTGAGATCACATTAAATGAAATGAAATTTTAGATTAACTTAAAATTGCTATCATTATATATGGTATATATTTTCATTCATTTGAGTGTTTTAAAGTCACTTAGAATAATTTTAAAGATTTTAAAGATTAAGCCCTGCAGTCCTGGCTGGGTGGGTCAGTGAGTAGAATGTTGTCCCAGCATGCTGAGGTTGTGGGTTTGATCCTAGTCAAAGCATCAACAAGAAGCAATCAATGAATGTACAATTAAATGGAACAGTTAAGTAGAACAGCAAATTTATTCCTCTCTTTCCCTCCCCCTCCTCAAGTCAATGGGAAAATTTTTTAAAATAAAAATTAAGTCCTGCATATTTTTAAAAATGTTTTTCTATTGATTTGAGAGACAGCAGAAGGGAGAGAGAAAGAGAGAGAAGCATTAACTTGTTCCATTTAGCTGTGCACTCATTGCTTCTTGTAGTGCCCTGACCAGGGGTCAAACCCATGACCTCCAGGTTGACACTTTAGCTACTGAGCCACCTAGCCAGAGCCAAGCCCTGCATATTTTCTTTTTTTATTTTAGATTTACTTTTTAAATTTCTTTTTATTTTATTCATTTTAGAGAGGAGACACTGAGTGAGAGAGAGAGAGAGAGAGAGAGAGAGGGGAGGAGCTGGAAGCATCAACTCCCATATGTGCCTTGACCAGACCAGTGCAGGGTTTTGAACTGACGACCTCAGTGTTCCTAGGTCGACGCTTTTATCCACTGCGCCACCACAGGTCAGACAATTTTTTATTAAATTTATTCCTTCCTTTCATTTGCTGTTGTTGGTATTATCAATGGAATCTTGTTTCCAATTAAATTTTCTAATTGGTTATGGTTTACATAAAGGAAAGTTATTATTTTTTGTGTGAACTTTGAAAGCTTACTGGATTCTCTTATTCTTAATAGTTTTTCAGCTGATTATTTTGGGTACACTTACTAGCTACTGATATCTTTTGCAAATAAACTGGTCAAGATATGCCTTTTCTCCTTTTGAGATAATGCCTTTACTAAGCCTAGTGAACTCTACAGTTGATCACGGGAGAAAAGGACCTGAGTGTGCCGGTCGCTGAGACAGCCAACCCAAGGAGAATTAAAACAGAATGTGGACTCTGTCTGTTGATACTATGAGAAGAAACACTTGATCCAGTTTCTGTGAGGGGTAGTCAATGCTGGGATGTTACAACATTTGCACGAGAGTAAACACAATCATCAAAAGAGGGTCTTTCCTTACTCTGTTATTTTAAAAGCAATTAATATGCAGTGTTTTGGTATAAATCACTTATAGAATAGATACAGAAAATGTTAAATAGTAAATATCCCTCAATTTCATTGAAGAAACAAGATAATTCTTTGGTATTTTAAGATAGATAATAGTGATAAAGTGGAAACCGAGAAGATGGCATAGCATATAAGAGCCTGGCATTCTAACACAAATGTGGTTCTTCCATGATACCATACTCTTCATAGCTTCTAAACCCTGTCTTGAAAGTACTGGTAGAAGAGTCCTATGACTACGTCAGAGGGCTAGAGAATGGTTCCAGAACCGAGCAAGTAGAGCCAAGTATAAAAAGGAGTCATATCAAGCACTCAACCCTAAGAATGTAAACCAGAAGATTGTCTACCCGAATCACTAACACAACTAAGAGTCAAGTGGACGGAGAAGTTATGTGATTACTATTGGAGAGGAAATAAACATTTAGACCACAGCCAAACCCTCTGTTTGATGGTGGCAGATTTACATGTTGCTGCTAAAGCTTCTACCTGAATTAAAAAAAAACACATCAGTTGCATTGACTGCAGTCCCCAGGCTTGCTGTGTAAACTCTGATGGGACCTACTCGCTGGGCAAAAAGTGAAGGTGAACTCTGTGGAGCTCAAAAGAAAGGATGGGGAGGAGTTTGTGTCTAGGTATGGAGAAGATGGGAACATTCTAGAGACTGAGGCTGGGGGTGTTGATTTTAACGTGTACATGAATGGGCATTCCATGGACTCCCAACCCCAGAGATTATATCAATATAGCTATGACTGGTATAATTAGATGGGCTAAATCTTTTGGTTCTAACTTTTGTCTTACAGAGACAGACAGCTGAGTCAGAGTTGAAAACCTGGCCGCAGCAAAGAAACATAGATATCACCCTCACTGATATGTCCCCAGGGGGTTGAATGAAAAGGAGACTGTGGTGCATCTCAAGATCAGGAATATTCCCTTGTTCCTGTTAGGAGGGAGAAAGCTCGCTGTCACTAGAAGTGGCCCGGTCTAAGTTGGGGACCATTTCCGCGGTGGAGGAATATTGTAGAAAAGTTTGAAGCATCAAATGTGTGTCTAAACGTTCCAGACATTAAGAAATCTTTCAACCCTGAGATTCTGTGATAAATATAAATACATATATATGTTATTCTTATAAGAAGCAAAATAAATAATCATAAATAAATATATAAATGTATATAAATACATAGTTATGATTATTTTGCTTTTTATAACTATTATTATTAATGTTACTCTTATAATACTTAAATGTATTGCATATTTGTTATATGCTGGGCACTGTGCTGAACTCTATGTATGCACGATCTCTGTAAGTCATTACCATCATTTCCCATTTTATAGACATGCAAGCCAAATCTGAGGGAGGTAAAGAATGTCCCTAAGGTCGGTCACACAAATGACAAGTGGCGGAGCTGGGATTCAAATCCTGTCCTTTTGACTATGGCGCTGCTGAGCTATACTTAGTTTTCATATTTAAAAAAAAATACAAATTTATAAAGTTTATAGCAGTTTTCTAGTCTCAGAACATTGTCTACTGGCACAACAAGGAGGGTTTTATCCTTTCTAATTTCTATTTCTCTGTTTGGTCGTTGGCTTGCTCTAAAGAATATTGACTTAGAATCGGATGCTGATAGAGACAAAGTGATCATGGATTTTCAAGCTTAATATAGTAACCTGGACCAAAATAAAGCTTTAAATAGTAACCTAAGCCATAATAAAACTACAGAGAACATACAAGTAGCAGGACCACCAACAACTGAATATCAGGTTGCTGATCATAACTATCAAAGAGAAGAACAGACTTGCTGTTCATTCATTCTTTTTTTGTTGTTGCTCAAGTCAACAAGTATTTATGAACTTAAAACTATATTAGTATGCAATGGAAAATACGCTGAATACATTTCCCATCCGAGTACTAACCAGGCCCGACCCCACTTAACTTCTGAGAGCGGACAAGACTGGCTCCGTTCAGGGTTGTATAGCCATAGACTGAATTAAACACAAGCATCCAGTCAGAAATGTTAGTGTAGCCTGCTCTCTGCTTCCTAACAAAAATTAACAAACCATCCAAATACATCTAACTTTGTCTTTTTTAAAATTTATTTTTCAATTACAGTTGACAATATTATTTCATTTTACATGCACATCATAGTGATTAGTCATTTATGTATCACACAAATTGATCACCCCAAAGTGATCTACTACCCATCTGACACCATACATAGACATATTACTTTTTTTTTTGGATAAGATGAAAACAACTATTCTAACTGACTGGTTTCCATGCTAATCTTTCAAATAAACACAAATAAACTTTTCTCACATCATTTTTGGTGCCAATTGCCCTGTTTCCCATCAAAATGAATTACTAGGATGGGGAGCTCTGGGGATGGTTCAGGAGGAGGGACAAAAAGGCAGAGTTACTAGAGAAATGGATGAAGGGATGGATGAGGAAGAAGCCAGTGAAATAAGAGATGGTTGGACAAGGACCAAATTAAGGGCAAATGAAGAGAGTTGAGGTGATAAGTTAGGCGAAACAAGGAGAAAGCCCTGTTGATGAGGCACACAGCCAAAATTTAGAAACACCAACTAGGTAGGGCCTTGGCTGCTGGTGGAAGTGTGACCCAGCACTAATCAGGGCCCCTGCTCAAGCCAGGGACCAGGCCTTCTCCAGAAA
This sequence comes from Rhynchonycteris naso, assembly GCA_037038555.1. NCBI lineage: Eukaryota > Metazoa > Chordata > Mammalia > Chiroptera > Emballonuridae > Rhynchonycteris > Rhynchonycteris naso. The sequence continues at coordinate 25,261,813 of CM072999.1, forward strand.
GGTTGAGACTAGAGGCAACTCAACCAGGATGGTGACCATCCCGGGTAAGTTCCTTGAAACCACACCTTCCATGGACCCCTTGGGATACCATTAAAGAGAGAAATTTCAAAATAAAACCCTAATGATATTCAGAAAAGAGAAGTAAGGTTCAGCAGGCTGTGGACCTCTTAGCCCCAAATGCAGGCCCAGGGTGGCTGTCCAACTGGCCTTCCAGGGGGTAGGACTGTATGGGATCCTAGCACTGCAGGATCCTGGGTTCCCCCAGGGCACTTCACAACTTCTAAATCCTTCCAGAGACTGTCCTGCCTTCTGCTCTTTACGCTTAGGCAGGCTGGAGCTTTCTCTGGCCACCCCATCACTGAGCAGGTAATTCCCGCCTCCCATTCGGCCTTTGGGCTTCCCGCACTCAACTCATTTCCCCTTTATTTCCCTTCAGGGGTCAGGAAGAAGGGCTTCTTTCTCTTTCAGCCTTCTGGCTCATTCCATACCAGAATCTGCTCAAGCTCACAGGCGAGCCCCCTCCCACCTCACTGCACAACCCACACCCTTCTAACTAACCACCACCCCATCCCCATCCCCATCCCCATCCCCACACAGTCAGATTCAAAGCTGTGGCCTAAGCATCCCCGGGTGGCAGGGAGCAAATCCTAAGGCTCAAGAGAACAAAGTAAGGTCCAGAGACTTACCAAGTGCAAGGTGTCGGCTTTCTGCGTTTGCCTCTGTCGGCTCTTCTGGGCAGCAATGCGATTCTTCTCCCTCCTCTGAACTTTTCTCACATCGTCAGATGAGTCCTGGGAAGCGAGGACAAGGAGAATTAGGCACCAACCCTCTCTTCTGAGCTAATGCAGGTTTTCATGCCTCCTGGTGTCCATCCATTCAGCCTCCCATAGCTTTGTCTTTTCATTTGCCCATCCACCCCCTATTCACTAAAAGGCTGCACCCGAAAAAGAACTCTTCACCACACTGTTACCCTCCCTTAGGTTTCTACCACTTTTTTGGCCAATGGTTACAGGAAGAGGGCAAAGACCTTGAGGCCTCAACAGAGCTGTGTTTGGAAAAAATTGGTGAAGGCGATGAAGTGTGTTTTATTACTTCTCCTCCTCTTCAGGGCTGCTCCACCCTTACTCTCTCACTTTTTGGCCTAGAACGGTCATGCTATTTTTTTTTCAAAACTCTTTTGAGCACCTACTATGTGCCAGCTTCCGTACAAACCTACTATGTGCCAGCTTCCGTACAAATGTTTTTTCGGAGGTACTCTTGTTTATTTCCCTAACACTGTGAAGTTGATATGACTATTTCCATCCTTTTTTATTTTATTTATTTATTTATTTTATTTATTTTTAGTGAGAGAGGAAGGGGAAGAAAGAGAGACACAAGAACATCATCTGTCCTGTGTGTGCCCTGACTGGGGATCAAACCAACAGCCTCAACACTTTGGGATGATGCTCTAATCAACTGAACTATCTGGCCAAGGCTATTTCCATCTTATATGTGAGGAAATGGAGGCTCAGAAAGCTTTCCCAAGGGCTCCCAGTTATCTGGGAGTTATATCTTCTAATGCTAAGTCTGATGCCTTTCTGAGCCACACCCCCAATCTCACTGGCTGGTACCCCATGTGCCTTCTACTGCATTTTTGGGCTGAGGTCCCCATTCTAGATCTGTCTCTTCTTTTCCTACATTTCCTTCATTATTCTTGGTGACCTTGACATTCCCCATGACCCTGAGCACAATGCCTAGTACAAACTAGAGGCTAAGAATGGCTTTAATGGTGAAGATTACCTGGCCGTGACAGGTAGTGAATGGGTACTTAGGAGGACATAGGGACCTTGGGTGTTCTCTAAGTACGTCTCACAGATGGGCATGTCCTCTGCTTGGGCAGAGAGGTTAGCTCCTAGATGCTGCAGGATAAATGTAGGAGTCTGAGTGAAACCCTTCTGCAAGTCCAGCCCTGTCTCCTCTCACACCCCCACAGGCTAGAGGTACACAGTTCCTAGGGAAAGACTCTGTGCTCCCCATGTATGTCTCACTAATTTGCCCCAACATTTCCAGCTATTGCAGTAGGAGGGCATTGGGTTAGATAGGAAGGAAGTGCCTCTTCCTCTTAGGGGTAAGGGGACCAGGTTACCATGGAAGCCATGAGTAATTTCCTTCCGAAGAAGAGAACAGACTTCCAGGCAATCTGAGCCACCCTGATACCATCTTGAGCAGAGAACTGGATTGTTTGCCCTCTAGGGGTCTCCACTATGACTTCTCCCAACCTGCTCCTCTTCTGTTAGATAATTTATGACTGATGTTGTATTCTATGTTTATATACTTTTATTTTGGCAGCAGCATTTTGAAAGCTCTCTTGGATATTTGTGCAAAAGAAAGAATGGAAGAAAGTTTAATCCATTGATGTATTGGAAGAGAAAGAAGCCTTCCTGTAGAGAGGAATGTCAAGAAATGTGATAGAGCCTGACCTGTGGTGGCGCAGTGGATAAAGCGTCAACCTGGGAACACAGAGGTCGCCAGTTCAAAACCCTGCACTGGTCTGGTCAAGGCACATATGGGAGTTGATGCTTCCAGCTCCTCCCCCCTTTCTCTCTTTCTCTCTCTCTCTCTCTCTCTCTCTCTCTCTCTCTCTCTGTATCTCCTCTCTAAAAAATGAATAAAATAAAAAAAATAAAAAAAAAAAGAAATGTGATAAAACATCCCAAGAAACTGTGAGGCAGGCAGGGTGCCCCATCTTTTGGCAACCCTCAAGCTGAAATCTTTTGACTTGGAAGTCACAATCTAGACTAAAATGCTCTCAGAATCTTTACCTCAATCAATCTGGTTTCCCCAGAGCTGAGCCGAGCTACTAATAAATATCTCCAGGTCTCCAAAGTCACCCCCTAATTTATTTCCTTCCTCCTGTCCAGAAGTCATAGGGGAAGGAGGTATTGGTCCAAGCCCCAGCATCCTCTTTGTTGGCTGTGCTAGTCACAGGGGCAGTGGCCCAGGAGATCGGGTCCTGCTGTGCTGCCCGGGTGCTCCTCCCTCTCACTTGCTTACCTTTCTTCTCTACTTTCCCTGACCTTTTTCTCTCTTGCCCCGATGCCTGCCCCCTGGGACACTACATCTCTAGGGTTGTGCATGCCAGCAGCCCACTTTAAGGACCCCTTGCTCTTGATTTTCTACTGCCTTGGAGAAATGTAGAGCCTTTCCTCTGAGAGACCAGAATTCTTTGATGCTCATTTCCCTCTTGGCTTCCTAGAAAGCTTCATGGGGTGGGAATCCAGAGGTGATGGGCACCACTGGAGAGCAAGGAGGAAAAGGGGATTTGGCAGAATGGCTGGAAGGGTGAGGGTATGTGCCAATATGCTCAGCTTGATTGTAAATACCATGTCTTCAGTCTAACAGGGCGCTCATGCCACAAGCCACTCCCTTGCTCCTTAGCTCCTGGACCGGACAAGGAAGCCTGCCCCTCTTCTTGTCCCCCCAGGAGAATCAGAAGGGAGAAGGGAGGGAAAGGAGGACTCTACCTGTTTGCCAGGGGGAGGAGAGCGGCTGAAGCTGGAGTCGCTGCTGTCGGAGCTGTGAGGCATGGCTGCAGGCTTCCGGGCTCTCCACACAACCCCAAGTGCCTCTGGGCTCTCTTGTCAACAGCCGGCCTCCCTTCCCCACTGCTCGCAGGCCACCAGCCCACCAGCCCACCCCCTCAGCAGGTCCCTCCTCTGCCCGCCCTGCAGCCACCTCTGACCCCTGCGTCCTCCTCACTCTGGGGTGTAGAGGCTCTGCTCCCCACAGGGACATGTCGTTCGCTTTGGGGATCTCACGCTCGCTCTCTCTTGTGGTTTCTGGTAACTCACGCTGGAAGTCACATGGGCGGAAACTTAAGTTAGAAGTTAATTTAAGATAAAATACATATCTGGGAAAAGACCCACAGAATTATGTGAAAGAAAGAAAAAAAATACACAAAACCCCAGATACCTTCCGACAGTTTGAGAAAGCAGAATAGCTCTCTTCAATTGATGAAGATAAAAGAGAAAAACAGCTCAGGGAGGGAAAAACCCTAACCAGAATTAGCAAGTCCGTCCGCTGTCAACACGGGCGGAGAGGAAAGGAGAGCAGGGAAGGAGTTTCCACTGTCACTGGACTTGAGTTTTAAACCAAAATAAAACAACGAGACTGGGATTTCTTTCTGGTTTTTACCCGAAAGCAGCTGCCTACCCTTTCTCAGCGCCCTGCAGTCCAGGTAGCTGCGGGCTGGGCTGGGGATGAAAAGCCCCTGGGACACAGCTTTATCCTGACTGTCAAACAGAAGAGGCTGTGGTCCACTTGAAGCCCTGGGAAAGCTCCGGAATCGATGCTCTAAAAGTTCATTCATCAGCTATGCCTCTTGGCAGGGTGCTCTTTTGAGAGCAAAGCTCAAGCTTGGCTTTGAAACTTAATGATTCAAGCAAGTCACCAGGTCAGAGCCCAGAATGGAGAAACAGTAAAAAAGATAATGAAGTGAGAACTATACTAAGGATCAAAACAACCGCGATTTGAAATCTGGCTTGACCTCTTAGTACATCTGTGGCTTGGGTACCTTGCTTGAGTTCTACACCCTTCACTGTCTCCACCTACCCTACTTACCCCTCGGGGCAATTTCGAGAAGCAAATAATAGCATGGATAAAGAACATCCCTAGCAGTCTGTAAAAGATGCTACAAATGGCTGTTACTTGTAGCATTGCTAGCTTTATAATGTTACTAGCCTAGCGACAAACACGTCTGTAGAGTTCTCAGTAAGCAATCCAACACTCACCTGGGCATTTTGGCTTTTTGAAAAGGACTTGCCTTTTCTCCATACTGTCTTAAGTCCAACTGCTTATCTTGCTTAGTTTTAGGATTGACAGGAATTATGATCTCTCAAGGATTTTGTATCCACTGGCTGAATTTCTGCCTTAAGACAATATTGTTCTAAGGGTAAATTGAGCAAAACAGAATTCCTTCCCTCACAGAAGTTGTGTTGTGGAGGCAGACAGTAAACAGAGAAGTTACCATATAATGCATCAGGGGGTAAGCATTGTTATGGAATAAAATAAAGCAGGTAGGGGTTAGGGAAATCTGGGATCAATAGGCTGCTATTTCTACAGGGTGATAATGAAGGTCTTACTGAAACGGGTCATCTGAGTAGAGACCCGAAGCATAAAAAGGAGTGAATGGTGTGGGTGTCCAGGGGAAGAACATTCTGTCAAGAACCTGAAATGGGAGGGTTTGATGTCTTAGAACAGCAGGGAGGCCCAAATAGGTGACTGGCAGGAGGTAAGTCAGCACAGGATCATGCAGGGCTTTGGAGGCCACTGGGAAGATTTGGGCTTTTGTTCAGAGAGAAGTGGGGACCCCTGGAGGACCCACCCTCATACTTCTACTCTGTGATGCTCTACCTCATCCACTATTTATCTCCTTCATGGCACCCATCAAATTTTAAAATTATTTTACTAGTTTATTTATTTGGTGTCCTTTTTGTTTCCCTCATTAGAATATTAACTCTATTTCTGAATTTCACTGAGCAAATGCTTATAGGGATCTTACCATGTATCAGGAAACGTTCTAAGTACTGGGCATACATTTAGTAGTTGAGTTTTTCTCAGAATGAGATAGTAAATCAGTTAGCTTTTGCGGCCTAACAAACCACGACAAATTTCAATGGCTTAAAACAACAACCATTGACTTAGCCTGTGAGTCTGCAGGCCATCTGAAAGGTTCTTCTGGTAGAGGTTGGGCTAGGCTGATCTTAACTGGACTCCATCATGTGCCCCCAACTATGGTTGACTGATAATTGGATTATCTAGAATAACCTTGTCTGGGATGGTTCTGCTCCACGTGGTCTCTCATTCCCCAATAGGTTTGCATGGGCTTTTTTACACAGGAGCTACAGGATTCCAAGAGTAAGAGCAAAAGCATTGAAAGCCTCCTGAGGCCCAGGCTCAGACTTTGTATAATGTTTCTTCTGCCACATTCTACTGGACAAAGACAATCACAAACCCAGCTCAAACTCAGTGGATTGAGTAATAGACTTCACTTTTTGAAAAGAGGAATTTAAAAAATTGTGGCCATTTCTTCCATCCCCCACAGATGAGAAGCCATTGACAGTTTTAGAGGAGAAGAGGGATGAGCTCTAACTTGGGTTTTAATAGTATCTCTCTGGATGCAGCTGAGATTCTACTGCAGTGGAAGAGGGAGGCCAGTGAGGATTACGGCATTGAATTGTTGCAATAACCCAAGTAAAAGATGTTGGTTGCGTAGACCAGTGAGGTGGTGATGAAAGTGGTGAGAAATAGCCATGTAAAAACCAAAGACTGTGTTGCTCTTGCTTACAAATATATGCCCAACACCTAAAAAATGCCTAATAAAGAATTGTCAAGCAAATAAATATAGGAATAAATAAAAGAATTATCATAGAACTTTGATTATAACTTATGGCACTTACAATGACCTATACTGTCCTGTGTCTTTTCTCACCCATAGTAAATTGACAGCTGTCTAAGGATAAAAACTATCATGTTTATGTTTTATTAAGTTTAATTTAATACTTATTAATACCTGTTATGTAACAGAAATCATAATTATGAATAAGACAGAGATCCTGCCCTCAGAGAAGGAGAGGAGGCCTGGTTGGGTAGCACAATTGTTTAGAGTATTATCCCAATACATTAAGGTGGCAAGTTTGATCCCCAGTCAGGGCACATACAAGAGTCAACCAATGAATGCATAAATAAACGGAACAACAAATCAACATTTCTCTCTCTCTGTCTCCCTTCCTCTTTATCTAAAATCAATCAATAAATAAAAATTTTTAAATTGTTATAAAAAAAAGGGGAAGTAGTCAACTAACCAAATAGGTTATGATAAGTGTTATAATATTCACATAATGTTCTTTCCCTTTGAACAGTCTAACCTTCAGTAGTAAATACTGGATTAATAAATAATTGCTTGATGCTGTGGTTTCGTAACAATATATTTATTTAATATTTAACAGAGACTAAGGAGAGAAATGAAAAATTAGCTGACATGGAAATACGGTCTCTTTCAATATTATTAAAATTATTTTTAAATATTTAAGATTGAGGAAAAATAAACACTTATGTAGCCACCATTAAGCTTAACAAATAAATTATGAAGAGCTGAAAGCCCCTGTACAACCTTTCCTAATCCCACTCCCCAGCTCCCCCACCACAGGTAACTAACTATTCTCCAGAATGTGGTCCTTATCGTTACTGCTCACTTCTCTGTATCTGAACCATACTTATATGTACGTATACCCAAGCAACACATGGTGTTGCCATGCATGATTTTAAACTTTTTACATTGTCAACGTTTTTACATTTAACTTCTGTTATTATTTTATAGTATTCAAATGGTCACACACAGCCTGGGACATCCTGAAGCATCACACTGAGGTTATTCTGGAGGACACCGCAGAGCCACCACATACGGCCACAACACAGCCAGCATCAGCTCAGCTGACATCAGCCCGAAGCCTAAGAGTAATGCTAAGGTCACATTTGCAGAGCACTTAACTTCTTTATGCTGACAATGAACACTTCTATCAGGACAGTTATTGGCTCATACATGGCCCTGGTACAAATTAGAAAACAGTGTCACCTCTTGGCCAGCAATCCCAGGCCATAGGGCATGGACTGGTAAGCACCGGTGTGACTGCTAAGGTGGGGCCTCTTGAACAGGGAACAATTTGCACAATTGTTCCCAGCATCCTCGGTGTATATGACTTATTAAGTGTCATGTACATGAATTAAATTCCCACAACAGTCATAGGAAGTAATTACTACCCTCCCACCTTTTTAGTTGAGGAATACTGAGGCACAGAGAGGTTAAGTAAAATTTTCACGGTCACACTTGGCAGCTGGTCTGAGACTGATTGCAGTCTGAGAGAGAGAGTACTTCACAGGGCCTTTTATGACCTAGTCTCCCATCATCTCTGCTTTATTCTTTTTATTAGGAGTGAGGTTCTAAGTCCAGCCCACACTCAAGGGGAGGCAAGTAAGACTCTACCTGTTGAAGGGATGAATCTTAAACAATTTATAGACACTTTTTAAAAGGACCACACTTCTCAAACTGAGTTTTGAGGGACACACAGCTGGATGAGGTATGGTATGAGACCAGGAAGGAGTCATGGGACAGTATTCTGCTTCTAGCTCTGTCTCCAGCTGACTTTTTTCTGTGATTGAGAGCAACACTCTGTAGCCAGATGAGCTGAGAAGCTCAGCTCTCCACTTATTATCTGGGTGACTTCGAGGTTAAGTATTTAACCTCTCTGTACCTCGATTCCTACATCTATAAAATGGGAGAACATAATATTAACAATCTATAGAAACTTGTTATAAGGATGAAAAGAGTTAACATTAGTTAAGTTCTCAAGACAGCGCTTTAATACAAATTCGTGTTCAATTAAAACAAAATTTGTACTGTTCTAACTAAATAAGACAAGCAGAGAGCCATAGGGCAAGCCACTTTCATAAGCAGATTTATACGACTTATAATCGATGGTGACATACTTGACAACCTGTGTAGCATGGGCACCTACCAATCAGAATACCTGGGCCCCTGCTACACTGAGCAGGTAACCTCTGAGTTGTTGGATCATAGCAGGCCGGAGAGGGAGTGGTCTTGAGAGAGGGGAAGGGACAAGTGGGAGTAGGAGGAACCCCAAGAATTGAGGGCAGCAGTTGTTTGCCAATCTGTATTTCAGCCTTTTAATAACTGGTATCATAACACCAGTAGTGCCTTGGGGATCAGCCTTGCTTAAAATTAGCAGGATACAGTTGTAGGTAAATGGGCTTCTTAAGGTAATTGAAAATAGATGGTGTTTTTAAAGTGCCACAAACCTTCTATATTCATATTTATTCAGTTTCAGTTCTCCTATTGTCTTGCTGTTCCAAGTACCAGGACAAATATATGTCTGCTGACTCAGCTCATTTCCAAGACTGTGTTTTACAGGAGCACGGAGCTCTGACCGGATCAGAAAGAACATGGGTGAGAGCCGACTAGCCGAGCGAGCAGAGCGGACACCTGAGTGTCTGTTGTGTGTTCCCCAGTGGGTGGGGGTGGGTGGTGCTGGCTACAGAACTAGGGACTTTTCCTTCAGGAGAGTCATTTCAGAAGTCAGGCTTCTGTCCTTGGAAGGAGATGCAAAAATCTCCCAAGGCCAAAAAGAAGAAAGGAAGTACTTACTCAGGACCCATGATTGAATTGGTCTGAGCGAGCTTCTTTTTCACAAGCTGCCCACACGGGCAAGTGGAGGAAGTCATCCCTCACACTTCTCCACTAACGGGGCAGTTCGTGGCCTCAGAGTCAAGATCATTGCTGGCCCACGAGGAACAGACACCGTCCAGCACTTTCATCTCCGCTCCTTCTCTCTCACCTCCCTGGGAACACAAAGGCACCGACCCAATTCTAGTGCTCCGGGCTTAACTGGCTCCACATTCATTCTCATCACCTGCTTTGAGCTGGTACTGGTGTTAACATCAGTGTAGCCCACAGCAAGCACAGTGGGGCGGCCCTCCCCGCTCTCCCTGGTGCATTCAGTGGCTGCAAGGGGCCACTGGCCTTTAACTCTGAGAGGTAGTAAGACTATTAGACTTCTTGATATTATCACATTCCCTAATAGTCCCCTCCTACTTAGTAAAGGTGAAACCCAAGGAGAAGAACGGAGACAAGAAATAATTCTCCTGAGAGTGCAGGCAAATATCTCTGGGGTTCCCAAGGGCCCCACACTGAGGTGGCTTGTGACTGGGGGAGGAGAAGGGAGGCCTTCCCCCACCCCTGTGCTGTCCACCCCTCCAGGCTTTCCCGAACCCAAGTCAGACTTCCTAGGTTATCACCCCTCTCCTTCATCTAGACCATTCATTCATTGATACTAAACCCCTGCTCACTCTTTTTCTGACCTCCAAATGTGTGCACTTCTGACGGTTGATGTGCCACCTTTGAAATCTTAATGGTTGGCTGACACTTTTTAGTTATTTGAACTAAAATAATAAAAATCCCCTAACCACCTTTTTTTTTTTTTTTTTGGTGGAAAAAGCACAGTATGGTACATCTTTACCATTTATAAGATGGCTAAAGGGGATTTTTCTAGAAGTTTCCCAAACAAGTTGGGAAAACATTTACCTGAGGGCAGAGCTCTCCAGCGAAGGGGCCTGAGGGGTGGCCAGGTGATGACGGGGAAATTCCCCCAGCGGACATGGCCTATAGTCCAACCCGCTAGGGCAGGACTTGTAGGAAGCTTCTTCCAAGGGCATGCACGTGGCTAGGTTCCAAGGGGTAAAGCAGTTTCTCAGCATTTGGAGTGGATGACTCTTTGCTGTGAAGAGCCGTCCTGTACATTGTAGGATGTTTAGGAGTGTCTTTGTTCTCCATCCATTAGATGCCAACAACCCCCGCTGCCCCGAGTTGTGAAAATAATAAAATGTTTCCAACCTGATCCGTGATGGCGCAGTGGACAAAGCTTTAGCTCTGAACACTGAGGTTGCTAGTTTTGAAACCCCAAAGTCCTTGGCTTGAGCCTGAGGTCACCGGTTCGATCCCTGGTCAAGGCACGTAAGAGAAGCAATCAATGCACAACCAAGTGGAGCACTAAGATGATGATTTTTTCTCTCCCTTCCTCTCTATCTCTAGAAAAAAAAAAGGAAAAGAAATGTTTCCAGGCCTTACTAGTTGTCCTCTGGGGTGGGGGCCAAATTAACCCAGTTGAGAATCAAAAAGTTGTGTTTCAGGTAAAGATTCCCAAAACAACTGTTCCCCTCGTTCCCTGGTCGGCAAACCGCGGCTCGCGAGCCACATGCAGCTCTTTGGCCCCCTGAGTGTGGCTCTTCCACAAAATACCACGTGTGGGCGCTACCTCGATAAGGCGTGTACCTACCTATATAGTTTAAGTTTAAACAATTTGGCTCTTAGTAGAAATTTCAATCATTGTACTGTTGATATTTGGCTCTGTTGACTGAGTTTGCCGACCACTACAAGTTGATCAGAAGCTGATGGCTTTCTCACAAACCCCATCAAAGCTCAGGACCTCTCTGGACAGATGTGATCTGCCCCACAAAGCCTCTGAGTCCCCAGGTTTTTGAGCGACTCCCCGCTGTGGGTAGGGCCATGCTGACAGCCGAACACCCCCCCCCCCCACCTGTAGCACCCAGAGTGAGCATCAAAGCTGTTTCTGGCACGTTCCCCCCTTTCTTAACCCTTTCAGACAGGCAGGAAGGGAGTGAGAGCTCTCAAAGGAGAGAAGCCATTGCATTCTTTCATTTCCCACCAGATTAAAAAAAATGAAGATATATTAAAATGAAGTAACAAAAATTGTGAATTTTTTTTTAAAGAGACAGAGAGAGTCAGAGAGAGGGACAGACAGGAAGGGAGAGAGATGAGAAGCATCGATTCTTTGTTGTGGCATCTCAGTTGTTCATTGATTGCTTTCTCATATGTGCTGCCTTGACGGGGGGGCTCTAGCAGAGTAAGTGACCCCTTGCTTAAGCCAGTGACCTTTGGGTTCAAGCCAATGACCATAGGGTCATATCTACGATCCCACGCTCAAGTCAGCAACCCCACGCTCAAGCTGATGAGCCCGCGCTCAAGCCGGCAACCTCAGGGTTTCGAACCTGGGTCCTCCGTGCCCCAGTCCGATGCTCTATCCACTGCGCCACCGCCTGGTTGGGCATTTATGGCATATTTTAAAAGCAATATACTTGTGTTAGAATCAGGTAGTTATGGGATTTATACAATTATGAACTCGTGGCTTGCTAGAGGTCATACCGTTGGGCAGTGGGAGGTAACTCTGAAACAGGGGACTCTTCTCAGACGGGGCTGAGTGTCTCCGGCTGGATATGTGACTCCATTCAGAGGTCAGGTGCTGAGAATGTGAGGCCTGAACCAAAGTCGTGTGTCAGCACCCCTCCCTCACCACCCAGTCCTCAGAAGATGTGGGGAGAACCTTGGTCAGGGAAGAAGGTGAAAAAGAGAAATTTCTTCTTAGCCTTGGGTTCGAGTATGCATTGGAATATTTTGGCTCTGCCACTTAGTGCCTGTGAGATCTTGGACAGAGCATTTAAAACTGTGTGCCTCGGGTTTCTCATCTATATATTGGGGATAACAGTGCCCCCCTTGTAGTCGTGAACATATTTAGATTGCCTAGCACTCGCACCTAATTAGTCCCTATAGCTATTGCTGCTGCTGTACTTATTTTGTGTAGCCCAAACTGAACTGGGCCTCCTCCAGTACAGTGCATCACCCAAGAGAGACATCGAGAAGCAGGGATCATAATGCATACCAATTTCTGAAAATCCTCTTTATACATTCCCCCCTCCCCCCACCACCAAAGTCACCCTCCTCTGATAGACTATAGTCACTGGCTTGAGTGTGGGATCACAGCTATGACCTCATGGTTGCTAGCTTGAGCCCAAAGGTCACTGGCTTAAAGCCCAAGGTCGCTGGGTTGAGCCCAAGTTTGCTGGCTTGAGCAAGGAGTCACTCACTCTGCTGTAGCCCCAGGTCAATCCCTGTAGCCCCAGTCTATCCCTTCTCTTTCTGAGGTCTGTGGTCTTTCTCCATTCCTGCTTCCCAGATCTCACAGCCCTGCCTGTGACCTTCACTCTAGCCTCTCTTGCTTTGCTGAGTACCTTAGCCTCTACCTCCCAACCAAGCGTTCTTTTGTTCCTCAGCTGACATCTCCGGGCCAACTTAATGTCACTAACTTTTCATCTTACTGTCTTCTCTACCCTCTCTTGGCTCCACGGGACAAAGGTTCAGCAGCTACCTCAGCAGAACAAAGATGCCTCTACCAAGGTTATCTACTGACTTCTTGTTGGACATTGGAGGTGTCTTCAGATTTTCACTATTATGAATAAAATGGATATGCATATTTCTGTGTAAGTATATGGGAGAACATTGGCTTTTAGTTCTCTTGGGTGACCTGCAATCTTGCTATAGTCATTTATTAGTTTTAATAGCTTTAATATAGATTTCCTTAGATGATTGTGTTATATTTGAATAAAAACAGTTTTCCTTTTTCCTTTCTAACACATTTGCCTTTTCCTCCCCTTTATCTATTTGTCTTTTTTTGTACAGGTGTTGAAAGTAGACATTTTTGCCTGGTTTCAAATCTTAAGAGATAAACATTCAGTCCTTTTATTGATTGAGTGGTCATAGAGAGAGATGAAGGGAGAGAGAGAGACAGAGACAGAAACATGGATCTTTTTCTGTATGGCCTGACTGGGGATCAAATCCACAACTGTTGCATATTAGGACGATACTCGAACCAACCATGCTATCTGCCCAGGGCAGCATTCAGTCCTTTATCATTAAGTATAATATAAGTTACCGGTGTTATTAATAGATTCTCTTCTATCAGGTTTAGAAAATTCCCTTCTATTTCTAGTTTGCTGAGAACCTTCCTCTTGCATGTGTGTTGTATTCTGTCAGATGCCTTTTCTATTAGTATAACTGAATGGTTTACTGCCCTTTATTCCATGGCTATGATGAGTTACACTGACTAATTTTTTTGAACGTTAAACCAACCTTACATTCTGGAGATAAACTCTATTTGCTCATACTTCTTAGCATACTTTTAAATTGAGATGTAATTCACATACCATTAATTTATCCTTTTAAAGTACAAAATTCAGTGCTTTTTAGTATAATCACAGAGTTTTGCAACTATCACTGGATTATTATCTAATTTCAGAATGTTTTTATCGCCCTCCAAAGGAAACGCTGTACCATTAGCAGCTACTGTCATCACTCCTCCCCCTGCCCCTGGCAATCACTAATATACTGTCTGTCTCTGTGGAGTTGCCCTCTATGCACATTTTACATAATGGAATTATGCACAATATGACCTTTGGTGACTGACTTCTTTCACTTTCATGTTTTCAAGGTTCATCCACATTGTAATGTGTCAGTACCTCATTCCTTTATATGCCCCAATAATATTCCATTGTATAGAAAGATCACGTTTTGTTTGTTAATTCATCAGTTGATGGACTTTTGGGTTGCTTCTACATTTTGGCTAATGTGAAGAATGCGGCCACAAACATCTGTGTAAAAGTTTGTGCGGACATACATTTTCAATTCTCCTGGGCATATACCTAGAAATAGTATTGCTGGGTTACATGCCATGCTATGTTTATCTCCTGAGAAACTACAGGCTGTTTGCTACAGCAGCTTCCCCATTTTACATTCCCCAGCCACCGATAAAATTTGCCATTTCTCCACATCTTCACCAATACATTCTTTTTGCAGCAAATATTTTATTTATTATTTTACAGATCATTTTTAGACTTTGTTTATTCATTTTAGAAAAAAGAAAGAGAGAGAGAAAAGGGGGGAGAAGCAGGAAGCATCAACTCCTATATGTGCCTTGACCAGGCAAGCCCAGGTTTTCAAAGTGGCAAACTCAGCATTCCAGGTCAACGCTTTATCCATTGTGCTACCACAGGTAAGGCTATTTTAAAGATTTTTATTGACTGATGCCTGACCAGGCAGTAAAACAGTGGATAGAGCATTGGACTGGGACATGGAGGACCCAGGTTCGAAAACCCAAGGTTGCTGGCTTGGGCGCGGGCTCATCCAGCTTGAGTGTGGGGGGTCACTGGCTTGAGTGTGGGATCACAGCTATGACCTCATGGTTGCTAGCTTGAGCCCAAAGGTCACTGGCTTAAAGCCCAAGGTTGCTGGGTTGAGCCCAAGTTTGCTGGCTTGAGCAAGGAGTCACTCACTCTGCTGTAGCCCCTGGTCAAGGTACATATGAGAAAGCAATCAATGAACAACTAAGGTGGTGCAATGAAGAATTGATGCTTCTTATCTCTCTCCCTTCCTGTCTGTCTGTTCCTATCTGTCTCTCTGACTCACTCTGTCTCTGTCAAAAAAAATAGTGTGTCCATAAAGTCATGGTACACTTTGCACGGGTCAAAAGTGGGCCTGACCTCTGGTGGCGCAGTGGATAGGGTGTCAACCTGGAATGCTGAGGTTGCCAGTTCAAAACCCTGTACTTGTCTGGTCAAGGCACATATGGGAGTTGATGCTTCCTGTTCCTCCCCTTTCTCTCTCTCTCTCCTCTCTAAAATGAATAAATAAAAACCAAAAAAAAAAAAACACCAAACAACAAAAGTGCACCATGACTTTACGGACACACTGTGTCCGTAAATATATATAAATATTTTATATATATTTAATATATATATTTAATATATATTTAATATACATATATATTTTTTAATTGATTGATTTTATGGGGGTGCGGGGGGGGTGAGTATCAAGAAGTATCAAGTCATAGTTGCTTCACTTTAGTTGTTCATTGCTTGCTTGTTGATTGTTGTATGTGCCTTGACCAGGCAACCCCAGGGTTTCAAACTGGTGACCTCAGCATTCCAGGTCAATGCTCTATCCACTGCTCCACCACAGATTAGGCACCAACACTTTTTTATCATAGTCATTCTAATGGGCATGCAGTAGTGTCTCATGGTGGTTCAGATTTGCATTTGTCAATGGCTAATGCTGCTGAACATCTTTTTATATGCTTATTGACCATTTATACCTCTTCTTTGGTCACTTATAGCTAATCTTTTATTTTAAAAATAGATATTTTTTATTGTTGAGTTGCATGAGTTCTTTATATAGTCTAGATCAGAGGTCCCCAAACATTTTACACAGGGGGCCAGTTCACTGTTCCTCAGACCGTTGGAGGGCCGGACTATAAAAAAAAAAACTATGAACAAATCCCTGTGCACACTGCACATATCTTATTTTAAAGTAAAAAAACAAAACGGGAACAAATACAATACTTAAAATAAAGAACAAGTAAATTTAAATCAACAAACTGACCAGTATTTCAATGGGAACTATGGGTGCGGATGCATCCTGTGCTCCTCTCACTGACCACCAGTGAAAGAGGTGCCCCTTCCGGAAGTGTGGTGGGGCTGGATAAATGGCCTCAGGGGGCCACATGCAGCCCGCGGGTTGTAGTTTGGGGACCCCTGGTCTAGATACTAGATCTTCATATTATGTACAAATATTTTCTGTGGGTTGTCTTTCACTTTTTAGTGAAATTTATTCTGTATTCTGTTTCAAATTTTGGGTGTAAAGGATTTTACCTAATTGAAATTCTATATTCTAGAGTAAGGTGACCAGATTTTAAAATTGGTAAAGCCAGACACCATTGAATGGGGGGGGGGGTGTTCTTGATTAAAAATTTGTTCTATATGGAGCAAAAAATATTTTCATAGAATGCAAAAATAGTATTGTAATATATATTTTTTAATTTCAACATAAGTACAATTTACAAATATAATACATTTAAAAATTATGTATAGTATTATTTTATTCTTTGGCATATTTCTCATTTGAGTGAATTTTTTTTTAGTAGATTGCTGTCGTTGTTTAAAAGGTCATGAAATTTTTTTTGGCCTGACCGGTGGTGGCGCAGTGGATAAAGCGTCGACCTGGGAACACTGAGGTTGCCGGTTCGAGACCCAGGGCTTGTCTGGTCAAGGCGCATATGGGAGTTGATGCTTCCTGCTCCTCCCCCCTTTCTCTCTCACTCTCTCTCTCCTCTCTAAAATGAATAAATAGTAAATAAATAAATTAAAAAAAAAAAAAAAGGTCATGAAATTTTTCATAAGAATTTGTTAAATTATATTTCACACATAAAATGCCTTTCAAAGTCTTAACACTTAATTGTGATTTTTCTGATGTCCACACTTTATTTACCATAGAAAAAAACGCGTTCAGTCGCAGCATTAGTTCCTGATAAAGACAGCGCGTATTCCACAATTTTTAGTGCATTACTGTATGGAACATGGTTTGTTTGAAAATGATGAAATATTTCTAACCATTTGTTGTCTATTGTGGTTTTTGCTGATGCCCAAGATTTAAGCTTTTCCTTATCAATCTATTTTTTTTAATAATGATACCTCATTAAAAAGACCATTTTCGGAAATATTACTATATGGGAAATTTTGAGTGAGTCAGAGGGATCGGGTTACACAGTCCTGAAATCAATGCCGGAGCTGCATGAGCAGGCGGGAACAGGCAGGGCAGTACCGCTGGCGCGCTTGGAGGCCAGGCTTCCCGTGCCCAGCCTCCTGCTGGAGACTGATGGGCTTGCGCCTTGCGGAGCCCGGAGCCACACGCCAGCTCCAGGACGTGGGCCTATGGGTAGTTAGGGGACTTGACAGCCACCACCCCAGCAGGTATGTCCCCCATGAAGTTCTGGCCTCACATGGGGCAGCCAGCTCTTGCGGCAGTGCGGGTGCTTCCAGGTGGAGGCGGGGTCTCCCTGCTGAAAACCATATATTCCCTTCCCATTCTCCCGCCGTTCCCTAGGTTTTTGTGCATTCTTTCCAAAAATTGGGATTTTTTTAAAGTGCCGCAGGACGCGGGACAAATTGTTAAAAATCAGGACTGTCCCGCCAAAAGTAGGACGTCTGGTCACCTTATTCTAGAGTGGATTTTTATTGAGGTTTTGGATTGTTTTGAACATGCAGTATCATTTTATGAGAGCTGAGGCAAGATTTTGAAATAATTTGAAATGGCTGGTTTTTAATTTCAAATCTATAAGAAGGGCCTGACCAGGCAGTGGTGCAGTGGATAGAGTGTTGGATTGGGATGTGGAAGGCCCAGGTTCGAGACCCCAAGGTTGCCAGCTTGAGCGCAGACTCATCTGGCTTGAGCAAAAAGCTCACCGTCTTGGACCCAATGTCTCTGGCTCCAGCAAGGGGTTACTTAGTCTGCTGAAGGCCCGCGGTCAAGGCACATATGAGAAAGCAATCAATGAACAACTAAGGAGCCACAACAAAGAATTGATGCTTCTCATCTCTCTCCGTTCCTGTCTGTCTGTCCCTATCTATCCCTCTCTCTGTCTCTGTAAAAAAGAAAAAAAAATCTGTAAGAAGGTTAATTGAACTCTCCTTCCAACTATAATTATAACTACTTCTGTGCTCATGCTGAAAATAAAGCTGAATCTGAGATTGGTGACTTAGTATTTGTTGTTTAAATAATGTTTCTTACTTGCTTGATAGTGTCCTTTTAATTACAAAAAATTTTAATTTCAATGAAGTTCAACTTATGTATTTTTTCCTTCACTTGCTTGTGCTTTTGGTGTTACTCCTAGGAAACTATTGTTTAACCCAAGATTATAAAGATTTATACCTATATTTTCTTCTAAAAATTGTATAGTTTTAGATCTGATGGTTAGGTCTCCGGCCCATTTTGAGTAACTTTTAGTGTGGTGTGTGGTAGGGGGTCCAAAAACATAAAAGAATGGATATACAATTGCACCAGCATCATTTGTTGAAAAGACTATCCTTTTCCCATGGCATGGTCTTGGTATCTTTGTCAAAAATCAATGAACTATAGATGTCAGGATTTATTTCTGGACTCTGAAATTTCTTCTATTGATTTACATATCTGTCTTCATGCCAGTACCACCCTGTCTTGTAGTAAGATTTGAAATGAGGAAATGTGAGTCATCCAACTTTATTCTTCTTTTTCATTTATTGATTTTACAGAAAGAGCAGAAGAGAGAGAGAAACATTGATTTGTTGTTCTGTTTACTTATGCGTTCCTTGGTGGATTCCTGTGTGTTTCCTTACCCAGGATTGAACCTACAACCTTGGCATATGGGATGACACTAACAAACTGAGCAACCCAGCCAAGGCCAAATTTATTCTTTTTTGAAAATTGCTTAGGTTATTCTGAAACCCTTGTACTAACATGAATTGTAATACCAGTTTGTTAATTTCTGCACACACACAAAAAAGGCAGCTGGAAAATGATATAAATTGCATCAAATCTGTAGATGAATTTGGGAAGCATTGCCCTCTTAACAATGTTAAGTCTTCCAATCCATTAACATGGGATGTCTTCCTATTTAGCTGGGTATTCTTTAATTTCTTTCAATGATGTTTTGTAGTTTGATGTATAAGATTTGCAATTTTTTGTTAGATTTAATCTTAAATCTTTCATTCTTTTTGATGCTGCTATAAATAGAAATGTTCTCTCAATTTCACTTTTAAGTCATTCATTGCTAGCATATGGGAATGTAATTTATTTCTGTATATTGATCTTGTATCCTGAAACCTTGCTGCATGTGGTTACTAGCTCGATCAATTTTGTATGTGTGTGGATTTTTTAGGATTTTCTATATACAAGGTCATGTCATCTATAGACATAATTTTACTTTTTCTTTCAATCTGGATGTTTTTTATATCTTTTTCTTGTCTCATTTCACTGGCTAGAAATTCAAGTACACCTTTGAATAGAGGTGGTGAGAGTAGATATCCTCTTCTTGTTTCTGATCTTCTCAGGAAAGCTTTTGTTAGTCTTTCACTATTAAGCATAATTTTATCTATAAATTTTCTAGACATTTTTTACTCTGTTGGGAAAGTTCTCTTTACTTATAGTTTGTTGAGTTTATTGGATCTTGTCAAACGCTTCTTCTGCATCTATTGAGATGACCATGTATTTTGTCTTTTCTTCTCTTAACATTTTGTATTACATTGATTAATTTTTGCACATTAAATCAATCTTGCATTCTTGGTATAAATTTCACTTAGTCATATTGCATAATCCTTTTTATATGTTGTTGGATTTGGTTTGTTAGTACTTTGTTGAAAATTTTTATATCATATTCATAAGGGATATTGATTGGTCTATAGTTTTATTGTGATTTCTTTCTCTAGCTTAGGTGTCAGGGTAATTTTGGCCTCAGAGAATGAGTTGAAAGTATTTTTTCAGTTTTTAATTTTGGGAAGTGTTTGAGAAAGATTGGTGTTAAATCTTCTTTAAGTATTTGGTGAAATTCACCAGTGAAACTATTTGGTCCTAGGCTTTTCTTTGTGATAAGTTCTTGCCTAATAATTCAGTCTCTTTGTTTTTGTTCTATTCAGATTTTTCTATTTCTTTTTGATCAAGTTTCAGTAGCTTGTGTCTTCTAAGGAATTTTTCTATTTTATCTATATTATCCAATTTGTTTACATACAATTGTTCATAGTATTCTTTTACAATTCTTTTTATTTCTGCAAGATCAGTAATAATGTTCTCCTCTTTCATTCTTGATTTTAGTAATTTGAGTCTTCTCTCTCTCTCTTTTGTCAGGTTAGCTATGTTGATCTTTTCAAAGGACCAACTTTGGCTTTCATTGAATTTTTCTATTAATTTTCTATTCTCCATTTGATTTATTTCTGCTATAATTTTTATTATTTCTTTCTTTCTGCTTCCTTCAGGTTAGTTTGTCTTGGTTTTTCTCCTTGTTAGGTTATTGATTTGAAATCTTTCTTTTCTAATATAGGCATGGATAGCTACACATTTCCCTGTAAATACTGCTTTACCTTCATCCCATAAGTTTTGGGTTGTTATGTTTTTGTTTTCATTCATCTCAAAGTATTTCCCAATGTCCCTTGTGATTTATTCTTTGATTCATTGGTTTTTTAAGGGTATGATATTTAGCATTCACATACTTATGCATTTTTTTCTGTCACTGATTTGTAATTTCATTTCATTGTGGTTGGAGAACATACTTTGTATGATTTCAACCCTTATAATCTTATTGGGACTTATTTTATGGCCTAACAAATGATCTATTCTGGAGATTTTTCCATGGTACACTTGAGAAGAATGTGTGTTCCACTGTTGTTGGATGGAACGTTCTATTGATGTCTGATTTAGTTGGCTTAGAGTTTTATTTTCTATTTCCCTGTTAATATTATATCTAGTTGTTCTAGCTAGCAATGAAAGTATGGTATTGGAGTCTTCACCTATTATTGCTTAATTGGCTCTTTCTCCCAGAAATTCTGTCAGTTTTTGCTTCATATATTTTAGGGACTCTCTTATTAGATGCATATAGGTTTATAATTATGTCTTTTTGAAGGATTGATCCTTTATTATTATAAAATCTCTATTTTTGCAACAACAGCATTATTTGTCTTAAAGCAGTGGTTCTTAACCTTTTTTGAGGTACCAAACCCACCAGTTTCATATGAGCATTCACTGAACACTTCTTTAGTGATAAATAAAATATGGGTTTTTTTCTAAATTCAAGACATAGGTATATGTTTTTTTACTGGTGCACAAAATGAGCCATGCATGAACATCACCTTGCTGAAAGAACAAAACCAACAAAGTGCATGAACTCACAACAAATTACAGTATTACTTTATTCTGGCCTCCGCGGCAGAGGCTTCTCCGAACCCCTGAGACCGACTCATCGAACCCCTAGGGTTCCATAGAACCCAGGTTAAGAACCACTGTCTTAAAGTCTATTTTGTCTGATTTTAGCATAGCCATTCCACCCTTTTTATGACTCCTGTTGCATGGTATGTTTTCCCATCCTTTTATATTCAACCTATCTGTGTCTTTGAATCTACAGTGTGTTTCCTACAGACAGCATGTGGTTGAATCATATTTTTAAAATTCATTCTGCCAATCATTGCCTTTTCATTAGAGTGTTTATATGTTCACATTAATGTAGTTACCACTAAGGTAGGATTTATGTGTCCTATTTTGCTACTTGTTTTCTATATATCTTATGTCCTTCTTTTCCTCCAGTCCTCTATATTGCTGGCTTTTGTGTTGAATAAGTATTTTCTATGTACTATTTTAACTCCTTTATCATATCTTTTACCATATTTTAAAAATTATTTTCTTAGTGGTTACCCTGGGGATTACAATTAACATCATATAACAATCTAGTTTGAGTTAATAAAAAGTTAAGTTCAATAATACATTAAACATTTCTCATATACAACTCCACTTCTTCCTGTGTTATAATACTGCCATATAAATTACTTCTTTATACATTATATGCTCATCAACACACATTTATAGTTATTGCTTTATGTAGTTATCTTTTAAATAAGATTGGAGGGGGAAAAGTGTTATAAACAAAATATATATTTATATTGTTTCTTATTTCTTTAGTGAGGGGGTGAAGAGAGACAGACAGACAAACAGGGACAGACAGGAAGGGAGAGAGATGAGAAGCATCAATTCTTTGTTGTGGCACCTTAATTGTTCACTGATAGATTTCTCATACGTGCCTGGGGAGGGGGATCTCCAGCTGTACCAGTGACCCCTTGCTCAAGCCAGCTATCTTGGTCTCAAGCCAGTGACCTTGAGCTTCAAGCCAGCAACCTTTGGCTCAAGCCAGAGACCATGGGGTCATGTCTATGATCTTACACTCAAACCAGCAATCCCACAGTCAAGCCAGTGACCTCAGGGTTTTGAACCTGGGTCCTCAGGGTCCAAGGACAATGCCCTATCCTCTGCTCCACCACCTAGTCAGGCACATTTATATTGTTTTTTAACCTATGTAGTTACCATTATTGATATTCTATATTCCTTCATGTGAATTCAGGTTACTAATATCCTTTCATTTCATTCTGAAGAATTCCTTTTACTATTTCTTGTAGGGTAGATAGTCTCTTGATAAATTCTCTTAGCTGTTGTTTATCTGGGAATGCCTTAATTTCTCCTTCATTTTTAATTTTTTTTAATTTTTTTAATTTTTATTTATTCATTTTAGAGAGGAGACACAGAGTGTGAGAGAGAGAGAGAGAGAAAGAGAGAAAGGGGGGAGGAGCTGGAAGAATCAACTCCCATATGTGCCTTGACTGAACCAGTGCAGGGTTTTGAACTGGCGACCTCAGTGTTCCCAGGTCGACGCTTTATCCACTGCGCCACCACAGGTCAGGCCTCCTTCATTTTTAAACAGCTTTATTCAGGTATAATTTACATAGCATATAATTCACCAATTTAAAAAGTACAGTAAAATGGCATTTAGCATATTCACAGAGTTGTGCATCCATCACCATAATCAATTTTAGAATATTTTCATTGCTCACTAAAGAAACTCTGTGCCTCTTACCCATCACTGCCTAAATCTCTCATATGCCCATCCCCCAAAACCTTAGGCAATATTCATCTACTTTCTCTCTTTATAGGCTCCCCTCTATGTCAATTAATTGATCTTTTAAAGAACCTGTCTTTTAATTTCATTTATTTTTCTCTATGATTTGTCCATTTTCTCTATTTATATATCTAATGAGTGTAGTTGCAGGGTAGCCCTTTTAATTGCTGTTGCTATTACTGGGAATGAATGCAGTATTATTCATCTATTTAGTTGTTGATGGGATTTTGGGTTGTTAGGCTCATCTTTGATGATATTTCTAACATTTCAGTTCTATTATTCAATTATTTTTCCCCTTTACAGTTGAATATCCAGGGAACTGACATCAAATGGGTAAAGACTTGCTGCTCCCTGCATGCTCAGTAATTTCCATTTTCTGGGTTCAGTTGCTGCGAGGTTCAAAGATCTACATTTCTTGTGATTTGTATAAGCACGTCCACTTATCTAGTCTTTCTTTTTTATTATATTTTTTTAAGGGAGAAGGTGCTGTATTAATGAGGGTCCTCCAGAGAAACAGAACCATCAGATGTATCTGAATCTACTCTATATATGTCTATCTATGTGTATATATACACAGAGAGAAAGATACATATATTCTGTTTCTCTGTTTAACCCTTATTTTATATATGAGAGAGAGATTGACTGACTGATTACAAGAGAAATTGAAATGGAGGAGTTTACTCCCCACAGGTCCTGGAGAAAGTACACGGCATGTTGAGGGGCCACACAGGGAGGTCAAGGCACAGTGCAGGTAGATAGAGTGACAGGACCCAGAGCACATGCCTCTATGAGAGTCCATGGTGAAGTGCTTTGATGTGCTTATGCTAAAGCCAGATTGGTCCATGCAACCCCCCAAAAGCAGGGTTTTGGTAAGCTTTCCTAGGGGTTGTATCTAGGGGCACACAAGGGGAAAGCCCTGGGAGGTAGGGGAGGCCAGTTATCACACAAGCCAGTGGGGGAGTCATATCAGGAACTTTCATTTGCTTGCAACTCTGCTCTTATCTGGGGCATGTGTTTGCTGGAGGGAGCTAGTGTCATTTTAAGATCCCTGTAGGCCACTTGACCCAGCAAAATGAGTGCCAAGGCAACAGTACCGTGGAGTAGCTTAACAACTCTCCTGAGAGGAGGACATCTGCTTTTTTCATTCAGTCAAATTACATGTTAAACTCATCCAGAAACACCCTCACAAAATCACCCTAGAAAATATTTGACCAACTATCTGACCCCCCCATGGTTTAGTCAAGTTGACACCCAAAGTTAAACATCTAGGGTAATAATGCAGTAAAATACTAAATAATTGCACAAAAGGATTGCTATATGAAGACGCAAGGCTGCTAAAATTGAACATGCTATCCAGTTAAGAGAACCACCAAATATCTCACTCTTCTCCAATTTCATAGACATGGCAAATGCAAAAAGAAATGCAAAGCAGCGCATTTAGTTAGGGATTGAGTGATAGCAATGCTGATAATGGAAGGAGCGGATACCTACCTACCAAAGATTCTGAGCATTTCTAGAAGGCTAAAAAAATGCTCCATGGTCTTTAGAAAATGTTAAAAAATATGTGTTCTTTAGTTGATGAGCAAAATTAAGCACATGAAAGGAGACTGAGAGACAACGGTATAATAAAGAACTATGCTGTCATTAAAAATTATGTTGCAAAAGAATATTTAATAAAAATTTAATGACATGCGCCTGACCTGTGGTGGCGCAGTGGATAAAGCGTCGACCTGGGAACACTGAGGTCGCCAGTTCAAAACCCTGCACTGGTTCGGTCAAGGCACATATGGGAGTTGATGCTTCCAGCTCCTTCCCCCTTTCTCTCTTTCTCTCACTCTGTGTTTCCTCTCTAAAATGAATAAAATAAAAATAAAATAAATAAATAAAAAATTTAATGACATGCAAAGATGTTCGTTCACAATATATTAAATTACAAAGCAGGTTAAAAAATGAGATGTTTAGCATGTGCCTATTTTTCTTCAGAGAATATATATATGTTTAATCAGGAGGCTATACTCCCAAATCATAAGGCCCAGAGATTTCTAGAAGTCTAGGCTGAGACAACACATAACGTAGGCCTGCTTCTGAGGCCTCCTGATCTGAATCACCCAGCACGCAGACTGTCGGCTCAAGCCCCTTTTACACATCTGGTTAGTTCTGATGAGGGAGATGATACCCAAACCCTCCAGGGGCTCCTGATCACATCTACAGAGCAATTTCCCATAGGCATGCCTCCATATGGGTGTAGAGAATATTTTAGAATTTCTCTATGTATTTATTTTTATTTTTTTAAGTTAATATTTAACCTATCTGTACAGGAACAAAGATGTACCTTGGATGATATTGCTTTGTAAACAATTGTACGCACGCTATGTATTTGTTACAAACATTTCTTGCATGCTCAGAAAACTTCCACAGATGGAGCGCACAGTCAGAGCAGGTTGGAGATTGCAGGTGTGCAGCACAAGGGCCCGGTCCCAAGGTGTCCCTCTTCTTCCTGGAAAGCTCTCTTACCGGAACCTGGAGATGTCACGCTCCAGGGGCTTCGGCCCCTTGTACTTCTCGGCAGCCACCGTTCCCTTTCTCGGCTCTGCTCATCTGTTCTTGCTGTTTCCTCTGGATTGTCCCTTACCCCATCTGGCCCATCAACCCCTGCTCACCCTTCAGGCCTCCTCCACGCAGTTGTTGTCCTTGCTGGCAACAACTGACCCCCCTCTTTCCACCCCAGGTTGGATGTTCTTAAGGGGCCATCCCTGCTTGTGCATTTCTTTATCCTGACATTGGCAACTCATTATCAGGAAACTATCTGCGCATCCATCTCAGCCACTGAGAGGCAGGAAGACCTTATTTTGTCTCTGTTCCTCAGGACCTAGCACAATTGACTAAACTGACCACTGAGGTCTCTCCTCTCCTGTTCATGCCACTGTGAAGACTGCTGACTAAAAACTTTTGCAAAAGAAAAAAAAAAAGAATTGAGATTTTCTCCAGAGTCCCACTGCTTTTGGAGGTTGGGTCAAATTGCAACCATCGGGCCAGGAGTCTCTCTTCAAGAAAGAGAAGCAAGTTCCCCTTCAACAGCACGCCCCCTTTGGGACTGTGGTTCCTCCAGCCCAGAGTGTCTGTCACCAAGGACTTCTCCTGGTGCCTCTGTCAGACCTCCTGTCTGAGCCAACTCCTTCTGCAGAAACTCGATAACATCAGAGTATGGTACGGGTTCCAGGCAACAGACTGTCCTTGTGTGACTGGAGAGGGTGAAGGCCTTCTCTGGGCAGGGTCCCCCCACCCCGGGCACAGGGTGATGGACTTCTTGGTGCCCTCACAGGGTCCTGGGGTTCCTCACTGCTCCAACCTCTGAGCGTCTGCCCGTCGCCCTCCTCCTCTGCACAGCCTTCTCCATGTCTGAGGATGGATCCCCCCCAGCCCCTGAGCTAACACTGCCTCCGTTCAAACCATCGAAAATTCCCAAGGCACCCCACAAAGTTGAAATTCCAGATTGGGAGAAAGGCTCTACTAGGTCCATTCTGAGTTGGGGTCCAGCCCTGTGCCATTCAGCCAGCGGTCAGGGATTGGTCATATAAACACAGCAATCAGAGTCCATGACTGGGGCTTGGGGGCTGGATAACTCTCAGATGGTGGCTAGGCACACACGCCCAAAGGTGTCCTCTGTAGGAAATAAAGAAGGAGGCAGAAAGGAGCTATGGATTGAGTTTCCATTCAGTGCCAGATGCTTCAGCAAGTACAATAAAGAACTATGCCATCATTAAATATTATGTTGCAAAAGAATATTTAATAAAAAATTAATGCCATGCAAAGATGTTCACGATATATTAAATTAGAAAGCAGATTTAAAAAATGAGATGTTTAGCATGTGCCTATTTCTCTTCAGAGAATACATATATGTTTAATCTCTGGAGAACATGTGAAGCAGGGCTCAGCCAGATCCCCAATATATCATGCCAGCCCAGCGCCAGGAAACCGGGACCGGGACAGAAGGCAGAGGGGGAAATGCCTCCAGTAGAGGCACTAGCAGCCAGGTTGGGAACGCCACAGTGGAGCCCCAGATGGCATTCGGAAGCCTGCCCCTCTTCCAAGCCCGCCCATCCCCATCCCTTCCTCACGGCCCAGGTAAAATCTCCTCCTCAGGGAAGACTTCTCTCACCACCCCAGCTTTCCTGTAGAGAAAGACAGAGTGCGGTGTGGCTGAGAGAGCCAAGGCTGAGACTCAGCCACCAGGGACCTGGCCCTACCTCTGTGTGACTGTGAGGGCCTCATTTAGTCCTGCCTCATCTACGGGCTGGAGATGTCTGATTGAGTGCAGAGCAGCTTGGGTGAAGCTTCAACACTTTTAAGACTATGACATTTTTTAGCTCCTACTCCTCGGAACTTCTTTAGAGTATAATGTCGATGTGACACGATTCCTTTTGCAATTGTCTTATTGTGAAATGTTTCAAGACAGAAAATGAAATATGGTGCATCGGTTAAGAGTGTGGGCCCTGAGGATGCAGCCCATCCATGCCCTGCATTCTCTTCTCATTGCAGAATGATCTAGAATGGACTGTCTGGCTGCTTCCTGTTGCGTCACAGGCTTTGCAAAAGCAGATGGCCTCCCACTTCCAGTGGTTTCGCACACCTGGGAACATATCAGCCAAGTAACATCTGTGCTTTTGTGGCACAAGGTTGTACAACACTGGGAAATTTAATCCTGCAACCTCTATTGCTGGTACCAGGATGGCTGCCAGACTGGGGATTATAACATTAAATAAATGCCATCAATGATATCATGTGACTGTTTGATCTGCTGTAGGACTGGAAATCTGCCAACTTCCATTAGTTTAATGTATGAAGAGTAATGAGGACAGAGGTCCTAAGTATTTCCCAATATCTTGATACTTTATAGAAGAAGAGGAAGAGAAATAAGGGGCAAGAAAAGAAGAAGGAGAAGAAATAGAAGAAGGAAAGAGAGGGGAGAAGGTAACAAGAAGAAAATGGCACTGAAATTTGAAGAATAAAAAACCAAGCAACCAATCGTTAACCCTGCAGGCTGCCCAGTGACTGTCACGGGGTGCTACCGCAAGCTCATGGTGGGGCATTTGTATACTGATGGTGTCCCTGCTTTCTGCGCATGTAGATATAAAATCTCAAGGCGTCAGATGTCAGGAATTTCGAGGGGCCTTGAAACTCTACTCAGAAGAATAATACAAGAGCAATCCCTTTTACATTGAGATTTGAGCCACCCCTTATGTCCATCAACGCACAGGCTTAATTAGAAGTTGTGTTAAATGAAATCAAGAAAATCTTAGTATAACTAAAAGAAAAAATAAGTTCAAAAGGTGGCGGTTGGTGATCACCTAGAGTCAGACAGACAGAATTGAATCACAGGTCTACCACTTGCTAGCTATGTGACTTTGGGGAAGTTATTTTATGGTTCAGCACCTTGGTTTTCTCACCTGAGTGATGAGGATATTACCAGTCTGTCCATCACAGAGCTGTTTGAAACGATGCATGAGATTTTGTTTTTGGTGCATGTGGTGAAGGGCCATTATCATTGTTAATCTGACCGCTGGTGACATTTTGTCTCCTGAATCCACGATGCACGCCCTAAGGATTATCACTGGTGTTCACTGCAGCACCGTGAGGCACAAAGAACTCTTAGTGAACTGCAATAACAAAGTCCTGGACCAAACTGCTGCCTCTGCCCTTCTGAAGGCGCCAACTTAAGAGCATGAGAGGTGAGGAGGTGTTACATCACGTGACAAGTCTTAGGAGAAAACGTCTAGTCCCTTTGACAGTTCCCTCTCCAGAGCCACGAACAACGTAACTCCAGGCATTTTCACAGACTGAATTTTACTGATGAGAGAACTGAGTTCCCGAGAGGAGATGGGTCTTGCCTGAGCTGATCACCTTGGGTCTTAATAAATTCCATTATCTATCTACGGTATTGTTTTCTTTTTTTCCATTAGCCTCCCAGATAGACACCTGTTACCCCAATCACCCTTAAGTGGGCTGGATATGGCAGCACCAACACCTACAACAGAAATCAATCCTGGTAACCTTGCGCTCACCAAAGACACACTTGGCTTCAGAAAGAGCCCCCAGCAGCCCGTGTCCCAGCTCAGGCTCTTGCCTGTGCGGAGACGTTCCCCGACACGGCCCTTTCTCTGTACCAGGGTAGAGAAAAAGCCCGGCTTTTTTATTTTTCTGCTGTAAGGACATAAAGTTCACCTCCCCTCGAACAGTAGTGAGTGAGCAATTGAGCCGAGATACCTGTGGGCCCTGTGGCTTTCCTTACCAGATCAACACAGGAGGTGGTGAAATCTGTCTTTGAAGAAAGGCGACATTAAGTGGGTTGCTTTGGAAAAAGCCTCCACTGTCATGAGACCCTCATTTCTCACCCCAGCCTCAGTCCCAGAAAAATCTTGAGGCCAAAATGAGCCTAGGAACCGGGAGTGGGTCCCTTAGTTGCAAAAGAGTGGGGCTCATGTGCACCCGCTAATGCAAACCTTTTCTTTTCCAATCGCAATTGACATTCAGTATTGTATTAGTTTCAGGTGTATGGCACAGTGGTTAGACATTTATATCACCGACATGATCCCCCCAGTAAGCCTAGCACCCACCTGGCACCGCACAGTTATTACAGTACCGTTGACAACATTCCTCTGCTGTACTTTACACCCCTGGGACTATTTTGTAACTGCCAATTTGCTCATGTAAATCTTTAGAAGCTAATCATATGCGACATTTTGCTGTGACCAGACTTCTTTCCAAATAAGCAGTTCCAATCTTCTTTATCTCATTCATACATATAAAAAGTTGAAAACAAATTCTAACAGTGCAGAAGAACTTATAATGAAAACCAGAAAGATGCTTCCAGAAAGAATCATCGCAGCTACCATTTACTGAGCACCTACTACGTGCCATACACTTTGCAGTCATGATCTCATTCAAGGCTCACAACCCTCTGTGAGGTGGGTGCTCTGAGGTCCCCACGTTACAGGTGAGGAAACTGAAACTGCCCAACCTCACATGATATTAAAAAAAGAAAAGAAGTTAATGTCATAAATGCAGTGAAGCTATGATTAAACTATGAAGATGGGGGGTGGAGGGAGGGACAGATGGAAGAAGCCCAGAAAAATGAAAACAGATGATTTGATAGGGTGATAAGCCCAGAAAAATGAAAACAGAAGATTTGACAGGGTGATAAGATTACGGGGATTTTTTTCCCTCGGTCAACATTTCTGCAGTGGGGGGTGCCTTGTACTACAGGATGGAGTGGTCACTTTCTAACCCCCCAGGAAGCCTGTGGGAAGGGGCCTTGGACTGCCAGATGGTGGATGCCTCATCCCCAGCCACCCTGCCCCGGGGGGGGGGGGTCTCATCTCCCCACCCTTTCTCAGCTGCTTTGCAATTGCTGAGTGAGCGGAGGGAGAGTTTGGGGGAAACCCCTTCTCCAGCTTTGGTTCTCTTCAAAACTTACTGCAAACTTGCTCCTTTGGAACTGAGGGGTTTTTTTCTCTTCCCTTTTATGAATCAGCACAGAATTGGCCTGTGTGGGCCAGAGAAGTTTCTGGAATCCAAACCTTGCTGAGGTCCTAGTGCTTCTCTGACAGCCTACAGGCTCTTCCTCCTCTCTCAGATTCACTGGCCCCGAGGCCCAGGCACCAAGCTGCCTCTTGCCCTCCCTGCCCGCAAGAGCTGGGCCCAGAAAAGAGACTCCTAGCCCATGCCTCCACCCCCCACCCTAGGGGGCCTGAGGGTCTCTGTCATCTATATGCCTTATGAAGGGAGAAGTCAGCCCAGTAACTGTGGTCCTCCTTCCCCAACCCCCAACTCATTTTCCTCTGGGCAGGGCATCCCCTCCCAGCACTCCCGGCACACCGAACAGGACCCTGGCCTCCCCTCCCGGAAGAGCCCCTCGCTAAGTGGCCCCGCAGTTCTGTCCCACTCCTCCTGCCTGTCCCAGGCTCAGGGCTTCCCCCGCCAGCTGTTTCCGACAGGCGTGGCCTGATGCTCTTGCCCTTGCTAAGGTATCCCTGATGTAACATGTTGCCCTTTGGGGGCATTTTGTGTCATCGCAAACTCACACCCGCCCAGGGTATCTGGGTTCAGTTATCCCATTTCAGGAATGAGGTGACGGAGTCTCCTAACCACGATGTGAATGGCCAAGGCCACCAGCCAGTAGGTGCCAGGCTGGGATTCTTTCCTCCTCATCAGGCTAGACCATCTTCTCTGTCTTGTGAAACTCGGTTCTCTGTACAACATACGGATGGTTATAATATACTGGGACTGTGTTCTTGTTCATGGATACTAATGTCAGGCTGTGGCAGGGGACTTATAGAAAGGAAAGAGGAGCAGAAATGAGCTCAAGTGTTGAAGTTGAAAAGGGGCTGGGAACCCTGAAAAGAAAGGCCATGAGCTGGTCACAGTCCCCTCCCCACTCCCAATCTCAACTACAGGCCCAGAGTCATGAATACCTGACACACAGGGACAGTAGGACGGAAAGGAGGACAAAAGGAAGGCAATATTAAAAAAACAAAATATTGTCCCCAAATAAAGAGTTGGCTTGTAAGGCCAAGACACGATTTTCAATGACCAAATATCACTGTGACGGGTTTTTCTGTTACTCAAGTTTCTTTCTCTCACCGTTTTAGTTTTGTAAGCTACTGCAAAGTTTTTTGGAAAGTTGAAAGTATATAAATTGTAAGTGAATAAGTGCGTTGTATCGTTTTATCGTTATGGTGGTGGTTTGTTTCTTAAGTTCAAAGCCAAGCCCTGTTGGGTACAGGTGCTAGAACAGACTGGAGGAGGAGCTGTCTGTGTGGGGTCCTCCCTGGGGGCAGGTGCAGAGGCCCAGACAACCTGTGACCACACTCAGCATCTCAGTTCCACTCTTAAAGAACAGACACCCCAACCTCAACCTCAGAGGGCTTTCTAACCCTGTTCCGGAATTAGACGTCCGTGATTCTGAAACTTGGTGATGCTGGGAAGTGGGGGGCCAAGAGACCACTCCCTACCACTTCCTCTGACTCTCAGCCATTTGTCCCAGACATCATCCATTCAACAATTATTGAGCACCTACTGTGTGCCAGGCTCCGTGTAAGTGGGAATTCAGTAGTGACCCAGACTGGCGTAAGCCCTGCCCTAATGAAGCCCACAGAAGAATGGGGAGACAGATGAGTAAATAATTATAATTTCATGCACTGAATGCCACAAAAGAAGAAGTACAAAGAAAAAAGGGGCATCCAACCCAGACTGGCTGGAAGGTCGCATTTTCTCTGCCTCCTGGACACAGAGCAAGATATATTTCCCAGCCTCCCTTGCAGTTAGGTGTGACCATGTGACTGAGCTTTAAGTGAATGGAATATGGACAAAGTTGATAGGCTCCACTTCCAGGCCCGGTTTTAGTTCTTTGCTCCTTCAGCTGCTAAATGCAGAGGACTCCAAAGCGCCAGGGCAGAGCAGAACCACGAGAGGGAAGGGGCCTGGGTCCCTGAATCACCCAGGGAAGGCCTGCCCACCAAATGGGAATGCCCTCATGAGTTATTGCATGAAAATAAAGTTCTATTGTTTAAAACCATGCAGATTGGGGATTGACCTGTTACAGCAACTGACACCACCCTAACTAATTACTAAGTTGGAGTGAAAGATATAGTACTCCAGAAAAAAAAAAATTAGTAAAAACAACCTAACCTTAGGAGTTAGCAGTCAACCAAATAGACAGCAAAGAACAGAGGCTGTAGAGCCAAATCAATGGGATCAAACTCTGGTTTCATATTTCCTAACTGTGTGATCTTGGGTGAGTTACTTAACCTCTCTGAATCGTAGTTTCCTCATTTGTAAAGTTAAGATAACCTTCCTTGAAGGGTTGCAGTGAATATTCAATAAGGAGTACCTAGAACCTGACCAGGCGGTGGTGCAGTGGATAGAGCGTCAGACTGGGATGTGGAGAACCCAGGTTCAAAACCCCGAGGTCGCCAGCTTGAGCGCTGGCCAATCTGGTTTGAGCAAGGCTCACCAGCTTAAGCCCAAGCTCACTGGCTTGAGCAAGGGGTCACTCGGTCTGCTGTAGCCCCTGGTCAAGGCACATGTGAGAAAGCAATCAATGAACAACTAAGGTGATGTAATGAAAAATTGATGCTTCTCATCTCTCTCCCTTCCTGTCTGTCCCTATCTGTCCCTCTCTGACTCTGTCACATACACACACACACACACACACACACACACACACACACACAGAGAGAGAGAGAGAGAGAGAGAGAGAGAGAGAGAGAGAGAGAGAGAGAAGGAGTACTTAGAATGGTTCCTAAGGCATAAAAGGCTTATCAGTTAACAAATGTCTTACTTCTAACTACACAAATTCTTAGAATGACATTTAACTAACTGGTAACTGTTAGTTAAATGTTATTTGGGTAACTGGTAACAGTAACAATAATAATAAATATTATTGAGAACTAATTATGTCCCAGGTACTGTTCTAATATTCTGTATTAATGCCATCCTCACAGATCTGTGCATTAGACATGATCTCCCCTCAATTTTATGGATAAGGAGACTGACACAGAGATGTCAAGTAGCATGTCCAAGGTGAACAGCCATTACTGATTGTGATTCCGTGAGAGTGCAGATGAGCACTCTCGGACCATGAGAAGCATCATCCTTTCGCGTTCCAGCAGGTGTGCTGGTGGCTTTGGCAGTAGTGACGCTGACCAAAACCAAATGCTGCTTCAGTCAACTGTGAAAAGCAGCAGGTGGGCTTTTCCCAGAGCCCCTCCACAGCCCTTCCCACGATGAAACTCCCCTCCGGTTATAAAATCAAGGCTGAGAACTTTGATTTTTCACAACAATGATATTTATACCAGAGTTTTAAAGAAGCATACACTAGAGCAAACCTCATTGAATTTAAAAAGATATTCAGCTTCAGAAAAATAAAAATAAAAAAGCAGTTCTAAAAAATGGGACTTCAGCCTGAATGGTGGCAGCGCAGTGGATAGAACAGTGACGGGCAATCTTTTGAGTTTGGTGTGTCAAAATTCACCAAAAATCTGAGCATAATCTGGGTGGTGTGTCACTTGGAGAAAAACGGCCTAACCGGAAGTCCCAGAACTAGATGCTCTGTCCAGAGTTCTGTTGTTTTGGCCTACAGACCTCGGGCACAGAGTGTCCACACTACAGCAAATGTTTTATCCTCGGCTACTGCACCTGGCCGTGTAGGAGCCGAGGATGAAACGTCCTTCTTGGCATGCGGCCCCATACTTCTTGCTGCGTGTCATTGAAAATGGCTACGCGTGTCAGTGCTGACAGGCGTGTCATAGGTTCGCCATCACGGGGATATGGTGTCGACCTGGGACACTGACGTTGCTTGCATGAGTGCAGACTTATCCAGCTTGAGCATGGGGTCGCCTATTTGAGCGTAGAATCATCTACATGACCCCATGGTTGCTGGCTTGAAGCCCAAAATTTGCTGGCTTGAGCAACAGATCACTGGCTCAGCTGGAGGCTGCCCCCAAGATCAAGGCACATATAAGTTGATGCTTCTTATCTCTCTCCTTTTCTAGATAGAAAGATAGATGATAGCTAGATAGATGGAACTTTAGAGCAGGGATCCCCAAACTACGGCCCGTGGGCCGCATGCGGCCCCCTGAGGCCATTTACATTTATCCTGCCCCGCGCCGCACTTCTGGAAGGGGCACCTCTTTCATTGGTGGTCAGTGAGAGGAGCACAGGATGCATCCGCACCCATAATTCCCAATGAAATACTGGTCATTTTGTTGATTTAAATTTACTTGTTCTTTATTTTAAGTATTGTATTTGTTCCCGTTTTGTTTTTTTACTTTAAATTAAGATATGTGCAGTGTGCACAGGGATTTGTTCATAGTTTTTTTTTTTTATAGTCCGGCCCTCCAACGGTCTGAGGGACAGTGAACTGGTCCCTGTATAAAAAGTTTGGGGACCCCTGCTTTAGAGGGTAAAACTAAAATAGAAGTCACTGCTCACCAAGAAAGCCTGGTCATTGGACCTGCCAAGGTCCATTATGACCACCAGAGGGCAGCAAAGACATTGGTCAGGAAGGCAGCCGGCCCCTTTGGGGCTCCTCCTAGAATCATCTTCAAAGGACGGAAGATGGACAAGAAAAACGAGAAGGGGCTTTTTCCGTCACTCTAAGAACATCTCCTAGAATAGGGGAACCCAGCCATTTAAAAGAGACTGGGTTTTGAATTTGTTCTACAGATCATGTAACTAATGTATGGTTAAGTGTAGAAAATTTGGAAAATGTAGAAAAACACATCGATATATATTTACATATTTTTTTGGCTTGTGAAACTGACATCAGTCAGTATATACTTGCTGGTGATCCACTTTTAAAAATTCAAATATACATGTAATTATATATGTGTGTATATATGGCATTATTTGTCCAACTGTCTTCTAGTTAAAATGAAAGAAAGTAGAAAGAAATTGAGAGAAAGAAGAAAAGAAAAAATGAGAAATTGAAAAAAAGAAAGAAAAAAAGAAAAGAAGAGCCTGGCCTGTGGTGGCGCAGTGGATAAAGCATTGACCTGGGAACACTGAGGTCGCCAGTTCAAAACCCTGCACTGGTCTGGTCAAGGCACATATGGGAGTTGATGCTTCTAGCTCCTCCCCCCTTTCTCTCTTTCTCTATCTCTCTCTCTCTCTCTTTCTCTCTCTCTCTCTTTCTCTCTGTGTCTCCTCTCTAAAATGAATAAAAAAATGAAATAAAAATTAAAAAAAAAAAAAGAAAGAAAAGAAGAAAGAAAGAAACTCCGTTCAGTGACCAGATGCTTGGAGTTCCGTTGAATTTCATCAAAATGAGTCACACGGAAGGTGTGAAGAAGTTACAAGGTGTTACCACTTCCTGGTTACCCACCAGCACATCATTCTTTAACCAGAGACAGGGCACTTCCAGAATGGAGGGAATCCGGGTAGCAGTTATAGACACCATTTTTATTTTATTTTTTTGGTTTCAGGTGTGACCATGTCTTCCCAAAGGAAAACATCATCATCCTTACTCTGTGACCCCTTTCATCATTGTTAAATGAACTTCAAACCTAAAAAAAATGCTCACTGAAAGTGCGCTGGTGCTTGAAATGAGTCTAAAAGGCACAGGTGTTCACGTGAGAAGAAGAGGCATTGTGCCACCTGGATTTATAGACTTGTTTCACAAGAGTAGATGGGATACCACTGATCCCCTAAGGACATTCTCTTTGGCCTGTACTTTATAATGAGACAAATCTACTTCTGAATCAACTTTATCACTTTCTAATTGTGTGTCTTTGGGCAAGTCATACACATAATCCTGGGCCTTCTAGCGTAGGGCCAAAGGGAGACTGTCGGAACAGTTTCGGGGGAGCATCTGTTGTTCTGTCTGGCTGGATGTAGGATGAGAGGAGACAGAGCAGGAGGGAGCCAAGAGGATGGCCTTGAATGTCATACCGGGGAAGGCCACCAGAAGCCATAGCAGGACTTTGAGGATGGGTTAAGTTATGCAGTAATATAGAATATTATCTATTGTACCAGTCTCACAAGAGTTATGGTAAAATCCAACAAAGTGCATTTGGGCAAGGGCTTGGTAAACTAGAACTATACGTCACTGGCATCTTTCCTTTCCATTTGGGTGACGATTATTGGCTCCCAGGTGCAGCCTGGAGGGTTCCCCACCCCGACTCTCCATCCCAGTCGTACCTGTGGGACATTTCCAGTGAGCGTGGTCCCCACCCTTGCAGACCCACCGCAGTCACACTCGGCTGGGGTGGTATTTCTCAGCCTCTTTCGGTCTTGCTCAAGCGCAGCCAGCTGGGGTGAGGGGGGGCGCAGAGGGAGAGAAAAGCAAGCCAGAGGGAGGAAAAGGAAAAGTTCCCTTTTTCCCGGCAGTTGGGGACATCTGGGCCCTGAGTAAAGGAACGATGACCAGAGACAGACTCCCAGAGCTCAGTGGACCCAGGTGCTGACCCTGCTCTGTCGGCACAGCATGGGGAGCTACGTCTGAGCGTTCTGCTCACCTCTCTGCTGCAGCAGGTGGCCCATTCTGCCTTCGCCGCTAGAGCCAGAAGGCAGCTCCACAGACAGGGAGGAAGCCAGGCATGGGGGTTGGGGACCAGGGTCTGACTCCTGCCCCGGTCCCTGACGGGTGCATCACTCTGGGTAAGCAGTGTCAACCCTCTGAGCCTCAGTTTTCTTGCCTGCCAAGTGAAAAATAATATTTTTTACTACTTCTTGGGTTATGGAGACTTAAATGAGATACATCAAAACTAGAATTACTGGAGCCTGGCCAGGCGGTGGCGCAGTGGATAGAGCATCAGACTGGGATGCGGAAGACCCAGATTCGAGACCCCGACCACGCCAGCTTGAGTGTGGGACCATCTGGCTTGAGCAAAAAGCTCACCAGCTTGGACCCAAGGTCGCTGGCTCCAGCAAGGGGTTGCTCGGTCTGCTGAAGGCCCGCAGTCAAGGCACATGTGAGAAAGCAATCAATGAACAACTATGGTGTCGCAACGGCAACGAAAAACTAATGATTGATGCTTCTCATCTCTCTTCGTTCCTGTCTCACTGTCCCTATCTATCCCTCTCTCTGACTCTCTCTCTGTCCCTGTAAAAAGAAAAAAACCCCCCAAAACTAGAATTACTGTTGCTGGTATCGGGTTTTGTGTTATATCTCTCACACCGGACTGAAAGCCCCTCGGGGGGCCAGAGTCACATCATATCCAGGGGCTATGGCTCATGGTACTTTTAGGAGAGCATGAAACTGTTCTAATTTCTTTTATTATCAGAAGGAAAAACATGAATATAACCCAGCCTTGGTTATCTTTGTCTTTGTATCAATGCAGTTGTAAAAATATTATTTTTAATATATATTTTTAATGGAGGAAGGGACTCAGAAATGCAAAGTCCCTTCAGCTCAGGAATGTCACCATGTAGCCCTGAGTGCCAGGGCATAGAGTGACACAGGCCAGGTTTGAATCCAACTCAACCACTTAGCTAAGAGTGTGACTTAGAGAAAGATACTTAGAATTTGGGGGGGGGGGTTCTAGTTTCATCTGAAGAGTCATTTGATAAATTCTACCTCTTGGTTCATTGAATTCTACTTCTTCTTCTTCTGTTTTTAATTACTTACTACACCCCTAATTATATATTCAGTGTCTGTCTTTCCCCACTACGCTGTAAACCCCATGAAAGGAGGAATCCTAACTTCATGATTCTAACGCATCACATATACAGGACTCTTACTATGTGCCGTGCATTGCTCTACATGCTCTAAATGCATGAGAGCAGTTATAAATATATTGTTTTAGTCCCGTTTTACAGATGAACAAACTAAGGCTAGTTACAAACAAGTGACTTACCCAAAAAATCACATGATAAGAAGTGGTGGTGGTGGTGGTGGTGTGTGTGTATTGAAACCTGGGACCTGTGCCCTTAGCTACAGCCTCGGGCTGTGATGCTCAGCCCAGAACCTGACAGACAAGGGGGAGAAAGAAGCAGGTACTTGGAGGTGCATGGCCCAGCCAGAGCCACTACTCAATGTGATTCTGATAAAGTGAAACAGAGATCTGTTCCTGAGTAGGTGGCTGTGAAATCGAGAGGGGGGAGCCATCAGGGAGAAGTGTTCCTAGCAGACAAATGTTTTCCATTAATGAAGGGCAGAAAATTTAGGTAGAGAGAATGATCTGACCACATAGCGGTGTTCCTCGCAGGAGATCAAAGTTTCAGCCACCCTGGGAATCCGGACAGCTAGGTTCTCCCTGAGGCTAGGGGATTAAAAGGTGCAGAGGGGGTTTTCCAGAGTTCAGGTGTTGTCCAGGCTCAACCTAAACAGAACGTGTTACTCAGCTGGTCCCTCCCTGTCTGCTCTCTTTACGTGGCTCACACATACAGAAGAGTTGTTTTTTTATGTTTTATAATAATAATTTATATTAGTTTTATCATAATCTTTATTTATATAACAATTATCTTTCCTGGTGACAAAATAACACACATATTTTCATCTTAGAAAAATTGGAAAATACAAATAGACACACACAAATAAGTAAAAGTCACCAATCATCTCAATGGAAAAGAATAACCTTGCTTAATATTTTGGTATATTTCTTTCTGGTCTTTTCTCGTGGCATATGAATACTTATTTAACTCCTGCACCATCGAGTTCATATATAATACAGTTATTTTTGATAAACAATTTGGTAGATGCTTAAGAAAAATAATAAACAAGACAGAATTGTTATTACAATTAAAATATGTGAAAGAAAATATAAATTTGTGTTTAGTATTCCTTACTTTCTTCTAGATGTTGTAGTGCACGTAGAACAGGCAACAAGAGGTCACAGGTGAGACCTTTGACTCCATTCATGTCTCAGGAATTGATGGAACTGACCTTTGTTTCTGCCAAGTAGCTGTGGGATCCCAGAAGTCACGTGGCATGGCAGACTAGTTAGCTGTGCAGCAAACCTATTTCCCGTTCCTCCTGGGGACACAGCCACTCTACATTTGCCAGCCTCTCTTGCAGTTAGGTGAGACCATGTGACTGAGTTTTGGCCAATGACATACAGGTAGAAATGTGTTTTAGTTATCTATTGCTGCGTAACAAATTATCTCCAGAGTCAACATTTTAAAACAAAAACAACAACAACAAAAATAATGATCTCATACAGTTTCTGAGAGTCAGGAACCCAGAAATGGCTTACTTGCCATTTCTGTCTCCGGGTGTCTCACAAGGTTGCAGTCAATCTATTGGCTAGGGCTGCAGTCTCTGAAGATTGGATTGAGACTGGAGGTTCTGTTCCATGACTGTTGGAGGGTAAATAAGGGGTGATTCTGTTCCTCTCCCCACAGGCTTCTCCATAGGACTGCTGGAGACATGGCTTCCCCCAGACTGAGCAATCCAAGCATGATAACACCTAAAGTG
Organism: Rhynchonycteris naso; assembly: GCA_037038555.1. Taxonomy (NCBI): domain Eukaryota; kingdom Metazoa; phylum Chordata; class Mammalia; order Chiroptera; family Emballonuridae; genus Rhynchonycteris; species Rhynchonycteris naso. The sequence continues at coordinate 25,301,647 of CM072999.1, forward strand.
GGACCAAACCTTAAAAATGACCATCACTTCTGAATTCTGTTTGTTACAAGTGAGTTACCAAGTCCAGTCCACACTCAAGGGGAAGAGAGTTAAGCTCTTTTTTTTTTTATTAACTTTAATGGGGTGACACCAATAAATCAGGGTACATATGTACAATGAAAACATCTCCAGATTATCTTATCATTCAATTGTGTTGCATACCCATCACCCAAAGTCAAATAGTCCTCTGTCACCTTCTATCTGGTGCCCCTACCCTTCTCCCTTTCCCACCCTCCCCTCCCTCCCCCCACCCCGTAACCACCACACTCTTGTCCATGTCTCATAGTCTCACTTTTTTGTCCCACCTATGTATGAAATCATGCTGTTCTCAGTTTTTTTTTCTGATTTACTTATTTCACTCCGTATAATGTTATCAAGGTACAACCATTTTGTTGTAAATGATCCGATGTCATCATTTCTTATGGCCGAGTAGTATTCCATAGTATATATGTACCAAAGCTTTTTAATCCACTCGTCTTCTGACGGACATTTAGCCTGTTTCCAGATCTTCGCTATTGTGAACAATGCTGCCATAAACATGGGGGCGCATTTCTTCTTTTCGAACAGTGTAGTTAAGCTCTCTTGAAGGAAGGAATATTGTTACAGAATAGGAAGACCTTGTTCACCCAGCGCTAATAGTGCCAAACATTAGACACCAAGGATTGGAGTGCAGAAAGATTGGCTATTTTATTCTGAATGGCACCATCTAGGAGAATGGGAAACTAATGCTCAAAAGCCCAGCGATGACTTGTAGATGACAGATTATATAGGGCAAAATCACAAGAGTGTAGATTAGAGGTTTGGAGTCATGATGGAAGCTGACTGGTCAGAAATGAGGTAAGGGTGATAAATCATCTCTTCAGGTCCTGAGGACAGATCTGAGGTCTTGTCCTGCATGCCTTTGTGCTATCTCACGGGAAAGTAGCCAGGAGGCTGTTCCATTTTAGGACTCAGAAGCTGAAACATAACTTAGGGCAAGATGTTATCTTTAGATAACAGATACAGAGAAAAGGCTGACAGCTGAGAGAAGGGAGGGGGATTGGGAGACTGGGTAAAAGGGTGAAAGGATTTTTAAAAAACCTTCATAGACACAGACCACAGTATAGTCACTATATATAGTGATCAGGGGAAGGGGGTGGGCGAAGGTAGAAGAAGGTAAGATAAATGGTGGAAGGACACTTGACTTGGGGGTCGAACACACAATACAATATACAGATGACTTATTATAGAATTGTACACCTGAAACCTATATAACTTTATTAACCCATGTCACCCCAATAAATTCAATAAATAGATTTTTAAAATGTTATCTTTAGCCTGCCATTGGTCTGGACCATGTGACCATTAGTCAGGTCCAGGCTACTGTCTTCTGGTGCCTCAGGGGTTATGGATTATCAGAGAAAAGGCTGGGTCTCACCTGACCAGGCAGTGGCGCAGTGGATAGAGCATCAGACTGGGATGCGGAAGAACCAGGTTCGAGACCCTGAGCCCGCCAGCTTGAGCGCGGACCCGTCTGGCTTGAGCAAGGGCTCGCCAGCTTGGACCCAAGTTCGCTGGCTGCAGCAAGGGGTTTCTTGGTCTGCTGAAGGCCCGCGGTCAAGGCACATGTGAGAAAGCAATCAATGAACAACTAAGGTGTTGCGACGGCAACGAAAAACTAATGACTGATGCTTCTCACCTCTCTCCGTTCCTGTCTGTCTGTCCCTATCTATCCCTCTCTCTGACTCTCCCTCTCTCTCTGTCCCTGTAAAAAAAAAAAGAAAAAAGAAAAGGCTAGGTCTCTGAGGGGTAGAGAGAGAGATGATTTCTAGAGCTAGGATTTAACACTGAATTTAAAGATTTTATTTCTTGCTTTCACAGAAAGAAGAGAGAGGAGTGGAGGAGCAAGAAGTATCAACTCATAGCTGCTTCTCTTTAGTTGTTCATTGATTGCTTGCCACCTGTGCCTTGACGGGGCAAGCCCAGGGCTTCCAATCGATGACCTCAGCATTCCAGGGCCAATGCTATATCCACTGCGCCACCACAGGCCAGGCTAACGCTAAATTTAATCTGTCATGAGAACCCTTGGTTTCAAAGGATTTGTGGATCTATTTAAACTACCATAATCTACTATACATTCAAGCTTGGCCATAAAATCCCCTTTGCAGTCCTCACTCTCTTTCCCACAGACTGGCTGGGTGGAGAGAGAGCACTCAGTCTCCGAGGGGGGTAGGTACAAAGTGAGAGAAACCTGGCTCCCTGGGGGGGGGCACTAAGGAGCCCTCCCCACTCTGCGTCCATTTGAACTTTAGAAGATGGGAATAAAGGTCTTTTTCAAACTAAGCCACTGAGATGTGGAGTTTATCCATTCCTGCTAATGAGCACCTAAAGCAGATTTGTTGTTTCCTAGCTCGTGCCTGGGGGTGGGGGGGTGTATGTTCTATGAGATCACAGTCTTCTTTAAAATAATATAATCCCTTTCTTTGTGCAGAGAGCCCCGACTCCAGGGAGAAGTAATCACATTCCTTCCGGTTTGGAGGAAGACAGGACAACAGTACAGAATCAAAACCACAGGAAGCGGGAGGACAGTGGGAACCAGCGCAGGCGCAGACGGCTGGAAGGGGAGGCACATCAGCGGATCTGTGGATAGCCCGGCCATACCCTAGCAGGAATGTGAGCGTTGGAGCACAGCAATGCTGCACAGTGAGTCCCTAGCCTCCTAAAACACAGAAGAAGAAGACACAAAGGACAGAAAGACAGATTAAGAAGAGCAAAGGACAGAGATTTGGCAACGTCTTCATTGGAGGGATGTAAGCTACAGAAACAACATATGAGTACCTAAAGGATTACGTATGAGGATGCTCATGGTGATATCAGATAGATAGATAGATAGGTGGATTTGTAAAAAATCAGGAGGCATGCACACCAACTTATAAATAATGATTACTTTGTTGGGGATTGTAGAGTGGGGAATGAAATAGGCTGGAATGCTTACGTGATTTTTTTCAAAAGATGGTATTATAGATCTTTTAAAAAATGAAGTCTTTATTTTTTCAGAGCAATTTTAATTTACAAAAACATTGAGCCAAAAATAGAGAGACTTCTCATATACTCCCTCTTCTCCCCCTACATGCTCTTCCCAACAGCTTTCTGCACTACTAATATCTTGCATGCGTGTGGTCCATTTGTTACAAATGATGAACCAATACTGACATATTATGAATAACCAAAGTTTATAGTTTCCATGAGGGGTCACTCTGTGTAATACAGTACTATGGGTGTTGACAAATGTATAATGTCATACATACCTCATCACACACTATTATAATATTACACAGAACAGTTCCCCTACCCTAATAATCCCGTGTCCTCCCATCTATCTCTCCCTTCCTCCCCCCTGAACCCTTGGCAACCACTGATTTTTACTGTCTCTAAACTTCTTTTTCCAGAATGTCATCTAATTGAAACCACATACATACTAGGTAGCCTTTTCACACTGGCTTCTTTCACTTTGTGATATGCATTTAAGATTCCTCCATGTCTTTTTGTGGATTGAGTGCTCATTTCTTTTCCTTTTTTTCTTTTTTTTTTTGTGACAGACAGAGGGAGATAGAGGGACAGATAGGGACAGACAGGAAGGGAGAGAGATGAGAAGCATTAATTCTTTGTTGTGATACCTCAGTTGTTCATTGATTGCCTTCTCATATGTGCCTTGACCTGGGGGCTACAACAGAGCAATTGAACCCTTGCTCAAGCCAGTGAACTTGAGTTCAAGTTGGTGAGCCTTGCTCAAACCAGATGAGCCTGAGCTCAAGCTGAAGACCTAGGGGTTTCAAACCTGGGTCCTCTGCGTCCCAATCCGACAGTCCATCTACTGCGCCACCGCCTGGTCAGGCGAGAGCTCATTTCTTTTTAGTGCTAAATATTTCATTTTCTGTATGTGCCAGTTTGTTTATCCATTTGTCTATTGAAGGACACCTTGGTTAATTTCCATTTTTGGCAATTGTGAATAAAACTGCTATACGCTTTTGGGAGGACAAAGTTTGCAGCCCATTTGGGTAGATACCAAGGAGTATGATGGCTGGATTGTATGATACATTTAGCTTTGTAAGAAACCACCAAACTGTTCCAAAGAGTTTGTACCAATTTCTGTTTCCCACTGGCAATGAATGACAGTTCTTGTTGTTCCATATCCTCACCAGGATCTGATGTGGCCAGTTGTTAGGGATTTAGCCGTTCTAATAGGTGTGTGGTATCTCCTTACTGTTTTAATTTGCATTTCCCTAAAGACATATGATGTTGAGCATCTTTGAAAAGCCAGTATTCACAGCCACCAATAGGGCCGCCTGGCCAGTGCAGGTTCGCATTAGATTCGGACAGTCAGTAATGAAACAACAGAGCCTAGAACTGGTGAGCCATCAGCTTTAATTCTAGCTTGCACCTGGCGTGCAAGTAAAAACACACACTGGGCTCCAAAACCCACTCATTCAGTGCTCACAAAGCTACTGACTTATCCGAGTTTCCTAGAATCAAAGGTTTCTAGCTCACCAGTCTTATTCACCTCTGTTCCCCATCTCCTTCTCCAGGACAAACTCTGCACAAACTGGCTTCTCCCTCAGCACTCCACCATCTTGGCTGCTTCTCCTGGTCTCCAAGTGTCCTTAATCTGCTCTCCTCCCTGCTCTCTGCCCTCCTCCTAGAATGCAATCAGTCTTCTCCCCCCCCCCCACACAATAATATAATTACGCCCATCCCAAGCATAAGGGCAACTAATATCACCTGGGCAATGGGCTTCCATGTGGGCAGCACCATCTTTAACAAAGTGAGCATAATATATTTTATCTGCCCAACAATCTTTTTATATATTTATTTCTTATCGGTATAGCTTCTCTAATAAGATGTCAAATCAGATCTTTTGTTCATTTTTAATTGGATTGTTTGTGTTCCTATTGTTGAGTTTTTAGAATTCCTTGTATATTTTGGATATGAGCCCCTTTTCAGATATGTGTTTGGCAAATATTTTCTTCCAATCTGTGGCTTGCCTTTCTATCCTCTTAGGACAGGCTATTTTTAATACTTCCGTGTTTTCCAAGTAAATACTTCCATAAAGAAGATGGAGGTAGGCAGGAATGACTCAGGTTAGCCCTCCCTGCCTGGCTAGACTCCGAGTACTGATTCCCGGAGAGGAGCAATTGGCAGCAAAGGAAACTCACACCTATGTGTTACTCCGTAAACAGTTTTTGTATTTATGTAACTGATTTAGTGAATCCCATTGTTTATAGTTTGTGATTCAAGAAAACCCCTTCTTTTGCAAGGCCCAATTAAAGAAGTACAGTCCGGGCATACAGGAGGGATAGAAACTGCAGGCTTCAGGGACCTGTGAGGGTCACCTGCTCCTTGGTGGGGAGCCCAGTCAGGGATGGAGTCCAACTGCAGGGGTGCCTGCACCCCCACCTGCCTGCCTGACCCGGAGTACCGGACCAGGTCCCAAATATCAGTTCCCTGAGATGCTTATTTCATGAGACTCACAATTAGTGACCTTGGACTCCCCTCTATTTCCTCTCTGTTGAAGAAAGGGAAGTCTCTAGAGTGTGGGCTAGAAGCTGCTTTAGAAATGCAAAGGCTCAGCTGCTTGAAGGGGATGCATTTGAGGGAAGTCTCTTGCCTTCAAAGGAGAATGGGGCTTCCTCAGAGCGCTGTGCAGTATAAAGACAGGGACTTCCAGGCTCTGGTCCCGGACCCTAAGGAGGTTTCTTCCTAGGCGGTGTTATGCAAATCTGGCTTAATAGAAGGGTGGACTGAGCCATTCTGTCCAGCAAAGAAAGGCAGAGAAGGAGAATAATAACACCCTTCACATCTGGGTTATAAATACCGCAGTAAGTAGGGCTGGGATAAAAAGGGGGTTGGGGCCTTTCAGAACTTGAATCTGCTGTGAGGCCTGTGGCTGGTCGTCAAGGTTTCTTTGCACAGGAAGGACGATGCAAGCTGGGATGGCGTGACTGTGATGGGCACCAATTAGAAGAGGCTCCCTGAGGACACGGCCACCACCACAGGGCAGCCTCTTGGTCGGTCACCTAAGAGAGGCCACTACAAGATGGCTGAGAAGGAAGCTGGTCATGTACCACCGACTGACCGTCGGGATCAGAGAAGCCAAAACTGCTGTCCCTGATTAATGTTTACAGGAGAGTGACCTTTGGGGGAGCAACGTGATAGATGGCCACTAAACCATAATGTATGTCCAGCCACAATGATGTTTTATTTTCCTTCAAGTGAAAGGAGTGCACTTGAGAGTCACCTGACCCAAGGCAACTGCTGGCTATACATTGCCCCTAGACCTACCCTTATCTGCCTCCCCAAGGGACTGTCACCTCCCTAAAGGCATGGATTTTGTCTTCCTGCCGGGCTCAATAAGTATTGCTTGGGTTGAATCCAGTGTGCTAACTGCCTCAGTTTCCTCATCAATAAAATGGGTGATAAAGTTATAACACCCTCCTCGCAAGAGCCCAGCTTTTGGCTGATCCCTCCTAGAAACATCTGCCCTTCTGTGTGCTGGGGCATCCTGTCTGCTGCAGTGGTGTGGCCATTTCATTTCTCACAGCCAGGCAAGGGGAGTCTGTGGTCCTTTCCTGTCGTCACCCACCCTTTAACTCCAAAACAATGTGTCCCTGTATTCAAGGTAAAGTTTGGACTGAGACACCAAAGCACCGTAAATGGGAAGCCAGGTCACCAAGTATAGACATTATGAATTTTAAAGAACTGGTTCCAGGATTATTGAACCCTTATCCACTTTGAGGACACAGAACGGGCTCTAAATATGGAGCTAGGAAAAGCATTTGCAGAGCATTTTTTTGGAGAGAACTGCGGCAGTACCGAGTCCTTGCTCTCCCCCAGGCAGGAGGAGCGCCTGCTGTCTCCTTCCCCTCAAGCCAGGGGGCCTCTTAAAGGGGTGGTTGTGCTGGCTGGGTCCATTAGCCTCCAGTGTTTCCAGGCATGGGGTGACTGGGAGCTTCCCTTGAGCTGGTATGCGCTGGCCTGGGTCTGCCCAATAAGGCCATCCAGGGGATGCTGGGATGTACACACAAGAAGCAGGAGATGACAGACATTCTCCTGGGCCTGAGGAAAGCACTTCCTGCAGATCTATCTGCCCAAGTGGAAGGACATGCTGAAGAAGGGTCCCTGGAGAACGACACATCAGAAGAATCCAGAAAAAAAAACCATGGAAAAAAGAACCAATTTTAAATATCTACCAGGACCAGCACACCCAAGCCAGCTTAGAATAAGGTGACCAGATGTCCCGCTTTTGGCAGGACAGTCCCAATTTTTAATAATTTGTCCTGCGGCGTTTTAAAAAAGTCCCGATTTTTGGAAAGAATGCACAAAAAGCTAGGGAACGGCGGGAGAATGGGAAGGGAATAGATGGTTTTCAGCGGGGAGACCCCGCCTCCACCTGGAAGCGCCTGCACTGCCGCAAGAGCTGGCTGCCCCGAGCGGGGCCCGAAACAAAGAACTTGTGGGGTGGGGAGAGATGTACCTGCTGGGGCAGCAGCTGTCAAGTCCCCTAACTACCCATAGGCCCGCGTCCTGGACGCCAGTGTGCGGCTCAGGGCTCCACGAGGCGCAAGCCGATCGGTCTCCTGTGGGCGGCTGAACTCGGGGAGCCCAGCTGCAGAGCTCGCGGGCGGCACTGCCCTGCCTGCTCCCGCAGCTCATGCAGCTCCCGCATCAGGTTCCGGACCGTGTAACTCGATCCCTCTGACTCACTCAAAATTTCCCATATAGTAATATTTCCAAAAATGATCTTTTTAATGAGTATCATTATTTAAAAAAATAGATTGATAAGGAAAAGATTAAATCTTGGGCATCAGCAAATATCAAAATAAAGAACAAATGGTTAGAAATATTTCATCATTTTCAAACAAACCATGTTCCATACAATAATGCACTAAAAATTGTAGAATACGCGCTGTCTTGACCAGGAACTAATGCTGCGACTGAATGCGTTTTTTATACAGTAAAAAAAGTGTGGACATCAGAAAAATCACAATTAAGTGTTGAGACTTTGAAAGCCATTTTATGTGTGAAATATAATTTAACAAATTCTTGTGAAAAATTTCATGACCTTTTAAACGACAGCAATCTACTAAAAAAAATTCACTCAAATGAGAAATATGCCAAAGAATAAAATAATACTATACATAATTTTTAATGTATTATATTTGTAAATTGTACTTATGTTGAAAATTTTAAAAGTATATTACAATACTATTTTTGCATTCTATGAAAAATTTTTTTGCTCCATATAGACCAAATTTTTAATCAAGAACCACCCCACCCCACCCCCAGTCAATGGTGTCCCGCTTTACCAATTTTAAAATCTGGTCACCTTAGCTTAGAACCCTAACAGTTCAAGGTCATTGGGCCATTCCTTCCTTCTTAACACCGTTCCCAGCTCCTGCACCATCCCTAGGAGGGGCCAGAAACCTACCGGCAGGCAGGCAGGCCTGGAACTTTTCTGCTCACTTTCAGGTAAGAGATGGTCCAGTGCCATTCTGAGCCTCCATTTGTTCATTAGAAAGTCCAGTCTGAGATAAAATCGAAACCCCAAATCTTCACCAGAACAGGCCTATTTCAGCCTGACAGTCTACAGGCAAGAGGGAGAACAGGTACCACTTCCCCATTTCTCCCCTTGTCTGTCTCTCTTCTCCCTTCCTCCAGCCCAAGCTGGCCTCAGTCTCATTACTCTATGCTTAGTCACACCTTATATGAATAAATGTGTCTGTATCTGCGTATCTGTGTGTTGTATGTGAAACCGTGTTTGTCTCTGTGTATACTATATCACATATCTGTGAGTTGGTGTGTGTGTCTATTTTATTGCGTTTGTGTGTTGTGTGTGTTAACCATCTGGCATGTGCCAAGCACTGTGCCAGGCACTGGGGATGCCCCATCTAGACACCGTCCTCATGGCACTTACACAGAAAACAGCCTATCTTGCCAGGGAGTAAGGAATGCCTTAGTTAAGAACCCTCAACTCTTACATTTTATTGTGTTAGGCAGAATAATGGCCTCCCAAAGATATGTTACGTCACATGGCAAGGGGCAGTGAAGACTGGAGGTAGGATTAAAGTTGTTAATTAGCTGACCTTAAAATAAGATTACCCTGTATTATCCAGATGGGCCCAGTATAATCAAAAGGGTCCTTAAAAGATGGAAGGGAGAAGAAGAGTCACTGTCAGAGCCATATGAAGTGAGAAAGACACAACCAACCTTTGCTGGCTTTGAAGATGGAAGGGGCCACAAGCCAAGAAATGTGGGTAGCCCCCCATAAACTGAAAAAGGCAAGAAAATGGATCCTCCTCCCCCCCCCAGAACCCACAAAAGGGTACGCGGGCCTGCTGACACTTTGATTTTAACCCAGTGAGACCCATTTTGGACTTCTGACCTCCAGAACTCCACCATATCAAAACTTGTGTTGTTTTAAGCCATGAAATCAGTGGTAATTTGTCACAGCAGTAAGAGGAAACAAATTTACCTGCGAAGCCTGAATTCATGTCTTTTTTTAAATTGATTTTGAGCGAGCGAGAAATAGACAGGGAGGGAGCAAGAGAGGGGAGGAGAGAGATGTAGTTGCTTCACTTTTGTAAAGCCGATGGCTGAGGCCAGGCAAGTTTGCACTGAATTCGGCAAGGCAGAGGAACTGCAGAGCCGGGATGGAAAGCATACAGCCATTCCCAAGGCTCGCAGAGACCAGCAAGTGAATAAGCAAAAGAAAACTGCTTTTGCAGTGGAGGGCAAGGGGTCAGGAACACCTCCCCTCCCACGGTGGTGGTGGTGGCTCGGAATCAGGGAACCATACCTCATGGTAGCAGGCAGCGCGAGGAGAGCGAGCTGGGAAAACTGCCAAGGGAAAGCACCCATAGCTCTTCACAGAGACACACACGTGGCTTTCTGTCACGTGCTCACGCAGCAATCGTGCAAAGTGCTCGGAGCCAGGAAACCAGCGAGCAAGCCTAACCACAGCTGTCTTCCCTGCAACTTTAGTTGTTTATTGATCGCTTGCCATACTCCCATACGTGCCTTGACGGGGATAGGAGGTGGTGCTCAAGCCAAGGCAGCAACTTTGGGATCATGTCGTTGATTCGGTGCTCAAGCTGGTGACCCTGTGTGCTCAGGCTGCCGAGCCTGCGCTCTAGCAGGCAACCTCAGTGTTTTCGAACCTGGGACCTCAGCATCCCAGGTCGATGCTCTGTCCACTGCACCAGCGCCTGGTCAGGTTGGATTCCTGTCTTTGAAACAATCCCCTTTTGTTTTGCTTTTAGCCTTAGTACAGTGGATTGCTTTTACATAGGGGTTGGGTTGAAAAGTCAGCACGTAAATGATAAAGTGCAGAATCAAAATTAGCCTCAAATCTTTTTTTTTTTTAGATTATTTATTCATTTTTAGAAAGAGAGCAAGAGACAAAGACAAGGGCAGAGGAGCAGGAAGCATGAACTTTCATATGTGCCTGGACCAGGCAAGCCCTGGGTTTTGAACTGGTGACTTCAGCATTCCCAGGTTGACACTTTATCCACTGCGCCACCACAGGTCAGGCCTCAAATCTGCTTTGAGTTGCTCAGTTGTTGAGAGCAGGGAGCAGGACCCACTGCAATAAGCAGATGAACACTCCCCAAGGTGTCCCCATCCTGGGACAGCAGCTTAAGGACTACAAGGGCCAGCTGAACAAATCACTCTCTTTGAATCCTCTCTCCCTCTAGGCATGAAATTAAATTTGCATCAATTCAAAGACCATATGCTGCAACTCCATTGCAATTTCAGATTTTGTTTTAATTCCCTGAATTTGCTAAGGAAAGCATTGAAAAAAACTTTCTATTTGCGCTGTGGCTTGTTCTCTTTTATTATGAAAAATACCATGCTTACAGAAAATAGAATCCACATCTGTGTGCCCATCAGGCACCTCTGACAAACTCTAACGTTATTCTACATTCAATTCGGATATTTTAAAGAAATGAAATGAAATGTTACACGTACAGTTGAAACTCAGGGTCCTCCTTACCTTTGCTAATACCATCCTACCTCACCCCCTTCTACCTCCTGGAGCCTCTTCCATTATTGACTTTGACATTTAGAGCATTCCTAGGCAGGCTTTTATACCTCTGTCGCCTAGATCTGTGTGTCCCCATAAACAATAAAATGTCAGTGTTTGTGTTTAAGATTTCATAAACCGTACACTGTCCATGTCCCTCTGCAAGCTGCCCCCGTCCTCCAGCTCAACATTAAGTTTCTGAGGCTTATTCACATTGACCTGTAGCTCTGGTTCATTCCTTTTAATTGCTGAGTAATATTTGATTTGATGAAAAACAGTTTGTTTATCTGCTCTTCTGTTCATAGCTATTCAGGTTGCTTTCAACTTCTCTGTATGTCAAACAAAGCTTCAGTGAACATTCTTTTTTTCTTTCTTTCTTTTTTACAGGGACAGAGAGAGAGTCAGAGAGAGGGATAGATAGGAACAGACAGACAGGAACGGAGAGAGGTGAGAAGCATCAATCATTAGTTTTTCGTTGCCGTTGTGACACCATAGTTGTTCATTGATTGCTTTCTCACATGTGCCTTGACCACGGGCCTTCAGCAGACCGAGCAACCCCTTGCTGGAGCCAGCGACCTTGGGTCCAAGCTGGTAAGCTTTTACTCAAGCCAGATGGGCCTGCGCTCAAGCTGGTGAGCTCGGGGTCTCAAACCTGGGTCTTCCGCATCCCAGTCCGACGCTCTATCCACTGTGCCACCGCCTGGTCAGGCTCAGTGAACATTCTCGTACGTTTCCTTGTGCTCCTCTGCTAGAGTTCCTCCAAGGTAGATGCTTAGAAGGGAAATTGCGAGGCCAAAGGATGCACTCAGCTTTGGCGCCACTGGTTGTTGCCAGCTGCTTTACGCAGGAGTCACACCAATTTCCATCTGGCTCGGTGTGGAAGGCCCCTTTAAAACGTATCCTGGACAACATTACTAGTTTCTGCCCATCTGACTGTTAATGGGTTTTATCTTTCTCAGGGTGCACAGTTGATTCTCATAGCAACTCGGGACACAGGTGGCACGGGTCTTACTTATGACCACCTGGCGGGAGGGAATAGGGAGGCTCAGGGAAGGAATGATGAGCCCAATAAAGCTAGTAGTGGCCAATCAGGAGCCGAACCAACCCAGGAGTCTTGGATCCCAGGCATTTATCACCGTGGTAACTGGATGCTTGGCCAGAACACACACTCTGCAGCCATCTTTAGAGAATAAAAGATATTCACATAAGTTGTATTATGTGATAAATAGCCACAACTATCTATACTCATAGAGGGCAAGAAATAACCATGTTAGGTAGTCTTATATTTCACAAGACAATTTTTTTTCTACACGTTCCTCAGTTGGCCCAAACAACCCCACACAAAACACTTTAATTATATGCCACCTTACAAATAAAAATGAGGCTTGTGGCTACTCGGCAGAAGACTGGTCTGGAACCTGTTTGCCTTTGAAGTATGTCTCCTTACAGTTGCCTGGAGATGGCTGAGTTAAAAATTCTCCACCTGTGCCGTCTCTCCTGTTTCCCTGCACAATCTCCCTGTCACTGAGGTCACACCACAAGGAGCAGGAGCATTCATTCCCCCTGAGAGTGAAGCCCAGCCCTAGTGTTTGTACACCTGGAGTTGGGCTGTAAGAACATCCAGGCTCCATCACCCCACAGGACTGTGACCTTGGGCAAGAGTTATTTCTTTCCTGTGCCTCGGTCATCTCATCTGTAACACGGGGATGATGGCACCTACTTCCCAGCAAGGTTCTGGGGACCGGTTGCAACAATACAGCTACAGTGCCAGGCACGCAGGAAACATGCAGACGTTAGCACTTACGAGGAAGAAAGACTACGAATGTTCCTTCGGGCTATCCCCGGGGGGAGCGGCAGTCCTGGTCAGGAAGAAATGCCAAGGGCAGACCTTGGCACAGCACGACTCTCTGATTCCAGGAGACACCCATCTGCACAGGCTGAGGGCTCCATTCCAGGGGTGCAGGCTGGCAGCACCCAAGCACAGGCCAGGGGAACCACAGCCAGGGCAGGTGGCAGGGACTTCTCCCAAGTCAGTGGAGGGACCCTTGTACGTCTCCGCCGTCCTCGTTTTTTTTCTCGCGGCTTGAAACATGTCAAAGGGTTACGGCCTGAGGATTTACTGTGGCTGCCACAGCTGACAGTGAGCTGACCACCCCTGCTTCCACGGCAGGGCTCAGGAGTCCACTCCAAGCGTGTTCGGTGGACGGTGCTTAAGATGAGTGAGGAACCAGATATATTAATAACCTGTTCTCAGTTCCCGTCCATCCTGGAAGGTCTCATGCATGACTTGGGAAGGAACCCACTGGAGAAAAGCAAACACGCCACAGAAAGTGGGGAGCGGGGTTCAGCTCCTGGTTCTGCCTCTTTTTCAGCTGGGTGAGCTTTCATCTCTGTGAGCTACAGTTTGCACAACTATGTAATGGAGCTAGAAGTACCCATCCCTCCTACCCCACAGAGCTGTCACGGGAAATGAGAAAACACGCATGAAGTGCATACAAACTGTCATGTACCACATGTAGGGCAGCTTCTGCCTGTCACACTGAGCCATCCTCATTCTTGAGTCAGGCATTCGCTGTGCCTGTGTTCGTTTCCTCCGTCCCCTCTCCTGGGTTAGACACGTATTTCCCTGCATCACAGGCTCAACTCTCCCCATGAACATGACAGAGCCTGACATTCCATCTAACCCTTCCAGAAACTAAATCTGTAATCATAGCCGCACAGGCTTCCTGTTCTAATTAGGTGAGACACCAACCACAGGGATAACCACAGTCAGCTGGTGACAGCTGGAGAGTCACGGACCTTTGGAGGCAGAGCTCAAACACCAGCTCTGCCCCTCGCTAGCTGGGTGACCCTGGGTTAGTCACTTACCCTCTCAGTTCAGTCCTTTGTAAAATGAGGGCAAAAAATAGGCATCATGCTGTTGAGAAAAGTAAATGAGACTGTGCTTGTCACGCAGTAAGTCAACAAATGGTGGCTGCAAGTTTATCTCCCAGGGCCTCTAATTTGTCATCTGTGAGTGGGGACAGTTGTTGCTCCCTGGCACGGCTGTTGCAAAGGTGAACTGAGACTGTGTGGAGCAAGCACAGGATTTTAGCTCATGACTGATAGCCCCGTGAGCGCGGGGCCTGGGTTTGTTTTATTCCCCAGTGACCACTCAGTGCCCTGCAGCGCGCCTGCACACACGTGGAGGTGTTCAGTAAACAGTTGTGGAATGAGCCAATGAAGTAAATATGGCAGATTTCTTCAACTTCCTCATAGGGCCCGACTGATGGTGGCACATTGAATTGTGCATCAGCCCGGGACACTGACGGTCCTAGTTCAAACCCCTGAGGTTGCCGGCTAGAGCGGAGGCTCACCAACTTGAGCAAAGGATCACTGACATGATCCTAAGGTTGCCGGTTTGAGCCCAAAGGTCGCTGGCTTGAGCAAGGGGTCACTGGTTTGGCTAGAGCCCCCGGTCAAGGCACATATGAGAAGCAATCAATGAGCAACTACAGTGAAGCAACTACGAGTTGATGCTTCTCATCTCCCCCACCCCTCTGTCTCTCTCTCTCTAAAAAACAACAATAACAACAAAAAAACTTTCCTCATCTGCAAAATGGGCACACAGACGCTCACCCGGGAGGGCTACCGTGTGAGCCAAAGGCCCGCAGCAGACGTTCCCCAATACTCTCGGCACGGCACAGCCAGGGGCCCCCAGCGTGCGCTGCATCCCCTGCCAGAGGCCAACACCACAAGAGGCAGCTGGGTAAGTAAGAGTAATGTTTACTGAGCGATACAGGACTGAGTACTACGAAGGGTTTACCAGGATGGAAATGCACCCCGCCCCGCCCCGGCCACCCCTAACACCCAGAGACTACAGTACTTAGGAGTTACACACAACGGCCATAACTGCGGAATATCTGTTCGTAACAAACAAACCATAGCATATTTATACTGTATCACATCGAGTGATTATAGAAATCCATATATATATTGCTTGTATAAAATCTTTTTCTTGTAAAAAATATTAAAAAAAAAAAAAGGAAAGAAAGTATAAAAAACATGTGCAGTTGAAAGCCAGGACAGCCAGTCTGTAAACATTCAGTGAGTATGTGCTTTGGAAGGGCGCCCGCGCCGCGTGCCCACGGCAGCTCCAGCAGGCCGGCGAGGGTGCGCCCCGGCTGCCGCTCCGGGCAGAGCCGTGCTGGACCGTGGTGGGGGGGTGCAGCAGGGCCTGGCATTGTGCCCCTCTCCAGCCTCGCGTCAGGGTCAGGGTTAGGGCTGGGGGCAGGCATATTGCAGTTTCACTGAGTTCCATCCCCAGCCACATTTTGGTTGTAACTCATGGCTTTTCCTGGCCGTTCGGAGGTCCCTTGGGTGGTACCCTGGCAGAGAGGCCGCAGAAGTGCCCACAGCTGCCCAGATGGGCGTCTCTCCAGCCCAGAGCCTCTGTCCTGCCTCCTTCAAGCCTGGCCCCAGGCAGGACAGCCCAACCTCGGGGCTACTTTGGTCTCAGCGCTTGGTCCTGGGTGTCATCAGCCTGTTCTTCCCCTGGTGTGGCTGATGGGAGTTTCACAAAAAAGCCCGACTGATGCTGACTGTGCTGAGCCGCATAGAAAAGTTTTTCACGGAGCAAGGAAGAGCCCTCTGGGACCCTCTTCCTCCTCCCTCTTCCCCTTTCCTCCTCCTCCTCCTCCCCCTCCTCCCAGCCCATGGTCACTTCTTCTCCAGCTGCTCCAGCAGCGGGTTGCCTTCCGAGTCGGGGGTCTTCACGCTGTCGGTCCGGACGATGCAGGTGGGGCGGTGCAGGTTCAGCATCAGGATGAGCTGTTGCCGCTCCTGCTTCAGCTCCTCGATCTGGGTTTTCAGCTCTGCGTTCATGAGTTCCAGCCGCTCCGATTCCTGTGCGCAAATGCAGAGACAGGGCTTTAGGCTTTTACTGGGGACCGGCACTGGGGAGAGGCTCTGCCTTCGGGGGGGCACAGGATGGCATTTATTTCCCTGTTTTCTGTCTGCCAGGTTCCCACTGGAGGGAGAACAGAACCTGCTTGCTCTCGAGCCCCCGGGATAACTCACTTTCTGCAAGCAGTGTCCGTCACACCCGTGGCACCGGCCTGTGTCACCAGTGAGATGACCCAGGTTATGTCTGGGGCCAGGCTGGCTCATGTTCCACCTCTCTCCCTTCACGCGACCCTCTCCCAACACAGTGGCTTCCTTTTGTGGCTCAAAGATGCCAAACACTTCCCTGCTTCGGGGCCTCTGTATAAGGAACAACAGGCGGGAGGAGACTGGGGGCCAGGTGGTCTAGCACAGGTGTGTGGAGGGTCCAGAGAGGGGGCCGAGGGGGCCCCTGGGTGGCAGTGAAGTGGCAATGTGTTTTGATGAGTGGCTAGTGCATGTTGTGGAGGTTTTGGCCTGTGGGGTGAACAGACCCAGTGTGGTCGTATAATCCCTTCTAAAACATGTCCTTCCTAGCGACGGCCAGAATTGTTTATCCCGTTATCCAGAAGCCTTGCCCATTGGTGGACAGTAGCAGTCATCCTTCTGGATCCAAAATGAAGTTTCAGCTAGACCTCAGGAGAGATTGCCAGTGAACTCCCGCTCTGCCGGAGAGGCTCTGGGAAGGGACAGAATGCTGGCTTGATGCTGGGGGTTCCATGTTTGCAGTGGGGAGAGGGAAAGCACACCAGGTAAAGGCTCGGGCAGGGGGTCAAACAAAATAGAAAAGCTCCTGGATGATTTTTCTTGAACTGTGTCTGAAAGCTTACAACCAGTTTGAGAGTTGAAATTTATACAATGGCCAATGAAGGTTCAGAGCAGCGGTTCTCCACCAGGAACAATGTCACCTCCCAGGAGACACTGGACAATGCCTGTAGACGTTTGGGAGGGACTGCTACGGGCATCTTGTGACTGGGTGCCAAAGATGCTCCTAAACACCCTGCAATGCCCAGGGTGGCCCCACGCAAAAAAAAAAAGCCATCTTGTCCAAAATGTCAACAGTGCTGAGGTTGAGCAACCAGTATTAGACAAGGAACAAGCTGCGGTTATAACTGTATGTGACAACAGGCTGTGTGTCCCTGGCCTGGGCCTACGAGTTTGCCCCTCCAACTGGTGGGGCCTGAGCACTTCTCCCTGCATCTCAGGGGCCCTCTGTGGGGTCCACACACACCCTGGGCTTCTGCCTTCCTCACGCCAGCCAGCTGGTCTGACTAAACTGTTCCTTGTGCTGGTCTCTGAGGGGGGCAGTGTCAGCGCCCGGGGACCTCAGGACTGCTGAGATGCGCACTCCTCGTGACTAGATCTGAGGGGAAAAAAAACCTCAGAAAAAGGGAAAGAAATGCTCAGGAGGAAAATATTAAAAAACCAGCTATGGTGGTTTCTAGTTCAACAGGATGAAGTATGACGGGGAGGCTGGGCTGATTCCACTGTTCTCGGAATTTTGAGAGAAGCCCACCTCCAGGGGCCAGGAGACCCCACGTGAACCCATGAGTCCATGACCTGTCAGTCTGGGGTGGTGAGGTGCTAATCTCAGCCACCCCGGCTCACTGAGTCTGCTGAGCTGATGACCTCGGGAAGTTCTCTCGAACCCTCTGACCATCATCTGACTCACTCCAGCCAAGGCTCCCATTTTGAATCTCTGAGCCTTTGCCTCACCCATCCATGAACATCTGCTGAGGACCAGTTGTGCACAATTAATGCTCTGGAGAAATCCAGAGACCTCTGAACCCCCAATATGGCTTTTGTGTGGCTTCCACTCTGAGGGGAAGAAGAGTCCATACGGCCAGGCTGAGCTTACTATGTGCCCATTGGCCAGGCGGAGTTTACATAGAAGACCTTCAGAGGGGGCTAAATGGCCAGGTTTGACCTTGGGTTTGAAAAGCAGTCAACTCTCGGGTTGAGTAGAGAAGGTCAGCGGGGGTGAAGGATTTCAGGAAGGGGACCCTGAGTGCACAAGGACACAGACACGGAAAAGCGTAAGACGTGTTTGGGAGATAAAATCCTCCACTGTGACCACAGGCCAGGGAGGGCATTGTGGGTTAGAAAGCTGGGGAAGTGGGTGTAGAGTTAGAGTGAAAAAAGCTTTAGGGTTTCCAAATAAGAGTCCAGGGCAAGTTTCTCACCTTGAGTCCCAGTTATGTTGTCTGTGAAGAGATGATGGATGGTCATGGACTCGCATGGGGAAGGCACTATGTAAACTGAAGGGCCAGGGAGGCTTAAGGAATGTTTACTCGAAGCCGCGAGCAAGAGCGAGCGTATGCAGCAAGAGCAGGGGGAGAAGGGGCAGAGGGCGTTCCAAAGAAAGCATGGCAGGTCTTGGTGACAGCCTGGATTTGGAGAATGAAAGGCCAGAGAGCAGCCTGTGAGCCTGGGGGAGGGGAGCCGTTCTGGAGAGAGGTGTGGAAGGGCAGGAAGGGGTTAGTCGGGTTGTAGGCACGGCGATTAGAAGGTAAAAATGGACACATAGCGGCAGCGTCTGACACACAACATTCAGCGCTCTGCAAGGGTCCACCTCCTTGAAATGACTGTGTGCCAACCCGACCTTACATGTGAACCTATGATCACCCATAAAGGCCAAGCAGGTGTGGGGCATCTGCTTCACACGTGCGGTTATCACAAGAACACCATTGCATTCTGTTGGCTTTAAAACGTTAAGATGTACCACGGAATACCAGGCTGTTCAGAATGTCACTAACTGCTTTTTAGTTTTATTTAATCCTGTTTTATTGGTTAGTGCTACATATATATTAACTGTGTACAAGTTGAGTGCAGAAGAATATCTTTTTAACCATGATTGTAGAACTGGTTTGTGGCTTTGTAACGGCAATTACCTGATCTGTTTTCCTAATTAATTAAAGGAACATGGGCTAGGATCTTCTTGTGTAATTATGAAGTGAATAACTCTGCTTGCATTTTTGTTTATCATTTTGCCTTCTGGTAGATAATTTATTGCCCTAGAGGAAATAAAACAATTTGTTGTTTTATAATAGTAGCCTGACCTGTGGTGACACAGTGGATAGAGCGTCAACCTGGAACGCTGAAGATGCCGGTTTGAAACCCTGGGCTTGCCCGGTCAAGGCACATACCACAAGCAATCAATAAATAACTAAAGTGAGGTAACTGGCCCTGGCTGGTTGGTTCAGTGGTAGAGCACTGGCACAGCATGTGGAAGTCCCGGCTTTGATTCCTGGTCAGGGCACATAGAAACAATCACCTGCTTCTCCACCCCTACCCTTTCTCTCTCTCTCTTCCACTCCTGCAACCATGGCTTGATTGGTTCGAGTGCATGAGCCCAAGGCGCTGAGGATGGCTCCATGGAGCCTCCGCCTCAGGTGCTAAAAATAGCTTGGTTGCCAGCATGGCCCAAGATGGGCAGAGCATCAGCCCCAGATGGAGTTTGCCAGTTGGATCCTGGTTGGGACACATGCAGGAATCTGTCTCTCTATTAGAAGAAAGAAAAGAAGGAAAAAAATAAAAATAAAAAATAAAATGAGGCAACTACAGGTTGATTCTTCTTGTGATCTGCCCCTCTCTCTCCTCTCTCTATAAAATCAATAAATAAAATCTTCGCTAGAATAGAATTAGTACAGGTGAAGTTTTGGTTTCCTCCTCTGTGGTCAGTAAAGGCATCAGAAAAAGTACAGGGTGAGGGGCTAGCTGTCCTGGTTTTTCATCCTGGCTGTGTGACCTTGGCCAAGTCATTTCTCTTGTCTGTCCCTCAGTCTCTTCCCAGAAAAAAAAAATGATTAGCCCAGGGGACTTTAAGCATTATGATTCTCTGACTATTTTTTAAATTAAAGTTACCCTAAGAGTTGAGAAGAAGCCTGGCACAACCTTCTGAACCCAAAAGACCTGTTTCAGTTAAAATCCTAACTCTGCCCCTTGCTAACTATGCCACTGTGAGCAGGAGTCCTCACTTCCCTGAGCCTGGGCAGCCCGTGCAGAGCGCTAGGCAGTAGAGGAGTCCTGGGTTCTAGTCCTGACTCAGCCACTGTCAATGCCCCCGAGTCTCAGCATCCTCGTCAGTGGGATGGAGCTGCCTCGCCTCCTCCCAGAGTCACTATCACCGAGGAGAGAGTGGCTATGAAGAGCGCTAAGTGCCATGGGCCTGTGAGATGGTGTTACTGCTACCAGCAGGCCAGAACCTGTGTCAGCAAAGCAGTCACAGAGGCTGGCGTCTCACAGAAGGGAGAAGCCTAGGGGGCCTGCTGCTCCTGACTGCAGACAGAGGAGGCACTGAGGTCACCCGGGGGGCCTGCAGGGTGAAAATCCAACCCATCCCAAGGCCCGCCTCCTGCCTCCTTCAGAGCCTCAGCTGGTCCAGGAGAGACCTCTGAGATGTTACAAAAATTTCCAGGGTGGATCTGGGTGTCCAGGGTTCAGAATGGGAAAATGTTTTTTTACATATATGTGTGTGTGTGCATGTGTAAATTCCAAAAGAATTCCCCAGGTCTGTGGATACTGACTGTCAACACAGCCATGTGCATTCATGCCTAAACCTCACACCCAACCTCTACTTCCAAGGCCAGATTGGGGGAGCTGGGGGAGGCGTGAAGCGGAGGGGAATGACTGGGCTTAGGCCCCGTCAGACCTGTGCAAACCTCCCTCCTAACCCAGAGGCCATACATTTCTGCTCAGCCGCCTTCTTCTCTCACTGGGACAGTACTGGAGCCACAGAAGGGATCTTCGCCCTCTACTTCCGACCTGCGCCCCCTTGCTGCAGCCAGAGAGATCTTTCTAAGGTATGTCCCTCTCCTTCCGAAACTCTTCCGTGATACAATGCATCCTCCTAACAGGAACACTGTGAGCGTGAGAGAAGGTGTTAATAATCTGGCCAGGACAGCAGGTGCACACAGGGATCGCCCAGACGGCCCAGCAGAGAGGATCACCCACCACGTGGAGGGTCAGGCATCTGCCCTCTCCTTCCTCCCACCTGCGCTCTAACTCCAGCCACTCTCTTCAACTCCTTCACCCCATCCTCAAACACCCCTCGCCTCTGGCCTTGGCTCGAGCAGTTCCTGGTTTCCCCTTCTATCCCTGCCCTTCGTCTCTTATGTCTCAACAAGCCGGCTTTCCTCAGCCTGGGCCAGGTGTGTCCTCACAGCTGGCGGGGCTTGCCCAGCGTGAAGCCCAGCATATGGTGCTATTCCTCACTCCGGTCGGCAGTCCCACTGCAGACCTCGCCGGCCAGCCTCTGTGCAGCGGGCACTCACTAGCCACTTACTGGATCGACAAATGGCTCAGCAACTGAATAAGTGAATCCTGGCTCTACCCCATGCTAGCTAGCAGTGTGACCTTGGGCAAATAACTGGACCTCTCTGAGCTACAGGTCAATGTCTAAAACGGAGACAGATGATATTCATCTCACCAGAAGGATATGTGATTAAATGAGACGTGTACTGTCTGGCACACACTAGGTGCTTAGCGAGTGTTACTGGAATGGGAAGCGCAGCCAGCAGTGTTCATTTGGCACTGACTGTTCACTGCACTAGCGTTGCTGGTTTACATTCACTTGGCATATCTTGCCTGCTAACTGACAAGCCCCTGAAAGCAGGGGTCTGATGGGAGGCTTGTCTGCTCTCTGCTGTGCCTTGCCCAGCTCTGTAGACACTCAGGGCTGGAAATGAGTATGTTACGCTCCATCCATCTTTAAAGGCCCATGGGAGACCAGTGTCTTAGAAACTTCTTGAAAATATCTAGCGTGATGTTGGTCCACCATCTCTTCCAAGGGGACTCCAATTTGGAGGAGTCTAACCGGGCCCAGTGTGCATGGCTCAGAGGCGTACACATGGCCCCATGCTGATTACACCCATGACCTCAGAGCTGCTCTCTGCCCATTACAGACATGAGAAGAAGGCCACGAGGACGGGCGACCCTCTGCTGGCCTTTGCATCAGAGCTGACCTCTGGTCCTCAGAGGCAAGAGCTTAGAGGCCAGCCGGCTGGGAGGCAGAGCTGGAAGAGCCTCCCACGGCTGAGGGAGGAGCTTTCCCCTGTCCGGGTGCTGCGTCCACTGCCCGCGTGCATGGAGTTACCACCTGCTTTATCAGCACCCACCCTAGACAACTTTGGCAGCCACCAGGATACCATAATGGGTAGTATCAGTCCTGGGCCACCTGGGTCAATCAGCACCAAGGATCTAACCACAGTGGAGGAAACTTGGCTCCTCCTACCTCCTCTGTCCCTGCCCCCCATCTGCGTGGGCCAGAGCTGCTGCAGGCTGCTCTTGGCTGTCTTCTCTGGGGAGAGGGCAACAGACAGGAGGCAGAGAAGACCAAAGGGGTAAAGGCTGCTTGCACAGATGCCCCGGTACACGCTGATCCTGCAGCTTTGACGACGTCGTTTGGTCCATATGTGCACAAGCCCACAGCCCGCCCTGGCCAAATGCCCAGCTCACCCGCTGCAGAAACTCTGTCCGCTCTTTCTTCTTGTTTCGGCATCGGGCTGCCGCAACTTTGTTCTTCTCCCGCCGCCTTTTCCTCCGCTCCTCTTCCTCATCTAGCTGTGAGGGAGAGAGCCACTGATCAGACACTGAGGCAGGCCTGGAGGAGAGCTTCCCTCCCAACGGGCAGACAGACAGACGGGCAAACATGTCGGCAGTGAGGGAGCCGTCCCTGTCTGCCAGCTCACTGGCCTCTCGGCTGCTGGGATGGAAGTACTTCCCAGTCAACCCAAGGATGCTGTCAGAGCAGGTGGGCACCCCTGGCAGGAGTCAGGGCTCCAAGAAGGCAGGGCTCCCTGGGGTCTGCCAGAGTTCAGGAGGCCCAAACTTGGGAGCCCATTCACACAGAGGTGGCACTCAACTTTGATGGTCAGTTTTTCCGCCCAACCCAAGCCCTCTGGGCACTGTTTCCCAGACCAGTAGTTCTCAGGGCTCTCAGGCACTTCCTTTAAAACCACCTTGAGCATTCTACCCCGACCCATTTTCTCCTCCTGGAGGTGCCTTTTCTCTCCATCTTGGTCCTTCCAAGTACTCGGATCTATCTCCTGTCTCCTAAACAGTCTCCCAGCCTCCTCACCTGGCTTTAATCCTCTTCCCTGCATGTTCTTCCCCCAGGACACCCACCCGTACCCCAGGACCCCAGGGGCTCCCTAAAGTGTCCTGCTTGTGACACAGGCAGAGGGGCCTCTCGAGTGTCTGGGTTTACTTGTCCCCAGGACACGTTAGGAAATGCACCGTGAATGAAAGAAGGCCTGTGACATGGGAAGGGAGAAACTCACTGCCCACCAACACTGGCTTTCAATCAAAGTGGCGGTTATTATTGTTTCATTTATTATAATAGCAAGAGCTGCTGTCTACTGCCAACTTTGCTAAATGCTTGAAACGTAGGTCATGTAATCGTCGCGGTCAAAGTTTGATGAGAAAGGTACTGTTACTGTTCCATTTGACAGATGGTGAAACTGAGGCTCAACAGTTCAATATATTCAAGGCCATTCATGTAGGAAATGGCAGAGTCAGCATTCCAACTCAGACTTCTGTGACTTCAACCTTCCTGCTCTTGACCGCTGGTCCACAGAGTTACAGACCATCAGGACCAATCTGATGTGATGCCTTTTGTGGTTCGTTACCTGGAGGAGACTCTGGAGGACACACACGACCAGCTGGGCAGGGGACAGCCTAGAGTGAGAGGCCAGTAGAGGAGTCATGGACTGCCCTGAGCTTGCCAACTCTCTCACTTCTCGAGCCAGTGGGGGTGATTCTGGCAGCCGGAGGCCTGGAACAAGGTCTCAGCTGAAATGGCTTTGGGCCAGGAAAATAAACAGCCTTGCTCCATGCACTCCCAGCATGCTCTAGGACGTCATGACCCAGGACCTGGGCCAGAGACCAGCACCCTCGGCCACCATCACAGGCCCCGGCAGGACAGCCCTTTCTCCTTCTCCACCATCTCTGAGCTTCTCCCTGACCCACTCCTACCAGGTCTCGGGTCCAGGAGACCGGCTGGAGAGGGGCCTTGTCAACAGTGCCACACCCAAGCGCTTCCCAGCCCCATGGCCTCCTTTGAAACAGCACCAGAAGTGACAGCTCCTCTGGCTGACCTGCATCTGGGAAAATAGAAACCTGGACAAAATTGATTCCGCCCAACCTCAACCTAACCCCCAACAAAGCAGAGGTAACCGTGACGACAGGCAGAGGGAAGGAACTGGAGGAAGTGGCAGGCAGTGCAATCTCCCCTCGGCCAAGAGGGTTTGCCCACAAACTGCTAAGGTGATGTGTGCAACCTGAGCCCTGCTGGGCTCGCAGGGCCTAGGGTCCCTCCCGGAGCACCCTGGGTCCCGGCAGAGCTGCTATCTCCCAGGAGACACAACCTCTGTTCTCCAAGACCCAGCTCCCTGCCCCACCCCTGTGCAAGGCCTCCTCCTACATAAAGTCGGGGGCAACCAGGAGCTGCTCTAGCGGCAGTTGCAGAGAGGCTCAATGCTGGAAGTTTAGAGATGAACTGGTGCCTGGCCTGTGATGGCGCAGTGAGTAGAGCGTCGGCCTAGAACACTGGCGTCACAGGTTCGAAACCCTGGGCTTGCCCAGGCAAGGCACATACAACAAGCAAGCAATGAACAATGAAAGTGAAGCATCTAACTATGATACTTCTCGTCCTGCTCCCCACCCCCGGAAAATCAATAAATAAAATCTAAAAAAAAGATCCACTGGGCCAGGCTGATCACCCTCTACTGCAAACATCTCACCCCTTCTCCAAGCCAGCCAGGCCCTCCTGACAGGGCCTTCCTTTCTCACTTGGGAAACTCTTACTCAGCCTCCAAGAGCAAATGCCACCTCCTCTAGGAATGCTCCTTTCATTCCGGGATAGAATTACCTGCTTTTTCTGTGCTGCTACCGCACTTTCAGTGCCCCACTGCAAGGGTCTCTATCCTATCCCCCATAATTCTGTTTATATAGGTTCCTGTCTTCCCTGCGGTGGACCTCAGCGTCCCCACCCCCCACCAGGCATAGAACCTGGCACTTCGTAGGAGCTCAGCAAATGTTAGTCAAATAAATGAATGAACAAAAGATTCTGGAGAAAGATGGCACAGGCTTGGATTTTATCATTATAAAAGTGATTCACTGATTCACTGCCTATTTTTGTATCTGCATAACCTTCCCCCCAGTCAGTGCTCATTGTAGGGTGGTTAGCAACGGGGGACGGTCACGTAAGGAACTCAGACCCTGGACTTTGCCTAGGGCCGCCCACACAACCAAGAGCGCCAAAAGAAAGTTCCCAGAGGTCCTTGGGAGAAGATTGACCGTCCGTCAGCCAGAGATTTCACCATGTCATATTAACTCCACGACCCTAAAGGACCCTTAGGACCCCTTTAAATACCTCTCACGCAGTCTAATTCGGGCGACTCACCTAGCCTCTGACCCAGGGGCTAGGGGACCTCGTTGGGCAGGATGCGCGGTACTTAATAAAGCCTTTTATTATCACACACTTTGTGGCTCTCTGGCCCCTCCCTTCCTTCTTTCTCGGTGGGGAAAAATACCTTACACTCATAAGGAGCTTCTCTCCTGGGGACTGGGTCCTGTCCTCTCAGGAGCATGCAGGCCAAAGGCAGGGCCTGGATTCAGGGTACAGCCCCTGAAGGCTGTGGCAGGCCCTGAACAGACCCAGGCTGCACACTGAAGCCCAAAGCCTGCTCCACGGCCACCGCCAGCTTCCTAGCCATCCCAGACCTGGGCTGCACCCGGGCCCCGACACGCCTGACATCTCACTATAGAAAGAAACAGCCCTAAAGCCCCATTGCCACAGCTTCCCCATTGACGCTGAGCTGCATCTCCCCCCAAATCCTGCTGCTGCTATTTTAGAGCCACCCCAGGACGTGCGGAGAGCAGCTGCTGAGGCCCCGCCAGAAACATGGGGTTGGGCAGTTCCCCTCAGCCTACTCCATCCCCACGGGCTAACACAGGCTCCTGCCTGGGCCTGCGTGGGCTGCACCCCCACAGTGAGGCCGTCCAAGGCCCCCCATCCCTCCTCCACTGCTGCCTCTCCTTCCTGATGCTCCCTGGGTTAATGAGTGGGTGGGAGCAGCAGGGATGGCTTTTACTACACACAGTTCACACTTCTAAAACTGGAACCCCAAAATGGGACATGACAATTTTTTCCTGCAGATATAGCTGAAAGAACTGGGATACCAGAGGAGGAAGGAGCACTTGATGCTCAAAACATTTCAAGAATGAAGAGCCGGGGCTCACAGGATGGAGGGATGCGTGCCTTCGCCTGTTCTCTAGTTTCGATCTGGCTCGTGTTTCCCCAACTCCCAGCAAGGTCTGGGGCAAACCTGTCGGAGTCCTGAGAGTGAGGGGTACCACTGGACCACCCTTCATATCGAAGGGACTAAGGGACCCGTGCCAAGAGGCCCTCCTGCTGAGCTGCCCCATCACAGGGAGCCTGTTCTCAAGCCCCTGGCTACAGCTGACTGGACAAAGTGTGAATGGCTGACCTGAGCTAGGCTGTATTTACCTCCTGGAAACTTAAAATCAGACAGCCAGGCTGGGGACCAACCAACCTCAGCCATGTGCCCAGAGAAGCAGAAAGATCAGGCCGCTGGAGGAGCAGGGACCGTGAGACAAGAGAGACATGCACACTCAGCTACAGGACAGGGTCAGAGAGGCAAAGGGACAGAATGGGTGACCGAGAGAAAAACAGATTCTGAACCAGGGTGAGGCAAGCAAGATGCCCAGGACACTCATTTAAGGAGGTGCTCACTCTGAGGCTCATGCAAGGGCAGGTTCAGCACCCAAGAGTGGGCGCCTCCTTAAATGCGGGACCCTGGGCTTCTCTTTGCCTCATACAGGCTACAGACTGAGACAGGGGAAGACTGGAACAGAGAGCAAAGACAGAAACACAGAGAACAGAGACACACAGAGACATGGAGAAAGAGACAGTGCCACAGAGACACACAGAAACACAGACAGAGGCCAGCGGCACAGACAGACTGAGTGGACGAGAAAGCACGCCCAGGGAAATAAACTATCCTGATCCTCCCGATTCCATCCCCACAAAGGCCCGACTATGCCTCCTGCCCTTTGGGGTCCATGACGCGGCACAGCCTGAATCTCCTCTGGCCTGGAGGGAGTTCGAGAAGCTTTCTGCCTCTTACCGCTGTGAGATGCCCAGGACACTAGAGTACCACCTGGAAGTCTGGTGATGCCAAGTGAAAACGGAGGAGTGGAAGGTGGTCTCCAGTGATCCGGGGGGAAATCACTGCTGCCCAGGAACCGTGCTTTTAGAACAGCTGGGAAAGTGGCGGAGCCTGGATGCAGAAGGACCCTTGAGCAAGTAGCAGGTCCCCATGGCAGGAATCACATACCTGAGTTAGGAGTCTAGTTGGTTCAATGGCCTTAGTAAACCATCCAGGACAGACTTACCCTCTCCACTTCTACAGATTAGGAAACTAAAGACATCAGGGCTGCCTGGAAAGCCAATGACAGCCCCTGACTCCTCGAAGGGCAGGTGGCCGGTGTGAGCCCCCTCATGGTAAAAGGCTCTCTTCTATCAGCTCCACGCTCACTCTGGTCCTCTATTCAGAGGGTGATGAGCATTTTGCTCTTCCCTATTTGGGTCTCTTAAAATAAAAACTGTAGCATTAAAGCTGCGTAGTTCTGCCCCACTCCTGCCTCGCCCTCCCTGGTGGCCTGTCTCTCAGACACAGTCAGTCAGCTACATGGCTTTCACACGGTGGCAACAGTTGCCCAGATGTGATTGTGAATTCTGACATTTCATAAGCCTTTCCAAAAATGTTTCTTTTTATTTTACAGAGACAGAGAGTCAGAGAGAGGGAATAGACAGGGACAGACAGACAGGAACAATGAGAGATGAGAAGCATCAATCATTAGTTTTTTGTTGCGACATCTTAGTTGTTCATTGATTGCTTTCTCACATGTGCCTTGACCGTGGGCCTTCAGCAGACCGAGCAACCCCTTGCTCGAGCCAGTGACCTTGGGTCCAAGCTGGTGAATTTTGCTCAAGCCAGATGGGCCTACGCTCAAGCTGGCAAGCTCGGGGTCTCGAACCTGGGTCCTGCTCATCCCAGTCTGACGCTCTATCCACTGCGCCACCACCTGGTCAGGCCAAAAATGTTTCTTGTGGGATCCACAAAGAGGTAAGATGAGAAAAAGAAATACCTTTTAACCCGAGGCACTAAAAATACAGAAACTATCATATGGACAAAGCAATAGAGAAAGAGCAATAAAGCAGGCAACCAGCAGAAATGGGGGGGGGATCAAACCCCCAGCAGTAACCAGAGCAATGGAGATCTGGAAGGCTTCTCCCTCACTGAAACTGTAGCATGGGTGGAGAGACCGGGCTCGTCCAAGACTCACGGCATCAGGGTTGGCAGCATGGGCTCTGGGGTCTGAGAAGCCTGAATCCCCCAGCAGCGCTGCTCCAGATTGGCTGTGTGCTCCTGGACAAGTCACATGCCTCTGAGCCCCTCTTCCTCACCTGTGTGAGGAAGGCACTGAGCCTGTTGCACAGGTTTGGAAAGAGGACTAAGCCCCAGCCCAGAGCCTGGGACACAGGAAGGGTTCAGTAACTGCCAGCCTCCCTACCTTCCTACCCAGGGGAGGCAGGCAGGCAGAGATGGCGCTGCCTGGGGTAGGTCCCCCCAGCCTTCAGCACCCGTGGGCAAATGCGGCATAAAAGGAGGGCTGAGGGAAGCAGGTGGGGTTGCTTCAGGGCATGAGCGCAGTCAGAGAGCAGGGAGCAGACCTGGAGTAACAGCTCCATGGCCTCCAAATCCAGCCCTGGCAAGGCCCACAGGGTCCCTCCCCACTGCACGAAGGAGACAGATTTCAACACCAGGGACCCATGAGCACCCTGGGAAGTAAACACCCAAATACCAAACATACCAGACATTCCCCCATATAAACAGGCTGCTCTGAGCGGTCCCACCCCACCCCCCTGCCACCCTCTACCAACAAAAAAGTAGGGCAGTCCAGGGACAAGACCTCACTGGGTAGGCCAGCCAGCCTGGCCCATGATTCCTTCTGCTTCCTCCCACCCCTGCAAGGAGAAGTGAGGAAACCCCAGGGCCCTAGGTCAATACCCATGCTGATCCACCGCAACCAGCAGGGGCTAGGCCCTCCCAACCGGCCTCTGGCCTCTCCCGTGGGGCTAAGCTGTTGGAAACTTTGCCCTCCTCTCTCTCCCACCTTTTCTAGCCAGGCCTTTCCCCTCCAAATGGCAAGGGTCTGGACCTCAGCTGTGACATATTGGACAGTTTCTGTGAACAGTAGACAGGGAAATAAGAGAAAATTCAAGACAAACAGTCAGTCTAAGGCTGCAGTTGCAAACTCAACTCACCTCCAGGGGCCAAGGTAAGAGAAGAAGGAGGACTAGAGGGGCCATGGTCCCCAGAGAGGCACCCCAGCTAGACCCAGGGCCATGCAGGCTCAGTGCTGCCAAATCTTCCAAGTTTTCAAGACTAGCTGAAAATGCAGATTTTTAAGTAAAATCTCTCAATTCTTTTAATATTGGCAACAAATTCCACTTTGAAAAGAACACTGAATGAGCCAAACAAAACACACCCGTGGGCTGTACCAGCTGTGGGTTGCTAATTTATGACCCCTGGCTAGTGACAGACCCCAGAGGGGCTGGCCACTGTCCTCAGACACCTGGTTCTAGCCACCAGGAAGCCCTACTCCTTGTGACCATTGGCCAGTCAGTTCATTTCTCCTGTCCTGGAGCTCACTGTTAACAAACACAATAGCTTCCACTTCTCACTAACCTTCTAACACCTCTGCAAGGTGGGTAATAGGGGCCTCATGTCACAGATGAGGACAAAAGGTGAAGTGTCTGGCCCAGGTCACCCACCTCGGAAAAGACAGGGATTCCACTCCATTACATCAGGTTTCCTTCCAATGGGTGGGCTGGACTAAAATCTTCCCAAATCCTACCTAGGCAGTGTTGGCTTGGCTAAAGGAAGAGGGAGAGAGAAATGGAAGGACATCTCCCTCTTTTAAGAAGATTCAAGGCCCTGGCTGGTCGGCTCAGCCATAGAGCATCAGCCTGGCATGTGGAAGTCCTGGGTTTGATTCCTGGTCAGGGCACACAGGAGAAGCGACCATCGGCTTCTCCACGTCTTTCTTTCTCTCTCTCTCTCTCTCTCTTTCTCTCTCTCTCCATATCCCTCACACAGCCCCTGGTCCCAGAGCTGAGGATGGCTCCATGGCCTCGCCTCAGGCACTAAAATAGCTTGGTTGCTGAACAGGAGCAGTGACCCCAGATGGGGTTGCCAGGTAGATCCTGGTTGGGGCGCATATGGGAGTCTGTCTCTCTGCCTCCGTTCCTCTCACTTAAAGCAAAAAAGAAAAAAGAAGTTTCATGCCCTGGCTGGATAGCTCACTTGCTTAAGAGCATTGTTCCCATACACAAAGGTTATGGGTTCAATCCTTGGTCAAAGCACATACAGGAACAGATCAATGTTTCTGTCTCTCTCTCTCCTCCTTTTGTCTTTCTCTAAAAATAATATACATTTTTTAAAGGAGTTTCAGAATAGTCACGTCAGAGCCAGAAAGGGACTCTCACACAGGCAATGCCTAGATCCTTCAGATGAGGACAGTGAGGTTCAGGGAAAGACTGGGAGTTCTCCAAGGCTCATGCCTGAGGCAGGACCCGAGTCCCCATGCAAGTTCAAAGGACACTGCTGGTCCCCCGCCCACCCGACTGAGCAGCGCCCCCTCTTTCCAGAACCCTACTTCTCTGACCTCCCCTTTCTCTTGCCTGGGACCCCTGCTCTGTCCCTTGCAGGCTGAATCACCACAGTCCTCCGTGGCCTGCTGCCTTCCTCACGCACGACCTACGCATCATCGTTTTCACGTGGTCTCAACGACCACCAACACACCAATGCCAACCAAATTTTCTTTTTAGACCAGAATGTCCAAGTGCCCGCTGGACATTCAATCTGGGTGTCCCTTCGACCCTCAGAGCCTGTGTCTTCCCTCCACGGGTGACTTTGTCTCTGTTCCCCGCCCCACCAGTACCACTGCCCAGCCATTCACTGGGGTGAGAGGCTCAGGTCCGCCCTGCACCTGTTCCTCTCCTTGCCTCCATTTCCGACCAGATAGGCCATCCAATTCTACGTCCTACACCTTCCCCAGCTTTGCTCCACACTCTCGATCCCACTGCCACTTTCCAGCCGTCTTCCCTTCCCTGGACCACCTCCTAGGGGCCCTCCTGACCTTGCACGACCATCCTCCATCCCGAGCAGCAGAGGGGTCTTTCTAAAATGCAAATCTGGTCCAGCTATGGGCCCTGGGGGGAGGGGAAGGTTCATCACCCTCAAGGTTCCTCATGACTTACCCCACCTGCTATGGTCTCACCTCCTGTCTCTCCTTACCCTACACCCTCTGTCCCTGCAATGCTAAGCCCCTATATGCCCTACACTTTCCTAGTGTCATGCCTCTGCCCTTGCTGTCCCCTTGACTTACTCTCAGCCTGTACACTCAACTCAAGCATCATCACCTACAGGAAGTCCCCCTTGATGCTCACTCCCAGGCTGCGGAGGAGTGTCTCTGTTCTGGGCTCTCACAGAACTCTGACTTTATCCTGGCTCCTACTGTGCTGTATTCTAGACTCTATTCCTGCCTCCCCCGCTAACCTGGGAGTTCCTTGAGGGGAAGTTCTATCTTGTTACTTTTTGTGTGCCCAGAACCCTGCTGAGTTTGCAGGCATCAATAGTGCTCAAAAAATGTTTGCTAACGGGAAGCCTGATCCACAGAACCTGTGACCTGGACCGAACCCAGGACTCCTGCCTCCCAGGCTGGTGCCCTTTCCACTTTACTCTACCTGCTCCTGATGCCAGGCTATCATTAAACACATCCACCTACAAACAAACCCACACACTGGATGCCACTCTCCCTTAAAGCATCAAACCAGCCCAGCCAACCACCAGGTGAAGGCTCTGACCAAGAGTTGGCAGCGGCCCGGGGTTCCATCTGCCAAGATGATTCACTCGGCTCCCCTGGCTGGGAGTGCAGGGGACCAGCAACTGCTCAGTGCACTTGGCATCTGCAGGAAACAGTGTGGAGCAGCAGGGCTGTGAGCTAAGCTCTACCCTGAGGTCCTAGAACTGAGACGACCTAGAGATTCCAGGTCCCTGCTGCACCCGCAGGCCAGGGAACTCAAGTTCAGGGAAAGGGAGTGAGTGTGCCCAAGTCCCTCGGTCAGGGACAATGACAGTACCAACCAGGACACACTGCTTTCTGAAAAGAGGCTGGGAACGCCTTCTTCATGAATGAAAGCCTGACTCTGCTATCATTGTTGGGCATCAGAGCCCACAGGGAGATCCATCGACAGACTTATCTGTCTGATCACAGCTCAGTAGCATAAGGCATTGATTGACCTTGGCCCTCCTACCCCCCTTTCCTCAGTAAAAACTTTTTCCAGGGTTAAGAGAACCCATAAAACAATAGGCCACTGGGGCTTGGGGCTGGCTTATATGAACAGAATAGAGAAAGGTCACTCTCTCAGAAAGCAGTAGAGAAACAGCTCCTTAATACCGCTGAGAAAAGATAGCATTGTGTTTGGAACAAAGTCTGAAAAAGCCGGCTGGGCAGGTGACACCCATCTGCAATGGTCCTGCTAAGGACAGAGCAAACACTGATACTGCAAGAGTGAGAGAGAGGGCGGGAGACATGGGAAAATTGCCTCAGCACGGGCAGAAAACCTACTGCAGACAAAAAAAAAGGGAACATGATTGACTAGAAATTCTTTTGCTAGAGAGGAGCTATTTGAAGAATGATGGCGCCTTTTTTTTTGTTGAAATATATCTATTTCAGGCCCATTTTGTACATATGAAGTAGCTGAGGTTTGGTTTCCCGCTAGGTAATCAATGAATTTTCTTGCCCAATTGACAATCATTTCAAAAGACGAGAACAAGACAGACACAGTGGTCCTGACAAGACCCGCCCCTCCTCCAAAAGACGGGTACGGAGCAGACCGTATCTGGCTTCAGGGGGGAAATTTTTTTTTCTTCTCCAAAAGAGTTAATAATACAGTCAAGCCCTGGCCAGATGCTTGGTTGGTCAGAGCATCATTCCGAAGCACAGAGGTTGCCAGGTCGATACCCAGATAGGGCATATACAGGAACAGCTTGAAGTTCCTGTCTCTCTCTTTCTCTCCCTTCCTCTCTCGCTTAAATAAATAAATTTAAACAAACAAACAAACTGAGTCTTTAACAATAACACAAACAAGCAGTGTAATATGCCTTGATTATATTGGGGCAGAGAAATACAGAGACAAGAACTCCTGCAAAACGACTATCCATAATTAAATGAAAATGCATTGTTGCAAAGACTGTCTATGAACAGGGATGTTCTGAAAGTCCCGAGTTGGCAAAAGGAGTAGAATAGTTTAAGTTCCACCATCCTATTAAAGCCTCAGAAGTCATTTGTCTTTCATCATGAAGGTGAAAACCAAGGTCCTTGGCTTAATTATTCCCCACCAACGCAGTTCCGTTTAATCTGCATGCAGGCTGTGCAGCTAAAATACGGATCTCAGCCAATTTCTTTCAGGCACAAGGCACAGATAGCAGACAGATCACCGGGTAGAATGGCGACCTCCACTTTAAGGGTGTTGAACTAATAAAAATCCCACCCAGGTGACACAGTCAGACAAATTCACAGCTAGGGATACCTGGCATGGAGGATGGAAGAATAATTTCATTATAAGTGATCTATGTAATGAAGTGAATGCAAATAAAGCTCAGAGATGCGGGAAGGGCGTCAGAGCACCCAGGCAGATGGGGTGGGGGGCTGAGGTGCAGAGTGGAGGAAAGCTCCTCCCACCCCAGTTCTTGGACCAGAGCTGCTGAGAACTCCCGGCCAGATACAGCAAACGGGAGTTCCTTTGGCATCAGAACAGTGTCTGATTCTCTCTCCTGAAACAATAAAGAAGCCAGCCTACTGATAAACTCAGCAGCTTAATTAATTAGGAAGTCCCTTAGGGTGTGAATGTTGGCAGCGGGGAGGATCTCAAGACCTGGAAGTAACTGGTTTGGAAATGCTAGGTGGTTGCTGACTCAGAGCGACCTTGCCTGACAAAGACTCAAACACTACACACCTTCACGAATGCCCGATGGTGTGCGGGTCCCTGCGGGAAGCTTGAGATAGGTTGGGAGAAAAATGTGGTTTTGGCTGCAGCCGTTCTCAGAGATAATCATTGACAGTTAGAGCTGGGACGTTCAGATCATGTAAATGCAGAAAGGATCAGCACCCCCTGAGGGATTTGTTACACCACTGATTTCTGGGTACCACCTGCTAGAGAGTCTGCTTCAGTCACTTAGTAAGACCCAAGAATCTGCGCTTCTAACATGCTCGCAGAGGCTGGTGCGGCTGGTCTGCGGACCCCACTCTGAGGAGCGCTTATGTAAATCAGTGGATTTTAGATTAGTTTCAGCACTAGAAGGCCCTTGTTCAGATGATATCGTAATATGTCAAATAGATAAAGGCCATATTTTATTAAGGAGCTCACAGTTGTATTATATACAGTATTTTTCGCTCCATAAGACACTTTTTTTCCCCAAAAAGTGGAGGAGGAAATGCCCATTCATCTTATAGAGCAAATGTTTTGTTTTGTTGTGTTTTAGCTACTGCAGGTTGCCGGACAACTAGAAGAGTATTTAAACATTAAAGTCTCTTCTCATTTGTTAATAACAGTGCTAATGGTGGTTAATACTGCTGTTGAGGTTACATTGTTGAAATATTATTGTGGTATATTTTATTAAATATTTTAACACACCATTTGGTTCAGAATACATTTTTTTTCATTTTCCTCCTTAAAACCCTAAGGTGCATCTTATGGTTAGGTGCGTCTAATGGAGCGAAAAATACAGTACTTGTTCTAGTCTTCCACTGTAAATAAGACAGAGTTGTGGTTGATGCAAAACCTTTACCTCAGAAGTTACAAGGCATGGTTACAGATTTCTGACAGCCTCAGGATCCAAATTAGTCCCGTCTTATGTTTTCCTTGTACACACAGATCAGTAGTTACCAACAGGGTGTGTATATATACATATATCTGGGTATGTATGTACATACACGTACAGCCGTGCGTTGCATGTTTTGGTCGATGATGAACCGCATCTACAACAGTGGCCCCATAGAATTAGACTGGAGCTGAACAATTCCTATCGTCCAGTGATGTCATGGCCATGATAACATCGTAGCACGACGCAGTACTCCGAAGTCTGTGGTGATGCTGGTGTAAACAACCCTGCCATGCTACTAGCTGTATAGAAATAGAGCACATACCATTATGTACAGTACATAATACTCGATCATTGTAATGAACAGCTATGTTACCAGTGTTTGTATTTACTATACTTTCTTATCATTACTTTAGCGTGTACTTTTCCACTTATAAAAAAGAGTTTGCAGTATGCCGTGTTATGCAGGCAGTAGCCTTGTACGGCTCGTGTTTACTTAGTGTGTCTTGATTGCATCGTTTTCTCTCACGTCTGACTTACTCTTGTGTTGTTTTGTACAGAAGCATGCTGTCCGGGCTTGCAGCCCAGGAGCAGGAGACTACCCCGTAAAGCGTATGTGTGTAGTAGGCTCTACCATCCAGGTTTGTGTAAGTGCACTCTATGACGTTCGCACAATGACGAGATTGCATCCCTGTCACTCACTAAGCAGTGCAGGACTGTCCATGTAAATAATGTCTTATCCCCTGGAGTTGCACTCTCAGGAGGCTCGTGAGTTAAAGAAAAGTAGCAGGAAGAGCTTTGTTCTGAGGTCTATGCAAAATAGACTAACCTGGCACCAGAGATCACCCTGGCAGTGCTCTCCAAAGTGATCGATTTGATAACTGATGGGTATGAACATGTGTGTGGATCTTGCTTTCTTTAAAAGAAAAAAAAGATAAAATTAAGCTTTCAAAGTGAGACCCTGGCAAGTAACTTAATCTCTCTGAACCTTGATTCCCTAACAACTAGTAGTACTAATAACATCTACCTTGTAGGGTCATCGAACACATCAAAGATGATGTCTCCAGAAGTACTTTGCAAACCATAAAATACATTGCTCAAGTGAGCCTTTTGTCTTGATCGCAGACATCCACAGTCCTTCAGAGGCCTGGGCCGGTTTATACAGTATCAGGTGAACCAATGGCTACAGGCTAGAACCACCTGCTGGCCCCACCCAGACCAACTGAATCAGAATCTCTGGGCTCCGCATCAATATATTTTAAACACTCTCCAGGGGACTCTAATGAGTAGCCAGGATTTCTCCACATTTCCTCCCGAGTTTCAAACAAAATCCTGCCAAATTGCTCTCATTGCTTCTGGATGGCCATTAGCAATAAAAAAGAGGAGGAAAATGCCCCTAACCACCAGATCCTGACTTTTCCACCGCTGTTGGCCGGAAAGGGGGTTTTAATAACTATAGCTACTAGTTCTGGAGCAGTGATAAATGCTACATCATCCCTTCTAATCCTCCCCATACCTCTGTGAAAGGATACCATTCTTCCCCATTTTTAAAACAGCTTTATTGAGATATCACACACCATTCAATCTGCCCACTTAAAAGCATACAACTCAATGGCATTTAATATATTCACAAAGTTGTGACTCTCACCACAACCATTTTTAGAATATTTTCATCACCTCAAAAAGTCACCCCACCCCTCTTAGCTGTCACCCTTCTCAACTTCTCCCACCTCAGCCAGCCCTAGGAACCAGGGAACTGGTTTTCCTTCCCATCTCTAAAGATTTGCCTTTTCTGGACATTTCACATCAATGGAACCCTGCAATACATGGTCCTTTGTAACCGGCTTCTTTCGCTTAACATGTTTTCAAGGTTCATGCATGTTGTAGTGTGAATCCATGCTTTGTTCCTTTTTTATGGTCAAATAACATTCCACTGTATGGATATACCATATTTTATCTGTCCATGGCACTTGATGGTTTATTTGGGCTGTTTCCATTTTTGAGCTGTTATATTATGGCTCTGAACATTCATGGGCAAGGTTTTGTTAGCACGTTCTCATTTCTACTGGCTGCATACCTGGGAGTAGAACTGCTGTCGTATTGTGTGGGTCTATGTTTAGCTGTTTGAGGAGCTGCCAGACCAGTTCCCAAAGTGATTGCACCATTCTACATTTCTGCCAGCGGTTTCTGAGGATTCCCACTTCTCCCCCTCCTGCGCTTATCCGTTTTTTTATTATGACCATCCTGGTGGGTTTGAAGTGGTATCTCACTGTGGTTTTGATTTGCATTTCTCTGATGGCTGATGATGTTGAGCATCCCCTGTGTGCTTATTTGCCATTTACATATCTTCTTTGGAAATCGGTGTCAGATACTGGGCCCATTTTTTAAATTGGCCTGTTTGTCTTTTTATTACTGAGTTGTAATAGTTCTTTACAGATTCTAGATGCCAGTTCCTTATCAGATCTGTAATGTGCAAAAATGTTCTCTCCTTCTGCGGACCGTGTTTTTACTTGGTGTCCTTTAAAGTACAAAGTTTTAAATTTTGATGGTGCCCAATGTATCTACTTTTTTATTTTTATTTTGTTGCTTGTGTTTCTGGTGTCATATCTACTCCAAGGTCACAAAGGTTTATTGCTGTTTTATCCTAAGAGTTTTGCTCGTCTACGGCCATACCATCCTGAACGTGCCTGATCTCCTCTGATCTCAAAAGCTAAGAGTTTTGTTCTTTTAGCTCTTACATAAGGTCTTTGATTCATTTTGAGTTAATTTTTGTATATGTTGTGAGACAGGGTCTCTCTGCCCCTCCCAGTTTTTCCATAGTGGAAACTGAATCTCAAACATCTAGTAACATCTCCAGAGCTAACCTGTCCCAGGGCGGCAGCCCTGTATTACACTGCTACACTGCTTCCAAAGAGCCAGCGTTGGTTGTTGGTGGTAGCTGGGGGAGGAGGTGAGGGAAGGACTATGGAGGCAAAGCCCAGAGGAGCTTGTCCCCAGAACATGCACATACACTGTTCTTAGTAAAGGGAACACTGCAGCCACAGTACAGAGCACAGTCAATGAGTCCCAGCAAAGGGCATGATGTGAGCAGCCTTAAGGGGTCACTAAGAGGCCTATCACCTCACTCCCGGCACCTCCACAGCCGGCTGGAATCTGCCCAAATGTCCTCCCAGTCACTGAGCTCTATCCTCTGGTCAAGTTGTCTTGTGTCTTTCAGGCAAAGAAGAGGTGAAAGAGACGTGGCTGACTCCAGAGCTGCTCAGCCAGCGGAGGTCACCTGTGAGAGGACTCAGTTTCCCAACCTTGAGTCCATGTTGACAGTGGATCTGGGGACGCCAAAGTAAGATGACCAGCATTGACAGGGAAGGCCACTTTGTATGGCCGTTAAAAAAGTGATGGTTCGTGGAAATCCAGCAATGACCTTCACACTCAGGAAACAAGATAAGAGGTCACACGAGGCCGCATAGGGAAAACCAGAGGGTTGAAGGGCCTTTTCATTTACAGTCTGTGATGGAAACTACAACTTGGGCTGCATCTAACCTGCACAGACAACCAGAAACAGGAAGGTCTGCTCGTTTTCCTGAAACCCGGGGCACAGGCACGACACACTGGAAAGGTCAATGCTGTCAGAGTGTGCAGTATCATTCACTGCAAATGGATTCAGTCTTAATAAGTAATTTACAGACGTTTTACGCTGTAGTCAAGCTCATCTTTACACACAGTGCCTCAATATTCACAATGAAACTCTGTTTTACTTGCCTCCTTTATAAATGAAAAAAGAACTGATGCTGAGAAAGACCAGCTGACTTGTCCGAGGTCATACAAGGAGTGAGCAAAGGAGCCGGACTCTGAACCCAGATGCTTGAACCAAGCCCTGAGCTCTGCCCAGGCCCCAGAAGCAGCCCCTCTGGTTAGGAAGCCAGGCCAGTGTCCTGCTCCCAGGACACACGGGCACCTCCGCACGCTCAGGCCGCTCACTGCCTTCAAGGGCAAAACCCCCTCAAGGAAAGCCCCAGTAACAGATTTTGAATAAGTTACAAAACTAATGAGCATAATTGACGCATTTGAAAAGTAAATCATAATCATATCTTCCATTGCTTGAGTATTTCAGTAAGTGCAGGCATTGTGTGAAACCTTTTGCCTCTATGAGTTCATTTAACCATCACAGCACCACTGAGATGTAGGTACTAATATTATTCCCATCTTAAGAGAAAGACTCCAAGAAGGCAACATGGGACTCCCTGAACTTTTCAGAGGTATCTGATTTCTGCTAAGAACATACATATCCAGCCATATCTCCACAATCACCTTTCCAAGGTGACCCCGTGCTAGGATGGTAGCAGGCATGACCAACCTATGGTGTTAAATAAGAGCTTCAGAACCCCTGTGAATGCCCAGGGTATGGTATCAAATCAGACTCAACACCAAAGGAGGCAATGGTAAACACAGTCATAGCTGCTTTTAGCTACCACTCATTCTCCCTCAAACTAAACCATTAAAGGAGGGGAGAAAAGCTAACAGCTTTAAAAAATGTGCTAACAAAGTGACGGAACTAAAATGGAAATTCAGGATGTCAAAAACCAGTCAGGAGATTCGGTTCCAAGAAAGGGACAGATTGCATCGCCCTGCCAAAGAAGCGAGACAGAAAAAGAATCTGAGTCAGGGGGAAGAAGGCCAATACTATTCGGAAGAGCCACAAATTAAAAACCAATTATGCAAGGCTTGCTAAAAAATGTCAGTGGGCTGCCTTGATGTTTTAAATCACTAAAAACACAAGCATGCTCATACCAACATTTACCCAGCACACAGGCTGGCTGGGGGCAACTTTTTTGGCTTAGGCTAAACATGGTGAATATTTTGGCCTTTTTGGTGAACAGACTCCAGGAAGACACCCGTGGCTGAGAGTGAGCACACCTTCCAAGGTCATCCTGTAGTCTGCAGATTCAAAATCACATTTCGTCCAAAGGCAAAAACTTTCTAAATGTGCTTCAGGGTTCCAGAAAAAATTGGAAAATGACTAGTGTGAAATCTACAAACAGCTAAGTCTCCTCTTCTGCTCTGAAGATGACAAGGACCTGGCTCCAGTCAACATGGGGAGTATGTGCTAGATGGACCGTCTGCCATGGAATGAACCCACTGACTCCTAAGGTCAAGTCCACGGAATGCTCCCTGACAAGAATCAGAAGAGCCTGCAGAGACGTATCATACCATACACAAAGTCATCCCTGAGTCTACTAAACATACGGGTTCCCTGGGCTCTGCCCTCGGAGTTTCTGGGTCCAGGGGCCAGGGTACGACCCGGAAAGCTGTATTTATGGGAAGTTTTCCAAGCAGTTTGATGATCGGTCAAGTGTGGGAATGACTGGCTTGATTTTCATCGTGTTCTTTTTTTTCTGCCTTAAGTTGTTGAAGTTCAGAAACAGAAAAACAAATGGGAAATGCTTGGAGGTAAGAATTGGGAAATACTGAAATCAAGGTACAGAAAATTTAAGTGACTTGCCAAGTTGACACAGCTAATTAACGTTCAAAACAGTAAGCATATATTAAACATACAATTTATGCACAGCACTGCATATAGTCTGGTGGAAGGAATAAGAACTGTAAGATCTAGTCCCTGTCCTTGGGACCCAAACTCAAAAGCAGGCCAGTGACACAGACAGTGTGAAGTGGGCTGGGTATAAGGCAACAGGGAGCAGTGGGGCCTGTG
This sequence comes from Rhynchonycteris naso, assembly GCA_037038555.1. Taxonomy (NCBI): domain Eukaryota; kingdom Metazoa; phylum Chordata; class Mammalia; order Chiroptera; family Emballonuridae; genus Rhynchonycteris; species Rhynchonycteris naso. The sequence continues at coordinate 25,342,349 of CM072999.1, forward strand.
GCAAAACAAAGACTGCATGCTAATACAGTGAGCTTCTGCTACTCAGCTGTAGCTGTCATTGCATAGAAGGGTGTGGGCCCAGAGTGGCCAGATATTCTGGTTTTTTAAAAGAAGTCAAAAAGTTCACATTTCCTGGCTTTTAAATATAGCAACTCATTCAATTAAAAAAAAAAAAAAAAGACAAAAAGAAAGAAAAAATACTGTGAGGGCCAAACAGGATTCATCTGTAGGCTGACTCCTGCCTATGGAAGACAGTTTGCAGCCTCTTTCCTAAAGGTCATCCAGCCCAACCTCCCTTGAACTTGAGTCCCCTCTAGAGTCCTGCAGTGGCACAGAGGGTAAGGGGTCCCAACTAGCAGGTGGTTGAGTGCGTGTCTGGTTTGTATATGCCAGGGGTCCCCAAACTACGGCCCGCGGGCTGCATGCGGCCCCCTGAGGCCATTTATCCAGCCCCGCCGCACCATAGCACTTCCGGAAGGGGCACCTCTTTCATTGGTGGTCAGTGAGAGGAGCACAGGATGCATCCGCACCTATAGTTCCCATTGAAATACTGGTCAGATTTAAATTTACTTGTTCTTTATTTTAAATATTGTATTTGTTCCCGTTTTGTTCTTTTACTTTAAAATAAGATATGTGCAGTGTGCATAGGGATTTGTTCATAGTATTTTTTATAGTCCGACCCTCCAACGGTCTGAGAGACAGTGAACTGGCCCCCTGTGTAAAAAGTTTGGGGACCCCTGGTATATGCGTCTTCAAGGGTGGAGCTTCTGGCGGTCCCTCTCCCCCCATCCCCAAGCCACACTGAAAATGCATTCTGGGCCGAGGGCAGGGGTGAGGCCCCTGCAGCCACAGCAGCCGGCTCATAGCTGGCCTAGGAAGGACCACATCCACAGGTCAATAGGGACTGGTTGTTGGAGGGCTCTGGCTGAAAGGGACCACAGAATAAAAACTGTAGGAAGGAAAGCTCTAGAGAAAGCCAGAGAGCAAAGCTGTCGTGAGAAGAAATATTGGAAAGGAAAGAAGAACAAAAAAGCAAGAAAGAAGCATGGGCTCTAAAATCCCCCTAACCTAGAATATAACAACCCCAGACCCTAGTCAGCCATCGAAATCAGCAGCCATTGACCATCCACTTGGCCGGCTTAATTTTTCTTCACAATACTGATTACTACCTGGCCTTTGACAATGTACATTAATTTGCTTATTTTTATTTCTGGAGGCCCCCACTACAATACATAGTTCCAAGAGAAAGGGCAGGGGAAGCTTATCTATTTTGTTTATGGTTCCGTTCCCAGTGTCTGGGACAGTGCCTGGCACATAGTAGGTGCTTAACAAATGGACTATAGCCAAGCAGTTGGCACCGAAACAATTTAGCATTATGTATCAACCACATAAAGATACTATAACATCAGCACAAAGCACTTTATCATTTACAAAACCTATCGTTTCTTTTACGAAACTGCTTCGTGCATTTGCACGTGGCCCAGGAGACTGCTGACCTCCACAAGGTGGACCGTCCGAGAGCCTGCTCGGACAGAGCTGCCTGCATGGCAGCTCGACCCACTCGTTCTCCTGGGCCTGGGAGACAATGTGGCCATGGAACTGCCGGGCTCAGCGCTAACCAGGCCATGTCATCAAAATGATCCAATGTTCAGGGGCCAGGTTCATTCCACCCACTCCCTTCCTCAGCCTGATAGAGAAGCAGCCGCAGCATAAGGTTAAAGCTTTGGCTCTAAAGTCAGCTTCCCAGCTGCATGACCTTGGTCCTCTCCACCTCATCCATCACGTGGGCTTAACAATAACAATAGTAACAATAATTAGTTCCAAAGATTCTTGTGCAAGTTCACTGAGATATGTCGCAGAGTGTCCAACACTGTGCCTGGTGCTTGGCTGAGTGCAGCTGAGACATGATGACTTCAGCAGCGGCCTTGTCATCAGCCCAGACCCTGGTCTGGCCCCTTTCCAGCACTCTGAGCCTGAATCACCTGACCTCCTCCTCCCCGCTAGACCCCGCACAGTCCTCTTGAACTGGGAAAAACCCAGTAGCCAGGATCACATAGGGAATAAACGAGATCACACACGTTAAACACTTAGCACAGGATCTGGTACATATTCAATGCTTAATAAATGTGAGCTAGTTTCTTTTATAATTCAAGAAACTTGACTAATCTAAAATGCCTCTGTGAAAATCCACCAAAAGCAGTTGGTCATATGCAAATAAATCTTTGGGGCATAAGGTTCTGCAAATTTCTCTCCCACCCGCTTTATTTTTTAGGCGCTCTAAGAATGAGGCTCCTCCCACACCAACTACCCGCCCACCCTGAATCTGACCTAAGAAGCATTTGGAGGTTGGTTCCCTGTCTAGGGCCAACCTTACTTTTTTTTTTTTTTTTTTAACAGGAACAGAGGGAGTCAGAGAGAGGGATAGATAGGGACAGACAGACAGAAACAAAGAGAGGTGAGAAGCATCAATCATTAGTTTTTCGTTGCCGTCGCGATACCTTAGTTGTTCATTGATTGCTTTCTCACATGTGCCTTGACCGCGGGCCTTCAGCAGACCGAGCCACCCCTTGCTGGAGCCAGCGACCTTGGGTCCAAGCTGGTGAGCTTTTTGCTCAAGCCAGATGGGCCCTGCGCTCAAGCTGGTGACCTCAGGGTCTCGAACCTGGGTCTTCCGCATCCCAGTCCAACGCTCTATCCACTGCACCACCTCCTGGTCAGGCGCCAACCTTACTTGACACCGGCACTATCTACTTAGCCCCACAATGCTGCAGTCTGGCAGGTGGGAGAGGACACGCAGATACGCCCCAACAATGGCTGGTTATTTTCATGACTTGGATGGTGCGTGTTTGTGTGTGCCTGTGAAGACAGCACATCGCTGTCAGGTACAGGGCATATGCCACCAATTTGGGGGAGGCTGTGAAATGTAAAAATACCCATCCCAAATAAAAGCTTTCCCCACCAAAAAAAGAAGATTCCTCCAGCACCTTCTGCAGATGGAAGAGGTGGCAACTCCAGCTCCCAGGCTAATCTTTCCTGAGCCCGTCCCAGACCGAGGCTTTTCATCAATGCCACAGCCTCGGCAGCCCAGTGACACTGCTCAGCTACTGGTTTTAAATGGCAATTATACCGTGGAGTGACCCAGAAAAAGGTGCTTTCAAGTTACAGGACTGGGCAGGTGAATAGCAAGGGACCAAAGGCAAGGGCCCTCCAAAAAGAAAACAGAATTCTAAATAAGCCAGGGAGTGCTATCGACAACCCACTGATCTTCAAAGTCAAATCACAAGAATATAATTGCCATCGACTCTCATCTTGATATCAACAGTCAAGCAGTGGATAAAGCGTCAACCTGGAACTCTGAGGTCGCCAGTCTGAAACCCTGGGCTTGCCTGGTCAAAGCACATATGGGAGTTGATGCTTCCTGCTCCTCCCCTCTTCTCTCCCTCTCTCTCTCTCTCCCTCCCTTCTCTAAAATGAATAAAGTTTTTAAAAAATAAGAAATAAAAGAATTCAGTGAGCATTTACAATGTACCTCATCCAGTTGTCTCAAGTGCAAATACCAACAACAGGGGCCAAGCAATTGAGGTAAATGAAGGCAGCTGGTGGTAACGAAAGCAAAATCAACAGTGTAAGAAAAATCAAGACGATAGGGAGGTGTGGGGGCCTGTGGCAAACTGGGAAGAAGAAAGAAGCGAAGGGGGTCTCTGCACTCTGCGTAAGCTGCTGCCATGCTGAACTGGGCACGACGTGATCAGCTCTTCCAATTTTTTAATCAAAGATTAAAACCCCACTTTTTTAAGTGAAGTGTTCATTCAAGTTTCTTTTAAAACACTGTGCAGGCCAAACAAAACACATCTGAGAGCCAGATCCAGGATGCAAATGACCAGTTTGCCACCCCTGGCCAAGCACCCGGTAGCCCTTCTTTGCAGATTTTATGGTACTCCTGGGGAGAAGGAGGGCTGAGCAGTAGCTGCTACACAATATATCCAACTCTCCCGTGCCAGAACCCAGACACCTTTCTCCACTCAAGAGCCCTGCTCTTCGGCATGTCCAGCCCTCTGAGCTCCGTCCTAAAGCTGAGCTCCCATCCAGGGGCACCTTTGCCTGTGAATGCTCCTTCTCATCAGAGCTGCCAAGCACCTGATACTCAGCTGCTTCCCACGTCCGTCCCCCAACTCTGCCCCCAGCCAGCTCACCACTACCACTGGCTTCTTCTCTGAGAAAATGGCCTTGTTGGGGACCTCGGGCCTTAGGACAAATCTCCAGCCCTGGGGCAGTGGCTGGGGGCATTCCTAGCACTAAGCTCACCAGCAATGGGGACTTCTGTTCTCCCCAGTCCCCACGGAAAAGCTGTTCTGCAAGGGAGGTTCATGGGAGCTGCAGCTGCAAGGAAGCTGGGGAGGGAGTGCCTATGCGTGGGTCCCCCGCAAACATCTAAGATGGACGATTACTGGCGGCTGAGGCCATGCCCAGCTCAGCAGTGCCTTGGGAAGAAAGGCCACACCACTCCTCCTCCAAGTTCCCCTTTCAGGGGCAGCCTGGAGCCGAGGGTGTTAGAGAAATGACGTGACGAACGATAATTTTTAAAGAAGACCCAGTATTGGTACTCTCTTGCATACTTGCTAAAGCACGTGCACAGTTCCATTACCTCCTCTGGCCCTCCCAACACCCCAGAGAGATTGCCAATATATTATTATTCATTATCGTTATCATTCACTTTTCCCTTTCCCCTCAAAGAACCAGGGACAGGCTTAGCATCCTGTCCAAGCCCAGGACTTCTCAAACATGGATGGGTCCAGGAATTCCCCAGGGGAGCTTATTAAAATGCAGATCCTATTTCAGAAGGTGTGGGGTATAAAGCCCGAGAGTCCGCATTTTTAACAAGCTACTGGATGACATGAATGCTAGTTAGTGGTTCTCAGACCCCACGATGAACACAGCGGGTGTAGGGCCAGACCTGGGACTCTAACCCAGGCATCCCACCCTCAGATTCTGCCTAGATCACGGCTCACTCACCTCACTTTTCACGGGTTGAGGCCTCTTGCCCAGTTTCACCTCCAGGAAGTGCAAGGGGGCTATCATGGCCCCGATGTTGCGGATGTCGGCGTATTTCAGCTCCTCCGCAGTCAGGGCCGAGCTGGGGAGTCCGGTCAGGGGACCGAGCCCTGGCAGAGAGCCCGCAGTCACGGAAGGGTCCGGGATCTGCCCAGGCATCATAGCAGGAGGAGCGGCGGTCCAGCCTGGAGAAGGCGGGAGAGGAGCAAGACACGTGTTGTCAGCCATAAGAGGGGCATCAGGGGCTTAATGTCTTGCCAGGACCTCATCCTTTCACTGACGTCTCTGTGAACCCCTCCCCGACCCAGTGGCTCTTTCTGCCCATAAGTCCATTTTGTGATAGAGGAAAATTTAATCCATTAATTCACACCAAGGTTATCCTTGGCGGTTAAGGTAACGCTTAGCCAACCCTCACCTCATTGACTCAGCATGTGCTATGTGCTCGGCACTGCATAATCCTCCCACTAGCCCTGAAAGACGGGGTCAGTGCCCAGGACGCAGAGGAAGAAGCTGAGGCTTAGAAAGATAACTCGCTCAAGACTGTACACGGTTAAAACTGGGAAGCTGTGATATAAACCACAACAGACTGCCTCCCAAAGAGGATGGATTATAACGGCGGGATCTCAAGCTCCCCTGCACCTGTATAAGAAGGAGCTATTTTTGGTCTGGCATGGTGCCTCCCCTCAAATCACACATCTCTTTCTGCCTTCTTGTTAAGATATCCTAAAGAGGAAATGAAGCAAATCAAAGTTAAAGGAGAGTGTGTGCCCCTGGTACGTGTGAGAAAGAGACCAGGGCAAAGGGGGTGCAATTAATTAGCACGTGTTTTCTCAGTGGGGCCCAGTACCAGACAAGTCCTTCAGGGCCTCCTCTCGAACCCAGAAACAAACACAGATTCTGGCTGTGCAAGATCAAAAAGGTTTGCAAGGGAAGACAGATACAGGCATGAAAGAAAGACATAAATTAAGACAGGTCAACACCAAGGTAATTCTTATTTCTTCCCTTTCTTTACTGAGAAAAGCTCATGGGTAAAGAATGCTCACTTCAAGGCACAGATGGCAGTGAAGAAAGCTTGTCTTCCAATAAAGCCAGACTTACCTGATCTCTTACAGGGCTCCTATCCATTTATCCATCTATCCATCCATCCATCCAATTGTTGACCAACTTAGTGAGGAGACACACCCTTTCTCCCCCTTCATAGCACCCCGTGCTCCCCAGCCCATCTCAGAACAGGATCTGAGACTCATTCACGATAAGTTATAGTCTTAGAGCTGGAAGAGGCCCTGTGCTTATCGAAACCACATCCTCAGTTTGCACATGAGGAAACTGAGGCTCAAAGAGGTTGAATGACTGGTCTAAGGTCACACAGCTAGAGCAGGAAAGAGCCAGACCTGGATTCCTTGTTCCCAATTTTGGAAAAGTTTCCTCATCCTGCCCTTTTTGTTTCCTATCCTGGATTCCAAGAGATGTTAGTGCAGAAAAAAATGACCTTCTAATTATAGACTTTCAGACACTAGCCCATAGTGGAGGATCATTCTCTTACACAGGTGACCCTCAACATTGCCTCCCATTAAGAGCCAGGTTTAGGAGGTGGGAGCTCAGACACAGAAATGGTCCCTGGGACATTTCACAGGTGGTTGGTCAATGTGCTATGACCCTCCCTAAACGTGAGCTGGATGGACTTGATTCCAGGGTCAGGGAGAGAGTCCCCCATCCACCTTCTGGAACTGGGTCTGCAGTGCAGAGGCTACAAGGTGCCTCACCAGGAGGGGTAGCGGATGAGCGGCATGTCTCCCCAGAACCCCTCTAGGGAAAACAGGAAAGGGGCTAGTGTAAGAACTCATTCTGTGTGGCAAAGGAATGCCCGGGTCTGGCACTCAGCTGGCAGAAGGGGTGATTGTAGGCCACCTGAGTCCCACTGACAAAGGAAACATACCTCAGAAGAGAAGCAAACCCTGCAAAGCCCCTCTTCTAGACCTGTACTGATGCTACAACAAGTCAAAAAGGACCCCCCAAAACGAGGCTTAACTGAACTAGTCCAAATGAACTAGTTCAGTTAAGGAATGAACAGGAGACAGGAGGTTGGAAAACGCTGAACACAGACCCAGAACGGGGGCCAGGGCACCACGCCCCAAGTGTGGACCAAGCAAAAACACAGAGCAAATTAAATCCCCTCCAAGGTCGGAAGCCCCGGAACCTCCTGAACTGGAAGACCCATTCCTGTGTGGCAAAATGTGCCAAGTGGCCGCTTAGGAAGCAGAGGGGAGATTTCAGGGGGAAAGCAGCATTGGAGGTTGGTTGTGGCCTCACAAGACGCCAGCGCCTAGCAGCCCTTCTGGCCTAAAAAGGGGAAGCAACAAACACTTATTGAATTACAGATAAGTGATTGAATGAATGAACAAATGATAAATTCAAAGCGGAGCAACCTTCTCTGGAAGTTTAGATGCTCATTACCCACTTCCAGATCATTTGTTCCCACAGCAGCCCCCAAGCACAGCACCGCAGAGGTTAGTGAGTTTCCCCACCTAAGCCCTCTCTGAGAGATGGAAGCCAGACCCCACTCTGTTCCAGGAATGATAGGCTCCGCTCGCAGCTTCTGTTTATTTTCATACAGATGGTATAAATGAGACAGTAACAAATGATCCCAAAATATCTGCTACTGTGAAACCCACCCCCCAAGAGGGGTAACCGGCCCCTGAGAGCAGCAGCCTCATAAATTCTTGCCATTCCTGCTTCCCTGTGAACCCAACGCAATGACAAGCCTCACTCAGAGGATCAGCTTGAGGCTTTCCTCTGCAGAAGCAAAATATCCTCTTCTTTCCTTCTCCATCCAGAGGTGCCCCTAACTGCTCGGATACAAACCACAAAGTCCTTAACACATGCCATTCCTAGGAGACAACCACAACAGCTGACATTCACCAGCGAGAAGTCACCGGAAAGGGCTCTGGGGGTCAGAGGGAGGGGCAGAGAGAGAGGGGAGGTGGAGTACTCGCCTGCCTTTCATAATGGGACCCTCATTAACTGCAAAGTGCTGGCAGCCGGTCCAAGACTCAAAGGCAACTTGGGTGATATGGAAAAATAAAACAATTTGATGTGCTTTAGAGCTCTATAGAAAGAGGAGGGGGGCAGTGGCTGAAAACCAAAACCAGCCAGGAGGAATTTACCCACTTCAAGGAAGACACAGGAAAGATGACAAGAGGTGAAATCATCTCCCGCACTGGTTGTTCCATACGGAAACAATTTAGCAGGAAAAGGAGAACTGGGCACTAAAAGCTTTAGGGGAAGAACCCAGAGGGGTTTTTTTCCCCCTCCGGGGCCCAGGAGGTCCACAAGGAAGATAAACACCCTTCGCGTCTCCATTAGTAACTAGGACGCATAAATAAAGAGCGAGCGCCGCTGTATGTTGGCAGGAAACCAAAACTGGCAAATGAAGCCGGTGCCTCTAAAGACAGGCGCAGGATCCAAAGAGATGTTGGCAATTTGGGACACTGACCAGGAATAAATAACCGGGAAAGCAGCCAGTGGAGAAACACTGGGTAATGCACTGATCAAGACGGGACTGACAAGCAAGGCATGAATAAGACAGAAAGCGTTCAGATGGTCATGGTGGATCTCTCCGCAGTTGTTGAGCACATGAGTGATTTGAAGCAGGGTCCTAAAAGCCAGTTTGACAGAAACGGGGGCCAGATGGGTTCCCAGGGAAAAAACCTGAAGGTTTGACATCCATCTCTCTCTGTTCTGACTTACTCCGGGACTTGCAGGCACACAGTCTGGGGCACTGCCTGAAAAAGCAGAAGAAATGCCAGAAAACATTTCAAGTCCAGAAAACGGACCCTCTTGTGTGTGATATTAACATGAAACATCAGTTTAGCTGGAAAAAAAAGGTAGAGGTAACTTCAGTTTTTCCTTTATTCTCTTCTCTTGTACATAAACCTGTTAGATAGCCTGATTTCTTAAATGGAAGTACCTATCTACAAATAAATAACAGTCTTGCGTTGAGGGGTCCAACTTGTAAGGGCTATTTTTATTAGAAAATGTCCAATAGTTGGCATCTTCATCTAAATGGCAAAGATATTAAAAAAAAAAATAGACAGGTTAAGAGAAAGTTAGAATCTGCACCATAAACTTTCTGTCCATAGCCACAAAAGTTTAAGGGAGGCTTGAAAATCCCTGGGCCTGAGAAGTCTCCTCTCCAGGCAAGCAGCTGCCCTCGGCCGCATCAGGAGCCAGGAGCCAGGAACCAGGAGCCGGCGTGCAAGTGAGCGCAGGCAGCTTAAGGTGGCAAGGTTCGAAACAGTGGAAGTGAGTGAGGACAGGTCAAGAAGCAAGGGAGTTGAGTTCACAACATCAGACCCCAGGAGCACGAGTAGAGTTGGAAGTCAAAAGCAGGGCAGGTAGCCAGCATCTGAGGATCACCAAGAGCAGGTAGGAGGGCTTGGAAGCCGGAACCTGGGAAGATTCCCAGGAGGAAAGTGTGTGTGTGTGTGTGTGTGTGTGTGTGAGTGAGTGTGTGTGTGTGAGTGAGTGTGTGTGTGTATGTGTGTGTGTGTGTGTGTAGGCAGCACAGAAAGGTGCCAGGGTGCCAGGCCGGTGATCACAGAACACAGTGCTATCATGAAACCTGTAGAATTAAACAGCTAACCTGTTCTTGAAGATACGAAATTTTCTGAGATAATTTCTCTTGGAATCTGAAATTACGTAGGTCAACCAGCTGCAAAAAGATAAGGAGATCCAGAAGCAAGGGGCAAAAGGCTGGGGAAAGCACCAAGACTGGAAACAAGGGACAAGCAGCAAGAGCCCCTCCCCGGATGGCTGTCCCAGCTCTACAGGCAGGAGAGCGAGACGGGTTATGGGTTATGGGTGGGAGCTTTAGCGCCAGATTGTCTGAATGTGAAAACTAGCTCTGCCCTTACTGGCTGTGTGACCTGGGGCAAGATCTCTAACCTCCCTGCACCTCACTTTCCTCAGCTGCAAAGTGGGGATAATGTTATTTGCCCTGGAAGGGCTGCAGAGGGAATTAAATTGGTGAAAACCTGGAAAACACCTGGAACAGTGCCTGCCCTTAGTGAGTATGAAGTCAATGTAGCCACAGGGTCCTTCCTTCCTGGGGGACAGAGCGCTGGACTCGCGTCTGTACAGTTCCCACCTAACACTGATCTCCTTTCCCTGTGGCCATGAAGACGGTTCACCCAGAAGAGTCTCTGCTCCCTCACTTTCCAGCTCTGAATCCCAAGAAGCCAGAACCACCCTGTACCCAGGCAGTTACTGCAGAATAGAAGCAAAGGGGCCAGGTCAGGGCTGTGCACAGAGGTGCAGAAATGGGGCCCAGCACTTGCCCTTTGCCCCATTTTCTCCTAAGGTCTCCTCCATCCTACATTCCAGAACACAGCTGCACAGATCACTGGCACCACCAACTGGCTGGGTTTCCACCGCTGCCTCCAGCATCATCGGTGTCCTTCGACCTACTCTCTCTTTGCACTGCTGAGAAAGGATCACTCCTCAGATCATCATGAGAAAAAGAGGGGTGGTCGCCATCAGGAGAAGCCACCGCAGCATGCATGATCCCTGCGTAGGCATCCCAGCCATAGAAGAAACTGGAACCTCTCCCCAGGAAAGGTTCTTCCCAGGAGACCAGAGAAATGCTTTCAACAAGGCCCTGTCCGTAAACACCGTCTCTCTTGCCTTATGTAGGTGCTCAGTGAGTACACATTAAGTTACTTGTGCCAGGACTCCTTATCCCGAGCAGCATGATGAAGCTGGGAAAGTACTGCCACCAGCAAGCCTCTGTCCTCTCTTCCCTCCTCACCCCACCTCTGTTGCTTGGCATCGGGAGTTCATAGCGTGATTCTTTACTCAGACATACACAGAGTGTGTGATAAACCCTTTGGCCTTTTTTTTTTTTTTAATGCCATGGGCCAGCTAAAGCTTTAAATGAAGCTCCACAACTAGAATCCCATGGGCTGCAGCAAGAAAACAGACTAAAAAAAGCCCCAGAGTGGTGGGCTCTGGCCGGGCCTCCCACAGCCAGCAATGAACGTAAAGAAACACAGGCTGAAATTCCAGCCCTGGGTCGCTGAGGCATTTGTCTCTGCTGAGCTCCGAGAGACCAAACCACACACACACACAAGAGTGTGCGCACACACATACACACACAGGCACATGGAGCTTGGCAGCCCGTAAGTTCCAGAGCTGGTAACACAAGCCACGGAACCGACTGCCAAGACAAGCAACAGAACGAGCCAGGCCCAGTTTCATTGGCCACCATACGCTGCATATGGCCCGGGACGCAGCCAAAACAGTGTTCTCACCCTCCTCAAAGGCATAGGAGACCCTCTGTTTTCAAACACACCTCCACAGAGCCTTAATTAAAGGAAAATGGAAAAATAATGTGCCTGCCGCTCTCCCCTGCCTATATAGGTATGCACACACACATATTCATACACTCACTCGATTTTTCTCTTCCTCCCATTTCAGTTTCAAACATAATTCATTCGCATGGCAAAAAAACAAGCTGCATCCTGCAGCAGAAAAGCATGCTGCTTGCCCTCAGCCCTGACTCTGATTGCTCAAGTTGAGCTGGGGCTGAATGAATACAGAGCAGGCCAACCTCAAGTCTGCATTGGCCTCTGTCTCCCAGAGCGGAGCTGGAAACAGAAACTCTGGTGAGAGACAGCCCATTGCAACACCAGCAGCCCCACGACAAACAAGGCCTGGAGAGCCTAGCCCTTCTCATCCTGCCAAGGGTTCTGCAGGTTGGAAAAGATGCCCACACAGCCTGCAAACAGGTGGGGGAGACAAACGCTGGTGGCTGCAAAAGCTAAGCAGTAAGTGAGGGAGGAGCTCCTGGTCCAAATCTTTCCCTAGAGGACACTGTTAACACTTGCGAACAAATCTTCTTAGAGAGGGCTGCAAACAACCTAGGAGAAAAGTCAGAGGTCTCCACACCCATGCCTTCCAGCAGCCTTTCAAATCTCACAGCACCAGCTCTTCAGAAAGATTCTGGAGCTGCCTGCAGTTCTGAACCAAAGCCAAAGTAGAAGGGGAACAGAAGAGTCTTTCAGAAATCCGTCCTCCCTGTTTTAAACAGGGCAAAACCTTAACCAGCCAGAGGTATGAGAATAGACTTTGCTTCGCTTCTCTAGTCCTCAGGTTAATCAGAGCCGTGCTCACACCTGATACCTGGTTACACTCTCCCCTAGAAACCTGCAAAGGAAGATCAGGCAGCCATCCAAGCTGCAGCCAGATTTGCTGGAAAGATGAAAGCAATGGGAGGTGTTTTTAGAAACCTTCAGGGAAGGAAACCTGGGGATTGGGGGGAGATGATATGTAAACACAGTTCACAGCAAGGCCTTACAAGACAAGCAGACACCCAATCATGGTTCAAAGCTTCAGTTTCAGATGCTCCTCAAACTAAGACCCTGAGGGAAGTCCACTTAGATTTAAATCTGGCTATAATACACCCAGTCCACAAGCGCTTTTTTTTTTTTTTTTTTTAAGACATGTCGGGGATCATCTGTCCTGAACACATGTGGTCAGGACACAGCCTGAGGCCCTGTATGCCAGCAGGGAGAGCTGCACACTGGGCCAGGGTCAGGGAACCCTGCAAGTGGAACTGACCTAAAGGGTCAGTTAATTTCCCATCCACCAGCTTCTCCATTTCCAGCCACGTGCATGGCCCATCCATCCCTGCAGGAGGGCCAAGTCCTCCCCATCTTCCGGGTCCCTCCCAGGGTTTGGGGTCCAGGTCTTAAGTTTCAATCCCTCAGCCTCCTTTGAGGGGAGGGGCATAAGAAAGCCTTTCTAAACTGGGCTGGTCAGAAGAGGAGGGGCTCGTTACCTAGAACAGCCGGCTTGCCTTCTTACGTAATCTGGTTTGGGAGCCGGGGCAAGCAAAGGGGACCCGGGACACCTCTAGGCCCCCTCCCAGCCCAGAACCCCGGAGCAATGGCCCTAAGAGAAGCCCTCATCATTAGATGGAGAGCCCCTGGCCTTCTCACTACCCTCTTCCAGGTCCTCAGGGAGCCACGCTTCCTCCCTGCGAAGGGGTGGGGGCGGTACGACTTGTCAGCAGGTCGCTGTCATTCCTTCACCACCAGCACCCAGCACCTCCCTGGCCTTTCATCTTCCATTTGCACCCCACGGCCCGTCTCCGCAGGGTGGTTTTCTTCTCACTCGCCGCCTTCCCTGGCGCCCGAGGAGAGCACCCCTCTGCAAACGCACTGGGGAGGAGATCGCGGGAGGGAGACAGAGGGAGCGCCCTGGCTGCCCCGGGAGCGGACAGAGCCTCCCGTCCCTGGGCGGGAACCAAAGGGAAGCTACCGGCTCCAAGGCACTTCGAGGGAACGGTCCGGGCTGCAGCGCCTCCCGCCGGGGCAGCTCGGAGTCCCAGGGCTGCGGGAGCCTCCCCGCGGGACGGTGGGTTCCGGGGCTCCGCGCTCTCCGCCCGCGCGGGGGCGGTCGTCCCAGGTGCCCGCGGCGGCGCGCCCCACCCCGTCCGCCCGGCCCCGGCGCCCCCACGCGCGCATGCACCCACCGTGCAGAAGCCGCGGGCGGAGGCGGTGCCCCCGGGGCCGGGGCCCGGCTGTAGGCGCCGTGCCCACTCAGCTCCGCTGCCGCCCGGCCGCCGAGCTCCGCCCGGTGCCCAGGCCCGTCCCGGCCCGGGAACCGCCGCGGCGCCAGCCCCGCCGCCGCTGCAGCGTCCGCCGCCGCCAGCGCCCCCCCGTCGCGACCGCCGAGCGTCCCTCCCGCAGGCTGTGGCGGGCGGCAGGACGGGTTGCATCAGCCCCAGCTATATAGCGGCCCCTGGGCGGCGGGGAGGGGTCGGGAATGCGGAACCCGTGTTGCTGCCAGCTCCAGACGTCAGAGGAGGGGACGGAGAGGAAGGGAAGGAGGGGACAGGGGAGGAGGGGGGTGTGGATCCGGCGCTTCACACCCACTGACCTTCACCTCCCCCGCCGCCTTTCGCGCCCTCCTTCTGCGGCTTCTCGCGCTCCTCTCCCCGCAGGGGCAGCTTCGGCCCCGCAGCGCCTGCCGAGGCTCCATCGGGCTCCCCGGCTCTCCCACCCCGCGGCGTAGGAGCGCGCGAGAAAGGACGCGGCGAGCAGTTATGTAAGAGCATCTCCCGCGCACAGGCGCGGGTAGACAGAAGCCGCGGCTCCGGGAGACAGAAATGAGAAGGCGGCGGGACACGGCGAAAGCCCCTTCAAGCATAAGTAGCCTGTATTGAAACATCTTCCTCCGTCCTAAGCGCTTTCCTCCAGACCGCGAGAGAGGATTTCTGCACACTTTCAACCTTGGACACCACGACTGAGTCAGTGAGGGAATGATCTCGCAAGTCAGTTTTATTTTCCCATGGAGAAGGCTGGGCAGAAGATTAAGACAGATCGGTGCCTCCACCCCGTCCCCTAACCCACCTGGCCACCGTAGGTGCCCTTACTACGCCCTGGGGTGATTCACTGCAAGGGACATGCCCTCCTCTGTGACTGCAGCCCAAGCCCACCAATTTCTCTTTCTTGGTGGTAGCACTGTTTGCCCCGAGGGTTTTTGTCCCACTCCATCAGGGGTCTCCTTTCCTCGCATGGGCAGAGCAGACCCAGCCTTGCGCCCACCCCACTGGTCTTCTTCCCTGTTACAATTAACAATGCCAACTCTGCCCCCCGCCCCCCACCCCCGCCTTTCATCTTTTAAGGTTGAGGGAGACTCCAGAGGAAATACGTGTTCCACGGTGCCCTGGAGCCCACAGCACACATGTGGCAACTGAGACCTTGGCACCGCAATTAACGTCTCCTACCTCCAGACCCCCTGGAGGCTCAGCCAAGCCCCTACCTTTTTGTCTAAACCAGATAGGGGTGACAGTATTTATATTCAGTGACTGTCAGCCTCCTACTCAGAGTGATGTCAGGTCATCACCCCAAGAAGAAAGGAAGTGAAAGGAAAAGTTCATGCCTTCTTGAAGTGCGGATGCTCAGAGGAAAGAAACAAGACTTGAGACAGGTGGGAGCAAGTATGCGAGGCCCAATGAGCATGTCTCTGCAATTCGAGAACAGTGAGGCTTCGTTCTCCTTGTCTCCCCCATGCAGTGAAATCTTTCTGGACAGAAGGACTGATCTTAAGCAGTGAAACGCAGATCACATCCTGATGACATTGCCTAACCATTTTCACTTTCATGGCTAGACCTTTCTCTCAAAACATTGAAGTTAGTGAAAAAAGAAAAGAAGAAGAAGGTCCTGAAAGAAAAGAATCTACAATGCAAATGAGTAGTGATTTGATAGTTTTGTGGAAGAAAATGACTTTCAGAATCAGAAATGCCAACTGTGCCTTTACTGCAGCATCCAGATCAAAGCTGGGTACTATGAAACTGCCTTGGGATGTTTCCCCCAAGAGACTGAGGTCTGGACACTTACATGGAAGAAAACACTGAAGGGGGGGCAGTGTTACTTTATGCATCTTTGTCTAGACTTTAAAACAAGCTAAACTGATCTATGTGCAGGGACTGATAATTAGTGTGTGTGATTAGAACAAGTCCTCTCTAGGGCTTGCTTTGCATGTGTCATGGCCTCTGGTAGTGCTCATAGGTCTTTGCTTCCCCCACAAATTAAAAATGCTGCAGGGTGGCACCAAGGTGTAACCTGGGAATCTCTAGCCCTCTCCATTTCCCTATATCTCTCAAGTCCCTTCCATTATTTGATGTGGATGATTACCATTATATAGGATGCTATGTAAACACAGCTTCAAGACCTCCCTTTTACCACCTTGCCTCTACCAGGCACCTCTACATAGTGATTGCCTCTGGAAGTGGCTGGAGGGAGAGACCATAAATCGGCCCATTTATGCAGACATTGGCCTGCTTCTCCCTGCTTTGCTGGATGGAGCTCATCTACCACTGGCTCTTAGGGAGGGACAAGTGACCCAGCCTAAGGCAGTTTGAATATAGGTTTCCTATCACTCACAACTAGAAAAGTCCCGATACACCCAGCCCTGGCCAATGGACTGGTCAGTTTGCCAAGTATCCCAAGTTGGTCCAATGAGACTAGGAATTTTGTGGATCTGCCAGGAAGAGCAGCTGCCATAACTAGACCTGAAATTGCCAGAAGATATCACATGAAGGAGTCTACTGAAAGTGAAGCTAATGTAAAAAAGAGTAGAGCCAAGCAACGGACGGATGGAAAGACAGATCAAGTTCAGATAGCATTGCCTGAGTTCCTGAATCCTCCCATGCCTGACACTCTCCCTACCTCAGGAATTTTTAGTTATAGGAATCAGTAAATTATATCTTAACTAAGGTAGTTTGAATTGAAGTCTTCTGTTGCAACTAAAATGGGTCTGGTTAATACATCAGATTGCATCTCTGACTTATTTAGACAATTATGTTTTAAAATATTTTGTTGTTGTATTTTTGTTTTTGTTTTTTTGTATTTTTCCAAAGAGAAGGGGGAGGGCAGACAGACTCCCACATGCGCCAACTGGGAGCCACCTGGCATGCCCACCAGGGGGCGATACTTGGCCCATCTGGGGCGTTGCTTTGCTGCAACGGGAGCCATTCTAGCGCCTGAGGTGGAGACCATGGAGCCTTCCTCAGCGCCCGGGGCCAACTTTGCTCCCATGGAGCTTTGGCTGCTGCAGGGGAAGAGAGAGACAGAGAGAAAGGAGAGGGGGGAAGGGTGGAGAAGCAGATGGGCGTTTCTCCTGTGTGCCCCGGCTGGGAATTGAACCCGGGACTTCCACACACCGGGCTGTATATTTTAAATTTTAATTGATAAATTAATCCCAAGCTCTTGCAAATAGAAAAAATATACAATGGCAAAGCAAAATAATTCCCCAAAGGTGTTCCTCCTCCACTATCAAAGGAGGAAATGATAGTTCTGAGTAATCAACTAGTCTTTATTTTTTTAAACTAATTTATTGAAACTTTGTTATATGCCTATGAGGTACACAAAGTTTAAGACTTAATTTCTAACCTGTCCCTACCTCGTTAGAAAGAATGACCTGAATAAATGAACAGCAAGACCAGGAGTAACTAAAGCTAATATGTGACACAGATTACAAAAACTGTAGGTCTTTAGATAGGATTGCTGCACACAGAAAAAGCATGCAGCCCTAGCCGGGTAGCTCAGTTGGTTAGAGTCATCTCAATTTGCCAAGGTTGAGGATTCAATCTCAGACCAGGGCACATATAAGAATCAACCAATGGCCTGACCAGGTGGTGGTACAGTGGATAGAGCATCAGACTGGAACACAGAGCACCCAGGTTCGAAACCCCAAGGTCACCAGCTTGAGCACAGGGTTGCTGGCTTGAGCTTGGGATCGTAGACATATGAGAAAGCAGTCAATGAACAACTAAGGTGCCGCAATGAAGAATTGATGCTTTCATCTCTCTCCCTTCCTGTCTATCCCTCTCTCTCTCTCTCTCTGTCTTTGTCACACACATACACACAAAGAAACAACCAATGAATGCATAAATAGAACAACAAATCGATGTTTCTCTCTCTCCCTCTTTCTGCCTCTCTCTCTAAAATCAGCAAATTTTAAAAAATCATTCATTAATTGATCTCTAAACTGAGCAGACCCAAAATTGCAAACTAGTAGTTGGCAGACTGAATTTGGCTTTGTTGGTTCAACATTAATTTTTTTTTTTACTTTAATATATCAAGATTTAACACAAAAATTTAAATTTCTAACTTCTCTTGAAAACAGTCATGCAACATGTCATAGTTAAGATAGGTTATGCTGAGTTGCAAAGAACCTCAAAACTCTGTGGCTTAACACAGAAAGTTTTATTTGACAAGACAACTGTGGATCAGGGTGACTGTGCAGGACAGCTGCCCCACAGGTGATGGCTCAGTATTGAACCTCCATATCAACCAGTGTAGCCATGGTCACAATGGTGGGAAAACAGAAGTAGAGAGAGCCAGGCAACAGCAGTTAAATATTTTCACCTAGAGTGACATATGTCACTTTAGCTTACATTTCATTGGCCAAAGCAAGTCACATGGCCATTCTTAATTTAAAAGAGGCAAAGACACTCAGTCCTCTGGTGTACCAGGGAGGACAAGGAAACCACGTATTAGTGAGCTATTAGTATCTACCACAACATGCACTACCTAATGGCAACAAAGGGCTGCAACCCACTAGCAGCTGCTCCCTTGAGATGGGAATAAACCCCATTTGACAGTCTCCACCCAGCCTGCCAGGTCATTTGCATGGCCTGCCTAGCCTCTAAGGGCATTTGATTTTGCAGCTTCTGGTACAGAGAAAGTCAATCTCAATATCAGTCTTTCCAGTGTTCCTGGTGATCCATGGAGTTATCAGAGATTTTTCAAAAACATTTGTTTTGATTTGCTAATTCTTTTTTAATGCCATAGAGAATTCTGAGGTGAAGGGCAGGATGGTATCAAAAAATCAAACAAGAAGTTGAGACTAGCTGTTATATTTTCTTCAAATGACACAGACCTGATTATAATGATTTCTTCCTCCTGCTCTTCCCTTGCTCAAACACCTACCAGGACCAGGAGAAACAAATCTCTTGAAAAAAATCAAAGTCAGGCAATATGTGAAGAGAAGTTGCATTATATGTGTGTGTGTGTGTGTGTGTGTGTGTATATATATATATATATATATACATATATATATATATATATATATATATATATATATATATGTGCTAGTCAAAATAATATGCGAAGAGAAGTTGCATTATATATATGTGCTAGTCAAAATAAAACCTAAAACCCTGGCCAGGTGGGATTAGGGAGAGGAGAGGAGGAGGAGGAGGAATGGATGCATGTTGTTCTTTTCAGAACCCCTTTCCATTTCATTTTCAGCACTCTCCTCTCTGCAGAGCCACTACCCTCCCTCTCCGTATGGCCCTGGAGGGTGCCAATCCTGGTGCCCCAACCAAGTGTGGGCATGTGACCCAAACTGGCCAATCACAGTCTTCCCTAAGATTTGATATGTGATATTAAGGAAGAGGAGAGCAACCTTCCTTTAAATCAGCTGTGTAACACCTGGCTTGTGGTGGCGCAGTAAATAAAGCGTCAACCTGGAACACTGAGGTCTTCTGTTCGAAACCCTGGGCTTGCCTGGTCAAAACACATATGGGAGTTGATGCTTCCTGCTCCTCCTCCTCCTCTCTCTCTCTCTCTCTCTCTCTCTCTCTCCTATCTAAAATGAATAAATAAAATTAAAAAAAAATAACCAGCTGTGTAAGAATGTAGTTTGTAGTTGTCCATGGCCATTTTTCCTGTCATGTGACGAGAACTTGACTGAGAATGAAATTAATACACAGAGGAAAAGAGAGCCAAGACATATAAGGAGAGAAACAGCTATGAGACCATCATCTGAGTCTCTGAATCTAATATATCTTGAGAACATACTGCATAGGTCTGTGGACTTCAGAGTGATGGAGCCAATACACTCCCTTTCTCTTTCTGCTAAGATATTTTAAGATTTCTGATACTTGCCACTGAAAGAGGGCTGAAGAATACATTAATAAAGCAGCCCAAAGTCGGTCTTATAAAGGACTGCCAAACAGACACTGTGGAATCTAATCTGCTTACTATTCTTGCCTCCTTCATCAAATGCCACTCAACCATCTGAGACTAAATACAGACCCGCACTGAGTTCCTTTCTCCCGGCTCAAGGTTTAGTCATTTAAATAACTAAGTCAGACAACCTTGTTTTAATGTTTGGTATGAGCTATACACCATGTGCCACCCTATTTGAGAAGGCAAAGCAAAAAGAATTTATCATCCCTGCCCATAAAGTGTGACAGACAAGAGGCCCAGGAAGATGGACAGTATTCATAAAGATGGGGAAATTAGGATTTGATTAATCTGGGAGAAACCAGATACTTTCTACTTCCAGAATATTCTGTGTCAAATTATGTCCTGAAGACACCTGGGGAAGATGAAAGATCCGCATGGGCACATCACTGTGTAAGTCATCCCCATATGCGTGCTCCACGAAGCTGACGCCAGGGTTGTAGACAGACCACCAAACTCCTTTAAGAACAAAGGTGATTTTTAGAAATACTAAATTTCAAATAATAAGTAATTAACTAATAAAGTTTGATTTAATGAATGAGTGAACAGAAACTGGTTTAGGACTCAGTCTTAGGAGGTGCTGACACTGAACAAGAGGAGACAAAGAAGTTAGTGGACAAAGGGTGCCCCAGACAACAGAAGAAAAATAGGCTCAGGCGTAGAAAGACAGAACCTCAAGGCTCCTTAAATCCCCTCTCCCTTAACATGGGAGAGGGCTTCCCACGACCCTGGAAGCTAAAATAGGTTGTCAATGTGGTCAAATGTAACACAAAGAAATGAGATCTGAGATAAGTCCATTGTATTTATTCAGATTTGAAAGGTACGTTGTAACCTTAAGGATGTATATAGTCAAGAGGCCTAAAGTCATTATTGAAAGAAGAAATTTAACTTGAAAATGTAAACATTAGCCTGACCAGCTGGTGGCGCAGTGGATAGAGCATCAAACTGGGAAGCAGAGGACTCAGGTTCAAAACTCAAAGTCGCACGTCTTGAGCACAGGCTCACCAGCTTGAACGTGGGGTCACTGGCTTGAGCTTGGGATCATAGACATGACCCCATGGTCCCTGACTTGAGCCCAAAGGTCACTGACTTAAAGCCCAAAGTTGCTGGCGTGAGCCCAAGGTAGCTGGCTTGAGCAAGGGGTCACTTGTTCTGCTGTAGCCCCCAGGCCAGGGCACATATGAGAAAGCAATCAATGAACAACTAAGGTGCTGCAACCAAGAATTGATGCTTCTCATCTCTCTCCCTTTCTTTCTGTCTATCCCTGTCTGTCCCTCTCTCTGTCTCTTTCTGTCTGTCACAAAATAAAAAAAAAAATGTAAGCATTATGCTACAAAGATGTTTCCACCTAGCACCCCCAAATGCTGCTTCTAAAGGAATTTTTTTTTAAAGTTTTTTTATTTTTATTTTTATTTATTCATTTTAGAGAGGAGACACAGAGTGAGAGAAAGAGAGAGAGAGAGAGAGAGAGAGAGAGAAAGAGAGAAAGGGGGGAGGAGCTAGAAGCATCAACTCCCATATGTGCCTTGACCAGACCAGTGTAGGGTTTTGAACTGGCGACCTCAGTGTTCCCAGGTCGACGCTTTATCCACTGCGCCGCTTCTAAAGGAATTTTAAACCATTCCCCCTTCTTTCCTTTCTTCTTAATCCTTCACTCCCAGAAGCTGTTACTGTGGATTGGTCAGATACTAAGATAAAATGTCTGGACCTCAGTTTCTTCAACTGTTAAATGGGGACAATAATGGTACCTACATTAAAGGGTTGATGTAGGGATTAAATGAGATACTGATATCACTTATAGCACTATATCAGTACCTGCCACATGCTAAGAGTTCAATAAATTTGGCTGTAGTCATCATCATCATCATCACCGCATTTTAGCCAACTCAAACCCTACTGTTACATGGCCTTCTTAGATCTGTCAAACCCACAGGGATTTCTCCCTCTTCTAACCTAAAGTAGTGTTTCCCTGCCCATTTAATATTAATTGTATGCTATTTTAAACTGTTCTCTTTATTCATATATGTATTATTATTCTCATGTGCTTGAAGTTACCTAACAGGTAGGGACAACATCTTACATTTTTAAAACTCCTATAGCACCTACCATGTACTGAGCTTACGGTTGGCACTCAAGGGCACTTACATAAATGGTGGGGAGGGGCCAGACAATTTCTTTTGTATCTCCAATAATGTCAAAAGCAGTCTGAACTCTTGGCACTTAGGGAACAGTCACTGAACAGATGCTGTGCAGGATGTAATGATCAGTTAGCCCTTGTATGGTGCCCACTGGTAGAATACTAATGTGAGAAAGGGGCCGTATCTTACAGATGAGAAAATTGAGTTCCGCCTTGATGACACAGATCTAGCTGAACAAAAGTTATGATGGGATTAATTCTCAGGACTCTTTTTATGCCCTGTGTTTTAAAACAACCACCAATAAAAAGTTATTTCAGCAAATGTTTATTGAAGGAGGAAAAAAACAGTCCCTTAGGTTTTCTGCGGGAGGTGGCGTTTCCTCTTACACTCAACAATTTTGGTGGTGTGGTAGAGAGGTGTGGGAAGGAGCCAAGGGGGCCCTATGACTGGGCTGTTGTGTGGGCCTGGGTGGGTGGGGGAGGGGTGAGATTCTCACTTCTAGGAAAGCTCATCCAGTTCCAGGCACTCTGGGCCAGGTTTTGACACCTGCTTTTCTCAGCACTCTGCCTTATGTTGGCTCAAGAGGGTGACTTTCAGAGTACCTGGTTTGGGGGAGTCCCCAGGCCCAGCTCAAGGAAACTCACACCGGGCGCCAGAACCTGGGATGAATCTGCTCTCCTTGGGCAATGAAGATAAAATGTTTACAATTAGAACTCATTGCCCCACAACGGGACATCTCCGGCAGCCTCACGAAGGGGCTCTGAGGGACGCCACGCGCCCTGCTCGGGGAGGCCCTCTGGACAAGGGCCTCTTTGGTAGCCCCGGCCAAGCTCACAAGCTCCCTTTCAGGTTTTATGCCCACATATGCCTCCCCTTGCCTCCAGCCAGTGTTTCTCTATCTCTTAAACTCACCTCCCTAATCCTCTCCTTCCTCCTTTTCAAAGCCTGCCCTTCCTTTCAAACACTTCCTCAAATGCCAGCTTGTTATTTGCACGCCCTCACCCCTCCCCAGGAGCTCTGGCTGAAAGTACACTTCAGACCTCAGGGCCGGACTTTTACTCATGTGTTCATTAACAAATATTTGGTTATCTGTATATGCAGGGCCATGGCAATACAGTGTGAACAAGGCTGGCCCAGTTCTTTGGTGACTAAATAACTACAAGTGCACACAGGAGAGTGAAAGGGTGTTATGAGACGGGGAGAGAAACTATCAGAACCAACCTCTGTCTACCTGTCAGAAACCCTTGAACAATCACTTTCGTGTTCAAGACCTACCCTACTCACTGGCACAGGGGCAGGTGTTCTTTGTAAAGGGGGACCAACTTGCTCCTTCCTCCCATAGGTCAAAGTTTTAGTGTGGCAGGGGCTCTCCTCATACTTCACTGCCCAGCTCCAACTCTTCTAGAGCTGTTCACCATCTTGGGGTCTCAGGCTGTCATTCATGATCAAATACACAACTTTCACCGACTTAACCGGTCTTTTAAGGTTAATGCATCATGCAAGGCAGTAGAGCTTAACAGTAAGGGGTGTGGGTTCTGGAACCAGACGTTCTCTGTTTGCATCCTGTCTCCGATGCATATTAGCTGTGTGGCCTTGCGCAAGTTACTAACCTCTTTCTATGCTCGATTTCATCATCATTAAAATGAAGTGTATGTGATAATACTCAACCCACAGGGGTATTATAAAGATTAAAATACATAAATATACAAAGAGTTATTGCCTGCAAAGCACTTGGAACCATGCTTAGCACCAGTAAGGGCTCAGGGAGGGAGCGATTGGACGTCGTGGTTTGGACTTCCCCTGACAAGGTGTCCAGCCTTGGCTCCTGGAACCCAGCCTGGGCCGGAGTCTCAGGCTGCTGCTTGCCCGAGAGGAGAGGAGAGGCTGGAACTTTGCAAAAGAGACAAGGCACTGGCAGCGATGAAGACTGTCCGAAGCTAAACAGACAAGGGCACTGAAGCCAACTGGTTGTGCCACATGTTGCTCTCTCTTTTTTAAATTGGAGTAACATTGGTTAATAAAATTACATAAGTTTCGGCCTGACCAGGCAGTGGCGCAGTGGATAGAGCGTCAGACTGGGATGCGGAAGACCCAGATTCGAGACCCCGAGTTCGCCAGATTGAGCGCGGGCCCATCTGGCTTAAGCAAAAGCTCGTCAGCTTAGACCCAAGGTCGCTGGCTACAGTAAGGGGTTGCTCGGTCTGCTGAAGGCCCGTGGTCAAGGCACATGTGAGAAAGCAATCAATGAACAACGAAGGTGTTGCGACAGCAATGAAAAACTAATGATTGATGCTTCTCACCTCTCTCTATTCCTGTCTGTCTGTCCCTATCTATCCCTCTCTCTGACTCTCTCTCTGTCCCTGTAAAAATAAATAAATAAATAAATAAAATAAAATAAAATAAAAAAAATTACATAAGTTTCGGGTATGTCACTCCATAGTACATCATCTGTATGCTGTATGATGTGTTCCCCACCCCAAGTCAAGTCTCTTTCCATCACCATTTATCCCCTCTTTAAAAATTGTTTCATTTACTGACTTGAGAGAAAGAAGAAGGGTGAGAGAGAGAGAGAAACAGAGAGAGAAAGAGGGGGGAGAAAGAAATATCAATTCAACGTGCAACCTATTCATGCCATCACTGGTTGATTCTTGCATGTTCCCTGACCAGGATCAAACCTGCCACCTAGGCATATGGGGACAATGCTCTAACCAAATGAGCTACACGGCCAAGTTCATGTTGATCTCAGTTCCCTAATACCAGGAGCCTTCCCAATTGTCCATTGCTCCAGCAATGAGAAGGGAACCAAGAGAATCATGGAATTTGAACTAAAATTGACCTTAGGAAGTCCATATCGCAACCCCCTTATTTTCCATCTTAGGGAACTGAGACCCAGAAATGTCCTGTGACTTGGGAAACAGAGGCTAGATTCAAATCCCAGTTCTACAATTTAGTCTCTTCTCTGAGGTTTACTATATTCTTAAGAAAGTGAAGATAGGAATTCCTACTGCAGAGGGTCATGATGAGAACTAAATGAGACCACATGTGATGCACAGGGTCTGGATACAGTTGGGTAGGTCTTCATAAGGGTGTTTCCCACATGACTGGTTGGTCATCGCTTTCTTACCTTCTTCACTGGGTTGACAAAAGGATAAAGCAAAGCAATAGAATATTTACTCCGAAAATAGAAATGCCATGTAATTATTCTGTGCTGTTCCTGCTATCCTTCCAATTCATATCTACTAAACCCATTTGGGAAGCTGGCCAGGGTACTAAAATCTAAGGGGTTAATGTTCCTATGTAAAGCTTAGTTTCTGGTTCTTGGAAGTTTCTCATTTGAGACTGCACCTCTCAAAGTAGAAATGCCTTTTCCAAGCCTGAGTGCTCAGTGATCACGGTCTTGTGGAGAAAGCTCGCATAAAGAGGGCATCATTGTCGGCCACCCCACCTTCAGCCATATTGAAACATCAGGCAGGGGGTTTGGCTCTCAACCTCCTCTGAGAGCAACTGGGAGGCCTATGTCCACAAATGTTACCATTGGGCCAGCCTCTCGGGCACAGCCAGCCAGGACACTTGCACCCTCTCCATGAGGGAGGCTCCCTGCCTCAGACCCGTGTCAACTGCAGTCAGTTGCCATCAAACTACAGACGTAGCCTCGGTGTCATCCAGAGAAGAGCCAAGGCCCAGAGGCCCAGAGTCAAAGGCAGTGAACCAGAAGCTCTTTAAAAGAGGACCAGGAGCAATACAATGAGAATCAAAACAAAAGAAGTCTGATAGAAATACAGTAAGCCCTCACTTAATGCAAGTAGGTTCCGCAACTTTCAGTGAAATGACAAATTATAAAACCAATTTTACCACAGGCTAATTGATAGAAACAAGAGTTAAGTTCCGATAGCATCTCATCAAGGATATGATGAAATGATGTTGAAGGAAACATTTTTCTAGGACCCAAGTTTTTCCTTGCGACACCTTAGTTGTTCATTGACTCTGGGGCTTCAGCAGACCGAGCAACCCCTTACTCGAGCCAGCGACCTTGGGTCCAAGGTGGTGAACTTTTTGCTCAAACCAGATGAGCCGGTGCTCATGCTGGCAACCTTGGGGTCTCAAACCTGGGTCTTCCGCATCCCAGTCCGACGCGCCACTGCCTGGTCAGGCTCCATATACTGCCTGGTCAGGCTCCATACTTAATTTTTAAAGTCAAAGAAACCTCTTCCTCCCATCTCCCCTGGCATCTCATTGGCCAAACTTAGTCACATGGCCATCTCTAGACCAATCTCTGGCCAAGGTGCTGAGAGGGTCATGATTGGCTTAGTCACTTGGAAGCAACATGGATACCTGAATTAAGTAAATTAAAGCTCTACCCAGAGGAAAGGAGTAGGTAGGTTGTTAGAGACATGGCCAGTGATAACCTACTCCAGCAAGCAGTTCACATCCAGCAACAAGAGAAAGTGTTCAGCCTGACCAGGCAGTGGCGCAGTGGATAGAGCCACCTGGAATGCTGAGGTAACCAGTTCAAAACCCTGTGCATGCCTGACCAGGCGGTGGCACAGTGGATAGAGCGTCAGACTGGGATGCGGAAGACCCAGGTTCGAGACCCCGAGCTTGCCAGCTTGAGCGTGGACCATGTGGCTTGAGCAAAAGCTCACCAGCTTGGACCCAAGGTCGCTGGCCCCAGCAAGGGGTTGCTTGGTCTGGTGAAGGTCCGTGGTCAAGGCACATGTGAGAAAGCAATCAATGAACAACTAAGGTGTCACAACGGCAATGAAAAACTAATAATTGATGCTTCTCACCTCTCTCTGTTCCTGTCTGTCTGTCCCTATCTATCCCTCTCTCTGACTCTCTCTCTCTCTCTGTCCTTGGGGGGAAAAAAGAGAGAGAGAAAAAAAAAGAGAGAGAGGGATTGTAAAGGATTGAACCTGACCTGTGGTGGCGCAATAGATAAAGAAAGCATCAACGTGGAATGCTAAGGTTGCTGGTTCAAAACCCTGGGCTCGCCCAGTCAAAGCACATATGGGAGTTGATTCTTCCTGCTCCTCTCCCCCTTCTCTCTTTCTTAATCTCTCTCTCTCCTCTCTAAAATGGATTTTTTTAAAAAGGACTGAGCATAATTTAGAAGCCAAAGAGCTGGATGCATAAGGTTTTTGGTTTTTTTTACAGGGACAGAGAGATAGTCAGATAGGAACAGACAGACAGGAATGGAGAGAGATGAGAAGCATCAATCATTAGTTTTTCGTTGCCGTTGCGACACCATAGTTGTTCATTGATTGCTTTCTCACATGTGCCTTGACCACAGGCCTTCAGCAGACCGAGCCACCCCTTACTGGAGCCAGCGACCTTGGGTCCAAGCTGGTGAGCTTTTGCTCAAGCCAGATGGGCCCGCGCTCAAGCTGGCTACCTTGGGGTCTCAAACCTGGGTCTTCCGCATCCCAGTTCAACGCTCTATCCACTGTACCACTGCCTGGTCAGGACAAATTATGCCTCTTACCAACTGAAAAACCTTGGGTAGGACTCTTGACCTCTGTGAGCCTCAGATTCATTTAACAAGGCTGTTGTGTGGGTCAGATGAGGTCATTTAATGATCATGCAGGCCCTTGGCTGACTTCAACATCCCATACTATAGAATGTCCTTGATCTTACAGCTGTCATTAGCAATGAAAGTGGGGTGACACAGATAGATCTTCTATGGAAGGGAAAGTGGAATTGCCTTTTGGGGGCACTTACTCCTTGATCTTTACAGACTGTGGCTAAGTGACCTTTATTTGGTCAAGGTCAACCTGTTCTTATTTATATTAATAATTCTTTATCTGAAAGCAATATATATCATTTTAGGGTCTTAGGTCCTAAACAGTGTGTCTTTTTAAAAAAAAAAAAATTCTAAATTGCAATGCAAACTACATATATTGATCGGTATGTGTATAAATTCCAAACACAATCATGCCATTAGAGCTATTTGGAAGAATTTCAAAAAATATTAAATGCATTTTAAGTGCGTGAAAAATGTCAAAGTTCATTAGTGGTTAGAAACGAATCTCTCAAAGGCTGTGGTGCTCAAGGCTGGTTGCTGTGGTCAAAAGGTGATATGATCACATTATCCTTGATCACCAATCTTAGTCTAATGCAGTGCAGAGTTTTCTTCCCCGGACTGCCATCAGAAACAGACGCTGCTTGGTGAAGGAAAGAATGGGGACAGGAGGATCTGCCAGGCCACTCAGGGAAATGAGACATAGACGTATCACTGTTTTTCCTGCCTGATCCGCTGGCACGGTTCCATCAAGAGGCATTTTCCCTGGGCCTCAGAACAGGTGTGGGCTTGAATGCTCTGGCTCTGCAAAGCTCTTCTACCCCAACACAGAGTGAAAAGAGGTCCTCCTCTCAGGCACTGATTGTCATGAGTGCGACGGGTTGTTATGGTCAACGGGTAGTGACAGCCAATCGTTTGAAATCAGCTCTTTAAAAGCTTTACTTTTTTAATCGTAGCTAATATTGATTGAGCACTTACTATATACCAAGCACTGTGTTAAATGAATTGGATTTACTAATTTATTTAATCCTCACAAACACCCATGAAGCAGGCACTATTAGTATCCCCATTTTACAGATGAGGAAACTGAGGCACAGAATGAATAGCTGATTTGCTGTTGATCACAGCTAGTTAATGGGCAGAGCCAGGACTCAAACTCAGAGAATGGGCTCTAGAGCCTGTGCTCTTGACCATACACCATATAGCATTTTATTTGTGTTTTGGTTTTATTTCTTTTTAACAGTCTTTATTCTTTAAAAATAGCTTTAAGTTCACAGCAAAATTAATGGGAAGGTACAGAGATTTCCATATACCCTTGCCCCCCTTCCCAAACACAGCCCTCTCCACTATCAACATCCCCACCAGTATGGGACATTTGTTACAACTGATGAGTCTATGTTGACACATTATTATCACACAAAGTAGTTTTATTAGGGTTTACTTTTGGTGTTGTGCAATCTATGGCCATGATGACGAACCTATGACACGCGTGTCAGCACTGACACGCGTAGCCTTTTTTTTTTTTAATTTATTTTTATTTTATTTATTTTAGAGAGGAGACACAGAAAGAGAGAAAGGGGGGAGGAGCTGGAAGCATCAACTCCCACATGTGCCTTGACCAGACCAGTACAGGGTTTTGAACTGGCGACCTCAATGTTCCCAGGTCAACGCTTTATCCACTGCACCACTACAGGTCAGGCACGCGTAGCCATTTTTGATGACACGTGGCTGCATGCGGTCACATACCAGAGAAATACGGGGCCACATGCCAAGAAGGATGTTTCATCCTCTGCTCCTGCATGGCCAGGTGCAGTAGCCGAGGACAAAACATTTGCTGTAGTGTAGACACTCTGTGCCAGAGGTCTGTAGGCCAAAACAACAGAACTTCGGCACAGAGCGTCTAGTTCTGGGACTTCCGGTTAAGCTGTTTTTTCTTGAAGTGACACACCACCCGAGTTATGCTCGGTTTTTTGGCGAATTTTGACACCAAGTGTAAAGCCAGTGGCCAAGGTCAAGGCCACTACCAGAGCCGCCTGACCCGTGCAGGTTCGCATTGGATTCGGACAGTCGGCAATGAAACAACGGAGCCAGAAACTGGTGAGCCATCAGCTTTAATTCTAGCTTGCACCCAGCAGGCAAGTAGAAACACACACTGGGCTCCAAAACCCACTCATTCAGTGCTCACAAAGCTACTGACTTATCCGAGTTTCCTAGAATCAAAGCTTTCTAGCTCACCAGACTTATTCACCTCTGTTCCCCATCTCCTTCTCCAGCACAAACTCTGCACAAACTCTGCACAAACTGGCTTCTCCCTCAGCATTCTGCCATCTTGGCTGCTTCTCCTGGCCTCCACATGGCCTTCATCTGCTCTCCTCTCTGATACCTCAGGAACCAAGAGAGAGCAAGCTACTGCTCTGTCCCACTTTATAGCATAGAATCAAAACCTCCAATCCAATTACACAAACAAGGAAGTCTCCAACACAAAGCCACCCATCCGAGGCACAATGGGATTCCTCATGAGAGTGCACCACCCTACATCATCCAATCAGTCAAGGGCATAGGGAAAAGCTTACTCTTAAAACTAAGCCTTAAGCTATACCGACCCGGCCTTCCCCATTACACATTAATATCAACAAACTTCCATGTGGGCAGCGCCATCTTTAACAAAGTGAGCATATTATATTTTATCTGCCCAACACCAAGCTCAAAAGATTGCCCATCACTGATCCATGGGTTAGGACAAATGTATAACGACATGTATCCACCATTATGGTATCATACAGAATAGTTTTGCTACCCTAGAAATTCTCAGTGCTCCACAAATTCATCCCCCTTCCCACCCCATAACGACTGATCTTTCCACTGCCTCCATAATGGTGCCTTTTTGAGAATATCATAGAGTTGAAATCATACTGTATGTATCCTTTCTACACTGGCTGCTTCCATTTATTAATACATATTAAAGATTCCTCCATGTCTTTTCATAGTTTGATAGCTCATTTCTTTTTAGCACTGAAAACTCTACCATTGTTTGAATGTACCACTGTTTATCCATTCACCTATGGAAGGACATCTTGGTTGCTTCTGAGTTTTGGAATAAAGCTGCTATAAACATCATCATGCAGGCTTTTGTGCATTGTGTAGGTAGGTTTTCCATTCCCTTGGGTTAACATACTAGGAAGCACAATTGCCGCATCATATGTTAAGACTGTGTTTACCTTTGTGAGAAACCAGCACCATCTTCCAAAGCTGCTGTACCACTCTGCATTTCCACCTTTCATTCAGCAGGGAATGAGTCCTTTTCTTCCACATCCTTGGCAGCATTTGGTATCATCAGCGTTTGCGATTTTGGCCATCCTAATAGGCGTGTAGTGGTATCTTGCTGTTGCTTTAATTTGCACTTCCCTCACGACATATCACGTGGAGCATCTTTTCATGTGCTTATTTGTCATCTTCTTTCGTGAGGTGTCTGTGCAGGCCTTTTCCCATTTTTATAATGGGTTGTTCATTTTCTTATTGTCGAGTTTTACAATACAGTGCTTTAAGGGTACACTTATGGAGTCATGGAATGTCAGGGGTGTGTGCATCTCAGAAACCATGCAGTCAATCCCCCCTGTTGTAGAGATGTGAAAAATCAGGCCCAGAGAAACTCAGATGGGACAAAGCTGGAACCAGAGCCCAAGCGTTTAGTGTTCCTTCACCGCAGTGCATGTCCTTGTCATGAACTGTCAACTCCCCAAGGACAGGAGTCACACCTGGCCATCCATCTGTCCTTCCCCATGCCATGCCTCGCACACACTTTGCAAATGTCTGTGAGAGGGCGGAAGAAATGACTTTCTTTTAGCCTCACTGTGCTCTCTCTGAAGGGCAGGCTCCTCAGACCTCTGCTCTAATCTGAGAGAGGAAGGGAAGAGAATTAACATTCTAACTCTTCCCCGGTGCAGTGCTGGGGGCAGAGGCCGGACCAGAGTGTAATTCTCAGCCTTGACTGTGTGTCAGCATCCCCTGTGGATAAGGTGACCAATCACCTTCCTTTACGAAGGCTAGTCCTTTTGAAAGTTCCGTCCTCCCTTGAAAAGTGTCCTTCTACATGTCCTCCATTTTGATATTGGAAGACTAACCTGTAAATGTCCGTATTAGATCGATGCAGAGTCAATCCATTGCATGTGATGTGACGTATTTGTATCTAAGTGAGTACTTTTCTCTTCCAATTATTATTAAAAATTAATAGGTATGTAAGAAGCATAATTACAATATAAAATATTACAAATGTTTTATTATGCATTTATCATATTATAGTGTATTATTGCAATGAATAAAATGTTTCTTTTATTTATGATATTGTTTTCTTCAAATTATTTTTGTCCTCCTTTTCATTGTAAAAGAGTTGGTCACCTTACCTGTGGAGCTTGTTAAAATATGGATGCCAAAGCCCCGTTCCCAGACATTCTGATTCCATGCATTGTTTTAGTGTTTACTGTGTACTAGATCCTGAGATAAGCCCTCCACACACATGATCCTACTTAATCCCTCCTTATGCAACCTGTGCTGTGAAGCATATTAGCATTCTCACTCTGTGAATGAAGAAACTATTGTTCAGAAAGATTAAAGGACTCGCCCAGGGTCACACAGCTCATATGTGCTAGAGTGGCATGCAAATAGAAGCAGCCTAGAGTTGCTGGCCAGCTGCTGTCCCACACACATGTGAGTGTGTACACAGGTCTTCACACTTGACCCTATGCAAATCCTACATTGCAAGTCCCCGAAAGCTAAAAGGCACATATACAAGACCCCCAGGAGACTGCCATGAGAAAGCTGTTCACAGGGTGGTGACCATCAGACAGCCCATGTATGGGCCCTGAGAGCTATCTGTGAGGTCCTGAATAAGACCCCTGCAACTCCGCTGAAAACCGGAGATGCTGGACACCCACACCCTTGTCCTCTGTCACACGCTTCTCAGAGACAATTCCCACTCTTTCACTTTCCTAATACTTCAGTGAATTTCTGATTGAACTAGAATATACACACACAAAAGCACACAAATCTTACCTGTTCAGCTGGACTTTCACAAAGTGGACACATCTGGTAGCCTGTTCCACCAATTTCAGGGAGCATCTTTAGGAGTCTCCAGTTACTTTAAGGGATTTCAATGAAGACTTCAAAGCAAACATATTTGTTTGTTTGTTTTTTACAGGGACAGAGAGAGAGTCAGAGAGAGGGATAGATAGGGACAGACAGACAGGAACGGAGAGAGGCGAGAAGCATCAATCACCAGTTTCTCATTGCCATTACGACACCTTAGTTGTTCATTGATTGCTCTCTCACATGTGCCTCGACCGCGGGCCTTCAGCAGACCGAGCCACCCCTTGCTGGAGCCAGCGACCTTGGGTCCAAGCCGACGAGCCTTTGCTCAAGCCAGATGGGCCCGCGCTCAAGCTGGCAACCTCGGGGTCTCGAACCTGGGTCTTCTGCATCCCAGTCCGATGCTACATTCACTGTGCCACCACCTGGTCAGGCGCAAACATGTTTTAATTGAATTCCATATCACAGATAACTATCCTTTTACAAAAGAAATATTTACAAAAACAAAAGAAACAACAACAACCAAAAGCAATAGAGAATTGCAAATCTAGGAAGACTGGAAATCCCTGTGTTGCTATTTTAAACCACATTTGAACCTTTTAGGGGGAGGTTGATATTTATTTCAGATAGTTAAGTCCTGTGAAGGGGGCCTCCTACTCAGGGCATGCAACTTGAATGGCAGTGAAGGGGAGGCCCCTCTATCCTGGGCTGCACTTGTATTTCTTCTGGCTACATTTCCCCATCTCACTACATGCCCTGCTTCCCGGCGGTCTGCTCCCAGCATGCAGACCGAAAGGCAGTATGCTAGCAGTTCTAGCTTGACAATCAGACAACTGGGCTCAAATCCAGTTCTACCATGGCTGGTTCCATGACCCTGGGCAAGCTACTCACGCTCCCAGAATATCACATCCCTCATGTGTAAAATGAGCCCTTGTCTGTACC
The DNA here is from genome assembly GCA_037038555.1 of Rhynchonycteris naso. Classification (NCBI taxonomy): domain Eukaryota; kingdom Metazoa; phylum Chordata; class Mammalia; order Chiroptera; family Emballonuridae; genus Rhynchonycteris; species Rhynchonycteris naso. Next base: position 25,375,621 of record CM072999.1, read on the forward strand.
TGATGTGACTGTAGTGAGGGTAAATGAGCCGTGTAAAGTGCTTATTGCAATGCCTGGCATGTTGATGACCTATCCCCTTAGTCCCTATTCAGATAACCTACATCTCATTTCCTGGGAAATATGCAGGAAAGAGAGCAATCAATGCAGATCCAGTCCCAAAGCTGGGGGGAAGGAAGACAGTGAAGGGAGTCCATGGAATATTCCCCCTATGTTCAGGGGACATTTGTCGCCAGCCTTCAGGCCCTGACTCAGAATGTGGAGGGGCCGTTTTATTCCTGCAGGTCAGCAGAGACTTCTATACTGAGACAGAAATAAAAATATTGATTCCTGAGGTTGAGTTCTGGAAGCCTACGGTGTCAAGCCAGCAATGTGATGATCCTTCACCCAGAGGGTCTCACAGCTTAGCTTAAACCAGGGGTGGCAGCCAGGAAGCTATCAGCTTGCCTTCAGAAACACCCAGATCATCAGGAGATTTGCTTAAGGAGAGGTTGCTGTAACAACCAGGGGCCAAGACTTGAACCCTTCCCCTCTACCCACCTGAGCACACACCACAGGCTCAGGCTCAGACCTACCTTGGAAGGACCTGGATTTTTCTGAGCCTCAGAAGTTGTGTTCTGTGGTTAAGAGAGAGGTCACGTGGGCCTGACCAGTGGTGGCGCAGTAGGTAGAACATCAATCCAGGCTTGAAACCCCGAGGTTGCCCACTTGAGCACTGACATGACCCCAAGGTCGCTGGCTTGAGCAAGGAGTCACTGGCTCAGTGGGAGCCCACTGGTCACAGCATGTATGAATCAATGAATAGCTCAGGATCTGCACTACAAGTTGATGCTTCTCATCTCCCTCCCTTCCTGTCTGTCTCTCTCTCTCTAAAACAAACAAAACCCTACCTCTCTTCCTCTCCATCCAGAACTGCAAGCTCAGAGCTCCTGGAAGCATTATGAGACTGTATTTGGGAGGAGAATGGGGGATAAAGTGCTCTCAGAATAATTGCCCTCCTAAAGTAGCTGCTGGAAATAATCAGCCTTAGGGCCCCAGGGATCAGGAGGAGGCTAAGCCTGGGCTCATCAAGGCCCAGGAGAAAGGGGCCCTGGGTCAATAAAACACTTTCATCTGCCCCTGTCCTCTCTGCCCTTAGGCTCTCCCTATTGTCTTTCCATAGGACTAGTCCATTGAACTCTCCCTACTCTTAAGCTATAAAATAAAGATTTAAGGAATTATACTTTCCATTGGATTTTTCATTTTAATGGAGACTCTTAAAAATTAAAATACTTTCAGCCTCAAGGAATAAATTTCTTAATAGGGAACCTTTGGGTACCTTGGGAGTAGGGCGGGGTACATGTGGGGTCGGGGAGTAAAAAGCAGGAGGTTGATGTTGGAAGGGTAAGGTGAGCAACATCCTAACCAAGAAGACAAGTTCATGCTTCAAGTCTACCCGATTTGGGTTTGAGTCCCTCCTATTAACCTTGGGTAAGAGCCTCAGTTTTCATATTTGTAAAATGAGATCATAATGCTTAACTCATATGTCTATTAGCACAAAACCTGGGACAATGTCTTAAGGCCTCAAAGTAGGACCAACCAAGAGGACTGCTGTACATCCCCAGCCAAGGGACAGGGTTGGTTCTGACAGTCTGGGCCTGGGCTAGAGTGTTTACCAGTAGCGCTATGTCCAGCTCCCAGGTTTGGACAGTGGTTGGGAGAAGGACCTCAAAGACGGAACAATTAAATAGCCAACACTTTGATGCTCAGGAAGCAAACCAGCCTCTACAGTGAAGGCAGGCAAGGAAGAAAAATAGAAGGGGAAACGGCAGCTGGGTATGCCCACCCACTGTGTGGGCCACCGCTGTGCGTCAAGTTAAATACAATATTTCATTCATTCCTTCAACAAGTGAATATTGAGCAGCTCCTGTGTCCTGAGCTGAGAGTTGGAGAGGATTGATGAGGAAAATCAGACTTGGTACTAGAAAGATGATCAGTGCTTAACAAGCCTATTGCAGGGGATTATGGGAGCAGCATCAGAGTTTGGCAGTAGGGGGTAAGGAAGACTTACTGACAATGAATGACTAGGAGTAAACCAGGTATTCGGAGTGGAGGGAGATGGGCAGCTTGCCCATGCAGTGTTCCAGGTAGAGGGAACAGCACATGCAAAGACTTAGCAGCAAGAGAGATCATCGCAGGCATGCAGGGAATTGAAATAAGTTCCCCAAGGCCACCAAACTTTATCCAGACAAAAATGACCAAAGCACTCAGTTGCCTTGTGGACAAGGTCAATGGGATGAAGAGAAACTCTAGAGCTGACCAGCTGGGTTGCAGTCAGGGGGGTCTCCATCTTCCATGGAATCTTTTACAGGAGGTCTTAGCACCTGCTGTGCCAGGAATGCCCTGAGTCTGCACACTCCACATTCCCACCCTTCTCACCCTTCAGAATGCAGTTCTGGCCACACTTCCTCAGACACGCCTCTTCGGACCAACACCCACCCTGAAATGTGTCAGCTCATGGATGGTCCATGCGCCAGGGACTTCCACCTTGTAGCTATTACTACAGTTGTGATTTTATATCTACTTATGTGGAATTTTTAAAAATTAATGACCATATATCCTGATAGATTGTAAACTCTATGAGGGCAGTAAGCAAGCCTGGTTTTGCCCATAGCTTCATCCACAATACCTAGCATTGTGCCTGACACACAATAGGAGCTCAATAAACATTAAGAGCTAGACCGTATCAAATGAACAATACTGTTTTAGCTATCTGTGACCTACAGACTGGTGATTTAACATGCTTTGTCCTGATATTAATTGAATAAATGAATGAATTTGAGTTTTCCTGAACACTATCCACTACAGCATGGAATTCAGTATAAGGAGGGCCCACCTTGGGCCTCTTCAAAGGGTAGGTTTTCCCTGAAACTATAATAAAGAGCTGAGAATTTGGTCCCTGGGTGGTTAACTCTTTGGTGAACTGGCATGAAATTTCTGGTGGACTGTTGGCTGTTGAAAACCACTGGTCTAGACTTGAACAGTGCTTCTCACACTTCAGTGTGCATTTAGAGCCTCTGGGTACATTGTTAATCTGCAGATTCTGACTCAGTAGGCTTGGGGTGGGGCCTGAGATTCTGCATTTATAACAGGCTCCCAGATGACACCCATGGGAAGGCAGCCAGAAGGAGGTAGGCCAAAAGACAGGCTTGGAGCTGGTTGGGGAAAGTGCTCTGTGCCTCACCAAGGAGCTCCCAGTAAAGTTCCTCTCTCTTCCTTCTCAGCCAATAGAGAAATTGAGAAATTAATTTGCAAAGAGATGGGACTCCAGGTCATTACCATAGTATCTAGAAAAAAGGCTGAACAGCTATCACATATAAATGAAAACTTCCCAGATCACTGAAACTTAGCCTTCCTCGTATGCACCCCAAACTGTTCTTTTCTTTTCATTGTTATTGGTGGAAATGTTTCAAATTAATGTTATTAAACGCTAGTGTGCCTTCTTAAACAGACTAAATTGGACAGAACCTGGCTATTGCTTTTCTTCTCCTTCTTTTAAAAAATTATTGGTGAAATACACATATAAATAAAAACATTTGTACAGTTTAAAATATATAAATCAAGTAAATACCAACAGAACCATCACCCAGATAAGAAGACAAAGAGTATCACTATAGTTCCTTAGGAGTCCCCCCTTTCCCAATGAGGTAACTGCTACACCAATTTATACGTTAATCCTGTCTTTACTTTTTTTTTTTAACCACATATGAATGTAGCCCCAAACAATATTATTCATTTTGCCTGTTCCTGGACTTTATATAAATTGAACCTTACTTCTGTGTTTTGTTGTGACTAGTACCTTTTCTTATTTCTACTTTACTTTTTAAAATTGATTTTGGAGAAAGGATGAGAGAGAGAAGCATTGATTTGTTCCACCCATGCATGCATTCACTGTTTAATTCCTGTGTGTGCCCCGACCAAAGATTGAACCCACCACCCCAGCATATCAGGGACAATGCTACAACCCACTGAACCACTCAGCCAGGGCTGTGACTAGTTGCTTTTGTTGAACACCATGGTTTTCAGTTTCATCCATGGCTATAGTTTGTTCATTTTCTCTGCTTGATGCATGTATTCACTCTACTGTTTGACGGACGTTTGAGGGACTTTGAATACTATTACAAACAGTGCTGCCATGAGTTTTTCTGGCTTGTGTTTCCTACAACTATGTGCAAGAAAGTGTTCTCTACACATACTTAGGAGTGGAAGTGCTGGGTCAAGATTCTGCACGTGCTCAGCTGCACAAGAGCCTGCCAAACCAGTTCCCTGAGTGGTTATTCTCCCGGCAGCAGTGAGGGAATCCCCACTACTCCAAGCATTCACGAACTCTGGATACCGGCCCACATTTAGATTTTCCCTAACTTCTTGTGATGCCCAGGGTTTTCATGATCTACACTGCCATAGTCCCTCAAGCAGCCATGATAAACAACAGAAACTTAGCTCTCACAGTTCTGGGGGCTGAAAGTTCAAGATCAGGGTGAGGGCCCTTTTCTGGGTCAAGGACTTCTTGTATCCTCACAAGGTGGAAGAAGTTAAGAAGGTCTCTGAAGCCTCTTTAGTAAGAACATTAATCTCATTCTTGAGATCATGACCTAAGCACCTCCCAAAGGGCCACCTCCTGATATTATCACCTAGGGTGTTAGGATTTAGCATATAAAATTTGGGGGGACACCAACATTCATATTGTAGCACACACTCTCCCTAGTCTCTCACCCCCTGATGCCCCATTCTTGGACTGTGACACGGGGCGGTTCCTTTCACACTAACTGGGCTCTGAGGCTGTGCCGTGGTGTCCTGTCCACTTTTTATTCTAGGTCTGTCCTGTCTTTAACACAAACAGAGAACCATCTTCTCATTCTGATCAGTGTCGCATCTCCAGTGGCCTCCTCCCTCCCCTTCTAAGGTGCTCTTTCAACTCTGCTGTGAAGTGAGAAGTTTCGTACTCAGCTTGGCCCTGGAGTTGTCTGCACAGTCACTGGGCTCTGAAGGAAGGTCTGAGGATGGAACCTGCCCGTGAGTGAATGTATAACCTGTAGGGGATGAATTCGGTGACATTTATTTTGGCTGTGAACACTCTTTTCTGTGTGTGTTGTTTTATGGCAGTTGTTTGTTTCCTCAGTTGTTTTTCATTTTTATTTATTTTTGCCTCTTTTCTGGTTCCTGAACGTGATCCAAATAACCAAAGTTGCTGTATAAATCCCCTCTGGATAAGTGAAATGCTGCTACCGTTGGAATATTCTAATTTATTTTCATTACATTTATATTTAATTTTGGTTGCTGGCTTGAGCCAGCAAATACCATGGCTTGAGCTAGCAGATGGCACATGTCCCTGTAACAAGAGACACCAAATAGTCCAAAAAACCTAATTCTGCTCCTACCAAAGAGTCTTGTTTCTTCAGAAACAAGGGTGTTGGAAAAATCCTGACTTCAAAAAAGAGAGAGAGAGATTTGGAGACACACCCAGAGATAGAGGCATCTTGACTAGGCAAATGTTTGTTTTTTCGCCACTTTGTGGGACCAAGGCAAGAATTCAAATAAACCATATAATCCTATCAATAGATCCAGAAAAGGCATTTGATAAACTACAACATCATTTTATGTTTAAAACACTCAACAAGCCTGACCAGGCAGTGGTGCAGTGAATAGCACGTCGAACTGGGACACGGAGGACCCAGGTTCGAGACCCCGAGGTTGCCAGCTTGAGCGCGGGCTCATCTGGCTTGAGCAAAAAAGCTCACCAGCTTGGACCCAAGGTGGTTGGCTCGAGCAAAGGGTTACTTGGTTTGCTGAAGGCCCACGGTCAAGGCACATATGAGAAAGCAATCAATGAACAACTAAGAGGCTGCAACAAAAAACTGATGATTGATGCTTCTCATCTCTCTTCGTTCCTGTCTGTCTGTTCCTATCTATTACTCTCTCTGACTCTCTCTCTGTCCCTGTACAAAACAAACAAATAGGAAAACACTCAACAGAATGGGTATAGAAGGAAAATACCTCAACATAAAAAAGGCCATTTACAACAAACCATCAGCTAACATCATACTAAATGGTAAAAAACTGAAAACTTTTTCTCTAAAATCAGGAACAAGATAATACTGCCTACTCTCTCTACTCCTATTCAACATAGTGCTGAAAGTTCTAGCCAGAGCAATCAGACAAGAGAAAGAAATAAAAAGCATTAATATTGGGAAGGAAGAAGTAAACGTTTCACTTTTTGCAGATGATATGATCCTGTATATAGAAAACCCCAAAGACTCCAAACAAAAAATCATCAGGTTTATATGGAACCATAAAAAAAAACTGAATAACCAAAGTAATCCTAAGGAAAAAAAATGAAGCCAGGCCTGACCAGGCAGTGGCACAGTGGATAGAGTGTCGGACTGGGATGCGAAAGACCCAGGTTCGAGACCCCGAGCTCACCAGCTTGAGCACGGGCCCATCTGGCTTGAGCAAAAGCTCGTCAGCTTGGACCCAACGTCACTGGCTCCAGCAAGGGGTTGCTCTGTCTGCTGAAGGCCCGTGGTCAAGGCACATGTGAGAAAGCAATCAATGAACAACTAAGGTGTTGCAACGGCAACAAAAAACTAATGATTGATGCTTCTCACCTCTCTCCGTACCTGTCTGTCTGTCCCTAGCTATCCCTCTCTCTGACTCTGACTCTCTCTCTGTCTCTGGGGAAAAAAAAAATGAAGCTGGAGGTGTTACAATACCTGACTTCAAATTATACTACAGAGCCATGATAATCAAAACAGCATGGTACTGGCAGAAAAATAGACACTCAGACCAATGGAACAGAATAGAGAGCCTAGAAATAAAACCACATATATACAGTCAAATCATCTTTGATAAAGAAGCCAAAAACACACAATGGAGAAAAGAAAACCTCTTTTTTTTTTTTTAAAAGAAAGCCTCTTTAATAAATGGTGCTGGGAAAACTGGAAAGCCACATGCAAAAGAATGAAACTTGACTACAGTTTGTCTCCTTGTACAAAAATTAATTCTAAATGGATCAAAAACCTAAATATAAGATCTGAAACAATAAAGTACATAGAAGAAAACATAGGTACTAAACTCATGGACCTTGGCAGTAGAGAATATTTTATGAATTTGACCCCAAAGGTAAGGGAAGTAAAGGCAAAGATAAATGAATGGGACCATATCAAACTAAGAAGCTTCTGCACAGCAAAAGAAACTGACAACAAAACAAACAGACAGCCAACTAAATGGGAGATGATATTTTCAAACAACAGCTCAGATAAGGGGCTAATATCCAAAATATATAAAGAACTCACAAAACTCAGCAACAAACAAGCAAACAACACAATAAAAATGGAAAGAGGACGTGAACAGACACCTCTTTCAGAAGAAATACAAATGGCCAATAGATATATGGAAAAAATGTTCATCTCCATTAGCTATTAGATAAATGCAAATCAAAACTACAATAAGATACCACCTCACACCTGTTAGATGAGCTATTATCAACAAGACAACTATTGATAACAAGTGCTGGAGAGGCTGCAGAGAAAAAGGAACCCTCATTCACTGTTGGTGGGAATGTAAATTAGTAAAACCATTATGGAAGAAAGTATGGTGGTTCCTCAAAAAAATTAAGAATAGAACTACCATATGACCCAGCAATCCCTCTACTGGTTATATATCTCCAAAACTCTAAAACATGGGTAAGTAAAGACACATGGGTAAAACTCTAAAACATGGGTAAGTGCAGCCCCATGTTCATTGCAGCATTGTTCACAGTGGCCAAGACATGGAAACACCCAAAATGCCCTTCAATAGAGGATCGGATAAAGAAGATGTGGTACATATATACCATGGAATACTACTTCAGCCATAAGAAATAATGACATAGTACCATTTACGACAACATGGGTGGACCTTGATAACATTATACTGAGTGAAATAAGTAAATCAGAAAAAGTTAAGAACTGTATGATTTCATACATAGGTGGGACACAAAATTGAGACTCATAGACATGGACAAGAGTGCAGTGGTTACCAGGGGGAGGGGAAAAGAGGAGAAGGGAGGGGGAGGAGCGGAGGAGGGGGAGGGGTTTAAAGAGAAACAAAATATAGGATGACAGAGGATGATTTGACTTTGGGTGGTGGGTATACAGTATGATCGACTGTCCAAATGATGTGGAGATTTTTTCTCAAATCTATGTGCTCTGGTTGACCAATGTCACCCTGTTAAATTTAATTGTCTTAAAAAAAAGACCCACATACCATGTATCTAAATATTTAAGAGCTATTAGTCAAGCTAACAAGTTAAATAGAACATGCTCTAGCCTCCTTCCTTCACAAATGTACCTTGATAACAACATTCTGAAAGGCCAAGTGTGACTTCAGAATTCTGACTCCTTAGACCAGAATGTGGTAGCACAGGGCCAGGCAGTCCCCGATCAGGAGATGTTGCCCTTTGGTTTTGAACCTCAGCCAGGGGTCTTATCTACCTGCATGTTCCTATACTTCCAAGTTCTGCCCACTGCTTGTGCCCCAAGCAGCCACTGACTGCACAGGCCACCCTTGATGGGTGGACCACAGAAATAGGCTCTCATGGGCCTAGCAGCAGGTTTGGTCCATATGAACAGAGGTTCTGGGGTCCTAAATACCAGGAGCGAAGTCTAAATGAGAGCAGGCATGAGCATGGGTGTGGGCTCTGACTAGGCATCTCCTGTGGTCCTGAGGATGTCTCACCCAAGGATGCAGGGAGACCAGGGCAGGGGTCTCCCAAAGCAAGGGCCCTCTTGCCTGGGTCTTGGATGTTATTGGATCACATTGTCACATATTGTCACATTGACTGGGCAGGCCTGTCCATAAAATGAATTAAGAATATGCCTGACCTGTGGTGGCGCAGTGGATAAAGTGTCGACCTGGGAACACTGAGGTCGCTAGTTCAAAACCCTGCACTGGCCTGGTCGAGGCACATATGGGAATTGATGCTTCCAGCTCCTCCCCCCTTTCTCTCTCTCTCTCTCTCTCTCTCTCTCTCTCTCTCTCTCTCTCTCTCTCTCCCTCACTCTGTGTCTCCTCTCTAAAATGAATAAATAAAAAAATAAAAATAAAAAAAGAATAACTGCAAGGGCCTGACTGGTGGTGGTGCAGTAGATGGAGCATCAACCTGGGATACTGGGGTCCTAGGTTTGAAACCCCAAGGTCACTAGCTTAAGTGCAGGCTCACCAGCTTGGGTGTGGGTTGCTGGCTTGAGCGTGGGATCATCGACATGATCCCATGGTTGCTGGCCTGAGCCCAAAGGTCGCTGACTTGAAGCCCAAGGTCTCTGGCTTGAGCAAGGGGTCACTTGCTTGGCTAGAGCCCCCTGGTCAAGACACGTATGAGAAGCAATCAATGAACAACTAAAATGCTTCAACTACAAGTTGATGTTTCTCATCTCTCTCTCTCAAAAAAAAAAAGAATAACAAAGCTATTTTGAGAGTTTTTCTTATTAGAGCTGGAGTCTGGAGGTAGCCTCTAGATTACTGACTACAGAAGAGGATTTCTTTGGTTGTAACTGCATCGGGGGCAGGATTCAGCACTAAATGCCTGTCTTCTCGCGTCTAGAAACAAACCCAAACTAAAAAACCATAACCAAAATAGAACAAAACAAAACAGGAATCCCTCTTTCCACTCTTTCCTCCTGTTCCCAACAGGGCTCTCCCTGTCCTCCTCCTTGCAGTCAGTCTTGCTTTCCCTGCTCACTGGCTTCCCTCAGCCCTCCTTCCCTGGCTCGCATCTTAATCCCTGCCATAGCGACAGGGAAAACAACATAACACTGGGCAGAGGAGAGCTCAACTTCAGAGCCCTTCGGAGAAGCGCGGGCTCACAGGGGGCCAGGAATTTCCAACACATGAAACAGACCTGGGGGAAAGCTTGAAATCTTGGAGGAGTGGAGAAGAAAACTTCAGCGTTGGAGGAAAAGAAGCGCACCTCAAAACTTAGAAGAGGTTGATACAAAAGAAAAAGGAGGAGTGCCTTGCTAATTTGGTGAAGGTTGATATAGCTCCCCCCAACGCTGCTCAGCCCATGGCCATCGTTTGGGATGAATTATTCACAGAGAGAGAAATGGTGGGGAGCAAACATCAGACAAACTGAAATCCTTCTTCTGAAAGGAGCTAAAAGATTCATATTTTTAAATTATTTTATTGATTGATTTTAGAGAGAGGAAAGGAGAGAAATAGAGAGAGAGGTCAATTTCTTTTTCCACGTATTTATACACTCATATGATTCTTGTGTGTGCCCTGACTGGGGATCAAACCCACAACCTTAGTGTATCAGGACTACAATTTAACCAACTGAGCTACCTGGCCAGGACTAAAGGGTTAATATTTTTATGAAGTGAAACCCCAGCATTTTAGGTTTGATGGGATGGTAAGAGATTAATGCTCCCATGGAGCAAACCTGTGGTAGCTTGGAAAGGTGTGGTCCTAAAGTGATTTATTTTAGATACATGGAAAGCCAGTGAATGTACTTTTGGCCACAAGACACAACAGGTGAGAAACAAGAAAGGAAGAGACCTGGTTTCTGCTTCCTGGAAGAGGGTGTTGTTGCAGATCCCCTGGTGAGCACACTTACGCCTCTCGAATGTATACGGCCCTGATTAGTTGGCCAGATCCCACCATCCTAGCGTGTTCCCAGTGGCTGGCTCCCTAGTGTTTGGCACTCAGACTGCTGGTACCTGCCAACAACAAGGAAGCTGGGTATCAGGGCTGCAGTTTTTAGAGGCTACTTATAAAAGAGATGACTAAGTCCCTGGGGGAGGAGGAGGGTTCAGCTAATGCCTAGCTCAGCAAGAACCATATGCTATCAACTCAATCCAATTCAGCATTGGCCAAGTGCCAACCATGTGCCAAGCTAGTCTCCGGGGATGTGAAAAGATGAGGCGTGGTCTCTGCTTTAGAGGACCTGGCATGCCCATAAGAAACTTTAACATTGGGGAACAAAATTTTTGTTGCATCCACAAAAACACTTGTTCTTACCTAATTTGAGTGTGCTGATCTCAAATCTGACATTAGTTTTTCTCTGTAAGCTACAGTTCTTTTTGTGATTCAAGATTTTAGGTTTTCATCTTATCGTAAAATTTTCAACATTTAGTTTAACATAATGAAGTAGAATGTCTTCTTGGGCATCATCTTTGTGAAAATATAATAATTTATATAATGCAGTAAATATACTAATACACTAAAAGGTATGATTGCATCAGAATTTGTCTACAATTTCAAAATAGAACATATTAAAACTCTTATTTTAATCATAAAATTTACGCAAAACTTATTTAAATTCTATTCAGGCAAAAATTTGCGTTTGTAGCTCTTGCATTTGTATCCTTGTTGAGGACAATCTCATTTGATGCTCCAGCAGTAGTCTGCTCATCACTAACAGCTCCAGGATTTTTGGGAAACTTTCGAGGTAACTGTTCAGGAAGTGAATCTTAACGCTCATGTTACATCCAATGTCACGGAAAGCCAACAGCATCTTTTGAACCAGAAATTCATAGTTTTCTGCTTTTTTGTTGCCAAGGAAGTTCTTTGTAACTGCCACAAAAGACTGCCATGCTGCTTTCTCCTACTTATTCATCCTCCTGGCGAATACTTCATCACGTATGAGGGTTCGAATTTGAGGTCAATCGAATACACCTGCTTTTATGTTCTCAAAAGACAAGGCAGGAAAAGCAGAAATCATATGTTGAAAGCATTCACTTTCTCTATTCAAAGCCTTTACAAACTGCTTCATTAAGCCAAGTTTGATGTGAAGTGGGGGGAAAATGATCCTGTCTCAATTAACTACAGGTTCATTCACAATATTTTGCATCTCTACTTCTAGAGCTTCACATTTTGGGCACTCCTTCTGTGTCCAGTGTTTCTCCTGAGCTCAGCTGTCCCACAAACACAGAAAGCAAGGATACTTCGTGAAACCTCTCTGTTGTCCTAGCAGGAAATTTACCATTTTAAGATCCACACAAATGATCTAGTTATGCTCCTCATACTTCAGAAAGTCAAGGACCATTTTTATGTCATTATAATCTTTTCACAGATGAGTTGAATAACCAATTGGAACCACTGCATAAACATTACTGTTGTGTAGCACACATTTCAGACTCCGTTTAGAGCTGTCAAGAAATAGCAGCCATTCTGCTGGACTGTGAGTGGTAACACCTAGCTGGCTGAGAAGAATATTGATATCATGACAGCAAACAAAGTGTTTGTCTTCGAAAAAAAAGTCCACAAAAATTTGTTCACACTTTCTGAAATGGGATACTTTAGCTGACCGGTGAAGTACGTTCTTTTCTTGAAGCCTGGAGGCTAATAACTCAATTGCTTTCTTTGAGAGGCCCAAATCTCTTACTAAGTCATTCAATTCAGGTTGGCTAAACTGCTGAGGGGTTAATGACTGCTTGGCAACAGAAGAAGACCCTTCAGATTCTACAACCATTTACTCATACATCTTATCAAGATACACTTGATCACCATGTTCTCTTTTTTCATCCCTAGAAGAAATAAAACCACTGAAAACTGGAACTGGGAGTGTCTCAGAGTGTGGGATAGGTCGTACTGTTGAAGAAACATTAGGATATGCAATCATATGCCGTTTTTTCTTGCCGATGCCCTTTGTATGGATCAGACAGAAATAACAGTCACTGCTGTGGTCCTTAGGTTCATGCCAAACCATGGGAATACCAAAAGGCATTCCTGTGCGTTTTCCTTTTGTCCAGTCACGAAGCATTTCCTCACAATCAGGACACACAATATGAGGAGCCCGATTCTTGTCTTGATCGCCAAGGGGAACTTGAAATTAGGCAATATATGCATGTGTCACAAATGATGAAATATTGCGCCTTTGACATTGAAGTGTAACAGCCACATATATAACAGAAGGTGTCAGGACTATTCTTACATTTATGCCTACTCGAAGAAGCCATGATTCAATCTTCAAACAAAATAAGAGGGTGTTTTTATCAGATAATAATTTTTTACATTTAAAAACAACTACAATTATGTCAAAGTGATGTTTGTAAAACATTAATTGCCTTGTGGTTATGTTCAAGAGTCATTGCCCTTTAACTCCAATTTAAAAATCAATGCATGCCATTAACTGTAACAAAAAGAAATTAAAATTGCATAAAAACTAGAGCATGCACCAAAATAATGTATTTCAGATTTGCAATCAGCAATGCAGAAATATATAGAAACAGATCTAAAACCTCATGCAACAGAAAATGAAAAAATAGTTGTTCCCCAGTGTAATCAGAGGCATGAGTGCACTACAGAGAAGAATTAAGAGTCTAGCAGTGGAAAGGATTTCATGGGGCTACAGTGCTGGAGGCGAAAGAGGAAGTCTCCATCGATGCAGTCAGGCTAAGGGTTTCAGGGTCTTCCCACAGCATGCCCTGGTCCTCATGCCTCCATATCCAGGCCATCTGGCCCCTCAAATTCTCCCACTTTTCTCCTGTCTTGGCTCAGGTCCTCACTTTTAGCCTTGGTTCAGGCTTTTTGCCCTCAGCACCCAAAGCACTTCCTACAACGCAATCCAATATTCCCTGCCTGAAAACCTTCTATGGAAAGAGAGGCAGGAAACAACACTGGTGGGAGGAGGTGGAGAGGACCGGAAATAAAAGTGTGATTATGGTAATAGGATTATGGGAGTCTCTGAGGTTGACAGATGGAAGAAAGGAAAATAGAAGTTACTAAGCAGAAGGAGAATAGCACCTGAAAGGAATAGCCAAGTACAGGTGTAAAATAAGCAAAAAAAGTTACCAAAAGTAAAAGAAATCCATTTTCTTTTCCCTTACAAATAATTATATAAAATGGCTTGCAAGAACAATTTAAGGATTACCTTCTTGTAAAGCCAGTCGTCGAGGCCACCATCACAGCTGCCTGGCCCACACAGGTTTGCATTAGATTCGGACAGTCGGTAATGAAACAATGGAGCCAAGAACTGGTGGGCCATCAGCTTTAATCCTAGCTTGTACCCAGTGGGCAAGAAATACACACACTGGGCTCCAAAACCCACTCTTTCAGTGCTCAAAAAGCTACTGACTTATCCGAGTTCCCTAGAATCAAAGGTTTCTAGCTCACCAGACTTATTCACCTCTGTTCCCCATCTCCTTCTCCCTGCACAAACTCTGCACAAACTGGCTTCTTCCTCAGCATTCTGCCATCTTGGCTGCTTCTCCTGGCCTCCTCCAAATGGCCTTTCTCTGCTCTCCTCTCTAATACTAACCTCAGGAACTGAGAGAGAACAAGCTCCTGGTCTGCCCCACTTTATAGCGTAGATTCAAAACCTTTAATCCAATCTACAAACAAGAAAGTCTCTGATACAAAGTCACTTATCTGAGACATACTGGGAGGATTCCTCATGAGAGTGCACCACCCCACATCATCCAATCAGTCAAGGGTGTGGGGAAAAGCTTACTCTTAAAACTTGCACGTGGGCAGCGCCATCTTTAACAAAGTGAGCATAATATATTTTATCTGCCCAATACTTCTAACAGGACTTTTTCTGAAACAATACTTGCCTATGTAAGTCTTTAATAAATAGCTGATATCAAAAATAAAGAAGGAAAGAAGAAAAGAAAGAAAGAAACAATGTATAGTTTCCCACCCCACCCCACCCCCAAAATAAAGGCTAAGCCCCAAGGTCCCTCACACAATGTCTCAAACCTGCTTCAGGCCTAGGGACAGAATGCACTTCAAGATAAGTTTGACTTAATGGTTCAGTAATGTCATCAAAGCCCCTGCTTCTCTCTAGATGTTCTGTTTGTCCTCCATGGTATTGTCTTTATCCTTGGAGATGCCTCTGCATGGTTACAAAATAGCTGCAGCAATTCCTGGCTTCAAACCCACACCCCATGACATGTACCAAGAGAAAGAGAGCTTCTTTTTCAGAAGCTGCCAGCAAAGCCTTCTCCAGTCTCTCAGGTCAAAATTGGGTCACTTGCTCATCCTCAGGCAAGAAATGATTTTGCTGATGAGTCTATACTGGAGCTATTTACCCCACCCCTGGGGCTAGGGTGGAGTCAACTTTCTCCAAAGTGCATGGGAAGTGTAGGGAGAATGGATGCCCAAAGGAAAATGTAGTGGTTAACAAGAGGAAATGGATGCTGAGAAGGCCACCTCCATGTCCACCGTAGCACCCTTCTAGCGCCTCCTCCCCTTAAGCCCCACCCAGCTACCAACTGCTCCCAAACGAGGTCTATTCTTTGATGTCTCTAAACCTTTGCAGATGCTGTTCCTTATACCTGGGATGACTTTTCATTCCTCTTGCTCAGCAAACACCTTCTCATATTTCAAACCCTTGCCCTACATCCCCTTCCCTGTTCTTTAGGTATTAAGATCACCTTAAGGACAAAAGCCAGGTTCTCATTCACTCTCAGCATAAGGCAATACCTGGCACACAGTAGGTGCTTCATAAATGTTTTTCAAGTTAGTAAGTGTTGCTGGTGAAGCAACAGTGTTTCCAAAGTCTACAATAAGGAGCTAGTTTGTCTTCAAAACCTAGTCTTCCCCAAATCTAAAATGTAACAAATTCAAGCAGAGTTGTAATGTGTAAAACTATGATGAGGAAACGATGGAGCTCCCCAGAAGTTCAGATAAAGGAACACTGAGCCTGACCTGAGGTGGCACGGTGGATATAGAACATGGACCTAGAACTTTAAGGTTGCCAGTTCAAAACCCAGGTTTGTCCAGTCAAGGCACATACGAGATGAATAACTAAAGTGAAACAACTACAATCTCACTCCCTCTCTCTCTAAAATCGATAAATAAAATCTTTTAAAAAAAAAAGAATGCTGAAAGGAACAGTTTGTCCAAGGGTCTCCAGTGTCATCCCAAAGAGAGGGCTCCCTCATAGGGTGACAGGAATGTTTTAGTTCACTTAGCAGGTCATTATATCCTTAAATAAAAAGAAGTCTTTCAGGACATTAATCTTCCAACCATTTACATTATTCTATTGGGAAGAGATTGCAATGGTCAGCAGTGGGAGTGCCTTGGTCTCGTAACCTCTTAATACCGTATTTCCCCAAGTATAAGATGCTCCCATGTATAAGATGCACCTTCATTTGGGGGCCCAAAATTTGAAAAAAAAATGAATTACATAAAGTTATTGAACTCAAGTTGTATTTATCATAAAATTCATACAACTCCTCATCACTGTCAAAGCTCCCATTCATTAGCTTGTCCTCATCTGTGTCTGATGATGAATCGCTGTCTTCACAACCAGTGCAAAAATAAGGACAAAAAAGCAGAAAATGCAAGTAAAAATATCTATAACCACTGTATAAGATGCACCCAGTGTTTAGACCCCAAATTTTTCGGAAAAAAAGGGTGTGTCTTATACATGGGGAAAAAAACAGTAAATTGGCTTCCTGGTTTACCATTCTAATCTGCATTTTTTTAGTGTTTCTGAGGTCAACAGTGCCACTTAATTCCCAATATCTGTTCTCTTTTTCTTCTTCAGCCATAGAACCCTAGAATTTTAGCTGATCGCATGGTCACCTAAAATAGAGACTACATTTCTCAGCCTCCTTTGCAGCTAGGTAGGGCCATGTGGCCAAATTCTGGATGAAGGCATGTAAATAAAAGTAATATAAGCATAACTTCTTGGAAGTGCCATTATAAGAGAGCAGTGTTTTTTTCTTTTTGCTGGCTGGAAAATGGATGCAATGGCTGGAGCTGGAACAGTAATTTTGGACTTTTGAGAAATTTGGAAATAAAGCCCATGCATAGTAAAGTAACAAGACAAAGGAAGCCTAGTTGAATATTGTCATGAAGTGTTATATAAAAAGAAATCAATGCCCAACAGTGCATTTATGTAAGAGAAATACACTTCTATCTTGTCTAAGGCACCTTTGACTCTACCAGTCAAAACTAATTCTAGCTTAATACAATCCCTTGGAGCTGTGCTGTCCTACATATGTGGTTATTGAGAACTTGAAATGTGGCTAGTACACACTGAAAAATCCACAGAGAATTTTGATGTAATACTGAGAGAGAGAGAGAGAAAAGAATCTCATTAATAATTTTTATTTTGGTTACATATTGAAGTAATAACATTTTAGATATATTGGGTTAACCTATTATTTTTACTTTCGTTAATGTTACCATTAGAAAAATTTAAATTTTTGTTTTCCATTGTCTTTCAGCTTCCCTAAGAACTCCTTCTTAAATAGAGTGTGCACCTTGCCCCTCTTTCAGCTCTAATTCACTTCTGCCGTATGGGAGCCCTGTTGATGTGGTAAAGTGTGAGGAGAGGATGTTTATATAATCTTATGATTTAATGTAAGTCTTTTACTGGGCCTGTGTTCCTGGACTGAGACCTTCACAAATGCTTTTTATTTCTCCCTCTCTCTTTAGACAGAAATGTTAGGTAGTACCTTTCTGACAGGTGGGCTAAGGCTTTAGCAAAGTCTTTCTCCTGAATAGTAGGACTTTATGACAGGGAATGTACTGGATATACTTCAAAATGGTTGCTTTTCCCCTCTCCCTGCCAGAACCATAGTGGCTCTTGATTCTTCACTGTGAGAACCTGGTAGAGTTTCTGGAGGTAAAACCCACAAGAGTGTGGGTGCCCCGAAGATCATGGCCCCCAAGAGTTTCACTCTCATGAAAGTCCACTTTCAATCTCCAGAAAATTATCAAGTTATCGTTTAAGTGTTCCCACTAGTTTATGGCTCTAACAGCACCCAGTAACCCAATCTCAGCTGTGTTTTTCTGTATTCATTTGTCACTCCAGATTTCAAGGTGGGGATATGTCCTCCAACCCCAATTCTCTGCTCAGTTCAAGAAAATCCATTGATATTCAGTTTGTACAGATTTTTCTTATTGTAAGGACAGGAATGACAACTTCTAAGCTTTTTTACATGACACAGCTGAATCCAGAAGTTTATTGGTGTTTTTTCCCCAATAATATTTAAAATGTATAATAGTCTGGGTCCACTTAGACTAGAGTGGGATCAAATCATCCTGTTCACAGGAACGTAAGGGCAACAGAGTACTATGGAAGGCACCCTAAGTCATCAAGAAAAGGATAAAGCATGTTAAAAACACTCTAATAAAAAAAAAGCAAAGAAGCATGTGTACATTTGTAAGCCCATCATAATGATTTGACTTTCAGTTTGGGCACCCATATTTTAACCCTTCAGAACAACTTATCCCTCTGCAGTTCCAAAAAGCTGAGGTCTTACCACACAGGCTCAAACTGAGTGAAGAGAGTCCACATTGGATCAAAGTCTTATTTTCTTTATCTTAGATATTACTTAAGAAAACAACCAGACTTTAGAAATGTATACGTAAGTCAGCCTCTGTATAAATGGCTACTGGGCCTTAGTCCTTCGTGTGTCAGGTAGTCGGGTCCCCAGTCCACTCCCTTAGAGGTAGGTGCCCAGCTTTGTTCTGACCTGGAAATCTCTGCTTAGCTCTCTGTCTGACAGGCAAAGGGGCCTCTCAGAGTTCCCCCAGGTATCCAGGAGCTTGGGTTTGGAACCAAGGTGCCATAGCCGATGTGCTAATGAATTCATAAAGCTGCCTAGTGGAATGAGGTTACAGGGAGGTGCTGAAAAAGTTCCTTTTTCTCTTTTCTTAACAAAAATAAATAAAGTGGTCTTCCTTTTTATGAATGGGAACACATACCCACGCACATGCACATGCGCGTGCGCGCACACACACACACACACACACCCAGGCCGCTAACTTGAAAAAACTTTCCAACTGCCCCAAATTACTCAAGGTAATCTTCATATCTCTAAGATATCAGAATGTTCAGGTTTTGGCCTAGTTTCTGCTCTTCCCCTTCTGAGATCCAATCCCCGTTCTCAAACCTCAGGGGGTTTTATTGGTCTCACTCATATGGCATTCCTCCCTTTTGATACCTATCTGCTCTCTGCTTGCAGACTGAAAGTGCCCAAGACCAGGGCCCATGTCTTACTCTTCTTGTTAACCCTCTATCTCCCAAAGCTCTTGGCATTCACAATACCTCACCCAAACATGCAACAGACATTTATTGTTTGTATTTATTCCTTTAAGAGTAGTAGTATTAATAATAATAATAATAACACCTGTTGAGCATTTATCATGTGCCAGACACTGTTCTAGGTGCTTCACATGGATTCATTCATTGAATTCATTGTCCTCATTTTACAGATGAGAAAACTGGTGCACAGATTGGTTACATAACTGTCCACAGGTAACAGAGCCTGTAAATCATGAAAGAGCTGAGATTTTGAGATTTGAAACCAGGTCTAGATCTGACTCCCCTGAGTGTCTTCCAGACCACTTGGCTATATTACCTCTCCCAATGTGCGTAAGATCTTGAAATGACTGGAGCTGCCTTGTGGGATGCTAGTCCCCCAAAAGCTAGCCCTTGCTGTCCTAGCAACAGAACGACTGTCTGGGGTTTAAGCTTTCTAGTGGGTATTTGTCTGTAACTATAATTGCATCATAAATGAGCTCTACGGGTTTTGCTCCCATCCAACCAGTGTTCACATCAGTGGGAAGTCTTAGGTATGTGCAGACGGTTTAGTGGGGATGAGGGACTATAGTTGAATTCTTTTCAAATTTGAGATCCGGGAAAAAAAGAAACTTATGACACTAGAGAAAAGCAAGGACACTGTGATGGTTAATTTCATACGTCAACTTGCTGTCCAGAGAGTTGGTTAAACATTATTTCTGGGAGTGTCTATGAGGGTGTTTCCACATGAGATTAGCATTTGAACTAGTGAAATCAGTGAGTAGATTACTCTCCCCAGTGTGAGTGGCATCACTTAACCTGTTGAGGACTTGAATAGAACAAAGGTGGAGGAAAGAGAAGCTTTTTTCTCCCTCCTGCCTGCCTGTTTGAGCTGGGACATTGGCCTTCTCCCGCCCTCGGACTGGGATTTACAACATTGACTCCCCTGGTTCTCAGGCTGTTGGAGTCTAGCTGGCTTCCCACCACAGTTTCCTGAGGTATCCAGACTGTCTATACATAGAGCACAATATGGGGACAACCAGGACAGCCCCTGGCCTGTCAGCCAATCACTGTGTTTCAGCTTCCACTGTCATCAGTTAGTTCTTTAGTGTTCATTGCCCCCTTCCTTTTATCCTTCTGTTGAACAGGACACATTTCTAGAAGAAAAGCCATGCATGGTGTCAACGAAAGGACCTCCCGATGTGGAGCAGAGAGACCTGGAGTCTAGCCCCATCCCAGTCACTATCTCTGTAGATAACAGAAGTCTAGTATCCCCTTCTCCCCACAAAACAAAAGTGCCGGGCTGGTTATCTCAGGGCCTTCCAGCTACGAGAATTGTGGTTTCTGACTTGGGTGTGGGTGGGCTCCCTGATAGCCTTCCTCTGGGAGTGGGCAGACAGCACAAAAGCCCAATTAGAAGGCTGGGGTCCCAAGACCTCACAGTCTGGGCCGCAGAGCTGGCTTTGGCCAAGGGCATGGAGAACCTGGGCCTGTGGCCACAGCCGGGCCCCAGCGAGCTCCCACAGTCCCATGGCTCCACATTAGCAAAGCTTTGTTTTGGAAAGGTCCAGGAATAAATTTATTGATATTAGCTGGAAGTTGGTTGGCCACATTAAAAACTCAGCTTCCCCTTTCCCGTGGTCCCACTGGTTACAAAAGGAGCTTTGTCTGCCATGGGGCAGCCAGTCCAGGATGTGACCACCAGACGGAATTCAACCTTTAATAGGCTGCAATGTCTGCTCAGAAACACATACGCGGCGAGCTTCTGCGCCGCCCTCTGCATCGCTCTGGTCCGGGTGGCTGGGTCTGGCCTGGCACTGACGAGGAGGGCCTGGGATGGGCACCAGCTGGGGCCACTCTTCTTTTCCCAAGCCTCCCATGCCAGTCCTGAAAATGAGCAGAAATAGCCAGAAATGTGACTGGCTGAACTAAGGAATTTTCCCTTCTCTGTGCTTCTCACGCAAGTAGTGTTATAAGGAGCTGTCCAGGGTCTCACCTGGGTCCGGAGAGAGTATGGCATAGGAATAGAGTGGGTAGAACCCTGCACTCAGAGGCCACATTATTTTCCATGCCACCCTGTCTTCAACCTCCGTCCTACCTTGCATGATGAGCAGTCAGGCTCCATCATATCTGAGGGCTAAACTGTGAGAGGAAGAAAAATCCGTCTCAGGCACCCCGCTGCTCTGTGGGTGCCCTTTCCCCCAGCCCCCCAGGGTCCTTCACAGTCTCCTCCTGCATCGTCCCAGCCCACACACCCACCCTCTCCTAGCCCTCAAATACTCCAGCAGCCTGCTCTCTGACGGAAAGTAATTTTAAATCTAAGCTAGTTGTGCTTTCCCTATGGACGGGGATTATGCCTTTCCTCTCTATGTCCCCAAGTCCTCCACAGTGCCTGGCTCACCAGAGTCATCTAATATATCTGAGCGGGTGAGTGACCAAGTGAGCAAACGCCAGTGCTAATAATGTTAGACTAGTGTACATGCTTCCCAGGGTATGTGCATTTTGTTGCTCTAACTAAATACCAATGGAAAAGATACTTGATGGCAGAAAGTGGCCATGAAACCTCATCAAATAGGTGGTGTCCCTAAAAGTAAAGTTGGTCCTTCCATGGGGGGAGGGTGGGGAGGGGTTGTTTATGGGTATGGGAAGCTACTCTGGCAGGAGGGATAAAACAGATTTGGGGTTCTCTAAAAACATTGCCTAGAGACGTTCCAGATTCTGCCCAGCCTGCAGAGAGGCAATGGAAGAGCTTGGTCCATCTGCAGGTGGCCAGGCACGTATGTAGCCATAATGCCTCCAATACCCAGTCGGAAGGGGTAAAAGCCAGAGGAGACATCAGGATGGTCTGTACTTGGTGATCAGGGAAGGATGAATGGTGGCAAAGGGAATGGGTTGGACATACAGACATTATGGGAAAGTCTTTCCAGGCAGAGGGAGCAGAGAAAGTCAAGGCCCGATGACTGAAGACATGGATGTGGGGGGAGAAGAGTTTTACAGGGCTCAAGGGATGTGAAGGGAATAATAAGAAATAAGTTTGAAAATGTCAATTGGGATCCAGTTATGGAGGAGGGTCTTGGGCAAAGTTAAAGAATTTGAACTTTATTCCATAGGCAGTGGGCGCATTTTAAGATCTCTTAGCAAAACAGTGGTTTAATGAGGAAAATAAACTAAAATTTGCTCAACATTGAGGATCAGGCACTCTACTCAAGTTATTGTATGTAATCCTCACAGTGACCCCATCAGGTAAGTGACATAACCTCCGTGTTCTAGTTGAGGTCATTGAAACACAAAATGGGTAGGAACTTGCCAAAGTCACACAGTTAAATCCTCACATAGATACTTGATATTCTTCTCAAGCATGCCTTGTGGAGAAGCTAAATGAAAATGTACTCCAGTAAAACTTGAGTGAACATCCAGGGAACAAAAGAGTAATATAATAATACAAGAAATAATGGAATTAACCCAGGAATCCAATAAAAAGATTTCAGGATGGCAGCTGTGTAGCAAGCCTCAAAAGAAATTGATGTCCATTAAAATGATACAACATAAGAGATAGGATGAGTCTGAGCAAAGGATGGCACAGAAAACGAGAAAATCTATTTGATCTTGGGCCAAGAATATTGTCCTTTGATTGACATGGGTGTCTGTCCTTGGTCATACAAAGAAAGACATATGATAATAAATCATCACTAGGCCCACTGCCCATTTACCCACACAAAATACACTACACCAGTTGCTGTTTATTGGTCTTCGGCTTTTAGAGTGGACCATGAATAAAGAAGGGAAAGGTTCACTATGTTAGGACAGGGTATAATGTTACCACACTGGAAAATGCAGAAACTTAAAATAGCTGACAGAAGAGGTAAGAGAAGAAGAGAGGGAAAGACAAGGATGTGATACTAATATTTTACCTTATAAGGTAAGGAGTAAAGTACAATTGAGAGCTGATGAAATGAAGTTATCAATAGAAGAACTAGAAATAGTGATTGTTGCCAGTTAGAATTCAAGAAAAGGGGAACTGTTATGGGCATTAGACCTTATGTAGCCATGGGATCTGGTTAAATGGTCCGTGTAAAGCTATTGCCTCTGTTTCTGGGCCTGTGGTCAGCAGGATGGGCAGTTGAGAAGAAAAGATGGAAATGAGGAAGAGGGAGGACAACCTGAAACCCACAAGGACAACCTGAATTCTGCATCTGTTTCTCTCCACTTCTAATCTCCATGATGTGGGTGACCTTCCAATAAGCAAGGGCCCCATCCTGGAGCTGCACGTGCACCTGGCCCAGGACCCAGAAGAGCTGGAGGAGACTGAGGTGGCATGCAACAAGGTGAGCCTCATGTCGAGGACAGCAGGCAAGGTTGGCGCCTGGCCCTACGCTAACCTTCAAAGATGAAAATGTCTGTTGCTTCACTTCTGTCTTCCAAATTCTGCACAAACCTCCCTTGTAACTAACCCTCACTCAGAACCACATAGGGGAGGAATTTGGGGAAAATGTAGTTCCCATTAACACAGCACAAATTGATAAATTCTAAAATACTGGGAGAGGGATGAGGGCATATGTTATAGGGGGGTTCCCTGGAACCAGACACAGACAGTTAGGGACACATAATGTTTATTGGGATAAACACCTGTGAAAGAAAGGGGGAGAGCAGGCTGGGCAGAAGAAACCAGACTGTGAAGCAGACCCTATCAAGCCTCCAACAAACTGCGCAGGGGCGCTGAGGTGAGTATTCACTGTGCGAGTCCCACGTTGAGCAGAATAGCTTGGTCTTATTCTCTCACTGTACTCTGACACTGCATGCAGGCAGCCCCAGAAAGACGTGACCTGGGGCGAGGCCACTCTGTACCTCTGGGGCTGACCCTGAAGGAGGTGGCAGTTGGTGGCTATCTTCCAACCACGCTCCCTGTCGCTAGGCAGCAATCTGTTTTTGAAGGGAGGATCTGGATGGCCCATCTCCATGTCTACCCAAATGTACAGATTGGTTAAATCCTACTTTATCAGAGCAGGGAGACAAAGTCCCTAGAGGATGCATGGGGGACACAATAGGACCATTAACCCACCACTTAGAGATAGGGTGGGAAACTGGTAGAACCGAAAACCCAAACAGTTTTAAGTTGTTGCTTCTGGGAGACAAGACTGAATCCAAGAAGAGTGGAGCAGAGGTCTGTTTTTCACTGTAAGCCCTTTTTTTTTATCATTTGATTTTTCTAACCATGTGAATGTAGATCTTCAATTAATTATTTGTACAGTTTTTCAACATTTGCATCTGTCTGATTCCAAGCCGCATCCCAGAGTCACGCCCCAGACAGGCCTATCTGGAGAGGGCAGACAGAACCTTCGCTTTGTCCAGGGGAGGCAGGCACAGCTGTGAGTGCCCGGCTGTGGCTTGGCATGTGGTGCCTGGCCCATCCATTCCCAAGGTGGGAAGTTGGCCAAGTGTTTCATCTTGCGCCCCAGATGGATGGGCGCCCAGACCCTGAGAGTCGGGGGAAATACCAGGCCCCGCATTTGTGCTGGATCGAGGACCATTTCCACTGAAGAGCTGTTGAATTGCCATCACTGAGAACACGGGTGCCTTTTTGTTTATTCGGGCCCCTTCCAAACTTTGACATCAATGATTTAGACTCCAAGCAGCAGGGCCCAGCACCTGGAGAATGTCAGAGGTCGGCTGGCGTGGGAAGATGGGCTTGTCCAGAGGGAAGGACCCTCAAAGGCTGGCTGAACCAGGTGGCCAATGTGTGTCAGATGATGTCCCTTCTTATCGTTTAGATTTACCAATGGATTCCAATTACTACAGTAGGTTAGGAAAAAAAGGACAGGTCGACTCCACCACCCTAATATGGTCATTACCTCCTCAACGTCTTTTCCTCACTTCACTCTCCTCTGCATGTCTTTTTTTGTAATCCAGCTGTCATCAGATGGGACACAAATGTTGACCCTTGCATCTCCTGCTAAATTTATATTATGCATTTTCTGTGATTTTAAATAGCTGCATAATATGTGGTCAGGAATTTTTGTCCCGGGACCTAGGTGCACTATAGAAAATGAAGTTTTGTTTTGCTTTTTAATGAATGAAATGCATGATAGAGTCATAATTAGTTTTACTATTCTCCTACCATAAGGTATTTAAGAAATTGGTTTTTGATTTTTTAAACATCTTGTCATTTATTTCTGGCCCATCTCCAATAATCCCCTAAACTCTGCTCTTCACCTGATTCTCTCAAATCACACAGACCCTATCCTTCGTTTATTATAAATCAAATGTGTGTGTTGAGCAAGCACCAGGACTCAGCACGGGGTTAAATGAGAAAAGGCACATCGAGTTAACGGGTGGGTCAGCAGAGAGGAAGCAGGGGTCCCATCTTAGCTAAGCCTTTCAGGTACAGTCCGGGTGTTCTATTAACTCTGCTGCCACCATCAAGGACCCTTCGTCCTGAAACAGTGGCCCAGACTCAGGCAGCTATTTCATCTCAGTGCTTACATTTTTCATATGAATTTAACATTCAGACATTATGAACACGAAACATAACACCAGTCCCAGCATGGCAGTTTAATGAGGTTCAACTAGGTTCAGCACGTTTCATTACTTACAATTGGGTAAAAGCTCTTCAACCCAGATCATTACAGTCTGAGCACTGTAAAGACTGGGGAGAATTATTCTGGGAAGATGACGAATACCTACATTAGCTCTGATTAACTGGACGAGCCATTTAACTGAGCCTCTGAGAATTCCTGAGAGAAAATGTTGAGTGAAAACCATGATCAGGGATGCTCTCACCCTGACAGTGGTCCCACAGACCTCTGCCTCACTCCTGTGCTTCTCAAATCCCAGCCACACCAGCTCTTGGATGCTTACCATGGAGCAAAGAGAGTTACTAGTCTTCCCGTCTAACAGATGAAGCCTAGAAAATAAGGTGATTTGTCCAGCCATGGGACAAAGAACTAGTCTCCTGATACTAAACAGATTCAGGTACAGATTAAGGCACTATATAATAAAGAGGCTTAAAAATACACCAGGATGTAGGCCCTGGCTGGCTCAGCAGTAGAGCATCAGCCCATGTATGGAAGTCCCAGGTTCAATTCCTGGTCAGGGCACACAGGAGAAGTGACCACCTGCTTCTCTACCCCTCCCCCTCAGTTTTTCACTCTTTCGCTCTATCTCTCTTTTCCCCTCCTGCAGCCATGGCCAGAATGGTTTGAGCAATTTGCCCCGGGCCTTGCCTCAGGCACTGAAATAGCTCTATTAGGAGCACCAGAGTAGTGACCCCAGATGGGCAGAGCATTGCTTCCTAGTGGGCTTGCTGGGTGGATCCTGGTCGGGACACGTGTGGGAGTCTGTCTCTGCTTCTCACTTAATAAAAATTTATATATATATCAGGATATAGATAGGCTGTCCAGGTCATTAGGTGACTGCCATCTTCAATGCACAGCTTCTGTCGCTGAGTACAAGCTGGCCACTCCAGTGGTTCTCACCCCATTCTGTAGAAAGGGAGAAACAGTAATCCACTCCTTTCAGGGCAGCTTAAATGTGGGTCACTTCTTCTCACATCCCACTGGCTGGAACATAGTTGTATGGATATACCAGGGAGCAAAAGGCTAGGTGGCGTGTTCCTGGATTAGGCTCAGGAGTTTTATTGTCAAATGAGGGGGAATAGAAGTCAGTGGAAAACCAGCCCACTCCAGCATATACATCTAGAGAGACCCCTAGATGGTAGACGAGGGACCCCCAGGCAGAGATCTGTGTCAACAACTCTGATTGTCCTGGAGTTTGCTGCCTAGCCCCTTGCTAGAGCTCATGCCATCCTCCCCCTTTGACATACCTGGACGATAACAGTGTCGGGGTCCTGGTTATGATCTGTACTATATTGGGTTCAGGACTAAAAAATACATGCATGAGGCTTACATTTTAAGAGGTAACAAACATAATAGGGCATGATGGCCAAGAATGAAGCGTGAGGCTAACAGATGACTGAATGGCAAAACATAGACACTTATACCAGGCAAGGAGTTCCCTCGCAAGGGACCAGGGCATCAAAGGATCAAATGAATACCCCTGGGCTGGTCTTCAAGCTTAGCTTTCTTTCCACCCTCCATTTCCCAACACTTGCCCTGTGCACCTGACTCTCCCTATCCCAAACAGCTCACCATTCATCCACTAAGTTTGCCATGAACTTACCTTTTATCCTTTGCTCTGCTAGTCTAGCTCAGATAACATCCCTTTATCAATCATTTCCTAAATCTCTCAAACAAAAATTAGTCTTTTTTGTGTGTGTGTGTGTGGTAGAGTCAGAGAGAGGGACAGATAGGGAGAGACAGACAGGAAGGGAGAGAGATGAGAAGCATCAATTCTTCGTTGCGGCTCCTTAGTTGTCCATTGATCGATTTCTCATATGTGCCTTGACCGGGGGCTATAGTAGACCGAGTGACCCCTTGCTCGAGCCAGCGACCTTGGGCACAAGCTGGTGAGCCTTGCTCAAGCCAGATGGGCCCACGCTCAAGCTGGCGACCTTGGGGTCTAGAACCCGGGTCCTCCGCGTCCCAGTCCAACAGTCTATCCACTGCGCCAACACCTAGTCAGGCAAAAGATTAGTCACTTTTATCTCTATGCTCTCAAAGTATTTTTAATATGCTTATCAAATCACTTATTACTTCGCATGTATTATGATCAGCTGGGCATAAATGTGTCACTCCGCCCAACCTAGAATAAGAATCTCACCAAATCTTGTACACCTAGTGCTCACCACAGTGCCTGGGAAGTAATGGGGGTTAAATGAGTGAGTGACCCTTAAAATGGTAGAAATTGTGTCTTCCTTATTACCATACATCTGGTGCCCAATATATGCATAATACTTGGCATGGTGCTCAGTAAGTGGGGTTTGATTAATTTAACTTAAACTTAATTAAAGAGAAGTGCAATCAGATCCCAGAAGGTCCAATTTAGCTGGTGCCAACCCAGTCCTGTTGTACCAATGGGATTTTCAGAGTCTATAGATACCATATGTCCAGCTTGGTCTGCCCAGTAAGTGTGGTGTGAAGGCTTGTACATTTGGCAAAGGTTGTCTGTAGCTGGGGCCAACCATGCTGCACTTTGGGTTTCCCTCCTTATTTCTCACCCCACCCACTCCCCAAGGCTCAGTCCTTGGCCTGCAGCTCTGAGCCTCACCCTCTGCCCTCAGGGGAGATTCAGCCCCTCGGTGGGGCACTACCGGGTCACTTTGTATGCAGTGCCTCTTATGTGCCAAGCACAGTGTTTGGCACTAAGGTAGAGCAATGAACTAGGTAGGTAAGAACCCTGCACACATGCTACATAACACCTAGCAGGAGGACCACCCAAAGCTAAATGGCCCAAAGTGACATGCTCAGGTGTGCCTATTACCTGGAGAGTAGTATCTGCCTTCAGGATAGCAGACACTTCACACTCAGTGTGTCTGTCCTCCTGATCTCAGAGAACATGAGTATGTATCCATTATCAGAGTCCCAGACCTGCCACCTGCCAGCTGTGAACACATCATTTATCCTCTCCAACCTGTCCCCTCGTCTGTAAAATGAGGTCAGAAACACCTGTTCTGTCTGCCTTCCAGAGTCACATGAGGACGAAACAGGCGTGTGGAAGGGCTTTGTAAGCTGTAAAATAACAAATATTGTTTATTACCATTGTTGTAATCCCTACTATTATTCCTAAGAACCCTTCCTCCTAAATTTTCCTTCTGATCGTCAGAGGTTCCAGCATGATCCCAGTCCCTAAGCTCAAAGATACCTGTTGCTTCTGTCTTTCCAGACCTTTTGTCCCCTTCATCAGATACTGAAGCTCTTTTCCCTATGGGAAGCACATTCTATGTGGCACGTGTCCCAGGCTCAGAGCCTCCATTTCCCTTGGCTACAGTGATTGGCTAGAGATGGGCACATGATCTAAGATGGCCAGTTGGAGTCCTTCTGGGATTTTCTCACCAAAGCTTTGAAAGAAAATAGTTTCTTTCTGCTGAGAGGGTGATTCTGGGGCTCCAGCAACCACTGATACCATCACGTGGAGAAAGCCCGTCTGAAGAATAAGCCAAGTCTGGTCAAGAAAGACTGTCCTGGATCAAGCAGCTCCAAAAGCCAGTGCTAACCCTGGACTTCCTTCACAAATGAAGATAAGCTCTCCGTAATATAAGCTAGGTTGCGTTGAGTTTCTGTCACTCAAAGTGGAAGACTCCTAACCAATACAAGACTCAAAACTTAGGTGATATGTTCTATTTGCCTGTTTCCTTCAATCCCAACATCTGATCTATTAGAGCTTGTTAACAAAGTCTCTCCTACTCCATATTCTGGCAAGACTCTGTCTCATACCTGGAGGCAGACTGGTGAGGAGAGCTATGAGATTAGAGCCAGACAGAACTGGAGTGACTCCCAATTCCAGTGGCCATGCGATCTTGTTTTTTTTCTGGCCCCCAGTGTTTTCATCTGTGAAGTAGGACAAATAAATCCGTACCATATGTGACTGTTATATGAAATGAACAGATGTCTATAAGGACCCAGTGGGGGCCCAATAAGAGGTCACTATTTTTACTATTATTACTATAACAATATTGTGGTCTCTGGTAGGAGGCAGGCAGTGTGCTGATTCTGTTTTTACCTGGGAATTTAATTATCTTTCTCTGAGTCCAAACATAAAAACATGACCAGAGCTCTGTCTGAGAACACAAGGTGCAGGCAGCTACAGATGCTTCGGAGAAACAGGGTAGAAAAAGAGATGATAGAACTGCTGGAGGAATGTCTCTTAAGCAAGAATGACCTCCCAACACAAGGGAGAGGGGTCCTCCTTAATGAAGTCCCAGCCTCCATAGCAGCCACTCAGAGGCGAGTGCCACTGTAGGTGTCTGCCCTGGGAGGCCAAACCAGGTCGGGGTCGGGTCAGGGCCCGGAGGAAGGACTAGTCCTCAGAAGTGAGGTGAGTCCTCTCTCAGGTGAGGCTGAGGGTGGGGTCCGTACTTAGGAACTTAATATATTCATGATTTCCTAATATATAGTTTGCAGGCTCTCTGCAAAATACCAGACTTGAAACCTACTCTTTCCTATTCTTGACCACTGGTTTGGCTTATTGTCCCTGAAGAAAGAGAATAAGACTAAGCATATGGTGTCTGAGATTCTGACCTCATTTGTAATTGATGAGCTCTGTGACCTTAGGAAAGGGATCTTCCCTCTCTGGGCCTTGGTTCCCTTCCTTTAAAGGGGGACTGAAAGGGGTGTCAGATGTTCTCTAAGGTCGCTTCTAGAGCTAAGGCTGGAGTCCAGGGCATCCTTAAGCCCTGGAGGTTAACCAGGCTACCTCTCCATCAGATCCTGGCCCCTCCTCCTGCAGACCACACCAAGTGCTTTTGTTCCTAAGGACTCCAAGCCAGGGTGTAGGTGGGGGGCAGTTTCCCCAATTTCCATAAATGTTTATTCCAAGAGAAATGATGAGGTGTGTGTTGAAAGTGAGAAGCCCTGGGGACCTTCTCCCCACTGGACAGTGCCCCCTCTGTGCCACCTCCACACGGAGAAAGGTGAACCAGGAGCTAGGGGGTGAGCGTCCCTGTGTAACAGCTTTCCGTTTGTTTACCAAAAAAATATTGTTCCATCATAAAAATTCCCAAAATAGTTACTTCCCTGGCCAGACTGACTGGCAGGCGCCCAACCTGGGAGCCTAGCCGCGCTGGAGACATACTCTCAGGGAGGCAAAATTAGCCGGAAAGGTCGGGCTTGCAGTCTGGGGACCACCAGCCCCATACATCCTGTGGGGTGGGGCACAGAGGGTTACAGCCACAGAATGGGCTCTCTGGGGGGCTCTGGGCAGTGGCAGGATTTTCCCTAGTGGCTCAGCAGGTTTATTTCTAACTAAGAAGGGCTTCCTCTGCTCTAGGGTGTGTGTGTATGGGGAGGACGGGGCGTCTCATAGGCTGGAGGAGGGACAAATGTTAGACCCTCTGCTGGAATGCTCCCTCCCACACTTGTATTCTGGCCAGCACCTCTCAGCCCACAGTCCTCCCCCTAAAGCAGCTCTTCAGAGAGCCCCTCTCTCCAAAGCGACCCTAATTAGGGCCTCAGCTATACAGTCTCAGAGGATCCTTCCTTTACCCTTTGGAGAACTTACCCCAGTTTGTATTTACAAATGTGAACACTGGCCTTTCCCATAGGCGCTTGGACAGAGAACGTTGCCTCAGGACTCATCCCCAGTGTCATTCATACAGTAGGTGCTCAACAAGAGTCATTCCTATCTATGATTCAGTAACTTGCTGGAGGCTCAGAAAGGCTGAATAACTTGACCAAAGTCATGCAGCTCACAAGTAGCAGAAGGAAGATTTCAACCCAGGTCTGTCTGACTCCAAAGCCCAGGTCTTGAGTCCACTGTCTTGCTCCACATGATCAGTGAGGCTGGACAAGTTGCTGAATGAGAGGGCAGCAAGAAGCCACAATGTGTCTTCGCCATCGTTGTCTTCCTGCCCCCGTGGCAGGGAGGGAGGAGAGTGTACAGACTGTCTCTTAAGGAGATTCAGAAGTCACCTGGTAAGCCTCACATGTAGCAGGTGCTCAGTAAGTATGCATTGGGCAAATATTCTCTCTGCCTGGGCCCCAGGTATCTATCTCCAGGAGTGTTTTAGTCTTGTGGGGACGTGCTTTTATTTAGGGATGTAAGAGTGAGAGAGAGGATGAAATAAAAATGACTCCACTCCATCCCTCTAACTTATCTCTCCTCCTGCCTCCACCCGACCTACCAGAGCAGGACCCCAAATAGGAAAATGACCACAGTTCAGAGTCATCCTCACCAATGACTCTCGCTGCAGCCCAGAGCCCCCAGGTTGGGTTTCCAAGTAAATGTGGACAGGCACCCTCATGGACCCCTAAAGGGGTCTGCTGTTATACCCAGACCTACCCCATACCCCTCCTCCCAGCTTAAAACTTTCTTAATCTTATGTGATGTGGGAACAAATTCACTTCAGAATTCAATAAATTAAATTAATAAGTTAATTCACCTTAGAATAAAATGCTAATTTTATTGATCTACAATATGCAATCTAAGTTAATATAATGGTATGCCTTGCAAGCCCAGCTTTAGGACAAGGCCTCCTCACCACATCCTGGGGGGAAAAGGGAGAGAGAGAAAGAGAAAGCCCTTTGAGAATGAAGCTGTTTCCTCAAGCCATTCCATCAGTGAGCATGGACCCCACAGGCTGCAGAACAAGATGGCAGACATTCCCTCAGCTTCAGGTTCCACAAAGCTCACACCGCTTGGCACCTTGAGTGAATTCTGATGTATAATGATAAAGCTGTGTATCGGTTCATTTGTCTTGGTCCCTACGTGCAAGGCAACTACATTGTGATGCACAAGCCATGGATATCTTATTTTAGTAGGGATGTTATCTCCAGTAGTAATTTTATTGGACATGATTTTCTTCTTTACATACTGACTTGAGAACCTTACTTAGCATCCAACCATAGTGTGATTCGCTTTCATTGAGGGGGGGTTGGCCCATGGAGTCAAACAAGGGAAAAACGCTCCCCTGGAATGCCACCATGCAGAGATAACCACCATGGTCAGGCACTAAGCAGCTTTCTTTTTAAGGTAAGTGGGTACACATAAGTGTTTATCACATCCACATCTAGAAAAGGGAAAGCTAGAAAAGATGTTCTTTTAAAATTTACAAGTTGTGATTGTTTTTTCCAAGCTATTTTTATTAAGAATACAATGGGCTTGCCTGACCAGGTGGTGGCACAGTGGATAGAGCATTGGACTGGGATGCGGAAGACCCAGGTTTGAGACCCCAAGGTCGCCAGCTTGAGCATGGGCCTATATCTGGCTTGAGCAAAAGCTCGTCAGCTTGGACCCAAGGTCGCTGGCTCCAGCAAGAGGTTGCTCGATCTGCTGTAGGCCCACAGTCAAGGCACATGTGAGAAAGCAATCAATGAACAACGAAGGTCTCCCAACGGCAACAAAAAACTAATGATTGATGCTTCTCACCTCTTTCTGTTCC
Organism: Rhynchonycteris naso; assembly: GCA_037038555.1. Lineage (NCBI taxonomy): Eukaryota > Metazoa > Chordata > Mammalia > Chiroptera > Emballonuridae > Rhynchonycteris > Rhynchonycteris naso. The sequence goes on from CM072999.1 coordinate 25,408,605, forward strand.
TGTCTGTCTGTCCCTATCTATCCCTCTCTCTGACTCTCTCTCTGTCCCTGTTAAAAAAAAAAAAAAAAAAAAAAAGAATACAATGGGCTTGATTCTCTCCTTTCAAACTCCCATCCAGACTCTAGACTAATTTTCTGCACTGTTAGTATTTACAGCAGAAAATCTCCTTGGCATCCTCAATTCTAAGCAGGTGAGAGTCAGAATCACTCGCTATGGGAAAAAGGCCAAATGAACAAGGATCAAGCTTTTCCTCCTTCCCAAGTTGGCCTTCAGTTTGTTCTATAGGGAAGCAGGCCCAGGAAGACTGAATCAATTCCATAAGTCACACCTATGCTCTGCCCACCTTGGGATGGTCAGTTATACCCAGTACTTATACCATTTGGGGACAGGTAGACTCATCTCTGTTCCCTTCTGAGATGAGATGACAAAGGGAGAAACAGCAGGAATACTTAGACTGAAAGAAACATGTAGAGCCCTAGCAGGTTGGCTCAGTGCTAGATCATCACCTGGCATATGGTCGTCCTGGGTTGATTTCTTATCAGGACACACAGGAGAAATGACCATCTGTTTCTCTACCTCTTCCCCTCTTGCTTCTCTCTAGCTCTATCCCTCTCTTCCCCTCCAGCAGCCATGGCGTGGTTGGAGCAAGTTGGCCACAGGTACTAAGGATGGCTCCATGGCCTTACCTCAGTCACTAAAATAGCTCAGCTGCTGAGCAATGAAGCAACAGCCCCAGATGGGCAGAGCATCACCCAGTAGCAGGCTTGCCTGGTGATCCCAGTTGTCTGTCACTCTACCTCCCACTTCTTACTTAAGAAAGAAAACAAAGAGAGAGACATTTAGAACAGTGACACCCCTCTTTGCCCACTCCAAACCATTTCTAGCCTCAGCTTGTTTCTTCTTCTCGCTGAGGAGAAAGGGATAATTTGAAGATCAACAGCTTCCAGTGTTGAGTATTGACTAGAAAACAAAAACAAAAATCAAACAAATAACCAGAATCCTATGTTCAATACACTATGTATTTTGTAAGCACCTGGTTCCATTTTGCTTTGCTTTCTTCACTACTTGGTGGTTGCAAATCTAATCCAAGATTGGCTCAGGATTTGCAAAATCAGTGATTTTGATTAAGTATTTGGACTTTGATCTTTGAATGGATATATAGATGGAATTAACCTTAAAAAGAAAACAGCTCTCCTTAGATGAAAGAAATGACCAGCATCTTGCTCCCCTGAATGGGGAGGTTCTTCTATACCATGGCCAAATGGACTATTAAGGAATTTGATAATTACCTTTCCAGTTAGAATGGCACATATTCACAGCTCAGATTCAAGAATTTGTTTAAAAATGCAACTATAAATAGTGCAGGTACTTCCAGAGTCTCTAACATCAGTCTTGCAAATTTCCTGTACTTATGAATAGCCTGTTGTTCGAGCCACCCAACCACAGTCAGCAAATGGACTCGTGTGAGCTCGCACCCCTTCACCACCTTTGTATTTATTCAACCACCTTATTCCCAAAACAATTTTAAATGACTTTTAAAAATACATACTATAATAAAAGTGAAACAATAGGTAAATAAGAAAATTTAAAAAGGGGGAAACAAGAAAGAAAAAATAAGATGCAGATGTTAAGGATGAAATTTCACTTCCACAAATTGTGAGGCTCTGACACTTGCTCAACATTGCTTCAGATTTGAATGTGAGATCCTAGTAGATAAGACATGGCCAGTTATATGATTTATAATATCCATAAAATAAAAGCCAGGTGTTTAGGAGAAACACAACTATTCCTGGAACAAAGGCCTAAGAGAAGTTTCTTCCATTGATCCTCATAAAGAAAACAATAGTTTTACCATAAATATGACAAAGAGTTCCATAAATTTGTCCCTTAAAACATCTCTCAATGTAGGTTGATGAATTCTTAACAAAGTTGAATTTGTTAAAAGCATTTCCACTGGAGACCAAAAGCATATGGTTTAGATCCACCGCTGGTGTGATTCAAGAACATATTTTAAGAATTAAAGAATAGCCTGACCTGTAGTGGTGCAGTGGATAAAGCATCAACCTGGCATGCTGAGGTTACTGATTTGAAATCCCAGGCTTGCCTGGTCAAGACGCAAGAAGCAACTACTACGAGTTTATGCTTCTTCCTCCTCCCTCCTTTTCTCTCTCCTCTCTCTAAAATCAATAAATAAAATTATTTTTCAAAAAAAATCTAAAAAAGCCTGACCAGGCGGTGGCGCAGTGGATAGAGCGTCGGACTGGGATGCGGAGGACCCAGGTTCAAGACCCCGAGCTTGCCAGCTTGAGTGCGAGCCCATCTGGCTTAAGCAAAAAGCTTGCCAGTTTGGACCCAAGGTCGCTGGCTCCAACAAGGGGTTGCTCGGTCTGCTGAAGGCCCGCGGTCAGGGCACATGTGAGAAAGCAATCAATGAACAACTATGGTGTCATAACAGCAATGAAAAACTAATGACGGATGCTTCTCACCTCTCTCCGTTCCGGTCTGTCTGTCCCTATCTATTCCTCTCTCGGACTCTCTCTCTGTCCTTGTTAAAAAAAAAAAAAAATCTAAAAAGAATAAATGATACAATTTTTAGATGATTCTCATCAACCTTTATATCTCTAAACCAAGCATTAGTTAACATCATGAGCACAATGACTTCACGATTATTTTTTCACTGACCAGCATCTGTGATGCCAGTTAAGCATTACTCTGTTCCCCTTAACCTGAGTCAAGCCAGGGGTAGGGTTAATGTCCCTGGTGAATGGTGCAGGGAAGCTACCACACCTCAGCTCCACTGTCCCCTTTCTTCTTTTGCAGGGAAGACTTCAAATGTCAAATGCTATCCTCTTCCTGCTTTACCATTCAAGGCCTCCGAATAGCTTTCTCACGTGGTAATGCCTTCAACCACGTGAAGCTCATGTCCCACTCGAAATGTCTTAAGTCCTTCTTCTTTTCTTCAGATCCCATGTCTTTCTTTTGGGATCCTCTCCAATCCCTCTGTTCACTCACTCCCCTATCTTCTTTCCACTTTCCAAATATATGGGTTGACTAGATGCCCGGAAAGATTCCCAAACTCATGTCTATGGAGTTGTTCTGGAGCTCTGGCTGGGTCCAGGTTTCAGGAGGGCACTAGGGCAAGCAGATCATTCCTGCTGGCTACAAAGATATTTCTTTTTATTTTATTCATTTTAGAGAGGAGACACACACAGAGAGAGAGAGAGAGGAGGAGGAGTTGGAAGGATCAACTCCCATATGTGCCTTGACCAGACCAGTGCAGGGTTTTGAACTGGCGACCTCAGTGTTCCCAGGTCAACGCTTTATCCACTGCGCCACCACAGGTCAGGCCAAAGATATTTCTTTAATGGGGGTTGGAGTGGGTGGCATGAGATTAGGCTTCCAGAATGGTGCCGACATACTAATTTGGGGTGACTTACATCAGAAACAAGGAGAGCTAAAGACTCTGGGCTATCAGTGATCACCATAGAATGCTGGGCTTGAGCCACATGCGTGGGCCATGCATCAGTTCTCTTCTATCCCCCTTACCTCCAAATATATCGGTGCTGGGGACCCACATACCATTAGGCGTCTCTGCTCACCTACAGGGCAGTTTCTTTGTCCACTTTCTTCCAAATCCTACTTAGTAATCTCAGGGGGAAAAGTGTTTCCCTCTTTTTTCTTCCTTCACTTTATTCCATTTGTCAGCCAAAGCCCTAATCACATCTGATTAATTTAAACACTGGGGCTAATGATGCCTTAGGCAAGCAGAGAGAGCCACAAGTGTGAAAGTCAAATGACCGTTCCCAGGAACCAGGGCTATTTATACTCAAAGCCCTTAGCCTACCTAAAGGTTCCATCTAGAACTCTCTCAGTCTTCATCTACCTCAGCTTCAAATAAAAGCTGCACACCCCTACCACCAACGTTCATGATAATTTTTTTTAAATCTTACTTGATTTTATAGTTTTCCTATTTGAGCTCTGATGGTGAAAAAGTAGTGTTGCATACTTGCATTAATTCCAAATGGGCAGCGTTTCAATTACATATGAAGTTAAACAAGTTTCAAGGATTAATTAAACCACATATAATTTTTTTAATGGGAAACGTATTTCCAGTCCTCATAACCACTTTATAAATGAACTTCTGGAATAGAAAGTTAGGTACTTCCTTTCCAATATCACCTACACATGCAGAATAAAGAATGAGGAATCCTGACTACCACTGGCAACGAGCAATGCCTGAGCATCTATCTAAAGGACTGATTCTTCCAGAAACAGTCCTTTGAGATATTGATGCAACAAAAACTATTACAACAAAAATTCCTGTGTAGTGTGCATGCGTGTGCACATGTGCACCCACGCAGATAGGCACACTTGCCCCGCATAGACTCCATGGAGTGACAATTGGATCAGCTATTAAAGCATGTGCATGCGGGACAGCAGGTTTGGGCTGGTTGTATTAAGGCTTTTACTCAGGAGCGTGGGGTTGTGATGTCCTTCTGGGGAAGGGATTCAGGCATCAGGGAAGGTTGTATTCTTTCCTTTTCAAGCTATTAGACATAGTTAAACCTTTTATCATATATATATATATATATATATATTGCTTGTACTTTTAATCATGAAAATGTAGACATGTAACTGTATGAAATTAAATTACTATCAATGGGTTACATATAGAATGGGGATGGAAGGGCAGTGAATTAAGGTACTGGCATCCTCAGTCCCAGATCAGCTCTTCCATTGACTGTGTGACGGCAGGTAAATTAACTCACATCTCTGAACCTCAGTCCTTTGAGCTGTGAATGGGCAGCAGATGTCAGATTCACATCAAAGAATCCTTTGCACTGCATGTCCAGGATTTTGCCCCTTGACCAACCCTGGGCCATTTTAGGCTGTCATCATGTCCACGCAAGTCCTGGAACACCAGTGCCAAAGCGGAGAATCTCTGACTGGTTTTCTAGGTAAGAGCTGAATCCAGCTGCCACTTAAGCAAAAGTCTGCACACTGTCACTCCCTCCTCCTTCTCCTGACATTTGGTGGCCTCCTGTGTACACAAACTCACAGAGCTTTGTACTGCTGAGTATAAACAGAGAGACGTTCAGACCCTGAAACTTTGAGGGAACAGCTGATGATATGAAAACTTGGGAAGCTCGTCCAAACCACACAACAAATTCACGGCAGGGTACTCACCCCACTGCAGGAGGAGCTGGGGTGTTTATGGAAGTTAATGATTCTCCCTCTCCCCACCTGCCAACTTGGTACCCCTGGAGGCCCAGACAGCAAGCCTGGAGCAAGGGTGAGGATGGATTTCATCTCCAGTTTCCACCCTCTTGGAGCAGCTAGTGCAGGGCGGCCCCTAAGAATATTGGCCACACTACAGTCAGAGAAAAGCCCCTCCTAAGTACTGGTGTGCTTAGCACAGAAATGCAGCCTCCAGGATGGAAAAGGAAGGGAGGAGAGCTGTGTGAGGTGGGGATCCTCTGGATGGTTGAGTGATGTTTTTATAATTCTAACAAGTTATGAATGTTCCTGCCACATAGACCCAAAGGCTAAACCAGGATACACCAAGAACGCAGAACTAGGCTGCCACTATGGGCTGAATAAATTATCCTGCCCCCGGATCATAAACCCCACTCCAGGGGTTTGTCTGCCTTGCCCACTGTTGTGGGCATGGCTTCGTATCCAGGAGATCTTCAGTAAATATTTGTTGTACTCTTGTTCGTTAACCAAAAAAGCAGGTAGACCTTGAGTGAGAGGAAGCTTGTTTTAAATGACTAGAGAATGGAGGAGCAGGCCAGGACAAGGAGACCACAGCCAAAGTTGTGACATGGAAAGAGGACCTACTTTCCACGGTGGGTCGGTGCTGTAAGCGTTCCAGAACCACAAACATCCACACCAGAAAGCTTGTGAGCCACCCTGGGCTGCTGTTTGCCCCCAAAGTTTTAAATACACTAGGCCCTGAGATTTTGGAGTGTGACATGGTAAAATTTCCCATTTGTCTGAAAAAAAAACTAGCCTGGGAAAAGAGCTTCTTGTTAGCTTAGAGCCAGGGGGTGCACGCCTGTTCTCTTTGGAGCAACTTCTGACCAGGCCAAAGCCTGCATTCCCTCTGAACCTGAGGCAGCAGGAAAGAAGAGGAGGAGGTCAAAAAGCTCCCCTTTAGCTACTCCCTGCTCTCTCCCCAACCCCACTGTCCTGAAATCTCCCTCCCCAGGGTCAACAGGCTGTGGGGTGGGGGGGTGGGGGGGCTGAAGTCCCTCCACCATTTCCACAGATGGCTTGTTCCTCTTTGGTTTGTTGCTAATTTATGAAAAGGAGGTTCTGAGAGCCATGATTATTCTGATCCCCAAGGACTTTCACACCAAGGGAGGCGTGAAGATGTTGGGATCAGATGTAGCTGTTAATTGCAACCAGGTTGGAACCCCTTCCCTGCCAATGCCTGGCCCTGTGAACTTCACAGCGTAAGTCTGGTTGGTCTTTCCTTAGGGTTCCTTACACCCAGGTCTTGCTAGGAGAATGCAGGAAAAGGTATTGGGGGACATATCTACTTCACTATCTGCTGAAATTGGCTTTCAGGCCCAATGTGGGTAAATCATGGACTTTTGAAGATTCAGTGAAATAATGCAGAGGCAGAACCTAGCCTGTGCTTGGGAAACAGGCATGCACTCAACAAGTATTTATTAGCGGTGATTGTGCGCCAAGTACTGTTCTAGGCACTAGGGATATAATTCTGAACAAAATAAAATCCTGTTCCTCTAGAGCTTCCATTCCACTGAGGAAGGCAGATACTGAATCAATGATGTATATAGCATGGGCCTTGAGAAAAAGAAAGTATCTAGGCTGGAGCGTCAGGTAAGGTATCCCTGAAGGAGGCCACAGAGCAACAGCCACCAGCATTTTCTGAGTAAAGAAGGCTGAGTCTAGACTAAGACACGTGGCCCTGCCTTAAGGCAGGATGGTAGGTGATGGGGAGGCAAGGAGGAGATATGTTACCACTGCCCATCTGGTTTAAAGAGAGGTTTTATGATTTGAATGAACTTTCTTTGGCCACTGCAAAGGAGTCCTTGGTTGTCCTGAAGTACTGCCTATGAAAACGTGTCTCAAGTGCCTCAAACCAACATGGCAGCCCTCTAAACATCGAAGGAACAGGGAGCGGTCCTCCCGCAACAACGAGTGTGTCCCAGGTGCTGCCTCTGTTTCCCAGGGTCTTAGGAAATCTAAAACCCAAACCATTCAGGACAAATTCTTCCTCCGGCACATTACTGAAATGTGTCTTTGAGTGGGAAAATTTCTTAACCTCTGTGAGCCGCTGTTTTCTTTTCTGCCATGTTGAGATTAGTAATGGTGTCTACCTTGGGGTGAGGAGGGGGTGGCCATAAGGATAATACAATGTGATAACCCAGGAAACCACTTGGCACAGAGGTTGGCATACATAATGGCCTCAGAAATGGTTTCTTCCTCTTTGAATTTAGCGTGCCTCTACTACTGTGTGAATAGGTGAAACTGTTCATGAGGCAGCCTTAATTTTTGCTGCTCCTTCCACCTGCATGGTAGTCTTCAACAATACTGAATTATTTCAATTCCTCAAACACTTCAAGCTCTGTCGCTTCTCAGCCATTGAACATGCTATTCCACCTCCCCAGCATTGGTTTCATTGACCAACTTCCCAACCATTCTCTGTTCACTCATGGAGAGTTTTGAGGCCATTCTCCAAGCTTTTTCATCATCTTGGTTACTTTGCTGGCCACGCAGTATGCCAGTCCAACTCTGCTCCAAGCCTGTCACCCTCGTGGCTCAGTCATCTCCCGATTGCTTGGAGTCCTCCATTGAATCCTCAGTGTCCAGCCAACAAATGAAAGAAAAGAGACTGTATGATAGGTCACAGGGAAGGTTTCAGGGGCCAGGTCTGGAGGTGGTCATTGGTTTCACCTACTCCATTGGTCAGAACTCAGTCACATGTCTCCACCAAAGTACAAGTGAGGCTGAGAATATAGTCTAGCGGTGTGCCCAGAGGAAAAGGAAAGGGGGCTTGGTGGACAGATAGCAATGACTTGAACCTGACTCTCAGCCCAGGATACCCTGAAGAGGTTAGCCTCTATTAAACCAACCAGCACAACCTCTGCTGCTCAACTTACCCCAAAATATCAACTTAATGATATTAATTAACCCTTAAACAATTGCTAGCCTTCACTGAGTCAGCAAATGTTTATTGACCATAAGTGCTCATCACTGTGCTCTACATGAGAGAGCCTTACCGCCTCAAGCCTAAACGGCTGTGATTGCCACTGAATGAATCTCCCTGGCTTTTTCCCTCCGGTGTATCCTGCATGCTGCCTCTAGCTTATTTAATTCTAGTGGGAAAACAAAACACATTCTGCCAATCCTGGGCTCATAAAATTTTTTAATGGTTTTTCATTGCCTATCAAATTCAATTCAGGCCTGACTGGAGGGTGGTGCAGTAGACAGAGTATTGACCTAGAATGCTGAGGTTGCTGGTTTAAAAACCGAGGTTGTGAGCTAGTGTGGGAGCTCATGAGCTTGAGTGCAAGCTCATCAGCTTGATGTCGGCTTGAAGATAGGGTCGCTGGCTTGAGCAAGGGGTCATGGACATGATCTCAAAGGTCACCAGCTTGTGCCCAAAGGTCACTGGCATGAAAAGCCCAAGGTCACTGGCTTGAGCCCAAATGTCACTGTCTTGAGCAAGAGGTTACTGGCTCAGCCTAAGCCCGAGTTAAGATCCCAGTCAAGTCACATAGGAGAAGCAATCAATGTACAACAAAAGTGAAAGCAACTACTAATTGATACTTCTCTCTCTTTCAAAATTAATTAATTAATTAACTAATTCAGAACAAGAAATATTGTTTTATCATCTTCTATGCATGAGACTGTGGGACCACCACAGTGAACAAGCTGTGTCCTTCCCATAAGGGACTCACTGCCCATCCTTAGGAGGAAGTAGACAATGTAATAGGAAAGAAAACAAAAAAGCCCCAATCATTTGACCAAGGGAAGTTGACATCCATTGTTTCTGCCTACCCAGTATTCGTTTTCCTTATTCTGGCACCAGCAACTTGTTCTCCCAATGGAAGATATCTCAGTTTGGGTTTCCCCAAAAGCAGACCCTGAGACACAGATTCAAGTGCAAGGACTTTACTTGGGAGGGGATCCCAGGAAACACCAGGGAGGTAAGGAAGTAAGATGGCGATAGAAAGTCAATAAAGAGTGGTAACAGTCAAGTGACCACTCTAGGCAACTAGAACTTAATCCCACTAGGAAACTGAGAAACACTGTAGAACATAAGCCTCAGAGGTATTCCACCCCAGAGGCAAGAGAGCTGGGATATTTATACACCAACTCCATCAGCCATTGGTTGTGAACTGCTCCTAGGAGCTGTTAATTCCCTGGCACTTCTGGCCTGTCTGCAATGTACACAGGTGGGCTCTGGTGCTCAGAGAGAGCCCTCAGGCAGAGATACAGGTATGAACAGCTAGAAACTGAGTCAGTATTCACTAAAATGGGAAAGGCCAAGCAGTGAGAATGAGGCATTGACAGCATCTGCTACAGTGACCATCCCCACCACCACCCCCATGGGTGGGGTGAAGCTAAACTTGCCTTCCTGGGCCATGTCCAGACCTGATTAGTGAGAAACCCCCATTCCCCTGGCCATGGTTACAGTTCTAGTGAGGATTGGGGGTAATTGTTCATGACACAGGCTAAGCCAATCAACAGGCTTCAGTCCTGAGAATTCTGCTAGAAGTGTTGGGCAAGAGATTACTGAACTGAGATGATGTAAGCCTGGGCTCGCCAGAGACCGTCACATAGAGAAAGCCTGCTAAGCAATGAAACCAACACTGATGAGCCCAGGGCTGAGAGACAGAGAGAGACTGAGTCCTGATGATATCACCTGAATACCTGGATTTAGCCATGTCCCAAACTCAGGCCCTTGGGTTTTTTAATTAGATGAAACAATAACTTACTTCTCTTTTGCCTTAAGTTAATTTGAGTTGGAGTTCTATCACTTCAAACTAAAATCATCCAGACTAATACATAGGGCAATCAAGATTCTCCAACCACTACAGGCAGGAATCTCCCAGTTCTATGGGACTTTCATTGCCTACAATTCTTCTGTTCACATTGTGCAAGGCTTCCAGACATGTAAGTGTTTCCTCAATGGATCGCATTTATATACACACACCCCACCTACTCTGAGCATCTCTCACCTCATTCCCAGCCTCCATGACTGCCTGCTTGAATCCCACCCTTTGTTCAAGGCCCAGCTCCATTTCTGCCTCCTCCAAAAAGCCCTCCTGACCACCCCAAACCACTGCTCTCACCAGCACTCCTTGATCGGTCTTGTCTGTACTATTCATTTGGTGCTTTCATAATGTGGTTATTTCTATAACGTTCATGCAAGCATGTTTCCCTGGCTCCCCATTAAGACTAGAAGCCGTACATGTAACTGCCTTTCATAATGCCCAGAATAGACTAGTATTCTAGTATGAAAAGAACAACACGCTGGTTGACTCAAATCTTTTTGAAAGTATTTAAAGACTGAGTAAATAGTGATGATAGTTTGGGTCGGCTGTGTGAATAGCCTGGAACACAACCATTTCTTACTTCTCTATTTTGTCTAAGACCAACTGAACGTAGTGCTACTGAAGGGGGGCCCACCCGAGAACCTTTCACCACCCACACAGCAGGGTACTTTCTCTCACCGACTTTTCCTGGGCGTCCCAGGCCACAGCTCACCTTGTAGCAGATACATGTCATTCCTGACTTCTCAAAGGGCTTTGCATCTCTCTTCACACTTTAAGGATACTCACATTGATTGACTGATTGTGCAGGTATGCTTGTGTGTGCAGATATTTCTCAACTTCCCTTGCTGCTAGGTACAAACAGGTGGCTTAGATTTGGCCACTTAGATGCACCCACATGAGAAAAAGGAGGGGTGCAGGCACATATTTTGTGGGCTCTAGTGATGGCAGATACAGCAGCGTCCTGGGTTTGGAGGTGGCTATGGTAGCGTCCTGGCCGGGACAAAGGCAAGCAAGTTTCCGTGGTTGGCAGCCGCTCCCTACCACCCCAAACCCGCAGGGTGGCTCTGGGTGCATGGAGGTTCAACCTCAAGCCTGCTCCTCCAGCCACTCTGACAACTCTGCAAGATTTCCAATGTCCCCAGATAAACTCCTTTTTCAACTGGCTAGAATGAACTCTGTTGTCTGCACCTGGACGCTCTAACCCATGCAACCTTGATGTCTGCTGCTGGTTCCCACAGCTTGCCCCACGATCCCTGCATTACAGGCAGGAATCGAAGTTAGGAACCTCACCTGGCTGCTGGCCAGCTTCAGTTCTTTCAGAAGTCAAAAGCCCTGGAGCCTTCGGGTCGTCTGCTATTTTGCTCTGGGAGAGCAGAGGAGTGGTTGAGCAGCAGGACCAGATGGCCCTGGAAAATCTGCTCGTTTCTGGCATTCTGGGAGTTTTTCCGAGTCTGATGGGGGAGTCTCCCATTTACTCCAAAGGTGACTTTTGACTGGAAGGTTTTACTAAATAAGTGGAAATTTGCTTATATGTTTCTTAAAGATTTGCATGGCACCATAAATTCAAAATTAAAAAAATAAAAATAAAAACCCTCTCCCCAGTGTGAGTCTGCCTCTGACTCTATAGACCGAGTTCCTCTAGTTTAGGTTCCTCTTGTTGGCTTCTGACTCAGCTCGTTTTCCCCTTCTTTGGGCCTACTGAAGACCTTTCCTCAGCTCCCCCACCCCTGCTCCTGCACAGCTGCCTAAATCACATTTTCCCCTGGAGCGCCTGGTAACTTCCTGATAAAACTTGACCAAGTGTCTGTGAGGTCTGGGGGTCCAGGGTTAGGATGAGGACCAGTTCATCCTCTGGAAATGCCTTTTCTCTTCTGCCTGATATGGAATTCTAAAGTAAACCTTTCCTTCCTCTGCTTCCCACTTCTGCTCCAGCTGGCTCCTGACGAGGCCAAGAATTCTCCCATCAGCAAGTTGAGCTGTGTGTCCAAACTTTATGGCCTCCTTGGAAGGTGCCGCCGAGGACAAGGATAACGGGTCATGGGGATTTCCCAACTCTAGCGCAGAAGCATGTGCATGCTGGGTCTATTTCCATGTGGCCACCAAAGACGTTCCATAGGAATTCTCCCCTATTCCCCTTCTAGTTCATCAAACACGTATTCCCTGGAGAAATTGCTCTGGACTGAAACCCTGTGAGAGGGTAGGTTTAGAATGGCTTGCCAGATCAGCTTTTGTGGACAAGTCCCGGCCAACAGCTTCAGGGGAAATAAGGTCCCAGGAGGCCCCCTGGCTATCTGATCATGTGGCCCTCTTGGCTCGGTTACAAGGACATCCTGTTCCTCTTGGAGTGATGGCTCTATTGGGGAAGTGACTGTGTCATATCTGGGACAGGAAAAAAAGCTATTTTAGGTCCTGCAGTAATCACTCACTCAGTACAGCCTTTTCAGGAACTGCCTGGAAGGTAGAGAAAGCCCAGACCTGAGGGAGGTAACTGGAAGCTGATGTTGCAATGGCAAAGGTGGACCACCTGGGGGGAGAAGAGGGGCAGAGAGTTGCCAGCTCCAGCGGAGTACATGGAGCACAGTAGAAACTCAATAAATATTTATTAAATGAATGAACTAAGGACTATATGAGATGCTTCAGGTAAAAGTGCTTTGTCATCTTGACAGCACTATACAGACAGAAGGGATCATTAATGGCTTTAACTGGTGCTCTGACCTTGGGCAAGTTTCTTAACCTCTCCAGACTTCAGTGTCCACATTTGCAATAAAAAATGCTCCAAGCTTACCTTATCTTTTGAATTAAACTAGATGATCTCTAAGGTCCCTTTCAGATCTGTAATTCTGTAATTTCAGTGCTAGCTGTTATTATAGAATATTGTGAGGATTGCCACTGATTTAGGGTACAAAAGCATCACAAACTGTTGTCGGCTAGAGCAAAGGTGACAAGTTGATTTCTTTTCCTGAGTGAATTCCAGTTGATTGGTAGTGGCTACCTGGAATGCAATGTTAAGATGGACTCTGAGGATCTGTGGTATAGGGTTATAATGATTGATTATTGATGTCTGCCATGGACACAGAATACAAAATATAAGCAAGCATGCCAAATAAATATCTGCCATTTCCAACCTCGGTACTCAGAACAGCAGCTGCTCTGGAATTTCTGGAAGCATTGTTATTTTTCTCTGATTATGCATGATAATGGGGAGACAATTTGGGAGGGGAGAAGATTTCCTTGAGGTAAACCCAGAATGCTATAGACTTGTAGTAAATCACCCTTCTACCTTTTAGGTTCTCTCTTTTTTATTTAGCAGTCAAGTGAAAAAATTAACATGATTGACTGATTGTTGAGAAGTGAAATCCAGACTCAGAATCTTTCTACCACCCAGAGACTCAAACAGATACATGAGAATGTGGAATGATATAAAAGTTCTATACATATACATGAACCCATTCACCTGATAAATACGTGTTAAATATCTACAATGTGCCAGGCAGGCCTAGGTAAATGCATGATGCTGAAAGCACAGGTGATCTCTCCAGGAATAAGGCCTTCCCCTTCTCCTGTTTTCTTAAGAGTGCTGGTAAAACCATGGACTGGGTAGTGTGTATAGGTCCATGAGCTTTCTAATTGTAACCCTGATTTCCCCTAGTCTACCCTAGTGATGAGGAAATAAGCCCTGGGTCTGAATCTCAGAATTCCTAAAGGAAATAGACAGATGAGGTGCCTTAACTCTTCCATTGCACATGGGGGATGCTAGCCAGCCACAGAGAGACCTTCATAGCCCTCACATACCATCCTGTTGTTCATTCAAAGATGCTATGAAACCTGACCAGGCAGTGGCGCAGTGGCTAGAGCTTCGGACTGGGATGCGGAAGACCCAAGTTCAAGACCCCGAGCTCGCCAGCTTGAGCGCAGGCCCATCTGGCTTGAGCAAAAAAAAGCTTGCAGGCTTGCACCTAAGGTCGCTGGCTCCAGCAAGGGGTGGCTCGGTCTCCTGAAGGCCCATGATCAAGGCACATGTGAGAAAGCAATCAATGAACAACTATGGTGTTGCAACGGCAACGAAAAACTAATGATTGATGATTCTCACCTTTCTCCGTTCCTGTCTGTCTGTCCCTATCTATCCCTCTCTCTGACTCTCTCTCTAGCCCTGTAAAAAAAAAAGAAAGAAAGATGCTATGAATGTGAGGATGTTCCCATTCTTCTCTGCCTCCCTGGAAATATGGAGAGGCCTCTACCTCTTGATTGAGGGATCATGTGTATTGATCCCCCCGTCATCACTTCACAGCTGCCCAGAAATGTGTCACAATGGAGGGGTGACATGGAAATCAGCAGTTAGTAAAGGAAAAGAAAATAAAGACAAAGATTCCTTCCTTACATTTAGGTAGGGAGCTTTACAATAACTTCATGGTCTGGGCAGGACAGATACTCCTCTCCTCAGTTTTTTAGGTAGTAGGGGGGCGATAATTAGGATAGCCTATGTCACTGACAAAAATCATAGCTCTGGACCTCATAAGATCCCTCAAGTTACCTCTACTGAATTACCATTACTGTGTGATATGTAGAGACCAAATTTCCAGGCCCATCAGTCATTTCTTTTTTTAATTTTTTCTGATTTTTTTTTAAAGAGATAGAGACAGAAAGGAAGGGAGGGAGATGAGAGCATCAACTCGTATTTGGGGTACTCTAGTTGTCTACTGAGTGCTTTTCATACGTGCCTTGACTAGGGGGCTCCAGCCAAGCCAGTAACCTTGGGCTCAAGCAGCAGCATTTGGGCTCAAGCCAGTGACTATGGGGTCATGTCTGTGATTTCGCATTCACACTGGCAAGCTCCTTCCTGCTTAAGCCAGTGACCTTGGGGTTTTGAACCTGGATGGTCAGTGTCCCAGGGGGGTGCTCTATCTACTGCACCACCATCTCAGACTTTCCTTAGGAGAGTAAACGAGAGATACAGTCGGAAAAAGTCTGTTGGTTGTTAGTGACAGATTCAGTTCTTTTATCTTTTCCCCCTTTCTCCTTTTATTGTGTTATTTATTTCCTGCTTTCTTTGAGTTTATTCTGTTTGACTTTTTGTTCTAGTTTCTCAAGTTGGTTATTTGTTGCATTGTCAGTCTTTTCTAATAGAATTTGAGTTTGTAAATTTTCTTTTACATAGCACTTTAGCTGTTTAGTTTTATTTTTTCTTCCAAGTTTTTCTTTTCCTTCTTTTTCAAATGAGAGGACGGGAGACAGAAAGACAGACTCCTGCACGTGTCCAAACGGGATCCACCCGGCAACCCCCCCCCCCCCCCCCCCCCCCGGTCAGGGGTCAATGTTCCGCCCATCCAGGGCCATGCCTGCAACCAAGCCATCCTCAGCACCCGAGGCAGAGGCTCCACAGAGCCATCCCCAGCGCCAAGGGCCCATGCACTCCAACCAGTCAAGCTATGGCTGCGAGAGGAAAAAAGAGAAAGAGAGAAAGAAAAGGGGGTGGGGGAGGGTTGGAGAAGCAGAGGCCACCTCTCCCACATGTCCCAACCGGGAATCAAACCTGGGACATCCACACGCTGGACTGATGCTCCACCACTGAGCCAATGGGCCAGGGCCCAAGTTTTAGTATTTTATATATATATATTAAACTATGAAATATATATATATATAAACTTTTAATATATATATTAAAAGTTATATATTCTGTTTCTCTTACTTTAATGGTTATTCTAGAAATTTTAATATACATATGTAACTTTAGAAAATCCAAAATCAATAAACATCTTTTACCCTCATTCTGAATAATATTAAGAACCTTAAAACAATTGAACTATAATCACTTGGCTTGCTATATGTCATTCTTATAAGTCTGTGCCATTTTCTCTGGACTGAAATTATATAACCTATTTCTTATTTTAGTAAGCAAACCCTGCCAGGTACAAACTACCCAAAGCCACACACTGAACTCCTCCTTAGTTTTTTGTAGGTATCTTAGTAGATATTTCCATGAGTATGCAGATTCTGATACAAGCAGACAATGAGTCAGCATGCAGAAAGTATTTTATATAGCGTCTTTATGAGGGGGCCACAGTTCTCTGCTGCCTCAGTCATTTCTTAATCAGCTTCCCCCTAATTCAGGATGTGCAGGTATGAAGGAACCTGGATCTACCTTTCTATTCAGGAAATGGTGGTAAATTCTCCCAACCCAGTTTAAATAATTTCAAAGGGCTTTTTTATTTTCTGCAAACCTGTGACATGTGACCCTGCAGCCCACAAAGAGTGGCAAGAAGAATACAGATATGGGAATGCCACATCCTGGTTCCTGTACCAGCTAGCTCATATCGGACAGGTCACATCACCTCTTAGCCTCAGTTTCTTCACCTATAAGGGAAATATGTTGAGCCATGTGATCTCTAAGCTTCCTTCCTGCCCCTTGACATCTGTTGATTCTGCGTGACCAAAGAAGAGACAAGCTACTTAGCCATAGTCCGCCTCCTGTTTTGGCCAGACCATCTGTGCAATAGCTCTCTCTGCAACCCACACCCACCAAGCAAAGAGCAGATCCAGGAAAGGTAGTATGACCCAGCACAACCCAAAGCCCAAGTTCTAAACTTGCATCCAATTGATCATGTGACCAGAAGCAACTCCAGCCTCCATGTGTCATGTCTTCTTCCCTCACACAACAGTAACAATACACTCAAAGGTAAAGTCAGATGTCAAAATAATTTGAAAATATTAAGATGCACTCATCCAGATGATGATGATGATAATAATAATAATAAAAACAAACCTGACCCAAATAACTTTGAAAAATGTTTTGACTGGAATTATAAAGACAAAAAGAACTATACAAAAACATTGTCTACTAGTTCAAAATTCATTCTTCATAAGAATTAGCAATTCTGAGACTACGTGCATACCAGGGTTGAACAAATAAGTCCAAGACATAAATTATAGACAAATGGGAGCCAGGTTTTTCATCATAGAAAGGAGTCATAATAAAAAAAAAAAAAAGGAAGAAGGCCAGAATGACCCTCCCTGTGGAGCTGGATTAGAGTTGGAGATATCAGTATGAACTCGTTTTCACTTAAGAATACAGACAGGCACAGAAATAAATGTAGATGTTTGCATACATATGGGTTAGTATACACACCAACATCAATTCCCTAAGTCTGTCTACTGACAGGGCATAGAGGCAGTGATACACAGTAGCAAAGAACCCACCCAGTGCTCAGACCTGGTTTCCAAACACCACTGTCCAATAGAAGGAACCAGGGCTCCCTGGAGAAAGAACTGACTCTAGGGCTGAGGCAGGGAAAATACAAGATGAGCCTAGAGTATTTCCTAGTTCCAGAAAGTAAGGAAATAAAAAAAAAAAATGGGGGTCATGTTAAAAGGACAGGAGAGCCAACCTGAAGAAGTTCTTCTCAATGACAAAAGCTGGAACACTATGAGCAATAATTTAAGAAAGTATTGGATTATAACTCAAATAATAAAATACATATCCATGAGTTCACACTGACATAAATAAATGAGTAAATAAATCACAGAGAAGAGACAAATCTTCAGAGAAGAATGCCACATTCTGTATGTAGAGTCTCCCTCCTCCAGGGAGTAGAGCTGCATTTCCTGCCTTTTGAGTGTGGGCTGCACTTAGTTCCTCACCTCCAATAAGTAGAGTGAGTCTAGAAAAAGAAAAACAGTAACTTTACCGTGGAGAAGCCTGGCAGAGCCAACTTACCCATGGGGTCAAGGTTAACCTCACCATTAGTCATGTTGCTATCATGTGCCTCCTGATATACTATAAAGAGCAAGGACACCTCACCTCTCTGGTAGTCTTCCAGAATATTCATAACCTTAGACCAATCATGAGGAAACCTTAGACAAACCCGAACGGAGGGACATTGGATAAAATACCTGAAGGTGTCAAGGTCATAAAAAATAAGGAATAGAGAAACTTACACAGATCAAGTGAGACATGATGCAATATGGAACGGAAAGAGGACATTGGAGAAAAAAAGTGGGCCAATCCAAATAAAGTCTATAGTTTAGTAAATGCTATTATAGTAATGCTAATTTCTTAGTCAAGTAACCCAGGGAAGGAATGCTCTCTATAAGAAAGGACTATTTCACTTGCATTCAGAGGTGAGGCTGGAATTCTAGACCACTAACTACAGGGTGCTGATCTGGTCAGGAACCAGATAGGTCCTTATTTGAAATAAATTCAAGGGGAGGAACAGGGTAAAGGGAGAGAGGTCTGGGTGAGAGTTAACGACAATAAGGTAGGGCATGGAAAGCTGTGGGAAGCTTTCACGGGCTGTCACTGACTTCTCAGTGACATTAACAGGCTTCCTGTAGGAAATCACTTCCATTGCACCACTGAGCTCTTACCTGTAGGCAACCATTCTATGGGGAGTTATTTCCCTGGAGGGGCTCTGGAATTGTGATCAGAATCCATTGTCAGGGAGAAAGAAAGTTCCTTCTCCCACACAAATGCCAGGTCGGGGGCAGTGCCAAATGGTCACAGGACCCTCATTTTCTTCAACAGTGATTGCTTTGTGTAAAGGGGGCAAGGTGCCAGGGCAACTGCTGGGGAAACTGCTGCCCAGCTTTGCAGAGCCGAAAGTGTTTGGAGAATTTCAGATAGAGACCAGTGGAAGGAAGAGAGCTTCCCCACGTGATCCGTCCGCCATCTTCTGGGAGGGTTGGTGGGGAAATCGTGGAGAGACTATGCTCCTTCCTGTTTCGCAGATGCAGCAGCAACACTGCTGACATAAGAGCAGAGACCGCCCAAAGGGAACAGCGTTTAATGCTAAGTGTCCTCTAGACTGAATTACTAGAAGAGCCATGCTTTTCAGAGAGAGGGGTGAATTCCTCTAACTTTGGGGTAATTAACTTTGGTAATTTGGTTCTTTTTTTTCTTTTTTCTTTTTTGGTAATTTGGTTTTGATGGAGATCTTTTTAAAGCTTGTTACTCACTCCTTCACCTTATTAAACAGAGCTTACAAAATATAAATTAGTCTTTCCTTGGTGGTTGCAGGTCCTTATGGTGGCCATCAGTCATGCCATGTTCTGAGACATAGAAGTCATTCAGCGTTGGGGACATTTGCTGAATGGGTGGTGATCTCAGCCATGGCCCTGAAATTCGCTTTCTCGAAGGAATCCCTGACATCAGCTTGTTTTTCCTTCAGAAAAGTGCAATGCATGTTCCCTCTCCTTCACAAAGACAAAACAGAGCCCTGGCCCCAGAGGCGGTGTGACCTTGGCCAAGTGATGTCATCGCTTAGTGGCTCAGATTCTTCATCTGTAAAATCAAGGGTAATGTTATGAAATTAGATAATGCATGTCTAGAGCATGTATGAGATACATTAGCATAATCTAAGCAGAATAGTCCTGGCCACATAAGAAGACTTCCATGTGTTAATTATTACTATTCGCAGGTCAAGACGTCCTCAGATTGGGTTACGTAATTCGGTCTACCTGCTTTTGCTATGTGCTCACCAACATAGCTAGTAGCTATCTGGGAAGCCACACTGTTGGTGACTTCATCCTTGGGGTCTCACGTGGCCACCAGCCATTGGGCCGATTTTAATCCACGTGCAGCTCACCTCCAGCCTGTGCCTCGTTTACTAAGAAAAGGGTCCTTTCTGGGTTAGAGTCCTCACTGAACCATGGGCTCTTGCAATTCATCCTACAAGGTCTCAGATGGAAGCACTCAGTAAATGTGCAATCAGGACAGTGTCAAAAGGCAAACTGGCTCTGGCCGGGTAGCTTAGTTAGTTAGAGCATCGTCTTGATACGTCAAGGTTGCAGGTTCGATCCCCTATCAGGGCACATACAAGAATCAACCAATGAATGCATAAATGAGTGGAACAACAAATTGATCTCCCCCCGACACACACACACAAAATAAAAAGCAAACTAAGCATTTTCTCTCTGATTTGGAGATTGCACCGGCACTTGTATAAGATGGAACTAGGAAAGTCAATGAGGGTGTGAGCCCAGGACTTCATCAGGAACCGGGTTCAGGGGGTGGGGCAGTGAGGGGCTTGGAGCCCCTCCAGGCAGCCCCCACTGCTTTTTGCCCCACAGCCCTTGTGGAAGGCACTTTCTGGCCTCGAAGCTCACCTTCCCACTAGTGATATCACCCACAGTGATTCCAGATGGGAGGAAGTCAGACATGACTGCAGCCACAGCAGCTGAGTCCTGGATCCCCCCTGCCCCAGCCCCAGGGGATCAGGAAACTCTCCCTGCCTACTTATAGAGACCCTCTCCATCCCCAGCTCACCCTCTCCACACCCTGTGCTGCTCCTGTGCCCCCTGGCAGGGGCACCACTTCCAAAACCTAGGAAGCATCTCTCCACCAGCTGGAGGGCACTGGGAGTGTCTTCTGCCCAATCCTTTGGCATGGACTCCAGCCCTGCACAGACCCAAGCCTGGGGAGACTGCTGCCTTGCCGCACCCCTCTGATGAGAGATCAACCCTCCATTTCTGCATCCTTCCTTTCTCCTTGCTTTGCCGGATGCCATCTGCAGACACCACCTCCACAGGTGTTGCCCACACCCACACTGCTGGAGCCCTTCCCTTCCTCTGCCAGAGACACACAGCCCTCTGTCCTTATAAATCCTTGCTTGTCCCTAACCTTGCTACACCAACACAGTAACTCCCTGAAGTGGTGAGTAAGAGACTAGGCAGGTGTGGGCAAAGGGGGCTGGCACGGGGCTCTCGTGGATGCCTGGAGGGCACAGACAATGCCCCTGACACCTGGCATGTTGTGGGTGTTCAGTTGTTTATTTCTGTTCTCCCTTCCTCTTTGTTCAGTTGTTTATTTTTGCTCCTCCTTCCTCTTTTTCTTCTTCAATATCAGGCTGAGGGGTGACCTCGGCTTCCTCGCGGCTTCTCCTGGCCACAGGCTATGACCTCTGGATGATCACAGAGTGTTCTGGCTTTACCAAACATCTCCCCAGTTTTTAAAATGCTGCCTTCATGAATCAGTGTTCATTTTGTTGGATATTGCAGTTATATGTTTAAAGTGCTTATCTGCCTGACCAGGCGGTGGCGCAGTGGATAGAGCGTCGGACTGGGATGCAGAGGACCCAGGTTCAAGACCCCGAGCTTGCCAGCTTGAGCGCGGGCCCATCTGGCTTGAACAAAAAGCTCACCAGCTTGGACCCAAGGTCGCTGCTTGAGCAAGGGGTTACTCGGTCTGCTGTAGCCCCCAGGTCAAGGCACATGTGAGAAAACAATCAATGAACAACTAAAGTGTTGCAACGAAAAAACTGATGATTGATGCTTCTTATCTCTCTCCATTCCTGTCTGTCTGTTCCTATCTATCCCTCTCTCTGTCTCTGTAAAAAAATAAAAAATAAAGTGCTTATCTATTAGAGATATATTCTTTGAAGTATTTACAGGTGAAATGATGTCAAGAGGGGCCACTTTAGACACAGAAGTTAGCATATACAACCCTCAGCTCTGTCCTACACCAAAGGCCAACTGTTTTACTTTGTCTTTAGTCCCACTTTCGGTGGTAAACTATTAGAAATAATTAAGGACTTGGAGGGGTGGGAAGTTCCCCTTTTTAACAACTTATATTCAGCTGAGAAAACTAAATATGAGTGTTGAAAACCTATGGTCAGGTCCTTACTCTACCCCTCCCTCACTTTTTTCGTGTTTGTTTAACTTGCCCTTCCCATCACATAGCAGGACCACAGAAGGAGCTGCTCTAGGCACTAAACTGCAGCTATGTAAATAAGGGAAGCATCTTAAGCGGTGGTGCCATTTAAGGCCACAGCTGTCCCACAAAGGCATTGCTGTCAAATCAGGTGGCTGAGAGGATCCTGAGGGGGCCTGAGAGGCCCCTCTCCTTAGCGTCAGAGGCCTGGGGTGGCACTCAGGCCCTTTGGCTTCTCCATCTGTCATTTTCAGCGGAGCCAAGTGCTCAGGTCTCTGGGGACTCGGGTGGGCTGCTGCAACTTTTCCCAAGGGTTGCTGCTTAGTCTGGGTGAAACCTTGAGAAATCAGCAATAAAAGAGCTATCAATCAGATGCAATTCAAGGCAGCAAGATTTATTGAACATGCGCATCCATGAGTCCCTGGGAGGAATACTAAAGAAGTCCATGTCCCAGATGCTGCCTTCAAGGGTCCAAGAGTTAAGCACGTGAGCAAAAACCAAGAGGAGCCTGACCAGGCAGTGGCGCAGTGGATAGAGTGTCAGACTGGGATGTGGAAGACCCAGGTTTGAGACCCAGAGCTCGCCAGCTTGAGCGCAGGCCCATCTGGCTTGAGCGAAAGCTCGCCAGCTTGCACCCAAGGTCGCTGGCTCCAGCAAGGGGTTGCTCGGTCTGCTGAAGGCCTGCGGTCAAGGCACATGTGAGAAAGCAATCAATAAACAACTATGGTATCGCAATGAAAAACTAATGATTGATGCTTCTCACCTCTCTCCGTTCCTGTCTGTCTGTCCCTATCTATCCCTCTCTCTGACTCTCTCTCTGTCCCTGTAAAAAACAAACAAATAAAAGAACCAAGAGGACAGCTCAAAACAGTGTACAACCAACTGCTACATTATGCAGTCCAGGGTTTACAAAGACCAAAAAGGCAAAGAATGATGCAACCAGGAGAAGGCAAGAGGACCTTATTATAATTTTTCTTTTTAAAGATTTTATTTATTGATTTTACAGAGACAGGAGAGGGAGGGACAGGGAGAAAGTAGTACCAACTCATAGCTGCTTCACTTTAGTTGTTCATCGGATAATTATCTGTCATATGTACCTTGACCAGGCAAGCTCAGGGTCTCAAACCAGCGACCTCAGCATTCCAGGTCAATGCTTTATCCACTGTGCCATCATAGGCCTATAATTTTTGATACTGGATGTCTGTTTGTGGGCCTAGTATCTCATACATTAGTGCTTAGTCTTTACAAACCCCATGAGATAGCCTCAGAGAGGCTAAGTAACTTCCCCACAGCGACAGAGCTGGTGAATGGCAGCAGATCTAACCTGTGTTTCAGACCACCTCAAATATGCAGCCTCAGAACGAGTATTATTTATTGGGACTGAGACTCTGAGCTAAAATCTTTGTAAGATCGGTGGATAAAGGGGGACAGTCACATGAGGAACCCAGACCCGGGACCTTTGGCTAGGGTCACCCACACAACCAAGTGCGCCAAAAGAAACTTCCCAGAGGTCCTCGGGAAGAGAGTGATCGTCTGTCAGCCAGTGAGATTTCACCACGTCATATTAGCTCGCCCACACTAGAGGACCCCTTTAAATACCTCTCATGCAGTTTAATTCGCGCTATGCCCCTAGCTTCTGTCCCGGGGGCTAGGGAACTTTGTAAGGCAGGATGCGCGATACTTAATAAAGTCTCTGCTATTCCACACTTCGTGGCTCCTGCCCCCTTTCCTTCTTTCTCAGTGAGGAAAAATACCTTACAACCTTCACATATATTGTTCTTTGCCCCCACACTCTCCTGAAAAGAGAGTTATTACTACCACTAATTGATACTTCAAAAAACTGAGACTCAGAGAAGTTAATGTGCCACAGGGAAGGAGGGAAATTAGAAGACCCCCTAATTGCAATACAACCCAAGTTAATTCGAATTCATGTATCTCATACATTTTAATTTTTCCCTGCCACTGATTTTTACTTGAATTTTTACTTTACTTTCACAAAGACTTGATAAATTGGGTTTATTTACATATTACCTGCTTCTCAAAGACAACTTGGTAAACAGTCTTACTGCAGCTCAGTATTCCAAGTCTTTCCTAGGAAGTAAGCATGGCCTCGTGGGGTCTCACTACAGACCAAGATCATAACCCCCGCCAGCCCCACGTTGGCTGATATTACCATGAGATGTCATGGGTGAGACTTTTAAAACAAACTTCATGTTATGTGCTCTTGCAATTTCTTAATCTTTTCCAATTGTCATCAACATTTGTCCATTCTATCAAATACTCCTACATGCCAGGCTCAGTACTAACCCATCTCTGCATACAAATCTCATTTTGTGGGCAAGGAAACTGAGGGTCATACAGCTAGTCAGTTGCAGAACCTGGTTTTCTGCTTCCAGCACATGTTTTTACATCATTCTCAGGAAGGCATTTTTTTTACATTTTTGAACCTGTACGTGTATGTTTTGTTTATACAAAAATAGAAGAACAGGTTTTATCCATCTCATTGACTACCTTTGTAACTTTTTGTTGTTTGTTTACCAAGACAGACAGGAAGGGAGAGAAAGATAAGAAGGATCAATTCTTCATTGGGGCATCTTAGTTGTTCTTTGATTGCTTTCTAACATGTGCCTTGACCAGGGGGCTCAAGCCAAGCCAGTGATCCCTTGCTTAAGCCAGCGACCTTGGGCTCAAGCCTGAGACTTTGGGCTTAAGCCAGCGACCATAAGGTCGTGCCTATGATCCACACTTAAGCCTGTGACCCCATGCTCAAGCTGTTGAGCCCGCGCTCAAGCCGGATAAGCCTGAACTCAAGCTGGCGACCTCAGGGTTCAAACCTGGGTCTTCAAGTGTACCAGGCTAACACTCTATCCCAGTGGTTCCTAACCTTTTTTGAGGTACCAAACCCACCAGTTTCATATGCACATTCACCGAACCCTTCTTTAGTGATAAATAAAATATGATTTTTTTTTCCAAATTCAAGACATAGGTATATGTTATTTTACTGGTGCACAAAATGAGCCATGCATGAACATCACCTTGCTCAAAGAATAAAACCAACAAAGTGCATGAACTCACAACAAATTATGGTATTACTTTATTCTGGCCTCCACGGCAGAGGCTTCTCCGAACCCCTGAGACCGACTCATCGAACCCCTAGGGTTTGATAGAACCCAGGTTAAGAACCACTGCTCTATCCACTGTGCTACTGCCTGGTCAGGTAACCTCTGTAGCTTTTTGACAAGTAACATAACTTCTCTGAGCCTCAAGTTTCTCATCTGTAAAACATGAATACAGCTGCTCCTTATCAGAGGATTGTTGTTAGAAATAAAGGAGATAGTGTGTATAAAATATCTAACATCATCCCTGGCATATTGTAAGCAAATCAATAAGCAATACTTATTAGCAGTGGCTATATTTATTTATTGCCTACTATTTGTCAGGCCTTATGCTTATATGTGAAAAATACATTTATGGACAGATGCATACGGGGTGGGCAAAAGTAGGCTAATAATAATAACAGCCTGGCCTGTGGTGGTACGGTAAATGGAGCATTGGCCCAGGGCACCAAGGTTGCTGGTTCAAAACCTAAGGTCACCAGCTCAAGCTCAAGTCTAGGGGGGTCACCAGCTCAAACCTAATGTTGCTGGTTCAATCCCTAGTCAATCAATGGGATGCACATCTAAGTGGAGCAATGAGTTAATGCTTCTCTCTCTCTTTTCCCCTTTCCCCCTCTCTCAAAATAATAATAATAATACAATAATAAGTAAAATACAAAAATAAAATATTTTGCATGCTAACAACTGTACACCTACTTTTGCCCACCCCTATACAGGTGGTCCTCGGGTGATGGCACAGCTCCATTCCCACGACAGTTATGTAATCCAAATTTTGGTGTAAGTCGAAACACACCCTAGCCTAAGTGACTTACCTATGCTAACACAGTTGTAAAATCATAATCTAGAACACAAAAACACAACTACACCACAGAAAAAGGAAAAGGGCATAAATATACTGTACTGTAGTAACAGGAAAAGTGACAAAAATTGAGTGTAAAAAATTTCTTACCTTTATTCCTGTGGTTGGCTTGCACACTGGAAGGGGCATTGCATGGTGGGAGAGAGTGACCTTTTGGGAGGAGGAGCTGGAGAGGCAGGAGAACCTCTGGAGGTGCTGGAGACACTGGGTCAGGTGAATCAGGATTGCCTAGGGAACATGCAGGAGATGCTGGAGATGATTCTACCTGTACTACAGGTCTTTTATTTCAAGAAGCAGCTGATGCAGATGTTACAAGATCTGTTGCAGGCTTCTTTACCTTCTTAAAGAATTGTTCCAGGCTAGTCTGGAAGGTTGATAACTTCTTCTCTTCCAAAATCTGCCTATAGCATTGCAAGACACCCATAATAGCTCTGTAGACCTTACTAAATCTGTCATCATGGGTCCTCAGCCTAAAATTTGGCCAACCCATCCTCTACCATAGAAAAACCTTCTGCCAAACCCTTGGTAGTTAATCTCTTGGGTTCTGGGGTTTCTATTTCTTCCTCTTCAATCAGTTGCTTCTCCAGCTGAATGAGGTCCTCAGCAGACAGCTCTTCTCCATGTGATGCCAGTAGCTCTATGACATCCATCGTGATGGCTTTCCTCTTCTTCAGAGCACTACCATCTGAAGACTCTGACTTTCGTTTAGGAGCCATGATAAGGGTCAAAAAGTCGCCAAACAAAACAACACAAATGGAACACTTGTGTTTTTAACAGTTCATAATGGTGTAGGGAAGCGTACTGGGGGGCACCAGCTCCCTCACTCATACACCTCGTTCCTGCGTATTCTGCCATGCGCAACCAAACTAGTGTGCCCATGTAGTTTGTAAGTATGCTGCTAACAGTGTAAGCTGAAACACGTCTCACTTATTTTTTTAAGTTTTTATGGGCGTGAGTGTCATAAACTTGAAATGTTGTATGTCAAGGCTGTCGTAACCTGAGGATCCCTGTATGTGATTGATTGGAAGTATACAGAAAATGGTCTACAAAGACATAAACCAAAATATTAACAGTGATTCTAAGAGGTTTTAATTTCCTTCTGTGTCTTTATATATTTCCCAAGTCTTTGTGTAAAAAATTATGGACGGATTACTCTTGTAATCAAAACAAGAAAGTCTTGGGAAGTCCAAGTGCAATTCATTTTGAAATGGGAAGAACTCTTTTTTTTTTAAAGAAGCAATAAAATTTTAAAGCCTTTTAAAAAGGTACACAAGCTTAATAGCCCCAGTGGGCACACCTGGTTCTAGAACCAGGCCCTCAGGATTAGAAAGGGAAGGCTTTTCAGCAGCAATCATCCATCTGCTGGTCACCTGAGGGAGACAGTTGGCCGCTGCTCTAACCTCATTTCTCTGTTGTTCTGAGGCCAAGCCCAGCTAGCACTCAGAGCCCTCCTGAACCCCAGTCACCTTTCCCTGTGACATTTGAGTCCTTCTTGGGTGGAGATCCACGTGGAGGCAGGTGCAGCAGCATGTGGCTACCCACAGCTCCCCCCATCTAGAAGGCAGATCAGCTTCTGAGCAGGGCCCCACTGAGCCCATAGGAGAGCAACTCCATAGGCAGAAGCAGGAGGATCTGTGTCGGGAGCCAAGGGAAGAGGAAGTGGGGAGCAGCACATAGGGAAGGCAGAGCACCTTCTGCTTCCCAAGGACATTCTCACCCAATCCTTACCACAGACCCTGACACCTGTAAGAAACTCCATCTTGCAGATGAAAAGGTCTCAGGGAAGTTCAGAGCCTTGCTCAAGTCCCACCGCTCGTGCGAGGAGAAATACTACCACCTGTGTGCTTTATTGGAGACAGCAGCAAAGCCAGTGTTGCCAGAGTGGGGAGGACCATGGCGAATTGGAGAGCTGAGCTGACATGAGGCCAGCTTTTCAGCTCTGGGGACTGGGCCATGCTGGAATGCAGGCCCATTGGGGCTGGATCTTCTAAATCGTTTTGTAAAATGTCTCAGTTTCTGACTGTTGGCTTCATTTTTTTTTTTTAACAGGGACAGAGAGAGAGAGTAAGAGAGAAAGGAATAGATAGGGACAGACAGACAGGAACGGAGAGAGATGAGAAGCATCAATCATTAGTTTTTCGTTGCCGTTGCGACACCATAGTTGTTCATTGATTGCTTTCTCACATGTGCCTTGACCGCGGGCCTTCAGCAGACCGAGCAACCCCTCGCTGGAGCCAGTGACCTTGGGTCCAAGCTGGCGAGCTTTTGCTCAAGCCAGATGGGCCCGCGCTCAAGCTGGCAAGCTCAGGGTCTCGAATCTGGGTCTTCTGCATCCCAGTCCGACTCTCTATCCACTGTGCTACCATCTCGTCAGACTGTTGGCTTCATTTTAAAGATAAAATAAAACTACAGCATCTGCAGTTTCATCAGAACACCCCTGCAGACTGAGAGTGGCCAACTGACCTGCGCCTTTGGCCTAAGACACTGCCAGGATTGGAGTCAGTCTGCCTGGCTTGCCCAGGCATGTCACTAGTGTGTGATGCTTGGTAAGGGTTCTGGAGTTTCAGGTCCCCTGGAGAAGAGGTGTCATTTGCCATTGGGCTGGGAAGCTGACCCCAGAGAAATAAGATCTACAGGTGACCATAAATAATAACAAAAAATACAATACTTTCTTATAAATTCCATAAACTTTCTTACAAATTCCATAGAACCAATAGATTTTCACAGGATGGTTTCATTGATTTTTGCTAACACTTGGGTCTGGAGCCAACCTATTGTTAGAATTAATGAACAGGTATAGTTTCAACAGAATATTGGCTAATATAAGTGTTTATTTTGATAGATGTAAGACAACAGACAGTAAAATGTATGTTCACATCAATGACGTGAAAAACTTCTTTGCTGAATTGTATAATAAATTTTAAATACTGAATGACTATTTCCTCAAATTTTTATCCTAGTCACAATGTAACTGCTATAAGCACACTTTTAAGTTTAATCTTTACTTTCCTAAATTTAGGTAATCAACACAACAATAAATCAATTCCTGATTGATAGTAGTTTACCAGTTTTCATGGTATAAATATTCCCATAAAGGCTGATTTCAAGCTACCAATATGCTATAGTCTGAATGTTTGTTACCCCCCAAATTTATATGTTGGAATCTTAACCTCCAAAGGCAATGAGGGTGATTTGGGGGGGGGGTGATTAGGTCATGAGGGTGGAGCCCTCGTAGATGGGATTAGTGCCCTTATGAAAGAGGTTTCAGAGGAGTCCCTTTCCCCTTTTACCAGGGGAGGACACAGAGGGAAAAGGAACAGCACCAGCTATGAATCAGGAAGAGGGCCCTCACTGGAAGGTGACCATGCTGGAGCCTTGATCTTGGATTTCCCATCCTCCAGAACTGTGAGAAACAAATTTCTGTTGTTTACAAACTACCTAGTCTGTGGTATTTTGTTAGAGCCACCTAAATGAACTAAGACACAATGTGATATCTACCACTGAACAAAGACTTGGGAAGAGATGCATAGCAGCATCTAGTGTTTCTACCACAAGGACACAAAAGATATACATACATAAATGCCTCAAGAGTACATGTGATAAAAAAAATAGTAATTAGAAAGGGATGTGTTTTGAGTAGTTGTTACTATAGCTGGATTTTTAATAATGGCTGATTTTTAACAACCATGTTGCAAAATTCCTCCCAAAAATTTTTTTAGAGATCTTTTTCTCTTTTTAAAAAATATTTATTGATTTTTAGAGAGAAGAGAGGGGGAGAGAGAAAGAAAGGGGGATAAGAGCAGAAAACATCAATTCATAGTGTACTCCTCACAAAAATTAGGGATATTTTATAGCTTCATATTCACTTTGAAGTATCTCCTAATTTTTGTCAGCAGTATAGTTGCTTCTCGTATATGCCTTGACCAGGCCATCCCATGGTTTCTATCCAGCAACCTCAGCATTCCAAGTCAACACTCTATCCATGGCACCACCACATGTCAGGCAATTCTTGAAAATTTAACAGTCAGGTTTTGCAAGGCACATTGGTGAAGCACCAACCTAAACTATTTAGGGGGTGCAGCCAGCTGAGACCAAAGGCATGAGACTCAGCAAGGCCAAGTGGGAGCAGGTGTCCTGGAGGAAGTAGTGTGGAACAAGGTGGAGATTACATTATCTCGGCAGCTGGGCAGGAGGAGCATTATTCAGACGGAGTCCTTTCTTTTCAAGAGAAGACAGTTTGGGCAAAAGCTGAACCTTAGATGCACCTGGTGGCCCGAGGCTTCAAAGGGAGGAGGGCAGTTAGCGTGTGCGTGGTGGAGGGAGGGGACTGGGAGCTCCCAGGAAGGGGAAGGGGGACGGAGGGAAAGGAAGGGGTAAGCTGAGCACTGCACAAGGGGGCCCACACTGGAACAGTCTTCTCCCTTATACTTCAGGAAAAGCCTCACCCCAAAGAGGCAGACCCTTGCAGAGTAATTTCTCGTGAAAAGTGCAGTGTGGAGGCTGAGGTTTGTGGGGGGCAGGGGGTGGTCAGTGCACACAGTGGCCCAGGAGTGAGAGAGCATGGGCTGTCCTGAGACCTGGAAATGACCCACCCCCAGAGCCCAAGGTGTGAGGTGGGAAATGGAAGGAAAATGGAGGCCCGGAAGTCTGGTTAAGGGTGATAGAGTCTGCCTTTGTGCAGCTCAAGGCACCTGTGCCTCACTCCCGTGCGCAGTTCTGGGCTTCTTTGCCTGTCTTCTGTGGTTACTACAGGTGTGGGCACATAACCGGTGACCCCGACCAGGCAGAGCTCCACCTCACAGCCAGGCCTGTCCTGCTCCACAGGCCTGGATCCCCTTCTCCTGACCACAAACAGCCTTCCCTAGGACCCAGAGGCTGTGATGTGACAGGACTCAGGCACAGCTCCCTCTGAGGAGGCCACTAACACCTGCCCCTTTGCTAATGATGACCTTTAATGGACATCAGTGGCCCAGAGCAAGAACAGCAAGGATTTTCCCCAGCTGCACAATGTCCTCCCCTTGGACTCTTGAAATTCACCCTGTGGTGACACAGCCAGCTCTGGGCAGTGACTAACCCAGGCTTGAGGTGTCTTTCCATGATGGGGCAATAAAGCCTTGGAAAAAGCCCTTCCCTCTGCAGGGGGTTTTTCTTCCCCTATGGGCAGTTGGCTCATCCTGAAGCCACAGAATTCTTGTCTTCCTCTTCCCCATTTTCTAAAGCCCCCAGCTCTCCTGTTCCTGAGGGAAAGGGGGACAGCTTCCTCGGGGCCCAGGATCCAAGTTGTCATCACTCTGATCTACCCCTGAACTCCTGCACACTTGCCTTCTGGGAGCTAGAGCTGCGAGGTCTGTCATTGCTACGCATTCCCATGTCCCGGGACCGTCCAGTGTGCCGGGAGAGGGGGGAGGGGCAGCAGGCAGACAAGTAAACCACCAGTTACAACACAGTATGACATGTGGCCTAATAGAGTTGAACCAGAGCCCTCTGGAGGCTGGAGAACCTAAGCCCGCCTGGGTGGGTTGGGAAAGGCTACCCTGAGCTGGTGACAGGTGATTCTAGAATTAGACACTGAGCCCAGTTAGCCTGGCTGAGAAGCAGGGACAGGACATTTCAGACACATGAAATGGCACGTGCAAAGAAATGAGAAGAAAGATGCATTCAGGTCTTATGTATGGTTTGGTGTGGTCAACTATATCCTAACTTACATTTCTACACTCTGATGAACTCAGGCATGGCTAGAGGGCTTACTTAGCCAATGCAGTTGCAGCAAAAGTGACACACGTGTAATTTCCAGATTCAAGAGCCCTTATCCTCCTTCCCTACCTCTCCAGTAGTGAAAACATGTCAAGATAGGGCTTCCATCAGCCTGGATCCCGGTCTGACCATAAAGAACAGAGCCCCCTGCTGGTTGGAATGGCCATTTGTCACTGCAGCATAACCTAGCCTGCTCCTGACATCATTGGCCTGGCTAAAACAGCAAGCTTATATTGGGGATGCCAGGAGACAAGCCGGCATGGGCACACAATCAGCTAGATCCCTTCTTATTCTTCCTCCAGAACTCAGAGAGCAGCACAGTTTGTAGTGAAGTGGGCTGGAATCCCAGCTCTGCCATTTATTAGTTCTGAGACCTGAATAAGTAAACGCTGGATCTTCCCTATGCCCAGTTCTGCGCCTTATACCGCCTATTCCCAGTCATCAGGGTACTTACTTAAAATGCAAATCCCTCCCATTTGCAACAACATGGAAGGATCTTGAGAATATCATGCTAAGCAAAATAAGTCAGATGGATAAAGTCAAGAACCATATGAATTCACTCACATGTGGGATATAAAACTGAAAGCAACAAATGAACAAACAAACAAAAACTCATAGACAGCAGTAGATGGTTACCAGAGGGAGAGGGCGGTAGGAGAGAGGGAGTAAAGAGCAAAAGGGGTCAATTAGATGGTGACAGAAGGAGATTTGACTTTGGGTGGTGAACACACAACACAATATACAGACGATATAGAATAGCCCACTTGAAATCTATATAACTTTATTAACCAATGCCACCCCAATAAATTTAATTTAAAAAAATTAAAATAGGAAAGAGGGAGAGGAAAAAATTAAAATTGCCTGACCAGGTGGTGGCACAGTGGCTAAAGCATCGCCCTAGGATGCTGAGGACCCAGGTTCAAAACCCCAAGGTCACCCGCTTGAGCGCGGGCTCCTCCAGCTTGAGTGAAGGGTCCCTGGCTTGAGCGCAGGGTCATAGACATGACCCCAAAGGTCACTGGCTTGAAGTCCAAGGCTGATGGCTTGAGCAAAAGATCATTGGCTCAACTGGAGCCCTCCAGTCAAAACACATATGAGAAAGCAATCAATGAACAACCTTCTCTCTCTCACTAAAAAAAGTTTTAAAAATAAAAATAAAATGCAAATTTCTCATCTCGACCCCAGACCTACTGAGTCCAAATCCCTGCAGGCAGGGCCCAGAAAACTGCACTTTTAGCAAGCACTCCAGGTAGTGTTTTTGCATGCTGGAGTTTACGAACCACTGCCCTTAAGGTTTTGATAGATGGTCGGAACCGCTGCATGGAGGAAGAATCATCGCATGGAGGCTGGCTTGGTCTGAGGCCAAGAATCTTCAGCCTGCTGCTGACCAGGTGGCCACAGGGCCTTGGATGTAAGCCAGAGGTGTAAAAGTTCTGTATTACTTAGAGATCAGATAACCTCACTTGGAGCCAGCTCGGTCTGCACATCCAACATTAATCAGCCCTCTGCAGCAGCCTAGACCTGCTGCTGAGACTTTTATGAGGTGTTCTTCGCTGAGGAGGAGCCTTCAGCAATGCACCTTGCCTCCCTTGCCCACCCCCAGCCTGGCTTACTCAGGCTTTCTTCTTGGGGATGCGATACAGCCCCTTTTCCTTCAGGGCAAGGCTGATTCTTTTTTTTTTTTTTTTTAATTTTTTTTCTTTTTTCTTTTATTTTATTCATTTTAGAGAG
Source organism: Rhynchonycteris naso (assembly GCA_037038555.1). Taxonomy (NCBI): domain Eukaryota; kingdom Metazoa; phylum Chordata; class Mammalia; order Chiroptera; family Emballonuridae; genus Rhynchonycteris; species Rhynchonycteris naso. The sequence continues at coordinate 25,441,740 of CM072999.1, forward strand.
GAGACAGAGGGTGAGAGAGAGAGAGAGAGAGAGAGAGAGAAAGAGAGAGAGAAAGAGAGAAAGGGGGGAGGAGCTGGAAGCATCAACTCCCATATGTGCCTTGACCGAACCAGTGCAGGGTTTTGAACTGGCAACCTCAGTGTTCCCAGGTCGACGGCTTTATCCACTGCGCCACCACAGGTCAGGCACGCAAGGCTGATTCTTAAGAGAACATAGACTCTATATCAGTGGTTCTTAACCTGGGTTCTATGGAACCCTAGGGGTTCAATGAGTCAGTCTCAGGGGTTCAGAGAAGCCTCTGCCGCGGAGGCCAGAATAAAGTAATACCGTCATTTGTTGTGAGTGCATGCACTTTGTTAGTTTTGTTCTTTGAGCAAGGTGATGTTCATGCATGGCTCCTTTTGTGCACCAGTAAAAAAACATATACCTATGTCTTGAATTTGGAAAAAAAATCATATTTTATTTATCACTAAAGAAGGGTTCGGTGAATGCGCATATGAAACTGGTGGGTTCGGTACCTCAGAAAAGGTTAAAAACCACTGCTCTATATGTTAGAGGTCAGGGAGATAGCTGCCAACTAGATCCTGGGAAGTAGCCTTCTGAGTGTATAGAGCTGCCTGAAGGCCATGGAGAAGAAAGATGCTTTTGCTCTGTGTCTTACTGCCCAGACCAAGCCCAATGCTCTCCTGACCAGCAACGTCCTCCCAACAAATACTACTGCCGTATGACTGTCCTAAGTACAGCAATCCTTTTTCATTCTTACTGATTTATTAAGTAAATGGCACATGCACCTCAAGACCAACAATGGCTGGTTCACCTTGGTTAATGTTTAATTAAGAGGCGCTGAATGTCTCAGCCAACACTGGTTCACATTGTCCGCAGGTTCTCCATCCGCAGAATGAAGAGAATAAGTCTATCATTTCTTACATGGTTATCTTCGGGCACCAAGTCAGAAAAGGATAAAATACCATAGAAATTGAAGCCAATCTACCTGGATTCCAATCCCAACTTTGCCTTTTGCGGCCTGGGGGTCCAGTATAAACTGATGGATTTTTCTGCGCCTCTGTTTCCTCATGCACAAAGTGAGGATTCTATTACCAGCCCCTGCACAGGGCCATTGTGAGGGTGAGTGCGTTGTTCATGGGGAGCTCTGGGAGGAGTGTCGGGCTCAAAGTCAGCACCAGTGTTGGCTGCTGGAATGTCTGTCTGGTCTCCAGCGTTGAAGAAATTAGTCATCATGCAAGTTTCCCTCACTTACACAACCCACTCATATACACATAATATACACATACACACAAACACACCACTAAATACACACAATATCCGCAACACATGCCACATACAACACAACAGGACAAACATACAAGACACACAGCACACATACATACGCAACACAGCTAAGCATTATTGTTTTGTACTCTGTACTTGGCAGTTTCAGCAAACTTTAAAACCAAATTCCTGCTGGGCCTGTGGTGGTGAAGTGGATAGAGCGTCAACCTGGAGTGCTGAGGTCACTGGGTCAAAACCCTGGGCTTGCCCGGTCAAGGCATATACAACAAGCAAGCAATGAACAACTAAAATGCAGCAACTATGAGTTGATACTTCTCACTCCCCCCAACTCTTCTCTATGTAAAATCAATAAAATACAGCTTTTTAAAAAAATACCAAATCCCTGCTAACACACACGTGTGCTGCTCGCTGCTCTTCCCCGTTGTATGTCATTGTGACATCATGCAATGTCATAATAAATCAATTTACCAACCGCTCATTCTAATTGCTCTCAGAGCAGACCATTCATTGTCAATTGTGTTTCATAAGCTTCTCAGCAGTAGGGTCTTCTCCACCACTGTGGTGTTCCAGTGCAGAGCATTGGAGTCAGATGGACATAGGTTCACAACTTGATGATATTACCTACCAGTTGTGTGACCTGGGGCAAGCTGCTACACTTCTCTGGCTGTAACATCATTCCAATTTTCTGAATGAAGAAACAAAGAATCAGAAAGAATAAACTACCTGACCCGGCAGTGGCGTGGTAGATAGAGCATCAGACTGGGATGCGGAGGACCCAGCTTCAAGACCCTGAGGTCGCCAGCTTGAACGCGGGCCCATCTAGTTTGAGCAAAGCTCACCAACTTGGACCCAAGGTCGCTGGCTCGAGTAAGGGGTTACTTGGTCGGCTGAAGGCCCGTGGTCAAGGCACATATAAAAAAGCAATCAGCCTGACCAGGTGGTGGCGCAGTGGATTGAGCATCAGAATGGGATGTAGAAGACCCAGGTTCGAGACCCTGAGCTCACCAGCTTGAGCGCGGGCCCATCCGGCTTGAGCAAAAAGCTTGCCAACTTGAGCACGGGCCCATCTGGCTTGAGCAAGAAAAAGCTCACCAGCTTGGACCCAAGGTCGCTGGCTCCAGCAAGGGGTGGCTCAGTCTGCTGAAGGCCCGCGGTCAAGGCACATGTGAGAAAGCAGTCAATGAACAACTAAGGTGTCGCAACGGCAATGAAAAACTAATGATTGATGCTTCTCACCTCTCTCTGTTCCTGTCTGTCTCTCCCTGTCTATCCCTCTCTCTGACTCTCTCTCTGTCCCTGTGTAAAAAAAAAAGCAATCAATGAACAACTAAGGTGTCGCAACAAAAAACTGATGATTGAGGCTTCTCATCTCTCTCCATTCCTGTCTGTCTATCCCTATCTATCCCTCTCTCTCTCTCTCTGTCTCTGTTAAAAAAAAAAAAAAAAAAAAAAAAAGAATAAACTAATAAACATGAGCTTCATGTTGTTATGTATCTATGAAAAACATTCACCTCACATGGTTCATGTAAGGAATGAAAAGATAAGGTATGGACCACATTCAGATCAGTGCTTGGCTAATAATATATGACAATATGACATATGCCAGGTTGGTGGTAATGGTGGGGATTAAAGAGTATTTCTTTAAACGAAAAAAAAAAGTTGCTTTGAATAAATTGTTGACAGTTAATGGGACTCTGTGGTGGCTTGTGTCCCACTCACACATTTGGGCACCAGATCCCATAAACTTCCACCCAAATTGTGTTGTAACTGCACCATTTCCCTTCATGAAATTTGAGAGGTGATGTTTTGACATTGTTTCATTTTATTTCATTTCCTCCTGATGGGTGGGCTTAACTTGTTTCTCAATTTAGGCAGAGCAAAATGGAGAAGTATTTTAAATCGTTGTGATGATCCAAGGTAGACTTCCCGGCTGGCCCCTGAGAGTGGGCCCATAATTCTCTTACCTTCTCCTACAGTATTTGACCTTTATCCAATTCCTGTAATTGCCAAATATAATTGTTTCCTTAGTTTCCTCCACAGCTCCCCTTTTCTCCTTCCATCTTGCCCCTTGTCATTTGACAATGAATTACCATGAATTAACAATGAATTCTGAAATAATATGGTAATCACATTTCACTTTCTTAGGGAGCATTTCTGTTCACTAAGTGATTTCACTTCTGTTCTTCAGTACCAGCTCGAGGAAGGTTTAATCCACTTTACGGGCTACACAGTCGAGGCTCAGAGTGGCAAACCAACAAGCTCTGGATGTCAGCCGCCAAGCAAATGCCACTGTCTCCTGGTACAAGAAGACAGTTTTTAACTGACAGACACGTTTTCAGTATTTTTTGTTGTTATGTTTTGTTTGTTTGTTTGTTTTAGAGAGAGGGAAAGAGGGAGTAGAATTGGGAAGCATCAACTCATAGTAGTTGCTTCTCTTATGTGCCTTGACCAGGCAAGCCCAGGATTTCAAACCAGTGACTTCAGTGTTCCAGGTCAACACTTTATCCTCTGCGCCACCACAGGTCAGTTTGACAGACAGGTTCTTTAAAAATTGTGATAAAATAAAATAAATAAATAAGAATAAAAATTTAAAAATTGTGATAAAATACACATAATGGTATTTACCATTTCAATCATTTTTAAGTACACACTTCAGTGGCATTAAGTATATTCACACTGTTATACAACCGCCACCACCATCCATCTCCAGAACTTTCCATCTTCCTAAACTGAAACTCTGTCCCCATTAAAAACGAACTCCCATCCCCCTCCCCAGTCCCTGGCACCCACCACCCCACTTTCCCTCTTTATGAGTGTGACTATCTGGGATCCCTGTATAAGAGGACTCATACAGTATTTGTCCTTTTCTGTGAGACACTTTTACAGCGAGATTTCTGGAGGAAGCTTCCAAGATGGGCTCCCCCACTGCCTTTGTCTTGCTAACGTTGCACATCAGCCAGAAAGGGTGGTTGTTCTTACCCTAAACCAGTGAATGGTTCTTAACCTGGGTTGTATGGAACCCTAGGGGTTCGATGAGTCGGTCTCAGGGGTTCGGAGAAGCCTCTGCCGCGGAGGCCAGAATAAAGTAATACCGTCATTTGTTGTGAGTTCATGCACTTTGTTGGTTTTGTTCTTTGAGCAAGGTGATGTTCATGCACGGCTCATTTTGTGCACCAGTAAGAAAACATATACCTATGTCTTGAATTTGGAAAAAAAATCATTTTATTTATCACTAAAGAAGGGTTCAGTGAATGTGCATATGAAACTGGTGGGTTCGGTACCTCAAAAAAGGTTAAGAACCACTGCCCTAAACTAACCCAGCCCTGTGGGCAGGAACACCTTTCAGGCACTGCTTTCCCTGCAAAGCAGATATTTTCTAATGTTTTGTTTTACACTGAAGGCTGTTCATTCCTCTTCCCTTCCAGGTACTTACTTACTTGTATTGTGGTCATCAGCAAAAAATAAATAAATGAAAGCTCCCGGAGAAGGACATAAGATGTTTCCCAAAGACCCCTCCTTCTCCACTGGCGCGTGTCTGTGTGTGTGTTGTTTTTTTGTTTTAAAGAACTCTGTGATCCACTCCAATTCATGGTTTGCCCAGAAAGCTAACACAGCTGCAAATCCTTTCTGCCCGGAAAGCCTTCCAGCTTTTCCAGAGGCCTCTTTGCTGGTTCAGTGGCCACTTCCCTCCCTCTCAGGCCTGCCAGCATCTCTGAGCCCCCTGCCCACCCCACCCCAACCCCAGCCACTTGCTCGACTCCTGAGAGAAGGCACTGCTCCTGTGGAACTGGACGTGACTTCTCTATGGGTTTCTATCACCTGGGGAAGCTCAGGCCCTTGGGCAGCCCAGCCCTGTCTCCAGGCTTCCCTCTCAGAATACTGGCTCTGCTGCCTGCTGGTAAACTGGACTGGCTGTCACCGTGACAACGGCCTGGCCCAGAGCCTGGATGACGCCAGGCCTGACTCCCTCCTTGCCTCACCCAAGTCTGTTTGTTTGGGTTCCAGCTGCTTTTGTTGTGCTTCAATTTGCTCATCAGTTTGAAGCAGATTTGTTGCTGATTGGCTACAGGGGGCTGGGCTTGGAGTCCCTGGGATACCAGGAAATCAGCTCCCTGCCAGGACAGCAATTTCCTGGCACTCTGGGGTGTTTCCCCATCACAGCAACAAGACCTAGAAGAGCCCTTCCAGGGCAAGGCAGAGCCCACAGGAAGCGGGGGCAACAGATAATCAGCTAACGCTCTGACCCACAGCCAGTTTCACTCAAGGGCACTGTTATTAACCCATGCTGGATGTGTGATGCCACACTCGTGATGAAAGACCAGCTTGTTGTTTGATATAAGAAACAGCACATGTTGACAGAGCAGACCAGCTGTGCAGCAATATCAAAAATAAGTAAGTCCAGGAAGAAGAAGAAAGTTTTGAGGAAGTTTAAGCGAATGTGGTGATAGACATTCAAATGAATTTTAATCTCAGTACTTGGGGAGGTTTTCCTTCTATTATTTGGATAACGGTCAAAGCAAGAATCTGGAACATGGTGACTAATTTGAAAACATGCCTTCTAGCCTTTTGTCATTTCCTCAGGCTTTTATCTCCCAAATAACTCATTCAATAACTTGCTTGGCCTCCAGGGCTCCTGAGTTTATCCCAGATCCTTTGATTTGTGATGTGAAAGGTCCTTCTGTTCCTTGTCCTTCAAAGCTGAAGCTGCGTCAGGACAGCCTCAGCCACTCATCTGTAAAACAGGCAAATAAAGCTAACAGGCCCACACCGCTCAGGTCCGGCACCTACTGAGCTGCTGTTCTCATTGTTGACTCCCACCTGTGCCTTTTCTCTGAGGATCCTGACACTCTATAAGAATTACATACCTGTGGTGGCACAGTGGGTGGTGTGGTGGCACAGTGGGTAAAGCATCAACCTGGAACACTGAGGTTGCTGGTTCAAGACCCTGGGCTTGCCTGGTCATGGCACATACGGGAGTTGGTGCTTCTTGCTCCAACCCCCTTCCCTCTCTCTCTCTCTCTCTCTCTCTCTCTCCTCTCCAAAATGAATAAATGAAATTAACTTTTAAAAAAGACAAGCATGGCCTGACCTGTGGTGGCGCAGTGGATAAAGCGTCGACCTGGGAACACTGAGGTCGCCAGTTCAAAACCTGCACTGGTCTGGTCAAGGCACATATGGGAGTTGATGCTTCCAGTTCCTCCCTCCTTTCTCTCTCTCTCTCTCTCTCTCTCTCTCTCTCTCTCTCTCACTATGTGTCTCCTCTCTAAAATGAATAAAAATAAAAAGAAATTAAAAAAATAAAAAAGACAAGCATGGCCTGACCAGGCGGTGGCACAATGGATAGAGCATCGGATTGGGATGCGGAAGACCCAAGTTTGAGACCCCGAGCTTGCCAGCTTGAGTGCAGGCCCATCTGGCTTGAGCAAAAGCTCGTCAGCTTGGACCCAAGGTCGCTGGCTCCAGCAAGGGGTGGCTCGGTCTGCTGAAGGCCCGCGGTCAAGGCACATGTGAGAAAGCAATCAATGAACAATTAAGGTGTTGCAACGGCAATTAAAAACTAATGATTGATGCTTCTCACCTCTCTTCGTTTCTGTATGTCGGTCCCTATCTATCCCTCTCTCTGACTCTCTCTCTGTGTCCCTGTAAAAAGAAAAGAAAAAAAAAAAGACTAGCCTGACCAGGCAGTGGCGCAGTGGATAGAGCGTCGGACTGGGACGCGGAAGACCCAGGTTCGAGACCCCAAGCTTGCCAGCTTGAGTGCGGGCCCATCTGGCTTGAGCAAAAGCTCACCAGCTTGGACCCAAGGTCGCTGGCTCCAGCAAGAGGTTGCTCAGTCTGCTGAAGGCCCACGGTCAAGGCACATGTGAGAAAGCAATCAATGAACAACTAAGGTGTCGCAACGGCAATGAAAAACTAATGATTGATGCTTCTCACCTCTCTCCGTTCCTGTCTGTCTGTCCCTATCTATCCTTCTCTCTGGCTCTTCTCTGTCCCTATAAAAAAAAATTTTTTAAAGACTAAAAATAATAATAATAATTACACCACTGAGCCTGACCGGTGGTGGCACAGTGGATAAAGCATTGACCTGGAATGCTGAGGTCCCAGGTTTGAAACTCTAAGGTCACCTAAGTACTTGAGCATGGAGTACTCTGCATAATCCCACGGTTGCTGGATTGAACCCAAGGTCACTGGCTTGGCTGGAGCCCCTCAGTCAAGGCACATATGAGAAAGCAGTCAATGAACAACTAAGGAGACTAAGAAGCTGCAACGAAAAATTGATGCTTCTCATCTCTCTCCCTTCCTGTCTGTATGTCTCTGGCTCTCTCTCAAACACACATAAAACAAATAAATAAATAAATACATCACTGATTCGTTTGACAAATATTTACTAAGTCTCAGTGGGTTTGGGCACTGTGCTTGCCATGAGGGATAAAATGATAGACAAACCAGACACAGCTCTCACCATCTGAGAGCTTCTGGAATAGTGAGGGAAATAAATTAGTCAAAGAACCACACAAATGTAAAATTATATCTTTGTCATGTGAGTTCCTCTAGACCAGCCCACCCCCAGCTGAATACCAAGGAGGACATTAGTCTTAACCATATTGAGCAGAAGTTTCCAGCCAATTTCTGTCTTAATTCCTGACCCACAGAATCATGAGATATGATAAGTTGGTTACTGTCTAACACATTCCCCACCAAAAAAAAAAAATTAGAAATCACAGGAAATAGAGAAAATAAACTATATTTTAGCTCTTTTTCCTAATTAGAAAACTGGAGTTAAGATAGGTTTAGGTATAAGAATTTAGAATAAAATGTTTTGGCCTCCTAAATCTTACAGCTTAAAACAGAGCCCAGGGATGAAAATCAATCCACAATCCTGCAGAAAGATCCCCATATTCCTTACATAAAACCTGGTTTCATTGAAGAGTGCCCTCTTTTGGTTTGGGGCGCTCTCGCCATCCATGCTGCAGCTTTTAAAGGGATTTGTCGAACACGATGTCCATTCCTTCATCAAATGTGAGTTGAGCACCCAGGCTCCGTACACAGTCTGCCATCAGACACGGGCTCCTTACCCTGTGGGGCTGACAGTCATTTGAACTTCCTGACATCTCAGGGTGTAGCGCCAGCTTTATAACTAACTCCCATTTGCTAGGTAAGGAAGTGTGCTGGGGATAACACTGTGCTGTGTTATTGATAATTCAGGGCTGGATTTCAGGACTCAAAGAGACAGACCCCGTCACAAAATGTTAGATTAGGCTCAAATTTCTCACCCTCCATAGCCACAGCCTGCCTCATCGCCCTCTCTTTCTTAACCTTGAGCTCCCTTCAGCTTGGAAAGTCTTTTCATGGGGTCCCCTAAATCATGGGACCCCCACCTCCACATCTTTGTGGCCCCAAATGCCTTTTCTGCCACTTCATTTCTGCACTCAACTGTTTTTTCAAAGCCAGCCTATAGTCTCCCTTTGTGCTAAGACCCTCCAGCACCCCCCGCTGCAACACCTTGCCCCCTAATCTCCCTTATACATATGCATTTGGGGATGTGTATCCAGGCAGGAACCTCACCGTACATCCTGTCCCATCAGGGGTGTGGGCTTTGGAGGAGACCAGACAGAGCCCTTCCTGTTCAAACCTCAGACCTGCGACCTACAAGCCCCATGATATGCGGGAAGTGATGTCACCTCAACCCTGATTTTCTCATGAGTACAACAGGCAGTAATTCCTACCCAACAAGGCATTTCTGCAACTTAAAAGATGTGTTTGAAGCACTTGGCACAGAGTAAACACTCAGCACAGTCTATGTCTAAGTTGTTTAATATGTTCAGTTAGGTCACCTGCTGAAGCAGCAATCTGGCCCTCGGGAAACCTCGTGCAGCCTTAGATATGTGCTGGGAGATGTAACCCAGCCAGCAGGTGGAAAATGGGGCTGATACAGGAGGCATGGGGCCTGGAGTCTACAGTATTCTTAGGAACCCATGGAAATTTTTAAAATTTTTTAATGTCTTTTTTAAATTACAAAGAAAATTACATCAAAAATTTCATGTCAAAGTGACTTTATATACAGTGTGTCCGTAAAGTCATGGTGCACTTTTGACTGGTCACAGGAAAGCAACAAAAGACGATAGAAATGTGAAATCTGCACCAAATAAAAGGAAAACCCTCCCAGTTTCTGTAGGATGATGTGACAGCATGTGCGCATGCGCAGATGATGACGTAACACCGTGTATACAGCTGAGCGACCCACGGCCATGCCAGTCAAGATGTGGACGGTACAGAGGAAAGTTCAGTGTGTTCTGTGGCTATATAAATTCGAACCCGTGACCAAAGTGCAACATGAATATCAGCACGTTTATAACGAAGCGCCACCACATAGAAATAACATTACTAGGTGGGATAAGCAGTTGAAGGAAACCAGTATTTCGGTGGAGAAACCCCGTTCTGGTAGGCCATCAGTCAGTGACGAGTCTATAGAGGCTATATGGGATAGCTACCTAAGGAGCCCTAAAAAATCTGTGTGTGCGTGTTCTCGACAATTACACCTAAGCAAGACTACAGTTCATAAGGTGTTAAAGAAACGTCTCTGTTTTACGGGGTACAAATTGCGGCTGTTGCACGCTATCAAACCGGCGGATAGACCCACACGATGCTCATTTGCTACAGATATGCTTCATGAGATCGACAATGATGCAAGATTTTTGCAGAAGATTGTGTTTAGTGATGAGGTGACCTTCCATATCTGTGGACATGTTCATCGCCATAACGTCCAAATATGGGCTGCTGAACATCCTCATGCCTACACTAAGTACAAACGTAACACCCCTAAAGTGAACGTGTGGTGTGGCCTGATGCATGATAAGGTGATAGGCCCATTTTTTTCCGCAGAGCAGTCTGTGATGGCAAACACCTATCTTGACATGTTGGAATTGTATGCAGTGCCACAATTTCCAGAAGGTGTCATCTTCCAACAGGATGGTGCTCCTCCACACTACGCCACCATTGTTCGTGAGTTTCTGGATAGAACATTCCCCCAGCGGTGGATAGGCAGGGGTTCTGTCAAGCCATGGCCACCACTATCCCCGGATCTGATGTCCTTAGACTTTTATTTTTGGGGTTATGTGAAGCAACATGTGTACATTGAACATATCCATGACATTAATCACTTAAAACAGAGAATCACAGATGTTATTCACTCTGTTACACCAGACGTCCTTACCTGTGTGTGGCAAGAACTTCACTATCATTTGTATGTGTGTAGGGCAACAAATGGAGCCCACATTGAACTGCACTGAATAGGTATGAAACTGGAGAGTTTTCCTTTTATTTGGTGCAGATTTCACATTTCTATCGTCTTTTGTTGCTTTCCTGTGACCAGTCAAAAGTGCACCATGACTTTACGGACACACTGTATATCTTAATATAATCACCTTTCTACCAATGCATAATAAAATACAATTTTATAGAAAAAGGGGCCCACAAAAGGTAAAGTTTCTACAGCCTATGAAAGTTATAATAATGAAGAAAGTTCTGTGTTACTTTAAAAAGAAAAAAACGTAGGAGGGAGAGAGAAAGGGTGGGAAGAAAGGAGGGAGGGAGGGAAAACAGTGACAAGAAGATATTGGCTGACCATGAGTGTAAATGTTCCCCCCACCCCTATATTCTTCAGTTCCAGGAGTTCCTTTTACTTCAGCATGGCAGGGATCTGTTACAGAGTGTATTCTTAGAGTACACTTTCTAACACTATCATAATCTGTGCGCCCATCTGCTTTTAGCAGATGTTGTTCCCCAAGAATTGTATTTTAATTTAGAAGTCATGCACGCTGTCTTTATCTACTTGTTCAAGGGTTGTCATGCCCTTCAGTGGCCGACAGAGGTCGCAGCGACTCAACCTTAAGCGTGGGAATCACAGTGGCGGGCAGACTAGAAAGAAGCTGTAGTTTGATAATCTTGCTGTTCAGTACTGTCCTGGGACCAACAATAAAGAAATCACCAGGTACTTGTTAGAGATGCAGAATCTCCAGATTTCCAGAATCAGAATTTTCATGTTCAGAAAATGCCCAAGAGCCTGACCAGGCAGTGAGTGGCACAGTGGATAGAGCATCGGACTGGGATGTGGAGAACCCAGATCCAAGACCTGTAGGTTGCCAGCTTGAGCGTGGGCTCATTGGGTTTGAGCATGGTTCACCCGATTGAGCCCAAGGTCAGTGGCTCGAGCAAGGGGTCATTCCGTCTGCTGTAGACCCCTGGTAAAGGCACATATGAGAAATCAATCAATGAACAACTAAGGAGCCACAACAAAGAATTGATGTTTCTCAACTCTCTCCCTTCCTGTCTGTCCCTATCTGTCCCTCTCTCTGACTCTCTCTGTCTCTGCCATAGTAAAGCATTGTACAGGTCACAGATGAACAGTTCATAAATGAACTGGCTTGTTCTTCCGCCGTGTCAGTAAATGTTCATTGAGTGTCTACGACGTGCTGGCCATCAAGGATACAGAAGTGAGGGGGACAAAAGATATGTACTGGCCCTGCCGTCATGAAGTTGTCAGCCTATGGGGAAGCGAGAGGAGCACCATCACACACACACATCACTACAGACCCTGGAATCATTGTGCGGGTACGGGGCTGTGGAGAGGGACGGGAGGAAGCGGGTCTGGTTTATACTGGATGGGCAGGGAGGTCTCTAAGAAATTGGCCTTTAAGCTTGAGACCTGAAGGGTGAGTAGGAGTTTAAAAAAGAGTAGGCGCTCCTAACAGAGAAAACAGCAAGAACAAAGTGACGCGACGGGAAAAACATGGCGCACTGGAGGAACTGAAAGAAGACTGGCGTGAATTGAGAGGGGGGGGGGAAGAACAGCCTGCAGATGGCCGGGGGGCAGAGGACACAGGCTGAGCCTCAGATCTTCCAGAGGTGGCCACCCAGGCTATAAAGCTACTGGTACATGGCTCTGTTTCCAAGGGTCCCTGCTCCAAATGGCCCCTGTGAACATTTCACGCCTGTCCATTGAGTTCCTGCTCTCCCCCACGGCCCACTCTTCCCTCTTCTAACCTATCCTCTCCCTGCCCACCATCAACCCCTTCCAAACTGTCGCTCTCCAGGTACAGCCTTCCCCATTCACCAGATCTCAATTTCAAGACACCTTCCCCTAAAGAAAAGACACTCTATAAATCAGAAGCAAGCACCAGTTACTGAGGGTTTATCATGTGCTACGTAAGGTACCACACTCAACATAGTTTTCCATCTCCTCACAACAGTCTTATTGGATCGCTACTATCATTCCAATTTTACAGTTAGGGAAACTACAGTGTGAAGAGAAAAGTTTCCGCAAGATTACACAGCCAGAAACTGTTGCGCCCATACCACCTTCCCATTCGTAACAGGGACTGCACACTGTGCCATGTGACACTGGACTGACTGCATGGCTACATCTCAAAAGCCTTAAAAAGGAGAGCATCTTTGGCCCACCTCAAAAGAAATACTCTTTGGATGTGCACAGAAATTTAGCTGCAAAGATATCCGCAGCCTCGTCTCTAATAGCAAGAAATTTTGAAACAACCCAAAGATCCACCAATAGAATTGGCTAGCCTGTTGGAGGTTGATAACTAGAAAGAATTCTATGTGATTAGCTACTAACATGATCACATAGAAAAATATTTTATGTCCATTATCTTCTGTGTAGAAAAAACAGATTACAAAACACTATTACGGCATGATCTTACTTTCAGAAAAACCACAGTATTTAAACTAAAGAGTATAAAACTAAAGGGCCCATGCCTGACCTGTGGTGGCGCAGTGGATAAAGTGTCGACCTGGGAACACTGAGGTCGCCAGTTCAAAACCCTGCACTGGTCTGGTCAAGGCACATATGAGAGTTGATGCTTCCAGCTCCTCCCCCTTTCTCTCTTTGTCTCTCTCTCTCTCTCTCTCTCTCACTCTATGTCTCCTCTCTAAAATGAATAAAATTAAAATTAAAAAAAAAACAAAACTAAAGTGCCCATTGGAAAAGGAGAGTCAAAAATGGCGAGTGTTTTCTCCGTGATGGAATTACAGGTAATTTTTATTTTCTTTATTTTTATTATCTAAATTTTTTTAAAGCTTTCACCACAAGCATCCATTTCATTTGGAACGGGGAGAAAACCAACCAACAAACAAAAAAATCAGGTGCTTGAGCCTTCCTATTTATGATGTTCTTTTATCTATTAAAAATATATATACTATTCTGCTGGAAACATTTACAAAATATTTTTTCTTATCGCAAAAGCAATATGCATTTGCCAAAAAATTATAAAGTACAAAAGCAAAAAGAAGAAAATAAAAACACATTCCCTCCTCCAATATTAGCACCAGTATGACTCTTCTTTTTTGTGTGTGTGTGTGTGACAGAGACAGTGAGAGAGTTAGAAAGAGGGATAGACCGGGACAGACAGGAAGAAAGAGAGATGAGAAGCATCAATTCTTCATTGCGGTACCTTAGTTGTTCATTGATTGCTTTCTCATATGTGCCTTGAATGGGGGAGGAGGCTACAGCAGAGCGAGTGACCCCTTGCTCAAGCCAGTGACCTTGAGCTCAAGCCAGTGACCTTGGGCGTCAAGCCAGCAACCTTTGGGCTCAAGCCAACGACCATGGGTTCATGTCTTTGATCCCACACTCAAGCCAGCAACCCTGCGCTCAAGCTTTTTGAACCCATGCTCAGGCCAGATGAGCCTGCACTCAGGCCAGTGACCTCAGGATTTCGAGCCTGGGTCCTCTGTGTCCCAGTCTGATGCTCTCTCCACTAAGCCACCACCTGGTCAGGTTGTATGACTCTTCTTTTCCTTTTTCTTTTAATTTTTAAATTTATTCATTTTAGAAAGGAGGGCAAGACTGAGAGTGAGAGTGAGAGAGAGAGAGAGGAGGGAGGAATAGGAAATATCAACTCCCATATGTGCCTTCACCAGACAAGTACAGGGCCTCGAACCAGCAACCTCAGTGTTCCAGGTCGACACTCCATCCACTGCGCCACCACAGGTCAGGCTGTATAACTCTTCTTAAGCCATGATTCTACCCTTGAGTTCTGCTGTAGGTGCTACTCATGGGGACTTGCCCTGTAGCCATTACTGAAACTATGTGTTTGGAATGAGGCTTCCAGATTCCTCTGTGATCCCCAGATGGCTCCTTGGGTGGATTTGTCCAGGTCTGGCAATCCCTGCTCAACCACTTACTTAGTGCAGATCCTGACCTTTTGGGAAGCATACAACTCCTAGTGGGTCACAGGGACAAGGCTATCAAGTGGAAGGACCATAAGAGTTATTCCCAACATGCTTGGGATTGCAACACTCTGTCATTGTTGGGTTTTGCAACCCTCCTTCCCCTTCAGAAAGCACTCAGAGGACTCCTTAAAGCGTTTGCGTATTCTGTTCAGTACTTTTCCACACATGCAACTGAAGGGAATAAATTTGGCTTTAAGACTGGCATAACCTCTGACCCCTGAGATAACTGCTGGCAGTCAAGCTGGGGTGTCTCTGCTAGGGTTGGGAATGGCAGCTCTAAGATGCTATGCAGACAGATTCTGCTGTGAGGGTGGCCACACCAGGCTTGGGAGTCCAGCTTCCAGGGCAGGATGTCTTTGGGACATTTCCATATATTCTCTCTCTCTCTCTCTCTCTCTCTCAAACACACACACACACACACAACAACAACAACAGGTTTCCAAGGCCCACCCTGCTCACACCCTCTCCTACTAAAGCCCCCCCTCCTGGGAAGGAGAGCGGGAAGGGCCTACAGCTGCTGGCACCTGGCCCCACTGGGTCCACACCCTCAGCACAGACCTCGGGTAGAAAATGTTTCTAGAGCTACCGTGCAGGTCAAACCATTCCTGGTTTCTTCAGATGTCCTGATATCTCATCAAAGACCAGGCACAGGACCTACCTTCCCACTCCCAAGATGTGTGACTAGAGCTGGTCTCATTGCTATTCACTATGTTCAATCTTTATTAAACCATGAAAGACTTTTGAAGATCTTATTCTCCTGTATATAAGGTTCTTCTCATTGATAGTAACTATAGCTTCTGTTTATTAAGCTCCTTCTGTGCCAGGCATTTTATAAGCAATGTAATGCAAGCGCAGTCTTTTGAGGGAGGTACAATTATCTCCATCTCACAGATAAGAAAACTGAGGCTGCAAGAAGCAGAGTGAGCTTTCCGTGGTCACATAAGTGCTAACAGAGACAGGAGCTATAACCCAGATCTGACTGACCCCAAAGCTCATACTCTGCCCTGGAAGGCAGGTGTAGGAGAGACCCAGGAGATCATTTACATGGGATCTAAGCTGAAAAACTCATTTATAAACTAACATAGCACTCACTACAAGTTGATATAGCAGTTTGCAAATATCAACTCAATTTTTCCTCATCATATCATAATGAGATGGGCACTTATGGCCCAGAGAGGAAGGAGAGAAAATTTGCTCAAGGCCACACAACAGGCGGTGCAGTCTGGACATAAATCTGACTCTAGAGCCTGTACTACCTCTCTGGTCCCAGGAGCAGAGTCCCCCCTTCCTAATTTTTCGTCCTTTGACCTTTCCACACCACCACCCACCTCCTCATTTCTCTGAACACCCACTTCAGACTTCCTTGTCCATCTCTGGGTGGTGGTGGTGGTGTTCTCTTGTGAAACTGCTTTGTGAAACTACTTATTGTGCAAGGCTATACTTGATTAGATCACTATCTAGGTTCCCCCAAAGAACTTAGGGTTCTGGAAGGCTTAGATGAAGTAAGGGCCTAGAGTTCTGTTTGTAAAAAGTAATCCATTAATCAGCATATTGAGAGCTGTTTTTCTCCTCAGCCCGGTGCTGGACACTGTGGACATGAAAGATACACGAGACATGGCCCCCAGCCTCAAGGAACCAACAGTAAAAACAGCATATACGAGTGTGTTCTGTGTGCTGGATCTGTGCACAGCTGTATTTCAAAAGATACAGAGGAGAAGAGAGTCAGAAAAGCTGTTATGAATGATGTGGAATTTGAAAAAGAATTTGAAAGCAGGGGCAGGGTTTGGCTAGCAGTAAGGAAAAAAGCAGTCCAGACAAGGGAAAAAATGGAAGTTGTTTTCTGCATCCAAATAGACCAGATCATCAGAAGTAAACGAGAGAGAGAGAGAAAAAAAAATTCTGCCAAATTTTCCATCAGAGCGAACAAAGAAAATCTCTTCCGCGCATCCTGCACCGCAAAGATGCTGCTTCTGGAATTAGAGGGGGGCGCTCTTCCTCATGTGTCCACCAGGGTGCAGAGCTGCTGCTGCTCCAGCTGTTTTAGCTCCAAGTGCAACCAAAGGGGAAGGTGGAAGGATCCCAGACCCCTCCCCAAATCAGCGTGTTAGAGAGCCCCAGGCAGCGGCGGGCACCAGTCTTAGTCTGAACTGCCTTCTTATTCAGCACAAAAGTTAGAGAAGAAATGGAATATAGACTGTAAGAGGAAGTTGAGTGAGACCTAAAGGGAAGAGAGAGACAATAGAGGCGTTCCCCTAAAGGATATAATGTCTATGTACCATGGAAAAACTTCCAAAGAGCAAAAAAGGGTTCATACTACGCATTCCTTCTGCTGTTCTCTTGGCTGAGAAAAACTTAATGCAAGGCTTGGGTAACTGTAAAAAATGACCAGCTGCTGTCTAAGGCTGGTTTCAGGACAGCTGACTGAAGGTCTCCAGATAAAGGTGGCAATTCCAGCCACTGTGAGGAGAAATGTTTGTGGCTTTGGGAGTATACTCCTGGCTACCACCCCAAGTCCTGGTGTCATGCTGTGGGCTGTGTAGGGCAGCAGAAGGACCTAAAGGAGCCCTGAAATCAGTTCTTATTGTTACTGTACACCCCACTGGCTCAGCCAGGCAATAGGACCTGGAAGCCACAGAAACAGGAGATTAGAAGCACCTAGGTGAGGTGGAAGGGGCACTAGTTTGAAGTCAGAAATCCTGGCTTTGCCCATGGAGACATTTCCGCAGCACACCTGCGCCTGCCCCTCCCCCCTCCTTCCCCCACAGGCGCATCTCATAAACTCTTGCAACCCCACAAGACTTGCAACCAGGGGAGCAATGGACAGCATGCAACTCCCCTTAGCTAACCCCCTGACCCTGTCTCCAAGGCCCCCTTTTCTCTGACTTTCCAAGTGAGCCAAAACCGCCCACCTAAGCTCTCTCCTGCTGTTTCTTCTAGCCCTTCCTTGTTTCACTGTCCCCAGCTTTATTAAACATACTCTTAAATTTAAAACAAATAAATTTTGAAAGAAAATAAATCCTAGCTTTTATTTGTCTTTTTTAACTATGTGTGTTTGGATGAATGAACCAACCAACCTCTCGGATAGTTAATTTTCCCCTTTGTGAAATAGAAAAGCTGAATTAGAAAATAATCTCTGATGTGCTATCAGCACCAAAATTCTGAAAAGCACACATTCCTTTGGCCATAACTGGGGAGTTGAGGGCGGGGGTCGGGGGCTGGGGCACGCGGCTGAGTAGCTTGAAGAGTTAACCCCAAGCCTGAAGCGGGCTCCCCAACAGTGGCCACTGAGGCACGTCCCGCCCCACCCCTTGCCCTCAGGCCGGGTGGCACACACCTACGGCTCCCTCAGACACTTCTGGAATCTCACTGGATTCCACCCAGGAATGCGTATTGCTCTTTAAACCTGCAAATCGTTTTACATCAGCAACCTTGCTGCACGATTATTAATCATCACAATATTCCTCCTTCCGCCTGTAAAAGGAATTGCGGGGATCCAGATTTATGAAGCTGAAATCCGAAAGTAATTTGCCAGTAATTAATTCAATAATCAGTAAACTAAAGTGTATTAAGCGCCTAATACGGGCAAGGCGCAGGCAATAGAAATCTAGTTACTATGGGGTCTGCACTGCAGAGGTCCTCACAGAACTTCACCGACATCCCAATTATGGCATGGGCCGGAGACGTAGTTAGAAGGTGATAGGCAATCTTCTCACCAACCTGACGATACCGCTGCAACCATCCAGGCCTCACTCTCACAGACCGTTTTACCAGGCCAGGTAAAATGAAGTGACCTTTCCAAGGTAACTTATCCCTCAAGGGGCAACAGTGATCCCCAAACACCGGTCTTCAAAGCTTTCCACTGCGTCATGGGCGAGAATCATAAGTTCAAGCCTATAAAATATAGGCGAGGAATGGTTGTTTCCACGATTTCTGTACAGAGTGAGAAAATCGTGATCCCAGCTCACCCACCCGGAGCGGCGGAGACAGCCCCAAATCCTGACTGCGGCCTCAATAATCAAGGAATGTTAGAGACCTTAGAGCTCACCCACCAACCAATCACGTCCTCTCGTGGTCTCCCTTAGCGACCCCGCCCCTCACTCTCGCTTGGTGTCTCGGGGAAGGGGAGGTGGAGCACGTGGAACAGAGCCAACGTCAGCATTCCACGGGGGCGTGGCCGAGGCAGGGGGCGGGGTGCGGCGGGAGTACGGCTTCCAGCCTCCGCCCGGCGGCCGGCGCGGTGGCGGCGCCAAATATGGGCAGAGCGGAAGCAGCGGGTAGACGTCACGGCGCCGGGTGGGCCCCGCGCTGCGGGGCGGGTGACGGGTGGCGCTGACGGCGCCTACGTGTCACCATGGAAACCAAACAGTAAATAGAGGCTTCGTGAGCTCCTGGCTCGGCCTGACCTGTCGACCTCGCCTGGAGCTAAGGGCCAGAAGCTGGGAAGGGCCAGGAGAAACCTGGGCCTGGCAGACGAGGGTGCTCAAAGGGCTTGGGAAGCAAGGGGGATGGAGAGCGCCGGGAAGCACCCCCTGTGGGAAGGCCCTGGTATCCAGCAGGATCCAACAGAATCAGGTCAGGAAAAGAAAGGAGTACAGTACTCCTGGATGGAAAGCCTGCCTGTCCTTTTTGAAGGGCTTCTGTCCGCCAAGGTTATTGGGGATATTGATTTTCCTTTTCTTACTAGTGGCTAAGAATTCAGGCATTGGAGCCACAGTACCCGGACTTAAATTCTAGCTCTGCCACTCTGGTTGGATGGTCTTGGACAGCTCACAGTCCTTCTGTGTCCCCTATTTTATCAACAAAATAAGAATAGCAGAACTTACCTACCTGAGTTATTTTAACGAATTAATATAGATGTGTATGTGTAACAGTGGCTAGCACATTGTGAGCCAAAATTAGTGCTAGCTACTTATTTATTAGTCCTAAGCAGCACCACAGTAACTTAGTATTAGGCAGCTACAAAGTCATAGTACTGATTGAATGTTTTGGGGTTTGTTTGTTTTCATTTTTATTTATTGGTTTTAGAGAGAGAGGAAGGGGGAGAAAGAGAGAGAGAGAGAGAGAGAGAGAGAGAGGAACATTGATCTGTTCTTGTATGTGCCCTGACCAGGGATCGAATCACCAACCTCTCTGCTTGCAGGAGACGCTCTAACCAACTGAGATATCCGGCCAGGGTGTGTTTTGTTTTCTTGATTCATTTTTTAATCTTAAACAATTTTAAAAGAATTTTCTATTGTAAAGTTAATATTAAAATGTAGTAAAATATTTCACATGTTAACTAAAATGGGCTCTTACCAGATAAAAACATTGCTTTCCACAGTTTGCACTACTCCGCAATTTTAAAATTTAAGCACAAACACTCCAAATGGTACATAGAATAACTGACTCAACTCCAATTTCTTTGTTTTTACAATCCCTGTGTCTTGACTTCAGATCTACTGTTTAAACACGATAATGTGTATTGTGTACTTTTAGAGTTGGAGACAGTGGACTCAAAATGATCGCCGATGATCCTGCATCATTACAGACTTTTAAAGTGACGGCATCTAGTGAAGTCCATTTGTTGGGAACCAACTGTTATTATAAATGGGAATTTATTTCCATGTAGAATACAATTCTTTAAATGTTAAGTTATTGTTTGTGGGGTTTTTTATTGGTTTTAGAGGAGAAGCATCAATTCATTGCTTCTCCTATGTGCCTTGACTGGCAAGCCTGGGTTTTTGAACTAGCGACTTAATCATTCCAGGTCTACGCTCCATCTCCTGCGCCACCACAGGCCAGGCAAATTATTTTTTAAATGAAGCTTATATATAATTATGAAAATTCAACAGTAATCCCATCTGTTCAGAACTAAAAACAAGGTTTGTTTGTTTTTTCAGGAAGAAGTATTACTTCTAAGGAATAGAATATGGCTAAGATGATGGATGTCACTCCTATGATGTTGTTGTTGTTGGTGTGTGTGTGTGTGTGCATGTGCGTGTGTGTGTCTCCCTCCACCTTGTCAGCAAACACTAATGAATTCTTCTGGCGGGATTGAAGGAGTGAACAGCCATGTTGCGGAAGCAGCCTATAGGACCTAAGGGCAGCCTCAGGCCAACAGCCAGCAAAAAAGTCAGCTCCTTAGTTATACAATCAATAACAAGGAAATACAGTCTTCCAGCAACCAAAATGAGCTCAGAAGCAGATTCTTCCCCATTCAAGCTGGCATCTTGATTGCAGCCTTGTAGGACCTTGAATTGAGGATCGAGCTAAGTTGTGCCCGGACTCCTGGCCCACAGAGACTGTGAGACAGTAAGTGTGTGTTGTTGGAAGCTTCTAAGCATGTGGTAATTTGTTATACAGAAATACAACACTAACCCATCCCCTTCCCTGCACCTAGGACAAACTGCTCCCGCTTCCTGGCACTTGGTGTACTGCTACAGCACCGCATACACCACGCAGACCTCCCACCCTAAGTGATGCGCTGTGGGCCCTTTCGGCATCTTACCACAGGACTCAGATGTTGTCAGAGTCTTGCAGCTGGAAAGGGAGTTTTGAAATTCTTGAAACCCACTCCTGATTTGGTAGAGGAAACAGTCTCAAAGAAGTTAGAGTCTTACCCTAGGTCACATAAGTACATATTTAGGGGCAGATTTTTAACATTCTAGCAAAGCAATTAAGCACTTTGGAATTTAGAGTTGCAAAGAGCTTATTTCAAATCTCAGATCTACTATTTATCAATTGCGTGACCTTGGTTAAACTTATTTAACCTTTCTTAGATCATTTTTTCTATCTGTAAAATGAGGATCCTAATAATGTCTGCTTCATAGGATTGTTGTGAGGACTAAATATAATTGTATGCCCGTTACGTGCCAGTTGCCAGAGATGGAATGGTTGGCAGAGAGACTACGGTCCCTGACTGAGCATCGCCTGTGAAGTGCACAGCACACCTTGGCACAGAACAAGCACATGTAAAATGCTAACCATTGTCAATATTGTATTCTAGGGCTGCAGGTTCCATCCCAACCACAGGCCTCCAGGCTAGCTCTGTAAGTTCACATCGCAGAACCTCTCTCGTGTAATTTCAACTACTTACGTTCCCACTCCCTCCCCCTAGAAATTCCACAGGCATTGCAAACCTGACATGTCCAACCCAGAACTTACCATCTTATCCCCCACACCTGTTTTTCCTCCTATAGTCACAAAGTCATTGGTGGAAGCACAGACCTCCTTGTGTGTCAAAACTGGAAAACCTGGGAGTGAGCTTGGATTCCTCCCTCTCTCTCACCTCCCACATCCACTCAATCACAAAGTGCAGACAGTCCTACCCCCTAATTACCTCTTGTTCCCTCTACATTCCCACCACCACTGCCTTGGCTCAGCCTACACACAACTGAACTAAGGAAATACCAGGCTTTTCATGATCTGGCCACAGATGCATCTTCTTGATCTATCGTCAGCCCCCTCTACTTTGATGCTGTAATATTGATGCAAATGAAATCAGATGTATTTATGGGATGCTCTATAATTTACATCTCCCACTCTCTCCTCCCCGCCCCCATATTTTATAGTCCAGCAAAACCACATGCATTGTTTCATGAGTTTGTGTCTCTACGGTGCTCGCCCTCTGCCTCCTGGACTCCCTCCACCTCTCGCTTGCTCATCCAGCAAGCTCCATCCACCTTTGAGGCCCAACTCAGAGACTCCCATACAGTTCCCACCATCCCTCCTTTGTGCAAAACCTGCACCTCTTGTTAATTGTTTTTAAATATCTTATTTATTGATTTTGAGAGAAAGAAAGAAAGCGGGGAGGCACTGAAAGCATCAGCTCATAGTTGTTTCTGTACATACCTTGACTGGGCAAGCCCAGGGTTTCAAACCGGCAACCTCAGCATTCCAGGTCAAAGGTTGATCCACTATACCACCATAGGTCAGGCTGCACCTCTTGTTAGTGTATTATAATGGATATGTTTATGTGACTTCCTCCCTCACTAGACCATGAACTCTTTGAGGACAGGGCTGTGTCTTCCTCACAGCTAAATCCAGCATCTGATATATAGTAGACTCCCAGAAAAATTTTATCAAATAAAATGAAGCCCATGCTTGCTCTAGAAGGTATATATTTTCTCCCCTGAAACTCCCACCTTCCTAAATTATAAAGATAACACATAATAACTAACACTTTTATAATACTTCTGTGTGCCCAGGCATTATAATTAACACTCTATACATACTAACTTATTTAACACTCGTGACAACGCCAAGAGGTAGGTACAATTATTATACCTCTAAAGATGGGGGTACTAAAGCTGCCCAAGATCAATGAGGCAAGATCCCAAGCTGAGTGTATGCTCTCAATCAGTCTGCTATGTTGGACCCAATTCCTCCAATTCAGATTAATCATAATGTTTTGATAAGTTTAGCTGCAATAAATGTTTTGTGATTGACTAAAAAGACTGAGTTTGAATGATTGTTTCTGTAGATCTGACCACAAATTGCTCTCCAATATAAATATGGCAGCAACCAAGGCTTTTGCCATCTACCCATATGATGAAGGGGGTACCTTTTGCTTCACACCCTTTATAACAGGCTCCTTCCAATGGGCTTGCTTCTAATGTAACCAATGATCAAGCCCCTCTGGGTTCTTGTCTTAATCAACCACACTCACGTACCATGTTGGTGTGAGCTCAAAGTGGAAAAAGGCTTATTAATCAAGAAGAGCTGGCCTGACCAGGCATTGGCGCAGTGGATAGAGCGTTGGACTGGGATGCAGAAGACCCAGGTTCGAGACTCCGAGCTTGCCAGTTTGAGCATGGGCCCATCTGGCTTGAGCAAAAGCTCGTCAGCTTGGACCCAAGGTCGCTGGCTCCAGCAAGGGGTTGCTCGGTCTGCTGAAGGCCCCCGGTCAAGGGACATGTGAGAAAGCAATCAATGAACAACTATGGTGTCGCAAAGGCAACGAAAAACTAATGATTGATGCTTCTCACCTCTCTCCGTTCCTGTCTGTCTGTCCCTATCTATCCCTCTCTCTGACCCTCTCTCTGTCCCTGTAAAAAAATAAAAAAATTGTTTTTAAAAATTAAAAAAAGAAAGAAAGAAAGAAGAGCTGATAGCTGCTGGGCCAGGCAGTCTCATTGGAATAATGCCTAGAGCCCTCTCTGTTCTTTGTCCTCTTGGGCAGCTGAACAATGCATCTTGGGCAAAGGAGAGGCAGCTTAGTTTAGTCCGTGAGTGGGTGTGTGGAACCAACCACTAAAATGAAATGCATTGCAACCACGCTTCTGTGGCTTTGCCCTCTGTGCAAAGGAAATGGACATCTATCCAGCCAATGCCCTTCAGGGACTTTCAACTCGCCCATCAGGAGTCAGTACACCTATTTCCCTCTGCTTTCCTTCAGGTCTGGGCATATTCTGGGTCAATGATGATTATGATATCGATAATGATAGTGATAGCAGCTAACAGTTATTTTGTTCTAATGCACACTAAACTGTCAGTTTTACAATTTTGCATACCAATTGCTAGGAATCAATGAACTCAAATGGGTTAGTGTGATAGTCTGGAAATTTTATATCACTGAGTGAAAAACATAATTTTGTTTGTTTCTTTGAAGATGAACATACCAATATTTATATAAGCATCCATTGTTCATTTGACATTTGCTTAAAAATGGAAAAATATTATAAATTAACTGTTGCAGATATGATACGGAATATAAAATAATAAAGCAGGATAATGGGATAGAGAGTCACGGAGACTCTCTGTGTTACTCTAGATGGAATGAGCTGGTAAGTTAGATAGAATGGCTTCAGAAGTCCTCTTGAAAGGGATGTCCTGTGAGCTGAGTCCTGAAAGACAGGAAGGAGCCAATCCCAGGGAAAGAGGCAGAAGGACAGCAAGTGCAAAGGCTCTGCTACAGGAACACGTCTGCTGTGTGTCGGGAAGGGAAGGAAGGCCTTGAGCAGAGTGCCCATAGGGGAGAAGGACAGGAGATAGAGTTTGAGAGGAATACAAGGTCAACTCCTTAATGTTTATAGCAAAACAACACAGCTTAAAGTGCTCTGGTATTTACCATTCAAGTGATGTTTATATCTCCTAAACTTTTTTTAGGAATTTGATTATTCTATATTTGGAGAAAATCTCATAAACAGTTAAGGATTGATTTTTTGTTTGTTTATTTTAGATTTATTGTTATTTGAAAAACATTGAAACTTCAGATGGTTTCCTTGGAGTAATCATCTGAAAACTTTTCCTTTGCCTCAGTCTCTTCTTTGTTCATTAATTAAAGATAGCCTTGTTGCCTGACCAGGCGGTGGCGCAGTGGATGGAGCATTGGACTGGGATGCAGAAGACCCAGGTTCAAGACCCCGAGCTCGCCAGCTTGAGCGCGGGCCCATCCGGCTTGAGCAAAAAGCTTGCCAGCTTGGACCCAAGGTTGCTGGCTCCAGCAAGGGGTGGCTGGGTCTGCTGAAGGCCCGCAGTCAAGGCACATGTGAGAAAGCAATCAATGAACAACTAAGGTGTCACAACGACAACGAAAAACTAATGATTGATGCTTCTCACTTCTCTCCATTCCTGTCTGTCTGTCCCTATCTATCCCTCTCTCTGACTCTCTCTCTATCCCTGTAAAAAAAAAAAAAGAGAGAGAGAGAAAGCCTTGTTGATTTACTTTCATTCACACGTGGTAAGTTGCTGTTGATACAAAATTACTGTTATTAAAACAAATTGTTAAATGCTACCCTCTCATTTTGATAATTACACAAGATGCAGAGATATGCAAAGACTATGTAGACTCTATAATCCACTAATCCACTACTATATAGAGATGAATATTTTGTTTCTTCTATCCTCTTTCCATCTAAAATTAATTTGTAGCTGGAGGCCCGATGGCTGTGCATTCACTTTGAAGTTGAATTGGCAGAAGTAGCCAGGAAAGGCAGTTCAGGAATCCCAGGAGCCAAGATAGAAGTGAGGTATGTGTTTGAAGCCAAACAGAAAGATGTAAAATCCCCATTGCTTAATATAACAGGGCCAGGAATAGGAGAATTCAGAGACTATATAAGAAATATATTTCTGTTTGTGGAAATAGTGCAGAATTTATTCATTCATCCACTTGGCAAATGGTCGTTAACCGTGTTCTTTGTGCCAGGCACTGAGCTAAACTGGACATTCTATTCTCCTCCTAAGGAAATGCACCCCTCTGAGCCTTATTTGCTCCCCTGCTGGTATATGTATATCTTTTGTATCAGTGTTGCACCATGGTGCCCTGAGACAGTTGCTTTGCTGAGACCAGGGTAAGGCCATATCTTGTGGGTAGGGAGCAGAGTCTTTCCCTAAAGGAAGTTGACATTCCCAGTGTCCCTCATCCATGGAAGTTGTTAAATCATGAGGCAGGAAAGGAGGATTTGGAAGGAGCCCTTTGTCTAGAGTAAGAGAGAATTCCTTTCTTCCCTTGATCCCATGAGGATGATTGGCAGGGAGCTTGGTAGAATGTCAACCCATGGGGGCCTCTGGAAAGCCTGTCACAGAGAGTTTCTGTGTGCAGCTCTTCTCCCCGGACCTTGAATGCAGTCTTGTTGATGAAGCAGCCTGATCTCAGCCAGACTGTGGTAACTGGAGGAAGAGTCTGTCCCTAAGTCGAGGCCACGGCTATCAAACAGAAAGCAGTGGTCTCTCTATATAGTTGGCACAGGTCTTACAGAGACTCTTAGGTCACCAGGAGCGGGTCAGTGTCTGGCTGTAGAGGTGCAGCCTCCCTTATCCATCTGGGAAATAGGTCATATTTAAAAGCTACCGAGAATTCACCAGTGAACCACAAACAGGGAGTCTAATGCCACTCTTGTTATTGCTAGACAGGCAACAACATTATGCCAGTGCTGTGTGATATATCAGTACTCTTAAGAGCCTACAACAAGTTGATTTCAAATGCCAATTATTGTGTGAAAAGCAGGGAGATGATAGGTAAGAACATCAACCTCATTGGAATTGTCATTTCCAATTAAAACTTTCACCCTGATCAGTTTTCCCAGTGGAAAGAGGGTTGGTCGGGTGTGTGGACATCCCAGGTTCGAACCCTAGTCAGGGCACACATGAGAAGTGACCATCTGCTTTTCTTCCCTTTCCTCTCCCTCTTCTCTCTCTCTTCCCTTCTCACAGCCAGTGGCTCAACTGGTTTGAGCGTTGGCCCCAGATGGGGGTTGCCAGTTGGATCCTGGTCACAGTGCATGTAGGAGTCTGTCTTTCAACCCTCCCCTCCTCTCACTTAAAAAATAAAAAAAAATAAAATAAAACTTTCAACTTGACTGAGTGAGATGTCCCATAACCACCCAGTGATTTTCATTATCACCAAAGCATTAGAAAGCTGGCACTGAAGTTGCTCGTCACCTAGCATATGTGCAAACACGATCTCTGCCTTCCAGGCTGGTGCCCGCATGACAGCTGAGCATGGGGAGGAAGGGCACCACCTGCTTTCTTTGTGGTTTGTCCCTGTGCGTGTAAGTGCCCCATTACCAGAGGTGTTCCAGACAAAGGTCATGTTCTTCTCTAAGATGATAAAGTTTCTATGTTCAAGCTTATTCAGAGTCATGTTGATTTCTTATTGAGCTATTATGTAACTTTTTATTTACCAAATGATCAACCATTATTTGTACTGTTTGAGATTGCTTTCAAATTTTCAGAGCCAACTTTTCTTCCCCTCATTTAACTAAATGTTAGGCATATGATGTTAAAGAAATTTTTTTAGCCCTAGCCGGATAGCTGTTGGTTAGAGCATTGTCCCAATATGCAGAGGTTGCCAGTTCAATCTCCGGTCATGGCACATACAGGAACAGGTTGGTGATCCTGTCTCTCTCTTAGTCTCTCCCTTCCTCTCTCTTTTAATCAATAAAATTAACATTTAAAAAGAAAATTAAAAAATGTAAAGTACAATATATTTATTACTAAGAGATAGGACAATAATCCTCCTTTCTTTCTGACAATATAGTCCAACCAAATGTATATATGTTAAAGTACCAAAACAGTTTCTTTTTCAAACCAAGAGAAACCCTTTTTAAAAAACAAGTATTGATAAGCAGTTCAACCTAGTATATAGCGTAATGAGCAAGGAAGATTCCAATCCCAAGAGTGAGACGTTGAGGAAGTCGTTCATTCTAACCATTACGCAATATGCTCACCTTAAAGGTAGAGGTAAACCTGCACATGATTTTTCAGGAATAAAATGTTAAAGTAGTTTGTGCAAAGCTTAATTCTATTTGCTAAAGGATTCCTTTAAGATCAAGATATTTAAGTCTAGTATTAGCAAAACTAGATTTAAATAATAACCGCTTTGACTTTCAAAACTGGGGGGTTGGGGGGGGGGGAGCAGGAAGACATCTTCCCATGAAAGCTACCTCAGAGCAGGTTCCCACCCTCAGAAACTGGAAGTAGAGATACTGTGAAGACTCACAGTATTTATAAAATATTCCAACATCAGCTCTAGAGTTTCTTCTCCTCTTTGATAAGGGATCAAAGGGGTGTGTCCCCCTCCAGGAGTCACCCTTCTCAATAAACTGCTCTCCAATGCCTTTCAGAATCTGACCAAACTTCCAGAATAAAAAGAGAGCAAGGTTGGTCGCATTCAACTTAAATGCTTTTATTGACAGTGTCTTCGAACAATAAGCAAACAATGCTTAAGTTTTTCATTCAAATTCACTTTCCACATGTCAAAAGACCTCAAGGTAGAAAAAAATAAAATAAAAATATAAATATCTGAGAATCCATCTTAATAAATAAATTAAAAACACAATAAACGTTTTCATGGAAAACTGTTAATGTCAGAACAATCATTCCACCTCAACAATGCATGATCAGTAACATTACAAAGAACATTGATGTTGAAGAAAAACTACAGTACATGGATATAGCTATTTGTTTCTATCTACTAGAAAATAAAGTCATATCTTTTCTTAGTTTAATATTGGTCATTGCTAATCAGAACACACTATTGCCAGGAACACAGTAGTTATTGTTAAAATCAGCTGCACTAGATACAATTTGAAATATCCAGCACCAGGTTAATTCCAATAATGAACCCAATAGATTAGTTAATGCTATGAGAAGACTAAGGAGAAAGAGAAATGAGACACAGACCCAGGCCTGGCTCAACATGCTACTAACTACCAGCTCTCAGATGTGTCACTGGGAACAATACACACTCCATGCGTTTTGCTACATCTCCAGAAGAGGTAAAGACTTGAGTCCACATGTGGATGCTTTCAAGTCCTTTGAGGCCCACAGCCTGGTGTGTTTCACGCACAGATAAGGTCCTCCCTAGGTCTACGGGAACCCTCAAGGGAAGATGTGTTTCTCCTCTCTGTAATGCACCAACTTGGGGCAGTGGCACTGGTGTGTGCCTGCTGCCTCCTCTCCCTGCCTGCTCACAGGGCCAGCAGCGTGGGTGAGCTGAGCGAGTCAGAGGAGGGCTCATTGCTGCTGCTGCCCTTACGGTGGGCAGCTGCACAGCTGGGGAAGGAGTCAGCCTCGGGGTAGGTGAAGACAAAGGAAGACGTGTAAGTGGCGCAGCTGGGAGTACAGGTGACAACCGGAGTGCACAGGGGTTCCAGCTCTGTGGCTAGGGGCCCCATTCCTAGGGAGCCACCATGCAGGGGCTCCCAGTCTGCTGCATAGAAGGAACCAGACAGGTCCATGTCTGGCACAGAGCGAGCGGTCTCAGAGCCGCAGGGCCTGGACGATGGTGGGAACAGGAAGTCATCAAAGGGCTCAGCCTTCAGCTCAATGCTGCTCATGGTTTTGACGGGCTCCACTGCGGGCTTGGGCTCAGGGTCGTTGAGGAGGGGCAGGGTGAAGGCCTCCTCAGACTCAGGGGTGGCAGCGTCAGGCAAGCCTCCACTCAGATCAAGGGAAGTCACAGACATCTCTTCTGGGAAGCCCAGGTCGTCAGGGATCTTGCAAGCAGGTCGGTGAGCAGCCAGGATGAACTCAAGCTTTTCCTTCTCCTTCAGCAGGTTGGCAATCTCAGTCTGCAGAGCAGACTTCTCGTCTTCCAATTGGTCTGTCTCCTGTGCACAGAGAAATAAAGCGAAGCATAAGACACACAGTCCTGCTCAAGGACACTGCTCCCTTATGCCCAACCTCCAGTTCTCCCTTAAGTTTTACAAAGGAGAGACCCATGAGAGCTACCTACCGCTTGGAGTGTGTCAGTCAGCTCCCTCCTCCGGTTCCGGCATTTGGCTGCAGCCATCTTATTCCTCTCCCTTCTAATTCTCCTTTTCTCTTCTTCTTCTGGGGACAACTGGAAAGAAAAAAAAGACCAACAGTCAGTAACTGTGTCTGCTGTTGGCTCCATTCACCCACCCCAGTGAAACTGGCCCCTGCAGCTCCCAGCTCCCCGGCACCTCGTCTGTGTAGCCATTTCTATCTAACCTGCAGTTGCCGGCTGGATGTGACTTGCATTTCAAATAAGATGCTCAGCAAGAGGATGAAGAAGAAGCCAGTGTAAAAGCATGACATAGGAACCTCCTTGAGAAGAATCTATGAGAGGATTCCTTGGGGTGGGTCTATCAGAGTCTAAATCCAGATTGAGAGAGCTTGGAGCCAGAGTTCCCCGTTTAAGATGTGTAATAAATTTCATCAATGACTTCACCCTATCCACTGTGCTCTCCATCTTCACTAGTGCCGTCCTTGCCCCCCACCCCCCCACACACAGAGAAGGTGCTGAAGAACTCACCTGTTCCACCTTGCCCCTCCTGCCAATGCTCTGAGCTCTGCCTCCTGCCATGGTCTTCAAGATACCAGCCCTGGAGTAAGCCCCAGCCGAGGGAGTGGGCATTCCGTAGGGGTGTGTGGCTCTGGTATGGGATGGGGCCACGGAGGAGACCAGGGCGGGCTGCACCAGCCACTGCAGGTCCGGGCTGGTCGAGATGGCAGTAACAGTTGGGATGAAGTTGGCACTGGAAGCGGCCAGATCCGTACAAAAGTCCTAGAACGAAACAGAAGCGGAAGTTGACGTGAACTAGCAGGTTCAGGACACAGGTGAGGTGAACCGAGTTCCTAGAGTCGCAGGCAGCAAGGAGAGAGAAGAATCGGTCCTGTCAGGAACTGCTTATGTCTTTTTATATTCCTTTCTGGATGAAAGGTCCCCCTATTTCCCCCCAAGAATTCCCCAGCGCGGTGCCTTTCTCCTCTATCCCGCTGCTGCGTTCCCGTTATCCCTTCAGCATCACTTGCATGAAAGGGGGTTTGTTATAAATATCCCTGACGTCTGAGCTGACGCAGGCGCCGCTCCGGAGTCTCCTGAATGAACTCGCTTTTTATCAATGAAACTGCCTTACACACCCGCCTACTTAGCTCTGCTCCCCCGCCGCTGCTCCAAGCCGAGCACCGAGGGGGGTGGTGTGTGTGTGCGCCGATTTTTGCCGCCTCCCTGGAGCAGTCAAGCTCTAGTTAGGAAGTCTTTGCTGGGGACACGTTTGCCCCAGCTAGTGTGAGAGGCCAGCCGGAGAGCGCGACTTGAACCCATTCTTATTGTAACAAGCGCCTGTACGCTCCCAGCAAGTCTGGGGATCCCGAAATAGAGCTGCTCCGGCCGGGGCAGCCTCCTTCCCCGCGGGAAAAGGGGTACCCAGCTCCTCTTCCTGAGCGTCCCGCAAATGCCTTCGCCCCAGTGACCCCGAATCATTGTCCCTATGGCGGCGCGAAGCCAGCCTTACCTGCGCGTTGACAGGAGAGCCCATGCTGGAGAAGGAGTCCGCAGGTGAGTGGTAGTAAGACAGACTGTCTCCGGCCGGGGAGGCGCTGCTACAGCGAGAAGAGGACGCCTCGTAGTCGGCGTTGAAGCCTGAGAACATCATGGTCGAGGATAGGCAGAAGCGGGCTAAGGGCAGAGGCAGGTAGGAGCTGTGGGGCAAAGCTGGGTAGGAGCGCGGACACTGCTCTCTGGCTGCGCCGCCGCTGGCTCTGTCTCCTCTTCTGGGTGCTCGCTGCAGATGCGGTTAGAGTACGAGCCGCAGCCACTGCTTTTTATAACAGCTTTTTTTTTTTTTTTTTTTTTTTTTTTTTTTGTGAATGAGTCCAATGACGTCACAGCGCAACCATTGCAGCACT
This sequence comes from Rhynchonycteris naso, assembly GCA_037038555.1. Classification (NCBI taxonomy): domain Eukaryota; kingdom Metazoa; phylum Chordata; class Mammalia; order Chiroptera; family Emballonuridae; genus Rhynchonycteris; species Rhynchonycteris naso. The sequence continues at coordinate 25,473,351 of CM072999.1, forward strand.
GGAGGGGTGGCGAGCTAGCACGGATATCTTTTCGGCCTCCTTGCCGCCCCCGCCACCTTTGCACGTCCCTGTTCAGGCTCCTGTCCTGTTGCATTTTCTTATCCCGTGAGCATTTAGCAATCTGGGTCTTAATGGGTACCCCAGACTCCCTAGGATGAGGCACTGCGGGGTTGACTCCCCCCACGACCGCAGGGACCGGCCGTGGAAACCTGCTGACGCAGATGTCCTAATATGGACATCCTGTGAAAAGGGAGGGGGAATTGACGGGAACTGCTCACCGGCAGCAGCCAACAACCAGGGTGCAGCGCGGGGGGAGGCGGGGGCTGCGGCCGGGGGAGGGGAGGCGGGAAAGGCGCAGAAGGAGAGCGAACATTCGCACCTGATTCAATGCGGACCTTGTTCCCGCGGTGGGGGCGATGGGGGCGATCGGGGCAATGGGGGTGGGGACGCCTTTTTACCAATATACAGTAAACAAAGAACAGTGCTGAGTATAGGAGAAAGGTATAGGACAAACAGATATACAGCCTCAAGGGCTTAAGCTTTGGCCCGCGAAGGAATGCGCCTCCACCCCCATGCCCACCTCTAGCATATTCTGTGCAAACCGTGGAAGCAGACCCTCACCCCCTTGCCTCAGGCCTCCGGCCTCAAGCAATACTGAGACCGTTACTGCGTTTGGAAGCCAAAACCCGGGAAAATCCAAAATAAGAGAACTGACTTTGTCTACGATGTTAAGTATTTTAGTTATATATTTGTTTGTTTCTAAGGGAAAAGGCGCGTTTATTTCTCAGTCGTGTGGAGACACTAACCAATAAACACTTTGCGGAACCTACAGCCAGGTAGTGTGGTGGGGATGGGTAGTGGTGGGGGGTGTTATGTGAACAGGTCGTCAGTTCAGGGTACCGAGCGGGGTGAGCTCTTGGAAGACCGCCAGTCTGGACTGGGGAAGTAGGGGTGTTTCGTTCCCCCAAGAAGCTCGGCTTACTGGGAGCCAGCAGCGGGTGATTTTCCAGCGGGAATTTGGGGGTGGACTGGGGTCGCTGAAAGTACAGTGCCCAGCACCGCCCAGAAGGGAGACCTCGGCAATGGGACCTCAGGCGCGGCTCTGTGACCTGGAAAACGGGGCTTTCGTGCTCCGGATTGTGCTGCGCCCTCAGTCTCCCCAGCCTCCTGCTTCCCAGCAAAGGACAGCCGAGGTCACAAGCCCCAGCTCGGTCTCAGAGCCGGCTACCTCCGGGACGTGAAGCCGCAGGTACCGGCAGAGTCCCTGGGTCCCTCTCCCCGCCCTCTTCGGAGCCGGGGGTCACGGTGAGAACCTGAAGAGGGGTGAGACGGGATTAGGGCAGCAGGCGGATCCTTCCGGACGCGATCCGAATGGGACCGTGGACCTGCCTCCAGCCGCCGCACCCCGGAGCCAGGCGATCCTGCTATAGATAGTAACAGCGAAGCGGCTGTTTACAGCAACACTGCGCCGCCAGGGCCGTCTCCAGGCGACGCCGCGCGGCCGGGCGCGCCGTCTACTCCGCGAGGCCACTCTCCCTCCCCGGGGGCCTCGGCCTCCCCGGCCCGCTGCGGCCACTCCCGCCGCCTGACATCATCCGCCGGGTTCAGGGGCTGAGTGCGGCTCGCGTGCTGCTGTGTGCTAACCTCCATTCTTAGAGTTGCGAACCCGGCGGGAGCATGGAGGGCAGAGAGGCGGGGATTCGTGGAACTGGGCCACTTGCTATTTTTGCATTCCCTGTCACAGGCAGAGGTGAAAACAGAATTTCATCATTGTATGTCACTGGTTTATGTTGGTGGGAATTTAAGCGCTTTTTTATTTCTCACTTAAAAAGGGGGAGAGAAAAGGAAAAACAGATAATACATAAACAGATTTCTTGGACCTGCTCTGAATCCTAAAGCAATTTTGCGACCTTCAGTTCTCCTAATTCTATCATCTGTCAAGCTACTTCACTATCTTTGATTATTTAATTTTCAAAAAGGTTAAGAAGGCAAATCCATCTCTCCTAATTAGCTTTGGACAAAGTAGGTCAAGCTTTGAATTCCTGAGTCTGGCTTTGCATTCCATTCATAACTGGATCTCTGGCCTTTTAAGAGAAAACCTAGAATGATTTCATTTACTTCCCCTCCTGAGTCTTGAATCAGCTCAGACCAATACTTCAGCATGTGTCAAAATTTTATATCCAGGATTTAGTTCATATCCTGCCTATACCAATTAAACTTTTTCTTTAAAAAGGGTGGGGGGGCCTGACCAGGCGGTGGCGCAGTGGATAAAGCATGGACTGGGATGCGGAGGACCCACCTTCGAGACCCCCAGGTCGCCAGCTTGAGCGCGGGATCATCTGGCTTGAGCAAAAAGCTCTCCAGCTTGGACCCAAGGTCGCTGGCTCGAGCAAGGGGTTGCTCGGTCTGCTGAAGGCCTGTGGTCAAGGCACATGTGAGAAAGCAATCAATGAACAACTAAGGTGTTGCGACGGCAATGAAAAACTAATGATTGATGCTTCTCACCTCTCTGTGTTTCTGTCTGTCTGTTCCTATCTATCCCTCTCTCTGACTCTCTCTCTGTCCCTGTAAAAAATAAATAAATAATAAAAAAGGTGGGGGGAAGAGTCTTGGGATAAACATGTCTTCTCTGGATAGTTTAACTGTTTCCTTCCTGCACCATTACAGAGTTGGAGACAATAAATGCATGCTCTGAAAAGGACCATGAATTCATTCACTCTTTTATTCATTGAACAAAGAACTATTGAGAGCCTCATATGGCAGGGCACTGTGCTGGGGGCTGGCACTTACTGAAATGAACAAGGTGTGCCTGTTTCTCCCCTCAGAGGGATTCCAGCTTCCTGGAGAAGACCAATAAGTCAAGAGAAAATTGCAGGACAGTAGTAAGTGGTTTGAAAGAGTTACGAACAAACAGGGTGCTGTGAAGCACAAAAGAAGGTGTGAAGACAGGTGTCAGCAGAAGTGACTGCAATACGGAGCTGGAAGCTGGATTCACTGTCTTCTGGGAAACAACATGATAAAGACTGAAACGGCAGAGCACCTAGAGAAGCAAGTGCTCAAACCCAGTCATATTGCATAATACAATCTCAAGCTCCTTCTCTGCCCCACTAACATCTCAACCTGCGATCATCTTACATGCTCCCACATCTCAGTCTACTCATGGTATCCTTTTCAGGATTGCAAAATCACACTTTTAATATGGAACTCACATGATACAGTCTTCAAGAGAAATCAGAACCAACTTGTGAAATTTTCTTTGCCAGTTACAAAGATCAGGTTGACTTTGAGACAGACGTGTGTGAGCCTCTATGAGCACAGTGTTGCCTTCCAGCAGGGCAGGGATTCTGTGTTCTGGACAAGCCTGGGCATATAACATCCAAATTTACATAGTTTGTGATCATCTGTGTACTGAGTTCCTCCTATTTGGTGATCCAAACGTGAAAAGGAGGATAGAATCTTACATCTGATATTTTTTTTTAAGAGATAGAGGAAGGGAGAGAGCAAGAAGCATTCATTTGCAGTTTCACTTAGTTGTGTGTTCATTGGTTGCTTCCCACATGTGCCCTGACCACAGGAATCCAACCCACGACCATGGTGTTTTGAAGACAACACTTGAACCAACTGAGCTAACCGGTCAGGGCCTCCTACATCTAGTTTTAACCAAAATTCACAACAAATTCATTTCTCCTCATTAGTTGTTCCTTATCAGATAGAGACTCTTCCAATGTTGTACTTCTCTGGCATCAGAATTAAGACACCTGACCCACATCGAACATTTGTCTAATAAATCTGAAAGTCAGTGCACATTGTTTAGCCTGGTGTTATTACAACATTAAGTGAAAGGCTGCTGTCTGTGCTGCCTACGTAAATGCTGCCACACACGACTCATCCCCAGCATGCAGAAGTAGTTATTTATTTGGGGAAGTGTGGCCTACTGGTGAAGTATTGTGGTCAAAGCACGGGACCAGAAGTCAGGAAGATGCATGTAGCAAAATCAACTCCTGCAGGGACTTGGGGGAGTCACTTCTTAGCATTTACATATTTTTGGCCTTTGTCTTTTTCATGTACTGGTATTCACTTAGCTCCTAGCACAGTGCCTGGCCCAAAGTAGGTGTCTCATAAATATCTATTGAATGGATGAATGAATGAATGAATGAATGAATAAATGAATGCCCTTATCCAAACAAAACGAGTATATATTATTATCCTTTATGCATACTTAGAAATCAAATAGATAATGTTCTCTAAATCCTTGGAAAGGCTGAACAAGCTGAGTCTGTCATTCTTGTGTATGAATAAGCAAAAATTGGAAAAGAGAAATTAACAAGATGTTAGGGCTATTTTTAGCTGGTACAGCCTCTGTGTATAAAAACACCCCAATGGTTCATGATAGGACATCAAACTTGCCCTTGTTAGCAAGCCCCGTATATAAATGCCACATTGTCTGCAATGACAATGACTGTGTTACCACCACTCTCTAATTTATTCTTTCTAAATGTCTGGTCCCAAAGAAGAGAAGCATTCCACAATTCCTGCAGGACTCAGACACACGAGCCCAATTAAGGGTCTTGGAGGTCAAGGTTACTCACCCTATGGCTCAGACAACAAGCAAAAAGACTGCCCTTATTTTAAAAGAGTAGAGACAGAGGATCAGCACCACCATCACCAGATACACAACTCCCACTACCAACACTACCACTAATTAGTACAGGGGATTTAGCCTATTTGAAAAAAACTGTTTTCATTTTGAACAACTCTTGGCTTTTTGACAGGAGATGATGATTCAATGGGATCCCCATACTGCTGCTAATGCCAGCAGTTAAACAAAGCTTTGTGTGGTCCCTGGGACACGCTCCATTTGGAACTGATGAAACTGGGGAATAGCTATGGTGTCTAAGGACACATTTCAACCCAGACTGTGGCATCTTTCACCACAACTGAAGCATGGGACCCTCATTCCGTCAGTCATGGCAAATTTTGCTGCAGAAACAAGAGCTCCCCATTGGCAGACAGTCTTCTCCAGACTGTCAGCAGCTCAGATGTCCTGAGCTGAACTTCTGCGCTCCGGTGGATTTCACTGCTGGAATTCCAAAGGAACCCTTTCTATGTCACTAAACCTATAGGACAACAACACACCCTGACCAGAAACCTCAACTGTAGGGCTCCCATGCAATGAGAAATCTCACAAGCAGCATGGGCGGGGTGGGCGGGAGTGGGGGCAGGGATGGCTAAAATGGGTTGGTTCATGACGTGCTCAGGGTGTTAAGACATCTCAAGCATAGTTTACACCAGTTAATCCACGACCTTACTCAACAAGAAAGATCTTTAAAAGAGACATTAATAAATGTAATATAAAAAAAAAATCCCCTTTCCTACACAGGGAAAATCCTGACCAGTCTGTAGGAATTCAGTTAGGCTGAATGATCTCTGGATCATAGTTGTATTCATGAACACTTTTTGTCTTAGTTTACTACTTGTGTTCTTTAAGAAAACTTCCAGTTGCAACTCCTACCTGAGGTTGGACTTTCTCCACTGATGTTTTAGCTGGATTCTCAATGAGTTACAGATCACCGTGAAAATCCCCAAAATGACGCTACTGAAGAATTCCACCTTCAGACTTGGAGCCACCCGAGATTGTGAGATCATCAATTAATATAGGGACAGGTCATATACTGAAAGTCTACCCTCCCACTTAGTGGGGCTCTGAATTAAATCATAACACTAAATAATTAATCTCCCCAAACCTTTTTAGTGACCAATTTACAGAACTACACTTAGAAAAAAAATCTGTATTTCTTAGGGGGTCTACAAAGTCTGCGTGACCTGGCCCCTGCCTCGCCCACTAATCTCATCCTGAACCCCTTTCCCTCATTCACTCCACTCCAGCCACACTGGCCTGCTGTCTGTTTCCCAACTATGCCAAATTGGGTCTAGAGCTGGCTACTCACTGTTCCCTCTTCCCCCCTTTCCACCCAGATCGTGATATTTTGATCCTTCCTCTTGATCAATATCTGCTTAAATATCACCTTCTCCTGAAAGCCTGTCCTGTCCCCTGTCCAATGTTGCATCCCTCCTCTTTACCTCTCAGTCACTTTCTGTCATACTACTTAGTCTTATTTCTTATCTAGTACTTATAGCTATGTTAACCCCGTTTTATAAAGTACTTTTTATTGTCTGTCTTCCTCTACCAAGCCATAAGCTCCACAAAAGCAGGGATCTCATCTGTCTTATTCAGTAGGTATTGATACTTAGTGCTTAGCTTCTGGAAACTAGTAGGAACTCCATAACTATTTGTGGAATGAATAGATATTAAACAGAAAGCTCATCAGCTACTGTCCGTGTAGCTGTGAAGGCAGCATGGATTTATTTTATTCTTTATTTTTAGAGAGAGAGAGAGATAGAAAATAAATTTTTTAAAATCCCAGCAATTTATTGTTCCACTTATTTATGCATTCATTGGTTGATTCTTGTATATGCCCTGACCAGGGATCGAAGCTGCAACCTTGTTATCTTTGAACGATGCTCTAACCAACTAAGCTACCCAGCTAGGGCCTAAATTCCCTTTTTGAATAAAGGGGTGTTAGGCAGATAAAAAATATTATGCTCACTTTGTTAAAAATGGCGCTGCCCACGTGGAAGCCGGTTGCCCAGGTGATAATATTAGTTGCCCTTCTTGCTTGGGTTGGGTGTGATTATGTTAATATGTGTTGGGGGAGGGCTTTCGTGCCAAAAGGTTTTATTTATTTATTTATTTATTTATTTATCTATTTTTACAGGGATAGAGAGAGAGTCAGAGAGATAGATAGGGACAGACAGACAGGAACGGAGAGTGGTGAGAAGCATCAATCATCAGTTTCTCATTGCCACTGCGACACCATAGTTGTTCATTGATTGCTTTCTCATATGTGCCTTGACTGCAGGTCTTCAGCAGACCGAGCCACCCTTGCTGGAGTCAGCGACCTTGGGTCCAAGCCGGCGAGCTTTTCTTTTGCTCAAGCCAGATGGGCCCACGCTCAAGCTGGCGAGCTCGGGGTCTCGAACCTGTGTCTTCCGCATCCCAGTCTGCCACTTTATCCACTGAGCCACCGCCTGGTCAGGCTTTTTATTTATTTGTTTGTTTGCTTGTTTTTACAGGGATAGAGAGTCAGAGAGAGAGGTGCCAAAAGGTTTTAAAAGGAAGAGAGATCACATTGTTCCCGGGGAAGAGTGATTATGTTCTAGGAGGAGCCCATGCTGGAGGAGAGCAGAGTAAGGCCACATGGAGGGGAGGAGAAGCAGCCAAGATGGCGGAATACTGAAGGAAAAGCCAGTTTGTGCAGAGTTTGTGCAGAGAGAGGGAGATGGGGAACAGAGGTGAATAAGGCTGGTGAGCTACAAACCTTTGATTCTAGGAAACTCGGATGAGTCAGTGGCTTTGGGAGTCCTGAATGGAAAGGGAAGTGTTTTCCCACTGTGTGTATTTCTTGCCCACCAGGTACAAGCTAGGATTAAAGATGATGGACCACTAGTTCTTGGTTCCGTTGTTTCATTACTGTCTGTCCGAATCAAATGCAAACCTGCATGGGCCAGGTGGCTGTGATGGTGGCCATGGCTACTGGCTTTACAAGGGGCTTGATGGGTGGTTTCTCACCTGTACCCTCAGCAGGAAAGGAAATCCAAAATGCTGAACAGTGCCAATTTTTTATCAGGCATAATAATTTGGAGGCTTGTAAACCCAAGGGGTGCACTCATCCTTAGAACTGCCCAGACCCATCATATCTGCTGTTTAAATGTTTCCACTACCTGCTATTCAAGACGGTATGGGTGCTGTAGTTTTAAATGTATAACCACCCTGACCAGAAACAGTGATCAGCACAATAAAGAATTTCATCTGGTGTGGCTATCTCCTGAATCTTTTCTTTTCCACAAACTCAGCCTGACCCCACAAGCAACTTTTCAGAAAATATTTGGGCATCAAAGTAAAAACCTAACCAACTTTTCAGCTTAAAAGTACTGAGAATAGGGCTATAATAAAACTATCATGGCCCCAGTCCTAAAATGATTATGGTACCCTCCCAAGGAATTCACAATATTAAGTTGAAAATAAATATTTATTTAAAAAATAAGATTTATAAGTATGTTGAAATAATGCCAGAATGTATGCTCGTGAGGTAGAGGAAAATTGCAGTTTCCCCAGTGCCAAAAGCAGTGCCTGGCACAATAGCAAGCACTCAATAAAGAGAATAATGGATACAGCTTTCCTAATTCTTCCTTGAAGGCTTCCTTGCATATGCCCAATATGTGCTTATATGACTTCTTGGGCACACAGGCCATGATCGGTCACATGGCTGGGACAGGTTGGCATTCATTGATTGTTTGACTTATACAGGACAGAAGGACTGGGTTATCACAGGATCACCTGAGACCTGAATGCAGCGCCTACATCAGCCCCATCTGGGCTGAGCTGATCTCCAAAGTTACAGAGCATCGCGTGTGCTGCTGTCCGGGTCAAATTGCTTAGCACCAAGGGGTGCAATCAGCCTCCAGAATTCTTCATTTGAATCATTTTGCAGACCATTGCATTCCTTTCTCCAGATTAATCAGGTGGCTTGGAATAAATCATGGGTTACCTGCCCAGAGGGTACCTGTGGGTGAAGAATGCTCTCTCCTAGTCTCTGTTGGCCATGGATAGGAAACTTCACAGTAGGTGGGGATTTGGGAGTTCATTTGCTGCAGGTAATTCGCCATTTAAATTGGGTTTATTTAAACCCAGGGCTCCATCCAGCTGGTGTCTGTCTGAGCTTGGAACTTGGAAAAGAGTGAAGCAAAGGGTTGTAAAATAGGCTGGGAAAGAGAGAAAACCTGATGATCTTCAAGTAGCATTTCACTCACTGGCCTGCCAAAAGAACTAGTCTTACCAAACAACAGCTCCAAGACACAGTCAGTATTCTGACACTTTCTACCCTATTCTGGCCTATATGGTTAAATGACCAGATAAGTATATAAACAATAATAATGGAGAAAACCGAAGACTTTCAAATTAAGTGATTTTTTTAAGGTTTTATTTATTGATTTTAGAGAGAAGTAAGAGAAAGGGGACAGATAGAGAGGAGCGGGAAGTATCAACTTGTAGTCCCATATGTTCCTTGAGTAGGCAAGCCCAAGGTTTTGACCTGACAACCTCAGCATTCCAGGTCGATGCTTTATTCACTGCGCCACCACAGGTCAGGCTCAAATTAAGTGATTCTAGATCAGTGATGGGCAATCTTTTGAGCTTGGTGTGTCAAAATTTGCCAAAAAAGAGCATAACTTGGGTGGTGTGTCACTTCGAGAAAATCAGCCTAACCGCAAGTCCCAGAACTAGACGCTCTGTGCCAGAGTTCTGTTGTTTTGGCCTACAGACCCCGGGCGCAGAGTATCTACACTACAGCAAATGTTTTATCCTTGGCTACTGCACCTGGCCGTGCAGGAGCTGAGGATGAAACGTCCTTCTCAGCATGCGACCCCACACTTCTCTGGTATGCGGCCGCATGTCATTGAAAATGGCTACATGTGTCAGTGCTGACACGCGTGTCATAGGTTCACCATCACGGTTCTAGATTGTGTGTTTGGATAAGAGCAGTGCTGAGGTGTTTATATCATACATCTGCTGTGAGATTAATTTCGTTGTGTTCTTATCAGATATTTCAATCCTGCTTTCATTTTTCCATCTGTTTCAGAATGCCCTCCAGGGATAAAAGAGGTTTCACATACTTCAAATTATTATTACCTTGCCTAAGAGCCAGAACAAACAACTACCTACATGTACTAGGGTATGGCTCCTACAAAGTAAATTCTTTCTTAACTCAAATTAGACTTCAATTACTTTATTATTTTTTCTGCATTCAATGCTTTTATTGAGTACCTACTGTGTGCCAGTCACTGAATCAGTAGTGAATAAACAATCTTCCTACTGATATGAAGTTTACAATCTAATAATATGCTGGGTGGGTCATTGAAATGGAGGAATATGTTCTGAGTGACTGTATTGCTACTTTGGATTGAGAGGAAGGAGGTGACATTTGTCAAGAGAATTGAATGACAAAAAGGAACCCACCATGGAAGGACAGGGAGCAAAGTATTCTGAGCAAAGAAAATGTATTCCAGTGTCAAGTGCTGAGAAACATACCTTGATTTCCTCATACCTCTAAGCCCAGCAACCCTTTTGTCTTTGCAATGTGCACCTCAAGCCCTAGTGTCTAAGTTACCGTGAAACCATCTCTCCTTCCTCCAGACCTTAAACACCAACACTGTGATCAGTGCTCCCAAATTTCAAAATGTCCCGGCTCTTCCCAGGGTAGTTTCTTTCTTAGCTGTCACTGCACTTCAAATAGGAAAGGAACGGTATCTATTTCATTCTCACACAATTGCCAGCCATATGACTCTTTCATGTAGAGGGCTCTACACTAAAATCAATGGTTAATAAGATCTCTCTCAATAGTTTATAGTCTTAAATGAAGGCACTGACACATAGTGACGTAAATTGCCCTAAACCAAGCTTTGAGATCTTCCAGGGCCTTTTCAAAGGAATTTGAAAACAGGCGCATTCCATTTTCCCTTTTGTTAGAGAGCTATTGACAAGAAACAGAGTTCAGTTTACAATCTATGCTGTAAGACAACAGAACGCAGAACAAACAAAGCTTTCTCACCCAGGGCAACAATCCCCTGGATTCTGCTGATACTTACACAGGATTCAAGCAAGTATACTTGGGAAGTTTAGTGGGGACTAAACTCTCAAAGTATTAGTTTATTTAATTCTTTGTTATTTTGACTGTACTGGAGACTACTCAACATGCCATTATTAGATTCCGCCCATCTTCAGTTCCTGTAAATATTATGTCTACACAGAAATATGTGAATTATTTCATAGCTGGAATATGAACCAGGCTATGAAAACCTGCTAATAGGAATGACATAAAAAGAATGTTAAAACTTAAAAGAGAGATTATGCAATAGCAAAGGGAAGAGTGGCTAAAGGATTATGTATATGTGTCTTAGGGAGAGAGGGTAGCTCAACCCTCATATATTGATTATTCTGACCATGCTTGATTATTTAAATCCAGCAGCAAATGTATGCTGACACATTCTTGGAGGCACAAAAGTGACTTTCATTATAGCAAGTAAAAGAGGCTAAATTCGGTTCCCAGAGGTCACTTTTATCGTATTTGGTACTAATTGTCCGAAGCAATAAAGACCGAGGGAAGCTGAGGCAGTGGCTGCCACTAATTCCTGGTTAGGAACCAACTACAGACCACTGCTGCTCTGCGTCCTGGAGCTGAGGGTGAAAGTCAATCTGCTGGCTGAGTTCTGATGCCAGAACTGTCTGCTATCTTTGGCAGTCTCAGCCTCTACAACATTTGTGAAAGGGCATTGTAACATGGAAAACACAAATTAAATATAAGTTACTACTATGATACCTGTGTTCTCTACTCTCATCCCCCACTCTTCTTCTCAATGAAGCCTACTTACTCTTACCCAGATCTCAAACTTAAAATGTCATATCCTCATAAAGGACTTCCCAGAGCATGCAGGCTGGATTAGGCACACTTCAGAAGCCCTCCTTCCACCTTAGCTTTGCATTGATTGTACATAACAACCACCACTTGTAATAATATATATTTATTTAGAAAGCAATCGGACCAGTATCTAAAAGATGTTATTTTGTTCATTGGTGGACCCTTCCAACCCTAGAGAAGACCTGGTATTAGTAGCTGTTAATTGTTGATTTAATTTCTTTGGACACTATCTTTCCACTCCTTGAAAGCAGAAGCCTTGCCTACTTCACTCATCATTGATTTTTCTAGCCCCTAACATAGTCTCTGGTCATATATTATATGCTCAGAAATATTTCTTGTGCCTGACCTGTGGTGGCGCAGTGGATAAAGAATTGATGTGGAATGCTGAAGTCAGTGGGCTCCAAACCATGGGCTTGCCTGGTCAAGGCACACACAAGAAGCATCTGTGAGTTGATGCTTCCCACTCCTCCCCACTTTTCTCTTTTTCTCTTCTCTAAAAATCAATAAATAAAATCTAATATGTATATGATTCTTTTTTTTAATTTTATTTTTTATTTTATTCATTTTAGAGAGGAGACACAAAGTGAGAGAGAAAGAGAGAGAGAAAGAGAGAAAGAGAGAAAGGGGGAAGGAGCTGGAAGCATCAACTCCCATATGTGCCTTGACCAGACCAGTGCAGGGTTTTGAACTGGCGACCTCAGTGATCCCAGGTCGACGCTTTATCCACTGCGCCACCACAGGTCAGGCTATATGATTCTTGAATGAATGGAAATACAATAGCTAGTATTTATTGAGTGTTTGCTCAAGGATTATGTTGAGTGCTTTATAGATATTGAATATTAAATAATACAGATATTATTTAATATTTAGCAAAATTCAATGATATAGGTTTAAAGTTTTTAAAATAATAATCCTATAATTCTCTAATCCACAGTGTATAAAGGGGCTAAATTGTTTTCCTAATGTAGAAGGAAGTGCCCTGGTAACCTGCCCCAAATAAATAAACAAATTTATTTCCCTGGGTTTCCACCAGAGAGTGACTGATGAAAGAGAATCTCAGTCTTGTGGGTCTTTTTTTTTTTTTTTTAAGACTTTATTTACTGATTTTACAGACAGAGGAGCAGGGAAGGTGGGGAGGACGAGAAGTAGTTGCTTCACTCTAGCTGTTCATTGATTGCTTGTCGTGTGTGCTTTGACCAGCAAGCCCAGGGTTTCGAACCAGTGACCTCAGAATTCCGGGGTGGCGCTCAATCCACTGTCTCAGCACAAGTCAGGCTCATGATTTTAATTATGCTTAAATTGTTTAGAATTAAATTATGTCTCAGCTTCTATTTACATTGAGCTTTGGCGAGCAAAAAATATCTTATTGGATGGATGGATAACAGATAGATAGACAGATAGATAGATAGAGCTGGTTACATTGGGTTCATATGCAACCACAAAACATGTTGAGCATTTCCACTTCTATCAGAGGAAACTGGAAGCAGGAAAAAGTATGGGCCAAATCTTGCCCACGATGCTAGTTAAACTGGCTCTGCCAATGTCTCCTGCACCTGCCTAGGATACCAGTTGGGAGGCAAGTTTGATCCCTCCTCTGGAAACCATGCCAATCTCCCCCATTCAGCTCCATCTGATCTGGACAACCAGACATATACCAGTAAATAATCTCACTCCCCCAAGTAAAACTTCAGGTCTTTGGGTGGATGGAACATGATCCAAGCAAGGATTAGACCAGTGAGAAACTGATTTGCCCCAGAGTGAAAATAGTTCTAAGTGAATTACTCAAAACACTCTATCCCACCACCAGGAACCCTGGTGAGATTATGTTACTTACTTTTACCAATTGAATTGATCCAAAGATGTGTAGTGATTAGGAAACCTAAACAATTCTTGAGCCAGATTTGTACCTCTCCTTGATTTCTCTGTGTGCTCTTTACCACTGTCAACCCTGCCCATGGAGAAAGGAAGAAGGACTATAACTGTTAAAGGAAGATAGGAAAAGCAAACACAAAAGGAACTTTCATAAAGCTACATATATTCAATCTTAAAAGCCTGTTCTTTAGTCTTAAATTATAATCTCTTGACTTAAAAATTTTAAATTTATTTTAGAGAGAGAGAAAAGAAAAGAGAGAGAGAGAGAAACGTTGATTTTGTTGTCCCACTTATTTATGCATTCATCGGTTGAGTCTTTTTTTTTTTTACAGGGACAGAGAGAGTCAGAGAGAGGGATAGATAGGGACAGACAGACAGAAACAGAGAGAGGTGAGAAGCATCAATCATCAGTTTTTTGTTGCCATTGGGACACCTTAGTTGTTCATTGATTGCTTTCTCACATGTGCCTTGACCTCGGGCCTTCAGCAGACTGAGCAACCCCCTGCTGGAGCCAGCGACCTTGAGTCCAAGCTGGCGAGCTTTTGCTCAAGCCAGATAGGCCTGCGCTTAAGCTGGCGACCTTGGGGTCTCGAACCTGGGTCTTCCGCATCCCAGTCCGATGCTCTATCCACTGTGCCACTGCCTGCTCAGGCCATCAGTTGAGTCTTGTATGTACCCTGATGGGGGATCAAACCCTCAACCTTCACTTTTTGGGACGCTGCTCCAACCAGCGGAGCTATCCAACCAGGGACTCAATGACTTTTTAAAGACTTGGCTGGCCCCTAAAATTCAACAGTGTAGATTAGTGTGCAGTAATGTCTCTGGAGGTTTTGAGTGAGGACTGAGAGAAGATTCTCCCACTTTCACGTGTACATAGAGCTGCAGGTCTGCTGGGTGGGCTCTGAGCATCCTGTCAGCAACTGGTGGAGCTGTGAGGACTGACTTAGAGTCAGTCCTCTTCTTCAGGATCCCAGCGTCCTGTTCCTCGGTTCTCCCCACAAGTCCACTGTTCCTGTGTGGAGCCATGTCACCTGTCGAGGAGGAAAATATATGATAACCTAAGGTATGTTAAACTTTAGGAGCTTACTACTCATAAAGAATCTGTACTTTAAAACTAAGACCTGAAGAAAGTGGCAAATATACTGCTCACAAAAATTAGGGGATATTTCTAAATGAATATGAAGCAATAAGATATCCCCTAATATCCTAATTTTTGTGAGCAGTGTACTTACTCCAAAGACATATATTGCTGATAATAGAGTTTTAGTGGATTTGTATTGCTGATAATAGAATGAGGGAGCACGCTGTGACACAGAGCACATCAAATCACACAGGTGGGCATTCATCCAGCCAGTCTATAAACTACCACCTTGACACTGCTTCATTTACAAGTCACCTCATCTTATCATTTTAAACCTAAAAATGCCTTCTGCTGTATGGTTTTCAAAGTCCTTTTATAAGCACTGCTTAGTGCAGTGGTTCTTAACCTTTTTTGAGGTACCGAACCCATCAGTTTCATATGCGCATTCACTGAACCCTTCTTTAGTGATAAATAAAATATGATTTTTTTTTCCAAATTCAAGACATAGGTCTATGTTTTTTTACTGGTTCACAAAATGAGCCGTGCATGAACATCACCTTGCTCAAAGAACAAAACCAACAAAGTGCATGAACTCACAACAAATTACGGTATCACTTTATTCTGGCCTCCGCGGTAGAGGCCTCTGCGAACCCCTGAGACTGACTCATCGAACCCCTAGGGTTCCACAGAACCCAGGTTAAGAACAACTGACTTAGTGTAACCCTCATAACAGTCCTGAAAGGTAAGCAGAGCAGATAGCAACTGAGGAAAGCCAGACTTGAGGAGTGTGGGTTGAAGGGCTGAATTTGGTCAACAAATCAAAAGTCATGGCAAGGATGTAAAGAAAAGGGAACCCGTAACTGTGCAGTGGCAGTATTGTAGCCAGTGAAGTTTATCCAAGGCGTGATTATTGCTAATAGAAAAGGGAACCCTCATGCACTGTTGGTGGGACTGTAAATTGGTGCAGTCACTAAGGAAAACAGTATGAAGGATCTTGAGCCTGACCAGGCAGTGGTGCAGTGGATAGAGCGTCACCTGGGATGTGGAGGATTGAGGTTCGAGACCCCGAGGTCGCCAGCTTGAGCACAGGCTCATCTGGTGTGAGCAAAAAGCTCACCAGCTTGGACCCAAGGTCGCTGGCTCCAGCAAGGGGTCACTCGGTCTGCTGTAGACCCCTGGTCAAGGGACATATGAGAAATCAATCAATGAACAACTAAGGAACCGCAATGAAGAATTGATGTTTCTCATCTCTCTCCCTTCCTGTCTGTCTGTCCCTCTCTCTGACTCTCTCTGTCTCTGCCACACAAAAAAAAAAAGATCTTGAAAATTTTAAAATAGAACTACCATAGAGCCTAGCAATTTTATTTCTGGGTATTTACCTGAAGAAAATCCAAACACTGATTTAAAAAGATATCTGCACCTCTATGTTCACTGCAGCATTATTTAGGATAGCCAAGATATGGAAGCAACCCAGGTGTCCATCAATAGATGAATGGATAAATAAGATATGGCATATAGATAGAATGGGATATTACTCATCAATAAAAAGATGAAATCTTCCCATTTGCAACAACATGGATGAACTTAGAGGTTATTATGTTTGATGAAATTAAGTCAGACAGAGAAAGAGAAACAATATCATATCATTTCACTTGTATGTGGAGTCTAAGAAAACACCAACAAATAAACAAAACAGGAACAGACTTAAAACAAACAATAACAACAACAAAAATAAAACAGTCTGACCTGTGGTGACGCAGTGGATAAAGCATCAACCTGGAACACTGAGGTCGCTGGTTCAAAACCTTGGGCTCGCCTGGGCAAAGCACATACAGAAAGCAACTACTACAAGTTGATGCCTCCCACTTCTCCCCCCTTTCTCTCTTTCACTTTCTCTCTCTCCCTTCTCTCTCTAAAATCAATTAAAAATACAAACAGAAACAGACACATATAGACAGAGCACAAACTGATGGTTGTTAGAGGAGACGGGGGTAGAGGTGGAGGAGGAGGTGAGAAAGGTGAAGGGAAATAAGAGATACAAACTTCCAGATATCAAATAAGTTATGGGGTTGTAATGTACAACACAGGGAATATAGTCAATAATATTGTAATAACTTTGTACAGTGACAGATGGTTACTAGATTTATCACAGCGATCACATTGTAAGGCATATAAAAATCGAATCACTATGGTATACACCTGAAACAAATATAATATTGTATGTCAACTATACACTAATTTTAAAAAAAGGGCTGACTTCAGTTATGGCTGAGATGTGGACAACGTATGGTCTGCACTTGCCCCTTGGAAGGCCAGGTAGGTCACTGCCCCTATACCTCTTGGCCTGGGACAAGGCTGCCTTGCTATAGAAACCTGGTAGGAGGAAGTCTCACTTGGCACTAAGACAAGGAGGTATTGGGGGAAGCTGTGCTAATTAATAATAATCAAGCATTTATATACCAGTTAGTACACTGCTCACAAACATTAGGGGATATTTTATAGCTTCATATTCATTTTGAAATATCTCCTAATTTTTGAGAGCAGTATATTTCCACAGTACCAACTAATAAGCATTGTATAATTACAATCCTCTTAGCACACATATGGGGTCACTGAGTTCTCCTGACATTATTTCATACCCGGGAAAATAGGCTGGGTAGATTCATTGCCTTGTGGTTTGAGGGTATCAACAGCACAGCAGGATATCAAGGTCCTCAGCTTGAACCTAGTCAGCTAAATGGAGTGAGCTCAGCCAAACCACAGGGCAGAAAGGGTCTGTGCACACGTGTGCCTGCAAGCACGGATGAGATAAACTGTTGTTTTCAGTACCATCAGAACTATAATCGACTTGGTATTTTGTGGATTCAAAACCTCCTGGGCCATATTTATGGCCCAAGACCATATTTGGGTCATGGTGGAAAAAAAAAAGAAAGAAAAGAAAAGGAGTGGGGGAGAAAGAAAGAAACTAAGAAAGAACTAAATCTGGGAACTGGAGAAAACAGGGAAGCTGTGAGGTTTTAATGGTGCCCTTGGATATAGTCATAAAATCCAGTTTATGTGCTGGAGTCAAATGTAGGCACTTAGCAGTGCTGTCATCTTCCATCTTTCTCCTCTCTCCCTCTTCTCTTCCTCCCCTCTTCCTCACCCACACTGAGAAAATCCCCTTAGTTCCCTCTTCTAGCTTTTCAGGTCATCTTTAATGTACAATGTAAATAAATATTGCCTCCTTATTCCTCTTTTGCTGTAACCCAGATATACTGGCCCTCAGAGACCAAGACACTCTGTATTCCTGGAAATGTAAAGAGAGATGATAGAATTAGAAAGGGATGTTTGGTCATCTAAAAATGATCATATATCAGACTTTCAAATATTCCCTGGCAGTGTAAAGACAGAAGAGAGACTAGCCTGGCAATTTAATATATTTACTGGGTAAATAGTAAGCATTTGTAGGCTCTGTGACTTAATCAGAATAAAGTTCATTACGATAAAAGGCTGTGCCCTTTGGTCTTATTTGCATTAAGCAGGCTCCCAATTTTATTTATTATCACTCACATCTTCTAAGGAAACTGTAAGCTGTGAGGCTGGCCAAGGGGTAGGGGAAAGACAGTTGGTAAGGAGATTCACCAGAGCAGATCAAGGGGATTAGATTAGAGCAGAGAGAGCAGGTACCCTCCTTATCAACCTCAATCTATGAAAGTAATTTTACTTTCTTGTTTTAACTTGAGGTTTGCATCAGTGTCTCTCTTTTCTATCTCTCTGGGTTTTGAAACACATTATCAGGTCATCTAAACCTTTTATGAAAATTTCAGACTTGCATGTGCATGAGCTAGTGAAGATTTATTATATTTGACACCATAACTAAAAATTTTAAGGCATTCTTTTAAGCACAGCTTGTCTGAATTTCCTGAGGCTGTTAGATCACTATCTTTTACCAGATGTTAACTTGGTTTCACTGATGGGAACCCAAGGTAAGGTTAAACCTCTTTCTGAAAATATAATTTGTGCCTCAAAAGGTTTAATTCCATTAGTATATTACTATTATATAAGAAGAAATCTGGGATTTTAATATCAGAATTCTTCCCCACCCCCACCCCCCTATCTGTCCTCAATTTATTTCTGTTACTTTTAGAAAAGGCAAATGGCCCCTTGTTTTAAATTAAACTAGGTATGGAGAAAAGCATAAGATTCAGTGAGGGCACGAATAAAAGTACCAACCAAGCCAGGTCCTTTGGGACTCTGGTATTTACTCAGTCCACAAGAAATCTGGGTATCTCTGGGTGGGAATACAGATAAATGGTGTCATTCAACAGAATTAGGACCAGAGGGTGAAATGTAGCCATACCCTGCAGCGGAGAGCGCTGAATGAATTCTGGCAGGACTAGGGACAAAAGTCCCCCACAGCGCCTGTGAGCGTGAACAGGTGCAACTGTGAAGGCAATATGGTCTTGGGGATGAGGCTGAGAGGGTACCAGCATTTCTGAGGTGCGATGCATTTCTGAGCCCTGGGGTGTAACACCATACATTGGGCCAGGACGGTGGCTGGGCCTGGGGGCCATGACTCTCACAATGGACTTAGCCAACAATGGAACGGTCATCTGCGGGACTGTAACCAGTAGGCATGAGCTGCACATTTTCTCCAGGATTTCATCCTTGGCGACGGAACCAGACCTCAGGCTCCAAGATCTGTTTGAGAAATAAACAAGTAGGAGACAAACAACCAAAACAGCAACACAGTGCAGCGGACAAGGGAGACGAAGCACCGCCTTTGGAAGCCTTGGACCAATGAGAAGCCTGTTGCTGGGGCCCGGTGTTTGGCCGCCTGACGTTGCCATGGATACAGAGAAATGTTACACACTAAACACAGGGCGACGTTGAGGTCTGTGCATTATGTCCCTGGAGACGACAGAGCAAACGTCATTCCCCCCCTGCCCCCGCCCCGGTCTCCCCGCCCTCATGGGTGGAGGGAACGACACAGGCGTCGCCGTCACGTGCTGCCGGCCCGAAGGGAGGCCTGGTGGGCGGGGCCTGTCGCTATGGCTACAGCTGTGGCTGTTATTGTTTGGAGCTGGAATTAGAAAGCGCTGAGGCTGCAGTGGAGCCAAAACCGATTTTGGAACAGCGTCTCCCGCCCCCGGTCCAGAGAGGGTTCCCCAACCCCTGGAAAGCCAGGACACCCCCTCGGCTGTCCCAACACGCCTCAGCTGAGGTCCTGAGCCAAGATCACTGTGCGATGATGCCTGTGACTCCCGACTGAGCGCCAAAACCAGACCACTCCCTCCACCCTTAGTTGGCCACAATTGTCAGTTTGACCTCCAGAACCGCCTCGTCCTCCAGACAGCAGCCCTCAGAACCACCGACTAAACTGCCTTGCCCACGATACAGGAACAAAACCCAGGGTGAAGACTTTCCCACTCTAGGAGTAAATTCCAGAATAAAGAGGAATTGGAAAGATGTTTGTCTTTGTCTTTTATATTTTAAAAGAGGCAAGACATTAGACATTCATGCCTTAGAGTAGACCTTTATTGAAGACTTAACCCCATTCAAGAACAGTTCCCATTCAAGAACTCAAAAAGAGAGAAAATTTAGAAGTCCTTGAGGACTTCATACCGAAAAATGGGTAGGCCTGAAAACCCACCAGCAGAAAATGAAGCTTTGATTTCTACATGACTTAATTTCATCTTGACTATACAAGCTAGGGGAATGTGAGAAATATCTCAGTGTGTCAGCCTCGTCTTCTTCACACAACTCTGAAAACAATTATAGAAAAGTTGCAGCAACAAATTGTAAACAAACCCAGATAGTCAAAGAGGAGTGAAGGAAGGGTTGATTGAGATGACTATATGAAAACAACCACCCTGGACAGAATGTAACATTTGAACAATAAGACAGAGTGAAGAGGCCCAGGACATTGAATTTTCTCCAGATATAATCCAACAGCTTCACTGAATTTAAACCAAAATTTTAAATTATTTTTGAAGGAAAACAGAGGGGGAATTATTTGCTGTCCAGGTGAGTTTGTAGCGTCTTTCTGAAGGCAGAAGCATAAAAAAGGATTTCATTAAAAGGGATGGCATCTAGAGTTGGTAGGGATTCCTCCATCCTGCTGCCAACACATACCCAACCCCATTTTCTGTCTCTGACAAATCACCACCTGAGGGTCCCGATCCTGTTCCTCCATGCTAGCCCTACCTGGACTCCCATTGAGGTATTCTATCATCTGCGCCCAGAGCATATCCGTTCCCTTTCAACATTCCCTTGCTCCATCCTCTGACCTACCTATTACTCACTTCCCTGACACCCTTTTCTAAACAGTTCTCCCTTCACTCCCTTCCCGCTCTGTCGCCACTCCCCAGGTTTCTACCCAGTTGACCAGCTCTCCCCCAATCCCTTGCCCTATCCCCCCATCTCCACCATAATGATTTTTCTGTCTGGCTCTTACTTAATAGAAGCCAAAGACTTTTATAAATGTAGGCCAAACACAGGAAGAAGGGCACAGTGAGCCCCAGATAACAAAGGGTCATCATCTGAATTTAAACATAAAAAAAATTTTCCCTCAAGTAATAGTTGAGATTCGTGCCACATACCCAAGCAGAATGCAGATTCTGCTTATTACAGGACTAAGGCAAGGCAATAATTTACTAATTCTGATATTTTCAGGGAAGTAATGATGTCCCTGTTCTACTTTTTTCCGTCAACTGATGATCAAGTTAGACCCCTAGAGGAGTGTCAGTTTCCCTTTTCCTGGACCCTCAATACTTCACCTTGCCAGTGATTTTCAACCTTTTTATACTTGGAGACTCACGAAAATAGAATTATTTTGAAGACTGCTATGGCAGAAAATACCCTGAGCATAAGCGAATTTGACTAAGATCATTGGGTCTCTAATCTTCATACATCAGAGTGGTTAATTCCTTCACAGACCAGCAGGAAATTTCTGGCCAACTGGTCCACAGACTGGCAGTTTAAAAACACTGGTAAAGCGACCCTGGCTGGTTGGCTCAGTGGTAGAGCATTGGCCTGGCATGTGGATGTCCTGGGTTTGATTTCTGGTCAGGGCACACAGGAGAAGCGACCATCTGCTTCTCTACTCTTTCACTCATCTCTCTCTCTCTCTCCCTCTCCTACAGCCATGGCTTGATTGGTTTGAGGGAGTTAACCCCTGGTGGTGAGGATGGCTCCCGTGGCCTCCAGCTACAGGTGCTAAAATTAGCTCAGTTGCAGAGCAACAGTGCATCACCCCAGATGGGCAGAGCATCGCCCACAGGGGGCTTGCCGGGTGCATCCCGGTGGGGTGCATGCTAGAGTCTGTCTATCTGCCTCCCCTCCTCTGACTTAATAAAAAAGCAAAGAAAAATACTGGCAAAGCATGAGGCAGATAGAAAAGAGAAACCTCAAGTTCAGCTTCAGGGGAAGGCCTGGCTTGAGGGTAAATTAGATTAAATCAACTTTGGCATGGGAACTAAGTGGTTTGTGTTTTGTTTCAGATGGGAAAGTATGGCATTGATTTGATTTACCCCCAGGCATGTAAATAACCTATTTTACCATCTAGGAAAAAATGTAGAGTAGCAGCCCTTCTTATCTTCCCTACTTTAAACTCAGACATGAGTTAGAATGAGAGTTTTGTTTACTGTAAAATTTTAGGTCTCTCTTCTAACGCTTCAGGCCAGTCAACTAAGGTTTTCTTCTGTGCATTCTGACAACTGGAAAAACTGAGGAGTTAAGTAACTTGTCCAAGGATGTAATTGGAAAACCCAAACATCCATTTTCAGAGCTTTTGCTCTGCCTGCATCCCTACAATGACATGGAATGCAGAAAAAACCTCTGCTTGGATTACTTCACGGGTTTACCTTTCCATGGTGAGACTCTAGCCCCTTTTTCTAAATTCATTCAAAAGAAAAGCTAGAGGGGAGAGATTGAAGATCTTTTGTGAAATCTGCTAGAACATCATGGAAAGGTGCTGACATGACGAAGTAAAAACATGGATCTATCCCTGCCTCTTGGGACTATCCTATGTTTACTTACCGGCCCAAGATCCAAGAGGCAAAGAGAGACATGCCCCAGAGCACACTCAGCAGAAAGGTTTGGGCGAGTTCTGGGAGACTCCGACCTGCCCCAGGCTAGGGAGGCACTACCTGAGTTCGCAGGCTACCTGGAGAGCTCTGCCCAGATTTTTCTGAAGCTATCACTTTGGACTGACCCCGCCTTCTCCCCTTCTCCTCCCCCATGCCTGACCCTGCAGAGAAGCACGTCCAGCACGAATTCCTCCAAACCTCGGATGCCTTTGGAATTTTAATGTGTCTAAGGAGTTCTCTACTTGACAGGCAGCATTAGTCAAGTTGAGTGGGTGAGGAGGACATTTCCTGGTGATCCAGGGCGTGGGGGAAGGGGGGACCCCCCTCCATCCTTGCCTTGGCAAGCAGCTTCTGGAGACATCCCAAAGCAAGCAGGCTTCTGGAGAGATCCGTGTGGGTGGCAGTGAGTACTGACAAGGAAGGGTTTCTTGCTGGGCAGGAATGCCCACGGGCCACACCTTCTTCAGCCCTCCAAGCACCCCATCGTGCCTGGACCCGTGAAGGGGGTGGCAGTGCCAGGGAGTGGGCTCTCCTGTGTCTGACTCCAACAACCGGTTTATTGTGGTGATTCTGTTTGTGTTCCCTGTGTTTTGTTTGACCTGGCAGCCAGGAAGAGTAAGGGCAGCAGGTTCACTCCGGTTTGTACTGGCTGGTTCCTGCAGCCACACCCAGGCATAAAGCCAGCGGCTTGCACCAGGAGGCCTTTACCTGGGGCCCCTCTGAGCGCAAAAGCAAGGTGTGGGAAGTATTTCCTTTCTGTGGGCTAGCCAGGTGTGGCTGGCATTTCACCTATTCCTGTATTACTAACATAACCCAGATTCAGGTCAAAGGGCGGCTTGGATCCCATCACCCTGGGATCTGGAACCAGGAGATGCTTGAGAATATCCGTTGAGGCTGGATTACCTTGAGTCCCTCCTCCCCATGGTCACCTTACGTCCTGCACCTAACACAAAAATCCAAGGTGACAATTGTGTTTTACTTTGAGGGACTCTTGTTTTCAAAATAGAAATCTAGACTTTCTTAAAGCATCCAACGTAGGGATTATTTTCATACAAGGTGGTACCATTCAAAGAAAACAGACTTCAGGGTCAAATCAGCTTAGTCTAGAGGTCTGGATTTGCCCCATTATTTATCTGGTCCTCTATCTAAAACTGAAATCTCTGGCATGTGGGAAACACCAACTAACACTTACGTTACTACATTCCTGGCATTGTTCTAAGCATTTTAATGAAAACTCATTTTAACTTCAAAACAACCTAAAGTGGTGAATAGGTGAGTGCTATTATTATCATTCCCTTTTACAAATGAGAAACAGAGTCACAGAGAGGTTAAGGAAATTACCAGAGTCCGCCCAGCTAAACAACAGTAGATTCCACTGCAGGTAATCTGGCTCTGGAACCCATGTGCTTAACCGCTATGTGGAGGTTCCATTTCTAGACAACTAACACTGACCCAGGGGCTAGAGATGCCATAGAGGGCAGACACAGATATAGCCCCCAGTCCCCACCCTGCCATCCCCCCACTTTACTTCCAAGGTTCCCAAGTCAACTTGCAAAGGACCTTTGTACCAAATTTAAAACTGACCTTGCCCTGGACCCTGGAATAGCCATTCCTTTTTTCCTTTTTAAAATTTTTATTTATTGATTTTGAGAGATAGCAAGAAAAATAAATGTAGATATTTTTGTTCTACTTATTCATGCCATCATTGGTTGACTCTTGTATGTGCCCTCTCCAGGGATTGAACCCACAACCTCAGCATGTTGGGATGATGCTCTAACCAACTGAGCCTCCCAGCTAGGGCTGGGATATCTTTTTGGTGGGTGGATAGCCTTTTATTTTTTTATGTTTATTTTTTTAGATTTTATTTATTCATTTTTAGAGAGAGAAGAGAGAGAGAAGAGGGGAGAAGCAGGAAACATCAACTCCCATATGTGCCTTGACCAGGCAAGCCCAGGGTCTCAAACCGGTGACTTTCAGCATTCCAGGTTGATGCTTTACCCACTGCATCACCACAGGTCAGGCAAATAGCCTTTTTATTTTTTAATGCAGGCATTTCCTAGGTGAAGGTACTATCATGGTCATTCAGCCAGGTCCCAATAAAAGGACCTTCAGAAGAACATTAGCTTTCATGGGATACTTACCTGCCCCAGGGGCAGGAACAAGACCCACACTTGGGGCCTGTCATGAAAGAACATTCTACTGGGCAGGTCAGTGTGTGCCTCTCTGTGTTCCTTTATACTGGGGGGTAGCACAATCAGGCTAGAGTTCAGGGAGTAAGCAAGCATGTCCAGCAGGCAAGGTCACAGAGCCCTTCCCTGAAGAAAGCAGCCCTGACCTAGCCAGGTGATGAAACCATTTCCTCTTAAAGAGAGGCCTGCAGGGCCTGGCAAGGCCATGGCTTTGTTCATCAGGCCACTCCCTACCGGATGTGATAATGATAATATACACTGTGGGCTTGAGACAGTTAGAATTACTTTTTAAATGGAGGCAAGGTGTAGATTTATTGAGTGTTTAGCATGCTTTATGTGGCTGATATGGGTTTATGTATTTAATCCTTAAAGCAACACTATGAAATAGGTTCTATGATTATTCTTATTTGTCGACTTTTAAAAAATGGAGGCATAGCAAAGTTAACTTCCTCCAGTCTGCATAGGCAGTAAGTGAAATTCAAACCCAGGACTGACTTCTGAGACTATGCTCTTAACTGTCTAAAAGCCACGTGGGGGCCCTTCCCTCGGAGTCAGTGGAGACAAGACCAGGGAGGAGTCCTGAGACATTGCCATATTGGACTGGAAGGGGTGCAGTTCGAGGCCCCAAAGTCCACTTTTCTGTGGATCCTAAGGACCACTAGGTCCGTGCTTCCAAAAGTATCTGTAAAGCCAGTGCTCAAGGCCACCATCAGAGCCGCCTGGCTCATGCAGGTTCGCATTAGATTCGGACAGTCGGTAATGAAACAACGGAGCCAAGAACTGGTGGGCCATCAGCTTTAATTCTAGCTTGCACCCGGCAGGCAAGCAAAAACACACACTGGGCTCCAAAACCCACACATTCAGTGCTCACAAAGCTACTGACTTATCTGAGTTTCCTAGAATCAAAGGTTTCTAGCTCACCAGACTTATTCACCTCTGTTCCCCATCTCCTCCTGCACAAACTGCACAAACTGCCCTATTCCTCAGCACTCCGCCATCTTGGCTGCTTCTCCTGGCCTCCATGTGGCCTTACTCTGCTCTCCTCTCTAATACTAACCTCAGGAACTGAGAGAGAGCAAGCTCCCGGCCTGCCCCACTTTATAGTGTAGAAATCCAAACCCTTAATCCAATCTACAAACAAGGAAGTTGTTGGGCAGATAAAATATATTATGCTCACTTTGTTAAAGATGGCTCTGCCAACATGGAAGTTTGTTGATATTAATGTGTGTTCTGGGACAGGCTGTGGGCAGGCCGGGTCATTATAGCCTAAGGCTTAGTTTTAAGAGTAAGCTCTTCTCCACACCCTTGACTGATTGGATGATGTAGAGTGGTACACTCTCCTGAGGAATCCCATTATACAGAGACTTCCTTGTTTGTATAATTGGATTAAACGTTTTGATTCTACGGTATAAAGTGGGAGAGACCAGTAGCTTGATCTCTCTCTTGGTTCCTGAGTTCCTGAGGTTAGTATTAGAGAGGAGAGCAGATTAAGGCCACGTGGAGAGGAGAAGCAGCCAAGATGGCGGAGTGCTGAGGAAGAAGGCAGTTTGAGCAGAATTTGTGCAGGAGGAGATGGGAAACAGAGGTGAATAAGTCTGGTGAGCTAGAAACCTTTGATTCTAGGAAACTCAGATAAGTCAGTAGCTTTGTGAGCACTGAATGAGTGGGTTTTGGAGCCCAGTATGTGTTTTTGCTTGCCCGCCGGGTGCAAGCTAGGATTAAAGCTGATGGCTCACCAGTTTTGGGCTCCATTGTTTCATTACCGACTGTACGAATCTAATGTGAACCTGCATGGGTCAGGCTGCTGCGATGGTGGCCTCGACTACTGGCTTTACAAAAGTCTCTGATACAAAGTCACTTATCTGAGGCATAATGGGAGGAGTCCTCATGAGAGTGCACCACCCCACATCATCCAATCAGTCAAGGGTGTGGGGAAAAGCTTACTCTTAAAATTTGCACGTGGGCAGCTCCATCTTTAACAAAGTGAGCATAATATATTTTATCTCCCAACAGTATCATTCGATTCTCAGGTTCTCACTGGCTACTTTTACAGATCCAGTAGCCAGAGATGATTCAGGAATTCCCTTGGGCCTAAGACTTAGGCTAACTAGACCCCATACTAAAGTCTAATGCTGGGCTCTTTGTCTGGCCATGCCCTGTCCCTCTGTTTGGCTCCTCCTCTGAGGCTGGGATGGCGTCATGCAAGGCCAAATCAAAACCCTAAGGCACCTTCTAGTCCTGGTCCTTTTATAGCACCTCCTCGCCCTCTACCTCTTCTCAACAAAACACACACACACCATGGTGGTGTTTAAGACCACTGGCCCCCCTGGAACCAGACTTCCTAGGTTTTAATCCTAGCTCTGCCAACTCATTTGCAAAGTATTTAACTCTCAAATTATTTACTCTTTCTGTGCCTCAGTTTTCTTATCTGTACAATGGGACTAACAATAGTACCTTCTTCATAGTGTTGCTGGGAGGACAGTGAGATAATGTGTGAGTGTGTAGCAGATGCTCAATGTTAGGCATCATGACTGTGGTGGTAGATTATTTCTTTGCATTCTTCTTTCTCTGGATACAAGATAGGTTTGTTGAAACCTGGCTCTAAGCTATCATTTTCTGGGCCATTGTCCACACTGCTCCTTCCCTATTCTGCTGCTGTCAATTCTTACGTCGTCCTTTCTGAAGTGATCTAAGGAAGGGTACCCTTAAAATGGGGAAGAGTTCCTATTAGATTAGGTCAGGGGTCTTTGGGAAATTCCTTACAGCCAATTTTCCTTAAAAATATAATAGGTCAATGGCCTGACCTGTGGTGGCGCAGTGGATAAAGCGTCGACCTGGGAACACTGAGGTCGCCAGTTCAAAACCCTGCACTGGTCTGGTCAAGGCACATATGGGAGTTGATGCTTCCAGCTCCTCCCCCCTTTCTCTCTCTTTCTCTCTCTCTCTCTCTCACTCTGTGTCTCCTCTCTAAAATGAATAAAATAAAAATTAAAAAAATATATATATAATAGGTCAAGCCTGACCAGGCGGTGGCGCAGTGGATGGAGTGTCAGACTGGGATGTGAAGGACCCGGGTTCGAGACCCCGAGCTCGCCAGCTTGAGCATGGGCCCATCTGGCTTGAGCAAAAGCTCGCCAGCTTGGACCCAAGGTCACTGGCTCCAGCAAGGAGTTGCTCGGTCTGCTGAAGGCCCGTGGTCAAGGCACATGTGAGAAAGCAATCAATGAACAACTAAGGTGTTGCGACGGCAATGAAAAACTAATGATTGATGCTTCTCACCTCTCTCCATTCCTGTCTGTCTGTCCCTGTCTATCCCTCTCTCTGATTCTCTCTCTGTCCCTGTGTGTGTGTGTGTGGGGGGGGGAATGTAATAGGTCAACTTGGGAAGGCAGCCGAAGCTATCAGTTCATAACAGCTGCTGAGAAATTGTTGTCAACACCTCAGTAGAGAGCCTCTCTTTTGGGCATGAAGGTAGGTCGAAAGTCCTGAAACCCGAAATAATTATTGAGCAACAGCAATATAGGGGATTACTGATGGCAAAATAAACAACCCATTAAAAAAAATCCACCCTCCCCCCGCAACCCTTGGCTGTGTTTCCCTGAAGACTCTCACCTTCTTTTCTTAGATTATCATCTCAAAAGGACCACAAGCCATGTGTTAGTAGGTTTTACCTTCTAACACAAGGGCCATACAAGCCCACATACCTACTAAATATAAGCTGCTGATGAGATGGGCCCGGGATAGAAAGTGAGCAACTAGATGGGGAGTTAGTGCTGCAGAGGAGAGTCAAGGTGAAGAGGTGCCTTATCTCAAATCTGAACAAAGAAGTGTATTTCCTGTGAAGTCTGATGAGGAAAAAAAAAATGTGGTTTGACTCCATCACACAAAGTAAGTTACCGTGGGTCTTGCCCTGCCATAGAACTTGAAAAGACCTGAGCTGCACATTTGTGGTTTGGTTATGTTATCCAATTCTGGGGTTGAAACATGCTGCTTTTAGTTCATGGCTGTAGAGTTTCCAATCCTCCTTTACGCTCTTACGTGATGGTTTCAGGTTGGCCATATGTCTCTCTCCACGATTCAGATGGAACAGCTGCCAGGTACCCCCACTGAGACCACGTTAATAGCAATAGTAGCTGCAACAGAAGGGTTACCAAGTGCCAGACACTGCTTTATCTGCCTCATTTCGTTTATGATGCCCACTCCACAGGTTAGGAGACTGAGGCTTAGTATAAGTAAAACAATGGATTCAGGCTCACACAAGCAGAAAGGTGTCAAGTATTAATTCACACTCTGGACCCTGCATGGGTATGAGTATCCACCAAGTTACACATGATCGTCATATGCTTTCCTCCTTCCACACCTTTGCCTGTGTTGCGCCTTGCCCTTTCTCCTTCACATTGGCTGAGAATGCCAGCCCCACTCAATCCTCCCCTCAAAGACCTTCCCCTCTGTTCTGCTGTCCCCAGCCATTCTAATGCAAAGTAATCTCTTACCCTTCTGAGGTTTTTCATCCGGATCATTTATTTTTAGCACTTTATTATGCATCATCCTGTTTTTTTGTTTTTTTGTTTTTGTTTTTGTTTTTTTTTACAGGGACAGAGAGAGAGAGTCAGAGAGAGGGATAGATAGAAACAGACAGACAGGAACGGAGAGAGGTGAGAAGCATCAATCATTAGTTTTTCATTGCCGTTGCGACACCTTAGTTGTTCATTGATTGCTTTCTCACATGTGCCTTGACCGCGGGCCTTCAGCAGACTGAGCAACCCCTTGCTGGAGCCAGCGACCTTGGGTTCAAGCTGGCGAGCTTTTTGCTCAAGCCAGATGGGCCCGCGCTCAAGCTGGCAACCTCAGGGTCTCGAACCTGGGTCTTCCGCATCCCAGTCTGATGCTCTATCACTGCGCCACCACCCGGTCAGGCATCATCCTGCATTTTTATTCAAATGTTTTATTGTATAAACTGCAAACTTCCAAAAGTCAGGATCCACTTATTCGCCAGCACTCAGCCTACCATGAACAAAGCATCTGCTCAGTAAGTTTCCAAACAAATGAAAGAAAACTCAGAATAAATGTTTCAAATGTGGCCTCTACAGAGGGTTCATTTTCGACAAGTGAGAGCCGTTTTGAGCTGAGCTACTTTGAAAGGTAAATCTTTGTGTAGTCCCTGGTCCTATACAGAGGTGACCAATAAATATATGAGGAACAAAAGGAAGAACAAAATTCCTTCTTCATCATCTGAGTAACTTGGGCAAATTATCTGAACTCCTCCAAGTCTCAGTTTCCTTATCTGTAAAATGGAGATAATTCTCAGAAAGCCTATGTGAGAATAGAAACGTGTAAGGCTTGTCCTCTCATGGTCCTTCGCACATGATGACTACCATAATTACCATTATCACCATTACTACTTCCTAAACCTTTCGTGGGAAATAGTTTTAGCTACTCAAAAATAGAGGAGTTGGGTCACTAGTACAATGAGTGAGAGGTGGAAAATTGCTACACGAGATGATCATAACAATCCTAAGCAGCCACATGGCCCACAGTCTTCTGCATAGTGTTATTTACCAGTGGGGTTGCGTTTTGTTTTTGTTTGTGGCCAAGTCTGTGGGCAGGTCGGAACCCCCATGGTGTCTTCCTATGGAACTCAGTATACCGTTGCTGCGGGGGCCTGCTTTTCCTTTCTTTATTAAGAAAAGGAAACAGGAAATCGAATGTAAAACCCTCCAACGGTTAATGTCACACCGAAGTTATGAATTTAACCACACCCCCGCCAGGAAATGAAAGTACAGTTCTCACAGTGATGTTCCCTCTCCTTTCGTGACCCACACGGTGTTTTTCAGATTTTAGTTAGATAGTGTAGATGAAAGGCCTGAACTTTGGGCAGTGGGCTGTCTTCGGGTATTTGTTGATTTGGGCATAGATTAACACAGATTTGATATTGAGCAAATGGAGAAGAGACTTTCATTTGCTGTATGACGGTATGGCTCTATCAGATGTCACAAACTGGGGTATCCACAGGCAGATTTTGACCCACTGACAGTTTTCTTTTGTTCCAGCTCACATAGTGTATTTTAAAAATTTTCTTCATTGCCAATGCTTAAAAACGAAGAAATTTCTCACATATGCACACACATATCCAATATTGATGTATACCCTCCTTTGGCGGGGGATGGTGATAGTATGTGACAACTGCCCTTTTGGGTGGACACATGTCTTTGGTCTGGTGTGGTCACAAAGCTGTGACTGCCTTTTAAATACATGGAACAGAAGCCTGGTATCTCAAATGCAGGCAGGTTATTACAAGCTCCTTGAGGGCAAGGATTGTGCCTTAGCCCCAGTTTCATTTCCAGAGCCTAGTACAGTGTGCCTGGCACGCTGGCACAAAGTAAGTGCTCAAGAAATGTTGATTGAGTGAATAGATGGAGGGATCACTCGTTGAGTCCTTTAGGGCAGGGCATTTAAAAATGAAACTCACTTTAAGTCCTCTGTGGAGTTGCTGCTCAGTCCTACAGGTGACGTGAGTGACCTGAATCCATAAGTATTTTTTAATAATGGTGTCATGCTGACATTCATACCACATAGTTTCTCTAATTCTTTTTTTAAAAAATTTTTAATTTTTATTTTATTCATTTTAGAGTGGAGACAGAGTGAGAGAGAGAGAGAGAGAGAAAGAGAGAAAGGGGGGAGGAGCTGGAAGCATCAACTCCCATATGTGCCTTGACCAGACCAGTGCAGGGTTTTGAACTGGCGACCTCAGTGTTCCCAGGTCAACGCTTTATCCACTGCGCCACCACAGGTTAGGCAGTTTCTCTAATTCTTATGCACTGAGA
This sequence comes from Rhynchonycteris naso, assembly GCA_037038555.1. NCBI lineage: Eukaryota > Metazoa > Chordata > Mammalia > Chiroptera > Emballonuridae > Rhynchonycteris > Rhynchonycteris naso. Next base: position 25,504,923 of record CM072999.1, read on the forward strand.
TAAAACACACACCTTGTGTGGTTACAAGTTTTGGATCTAGAGCCAGGCTGCCTAGGGTCCAATCTTAGCTCATCCATTCACCAGCTGTGTGGTCTTGGGCATGTTACTTTGTTTCCCTGTGGCTTAATTTCCCCATCTGTAAAATGAGGGTACTAAGCGTACACCCCTCTAAAGTTGTGAGGATTCCCTGAGTTGATGGACGTAGAACATTTAGAAGAGCAACAAGCGTGCAGTTAGCAGTCAATAAACATTAGCTAGTATCCTCACTGAGAGCCCTGTGATGTACCTTCTAAAAAAAACCCAACATAAATGTCAACAATGAGAGCCTCTCCAGTGTCTGTCATCATACCCCACAAGCCAAATGTGCTACTGATTTTGAAATATCCTACATGCTGAGCACAGAGTATATTGTTTTAACTTGTCCTCATCCTTGGAAGGTGTCCCAATTTCTTGTTCATTTCTTGGCAGTTAAAGCACACGTGTTCCTAGGTGATGGCAGTAGTGCCCCATACACATAATCCCTTTAATACCCACCCAATGTGTAAACCGAGCCCCCTTCCCTGCTCGTCATCAGCCGTGAGATCTTCTCTCCCTTTCCCCGAAGTGACCAGCGTCATCTCATTCAGGGGGAGCTGCCCTAACCACTGCAGCTGTTCACCACTGTGAGCATGCCAACAGCCATCCTCTTTTCCTCTCTACTCTCCGGGCTCCCAGGCTCTCGGGCTCTCTTCGGTCCCCTCTCCGTCCTAGTAGGGTGAATGGCTGTTAGAATTTATGAGCCTAAAAAACAGGCAGCATTTATTTTATTTTATTTATTATTATTATTATTATTAACAGGAACAGAGAGAAGGATAGATAGGGACAGACAGACAGGAATGAAGAGAGGTGAGAAGCATCAATTATTAATTTTCGTTGCCGTTGCAACACCTTAGTTGTTCATTGATTGCTTTCTCACATGTGCCTTGACCGGGGGCCTTCAACAGACCGAGCAACCCCCTGCTGGAGCCAGCGACCTTGGGTCCAAGCTGGCGAGCTTTTGCTCAAGCCAGATGGGCCCGCGCTGAAGCTGGCGAGCTCGGGGTCTCAAACCTGGGTCTTCTGCATCCCAGTCTGACGCTCTATCCACTGTGCCACCGCCTGGTCAGGCAAACAGGCAGCATTTAAAATTCTGAAAATTTCCCAGAAAATGTCAGTTATGTCCCCCCCGCAACCCATAGTCAGTTTATTCCTGGGTTAATATCATTATTATCCTATTATCATGGGGCAACTCTGAGAACAGGGACAAAGGACTTAAGACAACACACTCGTGTGTACACGCATGCAGATTTGTCTTTGGAAAACCAGTAAGCAGCTTCTGACACAGTGTGAAGTGAAAACGTTTGGGGCAGTGATGCTTTGAGAGTGTTGAAAAGGTAGACCCTACTTTCATAAAGCCCAATAAAGGAAAGTGGGAATTTAAAACAGATTAAGTGGTGATTAGCCATCTTTTAAAAAAGTATTTCATAGATGAAGGCTATATGAGGAGTTTAATTAAAGAGCCTTTCTTAGTACATTTGAAATCTGATGTATAGTATAGGGCCTCCTCTAATCCTGTCTTCCTTTTCTCAAAATACTAGTGTCAGTTAACACTCAGACCCAAAGTGGCCAGATCTAAATCAGTCAAGTGTAAGGTGCTCAGCACGCTGGCCTCCAGCTTGTGCCTGAGGCTGGACTCTCCAGGGTGTGGCATGACAGAGAAGCCGCCAGCCTGGTGGGCTGGAGCTGTCAAGTTCTGGTGGTAGTGGCACAATCACAGCTGCCTTGGCAGGTCCCTGATGGTACCACAGGGACAATGTGGACAGAGGTCTGCGGTCCTCCCTGAAGGACACCGAGGCCCGTACGTAAGTCCTCCTCCTCACTCCACAGATGCATGGTGAGAGTGGAGAGTAACAAGGCAGACCCCGGGTAGAGTATAGTAAAGATGCTAATCAGTGATGGCTGATCGCTGTGAGGGCAAGGGCATCACATTAACTACACTGCCCCAAGCAGCAGTCCTCCCTGCAGTGACACAGTAGTGGGGCAGGGCAAGTCCCTCCCCCTTAGGCGTGGAGACAGAGATTATGGGCCCGCTGGTATTGTCCATGGTCAGGTTTCCCAGGACTTGGCCTTGCCTCTTCCATCTCATCTACACCTGATCCAGGCCTGGAGGGGTTATCACAGCTTCCTAAAGAACGTGATATTTGAGTTGAAGCCTAAAGCAAACTCAGGGGAAATAATGGAAGGGCATTCCAGATAGATGGAAGGTTCCGTGATAACACACAGAGAACAAGAGAGTTTAGGACATTCGTGGAATTACAGGTGGCTCAGCAAGCTTCAAGGTGTCAGGGTAGAATGAAGGGGAGAGGGAGGTGGCCCGCTTGGAGAAGGTGAGAGGCTTGCTGTGTAAGCTGTGCCAGAGAGAGAAGCGGGACCCAGATCACAGAGGGCCTGTGTGCCCACTAAAGCGGTTGGGTTTCCTCTGGATAGAGAGAAATGAAGAGCCTTTGAAGAAGTTTATACGGTGGGGTGACCAGATTTGGGTTTTAGAAAGGTCACTCTGAAACCAAGAAAAGCCAAACAAAGAAAGGTCAGTCTGATAGGGAAGGGGGAAGGATGGGTGTTACAGGAAGACCACCGAGCAGCCAGAGCGGTGACTGCCAGCCAGGGGCAGAGAGGAGGAACATGAGTGGTAAGATTCTGTGTCAGTCAATTATTAATACACTGGGTGCAGTGATTCACGCAGACCTTCCCCATTCCTAGCTTCATTTCCCCATCCGGCACCCTCAAGCTCTGTCTTTCAATCTAGTCCAGTTCCCTTCGGCCCTATGCAGCAGGCTACCAAATTTCTCTGGTTTTCTTCATGGAAAGCTCCCGAATTGTTCTCCCTAAAATCCCTTAGGAGTGTTCCCAGCCGGTGGAAGAGAGGGGTCTTCAGTGCCTTTCAAAGAGCAGCTAAGAAACAGGACTTTAGTCAAGTTAGTAGTAATGGGAGCCCCACAGCGTGGTGCCTGCCAGTGATGGAAAACACAAACCAGAAACAGGAGCGCCAACCTCAGGCCTCACATTCTATTAGGATCCAAGAGCCACGCTGTGGGCATGCCAAGTCTTCACTCCTCTGGGTAATGCCTTTTGGATTCCATCATGTCAGCCAAATATATACCCTGGGCGATTATACAGGGGAGTCACGTAGCTCCGAGGACAGAACATCTCCTCTCCCCTGCTTGTGTCGGTGGGCCAGGCACATACCTGTGTGGTAAGCTCATCAAGCTCCTTTAGGCCTGTTTTGGGTGAACAATGTATATTTTGAGAAACTTGGTTCTTTCAAATTCATAAACAAATGAGCTATATTATATTAGGAGTTTGCTGTATGTTCATCCATCAAAATTTACAGATCTAAAAATAAGTATTAAGATTTAATACTGGGAGATACTAAGATAAATTAGATGTAATATATGACAAACTCTAGCAAGCCCCTGTCTTTACACAATAGTCATAATATTAGTACCGTAGGGCTTTTTGATCTGTAAGGAAAATTTTCCAAGTAAGATTTGTCCCCAGTGATGTCAGAAATGCCATCTTCTGTCATCGGTCCATCCCTAAATTCAGGCTTGCATGTCTAGCCGCTGCTTATTCCAGATGAAGAATTCCTGCCATTCATAGGTCAAGCTGTTTGTGTATAATTTATGAAACTCTTGGGTTCCTTCAAAGTGAAGGGTTACTGAAATGGAAGTTATTCTTATCGCTGTACAAACAGCAGACCCACCACCTCATCTCATGAACACGCTCTGTCCTACAGCCCAAAGCACATACACCCACATTCCTCCATCAGAAAGATCTTTCCATTTCCTTCAAAAAACAAACCTCTTTCACATACAATTCCCCATCCCAGTAGTATATGCAGGCCTCCTCCCCCAGCGAGCTCTCAGAGTGCATACGCACACACAGTCCTCCATCACACACACACACCTTCTCGCTCCCTAAGAGCCCCAGGGATGTGTGTGTGAGTGTCTGAACTGATGACATACTGTGACAGAAGCACAAGAGTGAGGCACAGCCACAAAGCAATGCAGGTCACGGCAATAGGCTTTATATAACCCAGAGCCACGGAGAGACCCAAAATAGCAGCCTCCCTGCTGCTCAGTTAGTCTCCTCCATCAAGCAAGGATAAAATTAGAGCAGGCACTGACGCGCACCTGCGTCTGCAGTGGGACTCCAGGGAGACAGTGAGAACAGGCTTGACACTGCCATCGGCCATGCAGACTGCCAGATTCTTCAGGCCCAATCTGTCACCGACAGAGAACTGTGTGTGTGTGTGTGTGTGTTTGTGTGTGTTTGCATTTGCATGCGCGCACATGGGCTGTACGTGCGCGCCATGTGGAGCCCTGCTCTGAGGAGAACATTTCAAGGGGATGGCCTGGAACTAGTATAAGGAGCTTGGCTGTTTGGGGTTTGGAGAAGGATGTTTCAGGGCTTTGGGGAGGAAGTGGATTTCCACACCGGCCCCCAATTTACCTCCCAGTTCATCTTCACTGCCCTCCACACCACTTCTCTCTGGCCTTTATGGGGTCAAGGTTGACTTGGATGTCTCTCCTTTAGAATCTCATTCTGCAAAACAAAATCCAAATTCTACTATGTTTACTTCAGGCTTACCAAACACACACAGCCTAGAGATTAAAAGACTGTGCCAAGACTTCAGGAGGAAGGACAGGGCTGGGTGAATTTGGCTGACTGTTCTGTAGGTCTTGGGACCTTGACCTTGTCTGGAAGCCAAGATCACAGCTCACAGGTGTCATGGACAGAGATGTTGTCCAGGTGAGGCAGCACGGTGATCTGTTCTTTTTCTGCTCAAAGGTGGGCAGGACAAAATACTTTTTCCCCCAAAAAAATATATGGTTAGAGATTTGTTATTTTGATCACTGGGTGCCAGATATAAGTTCCAAGGGAGGAAGAGTAGCTGACCCCAGGAAAGAGATACCAGAGATATTACACAAATAGCACAGACAACATAAAAAGAAAATGGGTGGGGTTTATTTTTTGTTTTGTTTTGTTTTTTAAGAAAGTTATCATCCAATACTATACCTTCTGAAATTCTACTAGTACGTGTTCTTTTCTGGTGATAGGGGGTATTTCTGTCCTTGGAGTTCTCTTTTCAGTAACTACTTCAGAGAGGGGTAGGTAACATATTAAACCATTTCACATAGAAGTATCAGTGATTTATCAAGTCCTTTTTCTCTTAAGGTAACCCGAATAAATCTTGGACCTCCCGTGTGGCCCAGCGCCTGCACAGAATCATCTTCCAAAACAGAGCACAACCATATATGCATAGGTGAAATACCTAAACGATTTACAAACTCATTTAAATTTTATTCCCATTTTTATTTAAATATTGAGAAGAGCAAAACATAAAACTTTAGAAAAGGATCTAATCAGCAAACAAAACCACACTTCTGAACCTCTACTTTCCTCTCCTCTCTACATCTTATAGCTGCTCTGAGTCCCCTAAAACTTTCAGACACCCAGCCCTTGTGAATATTTCTCTCCCAATGTCTCCTCTCTAACTCTATTTTTTTGTGTAGATTGACTAGCTCTCTGGCTTCTTCGATTCCGTTCCAATCTCCTCACTGTTCTTCTCACACACTGTTCTTCACACACACAAAAGAGCATCCAGAAGATGACTCAGTAAGCGAGAATCTGTTCCCCCTTAGAAGCCCGGGCATAAGGTTCAGGAAGAGGGTGGTATTCATCTTGTTCAACCAGCAGAACTGTGAAGCTCTGATGAGTGAGGTCAGGGATCTGTGGATGGAGATTTCCTGGGAAAGGACCTTTCTAAAAGAGATGAATGGGATGGAGGAATGGAGAAATGCAAGAGGAAGGAGCTTCAGAGTGAAATTCTTGTTTGAGTTTTTGTCTCCACCTTACCCTGTACCATCCCCAGGCGAAGAACTCATTGAAGAACATGGTGTTCATGACTTAATATGCCTCTCTTTTCTCAATTGCACCCCAGCTAGTGGCCCCGCTGGACAGCTCCATTGCCACTGAACAGGTTCTTCATACTCTTGTACCTTTGTTTATGGTCTTCTGTCTTTTCAGAATGGCCCTTCCATACTTCCCTCTTCCCTACCCAACTGTCTCCATTGCTTGGCAGCCTAGAGCACTTAAATTCATTCTTCAGCCTGACTTGTGGTGGCACAGTGGATAAAGTGTCAACCAGTGACATTACTGGTTCGAAAACCTGGGCTTGCCCAGTCAAGGCATATACGGGAAGCAACTACAATGAGTTGATGCTTCCTGCTCTTCCTCTCTCTCTGTCTCTCCCCCTCTATCTAAAAATCAATAAGTAAGGTTTTTTTAAATTCATTCTTCAGTGGTCAGCTCAAAGTTTTCCTAGCCTAGTACATTTCTATTCCTTCTCCCTACCCCAACTTTGATAGACAGAATTCTAAACTGGGCCCCAAGGTTCCTGGTTTCTGGTGTACACACCTCATATACCCTTGTATGCCCTTGAGTGTGGGTAGGCTCTGTGAATATAATATCACTCTTTTGATTATGGCAAAGAGGATTTTGCAGATGTAATTAAGGTTCCTAATCTGTCGATTTTGAGTTCATTAAAAAAAATATTGGCCTGACCAGGCGGTGGCGCAGTGGATAGAATGTTGGACTGGGATGCGGAAGACCCAGGTTCGAGACCCCGAGGTTGCCAGCTTGAGCGCGGGCCCATCTGGCTTGAGCAAAAGCTCGCCAGCTTGGACTCAGGGTCGCTGGCCTCAGCAGGGGGTGGCTCAGTCTGCTGAAGGGCCGTGGTCAAGGCACATGTGAGAAAGCAATCAATGAACAACTAAGGTGTCGCAACAGCAATGAAAAACTAATGATTGATGCTTCTCACCTCTCTCTGTTTCTGTCTATCCCTATCTATCCCTCTCTCTGACTCTCTCTCTGTCCCTGTAAAAAAAAAAAAGAAAGAAAGAAATATTGGCCTGGGTAGGTCTGAGCTAACCAGGTAAGCCCTTCAAAAAAGAAATTAGACTCCCACCCTCTGAAATTAGATTCTCCCTCTGGCCTTGAAGAAGTAAGGAGCCATGTTGTGAGAGGGCCTATAGAAAGGGCCGTGTAACAAGGACTCGAGAGCAGCAGAGGCTTGGAGAACAGTTCCCACTGACATCTAGTAGGAAAACAGGGACATGGGTCATTCAGACTCAAGGAACTAACCACATGAGCTTGGAAGAGGACCTGAACTTTAGATGGCAATACAGCCTAACTGGCACCTGGATTGAAGCATGGTGAGTCCCTGAGCCGAGGACCCAGTAAGCCATGCCTGGACTCCCGACACACAAAATCTGCGTGATAAGAAATGTTTGTTGTTTTAAGACACTAGGTTCGTGATAATTTGTTTTGCAGCAATAGAAAACTCATACCAACCCCTTCCCAGGAGTGAATTTATCATCCTCTGGACACCAATATCATACCATAATATAATTATCCCTTGCACATCTATTGCTCCCTTTATTATTGCAATCCAAGTCTCAGTCTTCTTTGGGCCTGGCCCCCAGTATCTGGAAGCTAATAGGTAGTAATAGTAGGAATTAACACATGTTTGTTGAATTCATATCATACAAAGACAAAGATTGCTTTTATTTTCACTTGCTGGGAATTTTAAGCAGAGGTAATCTTTTTTACCTCATCTGTGGGCAAGGCTGGCTCAGTTCTCCATGACATTTTAGATATACACAAATAGATTCAATTATTAATATACTGTATCCCATAATAGCCCCTAAAACAAGATATTGTTTTGCAGCTCTCCTCTAGCTTTAGGCTATAACCTTTCTCTTGAATGTTCTGGGAATATCAGATCCTCTATAACAGCACCTTTAAAATCCCATATAATAATGCTGATCCTTAGTGAGCTCTGAGCAGCTGGTTAAGTCTATGCTTACATATCCAGGTCTCAGCACTTAGCCAAATATTATCTTTCCCAGAAGCCTTTAGGACGTCCCCAAAGCATACCAGAGCATATCTGCTGAACTGTTAGCCAATAGCTTCTGTATCTTATGTGCACGATATCAGTTTCATTGTTGCTATTTTTTTTTTTTTTTTACAGGGACAGAGAGTCAGAAAGAGTGATAGACAGGGACAGACAGACAGGAATAGAAAGAGATGAGAAGCATCAATCTTCAGTTTTTCATTGTGACATCTTAGTTATTCATTGATTGCTTTCTCATATGTGCCTTGACTGCGGGCCTTCAGCAGACTGAGCAACCCCTTGCTGGAGCCAGCAACCTTGGGTCCAAGCTAGTGAGCTTTTGCTCAAGCCAGATGAGCCCGCGCTCAAGCTGGCGACCTCGGGGTCTCGAACCTGGGTCCTCCGCATCCCAGTCTGACACTCTATCCACTGCGCCACCGCCTGGTCAGGCTCATTTTGGCTATATTGTTCCCTCAGAGACAATTGTACTTGCCAGTCCAGGTGGCCTGACTTTTGGTTTAGAAAATGCAGTCACTGAAGCTACATATGATCCTAAAAACAGGGAACAGCTCTATAAGGTTGGTTCGCCTAATTCCTACCCCGCCTTCATATACACATGTGCGTAAATACATAGGCACAGGCGTGTACACACACACCCCTTCTTTATTGGCTCCACTGATAATACAAATACCTGTAACAAGGGACAGAGCTTTTTAATTCTCTCTGTAGAAACAAACAAACAAACAGAACAGTCATGGAATAAGAGCTCCTGAGCGGACTCTGCGGATACCAAGGCTCACATTTTCTTTGTCTCCGCTTTGCAACCTTGGTCAGATTTCCTTTGGCCTGGAAAAAAGAGGAGGAGGGACTTCTTATGCATCAGGGAATTTAAGCCAACGGACCTGGGGGCAGGGACAGAAGAGGAAGTAAGGGCAACATGACAGGCACTTCTCTGTGCCTTTGATTCAGACATTCCTGGTGCTTCCGAGGTGCAGACACCTTTCCCTAAACCCATTCCTTTGCACGCAAAATGGGTGTGATAATCATGCTGACATCATGGGGCTGCCTTAAGGATTATACGAAACAATGTATGTAAGGCAGACAGTTCAAAACCTGGCACACAAAAAGCCACTCAGTGCCCTTTAGCTATTAGCATTATTTGACCTCTAATCAGGCTAAAAGGGAGTCTGGTTATTCATCAGCTCTTAGGGTCACTGCAAGGTAAGTAAGTCTGACGGACTCCTCAATACAGCCTGTTCCCCAGTCACCTCACCTTCATCCCGGGAGTGGTGAGGAAGGCATCTGGCAAGAAACCCAAGAGTGAGACAATAGGTGTGAATGATGAAACAGGAAGTCTAGCTTGGAAGCAAGCACCAGCAGTAAACCACTCAGAGAGAACACCCGAGTCAGGCTGCTGATTGTGTGCTGAGCCATCATTCAGCTCATACTTCAACAGGAAGCTTGGTGCCCGTGCCCCCAAATTAAAGGACATGCCCCTACAGGTCACCAGGGAAATAGAATGGATTGGAGACCAAGGCCTCATTTGAGATAGCACAGGCCTTCTGGGTTCAAATCTTATTATGTGACTTTGGGTACCTTATTCAACCTTCCAGAGCCTCTGCTTCTTTATCTTTGAAAGGGGCAGGGCTGTTGGGAAAGTTAATTGGGATAACATGCAAAAAGCCTAGCACAGCACCTGGCCCACTCCATAAATGTGCGCCCTTCCCATTTCCCCTCCCAGGTGTCTGGGACACCCCTCCACCCCTTCCTTGTCTCCCGGCTGAAGAGAGTTGACTATGATGTCTGAGATGACGCTGGTTCTTAATTATTTGATATTGCCACATATCTGGCCTTATCACTGGTTATTGACTGTAAGACTGGATACATTCTTCTCCACCTGGCTCCTTCCTGCCAGGTGGTTTCTCCTGACGCACTCGGGCAATGATGAAGGGTTGGGCCAGGTTGCCTAGTGGCTCCAGAATTGACTTGAAAAAGCTTCTGCTTAATAGTTTAAACTTATGGAAAGGAAATGCTTTTAAAATGCATACGTATCTCTGAGCCTATAACACAGATCCCTGTCCTTAAGGAGCCCTGGCTGCACCCTCCCTCTGAATGCCCTGCCTGTTCCTTCCTTCCTCCATTTTCATGGTTCCTGGGCTTCTCTTTGGGGTTCTCTATGGGTTCTTCTTCCTCAGCCCATCTCCTGAGAATTTCAGAGTTTCACCCTGAGCCCTCTTCTCACATCCTACCTCTCCAGGTACCCTCTCATCCAGAGCCTCAACCACAACCATCCTCTGTTGATTTGCTAATCCATCTGTCTGCCTCACACTCCTGACCACAGGCTTATTTATACAGCTTCCTCTGGAACATTTCTACCTAGTGGTTCCACGGCCCGTCGGACTCAGTCTCCTCAACAACAACATGCAAACCCAGAAGCATAAGCAAACTCCTAGCTGCTCTCTATCTCCTGTGACTTCCATTTCTTTAGTCTCTCTTGGCTATATCCCTTCTTTTCCATTCCCATTCTGCAGTCTACATTCAGGCTGACATCTTATCTCCCCTGGAATACTGTCCTCCCCCCCTACCCCCTCGCTCAAATGGACTCCCTGACTCCAACATCATTTCCATCATTGCTCTCAGGAGAACTTTCTAAAATGTAAATCTCCTCTTAAAATTCTTCAAGCCTTTTCTATCAGTCAGGGTCCAGCCAGAAACCTGAAATCACACCATCTATTCTAACAGAGCTCGTTTAAGATTTAAGTTTAATTTCAGATCAATTATTTATTCCATCTAAATTTGTCAACTAGGAAAGTGAAAAACAACTATAAAAAGGCTCTACCACCCACCCCCAGGGCACAGAGGGAAGCAGTTGGGATAATTAATTTCCCTTACATCAGTGGTTCTTAACCTTTTTTGAGGTACCGAACCCACCAGTTTCATATGCGCATTCACCGAACCCTTCTTTAGTGATAAAATATTGTTTTTTTCCAAATTCAAGACATAGGTATATGTTTTTTCACTGGTGCACAAAATGAGCCGTGCATGAACATCACCTTGCTCAAAGAACAAAACCAACAAAGTGCATGAACTCACAACAAATGACGGCATTACTTTATTCTGGCCTCCGCGGCAGAGGCTTCTCTGAACCCCTGAGACCGACTCATCGAACCCCTAGGGTTCGATAGAACCCAGGTTAAGAACCACTGCTTTACCTTAATGATAAGGAAACACACTAGTTGGAGAAGCAGAATGCTCGCCGCCTCCTGCTTCTGTCCCTAGCCTTTTCTGCAGACACAGCACCCGCCTCCGCATCCTCAGCCCAAGTCCGCAGTCACCCTGCTTTCAATCCTCCAGGCTTGTCTGCTGGGGCTGCCGCCACCTGAAACACAGCTCTCCACCCTTTTCTGGTCACTCATCCCTCAAGAAAGGCTCCGTGGGGCTTCCTCCATTCAGAAGGGCTTTGCAGACCACCACCCCGACTTCAGGCAGAGTTCAGTGGCCCCCTCTGTTAAGGGTTCACATAACATCCTGGTCATGCCGTCACACTGGATTTTCATTTTCATTCTAACCATGTAGGAGCTCCACGGGGTAGGATGCAGCAGTCCCTTTGCCCTCTTTGCCTCTCCAGCTTTTAGCACAATGCCTGGCGCATAGTATGTGCTCAATACATTTTTAAAATTGATTTGAGAGAGAAAGAAACATCATTGTGCTGTTCTACTTACTTATACAGTCCATGATTCATCCTAGTATGTGCCCTGACAAGGGATTGAACTTGCAGCCTTGGTGTATGGGGATGACACTCTAACCAACCTGGCCAGGGCTCAATACATTGTTTAAAGTTAGACACACATCACGTCTCATGTAAATAATCTCCTCTGCCTGCTTTCTCCATCAAGTCCGTGCTTTCTAAGGGCAGCTACAATTTTATCTGTCCAATGATCAAAAAACCTTCCGTGGCTCCCCATTGTCTGAAGAATAAAGTCCAAATGCCTTAGCATACCATGTCTGGCGCTTGTCTCTGACCTTTCTATCTCGGCTTATTGCTCTACACCCCTGCGTGTACCAGGAGCCCCTCCCATGCCAAGCACACATTACTTCCTCAATACCTTGGACTCTCTCCCTCCGGATCAGAGTTCACTCTGTTACCTCCACCAAGAAGCCTTTTGGGGCTTTCTTTGCCTGCTGTATTTCTCCTCAACCTTCAAAACTTAGTTTATCAGTTGCCTACTTCAAGAAACCTTCCTGCATCCTCCCTTCGAGGTGGAAGATAAAAGTCCAAACACCTAACAGGACTTTCACATCCCTGTGGGGTCTGGCCCCTGCCTACCGGTACAGCCTTATCTTTTCCCACTTTCCTCCATGCTCTGTCTAGCCTAGAATGCTTGTCTTCTCTGGTTCCTGGGATGTGCCATGTTCTTTTGCATCGCTGAGCCATTACACAAGCTGTTCCCTCTGTCTGGGAGGCTGTTCCTGCCGTCCCTTTATCCCCTGCTCCCCAAACTTCCCTGAAGACCAAGTGGGTGTTCTCTGTTACACATTCTTCTGGCACCTGGTTTGTCCTTTTGTCCTTTCATTCAGCAACTGTCCCTATGTCTGTAGGCTAGGTAGTACACTGCATGAACACAGGCCCTGTGTGTGCCTTATTTATCATTGCATCCCTGGCAGTCAGCCAGAGTCTGGCTCGCACTGGATGCTCAGTCAATGTAATACATGTTCATTCTCTAACAAGCTTCCGTTTATAGCTTTCTCAGCAGTCTGCAGCTAAGTAGTTATTTTTGTACATTTATCCCCATCTTGATCATAAGGTTCTTTAAACAAACAAAAAGAAAAACCCACTTTTTTATTTTGGTCCTTTTCAAAGATACAGAAAAATCAAGAGAATAATGTAATAAACCCTCTTTTCTCATCATGCTGCCTCGACAGTCATCAACAGTTGGCCTGCCTTCTTTCCTCTGTTCTCCCTTCTATTTCTAGGTTATTTTAAAGTGCATCTCAGGCATCATAAATTAAACACTTCTTGAGGGTTGATGTGTTTCGTTCATCTTTCACGGAACCCTTAGATTAGCATCTGGACCCTAACAGAGAATAAATGCCTATGAGTTAATTAAGGAAAATGTCATTTATAAATTCATTCGACAAGGACTTATTGAGCAGCCAATATATGCCAGACACTTGGCATTGGGGATGGATTCTAGTGGGAGGGCACAGGGAATAAATGAGTAAATGAAAGAATGATGACATTTTAAAAGTATCCCATAGTGGTAAGCTTTATGCAGATTATTAAAATGGACGATGTGATAGCAAATGATTAAGTGGCTACTTAGGACATGTGGTTAGGGAAAACCTTTCTGAGGTTACCTTTAAATTGAGTCCTGAATGGCAAGAAGGAACCAGAATGTTCAGCTGAGTGGGAAAAGCCGTCCAGACGTGAAGAACAGCAAGCACTGTGTCCCAGAGGTGGGACCGGCTTGCTTGTTGGAGAAACAGACAGAGAGCAGTGTGGTGGCCTGAGGAGGCTGGGGGCAATGGCAGGAGCTGGGGTCTGCGGAGCAGGCAGGCCACCTCCTGTAGGCCTGTATAAGGCATGGCAAGGAGTTTGGCTTTTGTTGAAGATTTGTTGGCCGTCTCTAAGAGGCTTTTAAGCAGGAGAGTGATATAATATGTTTAAAATATAATTCTGGCTGAGGCGTGGCTAATAAATAAACCACAATTGCAATAGCTCAGGAGAGAGGGATGGGGCTTTAGAGCAATTTGGAAGCAGCGGTGATGGACAGATGTGGAAGCCCCAGGGGGTATTCTGGAGCCAGAAATGACAGGTCTCACTGAGGGATTGGATTGGAGGTGAGGGGAAGATTCTGGGGGAAAGAAAAGGTCAGTGGCAGGAGAGAAAGTCATCAGGGAGTGCCAGCAAGTGAGCAGCAGCGTGCCCATACAGGTGGAATCTGCTGCGTTCATGCAGTTTTATTTTGAAGGCTTCCACACCAGCCTCAGTTTCCTCTTTTGTCCAATGGGCATGATGATATCATCTTGAGGGTTTCTTTCAAAGGTTAAATGAGAAAGTGTGTAAAGGGCCAGCAGTGTCTGGCACAGAGTCAACACAAAATGAATGTAAATTCTTATCTACTGTCCCCACCCCAGACACACCCCTCAATCCATCAACCATGGTCTGCCTGAGGATTCATTCTGGGGAATGGGTGTATTTCCGTCCCTCCTCTGGGAGTGTTACCATTCCCAGGAAGAACCAATTCACCCATTCACTTGTTGGGTAATTCTTGTACTTTCAGTGCCTAGGAGAGGAAGGGCTGAGACAACAGGGAGATCACTGCCTCAGGGCTAAAGTGTTCTTGGATGAGTGAGACCCAGAACTCCTGGGGTACCTGGACTTCCCCATAGAAGGGTAAGAATGAGAGGGAGCAGGAAGAGATAGAGACTAGGCATAGCCCCTTTGTTCCATGTGGGGTCCAGGGTTACAGGAGCCCCTAGGGACCTGATGCTCTCTGCTCAGGGTTCCTCCCCACCCCTAAGAACTTTCCTTGACCATCCTTTAGGGGATGGTCTCCTAGAACCAGAACCCATGAGCAGAGGCCAGGGTATCCAAGAGTTGTTCCTTCCGTATTCCTTCACCCCTATGGACCACATGTGCTAATCATTTTTCTTTCTAAGTTACATACGTATGTGTGTCTACATACACACACACACACATCTTTTTTTTATAAATATGTATATGCATAGAAGAGCAAAAGAGACATGCAACTAAAATGTTAAAGGTGCATTTTCTTTGGGTGGATAAACTATGAGCTTTTTTTAATTTACCTTTAGGCTTTTCTGTATTTTCCACAATGCAGTGTTTTCTAACTGCACAAAATCTTCCACGATTCTAGTCTGTTCCTGAAACCATCTCCCTGGGGAATGTTTGTGGGAAAGTGATAGCAGAGAGCATTCGATAACTCACTCACTCATTTTATTCATTCCTTTATTTGACAAATACTTGAGTGCATAATGGGTGCTACTGCCGGACCTCATGATAATACAAGACATGTAAGAGACAGTTCCTGCCCACAGGAGCTCATAAATTCAGATTTTAAAAAATTAAAGCAGAGCCTGACCAGGCAGTGGCTCAATGGATAGAACGTCGGCCTGGGATGCTGAGGACCCAGGTTCAAAACCCCAAGGTTGTCAGCTTGAGCCTAGTGTCTCCAGCTTGAGCGCGTGATCATAGACATGACCCCATGGTCACTGTCTTGAGCCCAAAGGTCACTGGCTTAACGCCCAAGATCACTGGCTTGAGCAAGGGGTCACTGGCTCAGCTGAAGCGCCCCCCACCCCCTGTCAAGACATGAATGAGAAAGCAATCAATGAACAACTAAAGTGCCTTAGTGAAGAACTGATGCTTCTATCTCTCTCTCCCTTCCTGTCTGTCTGTCCTTGTCAGTCTCAAAAAAAAATAAAAAAATTAAAGCAGAATACTGCAAGGAAATAAACAAGTCATGCAAAAAAAATAAAAATAAAGGGTCCTGCGGAGGATGAGATGACTTCCAGCCTGAGACATTGGCATAATTACATGCAAGAACTGGGGTTTGAGCGAGGCCTTCAAAGTGGGTCCGACTAGGCTAAGCGGAGCAAGTGGAAGGGTGCAAGATAGACGGCATAAGCAACGGCACAGAGGTAGGGAAATACCAGAGGTACGAAAAATAGCAATAAAAGACGCTGTCTCTTGGCTGCCATGGCTAACAAGGTTTATTATGTAGATATATAAATACAGTGTGTCCGTAAAGTCATGGTGCACTTGCTCCGAGTCACCCAGTAAAGTAGGTGGAGCTTCCGTTTCACAGATGAGGAAAATAAAAGTCTGAGAGGATAATGGCTTCTATCCAAAGCTTCCAAGTAGCAACAGGAGACATGGACAGAGAACGTTCTCAGATCTCCAGACCTCATGGGTGCTCATACCTGGTAAAGAAGCTGTGGGTAGAGATAGGGGGGTGCTCATCACTGGAGAAAACAGAGTCACTAGAAATACGGAGCAGCATTCTATTACTCAGAAACTGATGATGAAAGAAATAAATCAGCCCTTAGTGTGTATGTAGGCAGGCTGTACACCATTGCTTGGGCATAGAGAAAGGTGTAGAAAATGTATACCATGCTGTCAACATTCATTTGGGTGGGTGGGGTGCTAAAAACAAAGAAGAAAGGTGGTGGGTGAAAGAAGAAAAAAACAACAAATAAAACATGTTAGAGAACATATTGCGAGAAGCATAGATGTGTACAAATATGTTTGTTTGCAGGCATAAATTATAATGGCAAAAATGGGAACACTTAAAATATTTAGGTATAGATTTAAGATAATTATGGCATTTTCAGACCATAAAAGAAACTTTTTTAACCCTCACAAATGAGAAAAATTATATGTAATTATTAACATGAAATAATTTGGCTGAAGCAGAAGACATATTTCTTTAAGTAGAAAAATCATGTATTAATATATATAATATGATGCCAGCTCTTTGTTAATTTGCATATGGAAGGCATTTCAATGATGGCTGTCAATGGCTATATGAGAGAGAGAGAGAAAGGGAGACAGAGAGAGACAGAAACAGAGACAGACAGGAAGGGACAGAGATGAGATACATCAACTCATAGTTGCAGTGCCTTAGTTGTTCATTGATTGCTTTTTCATATGTGCCTTGGCTGGGAGGCTCCAGCTAAACCAGTGACCCCTTGCTCAAGCCAGCTTCCTTGGGCTCAAGCCAGCAACCATGGGGTCACATCTATGATCCCAGGCTCAAGCTGGTGAGCCCACACTCAAGCCAGCTACCTTGGGCTCAAGCCAGCAACCATGGGGTCACATCTATGATCCCAGGCTCAAGCTGGTGAGCCCACGCTCAAGCCAGCAACCTCGGGGTTTTGAACCTGGGTTCTCAGTGTCCCAGGCCAATGCTCTATCCACTGTGCCACCACCTAGTCAGATGGGATTTTATATTTTTTTAACAATAGCTTTTTTTTTTAATACTGGGAAAATTTGCAATAATTCTAATCTGCTTTTATATTACTTTTATTATTTTTTTAAATTTTCTGGAGTTAATCTCTGGTGTTGACCTTCCTTTATTTTCCTGATTGACCGAAGGGACCTTCAGCGCACTATGAAGAAGGACTGCTGCTGTTTGCACGTGGGACGGGAAGGCTTGTCCTGCTGCCCATCCTGCGGCTTCTTCACAACAGATCCTCAGCCCCAAAATAAATGCCCGGGGTGTTTCCTCTTCCTAAAGGGGAAGCAGAAGCCCCTGGTGAGCAGAGGGAAGGGTGAGCCTGTCTAGACCATCATCCAGGGGGAATTCTGTCCACACAGTTCCCCCTGGAAATCCCCGAGCTCTGCTGACTCAGGCCACCCATTCTGATGGTGCCTTAGATCACAGCCATCCTTCCTTAAGGAAAGGCAAATTATTCCAGAGCCAATTGGTGCAGGGCCATCTTTCAAAGGAGAATTTGCTCAGATAAGGTAATGGGTCTAATTGCAGCCTCCTGGATTGATGTCCTGTCAAGTCCAGCCTTGGGGCCCTGCCTGGAGATAACCTTCTCCTGCCAGGCTCTGAAAAAAAAAAAAAAAAAAGGAAAAGTAAGCAAGAAATGGGCTGGAATGGCCTGAAGCACTCAGAGAACAAACAGACATTTCAGGAATGCAGGTAAAACAGGGTCCAAATTTTATTTCTGAGTAGAAGAATCATGTGTAGTGATTCTCAACTATGGCCAGGGTGCCCCCAGAAAACATTTGACAATATCTGGTGATCTTTTGGGTTGTCACAGCTGGAGCATTTGTGTTCCACTGGCATCCAGGAAGCAGAGGACTGGGGAGATTGATACTAAATGTCCCACAATACACAGGAGAGCACCCTCCCTTGTCAAAGAGTCATGTAGCCCTAAATGTCAATAATGTCCAGGCTGTGAAACTGCTCTCAAGTGTGTCCTATACTTTATAGATGCCAAGAAAGGGGAGCTGAGAAGCCCCCAGACTTGGGGACATCTGCAAAGGAAGACCCTCGGGGAAAAGGATTTTTCTAAAGGTGAGAGCCCTGTTTTCAAGCTGCTGGCCCCCACTGAAACATGGGATAACTTTATTTCAAAAGCATTTTTTAAGTGATCATCTTATATGTACTGTTTTTGAAAGATTTTATTTACTGATTTTAGAGAGAGGAGAAAGAAAGAGGTCGGGGAAGAGAGAGAAGCATCAACTAGCTGCTTCTCATATGTGCCTTGACCAGGCAAGCCTGGGGTTTCAAACCAGCAACCTCAGCATTCCAGACCAAACGCTTTATCCACTGCGCCACCACAGTTCAGGTTAAAAGTACTTGAGGGGGGAAAAAAAGAATATGGGAAAAGGTGGAGGACAGGAAAGAGAAACACTTGGATTCTGGCCAATAGCTTTGCTCTGATTCTGAGGATTTAGTGATTAAAGACAGACTCTTTTGTCAAAAACCCAACAAATAAAGTGAAAGGGTAAAATCTGTCTTGTTAACCTTTATAGTTGTCTGGAACCTTGGAAATATCTTATCCATGCCTGAAAGTATACCAGCAATACAAACTAAACTAGAAATGTAATAACACTTGAATTAATTTAATTAATAGGTGGTCAAATGTCTAGGGTCAAAGTTGTGCTACAGGACAGGGGACCTGGCCCTTCAAGTCTGCCTAGGGCCAGCCAGTATTGTGTGGGTTCTTGATGTCATGCTGGAAAAATTTCACAGCACAAATCCTGGTGGTTTTGAGAGGAAGTTTATTAAAGCTGGGGACAGGAACAGAAGGAGCAGCAGGAGAGCCTAGGCGGGGCCGCTTTAGCCCACTGGGAAGTCATAGAAAGGGGGGCCTTGGAGACAGGTTCAGGGGTTAGCCCCGGGCAAGCTGCTCCTGCCCACTGCTCCCCTGGTTGCAAGTCTCGTGGGGATCCTTAGAGTTTAATATCGGGGAAAATCTGCAAGATCCACAGGGCATGCACAACTGTGGGGGAAGCAGAGGAAATGGGGGAAGAGAAAGGCAAGCTTCTGGCAAGTTGGCTCCTCTGTCCTAAGGTCTTTTAACGATAGAGAGCTGAGGGGAGCTCCCAGGGCAGGATCTCAATAAAATATTCATTAGTTCTTCAGGGGTCTCCTTTTAGGGTTTTGCTCTCCACTGACTGGGCAGGGCCAGAGCAGGGGGTCATTAGTCAGTGCAGCTGGTCCTGAGGTCAGCCCTGGCATCCATTGTCTGGTCCTGCTGTTTTTCTGGGCTTGGAGCTGAAACACAACTGAGGCCTCAATGTTACCCCTAGGGTTTAATGCTTAAGAGCTATTCCCTTGCTCCCTTGTTCACTCCCTTGCTGAGGGGGTCTAACCTGCATTACCAGCAACATGCCAGGGAAAGAAAGGTCAGGGAGGGTCTGAAAGGCATGACTGAAGATATGAAATAAGGGAGTCTAAACTGGATGACCAGCAATGTGCTAGTGGAGGAAAGGTCACCCTGCGGCAAGATCCTTGTCTTCCCACTTTTAACTGTTGCTAGACACCTGGGGCTCTCCACCCTGGTGACCTTCTGTGCCTGGCCTACAGTCTTTCCTCTGCTCATGTCTGTCTAACCACCTACCACCGTAGCATCAATGAAGATTTGAATTAACTATGTCTGCAATGATCACATCTGCCAGATCTTTACTTCACTTCTCCCTACAAATTCTTGGAACTTACTTGAATATCTTGAACTTCTGGTAAGATGCTGTTATGTGTTGTAAAGCCAGTAGCATCATAGCCGCCTGGCCCGTGCAGGTTCGCATTGGATTTGGACAGACGGTAATGAAACGATGGAGCCAAGAACTGGTGATCCATCATCTTTAATCCTAGCTTGCACCTGGTGGGCAAGAAATACACACAGTGGGAAAACACTTCCCTTTCCATTCAGGGCTCCCAAAGCTACTGACTTATCCGAGTTTCCTAGAATCAAAGGTTTCTAGCTCACCAGACTTATTCACCTCTGTTTCCCATATCCTTCTCTCTGCACAAACTCTGCACAAACTGGCTTTTCCCTCAGCACTCCCCCATCCACCATCTTGGCTGCTTCTCCCGGCCTCCTTCACGTGGCCTTTCTCTGCTCTCCTCTCTAATGCTAATCTCAGGAACTGAGAGAGAGCAAGCTCCCGGTCTGCCCCATTTTATAGTGTAGAAATCAAAACCTTTAATCCAATATACAAACAAGAAAGTCTCTGATACAAAGTCACTTATCTGAGGCATAATGGGATTCCTCATGAGAGTGCACCACCCCACATCATGCATTCAGTCAATGGTGTGGGGAAAAGTTTAGTTTTAAAACTAAGCCTTAAGCTAGCCTGACCAGGCAGTGGTGCAGTGGATAGAGCGTCAGACTGGGATGCGGAAGACCCAGGTTCGAGACCCTGAGGTTGCCAGCTTGAGCACAGGCTCCTATGGCTTGAGCAAAAGCTCACCAGCTTGGACCCAAGGTCACTGGCTCCAGTAAGGGGTGGCTCAGTCTACTGAAGGCCTGCGGTCAAGGCACATATGAGAAAGCAATCAATGAACAACTATGGTGTTGCAACGGCAAAGAAAAACTAATGATTGATGCTTCTCATCTCTCTCCGTTTCTGTCTGTCTGTATCTATCCCTCTCTCTGACTCTCTCTCTGTCCCTGTAAAATAAGATAAAATAAAATCAATTAGAGAAATAAGAAGAAAACCAAGAGAGCGCAGCACGGTTGCAAGTTGAGTTTGTTTATTTTTTTTGTTTTTTAAGGGGCAGTCAAAAAATGTCAAAGCTTCATAGCATGAACCCTGAGAAAAGAACTCCGGGATGTAGTGTGACCAACTGTTCTAGTTTGCCCCAGACTCTCCCAGTTTTAGTACTGAAAGTCCCACATCCCATAAACATCTCAGTCCTAGGCGAACAGGACAGTTGGGACGTGCAAAGCCTTGAGCTAGACACTAAGCTGGGCACCAACCATGAACAGCTCAGCAGCCAGTCGTGTCCGTGCGTATGCTCTGGGAGACCGCATTTTTAAGAAATATCATTCTGTGTTTGCCACATCCTCTGAGCATGGCCCTGGCTCAGACACAGGCCAAGGTTAATAAACTGAACGAGTTGGAACCAGTCTTTGAAAACCTTTGATCACTTTTTGAGGTTTTTGGCTTGGAAGCATTTCCTATCATAAAATTTAGCCAAACTCTGGGCTCAAGTACTGGTTTTCTAAATTTTCTTCACTCAAGTGATTGCTTTTACTGGAAACTCACCTGTTGAGATAGAGTTGATGGCCTTTCAGAAAAGGAAGTAAACCTAAAAACTGATGCAATTGATAGATTAAAGAAAATTAGCCCACTCTATCAAAGCTACAGATCCAACTGTTAGGCAACCAACTGATTTGGGGAGCTAGAAGATATACATCCACCTCTGGCAACTTCCAGTAGCCTGCTGAAAAACAAAAGTATTGTGTTTCTGTGAGTGAATGGCGTTGCAAAGCTCTTTTTCCAGGAGTATCCTGTGATGCTTGGAAATCAGAGGAAATTGTGAATGAGTTCATGTTTTCTGTTTTTGTTTTTAACATGCTTCCGGCTCTGCCCATTTCCTTTAACCTGGAGGCCAGAAGCTGGCAGCCCGTGGGTCAGCTCAGCCTGTGAGTGTGTTTTGTTTGGCCTAGAGGGTGTTTTTTAAATTTTTGAATTGCTTGCCAACATTTAAAAACCAGGAGATCTTACCCCCACCCCACCCCAAAAATCCAGATTTCCTGCTTTTCTTGAGATATTGGGAGATCTAAGGACATTGGGGTTGCGTGTACCCAAGGCAATAATCCACAGGAGCTGAGCAGCTGCTGCCCTCTTTGGACAGGGCATGTGCCCTTTCCTTGGCCTCATTCCCACCTGGCCTGCTACCTTTCTTTACCTGCGAGGCCCATCCCAAGACTCCACAGAGAATAAGGCTCCCCAAGTTCCTGTCATTAGTGCTAAACCCCTTGCTTTGACCTGTTTCCTGTTCTGCATCCCAACATGTTCCCAAACGTTGGAGGTTCTGATGTCATAACTGATTTCCTGTTTGTGGATTCAACTCATCCCCTCTGCCCAACACCTGGCACACTCCCCCAGGTTACCTACGCTTCCTGCCTCTCCCTTCTAAACCAGCTAAACCCACCCCATGTTCCATGCTACTGGCAGCTGCAAAATCAAGCCACAGTCTCCCCCTCACTTGGTCTGCTCTCACTTTGTCTCTGTCCCTGTTCTTACTTCTCAGTCACCACTTCCAGATTCTACCTGGTTGCTGATCCTTCAACATGGTCTCCTGTTTCCAACCTTGACATCAGCCCTTGGACTTGACCACAGAGTTCAGCTCTTGTTTGAACTCTGGGCCTCTCTCTCTTATGCTTTGCTTGTGAGTCTTCCTACTTACAAAATCTTCAACTCAATCCAGCTCCAGCTCTTGGAAATTTATTAGTCAGAGTAATGCTAGCTGCTGTAACACACAAATCCCCAACAATTTCAGTGGTTTAACATAAAAAAAAAAAGTCTCACTCACATAAGAGTGAAATGGGAGTTTTTCTGGCCTGAAGGCAGAACGCGGGCTCCTTCCAGCTATGGCTCTATGATCCTTGAGAGCGCATCCTCTTCCTCCTGCTGGTGGGTAGCAACAGGAGAACGGCAGAGGGACCCTGCTTCCAGACTGCTTTCACTTCCACTTCCACTCCACTGATGAGAACTTACCATTTGTTCCCACCTAAATGCATGAGGAGATGGGAAAGGCAGTCAGTGGGTGAGGTACCATTCCCCAGGGACAGTGCCATGCAGGGGAAGAGAGGGCCTGAGTCTGGGGAGGAGAGCTGGCTCCCACAGCACCATCCAAGCAGAGGCCCCCATAGCTGGTTCCCTGCTGAGCTGATCCTAGTCCCCATTATGTGTGGATGGGAGATCGCACATTTCTCTCCAGGTTTATTGAATTCTCCATGGCAGAACTCTCTGTGGCAACTCACAGAAACCCAAATCAGCCTAAGAAAAAAAGGAGACATTGGTTGGCTTTCACAACTGAGAAATTCAGGGGCTGGGCTGGCAGAAAGTATAGTTGGGTCCAGACACTTAAGCAGGGGTGCCAAGTGTCTCCTTCTTCTATTTCCATATCTTGACTCAGGCTCTCTCTTCTGCAGATTTTCTCCATAGGGCAGGAAAGGTGGCTGACAGCTGCCCTTGCTGTTCTCCCAATTCCATGCTCTAAAAAGAAAAAACCCTTTCTCCTCCAGCTCCAAGCTTTAAAAACTACAGGAAAGCCTCCGCTTGGCCTGGCAGGAGTCACAGTTACCTGGGAAGCAGATGAACTGGGAATCTCTTTCCCACCACATGGTAGTGGGACAGGAGCAGATGCCTTGGGCAGCAGGCAATAGAACAGACTGAACAATACATATGCAAATTGTTGATCACACAACCTCTGACCAGACCACTGTGTCCCGCCAGACCCCAGGCCTCGTGAAGCCCCCGGGAGCAGCCCCCTGAGATCCAAGCACTGTGCACAATATTAGTTAAAGCCATGGTTTCCATGCAAGGTAAAACAATCTTCATGACTGTCCACAAATTCACCAGAGTTGGAAAAGGCCTGTTGCTAAGTTTTTAAAAAAATAAAACCTGAACTCAGTCAGACGGGGCCCAGAGATGCTTCTGGAAGCCACATCGCTATGGCTGCCCAAGGAGAGCCCCAGGTCCAGTTCAAACTTGTCTTGGTTGGGGAAGGTGGGACCGGGAAGACGACCTTTGTGAAACGCCACCTGACTGTGGAGTTTGAGAAGTATGTCACCACCCTGGGTGTGCAGGTCCATCCCCTCATACTCCATACCAACAGAGCGCCCATCAAGTTCAACGTGTGGGACATGGCGGGCCAGGAGAAGTTCGGCGGGCTGAGGGACGGCTACTACATCCAAGCCCAGTGTGCCATTATAATGTATGATGTAACTTCAAGAGTTACCTACAAGAATGTGCCTAACTGGCATAGAGATCTGGTGCGAGTGTGTGAAAACATCCCCATCATGTTGTGTGGCAACAAAGTGGACATTAAGGACAGGAAAGTTAAGGCCAAATCAATCGTTTTCCACCGAAAGAAGAATCTTCAGTACTACGACATTCTGCTAAAAGTAACTACAACTTTGAAAAGCCCTTCCTCTGGCTTGCTAGAAAACTAATCGGAGACCCTGACTTGGAGTTTGTCACCATGCCTGCCCTGGCCACCCCAGAGGTTGTCATGGACCCGGCCTTGGCAGCGCAGTACGAGCATGATCTAGAGGTTGCTCAGAACACCGCTCTCCCGGACGACGACCTGTGAGCAGGGAAGCTGGAGCCCAGCGTCAGAAGTCTAGTTTTATAGGCAACTGTCCTGTGACGTCAGTGGTGCAGCATGTTTGCCACTTTATTATCTAGCTAAGCAGAACCTGTGCTTGATCTTGGGATGCTGAGAGATGAATGGGCTTCAGAGTGAATGTGGCAGTTAAAAAACACCTTCGTTTTCTGGACCTGCATATTTAGTTGTTTGGAGCACAGTTGCTTCCTTATTGAGTTTCAACCATAAGACTGCTGCAGTAGCATCACAATATTCCGTGGTCAAACCTTGTTTGTTAAAGTCATTCCCATTCCTTTCGTTTACAATCAGAATAAAGTTGTATTTCAAGTATCTCAAAAAAAATAAAATAAAATAAAACCTGATGATCTTATAAGTTCCACCAAAATGATATATTTACATAATGAAATATTATTTAAAAATTCATGTTTTTCAGCCAGGAATTCACTTCAAATGCTGAAGTATCTCCTTTTTTCGACCACCTAACAAATAATTGCTAAGAATCTGTGATGTGCCTAGTTTTCTGTCACGTACTGCACATGCAGCGATGGCTAAATTCAAATCCATGGCCTCACAACACTTAGAGTCTCTAGTATTTAAAGAAACACAGTTGAGGCAAAATGTGATAGGAGGATGAAATTATTAAGATAATATTGCTATAGCCTGACCAGGCGGTGGCGCAGTGAATAGAGCGTTGGACTGGGATGCGGGAGACCCAGGTTCGAGACCCCAAGGTTGCCAGCTTGAGCGTGGGCCCATCTGGCTTGAGCAAAAGTTCACCAGCTTGGACCCAAGGTCGCTGGCTCCAGCAAGGGGTGGCTCGGTCTGCTGAAGGCCCGCGGTCAAGGCACATGTGAGAGAGCAATCAATGAACAACTATGGTATCCCAATGGCAACGAGAAATTAATGATTGATGCTTCTCACCTCTCTCCGTTCCTGTCTGTTTGTCCCTGTCTATCCCTCTCTCTGACTCTCTCTCTGTCACTGGATAAAAAAAAAAAAAGATAATATTGCTATAAAAAAAAGACATAAGACACCCTGAATCATTCCTTTTCCTTTTTTTTAGAGAAAGATAAACAGGATTAGAGAGGGGTGAAGAGCATCGGCTTGTTGTGGCACTTTAGTTGTTCATTGATTGGTTTCTCATATGTGCCTTGACCAGGGGGCTCAAGTAGAGTCAGTGACCCCTTGCTCAAGCCAGCGACCTTGGGCTCAAGCCAGAGAGGCCTTGGGATTCAAGCCAACATCCTTGGGATCATGTTGATGAACCCGCACTCAAGCCTGCAACCCCACGCTCAAGCTGGTGAGCCTGCGCTCCAGGCAGCAACCTTGGGGTTTCAAACCTGGGACCTCAGCATACAAAGCTGATGCTCTATCCACTGTGCCACCACTGGTCAGACAACACCCTGAATCTTGAGTATAGAATCAAGAGATTTTCAAGAAGGATAAAATTACCAATATGTTGAAGAAACAAAGGTAGGGATCAGGAGCAAATTCATGGTATGTGGCAAAGCACTCTCAAGTGTAGGTATCACTGGTATGCTACCTTGCCAGTATGCCATTGGGACCAGCCATCCTCTAATGCCTTCCTTGATTGCTACTGAATTTTAGTTGGAGATTTTCCCCCAGGAACACACATTACTAATTTTTTATTAAGTCAGTGACAATTATTTTACATTTTCAACAACTTGTAATGTTATTATTATACAAAGAAAACCTATACAATCTAGCTCTGGATTCTTCTAATAAACTTTTTATTGGAAGATAATTTTAGATTTACAGAAAAGTTGCAAATAATAATACAGAGAATTCTTATATACCCCCATTCAATTTCTCCTAATAGTACATTTGTCAAAACTAAGAAAGCAACATTGGTACATTACTATTAACTAAACTCCCTACTTTTTTCTGATTTCACCAGTTTTTCTACTAACGTCCTTTTTCTTCTACTCTATGATCCAATCTGGGATACCACATCGCGTTTTGTAGCTCTTGATTTTTAAGAATGTTTTCCTTCAGACATAGGTCAACTCTGCCTCTTTTCCTCCTTCTTGCCAATGCGTTAGACATTTCATGGTTCATTAGCACCTGCTCTAGAATGTGAGCAAAGGAAGGAAACAATTTTGAAATGCAAATTAGCCAAATGTTATTTATTGGTTTGTGACAGTTAGCTCAGATGCTAATAAAGCCAAGGTTATTTGCTTCATCTCTATAAATGAGTCAGCTAGCTAAGCAATGACAGGGAAAATTTTGTCCTATGGCCATTATTTGTATGCTAAACCCTGTCCAGCTTTTCTTAAATGCATGTTTTTTTGCCATAGTGGGGTAATGTTGGGAGAGCCTACCCTATTACCTTGCTACTCAAAGTCTGGCTCATGGATCAGTAGCATCAGCATGCACTTGGATCTTGTTAGAAATGCAGAATCGCAGGTCCCACTCAGATCTAAGAATTAGAATATGTTAGGTGATTAAAAAGCATGGCTGTTCACCAATAGTTTATTGAGAACCTACCTGGGGTAGGTGCTGGAATTTCAAAAGAAAAAAATAATCAAATCTTGCTATCATAAAACAATACCATCTGTTTAGTAGGAATTCTAGACAAGTAAAATGACAATGACAATTACAAAGGCAATTATGAAGATGTGGTACATGTATACAATAGAATACTATTCAGCCATAAGAAAAGATGAAATTTTGCCATTGTGACAATATAGACGGACCCTGTGAATATCATGGTAAATGAAATAAGTCAGACAGAAAAGGACAAGAATAATATGATTTCACTAATACAGAAAGCAACAAACAAAAAGAACTTGTAGGCACACACAACAGTATGGTGGTTACCAGAGGGGAAGGAGGTGGTAGCAGGTGAAAAGGGGTCAAATATATGGTGACAGAAAGAGACTAAACTTTGCCCTGGCTGGCTGGCTCAGTGGTATCAGCCCAGCATGTGATGTCTGGGTTCAACTCCCAGTTAGGGCACACAGAAGAAGAGCCCATCTGCTTCTCTATCCCTCCCTCTCCCCCCCTCTCTTCCACTTCTGCAGCCATGGATTGATTGGTTGGAGCAAGTTGGCCCCAGGCACTGAGGATGGCTCCATGGCCTCCACCTCAGGCACTAAAAATAGCTTGGTTGTCAAACAGCAGAGCAACAGAGCAACTGCCCCAGATGGGCAGAGCATTGCCCAGTAGGGGGATTTGCCGTCCTGGTTGGGGTACATGTGAGAGTCTGCCTCCCTGCCTCCCTTCCTCTCATTTAATTAAAAAAAGAAAGAAAGAGACTAACCTTTGGACGGTGAGTACAAAATGCAATGATGTATTATAGAATTGTATATGTGAAACTTATATAAGCTTATTAGCCAATGTCACCCTGCTAAATTTAATTTTAAAAAACCCATAAAGGCAGTTTTGATGATGGGGTCATCAAATAAAAGACTTTTCAGAAAATGTCTTATTTGAGCTGAGACCTGAAGAATAAGAAGGTTTAGCCAGTGTAAAGGGAGGAAGCTACAAGGGGTGAGAGTGGAGGAAAAGCAGGTTAAGGGTGAAGGAACTCAGAGGCAAGAGAGAGCATGGCATCTCCTGGGAACTGCACATAGTGCAGCATGGCTAGAACCTGAAATGCCAACACTGGGGATGAGCCACAAGTTTTCTTCTGTCTGTATTCGTCTGCATCATCAGCACATATTATTGAGCACCAACTACATGCTAGGCACCATCCTAGGTGTTGGGGATATAGCTAATAGATGTCACAGTCCCATTAGATATGGAACTTCAGTCTCAGTCAGTTAAATGTTGTAATTACCCAACGAACTAGAAGGAAGCGGTACACAATACATCAGAGGATCCCCAGGTAGAACAATCCAAGAGAGGCCAGATCTGGGTTCAAACAAGCTCGGTAGACTGTGACAAATATTGAGAGGCTAAGGAAAGGGGTCCTAGCTAAAGCATCCTACAGTGAAACAGTACCTGAGTCCCATAGAGCCAGGAGGTGATGCCAAGGTCAGCACTGCACAGGGGATGGGAGGTATAATTTTCTAGTGCTGCCTAAGAAATCACCACCAACTTAGTGGCTTAAAAAGTCACCCATGTTAACTGACAGCTCTGTAGCAAAGTCCAACAGGCTTAGTTGGGCTCTCTGCTTAGGTTCTCACAAGGCAGAAATCAAGGTATTATCAACCAAGCTGGGCTTTTATCCTGGAGGCCCAGTGGAAGAACCCACTTCTAAATGCATTTGATGTTGGCAATATCTAACACCATACAGCTCTAGGACCGTAGTGCCTGTTTCCTTGCTGGCTGCCAACAAGGGTGTGTATGCTCTCTGCTCCTACATGCTACCCACGTTCCTCAAGTGATCTCCATCTTCAAAGCCCTCAACAGTGCACTGACTCTCCCTCATGCTCTGTGTCTCCAACTTCCTCTTCTGCTCTTAGCCAGAGAAAGCTCTCAGCTCCTAAGGGTCCATGTGACTAGATTAGGCCTACCTGGATAATCTCGTTATAAATCAACCATGTCAAATAATATAAATAGTCACGGGAGTGACCTATAAAGAGATTTCGGAGATTAGGACATCTTTGGGGATAGCAGTGGGAGACCATTTTAGAAATTCTGTCTACTACAGGAGCTAGGGATCAAAATGGAGATTTGGAATCTTCACTGCCCGGCCCTGGTCAGCAGCCAAGTCCCACAGGAGATGCTCAGTGAGGATGGCAGCAGAGTCTGCATTCTGATGGTCTCCTAGGGGGTGTGCCTTTGCACTATTGTGAATGCGCACAGTCAAAAAGCTCTCACACCCTTCATGATTTATCTGATCTCTTGTGGGATTCTGGTGATCATGGTTACTTCTGGGGTCAAGCTCCTCCTTCCCCACAATTAGGTCAGTCTGCAAATCTCACCATCACTATGAAGGAGCCCTGTTCTGTCCCACAGCCACTCAGATCCAGGGTTCAGTTCCTTTCCAGTCTTGGCATACAAAGACACAGTCACTGTGGCCTTGGTGGGAACAGCAGGCCTTACTGTGGGCTGAGACATGCACCCTATTACTCTCCCTGCCCACAGCACCAAGCATCCCTCTCCTTAAGGGCATGCTTGTTTCTCATGGTGCTTGTTTCTCACTTGTGTCTCCCCTCTCCAACTTCTCTTCTTACACTGCTTTACCTCTTCTAGACTCTCAGAAGCCAACCCGTTTCTCCCTTTATCACATGCAGAACAACTCCCTTTCCCCAGGTCCAGACCCTCATTTGCACAGCTGATGATTTGGCTAAGATGTTCATCCTTAAGCCAGGACCACCTCCTCCCAAGTCCTTGTCTCTCCGTGGGAATGAGGGTGAAGGCGGCTTCCCTCCCTCAGTCTCACACAATGTGCGCCGAGGTGCTGGGTCAAACGGGGTCAGAGACCTGAAACAGTGCCCAGGAGGGTAGAAACCGGGTCCCGCCTAAAAGAATAGGTTTTACTAAAAGAGGGAACCGAGAATGAAAGTACAAGTCTTGCTTTAGGAAGTGAGGAAGGAGCACAGAATTGGACTTAAAGGAGGATAAAGATTCAAGTAGGAAGAGAAGAGGAAATAGCTTTCTAAGCAGCCCTGCTGACAGAAAAGGCAGGGAGGAGAACTGTTCAGCTCCTTTTTTTTTTTTTTTTTTTTTAACAGGGACAGACAGAAACAGAGAGAGGTGAGAAGCATCAATCATTAGTTTTTCATTGCCGTTGCAACACCTTAGTTGTTCATTGATTGCTTTCTCACATGTGCCTTGACCGTGGGCCTTCAGCAGACCAAGCAACCCCTTGCTGGAGCCAGCGAACTTGGGTCCAAGCTGGCGAGCTTTTGCTCAAGCCAGATGGGCCGGCGCTCAAGCTGGCGAGCTCGGGGTCTCAAACCTGGGTCTTCTGCATCCCAGTCCGACGCTCTATCCACTGCGCCACCACCTGGTCAGGCTGTTCAGCTACTTTTTACCAATTACTGGACCTCTGACTGGAAGGCAGGACTGTCACAGAACACGCAGGACATCCTGAGTGGTAAGACCAACTTGTAAAAGGCCTAGAGCACAAGGCTATTACTGGACTTCCCTTCTACAGGCAGTGAGGATCCATTGAGGTTTTGGCGTGGCGTGTCAGTTTGTGCTACCAAGGTCACTTTTATTGACTTAGCTGATATGTTTGCAAATGTATACCTTTGGATTACAGAAAACCTGCCTTTACACACACCCACACACACACACCCACACACACCTCCAATTCATAAAAGAGCAACTGGTTGGAAATATAAGAACCTGCATTGATCTTGTTTTTCCCTTTGGCTTAGTGATCCCTTAGTCCCCAGGGAATCGGCAGCAGAGCCGCCCCTGACAAGCAACGTGTTGAAGACAATTAATTGCCTCCCAGCATCCAGTCCCCCTTGTACTGGGCCCTCTTAAAAGCTCAAGAGTATAAATTATGTTTCTCAGACTCCCTTGGGCTAGGGTTCTAGATGGTAAAAGGCAGAAGAGAGTCGGGTCACCTCCCCGATGTGTTGGCATGTTCTGCTGACAAGCACCGTCAAGGCCCTGTGGACACATACAGCACAGTCCAGTGTGCAATTTCCAGAGCAGGAGTGTCGAGTGGAACTGGAGGCAGAGGAGGCAGGGGTGGCACCCGATTCTTGGATTACAGCCATGATGGTGAATTCTTAAACCAAGCCATCTCATTGGTAGTCTCCCAATTACAGAGGAGTTGCAGTTCCCCTGGCAGATCAGTTTTGCAGGACTGTGGTATTCATTCCAAGAGGGAGCTCAGTCCTCCAGCCCTTCTGATAATTATAAAGTCATTCATTACTTCTTGATTAAAATATCTTGGTTGGCTTTTGTTTCTGGCTCTGAACCTTAATTTCTGTAGCAAGAGGTTATAAAAGCATAGTTTTGCACTAAATAGACTAAAAAAAAAATTCTCACAGTT
Organism: Rhynchonycteris naso; assembly: GCA_037038555.1. Taxonomy (NCBI): domain Eukaryota; kingdom Metazoa; phylum Chordata; class Mammalia; order Chiroptera; family Emballonuridae; genus Rhynchonycteris; species Rhynchonycteris naso. Next base: position 25,536,151 of record CM072999.1, read on the forward strand.
GACACCCAAACTGTAATGAATTGAGGGTCCTGGAATCACGTGCCTCTCTTAGCATGTGGGCCTTTCTAAGCCTATGTTCCCAAAGTGTGATACAGATATCTCTAATGATACATAGCCCTCCCTCTGTGGGAGGACATTAAATCTCATGGATACCTGGTCAGTGGTGGTGCAATGGATAGAGTGTTGAACTGGGATACTGAGCTCCTAGGTTCGAAACCCTGAGGTCGCCGGCTTGAGCACAGGTTCATCAGTTTAATCATGGGGTCACCAGTTTGAACATGGGGTCATAAACATGACCCTATCATCACTGGCTTGAACCCAAAGGTCACTGGCTTGAACCCCAAGGTTGCTGGTTTGAGCCCAAGGTCACTGGCTTGAGCAAGGGGTTATGTATGAGAAGCAATCAATGAACAACTAAAGTGACACAACTATGAGTTGATGCTTCTCATCTCTCTCCCTTCCTTTTTCTCTCTCTCCCTTCTTCTTTATCTCTCCCTTTTCCTCTACCTCTCTCTCTCTCACACACAGCTGAACATTTACACATTTTTAATATTTTTTTAATGTATACTAGAAGAAAATTTACAAGTAGCATATCAGACCTGATTTCATGAATCAGTAACTTCATAAATATTATTGTTTATGGCAAGGCAAGAGTAGGCAGTGAGTGTGCCAGCAAACCATGTTAATTAATCTAATACAAATGTTAAGTAAATAACAGATAGCTGGCACACAGATCTGGCAAAACAAAACAAAACAAAAAAAAAACACAAAGCATGAGGATGGTATTCGAATGACTGAGGTTAGTGAAACCGTTTCCTAGTTACTCATTGTTATGAGTCTCCTCACTGTACAAATGGAGGGGAGAAATTTGAGACCATAAATTCTCCCACCTGTACCAGACTCCACTCCCAAGACCACCCTTCTTTTTAACTCCAAGTAGTATTGAAAGTCTATACTACACTGCAGTGTCATGGAAAGAACACATAATACCTGTGGGTTATTATGCACCCAGGCGAGATCAGCTCATCAGCAGGACCAAAGGGTGGAGTAGGGAGGAGAAACTGCAAAATGAGTCTGGCTCCAGGAACAGCATGTATTCAACACAGAGCCATAAGTTCAGAAATACCAGACTTGGGTGTGTTTGTTATGGAGACTCAGTACAGCGAAAGGGAGGATAAGAATCAAGGGTTATTCTCCTCAAAGGAGATGCCAAAGTCATTGTCCAAGAGTCCCTATCAAAAGCTCCATGCCCTAGACACTAACAAAATCAGAGGACAGCTAGTAGACACGCTGCCTCTCTGCTCTTGTTTTCATTCCCTCAGATCTCAGAAGAGATACTGCAGATATATGACTCTAAATGTAATGAGTACAAATTGCAACTACTCAAAATCTATACCTTGATAATGCTTAACTGCAACAGCAGAGAGATAAGACAAGAAACTGGACTAGAGGACATTTAGAAAAAAAGGGTCTAAGAGGTCGATGATTTCCAAATGCCCAGCTACCGATCAGTGTCCAGCTGGCTGCAGAATGATCACCTATCTGAGGGTTGGGTGTATGTGTGTACGTGTGTGTGTGTGTGTTTAATTTTTTTCCAGCTTTATTGAGATATAATTGACCTATAACATTGTGTAAGTTTAAGGTGTACGACATGTTGATTTGATATGCTTATATATTGCAAAATGATTACTACCATAGGATGGGTGTGTGTTTTCAAATTATAGACTCCCAATCATCGCCCAGAGAGTTCTGGTTCAGGTCAGAGATGGATTCTCAGGATCAGTGTTTTTTGTTTTGTTTTTAAGATTTTTATTTTATTTTTTTTGTATTTTTTAAAGTGAGAAGCCAGGAGGCAGAGAGACAGGCTCCCATATGCGCCCAACCAGGATCCACCTGGCATGCTCCTAGGGGGCAATGCTTTGCCCATCTAGGGCTGTTGCTCCATTGTAACCGGAACCATTCTAGCGCCTGAGGAAGAGGCCATGGAGCCATCCTCAGTGCCCAGGCCAATTTTGCTCCAATGAAGTCTTGGCTGCAGGAGGGTAAGAGAGAGATAGAAAGAAGAGGGTGAGGGGTGGAGAAGCAGATGGGCACTTCTCCTGTGTGCCCTGGCCAGGAATCAAACCTGGGACTTCCACACGCTTGGCCAACGCTCTACCACTGAGCCAACTATCCAGGGCCGGTTTTTAAAGACTTTATTTATTTATTTTACAGAGGAGAGAGAGGGATGGGGAACAAGAAGTATCAACTCATAGTTGCTTTAATTTAGTTGTTCATTGATTGATTGTCATTCATGCTTTGACAAGGAAAGCCCAGGGCTTCAAACAAACACCCCCAGTGGTCCAGGTTGATGCTCTATCCACTGCACCACCACAGGCCAGGTAGAATCAGTGTTTTTAACAAGCTGCCCTGGTGGCTGTAATAACCTACTTTGTAAACTAATTTTTTAGCTTTTGTGCCTCATGTCTATTTGCTTCTTCTCATTCCCCACTGTTCCAACCTAGTTCATTTCTTCCTTATTGGTTGATTCTAACAACTTGCAAACCCATCTCCTGCCTCTTTATTTCTCTAAACACTTTAGAGCCATATCAATGACTGTAACAGAAAAGAAAATCATAGTGTATCCAAAAAGATTTTTACATCATGGGAACAAGTCATGTAACTTCTCAAAACTGTAAGTTTTCCTCATCTTTAAAAGTAGAAATTAATAAATGTGTGCACATTATTGGATTGTTGAAAGGATCAAACAAAACTATTAATTCACCTCATCAGGTGGTGGCACAGTGGATAGAGCGTCGGCCTGAGACTGAGGACCCAGGTTCAAAACCCCGAGGTCGCCGGTTTGAGCATGGGCTCACCAGCTTAAGCACAGGGTTGCCGGCTTCAGTTTTGGATCATATACGTGACCTCATGGTTGCTGGCTTGAGTCAAAGGTCGCTGGCTTGAGCTAGGGGTCATTGGCTTAGCTGGATCCCCCTGGTCAAGGCACGTATGAAAAAAACAATCAATGAACAGCTAAAGTGCCACAACCATGAGTTGATGCTTCTCATATCTTTCCCTTCCTGTCTGCCATCTGTCCCTCTCTGTCTGTCTCTCTCTCATGCTAATGAAAAACAAACAAAAAACTATTGATTCAAGCATTTGTAACATGTGATCGAAGTTAACAACTTCTATGCCTAGAAGTATCCATGGCAACTGTCTCCCATCCCTTGTTCTGCAAGATTTTGTAGGACGATCGATAGCAGATCCTCTGAGGTGGGCACATGACCTATGTCTACCCAATCAGACTCTCTTCTGGGACCTTGAATGTTGAGTAGGGATCCTGGGATGAGAGGTTTGAATTTACTTTTTAACTTTGCAGTTTGCTTATTAATTATTCTGTTCTTTTTTATTTATTTTTGAGATCTTGGAGGTCGAGTCATGACTTCATCCTCTGGAGATCCCCTCTTGCTTGGTCAGTTCTTCCTTCAATTCTGTAAACTCCCCAATATCCTTCTTACAGATTGTCCCCTTTTTCTCTTCAGTTAACCCAGAATTGTTTCCTGTTTTCTAAAACTGAAGAGTCCTAACTGATACAGCTCCCCACTGTCTACGGAATGAAGCATGCCAACTTCTCATCCTGCGGTACAGATTTTCCACATTGTGTTTAGATCTCACTTCATGGCCCTTCCCTAAATAAGCTAAAGCCCTTGTGTAACAATCCCATGAGAGCCAGTTATAGACTGTTTGCATTTTATGGGCAAGGAGGATATCTAACTCATCTCTGTCCCATGCTAGATGACTTGATGTATTTTGACCAGAATTAATTAAGAACCAGCTCTGGCATTTAAAAGAATAAAAAGCATTCTATGGCTCAAAGAAGAAATGCTTCCCAGAGACTAGAATTACAGAGAATCTGGGGTTATAAAGCAAGTTTTTGGGATATTTTAAAAGGTATATTCCTAATGGTATGTTCTATTTCTTTGGCTAGAAATTAGATTTCAAAGTTTAAAGATAGAGGGCCCAAGTAAACAAGCCCACTGACGCTCAGTGAAGCCAAACTCCTCTGTGTTTCTATACTATAGCCCTGTGGGTTATGCATTTTAGTGTCCAGAAGGATTATTTGTTTCCTTCAGAATATCCTGATAACCCAGGAAATCTTACTCATAGTATTGAGTTCTGGGAACTTAAATCAAGTAGAGGAGTGCAAATTCTTAACCGATCACAAATAAAATTAAGAAAAAAGGTTGATTTTATATTGATCTGGTAAGAAGACTATTAGTACATTCTCTTTCCCTTTCTTATCTGTCCTGCTTCCTCTGTTATTAGCTCTAGCCACCAATTAGCCATTGCTATCTGGGGCCCCATTCACCAGAGTTCTTTTATTACCTGATAGTGGAGTGGTAATGATTAAAGTAATTTCTCCTTCAAGAATGATTCAATTAACAAGGCAGCCTTGGGGTCCAATAAACTTGGGTTTATATCTTGCTCCGGCACTTGTTTATAGTTTAACTTCATGCAAGTTATTTCCCCTCTCTAGGCCTCAGTTTCTTTATACATAGAATGGGGATAATAATGCTGGCCCCCATCTCCAAGATTCTCATTCTGTTGGATCATGGTGGCTGTAGATTATTGGAATTTTGTTAAGCGTACATTGTTATGAGAATCAAATGCCTGAAAAGTTCTAGCCTGGCACTGAATTCAGTGCTCAAAGCATGTTCCTTTCTCTCCGGCTCTGATGACCTCTCCCCTAATACCATCTGTTCCTTTCCACTCCAAACCTCAAATCATATTTCATACAAGTATACGTACATTACAACATGCGATTTTAATATATAAACATATACTATGTACACATTCACTCATTTGCTCAACAAACAGTTATTGAGATCCATGTGTGCTGGCAGTGTGATAAACCAGTCAGACAGGCTCCTTGCTCTCATGGGTCTGGCTCTCTATGGGGAGTATTCCTGGTGATGTGATAAGAAAACATGACACGGGGGTGGGAACACGTGGGCTAGGCAGGTGAGGGAAGGCTTCTCTGAAAAGGGGCCTGTGAGATCCAGAGGACAAGGAGGGGCCAGTCACAAACCAGGCTGGGGAAGAGCACCCCAGGCAGAGCACACAGCAAGTGCAACGCCCCCGGGCCGGAGCAGCTGGTACACTTGAGGAACAGAAAGGGTCTAGTGCCAGGAGGGTGGGGGAGAGAGGAGAGGGCGGGACTCTGCTGGTGTGGTGAGGAGTTGGGATGGAAATGCAACACTGGAGATGCTGCAGCAGGAAGGAATGGGGTCTGGTTTATATTTTAAAAGCATCGCTCTGGCTGCTGTGTCTCAGAGTGAACTGCAAAGAGCCAGGATGAAAGCAAGCCTCTGTGACTATCACTCATGCATGCTACCAGATGGGTGGACTCCCAGAGCTAGAAAGCGCAGAGGAGCCTGGGAAATACTGGTCCTCAACCCTGCCTGCACAGTGCAATCACCTGGGGGCACTGTTAACAAAATTCCAAGGATGCACAGCCACTACCGCAGGTCAGGAGAGTCAGAATCTCATAGATGGGGGCCAGACTAATGGATTTTTTACAAAACTGGGATATTTTATATGTATTCAGAGTTGAGAATCACTGTCTGGGAGAACTCTCCAGGAGTCGCTGCCCCAGAGACACCTTTCCAGGGTCCGACATCCTGTCATTATAACGTTCTTTCTCACGGTGAACTGAAATCATCTCTGGGTAGCTTCCCTGCTCACCCACTTTAGTGGGGACAACCAGCAGCTCTCTTTTTTCTACTAAAGTTACCCCTCTCTTCACCCCCATCAGCACAGCCAAGGCAACTCTCAGCCAGGGGGAGTGAAGGAATTGTGGGGCTTCTGGGAATTGCCCTGTACCCCTGCAGGGCGCCATCTAAAAGGCTTTTGCATACAGGGCACTGAGTGTGCTGCTTAGGGTCAGCAAAATGTCCCCAGGAGGTGCTGGTGACTGTCCCCTCCCACCCAGTCCACATGGAGAATTCGAAAGCTGGAAGAAGCTTTGGCATAAATGGTTTAATTCTAACTTAGCCATGGGTTGGCAGGAGAGGGAGCCAAGCACTAAATATACTCAGTCTTGTATTTCTAAGGCGTTCCTAGAAGACTGAGAGCAAGGAAGAGAACTTATCAGCCACATTCTGGCAGGCACTGTGCTCTATAATTTACAGTCCTCACAAAAGCTCCATAAAACAGATGCTGTTATTCTCATTCAGAGATTAGGCAGCTGAGGTTCGAAGAGGCAAAGTCACTTCACTGAGGTCCTGCCAAAGCCCCATGAAAACTGTTGTCCTCACACGAGAGCCCGGGGTCCATCCACCTCTGCACTGTGTTGTCTTGGTGTCCTTTTCTAGACTCTCCCTTCAGCAGAGGGATGGCCAATATCACACTTTCCCCATGTCACCCCATTTGAGGTCAGGAGGGTACCAGACCCAGCTCTCTTAACCTTTGCTGCTCCCTGCTCTTCTCTCTGTCTCCCTCCCCCCAACCCCCCACCCCAAAAGCCCTCACGCAGTGCCCAGATCCTCTGGCTTCTCTTCCTCCGCCATGTTTCCTGTAAACTCAAGCAGAGCACAAAGCAGCCCTAAAGTATTAAGAAAGAACCAAACATGGAAGTTTAAAGGCTATCCTCTTCACTTGAATGTTTTGACAAAAGGGCAGAGGGAGGGAACTGTTTTTATCCTTGTGTCTTGACATGTCGCTGACTGCTTTGCTGGGGTTGTTGTGATTTTGCATACTGATACCTCAACAGTGAAGAATTTCTCAACTACCCAGGCATCCAGTGATCTCTCCTTTGTGGGCTGTGTCTACAACAGAATTAGCACTTAACCTAGAAAATCAACTTATCCTGGAATGTTCTCTGGCTTTTGTATATGGACATGTGTGAACTAACCACAGCCACCACCCCACATTCAACTAAGAGGTTTTTTTATACTCCACTGTTGTTCCTGAACACCCTAACTGATTGGCTGACCATGTCGTAGGCAGGGAGCACTCAATTCATACCTGAAAAGAGGCACCACACCTACTCCTAGACCTCAAAAGAGCAGGGAATAGAGAAAGAAGCCATTCTTCATGGCAGTTTGCTTTCAAGGCACAGTTCAGCCTCTGGAGGAAGCCGCTCCTGCAGCCACATTCCTCTCCCACCTGAGGGAAGCCTCCTCCTCGCCCCCCCCCCCCCCCCCGAACCTCAGGTGCTCTGCCAGGCCCTTTTCTGATTTTTTTTTTTTTTTTTTTTTTTACAGGGACAGAGAGAGAGAGAGTCAGAGAGGGATAGACAGGGATAGACAGACAGGAACAGAGAGAGGTGAGAAGCATTAATCATTGGTTTTTCGTTGCCGTTGTATCACCTTAGTTGTTCATTGATTGCTTTCTCACATGTGCCTTGACAGCGGGCCTTCAGCAGACAGAGCCACCCCCTGCTGGAGCCAGCGACCTTGGGTCCAAGCTGGCAAGCTTTTGCTCAAGCCAGATGAGCCCCGCGCTCAAGCTGGAGAGCTCGGGGTCTGGAACCTGGGTCTTCTGCATCCCAGTCCGACGCTCTATCCATTCCAACACCGCCTGGTCAGATGGCCCTTTTCTGATTTATCTTAGTTAATTCTCACAACAGCATTACAGTGTTCCCATTTCACAGCTAATGACACTCAGGATCAGAAAGGGTACCGAAAGTAACTTGCTCCAAGATCCAGTGAGTTAGGAAAGGGCAGGCGTGCTGGACCATGGGTTGTCAGGGCATCTAACACTCATTTCTGGGCTTCGTCTCTCCAGCAGAGTCAAGACTCCTCAAAGTGGACACCAGGTTTGGGTTCTTAGCCTGTGGCAGGGGCACAGTGACTGTTTGCTCAGTAAGTTGTCAGAAGTTTACCCTGATTACCTATTGTGTGAGAATGAGCATTGGGGTAAAAAGGAAGTGTTTGTGCCTGACCAGGTGGTGGCACAGTGGATGGAGCACTCTGGGACGTGGAGGACCCAGGTTTGAGACCCCGAGGTCGCCAGCTTGAGCACGGGCTCATCTGGTTTGAGCAAGGCTCACCAGCTTGAGCCCAAGATCACTGGCTCAAGCAACGGGTTACTCGGTCTGCTGTAGCCCCCGGTCAAGGCAAAAATGAGAAAGCAATCGATGAATAACTAAGGAGCCGCAACGAAGAATTGATGTTTCTCATCTCTCTCCCTTTCTATCTGTCCCTCTCTCTGACTCTTTCTGTCTCTGCCACACACACAAAAAGAGGAAGTGTTTGTGTAGGGATAAGGCCTGTGTGCCTGATGGTGGTCCCATGCCTTAGGCCAGGACATGAAGCCGGAGGTGGACAGCAGGATGGCACCGGGTGAGAAGCCCCTCCCTGAAAGGGGCTAAGGGAGGGTGAGGGGTGGGCTAGAGACCTGGGATCCAGCGCAAGATGAGCACAGCATCTAAAGGTTGACTGGCTGTTGGCTTCCCGGGCCTCCAAGCCTGCAGGTGTCCACAACTGAAGGTGCTACAGGCCTGCAGGAAGAAGGCAGCCTCTCAATGGACATGAGGGCCACCTGGGTTTGCAGGAGAAACCTGTGTGTGAGGTGGGGATTTGGGTTTGGGAAACCCTGGGGGTAGATGTAGGATTTGAAGGAGCTTCCCAGGGAGATGAAAGAGAAATGCAGTTTGATTCAACACCTGAAAATAGGACTTGGAGGGTCCCAGATCAAGGAGGCCAAGCATGAGAAAACCTGGTTTGAAAGGTTCAGAAAAAACAGAACTTAATGTGAGGAAGCTCTGTGAAGGAAGGTTTAGGAATCTGGTTCAGAGAGATGGCCGGGCCTGATAAGGGTACTCGGAAGGGTGGTGACAGGGGAAGTGTTAGCTGTTAGCGGGGACCCAAGCCTACCTCACCATTTACTTGCTTGAGGGACTTTGGGCAAGTCACTTAACCTGTCTGACCCTGAGTTTCCTTATCCATAAAATGAAAGGTTATAATATCATCATGAAGGCAAAATAAGATAAAGCATATACTGAGGTTAGCACGGTAGTCAGACAAAAAAAGTATTCAATGAATGTGCAGATAGCAATAACTGATGATGGTGGAAAGATCAAAGTATGTTCCTGGTAGGAAGCGTTCTAGGAATATAGTGAAAAAATAAGCAACTGCCAATCTGTTCCCTTTCATAACAGCTTAAATGTACTGAGTACATACTATGTGCCAGACACTGTTCTAAGTGTTTTATATGTTTTATTTCAATTAATCCAACCACAACCTTATGAGGTTGGCAATATAATTATGCTCATTTACACGAGGAAGCAGAAGTGCAGAAAGTGTAGGTAACTAGCCTGAAGTCACAGTTATTGGGTTGTAGAACTCTGACTCCAGGCCCACTCACTTACATGCAGTCTCATCAGCTTAAATAAATGTCAGATATTTAGAGGGTACATCAGAGAACTGGTCACAGATTTGCAGCATGGCATGCGGCATCCCAGAACTCTGGGGCATCAAGATCTTCCAGGGAGGTGATAGAAAATGCACACTTCAGGGCTCCACACTCAGAAAGCCTGACTCTGGCAGCAGTGACAGTGATAGAGGTTAGAGAGGGGGGACAGAAATATGATTATTTTGTCTCTTTGGTTTGGCTGACAGATCATGCCTTGGGTTTATTTGTATAATTAGCACAGGAGGACACCAGCCCTATGCAGATAGCAACCCAGGGGTCACACTAAGTCTTCTATCTTTACATCAAAAGACGGAGGCCTCTACTTTGGAGCCTTCTTTGAGGCCTGGGCATCTTCGGGAGCCTGAGTCAGAGCTGGAGCTGGAGCTGCAGACACAGCTGTAGCCACACAGACTGGGTCTTGGTTTGAGTCACGGCTTTGGATTTGGCCAGCAGAGCCTGAGACCCTTGGTGGTCTCAGGTTACAAACACTCCACCCAAGCTTGGCGTGAATGATGTAAGCAACTCGATTAAGCTTGTGGCTGCTCATCTCTGGGATCTTGGGCTTGACCTCCTTGGGTTTTATGAAGGCTTCGATACCCTTGGCACGTGTGGTCATGGCCTTGGCATTGTTGGCCCGCATCTTCTTCAGGCCCTTCTTGTTATGCTTCTTGGCAAAGCAGGTATTCCTCAGAACCTGGGATTCACTTCTTAAGAGACTGATATCTTTGTGATAGGGGTTTCCTGATGCCACGTCTGTGCCATTTTCAGGACTAGTTAGTTGTACATGGTGTGGTTCTTGGACTTGGCCATGTCTGCACTGAAGCACACGGCTCCCGAAGGGTCTCAGAAATTCATATTTCTAACAAGATCCTTAGGAAATTCTGACGCAGGTGATCTAGAAGTAAGGGAAGAACACATAGGCAATACAGGAATAACCAGATGGCCCAGTGGAGATAATATCTAGATGACATGAAGTGGCAAGTCTCCCAGATAATGTGACATTTGACTTGGGGCTTAAGGATGAATAGGATTTTGTACATCCCTCTACTTTTCTCTATTTGGAGGCTGTCTTGGTTTGAACTGTGTCCCTATAGAAGATATGTTGAAATCCTAACCCCTGGAACCTTGTGAATGTGACCTTATTTGGAAAAATGTAAGTTAAGGATCTTGAGATGAATTCATCCCTGATTATCTGGGTGGGACCTAATTCCAATGACAAGTGTCCTTATAAGAGACAGAAGAGAGAGACAGAGAGAAAGGGAGAAGCCCACTTGAACACAGAGACAGAGACTGGTGTGATGCAGCCACAGGCCAAGGAAGGAATGCCTGGAGCCACCAGAACTGGAAGAGGCAAGGAACATTCCCCCCCTAGAACCTTCAGATAAAGCACGTCCCTGCTGACACCTTGAGTTCAGATTTCTGACCTCCAGAAATGTGACAAAATATATTTGTTTTAAGCCACCACGTTTGTGCTCATTTTTAATGGCAGCGCTAGGAAACTAATATGAAGGCTTTCATCCTAGTCACACCATTTGCCCTGGGAAGGTCTTTGCAATTAGACACCGAGTTGTGGAGGTCACAGCTTGCAGACAGCTCAGCTGTGACTGCCAGATCCCTGGCAGGAAAGCAGGCCCTAAATGAGGTGGTAGAACACTGCAGGTAATGATGTAGTGACATCACCTTTGAGAACTTGCGAATTCCCCACTTCCCTTTGGATGCAAGCATGTAAAAAGTCAAAGGCAGGTCCTGTCCTCAGTCTCTGGGTTCACATTTTACAAAGAAGATGTCAACACCTAGAAAGTGTAATTTCTAGCTCAAAGTCACCCAGTAAGCGGGTGGCAGGCCAAAGCCAGGACTGCTATCTAGAGTTCACATTGGTGGAATGCCTAGTCCACAGTTTTCAGTGTGGGTTTGACATGAAGCCCTCTTATTATAATGCTGTAATGCTGTCTCTTTTATTTCACTCCAGAAGAGTCGATTATCTCTAATGACTTTCTGGTGGTCTGTCTTTCTTGTCCCTGACCAACATGTGGGTAGTGACTTTAGACCTCTGGTTTAGAGACTGATGATTCCTTTCCCATTAGTGGTGTCTTCTGCTTTAGGGATGCAAGTTGATCTATCTTCGGAAGCCACTCTCCAAAATGCAGAAGTTGGCCATCTGTAGAACTGACAGCACTAGTTGTGGTCTGTGAAACACCAAATCTTGGAGAAGTACTTCTTTAGAAAGCTTATTAATACCTCCTTTATCCATGTGCTGCAACGACTTCCTGCAAAGAAGAAAAGGCTCCCTCATGTGCCTGCGGAGAGAGCTTCCTCCTCATCTGCAGCCCCTGCTTCCCATTCCTCCCTCTTGGCTAACACTGGAGCTGAGAACATAGCCAAAAGAGGAATGAACCTTGTCCCCAAGCTGATGTTCCAAGCACTCTAGTTACTAGAGGACTAATTGCATATCAGGTTCTAGGAGAAAGGGCAGCAGAGTTCAGCAGGAAAAACAGGAGTATAAATCAAACTGAGAAATATTTATTGAGCACATGCCACTTGAAAGGCATTGAAAGGTTGGGTGATAAAATAGGAATGGGCAAGGCTTAGGTGGGAGCATTAGTTTTCAATTCTGCATGCAGGTTGGACGCCAGGAAAGATTTTAAAAATCCCAATGCTCTGGCTGTACCCCATACCATTTACATTAGAATGTCTGGGCACATTCAGGAATTAGCACTTTTTAAAAGATCCCCAGATTATTCCAATGTGCAGCAAAGTTAGGGAACCACTGAAATATGGTAGTGCTGTGGACCAAACCCAGATACTCTGTTTTCAATGGTCCCAGTTGGGTCCTAGGTGTGTCCTAGGCACCGGGAGTATTTTCAAAGCTGTTTGGGGGTTCCAGTATGCAGCGGTGATTCATATAAGCAATAAAGGGAAGGACACGCAGGCATCACCAAGGTGCCTGCAGTTAGTGTTCTTTCCATCTGTATGGTCCCTGTCTCTTGCCAGAGGAGTTTTTATTGAAGGAGAATGAGTTTTGGTGGATTCAAAGAATGCTGGACACCAGACACTGCTTAGTGGCCTGTCAAGGAAAAAAGAAAGGCATTGGAGAAGAAACCCAAAACTTTCAGTACCAGGAGTGAAGGTCGATAACAGTGTGGTCCTCTGCTCCAGCAGGAGGAAAGGTCTCCAAGTGCTTTTGAAATCATCTCAAGCTCTCTGAGGATCTGTATGTGTAGTCTTTGGGTACTGTGTCCAGATGCAGAGTGTAATATAGTCATGTTTGGGGGTAGACATCATTTGACTCTATTAATTCTCCTTTGGAAGTCCTCAACTATCGGGCAACTTCACAAAGTACAGTACTAGGCAATTTTCCCATTCTTTTCTTCTCAATACTTTTTCTTTTTTTTTGTAGCATAAGTGGCTACACACATAAGGTCAACAGTTGCCACCATACCTACCCAGCCCTAATTCCTTCTCTCCTGGAGTCTTATATTTGCAACTCTTCTTTTTCGTCCCTTGGTTTCTCTACTTAAACTGGTCCAGTGGATTTTTTTTACATTTCATTTCTGCCTTGGGATTCTGCCTTCCTGGACTCCAGGACTTACTCTCTCTGTACAGTCCCTAGGGCTGGTGTCCTCCATCAGCAAACAGTGCTGATGGGGCGGAGGAGATGCCTCCCTTCTCATCCTTTTTCAACTTAGTTTTGTTCTCAAGGCATGTGAGTAGTGGTGATGGTTCATGTGATGATTCTTGCATTTTCTGAAATTTATTCTTTTGGGAAATTCTTCGTGTCTTTTGCTTGCATCATCTCTAAATTTCTTCCTAATAAAAATTTTTGTTAAATCTAGACTCCAGCTCACACATTGCACTTGAAGAACTTCGATCCTGGCAATCAGGATTTATCAGCTATAGTATATAAGGCAGGGTCTTGATAGTTTATCTTAACATTGAGGAAGGACAGTAATTGTCAGGGACAGTTGGTACTGGAATTCCTGTTTCCCACTCAGGAAGATAGAAATTTAGCACCATAAGGATCTGAAGAGAAAGATAAAACAAGAGGAAGATCTTGTTTTTTCAAAGAAAGCAAATTTAGGAGAGATACTAGTGATGCTACAAGTATCAACTATTAACATCTTCATAGATATTCTAAAAGGTTTAGATGCGCTTAAAACCCATAAAAATTGAATTATGAATATGAGTGAAGGTGGAAAAAGACTACCCTGGAATCTCAAACTTCTTAGTAGAGTGGAAACTTAGTAAGTATCATGTTTAGCAAATGTAATGACAATTATATCTGAAAACTAGTCTGCAAATAGGAACTCTCATTTCTATTCTCAGCTCTAACACTGACTCAGTATGGACTGCGGCAAGTCACTTAATTAACAGCTTTGGACCTCAGCTTCTCCACATGAAAAATGGCAAATAAAATATTAGCTAGAGTAGCTAGCATTTACTGAGCAACTGCTCTATGTTGATGTGCTAAGTGGTTTATAGTATGTTGTATTATTTCATTCATTCACTCAGCAAATATTTTTGAACACTCACCCACTATGTATAGGATAGAGCCTGGTCTCCGGGATCTATCAGATACAAAACAAAGACCTTGCTCTCTCTTAAAGATAAAATTCCAGTGGGATTGGGTGGTAATAAACAAGAAAATAACAAGATACTACCAAATAGTGACAAATGCCATGTAGGGAATAAAACCAGATCATGTGATGGAAAGTAACCTGAGGATAGGGTTACTTATACAGGGCGGCTCTCTTGGAGGTGACATTGGAGTTGGGACCTAAATGATGAGGAGAAGCCTGCCTGTAGAGGTCAGAGTCCATAGGACAAGTTCTGGGCAAGAAAACACCAAATAGACAGTAAGTGCAAAGGCCCTGAGGCATGTAAGAGTTTAAGCCATTGGAAGGCCAGGAGAGAGAATGAATAGGCAGCTGTGGTGGAAGTGATTACTGGGTAAAATGAGATTAGAGAGGTAAGTAGAAGCCAGAACACAGTGGCTTTTCCAGCTATGGTAAAATATTTGGGATTTATTCTGATTGATCTAATTTACATTAAACAAAACAGAACAACAACAAAAAAAACCCAGGAGGGGAAGGAGGTAGGGAGAAGTGGAGGAGGGTAGATGATAATGGAGATTTGACTTAGGGTAGTGAACATATACACTAATGCAATACAGAGATGATGTATTATAGAACTGTACACTTAGAAACTGTATAATTTTTTCAACTAATATCATCCCAATAAATTCAATAAAATTTTAAAAATAAATAAAATTTAAAAATCCTTCCAAAAAACACAAAATGAGGAAAAACAATAAGTTCTGGGTGAAGGGGAGACTCTGATTCCCAGAGTTACCACATTATTAGATCCTAACACCCAGTTTTCAACAAAAATTACAAGACATACAAAGAAACATCAAAGTATGACCCTTTCAAATGGAAAAAAAATCAACAGAAACTCCCTGAAGAAGACCCGGTGTCTGATCTACTAGGCAAAGACTTTATAAAATTGTCACATTTTATTTGCATTTATCTGGATTCATTTTTTACATCTATGTCTTTGATTCACTTGGATTTTTTTTTTTTTTTACAGAGACAGAGAGAGAGTCAGAGAGAGGGACAGATAGGGATAGACAGACAGGAACGGAGAGAGGTGAGAAGCATCAATCATTAGTTTTTCATTGCCGTCGCAACACCTTGGTTGTTCATTGATTGCTTTCTCATATGTGCCTTGACCGCGGGCCTTCAGCAGACCGAGCCACCCCTTGCTGGAGCCAGCGACCTTGGGTCCAAGCTGACGAGCTTTTGCTCAAGCCAGATGGGCCCGCGCTCAAGCTGGTGAGCTCGGGGTCTTGAACCCGGGTCTTCTGCATCCCAGTTTGACGCTCCATCCACTGCGCCACCACCTGGTCAGGCTCACTTGGAATTTAGTGTATCATAATATGAACTATAAATCCAACTCTATCTTTTTCTAGATGTCTCTCTAGTTGGCCCAGCACTATTTGAATAATCCATCTTTTTCCCCGCTAAATTGAGATATTACTTTATCATCTACTAAATTCCTGTATGTGTATAGCAGGGTGATCAATACGTCAATGGCGATTGTAAAGCCAGTAGTCGCGGCCACCATCACAGCAGCCCGACCCACGCAGGTTCGCATTGGATTTGAACAGTCGGTAATGAAACACAGGAGCCACGACCTGGTGAGCCATCAGCTTTAATTCCAGCTTGCACCCAGCAGGCAAGCAAAAACACACACTGGGCTCCTAAACCCACACATTCAGTGCTCACAAAGCTACTGACTTATCCGAGTTTCCTAGAATCAAAGGTTTCTAGCTCACCAGACTTATTCACCTCTGTTTCCCATCTCCTCCTGCACAAACTCTTCCTCAGCACTCTGCCATCTTGGCTGCTTCTCCTGGCCTTCACGTGGCCTTACTCTGCTCTCCTCTCTAATACCTCAGGAACCAAGAGAGAGCAAGCTCCCGGACTGCCCCAGTTTATAGCATAGATAATCCAAACCCTTAATCCAATTATACATAAAGAAAGTCTCTGATACAAAGCCACCCATCTGAGGCATAATGGGATTCCTCAGGAGAGTGCACCACCCTACATCATCCAATTAGTCAAGGGTGTGGGGAAGAGCTTACTCTTAAACTAAGCCTTAGGCTATAATGACCTGGCCTGCCCACAGCCTGTTCCAGAACACACATTCCAAGCATAAGGCCAAATAATATCACCTGGGTGACGGGCTTCCATGTGGGCAGCGCCATCTTTAACAAAGTGAGCATATTATATTTTATCTGCCGAACAGCGATCTACTGGTCAATCGGGAAGGAAGTGTGAGTAGATCGTATGATATTAAGAAGACATTTGTCTTTTGATTGGCATACAGGGTAGCCAATCTGACATCTGAACTTTTGACACCCTCCGCATGTGCGTTAAACCGCGCTAACTTGTTCAATTACATTGCTGCGTAGTTAGCCTTCAATTTATTTAAACTAAATACAACAAAGGGTATAAAAATGAGTGCCGTAGCTGGTCCGAGTAAGAAGCCTACAACCTACCACTTTCATACAGAATGGGAGGGGATTTTTTTCACTATGTCATATTCTAAGTGCGTTTGCCTCATCTGTCTGTGTGCCATTGCTATTCCAAAGAAGGGAAATGTGGAGCGGCTTTTTCGGACTGTTCATAAAAACTATGGCATTGACTTTCCTCCAAAAAGAGAGCTGAGAAGGAGAAAGGTGAAAGAAGAACACACAATATTAAATAGTAATAATAGTAACTTAAATAATGATAATATACAAGAAATAAATTTATGTTTTGCATTTTAATTGTAGGTAGATCATTTTGACTTGGTCATCTTATAAGTAGCTCGCAAGCTGAAAAAGTGTGGGCACCCCTGGTGTATAGGTTTCTTTCTGGACACTCCTATTCTGTTCCATTAGCCCATGTTCCTCTTTCAAATACCATTATCAGACTACTAAAATTGTTGATTCTTTATGCTTTAATCTCTGATAAAGTGAGTCCTCTCCCATTGCTCTTTATAAGAATTTTCTGGTTGTTTTCTCTTTATTCTTTCTTCCTTTCTTTATTTCCTTTTATTATTATTTTTATTGAGTTATAACTGCCCATAACATACTGGTTTCAAATGTACAGCATAATGATTTGATATTTGTATGTATTATAAAATAATCACCAAATGATCTTACTGGTTCCTCTGTCATATGGACTTGAGAATAAACTTTGCCATTTCAGGGGGGAAAATACCAATCAAGGTACATTAAGGAACACGATCACAGTGGGGCAGGGATGGAAGCAAAGACAACAGTAGGGAAGTCATTGTATAGGGGAGAGGAGCAAACCGTTTTTGTAAAGGATCAGATAGGTCTGGTGAGCCACATAACTTTCTTTTTCTTTTTACAGGGACAGAGAGAGAGTCAGAGAGAGGGATAGATAGGGACAGAGAGACAGGAACGGAGAGAGGTCAGAAACATCAATCATCAGTTTTTCGTTGCCGTTGCGACACCTTAGTTGTTCATTGATTGCTTTCTCACATATGCCTTGACCGCAGGCCTTCAGCAGACTGAGCAACCCCTTGCTGGAGCCAGCGACCTTGGGTCCAAGCTGGTGAGCTTTTTGCTCAAGGCAGAAGAGCCCGCGCTCAAGCTGGCAACCTCGGAGTCTCGAACCTGGGTCTTCCGCATCGTAGTCCGACATTCTATCCACTGCGCCTCCGCCTGGTCAGGCAAGCCACATAAACTTTCTATGGCACATTCTTCTCCTTCCTTCTGTCCCGCTCCTCCTCCTCCTGCTTTTTTAACACCTTCTAAAAATGCAAAAACTCTCTGTCCAAAAACAGGAGGTTGCATGTTGGATTTGGCCTGCCTAGCTGGGCAGTAGTTTGCTGACCCCTCACTTAGAGAGAAGTAGAAGCTGATGGCCATAAATTTAGGACACAGAACTGGTAGGATTTGCTGATGAACTCGCTGTGTGCGGAGGGGGTAAGAGAAAGAGGAAACGAAGATGGCCTCAGTGAAGAAGTAGAAGGTGGTGCAATTTACTGAGATGGGGAAGAAGCAGATTTGGGAGTTGGGCTGGGGGAAAGGAAATTAAGAGTTCAGTATGAGTTGCCAATTAGTCATCCAAGTGGAGATGTCAAATAGGGAGCCTGATACAGACACATTTGGGAGTTATCATCCACAGATACATTTAAAGTCATGGGACTGGGTGAGATCACCCAGAGTGCAGTGCAGAGGTTCCAGAACCAGGTCCTGGGGGGCTGTGGAACTCACAAGGATCCATAAAGGAGGTCCTTGGAACCACTCTCCGGGTCAAGTATGACACATGACAAACATTGCCCAACAGCTTTCCAAAGGGCCTTTTGTATCTTCACAGAACTCATCTTGTTTTAGTGATTTAAATACACACTATGAGTGGGACTGTACACAAGAATGGGCAGTGTCAGTCAAATAAGCTTATAAAATCTGATTTTTATGTTTGCTCGCTGATAGTTTGCATTGAGGGCTGGGCAGCACCAGGTATATGTGGTCTGTGAAATCGCAAATTACCTTTCTGCTTGGGAAGGGCCATTGTTTTGCTAATGTTTGCTGGAGGAGAGGTTTTCGTGCCAGAAAGTTGTGAAAAGTGAGAAGAGGCAGAAAGAAGCCCTGTTGGCAGGGAAAGAGAAGATGTGAAGATGAGGAACCAGAGCTGATGGGCTTTGGGAGCCCTATTGAGGCTTGTGGGGCCTTTGATTCTAAGAGGAGCCGGAGAAGATTCTCCTGGTTGTGGAACCGGAGAATGAGTCAGGGCTTTGGGAGCTCTGGATGAAGAGGGAAGAGTTTTCCCTGTGTTTTCTCGTTGGCTGGTGCGAGACTTTAATAAAAACATGGCCCACCCTGACCAGGCGGTGGCGCAGTGGATAGAGCATCGGACTGGGATGCAGAAGACCCAGGTTCGAGACCCCGAGGTCGCCAGCTTGAGCGCTGGCCCATCTGGCTTGAGCAAAAGCTGGCTCCAGCAAGGGGTTGCTTGATCTGCTGAAGGCCCGTGGTCAAGGAACATGTGAGAAAGCAACCAATGAACAACTAAGATGTCGCAACGGCAATGAAAAACTAATGATTGATGCTCATCTCTCTCTGTTCCTGTCTGTCTGTCCCTATCTATCCCTCTCTCTGACTCTCTGTCCCTGTAAAAAAAAAGAAAGAAAAACATGGCCCACCATTTTTTGGCCCCAGTTTCTTTACTGTCTGCCTGAATCAGATGGGAGCCTGTATGTGAATGGCCATGATGGCAGTGGCCACTGACCTTACAGGCAGGACATGGGATTTAGGAATCCTTGACTGTTTTTGCTAGGGAGCCTCAAGCCACATTGGAGGATTTGGCTGGTTACAGGAGGTGCTGAGAGTGCAGAAGTGCTTCCAATGATTTGTAACCACAAAATCACCCAGCAAGCTTATCACAAATGCAGAGTTTTACTAAGGGCTTCAGATTCACTGCTTGCGGTGAGATGTCTTTTAAACATACTCCCTCTCATACAAACAAAAGCTTGAGAAATCTGTGGCTTAGGTTAGGGATAGACTGGGTACAGGGTGTGTCCTGGTAATATTTCTTCACCTCCAGGGACTTGTGGTGCTTCAGGAATCTTAGGTACGTCTGGCTGGGGTGATTTCAAAATGAGAGGGTGGCAGAGGACTGTGAGATCAGGAAGAAACATTTTCTTTGGTTTTGGGACACTTTTCTTTTGCTCTTCAATTAGAATGAGGCCTTTCCCCTCACAGTTGTAAACTGGTACCTTTTTTCATGCAGATGTAATTTAAAAGTTTGGGTTTCCTAGGAGAATATAGTCTGCCCTTTAGTTCTACAGCACTGAGGGGAGAATTTTTTTCCTGTCTTTATTTGGAAAGAGGAATACATTTTTCAATTCAAATACAAGATATACATGTTGTTGATGAAACTGAATCATATCTATACTTTACATACATTATGACTTTGTGTGAAAACAGCTAAGGAATAATGCAAGGAATTTGCTGTTGGACCTTCTGCTAGGAGCTAAGGAGTCAATCTTGCATTCACTAAACCATTACTTATTTTGCCTTCTACATGCCAGGCACTATTTAAATTCAGAAGGTAAAGCAGTGAACAAAGCAGACAAAAACTCCTGCCCCTTACAAAACAGATAAGTTAGGGAAACAAATTCATACACATGATAAGTAAAATGTACATTATATTACCACAGATAGTGGTGAGTACTAAGGAGAAAAATATAAAGGAGGGAATGGGGACAGGGGTTGGGATAAGTGAGAATACAGGACAAGAAAGGATTCGAGAGCTGTGATTTAGGAAAGTAACAATTTCTCTGGTCTCAATTACTTCACCTGTAAAATAATAAATAATAATGTCTTCCTAAAGAAGGTTCAGGTCCTTAGACTGACTTTGTCAAGTTTTTTTGTTTTTCTTTAAGATCTTATTGATTTTATAGAGATGAGTGGGGGAGTGAGAAGTAGCAACTCATAATTGCTTCACTTTAGTTGTTTATTGCTTGCTTGTTGTATGTGCCTTAACCAGGCAACCCAGGGCTTTGAACCTGGGACCTCATTGTTCCAGGTCAACACTCTCTCCACTGTGCCACCACAGGCCAGGCAATAAGTCGGTTTTAAACTATGGCCCTTCTTACCTGACCTGTGGTGGCGCAGTGGATAAAGTGTCGACCTGGGAACACTGAGGTCGCCAGTTCAAAACCCTGCACTGGTCTGGTCAAGGCACATATGGGAGTTGATGCTTCCGGCTCCTCCCCCTTTCTCTCTCTCTCACTCTGTGTCTCCTCTCTAAAATGAATAAAATAAAAATAAAATTTAAAAAAAATTGAGTTGCTTAAGGGTATAATTGTTTTTTTTTAAAAAAAAGATGTTATTAAACTATGGCCCTTCAGAATGTCTTTGGCCTCTCAGGAACCTCCTTCCGTATCTGTAACATGAACAGACTTGCCCAGCCTTTGCATGTCACATGGTTTTTGAAAATGTCAAATGAGATACGTGAATAGTTAAAAATGTAGACACTATTATATAAATGTATGGTAAAAATTTAAAGAAAAAAACACAGAGCAAATGTTTGGATTGCAAATCTCTTGTCGATGGCCAGCAGAGCCTCAGGACTGAGAATAAATAATGAATTACATAACTACTTGGTACTGATTCCCTACACTGCCAGGAAAAGGCCAATGAAAATTATCAGGATGTATCAGCAGACTAGCAATCTTATCTTAGATCAGGGATAACCTAATCAAACTAAATATTCCTAAGTGGATACCTCATTAAATAGTTGCAACATGGTATTTGTCAAATTTTAAAATATTTCACAGCTCCTTTATATTTGTTCTTGTTTTGTTTGTGGGACTTTGGTTCCAGAAACAGTACTAGATGGATTGAAAGGAGTTATAAATATAGAACAATCATTTAAATTACCAAGAGCAGATAGTCCATCCTCACATATTTCTATAGATGCTTAACAAACATTAACCAAAGTAGAGGATTCCAAACATAGGCTGTTGTGTATTCCTTTTCCATCTTCATATTTTCTCCAGCCCTGAATATTTGATAGCATCATAACAGTGGTTTGTTCAATAAAAAAACATATTGGGCCTGACCTGTGGTGGCGCAGTGGATAAAGCGTCGACCTGGGAACACTGAGGTCGCCAGTTCAAAACCCTGCACTGGTCTGGTCAAGGCACATATGGGAGTTGATGCTTCCAGCTCCTCCCCCCTTTCTCTCTTTCTCTCTCTCTCTCTCACTCTGTGTCTCCTCTCTAAAATGAATTAAAAACAAAAAAAAACATATTGGGCCTGATCAGGCGGTAGCGCAGTGGATAGAGCGTCAGACTGGGATGTGGAGGACCCAGGTTCAAGACCCCGAGGTTGCCAGCTTGAGTGTGGGCTCATCTGGTTTGAGCAAGGCTCACCAGCTTGAGCCCAAGGTCGCTGGCTCGAGCAAGGGGTCACTCAGTCTGCTGTAGGCCCCCAGTCAAGGCACATATGAGAAATCAATCAATAAACAACTAAGGATCCGCAATGAAAAATTGATGTTTCTCATCTCTCTTCCTGTCTGTCCCTATCTGTCCCTCTCTGTCTGTCACACACACACAAAATAAATAAATAAACATATTGGTATACATGCATGGTATAGCATCTGGTACATAGTTGATACTCAATAAATATTTGTTAAATGAAAGCATGGTAACTGTGTAAATCTGCTTACTATAGACTAGCAAATTTGATCCCTAAAATGTTTGTACGTTTGAAACACACAAATACTTTCCTTCCCTTGACAACGCTCATCTGGTAAAACGAATTAGGTCCATCTTTGAGACCGGACTAAAACACGACTGTAATACAAAACACAAAGTCAGTTTGAACATTACCTAGCATGAATGCTAAATAATTCATATGCTAATAAATTCAGAAAGCGGACAATTACTCCAGCCCAAATAGCCTGCTCAGGAGCATGCATTGGCCGCCCGTCCAGTTTACATTCACCAGAGGACTTCCACAACTTCTCTGAGGTCCGGGCCCCGCTCGTCTCGTATCCATACAATCTTTCCGCTCAGGCTACCGAAGTTTTCCTCAAGTAGTCAGCGTAGCAGTTGTCATACAAACTGGGCGGCAAGGAGGAACTGGAACTGCGCAACCTCCGCCTCTGTCGCCGCCCCGCGCACCTTGACGGCGGTCTGGCCAGCCTAGCAAAGGACCTTGTGGCTATTTCCTATTGGGCCTCGGTTGCTATGGTATCACCATCCTAAAAAGTGCTGGCACTGTTTCCGTAACTTAGAAAAGAATTACTTCCGGGTCTGCCCTTACTGGCTATGGCTGACTGAGCAGTCGCCGAATTCAACAAAAATAAGTTTCCCCCGGGAAACTTCTCGAAAACAGGACTTAAACACTTTTAATTTGTGGGTGTGACGTGGTACCATATCCTTTCTTTCCTTTCAAAAGATTTACTATATAGTCTTAGTCTATTTGCCAGTCTCCAAAATGGCGCCGTGCGTAGGCCAGAGGTCAGTCACGTGGGCCCTCCCGGTTCCGGCGCTGTAGAGGCCCGGGTGGCGAACAGTCTCGGGCACCATGTCTGGTTTGTTTGGCCCTCGAGCCCAGCGTGGCTCTTGCCAGTTAGCGTTGCTGCTCTTATTCGTGCTCGGCCCCAGCTCGGTTCTTCCCATCTCCTTCCATCTTCCCGTTAACTCCCGCAAGTGCCTCCGCGAGGAGATCCACAAGGACCTGCTGGTGACCGGCGCGTACGAAATCACCGACCAGTCCGGGGGCGCAAGCGGCCTGCGCACCCACCTCAAGGTGCGGCCCTGGGCGGGGCGGAGCGGGAGACCTCCGGCGTAGGCGAGCGGAGACCAAGGTCTGGGGCTAGGGCTGTCAGGCCTGCGGAGGCCTGGAGGCCGCCTGGGCCTCTCCGGAGCGCGGAGGGCGGAGGGGCGAGACCGCCCCCTCACCTTGCTGGTTGGCGTTCGCGGGGCGGGGCTGTGCGCCAACGCTCGGGAACCCCGAGCGCGGCCGCCGCGACATCTTGGCGGATGTGGTGACTGCTAAGCTGGGGCGACCTCGACTTTGCTCGTTGTCGGGACCGTATATCTGTGTTGGGCTTAGGTACCTTGACCTGTAACTTGGTTCTTCGAAAAACTTTTTGGATGTTGATTATTTGTGGGGATTGGCGTCATAGGACCCATTGAAACCTGCAGGAAGGTAGTAGAGGCGTTGAAGCTTATTGGGAACAATGAAACCTGATATTTGTTGAGCATGTAGCCCGGTGTGCGATCTTGTGCTACTTTACATACTTTTCCGTTTAGTTCCTACACTCCTCTGTGAAGTAGGTACTATTAGCTTCATTTTACACATAAGGACACTGAGGCTCAGAGAGTCAGTAGAATAAACTGATCCCAGAGCTGGAATCGATTCTTAGTTTGAGAGTTAAGTTAGGTGAAAGAAAGTGCTGGAATTTTGTTCTTTCCTTGCTTTTTAT
The DNA here is from genome assembly GCA_037038555.1 of Rhynchonycteris naso. NCBI lineage: Eukaryota > Metazoa > Chordata > Mammalia > Chiroptera > Emballonuridae > Rhynchonycteris > Rhynchonycteris naso. Next base: position 25,560,069 of record CM072999.1, read on the forward strand.
TTGTAATTCCAGTGATCGACTAAATCAGTAATGGACAATCTTTTGAGCTTGGTGTGTCAAAATTCACCAAAGAACCGAGCATAACTCGGGTGGTGTGTCACTTCAAGAAAAATGGCCTGTCAGTTCCAGAACTAGACCCTCTGTGCCTGAGTTCTGTTGTTTTGGCCTACAGACCTCCCGCACAGAGTGTCTACACTACAGCAAATGTTTTGTCCTCGGCTACTGCACCTGGTGGTGAAGGAGCTGGATGAAACGTCCTTCTCAGCATGCGGCCCCATACTTCTCTGGTATGCGGCTGCATGCGGCCACGTGTCATCGAAAATGGCTATGGGTGTCAGTGCTGACCTGCATGTCATAGGTTCGCCATCACGGGATTAAATGGATTATTGGTCACAAATGGTCTGAGTCTCTAGTCCTTTCCTTGCTATACATACCCTAGAGTCTGGAGTTGGCCAAGTCTTACGTAAATTTCAACGGTCCTCTCCTGGTGACAACTACTATCTTCATGTCAGCTTGGGCCCATTTTGCCATTAGGATGACCGGATTGATATTTGAAACGTTAATATAGTTTGATATTACTCAAGGTTGATTACATTTTAGGTAATTTTATTCATTCACAATATGCACGCACGTGATTTTGTTTTGTTTTTTAACAGAATGAAACATTTTTACTTTTTAATAGCACTTAAGTATAAGAGGACCATGATTTCTTTTAAAAGTATTGGAACCCAGTAGTGGTGATAGAGAGAAACTATTTTCAGGGTTATTGCTCAGTGACCCATCCTTTTATTAGTCTCTTCAGGTACCAAACTAATGTCTGGCCAAGAAAGCCATAATGGCATATTAGAGGCCAAAGACAAGGTTTTGGTCATGCTTCTGGCCCTTCAAAGGATGTAGGTAGTACATAGAATCAGAGAACAATTTGAACAAAGAAAGAGATTTGATTCTCATCTCTGCAGTGTTGACCCCTCTGATTTGTATTTATATTTTAAAAACCTTCAGCAGCTTACTATTGTCCGTCAGATAAAAGTTTAAATTTTCCCACATTCACTGTAATGCACTTCATGATCTGTTCCTGAAGCTTCATATACATATGTACTTTGTTACTCCCCACTTTGCATTTTACAAATGAACAACCCTGAACAGTACCCTAAGCTCACTTATTTTCATGTTATGTTATAACCACTTGTGTTTATACCTTGTTTTCCTTATAAGACTCTTAGTATATTGAGGGCAGGATTTATCTTCATGTTTCTATTTTTCAGAATTTCAGGCATATTACCTTGCTTCTGGTAAGCACTTAATAAATATAGGAATATATTGCATGACCTAATGGGAATTATATCTGTATCCAAAAGCTGCTGAAGGAACTCCTAACAACAGGAGCCTGTATATCTAGCATACATGCTAGCATTTTGCCATTATGGATAATTGGGAGTGGTATTAGAAACTTAATTTAGAGTGGCCAGAACTCATCTCTTGGTATGGGCCTTGTTGGCACATCTGATTTTTCAAATAAAGTTAGAAGTCCAGATTATGATGTGAAAGCTCCTGATTTTTAAATGTCACGAACTAATTCAAATTGTTTTTGGCATTGGTTTGTTTTCCATTTTATGGAGAAGAGCACAGTTAGTTGACTATATACCCAGTACTCAGAATCAGTTGTTACTAGGACCTTGTCACACTGATTTCATCTTAATTGCTTCCCCCTTCTCATTTATGCTGAATTGTTTTAAAATAAATCACAGGTATCCTGGTATTTCAGTCCTGCATACTTCTGCATGAATCTCTTAAAACTATGAACATGATTACAGTGTTTTGCGGCTATACTCACACATCACAAGATTGATAATTTTTAATGCCATCTAATAATACGCAGCTCATGTTCAGATTTCTCCACCTGTCTCAAAAATATCTATGAAAATTAATGTGTTAGCTCTCAAGTCTTTTTGATCTAGAACCATCCACTGTGCCTCCCCCCACCCCCCCTTTTTATAATTCTTAGTTATATGGTTACAGTCATTTGTCTTTAAAGGACATACCTACATTTTAAATTTATCTATTTGCTTTCTTTCTTTTTTTTTTTTTTGACAAAGAGATAGAGGGACAGATAGGGACATACAGACAGGAAGGGAAAGATGAGAAGCATCAATTCTTCATTGCAGCTCCTTAGTTGTTCAGTGATTGCTTTGTCATATGTGCCTTGACTGGGGGCTATGGCAGAACGAGTGAACCCTTGCTCAAGCCAGCGACCTTTGGGCTCAAGCCAGCGACCATGTGGTCATATCTATAATCCCACGCTCAAGCCAGACCCTGCACTCAAGCTGGATGAGCCTGTGCTCAAGCTGGCGACCTCGGGGTTTCAAACCTGGGTCCTCTGCATCCCAGTCTGATGCTCTATCCACTGCGCCACCGCCTGGTCAGGCTTTGTTTGCTTTCTTGAGGTGTCGTTTAACCAGTCCTGTCCCCCATGTTTCTTGTAAAAGGAACCAGATGTAAAGATGTAAATAGATTCAGGTTTATCTTTTTGGTGAGGGTACTTCATGGGTGCTATTGTGTATTTGAGGTGGTATCATGACAGACTAGTACTCTTTGTGCCCCATAGTGCTGCTAAGATTGACCAGTGGTTTCATGTGTGTGTTAGTGTCTTACTGCTGCTGTAACAGATTCCAGAACTCAGTGGCTTAACACAACACACATTTATCTCACAGTTCTAGAAGTCAGAAGTCCTAAAAACCAGGTGTCATCAGGACAGTATTCCTTCTCATTTTAGGAGAAGGCTCTAGAGAAGAATTTGTTTCCTTGCCTTTTTCAACTTCTAGAGACCCCTGCATTCTTTGGCTGGTGACCCCTTCTTCCATATTGAAAGCCAATAGCTTTCAATTAGGGTGACACAAGTTAATATAATAAAGGTCGCAGGTGCCCAATTCTACAACACATCTCTGCACTCAATTGTGTGTTCACCCTGCCCCCCAAGTCAAATCTTTGTGTTTATGCCCCCATACCTTCTCCTACCTTCCCCCACCACCCCCAGTCACCTCACTGTTGTCTGTGTCCATGCAGATTTGTGTGTGTGTGTGTGTGTGTGACAGAGACAGAGAGAGGGACAAACAGACAGGAAGGGAGAGAGATGAGAAGCATCAGTTTTTTGTTGTAGCACCTTGACCGAGGGGCTACAGCAGACTGAGTGACCCCTTGCTCAAGCCAGTGACCATGGGCTCAAGCTGGTGAACCTTGCTCAAACCAGATGAGCCCACACTTAAGCCAGCGACCTCGGGATTTCGAACCTGGGTCCTCTACATCCCCGTCCAGCGCTCTATCCACTGCGCTACCACCTGGTCAGACCTTTTTTTTTCTCAATCCCTCCAGCTCCATCACTTAGGTCACCCCCTCCAGCCATAGCTGTCAGCGTGTGGATGTATGCTTAAAGAATTAATCAATTAAGACCATTTGGTTATCCTGAAATTTAGAATTCATATAGGAAAGGCAGGAAAAATGCAGAATTACTTTCTTTTCTTCGATATTTTTCAGAGTAAGGAATTGTGCTTGTCATTTTCAGTATAGTCCAGAAGGTTAACCATTTTTTTTACAGAGACAGAGAGAGAATCAGAGTGAGGGATAGATAGGGACAGACAGACAGGAACGGAGAGAGATAAGAAGCATCAATCATCAGTTTTTCATTGATTGCTTTATTTTTTCTGGATTATATCTTTATTTACAATATGCTGAAACTACAGTGAAGTGCTGGCCTCCTTACATCCTAAGGTCTTGCAATGTAGAACCTGTAAAGTAGCGAGGTTTGTGCACTCAAAACAATTTATTCACAGTGAAACTAGGCACTGGACACGTTGCTGTCAGTAGCCCCTCATCCGCTATAGCTAAGGGACAGCAGACAACAGGGCTAACCCCGAGGCTTGTTACTTGGCTGGCGGATGCATCTCCCGCCCAGGACCTGGGGCCGAGCAGCGAGCTGGAGAGATGTCTGCAGTCTGGATGTTTCTTTCACTCCTTCAACCCCACTTTCCATACCACCCAGATGCTCTCCTCAGACAGGGCGTTAATTGCTTTTTAATATATGCCTTGACCGCAGGCCTTCAGCAGGCCGAGTAGCCCTTGCTCAAGCCAGTGACCTTGTGTCCAAGCTGGTGAGCTTTTGCTCAAATCAGATGAGCCTGCACTCAAGCTGGTGACCTCAGGATCTCGAACCTGGGTCCTGCACATCCCAGTCTGATATCCACTGCGCCACCGCCTGGTCGGGCCAGAGGGTTAACTATTAATTCTGAAATTATTTTTTGTTGTTTCAATTTTTAGAGTCATTGTTTTAGTCAGTTGCATTCATTCCTTATGCTCACATGTCTCTGGCTTTCATATCCTTTTGACACAACCCCATTAGGTTTTGATAGCTTCCCTATTTGTGGAACAACAAGCTGTCCTAGGCTCATCTTTTGTGTGTTCAGCACCTGATCTGGAAGTATAGCTACTCCACCAAGGAGTTTTGGGTCCTTTTTGTGAGGAATGGTATTTTAGAGACTACAAGCTAGGTGTCACTTTTAAAAATTTGATATACTGAGCAGGCTTGACCAGTCTGTGGTGCAGTGGATAGAGCGTCAGACTAGGAAGCGGAGGACCCAGGTTCGAAACCCTGAGGTCGCCAGCTTGAGTGAGGGGTCACTGACTTGAGCGTGGGATCATGTGGATCATAGACATAATCTCATGGTCGCTGGCTGAGCCCAAAGGTTGCTGGCTTAAAGCCCATGGTTGCTGGCTTGAACTAGGGGTCACTTATTCTGCTGTAACCCCTCTGGTCAAGGCACATATGAGAAATCAATCAATGAACAACTATTTTTTTTTTTTTAACAGGAACAGAGAGAGAGTCAGAGAGAGGGATAGATAGGGACAGACAGGAATGGAGAGAGATGAGAAGCATCAATCATCAGTTTTTCGTTGCGACTCTTTAGTTGTTCATTGATTGCTTTCTCACATGTGCCTTGACCGCAGGCCTTCAGCAGACTGAGTAACCCCTTGCTGGAGCCAGCGAACTTGCGTCCAAGCTGGTGAGCTCTTTGCTCAAGCCAGATGGGTCCGCGCTCAAGCTGGCAACCTCGGGGTCTCAAACCTGGGTCTTCCACTTCCCAGTCCAACGCTCTATCCACTGTGCCACCACCTGGTCAGGCTATTTTTTTATATTATATATATTATATATATTATGTTTTTATATATATGATACATATATTACATATTATAATAATATATAATTATATAGTTTATATATTATAATATATAAATATATAATAGTTTTGTATTATATATGTTTATATTTTTGGTTTTTTTTGGGGGGGTTAGACTTTTTTTTTATTATTATTCATTTTAGAGAGGAGACACAGAGTGAGAGAGAGAGAAAGAAAGAGAGAAAGGGGGGAGGAGCTGGAAGCATCAACTCCCATATGTGCCTTGACCGGACCAGTGCAGGGTTTTGAAATGGCGACCTCAGTGTTCCCAGGTCGGTGCTTTATCCACTGCACCACCACAGGTCAGGCTGTATTATATATGTTTTTATATGTTATGTATACATATATGTATGTACACACACACACACACACACAAACACACACTGAGCAGGCCACCAGAATACATTTGTGGGCTTGATCCTAGCTTCTTATAGTAGCTGTTCACTCAGTTCTACTTTCTCTTAAGTTTTGATCACTTGTGGCCCAGACTGCCTCAAGGATCCTCTCTGTGCATCATTTCACCTTCTGAAGTGCAACTCCTGAATGCAAGAATCTGGTTCAGCTTTTTTTTTTTTTTTTAACCCTAACCACCCTAACCCTATGGTTCAGCTCCTTTTATGCCAGCCTATATTCTAATCCTTCTCTTTGGACATATGTCCATTTCTGGTTCAAGCAGCCATAGTTTGGGTAGAGGTTAGAACTGGAGACTGTGTACTGTAATGCAGAAATCTGGCTAACTGGGCTTGGCATTTAGTTGTGCTCTGCATGAGGAAGTCTCTCTTAGAAGGATCTTTGTGAATGTAGTATCTTGATTGACTTGTCTAATTCACCTTCTTCCTTTCAAAGAGCACTTTAACGTCCAATAAATACATCAATATTATATATCACTCTATGTTGTAGTGTGTATTTACACATCTCCTCAGATAGACTAAAAGCTCCTGAGCAGAGACTGTCTCATTCATTATTGAAATGCCTGTGTCTAATACAGTGCCTGGTATGTAGTAGGACTTCAGCATAAGGAATAAATGAACAAATGAATTGCCACTGTCCTAGCCTCACCTCTGATCTTTCCCTCTCTCACCTCTTCACTTTTATTTACTCACTGCAGACTAGCCATACCGAACACTTTGCAGTTCTCTGACTGCAGTACAGTGTTCTCTTAACCTGGACCAGTCTTTGCCTGTACTCCTTTTCTGTCTGCTTCCATTACATCCTGTTTGGCATGACACTTTATATAGTATGGTGCTTGCTCTGTGAGCTCCTTAATGTCTTACTCATCTTTGTGTCCTCAGTTTAATGTACTGTGTAGGCATTGTTGTGCAACTAAGTTAATACATAGCTTAGTGTTATTGACAAGCCTGTGGTATAGTGGAAAGAGCCGGGACCTGGAGTCAGACAGTTTTGGATTCAAATCCCAGCAGCACCACCACTTATAGATGCATAGTCTTGGGAGAATTATAATACTTAATTAACCCTTTTCCTTGGGTCCGGTCCGTTATCTATAAGATGGGGATGACAGATCTCAGACTTGTTAGAAGGACTAATTGAGATGAGGTCTTTATTGTGCAGAGCTCATGCTGGTGGGCCATAGACATTAGTACTCTTTCCTCTGTTGAATGAAAATTGAATTGCTAAACTGACTCCCCTGTCCTTTATCATTGCAGTGACCAGATAAAGAACATTTTAATGGGAGTAATTCTGAGTATTTTGTTTGTGATTCTTCCATTCATTCAATAAATATTCATTTAATATTTAGTGTATACCAGACCTAGTTGGGGATATGGAAATGAACAGCAGATAAGGTCCTTGAACTCTGGCGGAGAACAGACAATAAACAAGTTTAAAAATACAGAAAATTTCAGGTAGTAAATATAAACACTTCCTCGTTACTTCAAGTTCTTAATAAAAGCCTGTTGTAGGGATTTAGGATCTTGACTCTTGATTTTTGAGTTGGAAATTACATTTTCATTAAGACTGGATGATACCATAATAGTTTTTTTGTGTGGTTTTTTTTTTTTACAGGGACAGAGAGAGAGTCAGAGAGAGGGATAGGGACAGACGGACAGAAACAGAGAGAGGTGAGAAGCATCAATCATTAGTTTTTCGTTGCCGTTGCGACACCTTAGTTGTTCATTGATTGCTTTCTCACATGTGCCTTGACTGCGGGCCTTCAGCAGACTGAGCCACCCCTTGCTGGAGCCAGCGACCTTGGCTCCAAGCTGGTGAGCTTGGGGTCTCGAACCTGGGTCTTCTGCATCCCAGTCCAACACTCTATCCACTGCGCCACCGCCTGGTCAGGCAGATGATAACATAATAGTAGGCTCTAGTACCATTTATTATTTAGAATGCTTGTGAAAATTGGAAATTTTAGTTAATTTTAGGGGGTGAAATGAGTTGTCTAAGAGTGATTTATACTTTGGGAATAGATTGCAAAAAGAGAAAAGCCAACTATGGGAGTTGTCATAGTCATCGCCAGAAAGGAAAGAAAAGCCCAATGGTAATAATTTAAATTATTTATACTTTTTCAGCTTCTTTCAAATAATCTAATTGGTACTCATTTTTTCATTGTCATTTTTCAAGAGTGCTACTGAAAACTAACAACCCATTTTACTAAATGAGATTTTTAAATTTGGGTATTTACTCCGTTTTGGTCCCAATCTTTCCCAACTAGTGAGAAAGCCAAATAATTAATGCAGCCTTGAGTCATAATAAGCCTATCACAAATTAAGCCTAAAAATTATCAGGAAGCTTCTTAGAAGTTGGGAAACCATTGGCTTATAAACTGCCCCTCTCTCCACTGCATGCTAAAAGCAGTATGAAAAGATAAAAGTGTGTGTGCACACGCGCATGTGTGTGCACACACGATGTAGTTTTTAGATGATTTTATTTGGAGCAGTTATATTTCAGCTTATTACTGTTGTCTGTACTGAGGGCTGATCTTTTTCTGTTGGGAAAAATATGTCTCTTTCAAATTTACATTTGCTGTGACTGTTGTTCAGTATGTTAGAAACAGGTCAGTAAATAGGTGGTTTAGTATAGAAGGGTAATTGGTACGTTAACATTTTTTTTTTAAGATTTTTATTTATTCTAGAGTGAGGAGAGAGGGAGAGAGAAGGGGAGGAGGAGCAGGAAGCATCAACTTCCGTATGTGCCTTGACATGGCAAGCCCAGGGTTTTGAACCAGTGACCTCAGGTCAACCCTTTATCCACTGCACCACCACAAGTCAGGCTTGGTACATTAACATTTAATTTTTTTAGAGAGAGAGCAAGAGAGAGGGACAGATGGGGACAGACAGACTAAAAGGAAGAGGGATAAGAAGCATCAAGTTTTTTTTTTTTTTTGTGTGTGTGTGTGTGTGTGTGTGTGTGTCACAGAGACAGAGTCAGAGAGGGACAGACAGACAGGAAGGGAAAGAGATGAGAAGCATCAGTTCTTTATTGCAGCATCTTAGTTGTTCATTGATTGCTTTCTCATATGTGCCTTGACCAGGGGGGTACAGTAGACTGAGTGACCCCTTGCTCAAGCCAACTACCTTGGGCTCAAGCTGGTAAGCTTTGCTTAAACCAGATGAGCCTGCACTCAAGCTGGCAACCTCGGGGTTTCAAACCTGGGTCCTCTGTATCCCAGTCCTACGCTCTATCCACTGCGCCACCACCTGGTCAGGTGAGAAGCATCGATTCTTCCTTGCGGCATCATAGTTGTTCATTGATTGCTTTCTCATATGTGCCTTGACCAGGGGGCTCCAGCAGAGTAAGTGACCCCTTGTTCAAGCCAGCAACCATGGGATCATGTTATGATCCCATGCTCAAGCCGGATGAGCCCACGCTCAAGCCGGCGACCTTGGGGTTTTGAACCTGAGTCCTCAGTATCCCAGTCCAATGAATGCTCTATCCACTGTGCCACTGACTGGTCAGGTGGTATGTTAACATTTAATAATATTAAAATATAGTTTCTTTCCATATTATATCCAAAATTCCTAGTTTTAAATTAAAACCAAACCTTATTTTTCCTTCTCCATAAAAACTAAACAATATGATAAATCATTTAAATCTCTCCTTTTCAGTAAACAGTTGTCCACAGTCATCTCTGTTTCGAACTGATCTAGACAAAGGGGACTGCTTATAATTTGAAATTGGACACCATATCTTTATGATGACTTCTGAAGACTGAGTCCAGTTTCTAGGAAAATGGAACAGATATATAGAAGTAATCTAGTGGGATGCAGCGACTCTGTGCTGTTTCTTGTGTGAATTGCTGACTGGTGGTTGATCCTGAGCCATGGCCCCCATACGCATACGCAACCTGGCAGCTTGGACAGTAGAGCCCTCTGTGAAATCAGCCAGCTGGCCACAAACCAGAATTTGGGCTCCCAAACAAGTCTCTTGACTTGAGGGAGGTTGATGTCATCTGCTTTATTCTGTGCCCGACCTCATTGTTCCACATAACGTGTGGGAAATCAAGGGACTAGTTGTTAAGAAAGAACAAGGCCTTGTTTGTGCCTAAAAGGGTCACACTGGAGGTTTTTACCGTAAATAACTTTGGAATAGTATGAGAAAAAACATTTGATCAGGCTTCGCCCCCGCAGTAGTATTGTTAGGGCAGCTACTGGTCTTTCCTTCTCCCTCCCTCCTTATCCTCTTTCTTCCTCCTCTTTCCCCCGCCCTTTCCCCCTCACTCCCACACCCAGTCAAGCATGATGTAGTGCCTGTGTTGAGTTACTGTAGGAGACACTGATAGACGCAGGAAGAGACCGTCTATCCATAATCATACCAGCGCCTGGAAATTTTCTGGTTCTAGTTTTCGACACTTCTACAAACCTCCTTAAGCAATACTTCTGTGCTGTGCTATGCCATTGCTGACTTGTGTTGAAAATTTCAAAGAATTTGGTGTTGCTAAATGCTGTTTGTGGCCTAAGCTTGACTTTGTTCTGAGTTAGATCTAAATGTGATCCTTTGATTTCAGGGATGCAGTTGACAGACTTGGACTTGGTATTTTCTCTTGTTTGAAAGATCAGGGTAAAGTAGTTCATGTCCATTAAATATAGCTTCTGCATTATCAGAGTAGTCCTTGCTCCTCATGTTCGAGAACAGTGGTGACTTATAACCTTTTAAAGGTATTTCTAATACTACTTTTCTAGTTTTAAACTACAACATCTTCAGTGATTAGGTGTTCTTTCTTTTTTATATCTTAAAATAATAGACCCCGTGGTGCAGGATTTACTTAGGAATTGTTAACTAAATGAAGGGTGTAGACCCATAACCCCTGATCAGTATATATGCGCACACCATTCTCCCCTCTTCCATGTAGTTTATTGCTCATTAGATTAAAAAACCCATTCAGGAAATGCTAAGAGTTGTATTTCTTGCTATCCCTTGTTTATCTGTCTGACTTTTTCTTTCTGTTTCCATGCAGTAACCATTTGGGCCCTAATCATTTTGGGATTTAGTCAATGTAGTGAACTTTATCTAGCTTGCAATCCATTATCACCGTTACGTTGCAAGTATGGTTAGTGACCTAAATATATATGGAGTTCTGAGTTATCACTAACAAACAATTACAATAATAATAATCTAATAATGACAATAATAACATTAATTGAATGCTTACCATGTGCCAGACACTGATCCTAGACCCTTTGTCTGTATTAAATTTAATCCTCACAGTAGCCTCACGAAGTTTGTGCTATTGTCTTCATTTTACATATGAGGCACAGAGAGGTTAAGGAACATACCCAAGGCCGTGTAGCTAGTAAGTGGCATAATTGTTATTTGAACACAAACCTGAGGTCTGACTCTAGAACCTTCAGTCTAGCTACTAAGCTGTACTGTCTCAAAGGGAGAAAAGGATAGGTGTCTCTGTTTCAGTTTCTTTTGTTCAATGTATATATAGAGCTTCTATAGGGACTTGCTATTTCTAACTAAATTCCTGTGTTTGTTATTAAGGATCTACAAGGTTGATAGTTATCCTTAAAATAATATGTAACATGTTCAGTATTATACTACAGACTGATCATAAACTGGAGATGGAGTGCAGTTGGGAGCCTGTTTGAAGGTTACATCTTGCTTTTCACCAACTGCAACAAAGCCACAAGCTGACTGACCTGCTGCTATTGTAGCACTCCAGGAAAAGAAGTTTGCTTTTCATTTTGTTTTTTGTTTTAAACCATCTTCTTGGACTAGTAGGATATTAAGCTGATTCAACAAATGAAAGCAATGTGTGACTTGTACCAATAGGAAGATGCAGACTTGCCAGCTCCCCCCATGGATCATATGTCATTTTGTAGGAATACGTTTAGACAGTTCAAATAAACTATTTGTAACATCTCATTTTAAAAAGTATGTGAAAATGCTTGTTTTCTGAGTAGACTAAAAATATCTCAAGAATCTAGAGAGATGTATGTGTATATATGTGTGCTTGACTTCATTTAAAATATTTTTTAAATAAACTTTTTATTGTAGTACAGTATCAGGTATACAGAAAAACAGTAAAGATAATACAGTTCCCATATACCCCCCCATCCGGTTTCTCCTGTTGTTAACTTCTTACATTAATAAGGTATCTTATATTTGTCATACTGAATAAACCAGTGTTGACACATTATTATTTGTTTTCCATTGATTTTTGAGAGAGAAAGAAGCATCAACTCATTGTTCCTCTTAGTTTTGCACCCATTGATTGCTTCTCATACACTCCCTGACTGGGGCTTGAACCAGTGATCTCGAGGTCAATCTGGTGCCTTCAGGATTGATCTGGAGCCCCCAGGATCCAACCGGCAACCTTGGCGCTCTGGGACAACACTGTATCCACTGTGCCACCTGCCAAGGCAACACATTATTATTATTATTATTATTATTATTTATTTTATTTTTTTACAGAGACAGAGAGCGTCAGAGAAAGGGATAGATAGGGACAGAGAGACAGGAACGGAGAGAGATGAGAAATATCAATCATCAGTTTTTTGTTTTGACACCTTAGTTCATTGATTGCTTTCTCATATGTGCCTTGACCGCGGGCCTTCAGCAGACTGAACAACCCCTTGCTCGAGGCAGCGAGCTTGGACTCAAGCTGGTGAGCCTTGCTCAAACCAGATGAACCCGTGCTCAAGCTGGCGACCTCGGGGTCTTGAACCTGGGCCCTTCCGCATCCCAATCTGACGCTCTATCCACTGCGCCACCGCCTGGTCAGGCAAGGCAACACGTTATTATCTATAGTCCATACTTTATTTAGATTTCCTTAGTTTATGCCTAATGTCCTTTTTTTCTGTTCCAAAATCCCATCCTGGATATATTACAGTAAGCTCTTCTTGATTATGACAGTTTCTCAAAATTTCCTGGTTTTCTTACCACCTTGTGAATTTTGAGATGTGCTTAGTCAAGTGTTTTATAGGATGCTCCTCTTGGGATTTGTCTGATGTTTTTCCTCATGAGAAAAATGAGATTTGGGGAGGGAAGTTATAGAGTTAACATGTCATTTTCATCACATCATGTCAGTGGAGCTTACTGTCAGCATGATTTATCAGTGTTGATGTTGACCATGATCATCTGGCTGAGGCTGTGTTTGTGTCATTTTCCACTGTCAGTTTATTTTTCCCCCCTTTTCATACAGTGCTTTTTGCAAGGAAGTCACTATGGGCAACCCACACTTAAGGGTGAAGAATTATTCTTGACATCCTTAAGGGTGCTGTTTTTTTTTCTTTTTCTAAGTTTATTGATTATTTTTTTTGAGAGAGAGAGAAAGAGAACAACATTGATTTGTTCCACTTATTTATGCATTTATTGGTTGATTCTTGTTTGTACCCTTATGACCAGGGATTGAACCTGCAACCTTGGCATATGGAGGCGATGTTCTAACAAACTGAGCTACCTAGCCAGGGAAAGGGTGCTGTTTCTACAACAGTTAGAGAGTCTGTTGCACAGGAGATTTCTCTTTTTCCCTTGTTTGTTTAATTTGTAATAGGATGGATTCATGGACATTTATTTTGTACTTGGGTTATAATCAAATACTACTTTATTTTGTTGCTCAAATTATTTTGGCTTTGACTACTGGGAGCACTTTCATGGGGTTCCTGTGTCTCTGACAGATCCCCATTCTTTTTTTCTTTTTCATTTTGTTTTGTTTTTGAGCACTTCCTTCCTTTTTGGCACTGCAAGATGATCCAGACTCATCTTGTATATTTCCTGCCTTAGTCCTCGGATGAGCCATTTCTCCAAAGAGATCTGGTTCCTTTTATCAAAGAATGTCATTAGGAACTGAGATCTGGGTGGAAAATATTATTTTTAAGACATCTTTTCCCGGCGCTTTATTTATTTATTTAGTTATTTATTTAGTTATTTATTTATTTATTTATTTACAGACTATGGTAGCAGCAGGTGGCCAAAAGTAGTTTCAGCCTTCTTGCAACTTTAGAGTAAGGCTGGGAATTCTGTGAGCCTCAAGAGGAGCTAGAACGGGAAGAGAATTGGTTGTGCTAAAGGGCAGAGAAGCAGAGCACAGGAGCTTTCATCTAGTTCCTTCAGGTCCCACCTCTGTGTTAGGTCAGGCAGATCATATGCAAGGTCGCTAATGTACCCATTTGAACTGTAGCAAGGCCATGGTTGAAAATGGAGTGTCTGTTGGTCACAGTCCTTTTGCAAGGAACTTCCAGATAAGTTGTTCTTGGTGTTTAGTTCCAGGAAAGTTATCTCTGAAGATAAATTTGTGAGATTTCATCAGAAAACAAATGATGTGTAACCTAACTTGCTTAATTCAGGCTCTTGATAGTGCCTATTTGTTTCTTCCTCCAGGAATTCTGTTCTCTTTTATTCCTTATTGCTTTATTGCCGAATGTTTGGGCCTAAGTTCCTTGAAGGTCCTTTTGAAGTAGGCAGGTTATTATCTTGAATGTTAGGTAAAGGAATAGGAGCAGGCTTTCTAGCCACTGCCTAGAATGGTCCAAGAAAATTCAGTTCTAAATGAGTTTGTATCCCCAGTGACCTTCGTTCTCACTTATTTGACAGTTTCAGTGTGAGAATATTCATATATTCTTGACATCAGCTACTCTGCACATACAATTAACACTTTTTCCCTACTTTTTAAGTTGTGACCTTTGGTTTGCTTTTTCTTCAGAAGGTATTATCTAGAAACAAATCTTTATTACTTCCTATTTCTTGATGTTATATAGAAAAAATTTATGGCTTGATATTACCCTTATTTAATTAAGAACTTTACAGTACATAGTATTGTGTTTTTCACTGTTAAAAGAGGAAGAAAAGAGTCCTTTAAGGGCTTTCTGTTACAGTAGGTGAAAGTGGCAGTTATTTATTATTACCGAGGACGTTCTCTTGTAGGGTTTAAAAAGGAAAAAATAAAATGTCAGTTCTTTTTTTGTGTGGCAGAGGCAGAGAGAGAGTCAGAGAGAGGGACAGACAGATAGGAAGGGAGGGAGATGAGAAACATTAATTCTTCATTGCGGTTCCTTAGTTGTTCATTGATTGATTTCTCATATGTCCCTTGACTGGGGAGCTACAGCAGACTGAGTGACCCCTTGCACGAGCCAGCAACCTTGGGCTCAAGCTGGTGAGCCTTACTCAAACCCGATGAGCCTGTGCTCAAGCTGGTGACCTCAGGGTCTGGAACCTGGGTCTTCCGCGTCCCAGTCTGACGTTCTGTCCACTGCGCCACCGCCTGGTCAGGCTAAAATCTCAGTTCTTGAGATACCAAATGATCTTTTAAGGTGATCTATAATCAGAACATTTTCATTATAGGAAATTTAAAACCATCATTTCAGCCTATTAGACTTTGCCAGCTCTGGCTATTCACTGAGTTTGACCCAGTTTTCTACTCCCTAATTTTAGCTACCTGCTGATTTATTTATGTTGGGGTTAGGGCATGTGACTTTTCTCCCCTTGGGATCAGTGGCTTGGTTCCTAAATAGCTGTAAAGTTATGAGCAACACGGGAATTCTACTGATTTTCAGAAAAATTCTAGGATCTGTTAGAATGCCCAACAGTCCATAAGAACCTGACATGAAGGTTAAGGTGTCAGGTTGCCTGAAGGGATTTCCAAATTTCTAGATAATAGTTCTATAAACTCAAGGTCATGAGGAGTGTAGAAATGTGGAGGGCCTGAGGGAATTGTGATCATTATCACACACTACTTCTGGGAGGTAAATTTTCTGGGTGGTAAAAAAGGTACAGGCAGTGATGGGTCCTTTGCCTTTAGCCTCTTGTAAATCATTTGAGTTTTTGCGCTACAATTAATTTTTTTTTAGTTTTTATTTATTAACTTAAGAGACAGAGAGGACCAGGAATTGAACCCACAACCTTGGTATATTGGAATGATGCTCCAACCAACTAAGCTACCTGGCCATGGCTGAATTTTTATTTCTGCATTTTTAAAATTTTTTCCATTGATTTGAGTGAGAGAAGGGGAATAGGGAGAGGGAGAGAGAGAGAGAAGTATCAACCTATTTTACTTAGTTCCATTTAGTTGTGCGCTTATTGATTGCTTCTCATGCATACCATGACTGGGGTCAAACCCACGACCTCTGGCGTACCAGGATGACACTTGATCCACTGAGCCACCTGGCCAGGGCCCACGGCTGAATTTTTAATACATTTCAAATATTATACGATCGAATCAACAAAGCAAGTGATTCTACCACGATTGCAGTTCCTCAGTACAATGTAAAAGAGGAAAATTTAAACAATTTTACCCCTCTGAGTATCATTTGGAGGTGTGGATTGTACAAGAGTCTTTCAAAAGCATGGCAGACTTCTTAATTCATTCTACAAATTACTCAGTAAAGGTTTTTGCTAATACCTTAGTAAGACTTTTCTGACCTACATCTAAGCTCTTTTATCATATAGTATCCTTAATTACTAACTTTTTTTTTAAAGAATTTATTTATTTATTTATTTATTTATTTATTTATTTATTTTTACAGGGATAGAGAGAGAGTCAGAGAGAGGATTACATAGGGACAGGCAGACAGGAACAGAGAGAAATGAGAAGCATCAATCATTAGTTTTTCGATGCCGTTGCAACACCATAGTTGTTCATTGATTGCTTTCTCACACGTGCCTTGACCGCGGGCCTTCAGCAGACCAAGCCACCACTTGCCGGAGCCAGCAACCTTGGGTCCAAGCTGGCGAGCTTTTGCTCATGCCAGATGGGCCCGCGCTCAAGCTGGCGACCTCGGGGTCTCGAACCTGGGTCCTCCGCATACCAGTCCATCGCTCTATCCACTGTGCCACCGCTTGGTCAGGCCTAACTATTTTTGAATAATGTTTTTACTATCTTAGGAGAATACAAACATCATAAGCTGTTATTCTAGGAAATAAGATAGCAAATGTGTGCCAAATCTTATAAGCCCGATCAAGTTGGGTTGTTTGTTCTAGGCTGGTGACCTGACCTCTTTCTTTGCCTGACCAAAGATGATGACATCTGTGATGACTGTTGAGTAGTATATCCTTGATGTTTATTCCCTCTGTCCTCTACTGGTTTCATTTATATTTAAACATTTCTAGTAACCTGTAATCCTTTTCCCTTAAGAATAAACTAGTATACACAATTGAATGATAAGATAACCTGGAGATGTTTTCATTGTACATATGTACCCTGATTTATTGGTGTCACACCATTAGAATTAATAATAATAAAATATATATATATATATATATATAAATTAAAAATAAATAAATAATAAAAAAAAAGAATAAACTAGTATAGTGAGCAAATCTGGAAGCTTATTTTTAGAGTTTTTAGTTCAGCTTGGAATGTGAAAATCTGTTGTTCCTAACACTGTCTTTTTGAGCTTCCTCTTTGCTCTTTTATTTTTGTGTGACAGAAAGGGACAGATAGGGACAGACAGGCAGGAAGGGAGAGAGATGAGAAGCATCAATTTTTCATTGCTGCACCTTAGTTATTCATTGATTGCTTTCTCATATGTGCCTTGACTGAGGAACTCCAGCAGAGTCAAGCTGGGGAGCCTTGCTCAAACCAGATGAAGCAGGCAACCTTGGGGTTTCGAACTTGGTCCTCTGCGTCCCAGTCTGATGCTCTATTCACTATGCCACCACATGGTCAGGCTCCTCTTTGCTCTTAAGAATTGTCATTGTGCTTTTGGAGGCTGGAAAGTGTGGAAGTGTGAGGATCTGATGGGTGAACAGATTCTGAAGAAAGGAAAAGTAGCACCACACCGGTGATTACACATCACTTTGGGATTTTATTAGTTCCCACACCATTTATCCTTTGTGTATCCAAGGTTCTAAAGTAGTCCTTTATTATGATTTTTGTTTTAATTGATGATTCAGAAAAAGCATTACATGAACAAGAAGCTTTCAGGCATTTTAGGGCTATGTAGTTGCTTGCAGTTTAGTAATTATTGTTGACATTAAGGACTATACATTATGGCCACCTGCTAATCTCTTTAAGGTGAAGAATGCAAACTGAACAGTCTGTGTCCTACTCAAGAGGATTCTCGGGTTCTCTGACATGCACTGACTCAAAGGATCCATCAGATTCTGTTAGTGTTTCGTAGCTTCTGTGCATACCAATTCTTTCAGACATTCTTTTTGGGGGGATGCAATATGAACTGTGAAAAGAGCATGGGTTTTAGATAGCTTCAAATACATACACACACACAATGTATTAAGTCTGTGAAGATGGACTAGCTACTAAGTTTTCTCATCAGTAAAATGGGGATAAGACTGGCCTCTATGGGATTGTTGTCAGGATGGAAAATCATGTATATGAAGTTTATAGGAGAACCCAAGCCTAAATCACAATACTTTTCTCTGCTCCTGCATCCTGGCTGCTAGGTGTTGCCACTAGAAATCTGTGGTCCATGATCTCAGCTGAAATCTCAGTGCTCAGTTCTTGTATCTAATTTTAGTCAGCTTTCTTCCTGTCCTATGCATAGATCAGAAATGGTGGCTCAAAAGAACTAGGTTCTATAGACATCATTTGTTGGCCTTGAGGTAATTTTCTAAATATTGGGATTGGTTGTGAGGATTTAAAAATTAGATTTCAGATAAAAGTTAAATGTTTAATTTCTTTTTGAGAAATTGGATGATACGAAAACCTGGCATGCCCTGGCCATTAGTGTTTACTCCCTGGAGACAGGCCCCTCCAGTTTGTCACATTGTCTACCACATCTTGTGGGCTTATCCTGGTCCATTATGTTGTTCACTTGATCCTTGTGGGCATTTACTTTTTGGTCTTGTCTTCTGGTCCTTCCTCCCCATAAAGCCCCTCAAATCTGTCCTCTTCTCTCTGTATGCAAAGCCCTTACCATTTTTATTCTGTAGTGCTAGAATAGTGTCTTAACCCATCTTCTTATCTCTAGTACAGGTACTGTCCCTCTTGAGTCCATTTTCCTAGTAGTATCAGATTCATCTTTCTAAATTGCAAGTTGAATCACAGCACTTTTCACACAATCTTCTTTTTTGTGGGGGGGACAGACAGACAGGAAGGGAGAGAGATAAGAAGCATTAACTCACAGTTGCAGCAACTTAGTTGTTCATTAATTGTTTTTCATATGTGCCTTGGGGAGGGGGGGGCTTCAGCTCAAGCCGGTGACCCCGCGATCAAGCTGGTGAACCCGTGCTCAAGTTGGCGACCTTGGGGTTTTGAACCTAGGACCTCAGTGTCCCAGGCCGACACTCTATCCTCTGCACCACCACCTGATCAGGCTATACAAATTCTTAATTGCCTTTCCACTTTATACCAAACGAAGTTTAAACTTCTTAGCATGGAGTTGCAATTCTATATGATCGGGTCAGTACCTCTCCAGCCACTTAATTTTTCTGTGCCTCTTTTCTCCTGTGGAACATGGGGGAAATAATAGTTCTTACTTATCAGTTATACTAAATATTAAATTAAAATGCATATGAAATACTTGGCACAGTACTTGACACTTAGTGCTCCCATAATACTAGCTATTAGTATTATGATGATACCATGTTTAGTTTTGTTTTTTTTCTGGATCCCAGTCCTTCATATTTGCCGTCTTTTCTACCCTGAATGTACGTAACCCCAGTTCTTCCCTTCATTGCAGCTCACCCTTGAGGACTCACCTCATGTGTCACCTCCTCCATGATACACTTTCTGACTGTCCATAGTCCTGGGGCACCTGTGCATACCTCTAGTAGTATACTTTTCACATTGTAGTGAAGCTTCATTTCTCATTCCTCTCCTTATTTAGACTCTTAAACTCTTTAAAGATAGGAACTAACGTACACATCCTTGTGTCCCCAACGACCAGCACAGATGATGCATCTTAAGTGCTTGACAAAGTCATGAATGATTAACATCATTCATGGCAGAAGATACTTGATTACTATTACTGCTATTATTGTTAGGGAATTTAGAAGATGTTATAAAACTTTTTTAATTAACCCACTATTTAAAATTCTGTCTAGCTATAATAACTGTTTGTTACTTTTTTTAGAAAAAAAAAAAACAAAATAACTTTATTTCTGACCATAGGTGATTTGTGCTTTGTAGAATATCAAAAGAAAGCAAGTATAAAGAGATTTCACTACTCAGCAGTAACTAGTGAAGTGCTTTAAATATATAAGCTTATATGTGTGCTATTCAATTTTCGTATTTAAAATCTCACCTGTAAATGAATCTTGTTTTGCAAACAACATTAGAAAAGAAATCTAGTTAGATATAATGAAGCCATTATTTTGTGTTTCACATTGCAAGTAGCTTCCATCTTAGGTAATGAAATTGCCTACTACTAAGAGAGCCATGTGCTCTAGAAAAGAAGTCTGAGATCCAGTCTGTCATATTATCGTGTCATTCCCTTCTTTCTAGGTGACCATTCACTTACCAGTACATGCCACCTTCTGTGCTTACAGGCCATTCTCTTAAGAGTGGAGCAACTTAAGCTTGGAGAACAAAAGCTAAGAACCTATTAGAAAAACATCATTTGTGGAAACTAAGGATAACCTTTTGTAGGAGAACCTTCTTGTTTATATCCTGGGCTTCCCTCCGCCTACCCCCGCACCAATGTGGCCACTGACATAATTGACATGACATTTGTAGGAATAAATCTACCAGGTTTTCGTCCATGCCTGCCTTTTCCTTCTCTCCTTATATCAGCCCATTCCACTCCACCCTCACCGCAACCCCTACCCAGTCAAGATTTATTTTATAGAAAAAGTGTGTTCTTATATATTTTTATCCTTTTTGTAGTATATTCTTTTGGTAATCGTCCACTTCCATTTTTGTGACATGTCCCTTTCTGGAAAATGAATCTGTTCTACATTCTATAAAGTAAATATTTGTTACTAAACCCAATTTATATCTCAACTGTCATTCTGTAGTGGCAACAGATTTTAGACTCCAGTGTGGATAGGCTGTTTGAATGAGTGAAATTTGCTATATTTAAGTTCATCTACTAATTAAATTCCTGTCTTTGGGAATGGTTGGAACATAGTCATCATATGAGGAATGTCAGCTGGGCTTTTATAAGACAGTGTTTCTTTCCACTTCTCCAGTTTATCTCGGTTTTCTTTCTCAGTGTTATTTGCTGCCTGATCTTACTTACTTTTTTATTTTAGATCACAGATTCTGCTAGCCACATTCTGTACTCCAAGGAAGATGCAACCAAGGGGAAGTTTGCCTTTACCACTGAAGATTATGACATGTTCGAAGTGTGTTTTGAGAGCAAGGGTAAGTAATCAGAGTGTTGTCTGTCCTGGAGTTAAATGTCTTCTCTCAAGTTAGAGTGTAAACTTTACCTCTTAGGCCAGCAGAGAGAGGAGATGCAAGCTATATTTGTGGAGGTACACACACATATAAGTGAAAGTGCCATTCTTTATGTGCAGGAATAGGCACTTCTTAAATGCTGTGACACACTTGGCTTGAATGATAAGAATTTAATTTGGGTCTGACCAGGCGGTGGCGCAGTGGATAGAGCGTCGGACTGGGATGTGGAAGACCCAGGTTCGAGACCCCGAGTGCGGGCCCATCTGGCTTGAGCAAAAGCTCTCCAGCTTGGACCCAAGGTCGCTGGCTCCAGCAAGGGGTGGCTTAGTCTGGTGAAGGCCCGCGGTCAAGGGACATGTGAGAAAGCAATCAATGAACAACTAAGATGTTGTGACGGCAATGAAAAATTAATGATTGATGCTTTTCACCTCTCTCCGTTCCTATCTGTCCCTCTCTCTGACTCTCTCTCTGTCCCTGTAAAAAAAAAAAAAAGAATTTAATTTGGGAACTTAATGTTATTGATAGGTTCTGCAACTTGAAGTGAAATGATATATAATGAAACCAGTGTTGTTGTTTTTTGATGACAAAGAAAGAGTCAGAGAGAGGGACAGACAGACAGGAAGGGAGAGAGATGAGAAACATCAATTCTTCATTGCGGATCCTTAGTTCATTGATTGATATCTCATATGTGCCTTGACCGGGGCCCTACAGCAGACCGAGTGACCCCTTGCTCGAGCCAGTGACCTTGGGCTTAAGCTGGTGAGCCTTGCTCAAACCAGATGAGCCCACACTCAAGCTTGCGACCTCGGGGTCTTGAACCTGGGTCCTCCACATCCCAGTCCGACGCTCTATCCACTGTGCCACCGCCTGGTCAGGCTGAAACCAGTTCTTTTATTTTTGTTTTTGTTTTTTTTTACAGGGACAGAGAGTCAGAGAGAGGGATAGATAGGGACAGACAGACAGGAACGGAGAGAGGTGAGAAGTATCAATCATTAGTTTTTCGTTGCCGTCGCAACACCTTAGTTGTTCATTGATTGCTTTCTCACATGTGCCTTGACTGCAGGCCTTCAGCAGACCGAGCCACCACTTTCTGAAGCCAGCGACCTTGGGTCCAAGCTGGTGAGCTTTTGCTCAAGCCAGATGGGCCCGCGCTCAAGCTGGCGACCTTGGGGTCTTGAACCTGGGTCTTCCGCATCCCAGTCCAATGCTCTATCCACTGCGCCACCGCCTGGTCAGGCTGAAACCAGTTTTACCACAGGCTAATTGATATAAACAAAAGTTAAGTTCCTATGGCATCTCATCAATGTTGCATGAAATGTTATTAGACAACCTGCAAAGTCAGAAGCAGCATTGGTTGCAGAGCACTTGTTATTTTCTAGTTCTAATATCATGCTTTGGATGCTTCTGTGCATCTCAAAGCTAAGATTCCATAATAACTTTTAGGCTGATTACCTGATGGTTTCTATGCTCAGTGGTGGGTGAAGAAGCAGATTCCTCTTCGCTTCCTCAACATTCTAGAGTACTTACCTCAACATTCTAGCCTACTTAATTTCTCAGTTAATTCATTCAGTAAATGATTATCAAGTACCCTGTATACTAAGTACTGTTCTAAGTGTTGGGGATATAGCCATGAACAACATAAATATATGGCAGATGGTAATGAGGACTTTGGAGAAAAAGCAAACACTTTGAGATGCTGAGCATGTCTTGGAAACAGCAAGAGGTTAATGTGGCTCTCTCTAAATAGTACATCACTTACTGGTCAGATTAGTTATTTAGACAATTAAAGATATACGTAAAATTCAGGCATTTAAAGATATATATATGGCCTGGCCTGCGGTGATGCAGTGGATAAAGCGTCAACCTGCAATGCTGAGATTGCGGGTTTGAAACCCTGGGCTTGCCCAGTCAAGGCACAAACGAGAAGCAAACAATGAACAACTAAAGTGAAACAACTCGCCTGACCTGTGGTGGCGCAGTGGATAAAGCGTCGACCTGGAAACACTGAGGTCGCCAGTTCAAAACCCTGCACTGGTCTGGTCAAGGCACATATGGGAGTTGATGCTTCTAGCTCCTCCCCCTTTCTCTCTCTCTCTCTCTCTCTCTCTCTCTCTCTCTGTGTCTCCTCTCTAAAATAAATAAATAAAAAGAAATTAAAAAAAATAAAATAAAATAAAGTGAAACAACTCTGAGTTGATACTTCTCGATCCCCACCTCCTCTCTCTGTAAAGTCAATAAATAAAAAAAATCTTAAAAATAAAAAGATATATAAAAAATAAATAAATAAATAAAAAGATATGCATATAGATATGTATATAGGTATCACACACATACAGCCAGTGCTGTTTAAATGTCTCATATTCATATGGCTTATACTCCCAATTTTAAGCTTCCTAAAAGGTTTTAAATTAACCCTAAACCTAGCCATTAACCTACACTAATTCTAACCCTTATCCTAACACTAAACCTAACCATAACCCTAAATATATCTTTATTCTAAATTTCTTTCTAATATGCTGATGCTGTGCATGTAGATGTCTAGGAACTAGTTTTTAAAAATATAGGCCCTGAATGGTTGGCTCAGTGATAGAGTGTTGGTCTGGCATGTGGGTGTCCTCGGTTTGATTCCCGGTCAAGGCACACAGAAGAAGCACCCATCTGTTTCTCCAGCCCTCCTCCTCCCCTTTTTTTCTCTCTCTCTTCTTCTCTAGCAGCCAAGGCTCAATTCTTTTGAGCACATTGGCCCTGGGTGCTGAGGATGGCTCTGTGGAGCCTCCATCTCAGGTACTAAAAATAGCTCAGTTGCAAACATGGCCCCATATGGGCAGGGCATCGGCCCCAGACTGGGGTTGTTGGGTGAATCCTGGTCAGGGTGCATGCGGGAGTCTATCTCTCTATCTCCCCTCCTCTCACTTAGAAAAGAAGGATGAAAAAGAGTGTGTGTAAATCTGTATACACACACACACACACACACACACACATTATAGTAAGCACTTAATTTCTAGTTTCATTTGTGTTTTCCATGTATTCTGGTATGGAGACCTGATACCTTAGAGTCTTGGGAGCACCTTTTAAAATTACCAGGCAAGCCTGACCAGGCGGTGGCGCAGTGGATAGAGCATTGGACTGGGATGCGGAAGACCCAGGTTTGAGACCCCGAGCTCGCCAGCTTGAGCGCAGGCCCATCTGGCTCGAGCAAAAGCTCGCCAGCTTGGACCCAAGGTCGCTGGCTCCAGCAAGGGGTGGCTCGGTCTGCTGAAGGCCCGCGGTCAAGGCACATGTGAGAAAGCAATCAATGAACAACTAAGGTGTCCCAATGGCAACGAAAAACTAATGATTGATGCTTCTCACCTCTCTCCGTTCCTGTCTGTCTGTCCCTATTTATCCGTCTCTCTGACTCTCTCTCTGTCCCTGTAAAAAAAAAAAAAAATTACCTGGCAAATGTAGAGAGAAATTACTGAAGGGTCATTTTACAAAGCAGCCCCTTTATGACCATGATGTGAGCTAAGGGGATAGGCTGGCTGTTCTCTGCAAGAGACTGTATAGTCTGGACTCAGTCCAGCCTGAGTGGTTTTGTGGTTTTACTTGAATGCCGTGGCAACGGAAGTAGGAAGAGTTGCTTAGGAAGAAACTTGATCATTTGGACCAGGTAGGGCTGTGAGCTGCTTGGATTAACAACTTGTTAAATGAGAAGAGAGATGCAAATATTTGCATTGCATCTCCATGGGCAGTGCTGTGATCAGGATTGCACGTTGGATTGGCAAGAGGAAAGCTCTCTGGATGCCCTTTTTGTTTTGTTTTGGAGACTTACTGGTTTAAATGCTCAGAAGATATCTGTGATTTGTCACAGGTTTTTTAAAATTTCTATTTATTGATTTTAGAGAGAGAAGTAGGGAGAGAGAGAAATTTTGATTTATTGTTCCACTTAATACATGCATTCATTGGTTGATTCTTGTATGTGCCCTGACCGGGATCAAACCTACAACTTTGGTGTTAGGATGATGCTTTAACCAATTAAACTACCCAGCCAGGGCTTGTCATTGTTTTTAATCCTACCTATTTATTCTTATTTCTATTGCTTTTGAATTGACTTTTCTAGTCTGTTCTAAAGAACTTTACTGTCTTTTAAACATGCCATACTCATTTCACCTGACCTGTGGTGGCACAGTGGATAAAGCGTTGACCTGGGAACACTGAGGTCGCCAGTTCAAAACCCTGCACTGGTCTGGTCAAGGCACATATGGGAGTTGATGCTTCCAGCTCCTCCCTCCTTTCTCTATTTCTCTCTCTCTCATTCTGTGTCTCCTCTCTAAAATGAATAAGATAAAAAGAAATTTAAACATGCCATACTCATTTCAATACCTGAGCTTTTGCCTATCCTTGTCATCTTACTAGAATACTTTGTCCTACCTTCAGGTGTTCCCTCTTTAGTGAAGTCCATCCACAACTAATCTCTTCCCTCCTCTAACCTTTGCTCCATAGCTGGGATTATCTGAACCAGTTTCTTTTTCTCTTAAGGTTTTATACTGCTTTGGGTTTTCACTGTAGCTGTTATTTGTGTTTATGTCTTAGACCCCCATCAAATTTCTTTGTCTTGAAAGAGAAAGAGAGAGAGGAAGAAAGAAAGAAGCATCACCTTGTTCCACTTAGTTGTGCCATTGATTGCTTCTCATATGTGTCCTGATTGGGGCTCTAACTGGCAACCTCAGGGTCAAGCCAGTGACAGAGCAGCGACCTTGGGATCTGAGCCCCTGGTGCTCTGGGATGACACTATCCTACTCCACCACCAGCCGGGGCCCCATCAAATTATTTGAAAGCAGAGATTGCAATCTCTAGCTCAGTTCCTGGCACCCACTGAGTTCTCAGTGAGTTTAAATTAAATTGACTTTAGTCTGTTTTAGAAAACCTTTAGTGCCTCTCAGAACGGCACAGTACCATTCTCTGTGGCTTATGGTCTCAGGAGCCCCAATGCTTAAATGGCACAGTTTCCCAAAACTCCTAATTGCATATAGGCAGTTTCTTATTTTATAAATAATCAGGTGAGTCCAGGGGATTGAGGCTGAGCAATTTTCAGGGGTTCTTGAGTCTTTTCTCCTACTTGATGATATAAGATTAGAATTCCTTTTTAATCAAGCTGAATTATATTACCTTTTTTAGTATGACCGTTGCTCCCTTGGCCCACAATACCAAATAGACATTCCTCTTTCTAAGAAGCATCTCTAAAAATTATATATATATATATATATATATATATATATATAGAGAGAGAGAGAGAGAGAGAGAGAGAGAGAGAGAGAGAGAGTGTGTGTGTGTGTGTGACAGAGAGAGTCAGAAAGAGGGACAGATAGGGACAGACAGGCAGGAAGAAAGAGATGAGAAACATCAATTCTTCGTTGCGGCTCCTTAGTTGTTCATTGATTGATTTCTCATATGTGCCTTGATGGGGGGGGGGGTACAGCAGACCGAGTGACCCCTTGCTCGAGCCAGTAACCTTGGGCTCAAGCTGGTGAGCCTTGCTCAAACCAGATGAGCCTGTGCTCAAGCTGGCGACCTCGGAGTCTCGAACCTGGGTATTCTGTGTCCCAGTCCGGCGTTTTATCCACTGCGCCACCGCCTGGTCAGGCTGGGCTGTTCTTTTTTAAGGGCTTTGTGGAAATAGTTCTCTAACATTTTATTTACCTATTGAAATGGCCTTACATTAACCAAAATGTTTGAATCACAGGGAAATATTAGATAAATCCTGTATTCTTTTCAGTACTCATGTTTGTTTTAAGTAAATCCAAGCTTAGTTTATGTCCAATAATTCTTTTCTCAAAATTTGACAGAACATTCTTTTCAGATGTGGAAATGTATCTTTTGACCTAAATTGGTATCCATTACCTGTTGGTCTGTATATGCCATTCAGTTTTATACTGTTTTGACTTTTGAGTTTTATTTCCTATTCCAATAAGCCTGTGCTTTCTCTCTTCCTGCTCTATTCCTCTGTAGTACCAACTGCAGTACCCTGTGTCCTGCCCACTCAGATGTTTGCCAGCAGCATGTTCTCTTTGCTTTCCTGAACCCCACACAGACAGACGCTTTGTCTGGAATGCTTGTGATTTTAGCCAGAGCCGGGAATTTTCTGCAGCTGAGTAGAGGGAGGAGTTTCAAATGGCTGTGTGCCCTCTATTGAGAGGGGAGGGGTTAGGGAGAGGAAGGGTGCGTGGGTGATTTCCCAGAATTTTAAATATTCCACACAATGAATCCTTTGATTTTTTTCTCAGGAACAGGGCGGATACCTGACCAACTCGTGATCCTAGACATGAAGCATGGAGTAGAGGCAAAAAATTACGAAGAGGTACGTCCTGCTGTAACAGCCAGAGGAGGCAGTCATGTGCTCCACCGTGAGGTTTCTGTGACCTGCTAGGGCCAGCAGGCTGTGCTTTGCCCAGAAGGCTGTGGTCTTCTCAGCAGTCATGTGACAGCCAGCTACATCTTTGATATAAAAGGTTGTATTAACAGCCCTGTACAATAATTCTGGCTGTGTTGTCAGCCAGAAGATTAAATCAACTGTCCCATAGAAATGTCGGTGTGATAAAACACTCAAACATATGCCATTAGCACTCTTGAGACAGAAAGCAGGTATATATGTATAATTTTTAAAAGCTGGAATTCACCCTGGCTGAATACCTCGTTGGTGAGAACATTGTCTCAAAGCATAGAGGTTGCTGTTTTAATCCCCAGTCAAGGCACATAAGGGAACAGATTCATATTCCTGTCTTTCTCCCTCCCTTTCCTCTCTTACTAAAATCACTCAATTAAAATAAAAGAAAAGCTGGAATTTATTTAAATATTAATGTCCAAGATTAAGAAAAGTGATTTTTTTTTCATTTCTAAGGCTTTTTATCCCCAGACTGAACTCCATACAGGGTGGAACAAAAGTTAGGTTTATAGGTTGTTAGTTTGCAAAACAGTTTCTTCTTGTATTTTTATTGATTCTTGTATTATTTTCCATAAAAGCAACTGTAAACCTACTTTTGCCTATATATCTAAGGCATGATTCAGTGCTGTTTAGACTTGAACAACAATTCTATCTTTGAGAAACAAGAATAGTCAAAAATAGCTTTTAGTTAAAATAATTTCAAACTAATGAAGAGAGCAAGATAAAAGAAAAATACTGCAAGAGACTAGGGCTAGTGATAATGAGTAGAAATTTTTGCTGATAGGAAGTATCATAGAGAATAAAAGCCGGCCCTGGCCAGTTGGCTCAGCAGTAGAGTGTTGGCCTAGTGTGTGGAAGTCCCAGGTTCGATTCCCAGTCAGGGCACACAGGAAAAGTGACCATCTGCTTCTCCACTTCTTCCCCTCCCCCTTCTCTCTCACTCTCTCATTCTCTCTCTCTCTCTTTCTCCCCCCTCTCCCCCCTCTCCCTCCCTCCCCCTTACCCCCCACTCCTACCTTTTGTAGCCATGGTTTGAGCAAGTTGGCCCCAGGGGCTGAGGGTGTCCCTATGACCTGCCTCAGGTGCTAAAATAGCTCAGTTGCTGAGCAACGGAGTAGCAGTTCCAGATGGGCAGAGCAGCCAGGTGGATCCCAGTTGGGGTGCATGCAGGAGTCTGTCTCTCTGCCTCCCCACCTCTGACTTAATAAAAAAGAGAGAGAGAATAAAAGCTGACATTTGGGAGGTAGAGAAGTGGAGGTGTGCATAAACTAGGGGAAGGGGACTTAGCCCTTTGCATCTGTTATGAAAGACTTTGAGGGCAATGCAGAATGGCTCCTCAACTCCAGAGCACCTTTGAAGAACCACAGAAACTAAGACTGGAGCGTTGATCTCTAAGTAAGATAAGAGTATTTTTACCCAGATTAGTCTTTACAAACAGTACTTGTGGGCATGAATAGGTGGGGTACAGGAGATAGAAATGGCTTTTGAAGAATGTAAACTAAAAGAACAAGGAAAGTTGTTTTAAGTGATATAAGCGAGTTTTCTACCACTACAGAACCGGAGAAATTGCTCTAGCTTTGGTCAGGATTTGGAATGGAATATTCTAAAATGGAAGAAGATTTGGAGTGACTGGTTCTGCAACACGAAGTAGTAGTACAATTAATTGCAACTCTTCAGGTTTTCCTCTTTCCTAGTTCAAGTGTTCAATTAAGCAAAACTAGATTGAGCTATTCGTAGGCAGTAAACAGGAACAAGTATGCAGTAGTGAATGGAAGACAATTCCTGCTTGAGTCTGATTTGCTTGTTTCTTTCTCTAAGCTAGTTTCATTAAAAGAAGTAAGAGAGACTCCTTTTAAACTTTGTGATTTAGAAGGATCTTAATTACATTTAAATGACATAGTACAGTGCTGTTGTATGGTATAAAACACTAAGAAAAATGTTGTAGTTATTATGAGGTGGAAGAATAGGTAAAATGATTTTCAAGTTTTGGTTACTGCTGCTATATCCTCATTCTCTAAGCAACCATTCATTGAATTCCTACTGTGTGGAATTTTCCTGTTGTAACCCCCCCCCCCATGTGATGACTTACATTAGGCAATGTAATTAAATAACAGGCCACTTGCCTGACCAGGCGGTGGCGCAGTGGATAGAGCGTCGGACTGGGATGCAAAGGACCCAGGTTCGAGACACCGAGGTTGCCAGCTTAAGCGTGGGATTATCTGGTTTGAGCAAAATAAAAAGCTCACCAGCTTGGACCCAAGGTCACTGGCTCGAGCAAGGGCTTACTCGGTCTGCTGAAGGCCCATGGTCAAGGCATATATGAGAAAGCAATCAATGAACAAGTAAGGTGTCGCAATGAAAAACTGATGATTGACGCTTCTCATCTCTCTCTGTTCCTGTCTGTCTGTCCCTATCTATCCCTCTCTCTGACTCTGTAAAAAATAAATAAATAAATAACAAGCCACTTGATTAAACATCAGGCATAGTTTCTTATCTAAAATAGATGGTATTGTGAGTTTACATGTATACTAATGTGGACATCACGAGCATATAGCGTTTTGGAACTTCTATACCTCCTGGAATTCCCATTATCCTTGGACTTTGTTGACACCCGCAAAAAGCCATTATCTT
Source organism: Rhynchonycteris naso (assembly GCA_037038555.1). Lineage (NCBI taxonomy): Eukaryota > Metazoa > Chordata > Mammalia > Chiroptera > Emballonuridae > Rhynchonycteris > Rhynchonycteris naso. The sequence continues at coordinate 25,590,049 of CM072999.1, forward strand.
TTCTGACCTTTTGCTTAACCTAAGAGGGGAATCCCTAGCAGAAAGCAAACCACATCGCTTCCTTTGCGCTGTTTCCTGCTGTGGAAGTCCGGCGCGTCCTAAGCCTTCTTTACGCACATGGTTACAACACAGGTCTAAATTCTGTTTCTTAACCAAAAAACTCCTCCCACTGCTTTCTTTGGCAACCTTCCCTATTCCCCCCGAAAAAGCAGACCAAATTGAAACAGAGAAGTGGTTATGACACAGGCCAAAGACCAGTCTTTTTCTCAATTTATGGCTAGGCTCCCTTGAACTTAGCTTAGAAACAGCTGTTACTTGTGTCTGAGCTAATGCTTGGGACAAGAAATGGATAGTAGTTGCCTGAGTGGTGCTGGCATATGGCATAGTGGGTAGAGCATCAACTTGGGATGCTGAGGTCCCAGGTTCAAAATACCAAGGTTGTTGCCTTGAGCACAGGTTTGCCAGCTTGAGTGTGAGTTCATTGACATGATCCCATGGTCGCTGGCTTGAGCCAAAGGTCGCTGGCTTGAGCAAGGGGTCATTGGCCTGGCTGGAGCCCCGAGTCAAGGCAGGTATGAGAAGCAATCAGTGAACAACTAAAGTTCCACAGCTACAAGTTGATGCATCTCATCTCTTTCTACCCTCCCTGCCAAATAAAAATAAAAAAGAAAAGAAAATGGATAGTAGAACCACTGTTCTCTGGTAATTACCAGGGAGCAGTGAGCATATGTAGAGGTTTTGAGGCACTTAATTTCAGGCCCTTAGATAATGCAGGGCTGTTGTCTGCAGAGGATTTGGGTCCTTTGGCATCAGTATTTATTTATTTATTTTTAAAGATTTTATTGATTTAAAGAGAGGGGAGAGAGAAAGGGAGGGAAGAGCTGGGATCCCTACTCATAGTAATTGCATCTCATATGTTCCTTAACCAGGTAAGCTCGGGGTTTCAAACCAGGGATCTCAGTATTCCAGGTCCTCACTCAATCCACAGCGCTACCACAGGTCAGGCTGAATCAGTTTTTAGATTCAGGAACGTGATACATTCATTTCTTTAACTTTCTTCACATCCAACATATCTCTCTCCATGACATTTGTGGACTTCATAATTCTGAGATGCTATATGCCCCTTAAAATTCAGTAGTAATCAGTGTCTCTAGAGCTGGGCAGAGTACCACACTACCTACTACTAAATTGTTATGGAGGATTTAATTAGTAAATGTATATGAAAACACAATAAAAATGTAAGATGATATTTGGAAGACAGATGGTTGCCATATTTTAAAGAAGCTGTTCTACCCTGGCTGGTTGGCTCAGTGGTAGAACATCAGCCTGGTGTGTGGAAGTCCCGGATTAGATTCCCAGCCAGGCACACAGGAGAAGCACCCATCTCCTTCTCCACCCTTCCCCCTCTCTGTCTCTCTCTTCCCCTCCTGCAGCCAAGGCTCCATGGAGTAAAGTTGGCCCAGGTGCTGAGGACGGCTCCATGGCCTCCGCCTCAAGCTCTAGAAATGGAGCAATTGCGCAGATGGGCAGAGCACTGCCCTCTGGTGGGCATGCCACCTGGAACCCGGTGGGGCGCATGCGGGAGTCTATCTCTCTGCCTCCCCACTTCTCACTTCAGAAAAATACAAAAAGAAAAATAGAGGCAGCGTCTAAAGAGCGCAAACTCTTTACATAGAAAGAATACTTATGTCTTCAGAAATGAAACACTTGTGATCCCTCTGTTGTATTAAGGACCTCTCACCCAGTCTTTTACCTGTTAGGGTGGGGCATCTTTGTAGAGTCAGTATGTCCATTGACCATTTCCATTTAATTTATGGTCTCTGAACTAGAGCAGCTGTTTGCAGGGGCTCATGGTCTAATCGTGCAGTTGTGGGAATGAAAGCAGATACTGCCCCACAGAGAAGGAGCTATGTGTCACATTCTCTGACTCTTGGGTTGTGTATGTCCCTCCTTTCTGTAGAAGTCAGCGTTTTCACCAGGACTAAAATCCTTTTTTGCCTAGGGGTACTTTTAGTCAGTCATTTGCTGTCAACAGATACACCAAAAACAGTTTCCCTCGTTGGAACAACGGACGACTGTCCAAAATGTCTATTTCTTTGAATGCCCTCAGGAAGGAGAAACTCTGGTTCTGTGTACTAGATCCAAAGCCCTTTGTTGACATAGTTAAGTGAAATAACGGGTAAGGCACCAAACACATAATTGGTCAGTTCAGTAGATTTTAGCTTCCTTCACCTATCCTTTCTGAAAACTGCCAAATGGCTCTGACAGAGTAAATAGGATCTTACTAACTCATTTAGCGCTATGGTTGGTGGTATTATGTAGACTTATTTTGGCACATTGACCTTTTGAGCTTCTGTGAAGAGGCCCATGATTCACATGCCTGCCCCAAGTACAAGTAGACTTGTTCTTGGATGCTGTTCTGTCTTTATCTTCATTGTGTTAGTTACACTAGATGGTCTCCACATTTATTGCTGTGCTTCTCAAATTTTCAGGGGCTGTTGTGGAGGGTGTGAAGGTAACAAAGTAATTTCACTGAATTTGGCTAACCACAGGAAGTTTCTCTTATTAACCAGTGTCACCTCAATAAATTCAGTAAAAATGAGGGGAAAAAAGAAGCTTCTGTCTTGAATCTCAGTGCTCCACCAAGGAGCAGAATCTGGTGATTCTCCAGAGGCTGGTTTCACATGTACACTATTTTAAAAAGTAGTGTTTGAGAATTCATACCTTTCTTTGCTACAATTACATACAACTCTGTACTCTTTAGATTCAGATCATAACTAGAGGAGTGCAAGATTTGGATATGGGTTAATTAGAGTAATTTTACAGTTATTTTGGAGATGTTTGCAGGCAGAGGCTTTACAGCTTTTAGCTTTTCCAAACAAACTACCTGTGAAAGTGACAGATGTGGTAGAGAGAACTTTCCTAGGCAGTGGGCCTCCTGAAAATGAATGCCAAGTGAAAGTAGATGTCCAGTGTTCTTAGCTTCAGGGGACCAGCAGTAGTTACCCGCTGTGAGAAAGTTGGCTCCTTTTAAGAATGCATAGAATGGTCAGAACAGGTCATTTACAAGCATTTGTCATGTATCAGCTGTGGGAGACTATACAAAGTGTACATTTTTTACATTTCCCTGAGTTAGGGCCACAAGTGTGGGGGGGAGGGATAAAAATCAAAATGTGAGCATGACAATGTATTATTGAGTCTTAATTGTGTGGCTAGTAGAAGTTCTGTAGGGCTTTAGGGAAGAGGGAATAGGTGTGGGCAGGAGTGGCTAACCAGGGTTTCATGGTTAGATAGGAAAGATAGAGCTTTGCATTTTTGATGCCGAATAAACGTTTAGGTGACCCTGGGTGGGGAGTCAAAGATCGTGGGTCTTCTAATCTTGGTCTTCCACCTAAAGGACTGAGTAACTTTGTAGTATCTTCACTTTCCTCCTTTGTAAAATGAAGTCTCTTGTGCTAATAATATTTTTGATTATTTAACAGCTAGGTGCAGCCTGCAAGGGGAATGCTACCCCCTAGTGGAAAACATATGGTCCACAGTCAAATAGGCTTTACTTTTATCAAAACGCACATCATCCCTTCCAGCTATGGAAGAGAGACGGTAGACTAAAAAAATAATGGCCTGCCTTCATGAAATGTGTAATTTCACATTCTTACAGACACTTTGAACATTAATTAGAAGATGTTTATAAGAGCACAACAGTCAGTGGGGATTTTTTTTTAATTCCTTTTTTTTAATTTATTCATTTTTAGAGAGAAGACACAGAGTGAGATAGAGAGAGAGAGAGAGAGAAAGGGGGGAGGAGCTGGAAGCATCAACTCCCATATGTGCCTTGACCAGACCAGTGCAGGGTTTTGAACTGGCGACCTCAGTGTTCCCAGGTCGACGCTTTATCCACTGCGCCACCACAAGTCAGGCAGTCAGTGGGGGTTTTAATAGAGGTTTTCTTTTTAGCTTGTTATACTGACTAGGATATAAAGCAGAATCATCCTTTTGCTCGATGATTCATTAAATGCTTAGTCCTAGGCAAGCAAAGAGGGTTTTCCTGACAATACTTACAATACTTTGTTTTATAATTTTATTCTCTCGGTTTGTAAAAATTAGAATAACAGTGTGAAACCTAGGAAATTTGACTAGAAAACTGGACAACTTACCCAGATCTTTGTAGCCTAATGTAGCTCATTCACTTTATTTTTGATCCAGAAAACACTTAGTGTGGTCATCTGGTTTTTTCAGATTTTCAGTACATCACTCTGAGCCTTAATTTTCTCATCTGAAAAATTTAGGGATAATAATATTCTAGAGTTATGAAGATTTTGATAGATTACAAACTATAAATGCATATCATATCACATTCTGGCTATTTACTAAGTCTAATTCATTATACTACCTTCTTTATCCTTTTGCTCAATTTAGCTCCAGCCTATTTTTTTTTAAGATTTTATTTTTTTATTTTAGAAAGGAGACAGAAAAGAAGACAGAGAGAGAAGGGGGAGGAACAGGAAGCATCAACTCCCATATGTGCCTTGACCAGGGAAGCCAGGGTTTCAAACTGGCATCCTCAGCATTCCAGGCTGACTGACGCTTTATCCACTGCACCACCACGGGTCATCCAGCCTAACTTTTTTTTTTTTTTTTTTTTTAATTTTTCTTTTTATTTTATTCATTTTAGAGAGGAAACAGAGAGAGAGAGAGAGAGAGAGAGAGAGAGAGAGAGAGAGAGGGAGGGAGGGAGGGAGGAGCTAGAAGCATCAACTCCCATATGTGCCTTGACCAGACCAGTGCAGGGTTTTGAACTGGCGACCTCAGTGTTCCCAGGTCGACGCTTTATCCACTGCGCCACCACAGGTCAGGCAATCCAGCCTAACTTTTGAGCCTTGTATTTGCTATTATCGACCACCCTTCCCCAAGCTGTGTATGTTGGCACATGACTGCATGCATGTACATTCATATACATGCACACCAGACTGTTATGATTAGGCTACTCATGATCTCCTAAATGCGGCTTGCACCCTCCTCCCTCGTGTTTTGATTTGCAGGTTCCCTCAGTGTTGAATGTCTTTCTCATCTCTTTCAAAACCCTATACAACTTGTGAAACACAACTCCTTGTCCTGTCAAGCTTTCGATTGCCCTTTCAGCTGTAATTAATCTTACGCTACTTTCTTTCCATTCACTTTTAATATGTGCCTTTGTTGTAGAAATTCATATATACTGCTCACAAAAAATAGGGGATATTTCAAAATGAATATGAAGTGATAATAAAAACCATTTGATTTTTTTTATTAAACAACATCAGAAAAGCAAATGACAAGTCAAAGAAAGTTGATTATGCAAATGAGATGCAAACCAACTTTTCATTGGTGAAAATACACTATACAAAAGGCTGAAAGTACTTGCGTATCTGCATGTTCCCTGGTCTCCTAATTTATAATGCCTTATATTATGCTTATAGGTATTTTTTTTAAGGTTTTATTTATTGATTTTACAGAGAGAGGAAGGGAAGAGAGAAGTAGCAATTCATAGTTGCTTCATTTTGGTTGTTCATTGCTTGCTTGTTGCTTGTTATATGTGCTTTGTCCCAGCAAGCCCAGGGTTTCAAACAGGCAAACTCAGCATTCCAGGTCGACTTTCTATCCACTGCAGCACCATAGGCCAGATGGTTATAGCTTTTTACATGAGGCTTTCCACCAGATTGAGCTTTTTAGGAGCAGAGATCATAGTTTACCTTGGTGTCTTGCACATGGAAAGCATTCAGAACATTATTGTTAGTGTCTTAAATGTTCAAAACAAAACTTTTTTTTTTTTTTCGAGACAGAGTCTGAGAGAGGGATAGATAGGGACAGACAGACAGGAACGGAGAGAGATGAGAAGCATCAATCATTAGTTTTTCGTGTGACACCTTCATTGTTCATTGATTGCTTTCTCATATGTGCCTTGACTTTGGGGCTACAGCAGACCAAGCCACCCCTTGCTCAAGCCAGAGACCTTGGGTCCAAGCTGGTGAGCCCTCCTTGAACGTGGGTCTTCCGCATCCCAGTCCAACTATCTATTGCGCCGCCGCCTGGTCAGGCAAAACAAAACTTCTTTACATTTGTTTTGACTTCTAGATTTATATTAAGCATAGAAATATATTCATTATTATTAGTTTTTGTCATTGAGTTTCCATGTGTTAGATAGTTGAAATAGCAAGTTGATTTTTAATATTGTTTTTGTCTATTGGCGATTCTTTAAGTTTCCTAGATCTTAAATTAATATCAACAGTAAAAATAGTTATTAGGTAGAGATGTTTTTTAGGAAAAGAAACCATCATCCCACTCATAGAAGTCTGAAAAGAATTTTCTGAGTTAAAATTAAAAGTCTGAATTAAGGCCTGACCAGGCGGTGGCGCAGTGGATAGAGCATCAGACTGGGATGCGGAAGGACCCAGGTTCGAGGCTCCGAGCTCGCCAGCTTGAGCACGGGCCCATCTGGCTTGAGCAAAAACTCGTCAGCTTGGACCCAAGGTTGCTGGCTCCAGCAAGGGGTGGCTCAGTCTGCTGAAGGCCCGTGGTCAAGGCACATGTGAGAAACCAATCAATGAACAACTAAGGTGTCACGACAGCAACAAAAAACTAATGATTGATGCTTCTCACCTCTCTTCGTTCCTATCTATCCCTCTCTCTGACTCTCTGTCTCTGTAAAAAAAAAAAAAGTCTGAATTAAGGACAGGATTGAGTAGGGGTTGCATTGAAGTAATAACATTGACTTGGATGATAGGAATTAAGTGTTTGGTTATGAATAGAGTCTTCAGTGGGACCTATACTGGAAAGGGGGTTGGGGAATTGAATGATCAAGTAGACAGTGGCCTGTATACAGTATGGAATACTTTGCGGCAGTTAAGAATGAAATGGGTTTGCAAGCATTGAAGGTTTTGGAAAGATCTTATCATAAGGGGGGGGGCAAGCCATAGAATAGTATATGTATTATGATCCCATTTATAAATAGTTTTAAATGATATATTTTCCTGTACATTTATATTTATACAAAAGCATAGCGTGTATCTTCTAACAAGGTCTGGAAAGATACGCACCCAAGTTTATAACTATGGTTATCTCTGAGAAGGAATTGTGTGGATGTGAGAATTGAGCTATGAAGGTGGGCTTTCTGTTTTTCCCCTTCTGAATAAGTTAAATTTTTTTAGCAGAACATATTTATGTGTTGCTTGTACAACTAAAAAATGAATGAAATACCAGAAAGGAAAAGCATCAGAAATAGTTTTTGGGGGGCTCTAAACTAGAAAAGCAACCTCAGTACCAAATTTATTTATTTATTTTAACCTTTTTTAATTTTTAAAAAAGTTTATTTGAGCCTGACCTGTGGTGGTGCAGTGGATAAAGCGTCGACCTGGGAACACTGAGGTCGCCAGTTCAAAACCCTGCACTGGTCTGGTCAAGGCACATATGGGAGTTGATGCTTCCAGCTCCTCCCCCCTTTCTCTCTCTCTCTCTCTCTCTCTCTCTCTCTCTCTTTCTCTCTCTCTCTGTGTCTCCTCTCTAAAAAAAAAATGAATAAAATAAAAAAGTTTATTTGAGCCAAACTGAGGACATACGCTGGAAGCAAGATCTCAAATGCTTCCCAAATGTATTTTAATTTAATCATCCATTTTCAGGTTTTAGGGCTTAGGGCTTTTGTCATTTAACAACAACAAAAAGTGGAGAAGCTTGTTAGAAGTAGTATTCAGAGTAATTTTTTTTCTGAAGTGAGAAGCAGGGGGAGGGGGAAGAGGCAGACAAGACTCCCACATGCGCCTGACCACTGGCATGCCCACCAGGGGGCGATGCTTGCCCACCCCTGGGGGGTTGCTCTGCTGCAATCGGAGCCGTTCTAGCTCCTGAGGCGGAGGCCATGGAGACGTCCTCAGTGCCTAGGCCAACTTTGCTCCAATGGAGCCTTGGCTGCAGGAGGGGAAAAGAGAGATAGAGAGAAAGGAAAGGGACAAGGGTAGAGAACAGATGGGTGCTTCTCCTGTGTTCCCTGGCCAGGAATTGAACCCAGAACCCACATGCCAGGCTGATGCTCTACCACTGAACCAACCGGCTAGGGCCCAGAGTAATTTTTACAGGTATTATTTGGCATTGCTAGAGTTTCACTTTCAGTTCCTTTTGCAAGTTTCTATTTAGGGAACTTTAAATCATTTATCTATAAAAAACTATCATGCCATAGCTTTCATACTGTCTCTCAGGAAGCTTTGGAGAAGGGAGTATTAGACCAGGAGGGAAAATGTTAAACAGATTAAGGTTTAGCTTATTATATTTCTTGTATTGGTATCTTTTTCCTTAGGAACTTCCTTGCTCTATGGCTCTGTATGAATCAAGCAACAGACATAGTCTAGGTTAATGGCAAAGCCTGGTATTTGGGATTTCAGCTACTAGAGTTAACTCTGGCCTGACCAGGCGGTGGTGCATTGGATAGAGCATTGGACTAGGATGGGGAGGACTTAGGGTTCAAAATCCTGAGGTCGCCAGATTGAGCTTGGGCTCATCTGGTTTGAGCAAGGCTCCCCAGCTTGAGCCCAAGGTCGCTGGCTTGAGCAAGGGATCAGTCGGTCTGTTGTAGCCCCACGGTTAAGGAACATATGAGAAAGCAATCAATGATCAACTAAGGTGCTGCAATGAAGAATTGATGCTTCTCATCTCTGTTCCTTCCTGCCTGTCTGTCCCTATCTGTCCCTCTCTTTGTCTCTATCACAAAAAAAAGTTAGCTCAATGCTTTAACCATTAGTTAAATCTTATAGCCAGTTAGCCTGATTCTGTTCTGTAGCTGTCAGTTACACCATTAACTCTAGCAAACATTTTACAAATGTAAGAAAATGTACATCCAGTAAAAGAAAACTTAGGTGGATCATTGCAAATCTATCAGTACATTTTAAATACCTTAAGTAGCAACTCAATTTTCATATCCTTATCTTACCAGCAGTTTCTATTAAAATAACTCTCATCTTATTCTTCATAAGTTCAGTAAAGATTACAGATAAGCAAAGGGAACATAACACATTTAAACTCTTCCCATTCATTCTGTGGTAATTGCTGTTAAAATTTAACAACAGAGAAAAAGAACAAGGAAGGCAAACTGGACAAGAGAGAACACAACACATTGGGAGTTCTATAGATAATGTATGGTGAATAGAGAGTAAAGAAACAGATGTAGAAAAATAATTTTTGAAGAATTTACTAGACAGAAAAATTTAAGAGCAGCTGGAATGTGAGTTTTAGGATCTGGAAAGCTTTGGGGTATATCCCCATTCTAAAGCAAATGGTACTCTAAGAATGATGGGAAAAACAATTAGAATAACCAAATCCTACTTTATAGCCTACCACATTATAGGCCTTCAAGTGAGGTTTTAATCAAAACTAAAAGGTAAAAAGTCGGAGATACAAACATACAAACATTTATAGGAAAAGAAGGAAAAGCCCCAACTTGAAAATCTGTTACATGACAGAAAAGATTTTAAATTTGGTGAAATTTAAAAGACCTGTTACCTTGTGTTCTTGACCAGAGCAATTATTTCAGGGGTTGGGTTCATAATTCCTTTCTTTTCCAGATTGCAAAAGTTGAGAAACTCAAACCTTTAGAGGTGGAACTGCGACGCCTAGAAGACCTCTCAGAATCTATCGTTAATGATTTTGCCTACATGAAGAAGCGAGAGGAGGAGATGCGCGACACCAATGGTGAGGGAGGGCAGCTCTCGCTTCTCCAGAAATGAGCTGTAAAGGAATCAGATGCTGACACCTTAAATCAGGGGTCCCCAAACTTTTTACACAGGGGGCCAGTTCACTGTCCCTCAGACCGTTGGAGGGCCAGACTATAAAAAAAACTATGAACAAATCCCTGTGCACACTGCACATATCTTATTTTAAAGTAAAAAAACAAAACAGGAACAGATACAATATTTAAAATAAAGAACAAGTAAATTTAAATCAACAAACTGACCAGTATTTCAATAGGAACTATGGGTGCAGATGCATCCTGTGCTCCTCTCACTGACCACCAATGAAAGAGGTGCCCCTTCCGGAAGTGTGGTGGGGCTGGATAAATGGCCCGCAGGCCGTAGTTTGGGGACCCCTGCCTTAAATGCTGGTGTACCCTTTTCTCAGTTTTGCCAAGGGTGGTTGGGGGTAGGGGTATATGGAGAAATAATTACTTAAGTCAGTGTTGCTGCTCCAGGTAAATGAGCCTTGTTAGATTTTCAAGGAAATGGAAATTTCTTTTATGATATATACTTGACTGTATTTTCAGTTAATTATGTATCAAAAAATTTTTTCAGTTGCGCCACTGAGTTATGATTCAGAGTGTGTCGACACACTAGGCTTAAAAGACTCATGGTTTTGCCCTAGCTGGCTGGGTTCGGTGTCATTCTGATTACACCAAGGTCTTGGGTTCGATCCGTGCTTAGGGCACATAACAAGAATGAACCAATGAGTGGAACACTAAATTGATATTTCTCCCCCTCTCTCTCCAAAAGCAATCAATAAATAAAAATAAAGACTCATGGCTTTTGGTTTCATATTGCACTTCTTAAGCTCAACTATCACAATGTATCAAATTGATAGTACTGATCTTTGTCATTTTTAACATTTATATAGAATAATGAACATTTAGAGACTATCTGAAATCCTACCGTTAGGCCTAGGGATGGAGTAAGTTCATGAATTGCCTTTCCCCCTGGCCATTGTTCAGCCTGCTGAGCCTCACTTCATCACCTTTACAAGGCTTTTGCTTTTTTTTTTAGAGTCAACAAACACTCGGGTCCTGTACTTCAGCATCTTTTCAATGTTCTGCCTCATTGGACTAGCCACTTGGCAAGTCTTTTACCTTCGTCGTTTCTTCAAGGCTAAGAAGTTGATTGAGTAATAAGGCCTGCTCTCCTCCCATCTGTATCTCAGCCAGCAGAACATCACTGGGCCATGCCTGGCCAAGGCATCCTACCAACAGCACCATCAAGGCACGTTGGAACTTTCTTGCCAGAATTGATCTATCTTGGTATGGGAGGACATTGGTTACCACCTACATCCAACAAGTCATTGAGGGACTTCTTTTTAACTTGATAGGATCTGGACTGGTTTCGCAGCAATAGGACTGTTACTAGAGTCACCTATGACAAAAAGTAGGGTTACCTAGATAATGCCAGAGCTGGCATTTGTACTGGGTTACCACGTGCGATCAGTTCGAACCAAGTCTCTTTCCTCTTCCCACTTGCTCGCCAGCTTGGGCTTCCACTCGAGTTCCTTCACCAGGGTTTGTATGACCACGTGGAACTTGTTTCACTCTGATTCTCCTCTCTGGGTTTCTGGGTGAAAACACCTTTGACTTTATCTTAACCCTTAGCTGAAATGTTTAGGTAGTTTCTGGTGATATCCTTTCATAATTTTATGTCTCTTAAAAGAGTGATGGGTGTGGCACCCCATAAAAGTGAGCTTTGAACTATAGATAAGTCTTGAAATTTCATTTTAGAGAATTAAAATATTTGTGCTCAACTGCTTGAATTTATTTTTGTGTGTATTTATGTGTATTTAGTTCTCTGCAATTTTATTACATGTGTCGATTTATATAACCACCACCATAAAATTTGCAAAACAGTTCCATCACACAGATCCATTGTGCTACCCTTTAATAGCCACAGCCACTCCCTTCCTTACCCCTGAGCCCTAGCCTCTGGTAACCAACCACTAATCTGTTCTCCATTACTCTCATTTTGTTATTTCAAGAATGTTATATAAATGGAATCCTATAGTATGCAACCTTCTGAGATTAACTTTTCACTAGCATAATTCCTTGAAGTCCATCCAAGTTGTTGCATGTATCAGTAGTTTGTTCCTTTTTATTACTAAGTAGTATTTCATGGTGTGGATGAAGCAGTTTGTTTAACCATTCACCCACTGAAGTACATGGGGTTGTTTTCAGTATTTGGCCTGTTGATAATAAAGCTTCTGTGAATATTCATGTGCAGATTTTCATGTGGACATATATTTTCATTTCTCTGGGATAAAAATGCTCAAGAGGGCAGTTGCTGGGTTATATGGTGAGCACATGTTTATTTTTTTAAGAGACCGCCCTACTCTTCTTCCAGATTGAGTGTGCCATTTTACTTAAGTTCCCACCAGCGCTGTATGACTAATCAGGTTTCTCCCCACCTCACTGGTATTTGCTGTTATTATTACTTTTTGTCAGTCATTCTGATAGATGTATGTAATGAGACCTCATTATGATTTTTATTTGTATGTTCCTAATAGCTAATGATGTTGAACATCTTTTCATAAGCTTATTTGCCATCTGTATATCTTCCTCAGTCAATTATATGTTCATGTCCTTTGCCCATTTCCTAATTAGTTATTCTTTGTACTAATGAATTTTGAGAGTTCCTTATATATCCTAGATACAAGTCTTTTATCAGCTATGTGGCTACTTGAATTTTTAACATAACTTTTACCAAGGAGTAAAATTAGTAAAATTTACCAAGTCTTCTTACATAGCCTGTCACTGACTTAATTCCTGTCATATGTCCCCCTGAGACATAGGAGGTATAAAAAGAAACATAATTGGGAGGATCATCATAAATAGAGTAAGTACTTGAGAATACATGATGTGAAAGCAAGACCAAGAATCGTAAGAATAGGAGGTGCCCAGAGGCCAATACTAATACAAATAAGAGAATGTGGATACAAATGACCATGTTTATAAACAGTTATGAACAGTACTTTCACTTGAAATTTTCCCCACTTCTCCCAGGAAAGGAGATAGGAGTTTGTCCTTTCTGTAACCTCATTTAATCCTGCTGGCTGCTAAGGGCTTGTCTAATCAGTGGCAAGAATTACAGAATTTAGGGCCATGTATCGTACAGTTGAGAATTAGCTTATTGGAATTAACAGACACCACCACTGTGATGACCTGGATAAAGTACAAGGGTGGAAGAGGGAGCAAGTTATGTTAATGTTTCAGCTACTGTGAACCCAAAAGCCTTTTTCCCCCTTCTGACTCCCCGTATCAATTTCTCTGGTGTAGCATAGAAGTGATTCTTTCATTAATATGTGCAACATTGCCATCTGCTGTTAAGAATTGATAGGCACTGCTTCTGAGAAGCTGGCAGCTGAATCCTTGCCATAAAGGCAGCAGGTGCTGAGAAAAATCTATGATATTACATATACTAAACGACAGAAGGCACATTCACGTAGGGAAGAGAAAGACCAAATTTTTGGACAAAGATCCATCCTTAGATGTTTAAAGGTGAAATTTTGTACCATTATCCTAATAAGATACTCACTCTCATATTTATGACTAGTGCCTTTCCCCTTTTTTAGAAGCAATGAAAGCTACTCAGTTGCTTATAGTATTCTGTTCTGACCAAATGTCAAAAAAGAATATAGAAGAGAATATTTTATTTTGCTGATGTTTTTGTTCTCAAATGTGACTTTATAGAACTGAAATTCTTTCATGTCCTTTCCTTTTACTCATGCCAAAACTACCAACTTGGACATTTGTGTTTCTGGTTTAAAGTTCATTGATATTACACCTTGATGTTAAATTTATTTGCCTTTGTTAAAAAGCAAGCGCAAATCAGCTTTTAAAATGAGGATGTTATCTGGTTTTCTCTGATTTGGAGCCTGTTATTCATCACAGTCTATATAATACAGATGAGACTGATGCAGTTTAAGCAAGCCTTGTTATAGCATTGTAAACCTGTCACAAGCCATTTTTCTGTTCAATGGAAAGAGGCATGTGGGATTTATACAGATTTACTTGTAAGTGTTGGATGGGGATTTTTGTGTAAATTTTCTCAAATAAAGGCTAGCAGAAACCATCTTAGGTGTATTTTTCTGTTACTCTTGAGTACCTCTTTGTCTGGATTGGCCGTAATTCCCCCATATTCCTCTGTTTCAATGATGGCAAGGTATATATGATAAAGTAAAGAAAAAATAAAATTGCTCATAATTTACTCCAGATGGATAAAGTTTATGTGAGCTAGCAAAAACTAATTATATTTTATATATAAATTACAAGTGTATAGAACAATAATTACCCATCTTCAGAAAGATCAAATTGGGTTCTGTAAGCCATTCTTCTGTAGCTTCTCATTTTTGGAAACTGCAATTAGAATTATTCCTACAAAGGGTCTTCTCCCTTGCCTCCTTTTTTTAAATTACCCCTCCCAACTAAGAAGCCCTCAGGACTTGATTTTTGGCCCATCACATCTATGCAAAACCCTACCCCCCACTAGTGTAGGTCGTTTTTTCCTTTTATTTGCAGTTGAACATTTTTCATAAAGCTTCTAAGAGTCAACCTGAAGTGTTTTGCACATTTACTGGCTGACCTCTTATTTACCCTCCACCTCCAGTGCCCAGAAAAACAGGTAATTTGTCAATGAATATGTACAAAATAATGGTTCCTAATATTTGAGTATAAATATTTTAACATAAAAAATGTCTTATTCCTCACTGAAGTTTTACTTTTAGTGAAAATAATAAATACAGCAAAACTTATAAATGAATTTAAATTTAATAGTCTCAATAGTAACATATACTTGTTAAATGGTAGAGCATTTTGCAAATTATTAGTCTGCTGTGGTCATGTCCCGTATAAAATGAGCCCCGTGTATAATTTTAAATTTGTAGTACCCATTTAGAAAGTGAAAGTAATTTTAATAATAAATTGTCTGAAAAAAATAATAATAAATTGTCTGATATATCCAAAATAGCATTTCAACATGTAGTCAGTAGATTTATTTATTTCTATTTAATTTTTTTTGAGAGAAAGGGGGTTAGGAAGGAGAGGGATGCATCAACTCATAGTTGCTTCTCATATGTGTCTTGACCAGTAAGCCCTAGGTTTCGAACTGGTGACCTCAGTGTTCTAGGCTGATGCTTTATCCACTGTGCCACCACAGGTCAGGCACATTATTTTTCATGTGAAGTCTTTGAAATCCAGTATGCATTTTAAAACCACAGCACATCTCCATTCAGACTAGCCATAGTAGCTAGTAGCTGCCATATCAGACCATAAAGGCATAGATTTTGCTTATATTTTGGTAGATTCTTTCATCTTTTTTTTAATGCTTTTTAAAATTTTATTGAAATCATTATATGGCTTTTTTTTTTTTTTTTTTTAAGACTTTATTCCATTTTTAAAGAGGAGAGAGAGAGAAGCAGGTGGGGGGAGAGGGAGAGAGAGAGAGAAGTGGGGAGGAGCAGGAAGTATCAACTCTCATATGTGCCTTGACCAGATAAGCCCAGGGTTTTGAACTGGTAACCTCAGCATTCCAGGTCGATTCTTTATCCCATTGTGCCACCACAGGTCAGGCCAGATTCTTTAATCTTGACAATAACTCTATGAGCCCTGGGGATCTGCCCTATAAAGGGGTAACTTTTGCTATATAACATCCTAACTATTCACCTATTAAAATATAACATGGAAATACCCATTTTTAACCAAAGGCACTTTAAAATCAGTTGTACCTTTAGAATGTTGAGTTTTTCTGGACTTAGGGATATTCAAAAGTCAGAAATATTTAGTTTTACTTATACCCATTATAAAGAAAAACTGAGCATGCATGTTTCTGTTCTGTATTCTCTAAGATGGAACAGGACGTTTGTCTATTAAGCATTTGTCTGTCAATGCCTTATAAGTAGAACAATTCACAGTAGCAGGCTAACCAAGTTATAAAAACTCTAGTTCCTCATTGCAAAGATGCCAAGAAAAAAGTCTTTAAGCTTTGACTGAAACCTATTTGGTTTCTCTGAATGTAAGTCAACACTTGTGATATTAAAATAATTTTTTTCTCTTGGTTTCAGAGAGGAAGGGAGAAAGGGTGGATGGAAGGTGGAGAGAGAGAGAAGCATCAATTCGTTCCACTTGGTTGTTTTATTTAGTTGTGCACTCATTAGTTGCTTCTTGTATGTGTCCTGACCAGGGATCGAACTCCTGACCTCCACACTCACGACTACGCTCTATTCATTGAGTCACCTGGAATGGGAAGACTTCTGATTTTAAGTATTTGTGTTTTCCATTCTTTTTAATTCAAGAAAACATTTATTGAACATTCTATTTTTTAAGTGTTGAACTAAACCCTGGAGTAGACCCAGAAATAAGGAACAATGCCTATCCTCAAAGTGCCTTCTAATCAATAGGAGGTAAATGAAATGGCCTCTATCTGGAATGATCTTCCTACTTTGTTTAGCCATTAGTGACTTAACATTTTGGATATTCCTCCCGAAGCCTTCACTAATCTAGCAAGTTTGTCTTGGAAAGATGCCCTTCCAAAATGCCTTTCTAGAAGTCTGTTCTTTCCTTATAATGGCATTGTAACTTATACACAATTATTCTTATGATTACTTCATTACCTGTCTTTTATACGGATTATGAGCTCCATTGGAGTAGGAACTATGTTTACTTTCTCTCTTGTAACCCAGTATCTGGCACAAGTTGGTACGCAGTGTTTGTTGAATGAATAAATTGAAAATTCAAAAACTTCTGTACAATAGAGAACTCTGGAAAGAAACCAACAAAAATAAAACTTAAAAAAAAAAATAAAAAATAAAAAAAATAATAATAAAACTTAATAGGTTACACTGGAGAACAAAATTTTTGTTGCATCCACAAAAACACTTGTTCTTACCTAATTCGAGTGTGCTGATCTCAAATATGACATTAGTTTTTCTCTGTAAGCTACAGGTTTTTTTGCAATTCAAGATTGTAGGTTTTTATCTTATTGTAAAATTTTCAACATTTAATTTAACATTATGAAGTAGAATGTCTACTTGGGCATCATCTTTGTGAAAATATAATTTATATAATTCACTAAATACAATAAAAGATGATTGTATCAGAATTTGTCTACAATTTCAAAATAGAACATATTAAAACACTTATTTTAATCATAAAATTTGCGCAAAACTTACTTAAATTCTATTCAGGCAAAAATTTGCGTTTGTGTACTTGTTAAGGATAATCTCATTTGATGCTCCAGCAGTAGTCTGCTCATCACTAACAGCTCCAAGATTTTCAGGAAATTTATCAAGGTGACTGTTCAGGAAGTGAATCTTAATGCTCATGTTACATCCAATGTCGTGGAAAGCCAACAGCATCCTTTGAACCAGAAGTTCATAGTTTTCTGCTTCTTTGTTTCCAAGGAAGTTCTTTGTAACTGCCACAAAAGACTGCCATGCTGCTTTCTCCTCCTTATTTATCTTCCTCGCAAATTCTTCATGATGTATGAAGGTTTGAATTTGATGTCCATCGAATACACCTGCTTTTATCTTCTCGAAAGACAAGGCAGGAAAAGCAGAAATAATATGTTGAAAGCATTCACTTGCTCTATTAAAGCCTGAACAAACTGCTTCACTAAGCCAAGTTTGATGTGAAGTGGGGGAAAAATGATCCTGTCTCGATTAACTACAGGTTCATTCACAATACAGTATGTCCGTAAAGTCATGGTGCACTTTTGACTTTTACCAGTATTTTGCATCCCTACTTCTAGAGCTTCACGTTTCGGCCACTCCTTCTGTGTCCAGTGTTCCTCCTGAGCTCAGCTGTTCCACACACAGAAAGCAAGGATACTTCGTGAAAACTGTTGTCCTAACAGAAAATTTACCATTTTAAGATCCACACAAATGATCCAGTTATGCTCCTCATACTTCAGGAAGTCGACAATTTTTATGTCATTATAATCTTCTCACAGATGAGTTGAATAACCAATTGGAACTGCTGAAAATAGACAATATATGCACGTGTCACAAATGATGAAATATTGCGCCTTTGACGTTGAAGTGTGTAACAACCACATATATAACAGAAGGTGTCAGGACTATTCTTACATTTACACCTACTCGAAGAAGCCATGATTCAATCTTAAAACAAAATAAGAGGGTGTTTTTATCAGATAATTTTTTACAATTAAAAACAACTATAATTATGTAAAAGTGATATTTGTAAAACATTAATTGCCTTGTGGTTATGTTCAATCCAAGAGTCATTGCTCTTTAATTTAAAAACCAATGCATGCCATTAACTATAACAAAAAGCAATTAAAATTGCATAAAAACTAGAGCATGCACCAAAAAACAGATTTCAGATTTGGAATCAGCAATGCAGAAATATATAGAAACAGTTCTAAAACCTCATGCAACAGAAAATGAAAAATAAATTGTTCCCCAGTGTTATCAGTCAGTCTTGCATTTAAAAAGTCTTGCCTGACCTGTGGTGGCGCAGTGGATAAAGCGTCGACCTGGGAACACTGAGGTCGCCAGTTCAAAACCCTGCACTGGTCTGGTTAAGGCACATATGGGAGTTGAGCTTCCAGCTCCTCCCCCCTTTCTCTCTTTCTCTCTCTCTCTCTCTCTCACTCTGTGTCTCCTCTCTAAAATGAATAAAATAAAAATAATTAAAAAAAAAAAAAGTCTTATATATGGCACTGGCCAATTGGATCAATGGTAGAGTGTCAGCCCAGCATGTGGATGTCCCGGGTTCGATTCCCGGTAAGGGCACACAGGAGAAGCACCCATTTGGTTCTCCACCCCTCCCCCTCTCACTTCTTTCTCTCTTTTCTTCTCCTGCAGCCATGGCTCAATTCGAACAAGCTGGCCCCTGGTGCTGAGGATGGCTCTATTGCCTCTGCCTCAAGCTCTAAGAGCTCAGTTGCTTAGCAATAGAGCAACGACCCCAGATGGGCAGAGCATCACCCTCGCTAGTGGGCTTGCCAGGTGGATCCTGGTCGGGGCATACAGGAGTCTATCTCTCTGCCTCCCCTCCTCTCACTGAATTAAAAAATAATAATAAATTTTTAAAAATAAATAACATACATATAACAACAATTATTGTGTGTGTGCGCGCGCGCGTGTCAGACAGAGAGGGACAGGCAGGAATGGAGATGAGAAGCATCAATTCTTCATTGCAGCACCTTAGTTGTTCAGTGATTGCTTTCTCATATGTGCCTTGACCAGAGGGGTTACAGCAGAATGAATGACCCCTTGCTCAAGCTGGTGAGCCTTGCTCAAACCAGATGAGCCCACGTTTAAGTCTGCAACCTCAGGGTTTTTAACCTGGGTCCACCACATCCCAGTCCTACGCTCTATCCACTGCACCACTGCCTGGTCAGGTGATAATTATTTTTAAGCCTAAAATATCAAGCACTTTTCGAGGCACTGATGCTATACAGCTGTAAACAAGAGTGCAAAAATCCTCTCATGGAGCTTATATTGTAATGAATGGATATAGCCAATAAAGTAAACATAATAAACAAGACATTGATATTTTATAGACACATATTGTGAAGAAAACGAGTGATGTGATCTGGTAGGAGGGCTGTGTTACTTTGGATTGGATTAGATATGAAAAGGTTTTAGTTAAGCACAAGCACAGTAAGCAAACCATTATTATGAAGGCTGGTACACTAACAGAACAGAAATACTGAAGATCAAAGGAGACAGAAGACCCCTTTACTCTCTATTCAGGCCCAATGTTATGCAGAGTGTACTTTGATTTATTTTATTTTTATTTTATTCATTTTAGAGAGGAGACACAGAGTGAGAGAGAGAAAGAGAGAAAGGGGGGAGGAGCTGGAAGCATCAATTCCCATATGTGCCTTGACCGGACCAGTGCAGGGTTTTGAACTGGCGACCTCAGTGTTCCCAAGTCGACGCTTTATCCACTGTGCCACCACAGGTCAGGCGCAGAGTGTACTTTGAAAGGAATGTTGATGAACTGTGAAGAGGTCAGAGGACTGTGAAAGCATTAGTTAGCCATCACCCCATTCTACCAATTCTCTTCCTCCAATTTGCTGGTGCTATCCACCTAGTTAAAAACCTGAAAGAGTCTCCTGGACTCTCACATTGACCTCACCAACCACATCCCAACCAATCATAAAATTTAAATGTTCCTTGGATGGATTTCTTCAATCCAGACCTTCTCTCCACACAAACTGATAGTACCTTAACGCCTCTTCTTTTCTTAGACTAGAAATTGCCTCTTAATTGATCTCCCTGCCTCCGGTCTTTGTTTTTCATATTGTTATCAGAGTTTTTTGTAAAATACAACTCCATCCTATGTAAGGTGACCGACCAGATTGAGCTGGGCACTTGAGCAAAAGAAGGCTCTAATTATGCTGAGGGTGGGGTGGGGTGGAGGGATTGTAAATTAGAACTTCCCCAGCAAATAGGAACATATAGTCACACTAATCCTATACTCCCTGATTAAAATTTTCCAATAATTTTCCATTGCCCACAGGAAAAGCCAAACTCTGTAAAACTATATTTGAGGCCCTGTCTCCTTTTACCCTACATGCACCCTAGCCTCCAACGAAGTGACCTGACCTTAGCCACCAACATATCCTGCTCTATGACAGAAATCTGGAGGCACACTGCTGAGTTTGACTCCCAATTCTCCTTACCGGCTGTGTAACAACGTGAGCAGCTTCCTTAGCCTCTTCGTATCTGTTTCTTCTGCAGAATGAGAATAACAGGATTAAGTGGGATGATAATATGAGAAGAAAGCATGAGTGGTGCTAGAAACACAATACTCCATAAATGTTAGCTGTGTTGCCTTTCTTATGTAGATCAATCCTCAACTTTACAGATTAAAAACTAAGCTTGGAACCCTAGCCAGATAGCTCAAAGCACAGAGGTTGCCGGTTCCATCACCGGTCAGGGCACATACAGGAATAGATTGATGTTCCTGTCTCTCTCTCTCCCCCTTCCTCTCTCTAAAATTAATAAAATAAACATTAAAAAAATAAACTTGGAGATGTGAAATTGCCCAAGGTGACATAACTGTGGAGCACGTTTTCCCACTGCATTGCAGTTTTCTTAGCGGCTTGACGACAGGGATCATTTTATTGCAGATTCCCCACTCCCAAATCCAGTGGCACCCAGCTCTCAAAGCATGTTGCGTGAGATCAGAGGGTCAAAGATTTGAAAAGACACAAGGATGCTAAATATGAAAAAAGAGAAGTGTCAACAGAATTGGCTTAAAAAGTAATTTGGGTGGTGGTGGGAAGTTGTGTTTAAGAGGGAGGAACCTAGGATGGTCCTGGGAGAAATAACTGGGCCCACTGACTTTCTTTTTCTTCGCATTAAAAAAAAAATTTTTTATTCACTTTAGAGAAGAGCGACAGAGAGAGAGAGAGAGAAGAGGGGGAGGATCAGGAAGCATCAACTCCCATATGTGCCTTGACCAGGTAAACCCAGGGTTTTGAACCGGCGACCTCAGCATTCCAGGTCAATGCTTTATCCACTGTGCCACCACAGGTCAGGCTGAGCCCACTGACTCTTAAGATGACAGCAAATATTTCCACTTACTACACTACTTCTCTAAACAAAGAGCGCTGTGTGCCTAACCAGGCGGTGGCGCATGGATAGAGCGTCGGACTGGGATGCTGAAGACCCAGGTTGGAGACCCCGAGGTCGCCAGCTTGAGCGCGGGCCCATCTGGCTTGAGCAAAAGCTCGCCAGCTTGGACCCAAGGTCGCTGGCTCCAGCAAGGGGATGCTCGGTCTGCTGAAGGCCCGAGGTCAAGGCACATGTGAAAAAGCAATCAATGAACAACTAAGGTGTTGCGATGGCAACGGAAAACTAATGATTAATGCTTCTCACCTCTCTCTGTCCCTGTAAAAAAAAAAACAAAAAACGTGTAACAAAGAGCGCTGTGTAATGCTGGAAGGTGCACCTTTTCCAATTACTGCCCCAGAGATAGGCCTGTGGCCAAGATGAGACTAGAGAACTCCGGATTTTGAAACTGTCATGGGACTGGCCCGGGTCGGGGAAGTGGTCTACAGACCCATCCGTGATACCCTTGTTCTAGCCGAAGCCCTTCGGTTCCACGCGGCCCCCGCCACACGCCCCCCCATCCCCGTACGAGGCCTCACTTTCCCCGCTGGCCGGGAGGGAGGCAGTAAGCACCGGGTCAGCCAAGGCGGAGGAGAACCTGCGGGGGCCGGAAGCACCCTCAAATGCTTCCGGGTCAGGGGACAGGAGCCACCATGGAACCTCGCGGGGTTGCTGGGCTGACGGAGTCGCAGGCCGGCATCTGAAGCGACAGAAGTACAGCGCCGCAAGCACCTCTGGTGACACACAGGCCGGTCCCGCGGCCGCCGCCATGTCGGTGCTGGGCGAGTACGAGCGACACTGCGATTCCATCAACTCGGACTTCGGGAGCGAGTCCGGAGGTGGCGGGGACTCAGGCCCGGGGCCCAGCGCCGGTCCGGGGTCGCGAGCCGGCGGCGGCGCGCCGGAGCAGGAGGAGCTGCACTACATCCCTATCCGCGTCCTGGGCCGCGGCGCCTTCGGGGAGGCCACGCTGTACCGGCGCACCGAGGTAGCGGCCCCGGCTGCGGCTGTCCCTGCCGCTCCCTCGCGGCCCCGCGTTCCCCGCGTCAGGTCCTCACTTAGTTAGGACTTGGGCACCCGCATGGTGTACGTCTGAATCCTCTTCATCCCTGTTCCAAGTCACCTGTACTAGGGACTCGTTGAATCACCGGTTTTACTACCTGGACGTTTTTGTTTAACCCGGGAAGGTAGCAAGTCATCGAACCTTCTCTTAATCTTTATTTAAAAAGTAATTTTGAGATTCAAGCAAAGGAGCTTTGCAAAGTGTAAATTAAAGTGGTATACGAATGTAAGGTGTTGTCAAAACTTACTTCCTCTCCTGCTGTGTAGCTAGCTCCCCAAAGCCAGGGTTGGGAGGGCCGGCATAGCTTCAGAATACCCTGTCAGTGGCAGCTCCGGTATCTTTGCCGTTATCTTTAAGTGCAGATGTGAATACTCAATTGGGGATTTTTCTTGGAGATCATTGGGGAGATCGTTGTGTGTTGGTTTCATTAGTGTTTATTCAGCATCGTTGATGCCTGGGGAATACTTTTTAAAATATATATTCTAAGCCATTAATTCTTAACTTTGGGCAGGAGGCGGGCGCAAGGATTCCTTTGAGAATCTAATGTAAACATAATCGCCCCGTCCACATTTGCACGTGTCCATATTCTTTGAAGAGATTCGTGGATCACCCTCCTCTTACGTTCAATGTACACCGACCTAAAACCCTGTGGTGGTGACTCTTCTTCCAAGAACTAACCATAAACTGATTCTGATCACTAAGCCGTTAAAACCTTAGGCTTTAGAATAGTTGAGAGTTTAATGAGATCCATTTGGAGTTGTGTGTGTTCCAAGCTAACATAGTTTTAAGGTTAAAAGATGGAGGAGAGAGATGGTTGCAAGAGAGTATCTTCTAAGTGTTCTTTTTTATTCTAATGCCACATTAGTGTACAATGTTAGAGTTACTATTAGTATTCTGTTTCTTATTTGTACTCACAATATGAAAAAGAGGAGCATTAGTGTACCTATGTTATATTTATAGAAACTAAGGGTATATTTAAATTAGAAGTAAATTTTTGGCTACAATAGTTTTATACCTCTTTGTCCATATCTTTCCATTATTATCCTATTGAACTTGATTACTGACATTGTTTTAAGTTAAATTTAATTACACTTCCCCAAAACTGCATAGCATTATCCATATCACCAGATATTTATTTATTAGATCTGTGAAGTTATAAAGTTTTAACTAGAAGCAGCCCTTTCCCTCAAGAAGCTTATATTTCAATGGAAAAACAAATTAGTAAGCATCTATAAGTTTTATGTGTATATAAATTAAAAGAATGGACAAATCATTTCAGCTCTGAAAATTAAGGAAATGGTTGCATTGAATAAATATGTACAGCAGAAGGTTCATGACGACCTTGTCAAAAAAGTTTAAAGGCCTAGCAGAGCCATTCTAAAGGATGGGAAGGGTTATTATTTTATTTATTTATTTTTTTACAGGGACAGAGAGTTAGAGAGAGGAATAGATAGGGACAGACAGACAGGAATGGAGAGACATGAGAAGCATCAATCATCAGTTTTTTGTTGCTACAAAACTTAGTTGTTCATTGACTGATTTCTTATGTTGTCTTGACCGCGGGCCTTCAGCAGACCGAGCCACCCCTTGCTGGAGCCAGCGACCTTGGGTCCAAGCTGGCGAGCTTTTGCTCAAGCCAGATGGGCTCGTGCTCAAGCTGGTGAGCTCGGGGTCTCGAACCGGGGTCTTCCGCATCCCAGTCCGACACTTTATCCACTGCACCACTGCCTGGTTGGGTAGGAAGGGTTATTTAGGCAGGGATGTTCCTGGTCTGGGAGCAGTGTCAGGAAAAAATTAGCGATAGTATGAAAGGGAGTGGATATTGGGAACTGCAGCCAAATTTTCATGAATAGAGGAAAACATATGCTACATAAAAGTGAGAGGAGATAGAAAGTGAACTTAAGCCTTTAGCTATGACCTATTCTTACCCAGAAAGGTAAACCAAAATCACTAGAGAAATCTAAATATATAAAAATAGAGGCAAGGCCTGACCTGTGGTGGTGCAGTGGATAAAGCATGGACCTGGGAACACTAAGGTTGCCAGTTCAAAACCCTGCACTGGTCTGGTTAAGGCACATATGGGAGTTGATGCTTCCAGCTCCTCCCCTCTTTCTCTCTTTCTCTCTCTCTCACTCTGTGTCTCCTCTCTAAAATGAGTAAAATAAAAAGAAATTTAAAAAAAATAGAGGCAAGTATAATATTTCCATTTTACAAAAAACTGGTCACCATAGATAACTATGTACTCTCCAATTCTTTACCTCCAGTATTCTAGCCCTACTGCAGTTCTCATCATGACTAACAGTCTCTCATTATGTTCCTCAACAGACTCTTTGACATCTACTTCCATCCCATACTTTTACCTGGAATTGACATGCAGATCAAATGCAGCATCTTGATGTTCTGCAGTAAAGTATGATGCTCAGTTGTATGCCAAACCTCTAAAGTCTGCTCATGTTTTCTGTTTAAAGGCAAACATAAGAGCAGTTAGTCTCTGCCCTTCTAGGAAGTTTTCTTTCTAGATTTACAGATCTGTGTGGATTCATTTGCAGCCAGTCAAGAAGAAAGCGTTATACCTCTATTGCTGTATTATAGGATGACTCATTGGTTGTGTGGAAGGAAGTGGATTTGACCCGGCTGTCTGAAAAGGAACGTCGTGATGCCTTGAATGAGATTGTTATTCTGGCACTGCTGCAGCACGACAACATCATTGCCTACTACAATCACTTCATGGACAATACCACCCTGCTGATTGAGCTGGAATATTGTAATGGTAAGGTAGAATTCAGTGGGACTTCCTCTGACAAGGTAGTTTTGTGCTCCCACTTACCTTGAAGGGGAGCAAAAAGGAAAAGGCGTGTACATTGATAAAAACTTTAAATGAATTTCTTGAGTTTAGAGGATTAGTTCAGACCCTGGAGAGTTTTGGAGTGAGGTACAAAATAAAGGGAGGGATTTTTCCCTCCATACTCAAATTCTGCCTTATGATTTTAGTTCCATTTCAAATTACTTATTCAGTTGGGTTTTACATTACTTTTTCAAAGGTTTTTTTCTCATGAAATGACATGAATTGGGCATTAGAGGCAGTGTGGCTTGATAAGATATTAATGAAATCTTTTAGGTGATACTGATTTATATTGATTTCAGTGAAAGTTGTCTTATTGAAAAGTGGTCCAAAGATCATAACTGGATGAAAGAAAATGATAACATAGTATAAAGCATGGCCTTATTTAAATGGTCTCTGATTTCTTCAGATCATTTTGCTTATAAGATATCAGAATGGTCTAGTGGTTAAGAAAAGAGAGTAAACCCACATCCCAAGCTTCACAACATTTTAGCTCTGTAACCTCATACAAGAAACAACTTTTCTGTGTCTCAGCTTCCTTATTTTAATAGGAGTTTTTTGGCAATTTACCTCCTAGGGTTATTGTACTAAATCAGGGGTCCCCAAACTACAGCCCGCAGGCCGCATGTGGCCCCCTGAGGCCATTTATCCGGCCCCCGCCGCACTTCTGGAAGGGGCACCTCTTTCACTGGTGGTCAGTGAGAGGAGCACAGGATGCATCCGCACCCATAGTTCCCATTGAAATACTGGTCAGTTTGTTGATTTAAATTTACTTGTTCTTTATTTTAAATATTGTATTTGTTCCCTTTTTCTTTTTTTTTTACTTTAAAATAAGATATGTGCAAAATAAATAAATAAATAAATAAGATATGTGCAGTGTGCATAGGGATTTGTTCATAGTTTTTTTTATAGGCCCTCCAATGATGAACAGTGAACTGGCCCCTTGTGTAAAAAGTTTGGGGACCCCTGTACTAAATGATTGTAAAACTCCTCTTACCATACTTGGTATATACCAAATTTTTTGTGGTTGTTTGTTTTGTTTTTTATGTAGCAGATGTTTGATATTGTAGTAGCTGTTATCCTTATTATGTAAGAGAATCTCCTAAGGCCTTTCTTGAGCCACATGCTAAAGCAGTCACAGCATATTCTTCACTTCAACCTCTAAGAGAAAGCTCCTAGATTCTCACTTTCTTGTCTAGACTCTTGTGTATCATGATTGTTCCTGATACACAGGGTTCTGATACATTTAGGGTTTTGAGCAACCCTAAATGTACAAGATCATAGTACAGATTTCAGAGTTAGCAGAAACCTCAAGTAGTTAACTTCCTTTGTGGTTAAGAGACTCTAGAACAAATGGTACGTTTATTGAAACTTTAAGTTATTAAATCACAGGGGAGAAAACTTAGCCAGGGCTAAACTGTAAGTTACAGTTGCAGGAAGGAAGTAAAATGACCCATGATCATTTGCAGTCTGTATTACTTAATAAAGTAAAGGGGGAAGCAAATTGAGACTTATTCCACAGGAATAAATTAGTAAAGGGATTAATGACTCAAAATAGTCTAGAGCAGCATTTTATTATTATTAAGTGAAAGGTGGGGAGGGAGAGAGACAGACTCCCACATGTACACTGGCTGGGATCCACCTGTCAAGTATCCTCCAAGGCATGCTCTGCCCCGGGGCTGCTGCTCTGTTGCTCAGCAACCAAGCTATTTTAGTGCCGGAGATGAGGCCATGGAGCCATCCTCAGCACCCAGGCCAACTTGCTCAAACCATTTGAGCCATGGCTGTGAGAGGGGAAGAGAGAGAGAAGGGGGAGGAGTGGAGATGCAGATGGTCACTTCTGCATGCCCTAACTGGAAATCGAACCC
Organism: Rhynchonycteris naso; assembly: GCA_037038555.1. NCBI lineage: Eukaryota > Metazoa > Chordata > Mammalia > Chiroptera > Emballonuridae > Rhynchonycteris > Rhynchonycteris naso. The sequence goes on from CM072999.1 coordinate 25,617,170, forward strand.
AGGACTTCCACATGCTGGCTGACACTCTTACTACTGAGCCAACCGGCCAGGGCCTAGAACAGCTATTTTCAACCTTTTTCATCTCACGGCACACATAAACTAAATTACTAAAATTCTGTGGTACACCAAGTATTTTTTGCCGATCTGACAAAAAAAAAAAAAAAAAAAAAAAAGGTATAATTTTGATTCGTTCACACCAGACAGCTGTTGTTGTATTGGCTATTGTCATTTTCTTTTAATCTGACAGTCTAAGGCAGTGGTTCTTAACCTTTTTTGAGGTACCGAACCCACCAGTTTCATATGCGCATTCACTGAACCCTTCTTTAGTGATAAATAAAATATGATTTTTTTCCCCAATTCAAGACATAGGTATATGTTTTTTTACTGGTGCACAAAATGAGCTATGTATGAACATCACCTTGCTCAAAGACAAAACCAACAAAGTGCATGAACTCATAACAAATTACGGTATTACTTTATTCTGGCCTCCGCGGCAGAGGCTTCTCCGAAACCCTGAGACCGAGTCATTGAACCCCTAGGGTTCGATAGAATCCAGGTTAAGAACCACTGGTCTAAGGGAAAAGGTGTGGATGCCCCTGTCTAAATAGTCAGATTTGAATGTTTTAAAAATTCCTGCAGCAAGCCAGTGTGCTTCTTATGGCATACAAGTATGCCAAGGTACACTGGCTGAAAATCGCTGGTCTAGGGTGTTCCTTAAATTTGGGGAACCCTTTTCAGTGGAGAGAAAAAGAAGTTGACATACGTGTGTGTATACAAGACATTTTATCACTGTTGTAACCCACATGCTCCAGTAGTCACAGCGAGAGAGTTGTTACAGAAGTGTTAAAGATTCTTTTAAAAGCAGTTCTAGAAAAGAAAATCTTACGATTTTTGAAGACTTTCAAGGTAATTTCACTTTTGGGGGTACTCTAGGAATAGTCTTTACTCTCCTATTTTCATAAATGTCTTACTTTCTGTTTTTGTATTGAGCCTCTTTCATTAGGGAGGGGAAACTTTGAAGAATATTTTTTATACAGTCCTGGAGACTTGGGAAGAGTTTTGTACCCATGTGAAGAGCCAAGAAGGAAAAAGGAGTTTCCTTCAGAAAGGAAGCAGAATCCTTCATTTCCTTAGTTACCTGTTAAAACCCTATTAGATACAGGAGTCAAGTTTTGATCTCTATTAAGCAATTCAAACCTGTCTCTTGTTTAATTTCAGGAGGGAACCTGTATGACAAAATCCTTCGTCAGAAGGACAAGTTGTTTGAGGAAGAGGTAATTTATATTTCTATGGTAGGAAGTTAGAATTATAATGTGTTACATTCTGGTTCTGTATTAACTCTTCCAACAATGAAGAGTGTTTCTTTTTCCTTTTGCTCAGACTCCTTCCAGGCTCTGGTTGATACTCATGAGAAAGGAAACCTAACAAGGAAGCTGTCTATAGCTGCTTCCTAAACGGTTTACCTCTACATCATGACTCTCTGTGGGCTTTCTTTCCCGGTTCTGTTACTGCGCACTGGTACGCCCAGTTTTCCATATCTTTGCATTCTTCCCGGATTTCTTCCCACAAGTCTGCTTCACCGTACTGCATTTTATAATGACATTGGAACTATTTTATGATGATTTGCATTTTCTTTTTACCCCTACCCACAAGCAAGAGATGTCAAGTCATGTTGAATCATAACCTCTGCCTGCAGCTTCCTTTGTTTTATTTGTTTGAAAGCTAGAGAGAGTATTTAAATTGAATTTTTCTTTGTTTCCAGCCCAAATGTAATTTATTTTTTCTCTGCAGATGGTGCTGTGGTACCTGTTTCAGATTGTTTCAGCAGTGAGCTGTATCCATAAAGCTGGGATCCTTCATAGGTAATGAGTGAAAGAATATGGGATTGATTCCTCCCTGCTAATCCAGCCCCACCTTGGGTACCTCCTATCACACCCTATTTTTTTGATGAAGCAGTGAAGGCCTTTATAGCAATGTATTTTAGAAAGGAGAGTGAGTAATGAGGGGTGTTACCTTTTCTTCCTGAAGTTAAACCATGTTTATGATCTAGGAAGAATCCTCTATAGCTAACTAAGTATTGTTCAGTCATTTCTTAAAGAGATATTTTAGAATTCATTTGATTAGTTTATCAGTAAAGCTTAAAAGCCACTATGAGAAGTGGTATTAGATTGATTGGAATTCACTGTAAATGTTTTCTCTGAGAAATAGTAAGTGGCAGTTGTTTTAAATTCCGTCATTTTAATTTGAATAAAAAACCTACTTATTTGATACAGTTAATTGTACAATATTTTACTAGATCTTTGCTGGGGTGGGAAGGGGGACAGTTTTCTATTCATTTCTAGCTGTAGGAGAGAACCATTATGAATATTTGCACATCATTATATTCTTCATGAGTTGTTGGCCATTGCTAAAGATTAATGTTAATACATCAGTATTTTTTTTGTTAGTTTATTAATTGTTAACATATATTTCTTGATAGCTATTGCATGGCTACTGTCACATACTATTTTCTTTACAAAAATTACAGAGATTATTCTGATTTTCCACATCTTTTAATAAAGGAAGCTAGAGTATAAACTAGGCATGGTTGAATTGTTTTACTATGGTCAGTTCATCTTTAGAAAAATAAGCCAATGATTTTATTTAGGTGTTGTACACAGCTTAATCAAGTTGCTGCTGGGACAAGCAGCCTCTTCTCTTGCCTTAACAGATTTGAAACTTTGACACCAACCAAATGTTACAGTTGCCTTGATATCACTTCTTGCAAAGCATAAGTGGTAATTGAAAAGGCAGGGTACCTTAACGGAATTACCTGGCGCACCATTTTTTGTCTTGAGTCTCCTGTGGGCTTCGGTGATATGGGAGGCATGACAGTGCCGTGAGGCATTAGAGAATGGTGTTAATTTTCAGACTCCCGCAAGTACCCTTCTCAGTGTTAAAGGACTTGTGAAAGTGATGACCACTGTGGTTCCATAACAGTCTGAGCAGTGGTGGCACACTTGTTTTTATCCTGTACTAATCCTGGTTCAGTGGGAGATGAGCTAAAACAATTGACTGTACGGCCTTACTAGGTAGCTCCTTTTTTTTTTTTCAGAGATATAAAGACATTAAATATTTTTCTGACCAAAGCAAATCTGATAAAACTTGGAGATTATGGACTAGCAAAGAAACTTAATTCTGAATATTCCATGGCTGAGACGGTAAATATGTTCCCTTGTCATTTTTCTTTTCTCTTTCCAGCACCGTGAAGCAAGACTATACCCCCTAAATCTTGCACCCTTTTTAAGAATATTCTTGCAGGTTCTCCACACTTATAAAGCAAACTTCAGGAGTCTTTTTCCTGGGCTCACTAACAGGCACTTACATACTCAGGCAGGTGTCCTTTCAAGAGTCATTGTCCTTATTACAGCTCTGACCTCAAAGCCCTTTCTGACGTTTGCTGACTTTTAGAGATTTTTCTAAAAGGAACAAATTGCTTTACCTTTTTTTCCAGCTTAGAATCTTTAGTAGATTTTACTTTATCACTTATTCATTTGAGCTTATGATGTTAGACATCTCTTTTTGCGTTTGAATTTTTCTGGTTCAGAAGCCATATGTTACAAAGAAAGGCTGATGCCCAGAGAACAATTTGTTCTTTAATATTACATACAGGGCTCCCTTCTCACCTGATCCTAAGAAAGACCATTGGTAAAGAGTAGACATATAATAAGTTGACCTGTAAGGAATTATAAAACCCACTTATTACTCTTCTGGTTTCACAATGCTCTGTCCTTAAAAGAACTTGAAAATGTAAGTTTAATAAAAAATAATTTTGTTCTGGTGATGTTTTTTGATAATGTTGAGATATGCCTGTAAGCAGTATAGAGACACCCAAGGATGCTGATAGCCAGGGTTGGGAGTCTCTGCTTCAGGAACTGTCTGTTTTTACAGTGGTGCCATGTTGAGCTTCTGAGAAAGCAGTTTTATCTTATGTGGATTTTTCTCATCAAGGATAATCTGATAAAACAAAGACTTGATTGTTCTTAACCAGTTACTGTAAATGCAAGGAAGGAACGATATGAAAATTTATAAATGCCATGTAAGCCAACTGAAAATTGTAAAATTGATTAAAGACTGCTCAGTTTTATTAGACTTTCTGGGGCACTCATTGTCTCTTATCTTGGGAAAGACATGACCTTCATTCAGGACATTTTAACTGTATTTCCAAATTTGTTCTTGAATTCAAGAAATCGTTTTCTAATTTGAAGTAAATTCACTAGCTGTGTTAGTAATACAGCTACTTAAAAAGCTTCATTACTATGCTTTTCAGTTAGAACTTTTAACCACTTTGTTCAGTTACCTTCTCCCCAGTGCCAGTTTTCCCCCGCCCTGCCCCTTGGTGAACTTTTGCTAATTGTGTCTTTATCTGTGTGAAGTCTTCAGTGGGCCTTGAGTGCACACAGCCTCTGTGACCCAGGAATCACAGAGCTGTTGTGGCTCCCAAATTACCATAGTGCCTTTATCACTGTTCCTTTTTAATTGGCCTGAGAGATTTGATATGAATAAGATTTCTCCCCATAGTGACATCATCTCATAAAAACCATTATGGGATATACTGATGAATGTTTTATGGTTGTTATCACTAGTTCTTTGGAAATTTAACTTAATTGTGGAAATATTAATATGGTTATCTCAGAAAAGAAGTGATTCTTTGATTGTTTTCTTTATTGTTCAGCTTGTAGGAACTCCATATTACATGTCTCCAGAGCTTTGCCAAGGGGTAAAATACAATTTCAAGTCTGATATCTGGGCAGTAGGCTGCGTCATTTTTGAACTGCTTACACTAAAGAGAACATTTGATGCTACAGTAAGTTGCCGTGTTATCTCCACATTGTCCTTGCAAATGGTACAGCTTGATTGAGATAATCAACTTCATTTATCCCTGAGTTTCTGATTTCTGGAACAGAAATCAACTGTAGGCAGAAATAACAACCAGTATCCTGGCACTGGCTTAGTAGTGTATTATTAGAATACCAAAGACCACATTTATCTCCACTTTGAATTCCCCGTTGAATAATCTATAATCAAGTAGTTTGAGTACTGTGCTTGAATTTGTTAACTATAATTTTAAAACTAGCTCTAGGATCAATTATGTGATGCTACAGTTTAAAATGTTTCATTTATTTATTTATTTTACAGGGACAGAGAGAGGGATAGATAGGGACAGACAGACAGGAACAGAGAGAGGTGAGAAGTATCAATCATTAGTTTTTCATTGCTGTTGCAACACCATAGTTGTTCATTGATTGCTTTCTCATACGTGCCTTGACCGCGGGCCTTCAGCAGACTGAGCCACCACTTGCTGGAGCCAGCGACCTTGGGTCCAAGGTGGCGAGCTTTTACTCAAGCCAGATGGGCCCGCGCTCAAGCTGGTGAGGTCGGGGTCTTGAACCTGGGTCTTCCGCATCAAAGTCCGACGCTCTATCCACCGCGCCACTGCCTGGTCACGCTGATGCTACAGTTTAGATAAGCCTTTTTATTTCTTATGCTTCGCCTACATCTTTTTTTTTTTTTTTTTAACTAAGGCAAATTATGTAATACTCATTAAAGTGATTTGATTTTTTTTTTTTACAGGGACAGAGAGAGAGTCAGAGAGAGATAGACCGGGTCAGACAGACAGGAATGAAGAGAGATGAGAAGCATCAATCATCAGTTTTTCGTTGCGGCATCTTATTTGTTCATTGATTACTTTCTCATACATGCCTTGACTGCGGGCCTTCAGCAGACCGAGCAACCCCTTGCTGGAGCCAGCGACCTTGGGTCCAAGCTGGCGAGCTTTTGCTCAAGCCAGATGGGCCCGCGCTCAAGCTGGCGACCTCAGGGTCTCGAACCTGGGTCTTCTGCATCCCAGTCCAACGCTCTATCCACTGCACCACTGCCTGGTCAGGCTAATTTGATATTTTTTATGAAAAATTATTCACTGACTCTTATTAAAGATTGTTATTGTTTTATGGATAACAAATCCTTTTAGTGTTTTATTCTTTTCTTCTTAAGTAAAGCCCATTGTAAAGCAGTGCTTCTCAAATGTTAATATGCCAAAGAAATCACCTGGGCATCTCGTTTAAATGCAGGCATTTTTGAGTAATCGGGACAGGGCTGGTAGCTTCCAGATCATGCTACTAGTCTGGACCACAATTTGAGTAACAAAAATGAGTTAACATTCAGTCTCCTTTACAAACCTGGTATGAGAACTTAGGCAACTCACTTCATCTCTTTGGTTCTCTATTTTATTATCTATACAGAATACAGTATACATATTCCTCTGACAGAGAGGCTCTGATAATGTATATGAAAAATGTAAATGTAAGATAATGCAAATTCATTGGTCTTTCCTGGGACATATTTATTTTTATAAATTCTGAAGTTTTTTCTGGTGTACCACCTAATTCTCCTAAATACTGTAATGGAAGGAAAATGAGTTTTGAAGTCAGATAGACTTTGGTTGGAATTATGGCTTCATTTTTACTATCTGTAGTCTTGGGAAAGTTACTTTGTATCTCTGAATTAGTAATGATGATAACCTCCTTGTGGGGTGTTCACAAGGGTTAACAAATATCAACTATGTAACATGCATACTGGTCTCTAAAGGCTGTGATGGTATTATAATAATAATATTTTTATCATTATCAGCTTATTATTGTTATTCACTGCCTTGTCTGTTGGAGCATAGTATCATCTATATAACTATTGTGAGGATATATAAATTAGGAGGCAAATTAATTGGCAAAGGAGGTACTCTTAAGAATTATGCTGTTGGGGCCTGACCAGGCGGTGATGCAGTGGATAGAGCATTGGACTGGGATGCGAAAGACCCAGGTTCGAGACCCAGAGGTCGCCAGCTTGAGCGCGGGCCCATCTGGCTTGAGCAAAAGCTCGTCAGCTTGGACCCAAGGTCGCTGGCTCCAGCAAGGGGTTGCTTGGTCTGCTGAAGGCCCACAGTCAAGGCACATGTGAGAAAGCAATCAATGAACAACTAAGGTGTCGCAACGGCAATGAAAAACTAATGATTGATGCTTCTCACCTCTCTCTGTTCCTGTCTGTCTGTCCTTATCTATCCCTCTCTCTGACTCTCTCTCTGTCCCTGTGAAAAAAAGAGTTAAAAAAAAAAGAATTATGCTGTTGGGCCTGACCAGGCAGTGGCACAATGGATAGAGCATCAGACTGGGATGTGGAGGACCCAGGTTCAAGACCCCGAGGTTACCAGCTTGAACACGGGCTCATCTGGCTTGAGCAAAAGCTCACTAGCTTGGACCCAAGGTCGCTGGCTTGAGCAAGGGGTTACTCGGTCTGCTGAAGGCCCGCAGTCAAGGCACATATGAGAAAGTAATCAATGAACAACTAAAGTGTCACAATGAAAAATTAATGATTGATGCTTCTCATCTCTCTCCATTCCTGTCTGTCTGACTCTCTCTGTCCCTGAAAATAAATAAATAAATAAAAAGAATTATGCTGTTGGCCATATAGTCACATCTCCATGTTGGCCAGTTGGCTTCACTCTATTTAGTGCCAGCAGTGCATCCCTAACCATTTCTTGCTAATGCATACTAATAGTTATAAAAAGAAGTTAACCTAATGCAGAATGATTGCCACTTCTTTAAATAGTAGTAACAGACTTCTCAGAGCCCCTACTGGTATATTACAGTGTCATCTTTATAAAACCAAGAACAATGCAATCATCATTTTCTTATAGAATCCACTCAACTTGTGTGTGAAGATTGTACAAGGAATCCGGGCCATGGAGGTCGATTCTAGTCAGTACTCCTTGGAACTGATCCAGATGGTCCATGCGTGCCTTGACCAGGTCAGTGCGACTTAGATACTGATTGCATTTTAGTGCTTTTTCCTGTCAGCTTTAGTGTTTGCAGTATGACATAGGTGAACATGCACAAAACCACATCCACTTCCCCAGGTAAGGTGTATTTTTAGTTATATTCAGAAGAATAGGCATTGGCAACTAATGATAATTATGTGCTTCAGCCAACAAATTCTTACTTTATTCTGCTTTGTTCTTTATTGTGAAATTATGCTTCATTTTTTATGGTCAAGGTTTTTATAATCTGATTTTATAAAAGTATAGTAAGAGGTCATTTAGAGTTCTTAATATACAGAATGTATGTACAGTGTGTCCGTAAAGTCATGGTGCACTTTTGACCTGTCACAGGAAAGCAAGTGCAGCATGACTTTATGGACACACTGTGGTTCTAATATCTCATAGCTTGCCTTGCATTGTGGCTCTGGGTCAGTGTTATTCAAAGTAAGGCCCATGAACCAGTGGCTTGGGGTGAGACGGCTTATAAGCAAAATAGGAAGACTTCTGAGCCCCACCACAGGCCAATGTGGATAAAGCCAGAAATCTTTCTTTGTAACAAGTACTCCGAGAGAGTCTTGTGTTCTATATATATTGAAATTTGAAAGCCACTGCCCAGCAGAACAAGTGAATAAGGCACATTTTCACTCATGTGCCAGTGTTGATATTAATGAGATAAACATGAGGCATGGAGTATGACATAAGAAATACGGGTTTTAAAAGAAAAGGATAATATATGGTGGGCTTTGAATAGTTCGCCAACAACCTTCTAAGAGGAAGTAAATTCCTCTTTAGATCCCATTTTGCTCATTCCCTTTAAGTTAAAACTAGCCCCATTTTTACCTTTTAGGATCCTGAGCAGAGACCCACTGCAGATGAACTGCTAGGTCGCCCCCTTCTCAGGAAACGCAGGAGGTAAAGTACAAAATGTCACTCTGTAGTCTTTCCATAGGTGGTTGACTGTTAGAGGTCTGAGCAAAGTACCACAAAGAGTGGGGTTTCCTGACTTGGCTGCTCTGGTGTTATTTTCTGCCAGCATCTCTTCTTTCATTATTTGAGGGTAGCTCCTGACTTTCACCTCCTTAGCCTGTGTTTTGTTTTAAATTTATACTGGTGAGGCCCTAGAGCTCTACATCCCCCATCTGTGAGTTTTAATCTAGTCGGATCAGTAGAGTTCAGTAATTCAGAGAAAGTATCCTTCGGTTTATATCTGAGTTCTGTCAAGTTATTTAACCTCCTGTTCCTTAGTTTTCTCCTTGTGAACTGAAGTAGCGTGCGGATTAAGAAAGGCGAGGGCTTGGCGCGGGGGGCTTAGTAATTGCGGAGTGGTAGTGTGGGTTTTCGGCCAGGCCTTTCTTCTTTTTTATAAGTGCATTCCTTTAGGTGGGAGGTTAGATCTGAAGGGGTCCCCTTCAGATACCTTTTGCCCATTTGCCAGGTTGTTTCCTGAGATTTATTCTGCTAGGGGTAGGAAGGAGGTCGTTTATCCCCCACTTTCTATAGAGCCTTCAAACCCTAACTTAAAGAAAGAGGTGTTTTTTATCCTTCTTAAATGTTCAAGTCTGTAATTCATCCTGTTGCACTATTTTTGCCTTACTAGCCTTCTTCCTCCCCAACCAGTTCTTTGTTTCTGTATCTTTCCAATATCCATGCACTTACTATGCTCTTCTCAAGCCTTGTCCATTAGATACAGTAATTATATACCGAATTCCGCAGTCTGTCCTATTTAGTACCATTGTTGTGTCGTTTAATTAATATTTTCTAGTTCTTTACCAGAACAGTGTTTTAGTGCCAAGTGCATTTAATGTGGCTAGTGTACTTGATAGTGTGCAGGAGAATTATGGTAATTCTTCAGATAAAGCAGTGTGACCTTACATTTATGTTCTGTGTATATTCGGGCAATATCACCTCTTGGAGCTGATTAAGCATGTTTAATTTTATTTATTTATTTGTTTATTTTTTACAGGGACAGAGAGAGAGTCAGAGAGAGGGATAGATAGGGACAGACAGACAGGAACGGAGAGAGGTGAGAAGCATCAATCATTAGTTTTTCATTGCCCTTACGACACCTTAGTTGTTCATTGATTGCTTTCTCACATGTGCCTTGACCGCGGGCCTTCAGCAGACCGAGCAACCCCTTGCTGGAGCCAGCGACCTTGGGTCCAAGCTGACGAGCTCTTGCTCAAGCCAGATGGGCCCGCGCTCAAGCTGGCGACCTCGGGGTCTCAAACCGGGGTCTTCCACATCCCAGTCCAACGCTCTATCCACTGCGCCACCACCTGGTCAGGCCGTGTTTAAATTTTTTATCTGACTTATTTCCCAACAGAATAATCACTATTTTTATCTCTTATTTAAATATTTCCATTGATAATTTTTAATTGCAATTTTTATTGAGATAATTATAGATTCATACACAAAGAATAGAATTTTGTACTTTGATGGAAAAACATAAGACAAAGAGCTTTCCAGATAAAGCACAGACATAGGAAATTGTGGGAAATATTCTAGAAACACTAAGTTCTGTTTTGCTATATTAGTAGTTCTAGATGTGCAGCTCTCAAGAACATTTCAGAAGCTTTAAAAAAATACCAGTGGCTAATCACCACCCCAAGGAATTCAGCTGAAATAATCGAATTAGGCAAGATGAGAACTCTGGGCTCAAATACGGGCAGTAAATAAAAGGAAGGAAGACTGGGAAAAAGTAGGCAGAGAATTTTGAGTGCCAGACAAAGGAATTTGTGTTTAGTTCAAGGGATAGTACAAAAGTGTTGGATGTTTATAAGAGGACAGTTCATGCGATGAGAGGCGTGCCTAAGAGTTCATTTAACAGTACTGATATCGGTGATAAATCATTGTTGGACTGGGTAAAGTCAATTGGAACTATGGTAAGACCAAATAGGCGGTGCCGTCATAGTCAGGGTGGGAAGTAAAGCTGCCCAGAGCAAAGGTGGTGAGAGTGGTAAGGAGAGGTGAACGTTGCGGGCATTGTATAGGTAAGATCTATAGAACTCGTTGACTGGGAGAATGGGGGAGTGAGGGGTGGCAGTTATAGAAATAGGCGAGTCAGAAAGAAAAGCTTCATGGGAGAATGATAATGAGCTGAGATTTAGAGATGTTGAGTTGAGGGAGTCAGTGGGCAGACTGGATGGAGATGTTGGCAGGTACTTAAAAATGTGCAGCAGAGGTCTCAAGGCTCTCCGTTCCAGCCTGGGGCATTTCTCAGCAGAGGTCTCTAGGCTCTTTGTTCCAGCCTGGGGTATTTCTCGAGGTAGAAAACAAATGGCCCCAAACTGCTGGTCCCCTGGTATTTAATGAATTGTCGTCTAAAGCCAGGCCTGTATAGGTTTGGGTTATATTGGGGTGCTTCCTAAAAGTACTGTAATGTTGTATAAGATACGTGGTTTATAGAGGATTAAATCTGTGATGTGTATTAAAGAGACACTAGTACAATTTAGCGTTCTATTACTTTGCTCATCTGTCTTTGCCTTTCTTTTGGTAGAGAGATGGAAGAAAAAGTCACACTGCTTAATGCACCTACAAAGAGACCAAGGTAAATGTTCAAGAGACTCTGAAAAGTAGTATTCTCTTAAATTACCACTAGGGGGTCTTTGGTTGGTCTGTGTATTGTTTGATCCCAGTAATTAGTCTTTGGCCTTCTTTCAGCAGCCAACATCTGTTTAAATGTCAGATAGTCATTTCTGAGAAAAAGAAAGCTATAATTTCACCCTCATGCTAAATGGACATCATTATCATGATGACTGTTGAAAAACTGAAAAGGGAGGTGTGGCAGATCAGACTGGAATCTGATCCAGCCATGCTGTGATAAGACCCTGAGGCAGGAATGCTAAAAGCCTGCTATGATCAAGGCTTGACATAGATTGTCAAGAAAGAACATACTTTCTCACACCATAATTGGTAGTTCTCAGGGAACAGACTGGAAGCATTTTTCTATGATACAGTTTTTATGTTAAAATGTGCCTTTATTCTGGGGGTGTTGGCAGGTCAAGCACTGTGACGGAAGCACCCATTGCTGTGGTAACATCGCGAACCAGTGAAGTCTACGTTTGGGGTGGTGGAAAATCTACTCCACAGAAACTGGATGTCATCAAGAGTGGCTGTAGTGCTCGGCAAGTGTGTGCAGGGAACACCCACTTTGCTGTGGTCACAGTGGAGAAGGAGCTGTATACCTGGGTGGTAAGTGAAAGCTAAGTACTTTCAAACAGTGATGTAAACATAATTGTTTACTGGACCAGGATATCTAAGTATTTTATTAGTTGGACATGTGCTGCAGGAGTAGCAGCATGGGGTAATAGGATGTAAGCTCCTTTGAGAGCAGTGATTTTGTCTTTTTAACTTCACTGATGAATGCCCAATGCCTGGTACATATTAGATCTCTTGTAAATGTTTTTTGAATGAGTGAATGAATGAATGAGGGAAAGAATTAAAAAAGCCCTAGGTTTTGACTTAGGTGACTTGACTCTTATTTACAACTGGATGATTTCAGAAAGTCACTTAATTACTCTCTTCTCTTACTGTGAGGCTCAGAGCAACTACTATCTGTGAGATAGCTTTGTAGGCACATGAAGTAGTGTACATGTCAGGAAAATCCCAGGACCTCCATCAGCCTTTGAAGATGGCCAAGTGTATCTTGAGTAGGATTTTCCTTTGTTTCCATCTAGATTCCACCCCATCTCTCAACTTGAACAGATCCTCTGTTGCTATATGTTTATCTCCCATGCACTCCTCATTCATCTACAGTGCAGCTTCCATCTCTGTCATTCAGTTGAAACTACTCTTGATAAGATGACTTATAAATTGTGAAATTAAAAGATACTTTTCACAAGCAAGTGCTTATCTTGCTTGATCTCCTAGCAGCATTTGATAAAGTTTACCACTTCTTTTTTTTTTTTTTACAGAGAGAGAGAGGGATAGATAGAGACCGTCAGACAGGAACGGAGAGAGCTGAGAAGCATCAATCATCAGTTTTTGTTGCTGTTTTGACACCATAGTTGTTCATTGATTGCTTTCTCACATGTGCCTTGACCGTGGGCCTTCAGCAGACTGAGCCACCCCTTGCTGGAGCCAGCGACCTTGGGTCCAAGCTGGCGAGCTTTTGCTCAAGCCAGATGGGCCCGCGCTCAAGCTAGCGACCTCGGGGTCTCAAACCTGGGTCTTCTGCATCCCAGTCTGACGCTCTATCCACTGTACCACCGCCTGGTCAGGCTGACCACTTCTTCTTGAAACTTTGACTTGCTTTGGCTTCCCTGAAAGCATGTTCCTTGGCTTTCCTCCTGTTTCCTTAGCTGAGCCTTCTCAGGCTCATTTTCGGCTGTTCCTCCTTTACCTGTTTTTGTCTTAGGTCCTTGGTTTTTACTCTTCCTTTACTTGCGGAAGGAGCTCATTTTTTCCAGTCATTTCCGGTAACTTCTACATGAAGACAGGGTTTATCCCCAGTGTGTAACAAAGTAGAGAAACTCAACTATTGATTGATAGACAGGATGAATGAATGATACGGCCTCTGTTATAGAGTGTTAATTTGTTATTTCATAAAACACTGTCCCTTAATGAACTAGTCCCTGAGTGTGCTGCCAAAGTAGAGTGAAATTAGCACCTTAAAAACATTTAACTCTGGCTGGTAGCTCAGTGGATAGAGCATTGACCTGGTGTGTGAACATCCTGGGTTCAATTCCTGGTCAGGGCACACATGAGAAGTGACCATCTGCTTGTCTCATCCTTCTCTCCCTCTTCCCCTCCTGCAGCCAGTGGCTTGATTGGTTCAAATATCAGCCCCGGGTACTGAGGATGGCTCAGTTGGTCTGAGCATTGACCTCATATGCTAAAAATAGCTTGGTTGATTTGAGCATTGGCCCAAGATAGGGTTGCTGGATAGATCCCAGTCAGGGCACATGCGGAAGTCTGTCATACTATCTCCCCTCCTATCTTTAAAAAAAATAAATTATATAAGGACTTAGAGTTGAATTACTGAATGAAAAGAATTATCTCTAAAAATATTGACAAGTCGTTTAGGATTATTCTCAGTGCTGTATATCATCCTCTTTGATGTAGCCAGATTCCTTATAACTGTTCCATGAATTTCAGGGGAACTGTGACCACAATTTGTAAAACTTCTAGTAAGGATTTCCAAGAGGATGAACTGCTATTGAAAATAAATTAGACTGTATAAATGAATGTTTTCTCCATCACTCATAATTAAATATATACATAGTTTACCTTAGACTTGAAAGGAAGAGACAAAATTGGGACTGTGTCCTTTTAAGGCCTGATGGATATCAGTGTGGATACTTTTTAAATCCTTACCTGCTGGCAGGGGATTTATACAACCTACTATTAAGAGGTTTAATCTCCTTATTCTTTTTTTTTTCATTTCTAAAATCCAGCTGATTTTATTTTCCTCTTTTGTTTGTTTGTTTTTTATTAAATGAGAGGCAGGGAGGCAGAGAGACTCCCGCATGCGCCCCGACCAGGGTCCACCTGGCAAGATCCTATGGGGCAGTGTCTGCCCACCTGGGGTTGTTGCTCCATTGCTCGGCAACTGAGCCATTTTAGCACCTGAAGCAAGGCCATGAAGCCATCCTCAGTGCCCGGGGCCAACTTGCTCAAATGAGCCATGGCTGTGGAAGGGGGTAAGAGAGAGAGAGAGAGAGAGAGAGAGAAAAGGAGGAGGAGGGGTGGAGAAGCAGATGCTTACTTTTCCTGTGTCCTGACTGGGAATTGAACCCAGGACTTCCACATACTGGGCTGGTGCTCTACCACTGAGCCAACTGGCCAGGGCCTGTTTTCTTAATAAGGAGTTATATTTAAGGTTAGCTTTTGGCAGAGATGTTAAAACTTCACAAGCCTCTTTATTTTACAGAACATGCAAGGGGGAACTAAACTCCATGGTCAGCTGGGCCATGGAGACAAAGCCTCCTACCGACAGCCAAAGCATGTGGAAAAGTTGCAAGGCAAAGCTATCCGTCAGGTGTCATGTGGAGATGATTTCACTGTCTGTGTGACAGGTAAGCCATCAGCAGAAAGTATCCAAGTATATTTAATGTGGGCTATTGTACTTGAGATACTGTGCAGTTTTAGTTGGAATTTTATAACAAAAGACAGTATTCATAGAACCAAAGACAATAAGCAAATATACATATTAATACCAATATACTCAATCTGCTCTAATATTAGGGGGTGATGAGCAAGGAGAAGGCAGGTACATAACAGAGAAGCGGTGGGATGTAGGATGTTGCAGGTGTGGGGAAAAGTAATCTTGCCACCTAATCAGGTGTGGATGACACTAAGTCAGAAATTAAAAGGTAAAATTTAGTTTTGATCTTGCCGGTACTCATTTTATGATTCTTTTGTACTTCTCTTTTTCCCTATAAAATAGAGATGGCCCCAGTAAAACTGTAAGCCTTTTAACATGATACTAGTACATTTCTGTTACTGTTAGTGCACGTGATGTCCTAAACGCAAACAGCTCTGGGCTTGCACAGTCTATCCTTCTGATTTCTTTGATGTAGTCATCTCATGTTAGATCATTGGCTGGGGTAGTCCCCATTCCAACCCTGCACGGTTTTCTTTTTCTTTTTATTTTTTTTTACAGGAACAGAGAGAGAGTCAGAGAGGGGGATAGATAGGGACAGACAGACAGGAACGGAGAGAGGTGGGAAGCATCAATCATTAGTTTTTTGTTGCGACACCTTAGTTGTTCATTGATTGCTTTCTCACATGTGCCTTGACCGCGGGCCTTCAGCAGACCGAGCAACCCCTTGCTGGAGCCAGCGACCTTGGGTCCAAGCTGGCGAGCTTTTGCTCAAACCAGATGGGCCCGCGCTCAAGCTGGTGACCTTGGGGTCTCGAACCTGGGTCTTCCGCATCCCAGTCCGACGCTCTGTCCACTGCGCCACTGCCTAGTCAGGCAGCCCAGTTTTCTGATTAGACAAAAGAAGCCATTCCTTTGATGGGCTCCGCTTTCCTTCCTTTTGCAGATGAGGGTCAGCTCTATGCCTTTGGATCTGATTATTATGGCTGCATGGGGCTGGACAAGGTTGCTGGCCCCGAAGTACTAGAACCCATGCAGCTGAACTTCTTCCTGAACAATCCTGTGGAGCAGGTCTCCTGTGGAGATAATCATGTGGTGGTTTTGACACGAAACAAAGAAGTCTATTCTTGGGGCTGTGGCGAATATGGTAGGTGTAGCCTTGTCTCTGTCCACTTATTCCCAGGAACACCACTGCCTTCAAGCTTGTGTGCATTTAAACACATCTTGTAGCCTTTCCTTGAGAAGTGCTAATTCAGTAAAGCAGAATCTTATAGAGTATTTTCATTTGGAAGGAGGCCCTCATATTAATGATTTTCTTTCTTATGTGTCTCAGGACGACTGGGTTTGGATTCAGAAGAGGATTATTATACACCACAAAAGGTAGAATCTGAAGGAGCATCCTCCTAAAGCCTATCTAGGTCACACAGACCCCAGTAACATGTCCTTTTTCCCTGACTCCTCATATCAAGGTGTTTATTTCTGAAATATTTCCTACCTGGGATACTGCAGGATTCCTGTTTTAGCACTAATGTGGTCTTGTCATCTGATTAAGTCATGAAAAGTTAAGAAAGAGGAGATAGCCACTGTGGAGTCACATCTTAATCAGGGATGAGAGCTAAAGTTAGCTTGTACAGTTAAAAAGTCACGTTGAGCTAAAAACATGCTGGAAAATTCCTTGGAAAGGCATTGGAAAGCAACATACTGTCTTTGAACCCAGCACGGCCATTTTCCTCTCCTATTGCCACAGTTGGACTCCAGATGAATAGTAGTTTGTACTTAGGGGTCATATTGTATGAAACATAGTATCTCATTACTCTCATGGCTGCAAGAGCTGGCACAGTGAAACCAGCTGAGGGAAGAGCATGGTCCTGTCCCTCTCTGTCACACCCATTCCAGGGCATAGGCTCACCCACTCAAAGGTTGGCTATAGTCAACTATCCCATTCACATTAACAGTGCTTATTTACATTTTAAAAATTAACATATTTGTGGGACCATTCTCTGAGATTATCAGCTGTTTCTCTTCTGAAAAGGCTGTAGTAGGAACTTTGAGGTTTGAGTTTTCACGTTTTACAGACATCCATCCATCCATGCTGCCCCCTGCATCCCCCCCACACACCACCACCACCACCACCATTCTCCAGCCCTGTGTAGTTAGCTGCAAAGGGACAGGAGTGTCCGGAGTCCTGGCCAGTACCTCAGTACTCCTACCTCCTCACTTCTGACCAGACTGGGACCCCTCAGGGCTACTGAGCTTCTGGGGTAACTGTCTTGGGCCCTCCATCTCAGAGGACAATGCCAGCAGTGAAGGAGAGCTGCTCTCCCAGTTCTCTGAGCAGTTTCCCTCAGTAGGACCTGTCACTAAACCTTGATGGGCTCTCTGTTCCACTGACCTGGAACTGCCTTCCTTTACTTTATTATAAACTTGTGCTCTCTGTTGGAGACAAGTAGCCTCTAAGCTGCTGTGCCCATCTGAAGAACATGGAGATACTTTACTTCCCTGTAGTCATTCTGTTAAATATAGGACTTCTTTTTTCCTTTTTTAAGAATCTTAGGGTTTTTACTAATACAATAAGTTTTGGAGATTTTTTTTCTGATTTTTTTTTTTCTTGCAGGTGGATGTTCCCAAGGCCTTGATTATAGTCGCAGTTCAGTGTGGCTGTGATGGGACATTTCTGCTGACCCAGTCAGGCAAAGTGCTGGCCTGTGGACTTAATGAGTTCAACAAACTGGGTCTGAATCAGTGTATGTCCGGTATCATCAACCATGAAGTGAGTACCTCCTTTGGTGTCCTAATCTTTTGGGAATGTGATTGTCAGAATCTTTTTGGGAATGCTATTATTGGTTAGTGACCATGGAATTTGACTTAAGAATAAAGTGAGGATCTCTTGGACATATTTGGCAAAAGAAGCCAACTGCAAAAGAATACATACTGTATAATGCAAACTACATAAAGTTTAAGAATAGGCAATATTAACTTATTAAAAATTATTTTTATTTACTGTTTTTAGAGCGCAAGGGAGAGAGAAAGGAGGAGAGAAAGAGGAAAACCATCAATTTATTGCTCTACAAAAAAGCAATCTCTTTCCCTGGCTGGGTAGCTCAGTTGGTTAGAGCATCAGCCCAGTGCACAAAGGTTATGGGTTCATTCCCCAATCAGGGCACATACAGGAACAGATTGATGCATCTGTCTCTCTACTTTCCTTTCTCTTAAAATCAATAAATGATTTTTTTTTTTAAATAGGCAGTCTCTGAAATAGTGATTCTCAAATTTGGGGCAAGTCTGGGGAGGGTATCTGTGTGGTTTGAAAATGCATATTCAAAATTACCATTACAGTAGTCTCCCCCCCCCCTTTTTTGTGACAGAGAGACAGGGACAGACAGACAGGGAGGGAGAGAAATGAGAAGCATCAGTTCTTCGTTGCGGCTCCTTAGTTGTTCATTGACTGCTTTCTCATATGTGCCTTGACCAGGGGGCTACAGCGGCCAGAGTGACCCCTTGCTCCAACCAGCGACCTTGGGCTCAAGCTGGTGAGCCTTGCTCAAACCTTATGAGCCCACACTCAAGCTGGCAACCTCAAGGTTTTGAACCTGGGTCCTCTACATCCCAGTCTAAAGCTCTAGCCACTGTGCCACTGTGCCACTGGGACTGTGCACTGGTCAGGCACAGTAGTTCTCCTTTATCCACCGTTTTGATTACCTACTGTCAACAAGATCCAAAAATATTAAATGGAAAATTCCAGAAATAAACAATTCATACATTTTAAATTGCGCGCTCATCTGAGCAGCGTAATGAAATCTTGCATTTTCCCACGGTTTGCTTAAAAGGCCTTTTGGTCACCATGACAACATTCTCCACCTGTCATCCCTCTATATTTTACATCATGAGTCTCCACTTTTGTTTCACCTTGTTTCAGGCATACCATGAAGTTCCCTACACAACCTCCTTTACATTGGCCAAACAGTTGTCCTTTTATAAGATCCGTACAATTGCCCCAGGCAAGACTCACACAGCTGCTATTGATGGTGAGTTGATTTGCAACTGTATACAGAGGCCTTAGCTGCTCAAGATCTGTTTTTCTATCAAGTATAAGCTTTTCTAAACAATAGTATGTTCTGATTTCCCCCAAGTATCCAGTGTTATCTCATTAACAAATTAAGGCATTCAAGTAAGTATTTGTTGATAATTATAAATGTATAATCAAACATGCCTTAATGAGAATGCCGTATTCCAGAAAATTGCTGTTTTCAGTTAGCACCATCTGTACATTTTCTAAGTTAGGTAGGACCCGTTTTCTATATTTATAGTACAATATTAGAAAATACAGTAGTGAGTCACTTCCTAGCTCTGATTGGTCATAATTCTATGTACCTAGCAAGCTGCCCTAGGTCCAGGATCGTGTGGCTACCTTTATATTTGTTTGCGGACTTTTAACAAGCAGAAGCCAGTCCATGGAACTCTGAACTGGTTCCTTTTCCCTCTGTTCCAAGACCCATTTGTGCCTGGTTATTTCTGCTTCTCTCTCAGAGCGGGGCCGGCTGCTGACCTTTGGCTGCAACAAGTGTGGACAGCTGGGCGTTGGGAATTATAAAAAGCGTCTAGGAATCAACCTGTTGGGGGGACCCCTAGGTGGGAAGCAAGTGATCAGGGTCTCCTGCGGAGACGAGTTTACCATTGCTGCCACTGACGGTGAGTCTGCACAGCCTTCCAAGCTTCTTGGACAAATGGTTGTGTTTTAATTTTTGGTTGGGAAAGAGGTAGACTGATTATTTGTACAGCTGGATCCTATGTTTACCTTTTAATTTGTGTTAACTTGGTGGCAATTGTGTGTGTGTAGCTTCATTTTCATGTGTTCAGCATAGTGATTGTTTTCTAGATAATGGCCAGTTAATCTAAGTTCCTCTTTTTTTACTTTCACTTTTTGGTAAAATGTTTTAAGAGATATGAAATACATACATATATACTGATAAATATGTACGTACATACATGTATATACATACATACATAGATATAAGTATATATATATAGGTATTGTATATGTATGTATGTATACAGACACCTTGTTCAGCACTATGTGGGCTGCAGTAAATGTTGGCTGTGTGTCTGGAGCAGAGAACGACCTGACTTAACTGTGCTCCTTGACTGGGGTCGGCTCCCTGCAGAGCTGTACTCAGGAACTGCTGAGGCCAGGGCGAGGACCGAGTGCTGTGCCAGCTCAGAACTGTCCCCTTCCTCTCAGCAGTCCCTCTCTGCTGCAGCACTTGCTCGCACCACCACTTCTGCCAGTCTCTATTTCCTGTTTCCCTCCCTCTTTCTTCTGCTTGCTTTTTCTAAAGATTTTGTATAGTAATTTTAGAGAGAGGAGAGAGAGAGGGGAAGGGGTGGGAGGACCAGGAAGCATCAGCTCATAGTAGTTACTTCTCGTGTGTGCCTTGATCACGCAAGCCCAGGGTTTTGAACCAGCGACTGCAGTACTCCAGGTCTACACTCTATCTGCTGTGACACCTCAGGCCAGGTTCTTCTGCTTTCTTTTTCTTCTCTTTTTTTCTCTATTCCTGGACTTTTTTTCTTGACTTTTTTGATTTTTGTAGCTACTTTCTTGTGACTGATGAACAACAAATCACATTGCATCTTGGTCTGTTTGAACTCATTTTCAGCTTGTTTTGTTGTTGATGTGCTCTGAGATGTCTTTGTTTTAGTCTGGTCTGTCTTTGTATATACATGAAGGATCCAGGGATAGTGTCAGACAAATTATCTGTCACTGTATTGAGTTGAGTGAACCAACTTTCAGAGTGGCACATTAACCTTCACTGCTTGTTCTAAAATAAGGGATTTTAGGAAGCAAACTATTTAGTTGGACTACATAAATGGAAATGTTACCTAGAAAGCCAGGGTCAGGATGTCACTAAGTTCAGGCCCTGGCCAGTTGGTGCAACGGTAGAGCATCGACTCAGTGTGTGGATATTGGGTGTTTGATTCCCAGTCAAGAGATTGATTCCCAGCCATCTGCTTCTCCACACCTCTTCTCTCTCTCTCTCTCTCTCTCTCTCCCCCCCCCCAACCCCTTCTGCTCCCACAGCCATGGCTCAATTGGCTCATTGACTCAATTGACGGCCCCTGGCACTGAGGATGGCTCTATGAAGCCACCTCAGGTGCTAAAAATAGCTCGGTTGCAAGCATGGGCCCCAGATGGGCAGAGCATTGGCCTTAGATGGGGGTCATCGGGTGAGTCCTGGTCAGGGTGCATGCAGTAATCTGCCTATCTCTCCTCCTGTCAGTTGGAAAAGAAAAAAAAAAGTGCAGTAAGTTCAGTAGCGCTTTCAGGCAGGGTCTCAAAGAGGTAATGTTTCTTCAGCAAATCTATATACTTCACAAGTTAAATTTCAGAATGAGGAGTGTAGAATGGATTCTGTGGCCAGGCATATTACCTCTTGATCAACATTCCTGTACTCTTCTAAACTATACTTGATTGCCTCGTTCACATAGCAAACAGAGTGCCCGCTGTACTCTAGTCCTTTAGGCTCTGGGCATCTAGAAAGGCTTTGTCCTCAAGGAACTCACAGTCTAGTAAGGTGGGGAAGATACACATACAGAGTAGTACAGGCAGGTAGGTCAGGTGCCATGATGCCAGCATCGCAGTCCTTCCTCTAAACCCTAGGATGCCCCGGCTCAGTCCTTCTCTCTCTCTACACTGTCACCTTTCACTTCCTAGGTGAGCTCACTACCTTAAATCGCCCCCCTATACACTGACAGCTTTATATTACCACCCCTGACCTCCACACTCACAGAACAGCCCCTCTACTTAGTTAGATGCCTAAAGCCAGGCTAGCTCTACAGCCGTTTTCCCAGGTCAGCCCTGATTCATGCCTGTTGTCCTGGCTTAAGCATTAATAGCACCCTCTTTTCATTCAAAATGTCCTGCTTTGGATAAGAAGTTACAAGCATCTCAAACAAACTTACTATATTTAAAATCAAACTTCTGATTTTCTGTGCAAAGCTGTTTTACCTGTAGCCTTCCAATCTCAGTTGATGGTGGCTCCATCCAAACCCCAAGTCTCATCCATCAGCAAACTTCCTGATTATCTTCAGAATGTTTCCAGCCACTTCTCAGCATCTTCACTACTAGAACCCATCTCCCTGCTTTCACCATTGGTCCCCTGCAATCAATTCTCTTCATGGTAGTCTGAGGGATTTTTAAAAAATACCTACAGTTGAGAACCTGTAATAGTTTCCTATCTCAGTCAGTAGAGTTAAATCATTACAGTGTCCTGCATAGGTCCCGCATGACCAGGACACGAGCTACCTCCTGACCTCTCCTCTGACCACTGTCCCCTCTTCCATTGCTCTAGCTGCAGGGGCCTCCTTGTTCTGTGTTTGTGATGCTCGCGTTGCCCACAGGGCCTTTGCCCTTGCTGTTTCCTCTGCCTGGAAGGCTCTTCCCCTGCATACCCATGTGCTGCTCTCTTTCTTTAGTCGGGTCTCTGCCCAATGTCCACGGGTATTTCTCTGGTCACCTATCTAAGATAATAATTCTTCACTATTTTTTATTTCCACTACTTTTCTTTACCATTTCTCTTCCTTCATAGCACTTACTACGACGACCTGAAGTATTAGATACTTACCTTTTATTTATCAGTCTCCCCCACTGATAAATAAAAGGGGACAGTTTTGTTCACTGCTCTTCACTATTTTTTATTTCCACTACTTTTCTTTACCATTTCTCTTCCTTCATAGCACTTACTACGACGACCTGAAGTATTAGATACTTACCTTTTATTTATCAGTCTCCCCCACTGATAAATAAAAGAGCAGTTTTGTTCACTGCTCTGTCCCCGGTACCTCAAGCAGTGCCTTTCATGAAATAGATGCCCAGTGATGTTTGAATGAATGACAAAAATGTGGTTACTGAGTGAATGAATAAATGGCTGATGGCAGTGCATGTGTGCGGTGGTCATTTTACCTGGGTGGTGTCAGGAATTGTTTAGGCTTATATAGCAGAATTAACAGCTTTCCATTGTTTTGTACACAGTGGGGAATGACCGAGCTCTAGGTCATAAAGATGGGAAACCCAAAGAGTTGGGAAGCCAGTGTTCTGTTAAACTATCTGCTGTTTAATGTTTTTTTAATTTTCCCTAGATAATCACATTTTTGCCTGGGGCAATGGTGGTAATGGTCGGCTGGCAATGACCCCCACAGAGAGACCTCATGGCTCTGATATCTGTACCTCGTGGCCTCGGCCCATTTTTGGATCTCTGCATCACGTCCCAGATCTATCTTGCCGTGGCTGGCACACCATTCTCATTGTTGGTAAGGGTTTCATATCCATGAGTTGACATGGCTACTTCTGTATTCTTATAATGTCAGTGGTGACATGTCTAATAGTAGGAACAGAACATCGTTACTTCCTGAGCTTTGTCGTTTGCCACCTCTTGGCCGCTATTTAATATAACTTTGTTTTCTGCCTTCTTTGCCATTGAATTTGTTACTTCTAGTCCTCTGCTAATTAATTTGTGTTCATGCTGCTGTAAGAAATATTAAGTTCAGGCCCTGGCCAGTTGTATACTTTAAAAAGAAACTAAATCAGGCCTGACCTGTGGTGGCGCAGTGGATAAAGCGTCGACCTGGGAACACTGAGGTCGCCAGTTCAAAACCCTGCACTGGTCTGGTCAAGGCACATATGGGAGTTGATGCTTCTAGCTCCTCCCCCCTTTCTCTCTCTCTTTCTCTCTCTCTCTCTCTCTCTCTCTCTCTCACACACACACACACACACACACACACACTGTGTCTCCTCTCTAAAATGAATAAATAAAAAGAAAATATATATATAAAAAAAAAAAAAAAAAAAAAAGAAACTAAATCATAACTGCTAGTTCTGCATAAAGATTGCTTTTGTTATGAACTGAATTATATAAAGGCCTGCTGTGCGGGTTTACAAATTCATTCTTTTAGATCAGTGGTTCACAATCTTGGCTGCATGTTAGAGTCCCCTGAGGAGCTTTGAGAAATCTCTCCCCAGTTAAATTGGAATATGTGGGGTTGGACTAGGCATTGTTACTTTCTTTTTTTTTTTTTTTTTTTTTTTACAGGGACAGAGAGTCAGAGGGATAGATTAGGGACAGACAGACAGGAACGGAGAGAGGTGAGAAGCATCAATCATTAGTTTTTCGTTGCCGTTGCGACACCATAGTTGTTCATTGATTACTTTCTCACATGTGCCTTGACCGCGGGCCTTCAGCAGACTGAGCCACCCCTTGCTGGAGCCAACGACCTTGGGTCCAAGCTGGCGAGCTTTTGCTCAAGCCAGATGGGCCCGTGCTCAAGCAGGAGAGCTTGGGGTCTCGAACCTGAGTCTTCCGCATCCCAGTCCAACACTCTATCCACTGTGCCACCGCCTGGTCAGACACATTGTTACTTTCTAAAGCTTCCCAAGTGATTCTAAAGAACAGTTAGGGAGGCCCGACCCGGCAATGGCGCAGTGGATAGAGATTCGGACTGGGACGCGGAGGACCCAGGTTTGAAACCCTGAGGTCGCCAGCTTGAGCGCAGGCTCATCTGGTTTGAGCAAGGCTCACCAGCTTGGACCCAAGGTCGCTGGCATGAGCAAGGGGTCACTCAGCCTGCTGTAGCCCCCGGTCAAGGCACATGAGAAAGCAATTAACGAACAGCTAAGGTGCCGCAATGAAGACTTGACTCTTCTCATCTCTCTCCCTTCCTGTCTGTCTCTCTCTGTCACTCACACACACACACACAGAACAGTTAAGGAGTATTGCTACTTTACATAAGTGAATATGGTTAGAGAAGCTAGTGGAACTTGGCTTATGATATTAATATCTAAAACAGTAATTAATTTTTAATTTATCTGGAGCGAGGGATAACAGTTATCTCCTAGATTAACTCCCTGTCCTACTCCTTCTCACTTTTCCAGCCTATAGCTGTATATAATGATTAACTACTGAATATTTTTTCTCAGAGAAAGTACTGAATTCTAAGACCATCCGTTCCAATAGCAGCGGCTTATCCATTGGAACTGGTAAGTAGGAATGTCTTAGGTACTAGTGGTTTTGTGAAGTGTGGGACTTGGGGTTGGATTCCATGCAGTCTCCCACAAAAAAAGGAAATAGGAAATATCTTTGGGAAGTGAGGAATACAGTGATCAAGAGGGAGGATCATATTTCGGTGGATTTGGATTTCACAATAAGTTATGACTTTTACATTGCAGTCAGGGGAAGAGTTCATCTTTGCCACCATGCATATGGAAGTAATTAAGTGGCTTGCCCAACATTGTAATATGACTTATGTATTTTGTTCCTTCCCTTACTATGCTTAGGGACTATGGGTTCTGTCAACCCTGTACTTCCATGGCATTCCAAGGGGTATTCTAGTCTATAGAAATAGTTCTTCAGAACAGGCCCTAGAAATTAAAAGTTGGTTAAACTTCCAAGAGGTTAGGAAAAGCAGCCCAAAGCTTTCTGGTAGGTTTCCTTTGGCTTCTTTATTCTTGGTGCCGTGTTATTTGGGGCCCTGCCAGGAAATTGGATCTGTGTTCCTTTTTGGTATTCTACTTGTTAGTCTTTGATATCTCAGAACCAGTAGTCTTTGATATCTCAGAACCTGGATTCTGATATTTTGTGGAATCAAACAGATGAAGACCCAGAATCAAAGCAGATTAATACTCCAAAAAGAAATACTGTAGTTGAAGATCTGATCTAGAGTTGTTGAACTTCATGCATGCACGCGCACACATTATACCCCTTACTTAAAGTTTCCTTTAGTAATTCATTGCTCAGCATCTTTGTGCATATAACCTGTCACAAATGATAAAATGTCTTTCTGCTAAGCACAGCTGTTAAGAGCTTTGTTTTGCTGGACCAGTATTCAAAGGAAAAACGTAAGATTAAAAGCACATGTCCACTGGCTAGAAAACTCTGTAAGTGCAGGGATTTTTGTCTTTTTTTATTCATTAATTTTATCCACATTGCCTAAAAGAAAGCCTGGCAAGTGGTAAATGCTCAGTAAGTATTTATTAGTTGACTGTAATAACCATCCAATGAAATGTTATACAAGAGTAAAAATGAACAATGTCTACAAATTTTTCTATAATATAAAAAGGAAGTTACAGCAGACTACATGCATTTTATAAAGTTCAAAACCCAGCAAAATAAATATTAAGGATACATAAATATGTGATAAAGTTTTTTTAAGGAAGCAGTGATAAATACAGTATTAAACAGTGGTTCTCTCTGGGTAGCAGGCCCGAGAAGGACGGACTTCACAAAGCTGACCCTGCGATCTAGGTGCTGCCGCAGTTCAGCGTGGTCCCTTGTGCTTCTGCAGCATTGGGAATGTTTCGTATCTGTGCAGGCTGGTATAATAGCCACTAGCCCCATGTGGCTACTGAGTACTTAGAGTGGCTACTGTGATCGAGGAACAGAATTTTTAATTTTATTTAAATACCCATATAGGATACTACATTGGAAAGCACAATTCTAATTCTTCAGGAGGATAGGTTTGTGTGTGTTTATTTTGTTAGGCATCAAGATTTACACATATGTTAAAAAGAATGTTATGTCTATCTCAAATGTAACAATTTTTAAAAGACATTTAAAACATAAAGTAAGCTTTAGACTGCTTTTGCCGCTTTGGTTAGGATCACACTGTGATACCGTTGGTCAGCCCGTGTAGCTGGTGATCACAACAGTCCTTTACATTTATTTTACTTTAAAACATACCATGCAGTTATTGTTTTTTTCTTAGCTTTGGCAGATTTACTTTTTAAATTATATTTTTCTTTGGCCCGTGGTAAAATTCAGTTTTAGTTCTTGACTATACATCAGCTGGTCTTCATTAAGGTAACTTGGAATATGCTTCATGTTATGAAAGAACCAGCCATCATATTTTTAAATTTTTTAT
This sequence comes from Rhynchonycteris naso, assembly GCA_037038555.1. NCBI lineage: Eukaryota > Metazoa > Chordata > Mammalia > Chiroptera > Emballonuridae > Rhynchonycteris > Rhynchonycteris naso. The sequence goes on from CM072999.1 coordinate 25,643,971, forward strand.
AAATAGTCATCGGAGAATATAATAAATTTAATGGTTGAAGACTTCCCCATTCAGGTGTTTCCCCAGAAAGGGAGTTGGTGGTGAGTTTATCTGGCAGCTTTAAGTGGTTTTTGGCTCAAATATGAATGAGCTTTAGCATATCAGGTGAACCCCTGCGGAGGATGCTGGAGTTTAGATATAGTACTTATTAAAGCGAAGGTGCTGGATTTGGTGAGCTACGATTGGGGTGATTGGTCGCTTATGCTTTAGAACGTTGATCATCCGCTACGAACATAGGGATAAGCAAGTTTGGAAAGTAGAGGTGAATTACAATATCATTACAAAAATACTGAAATATAATACCTGTGTAATAACTAAGAAAATTAGTCCTAAATATCTTACACTGTTGTTATTCCACTTCATGCAACTCTAGTAACCTCTCCTGGGGTCGGTGGGGCTATAAGATGGTGAGCCTGTCTTGCTGCATAGCGACGTGCCTGTTTCTGTGCTGTGTATCTGTCAGTGGTTCAGAGCTCTAGCCCAGGAGGCGGTGGCGGCGGCGGAGAAGAGGAGGACAGTCGGCAGGAATCTGAAACCCCTGATCCAAGTGGAGGCTTCCGAGGAACAATGGAAGCAGACCGAGGAATGGAGGGTTTAGTCAGCCCCACGGAGGCTGTGGGGATCAGCAGTGGGGCCAGCAGCTCCTGTCCCGGCTGGCTTCGAAAGGTAATTCCTTTGCTAGAGATACTGTAAGATAGCGCGTCCTTTGCAGGGTCTAGAAAGGAGTTGTCAGAATCATCCAGTTTCCCATGTGCTATTGAAGTGTTTGCAGCGGGCACCTGGGTTTCTGATTTCTACCTGAAACAGAATCACAAATCTTGAATCTTTGTAGTTCTTCCTGACAAGAAGAGATACAAAATGTTCTCAGACCTGAATTAATTAAATGAATGTAAATTAATACAGCCTTCTCTGAAGGCAGTTTTTGTAATGCATGTGTGCAAAGATTAAGCTTATGATTTTGCACTGTGGCTTGTAGAAGTGGAATACTGGGGCAGTTGGAACGCCTGACAATACAGAGACGGATTATGAAAGTTGAAGTGCAAACACACAGTAAAACTGTTGGGGTATATTTATTTGTATGGAAAGTTGGTTATAGCGTATGGCTGTACGTGAAGGGATAGGATACAGAATACCTGTGCGGCATGAGCCCGTCCTTTTAGCAGATATGTAATGCATAGGAGAAGGTCTACTATGAAGACTCTATATGATTTCAAGAGTGGTTATTGATCACTGATGGAATTGCTGGTGATTTTTATCATCCCCCTTTGCCCATCCGCCTTTGTATTTTTTCATTTTCTATAGTGAATATTTATAGATTTATGTGTATGTGTGTGAAATTTAAAATACTTTTTTTACCAAAGGAGAATCTATATATTTACACCTCCCTATATAATAACTTGATTACCACACTTGATAACTATAAGAGTGTGAACAGAGGTTGCAGCACACTATACTATCTAAAGCGTCAGCCTCAGCCATTGGAAGCCTGGCAGTTGGCCTAACATCACATTAGAGCTTCCCAACTGACTGAATAGCCTCCATAGAATAAGTGTACTAGAGAAACATGCCACACGCTCAAACTCTGTTCTTGAATTTGAGTTCTTATCACTAACTCCTCTGAGGAAGAGCTGGCAGGTTGTGGACAGGTAGGGTGAGCTGTTGTAACCATAACTAGCCTGCCCCACTAGAGGGCGCTGATGTCACAGCGGTGAAAGCTATAGAAATTGGGGAATTTGGGAGAAAGTAAATGGCTCAAACAGAACTGATGAGATTCTTTCTCTTATACATAGGAGCTGGAAAATGCAGAATTTATCCCCATGCCTGACAGCCCATCTCCCCTCAGCACAGTTTTCTCAGAATCTGAGAAAGATACCCTGCCCTATGAGGAGCTGCAAGGACTCAAAGTGGCCTCGGAGGCGCCTTCAGAATACAAGCCCCCAGGAGGAGCCTGGGTAACTGAGCTTTTTGCCTTTGAATCTCAACTAGGTAAACAGTGGCTGCCAGCTCTGCCCAGTTCTGTGGCCGCGCTGTCTCCTCCTGTAGCTTCCTGGTCTCCCAGCTGCCCTGTATTCATTCATCACCCCGTCTATTTGGTAGTGTTTACAGACTGTACCGAAGGGTAAACTGAGTTGTCTTGGGAAAGTATTCACCCTGTCACATTGCTGACAGGCTGACACTTTTCAGTAGTCTCTGCCTCAGAAGTACTAAAAGTGAAATTCCAAAATTGAAATCCAGTTTCTCATGACACTGCTCAGGGTGGGTTGGACGATTTAAATACAGAGTGGGACAAAAGTAGGTTTACAGTTGTGAGTACACGGAGCATGGAATTTATTCTTGTATTATTTATTAATTATTGTATTATGTTATATATGAACAACGTAAGCCTACTTTTTCCTAAGCCTGTGTAAGTAAGAAATAATGCTTGTAATCCAATGAGGGAGTAACACATGTATACTCAGAAATGAAATGTGGTCAATACCTCAATGAAACTGTAAAGCAGGGGTCATCAAACTTTTGGGGACACATAGTTATTATTTTAGGCTTTGAGGGCCGTACAGTCTCTTAACAACTACACCACTCTGACATTGTAGCATAAAAGCAGCCATAGATAGATAATACATAATGAATGAACATGCTTGTGTTTCAATAAAACTTTATTTACAAAAAAACAGCAGTCACCCTACCAGGTGGTGGCACAGTGGATAGAATATTGGCCTGGGATGCTGAGGACTCAGGTTTGAAACTCTGAGGTCGCCAGCTTGAGCATGGGATCATAGACATGACCCCATGATTGCTGGCCAGAAGCCCAAGGTCACTGGCTTGAAGCCCAAGGTCACTGGCTTGAGCAAAAGGTCACTGGCTTGGCTGGAACCCCCTGGTCAAGGCACATATGAGAAAGCAATGAACAACTAAGGTGCCACAATGAAGAATTGATGCTTCTCATCTCTCTCCCTGTCTGTCTGTCCTTATCTGTCTCTCTCTTACTCTCTCACTAAAAAAATAAACCAGCAGTAGTTCTGAATTGGCCTGTGCAGTGGTCGGCAAACTCATTAGTCAACAGAGTCAAATATCAACAGTAAAACGATTGAAATTTCTTTTGAGAGCCAAATTTTTTAAACTTAAACTATATAGGTAGGTCCTTTCCTTATTGAGGTAGTACCCGCATGTGGTATTTTGTGGAAAAGCCACACTCAAGGGACCAAAGCGCCCCACGTGGCTCACGAGCCATGGTTTGCTGACCAGGGGAATGGAACTGTCTTATGCTGACCCTTGCTATAAACCATGTACAATAGACAAAGGGAGAAAAGTTCAGACAAGGAAAATTGAAAAGCTTCCCAAGAGAGTTAAAACATTTGAAACTTCCAGGTGAACATTTTTAATTCCTCTGTCAATTAGCATTCTTGAATTGTTTTGGCAGTCCTGTTTTCAGAACACCTGTCAAATCTCTTCTGAAGTGTGAGCTACGATATCTCATTAATATTGACACTTGGATCACAGTTTCCTCACTGTGATCAGAAAGACCTGTTCCAAACTAAATTATGCTTTCCCCACCTCAGCATTTTAAATGGGAAGACATCGGTACACTTGAAGATTTTTTCACAAAGTCCTCCAAAATAGAAGATTGTTCTTTTCCTTAGCGTAATGGAGACTGAGGCAGGCACTCTTGTGATTCTGGCTGTTTTCTGTTTCTCTTGCATTTACTTCATATGTGTATTGATTTTAAAAGTAAAATCTGATTGCACTTTGAGGCAATTTGGATTGGGAGCTGTGGCATCTGAGCAGAACTTGCTGTGACCTCTCTCTCTTCACTCATAGCCGCCCCGGCTGAGTCCTGCAGGAACGTGTGCTGCGAAGGGAGCGCCGTTGGTCCCTCCTACCTGTGCATGCAGCACTCTGCAGGTGGAGGTGGAGAGGTTGCAGGCTCTGGTGCTGAAGTGTCTGGCTGAACAACAGAAGCTACAGCAAGAAAACCTACAGATTTTTACCCAACTACAGAAGCTGAACAAGAAATTAGAAGGAGGGCAGCAGGTGAGAGCATTAAAAGAATAATTCAAATTGTTTTGAAGAATAACAGAAACAGCTTTGGCCTGCTGGCTCAGTAGGTAGAGTGTCGGCCTGGCCTATGGATGTCTTGGGTTCAATTCCTATTCAGGGCACACAGGAGAAGCACCTATCTGCTTCCCTTCCCCTTTCTGTCTTTGCCCTTGTCACAGCCAGTGGCTTGAGCATTGGCCCTGGGCACTGAGGATAGCTCGTTGGTCCAAGGGTCAGCCACAGGCACTAAAAACAGCTTGGTTGATTCAAGCATTGTCCCCAGACAGGGGTTGCCAGGTGGATACTGGTCAGGGCACATGCGGAGTCTGTCTCACTCTCCCCCTCCTCTCACTTAAATAACAGGAACAAAACACCAAGGACTGACATATACTTACTGCTTTTCAAGTTCTTACCCTTGAATGATGTAACTTTTTGAATTAATCCCAGAAGCCCTAGACCTTGTTCAGCACCTGGATTGAATTCTTTTGATCACCTATTTTTTTTTGTATTTTTTTAATGTTTATTTTATTGATTTTAGAGAGAGGACGGGAGAGATCAGGAAAGAAACAGGAACATCTGTTCCTGTATGTGCCCTGACCAGGAATCCAACTGGCAACCTCTGTGCTTCAAGATGATGCTCTAACCAACTGAGCAGTCTGTCCAGGCTTATTACCTAATTTCTATTGTTTTTTGTTATTTTGTCTTTTCCATATTATTATGAAAAACTTTAAACATTACAGTTCAACGAACACCCATATTTATTTGCCATCTAGATTCAACAGTTATTAACCTGTTGCCATATTTGTTTCAAGTGTTTGTATGTGTTTAGAATATGTGTGGATATTTATCTGTGTATTTTAAATAAATGACTTTTTATTTCGCTTAACCATTTTCAAGTAAATTATAAAAGTCATGACATAGCCTAAATACTTTTATTTTACATACCCCAAAATAAAGACATTTATTCTCCTGGATAACCATAATACTATTATCATACTTAGCAAAATTAACACTAATAATATTAATTCTTATCCAGTATCCAGTTGATACTCAAGCTTTTCCAGTTTTCCCACAAAAAAAAAATGTCCTTAACTGTTTTTATCAGACCAGAATCCAGTCAGGAATCCCACATTACATTGTTATGTCTCTGTTTCTCTTAATCTAGAACAATTACCTCCACTACCATCACTTTTTTGTGTTTTTTTATTTTCATGGCATTAGCTTGAAGAAACAGGGTCAGTTGTTTAACACAGTGTTTTTAAACTACTGGTTGGTAGACTGGTGCCAGTCTATCATAGATTTCCTGCTGCTCCATGAAAGTGTTCACCACCCAGGTGTTGTATGATGATTATAACGTTTCTTTTATTTACAATATTGTTTTCTTTGATTTTTTTGTTTGTTTGTTTTACTATTTATTTATTTTACAGGGACAGAGAGAGAGTCAGAGAGAGGGATAGATAGGGACAGACAGACAGGAACGGAGAGAAGTGAGAAGCATCAATCATTAGTTTTTCATTGCCGTTGCGACACCTTAGTTGTTCATTGATTGCTTTCTCACATGTGCCTTGACCATATAGGCCTTAGCAGACCGAGCAACCCCTTGCTGGAGCCAGCGACCCTGGGTCCAAGCTGACGAGCTTTTGCTCAAGCCAGATGGGCCCGCACTCAAGCTGGCGAGCTCGGGGTCTCGAACCTGGGTTTTCCGCATCCCAGCCCGATGCTCCATCCACTGCGCCACCACCTGGTCAGGCTACTTTTTATTTTTTTTACAGGAACAGAGAGTCAGAGAGAGGGATAGATAGGGACAGACAGACAGGAACAGAGAGAGATGAGAAGCATCAATTATCAGCTTTTCGTTGCGACACCTTAGTTGTTCATTGATTGCTTTCTCACATGTGCCTTGACCACGGGCCTTCAGCAGACCAAGCAACCCCTTGCTTGAGCCAGCGACCTTGGGTCCAAGCTGGTGAGCTTTTGCTCAAGCCGATGGGCCTGCGCTCAAGGTGGCGACCTCGGGGTCTCAAACCTGGGTCCTCCGCATCCCAGTCTGACGCTCTATCCACTGTGCCACTGCCTGGTCAGGCTGTATGACGATTATAAACAAAAAGATCTTCGTTGAATTCACTTATGGTCAGGGTGATTTCTGCCTTAGTAGGCCCTGAAATAATTCTATTGTCACTGGTCCCCAAGTGTAAAAATGTTGAAAACCACTGGTTTAACAGAATGCCTCACATTTCTGGATTTGTCTGTTTTCTTGGGGCATTGCTTAACTTGTTCTTTTGTCACCCTGTTACATATGTAAACTACTTTAGACATAAGGCTCAATCGGATCTAGGTTAAACATTTTTGATAAAAATACTTCACAGATGGTCCTGCATGCATTGTTTTGTTTTGTTTTACAGGGACAGAGAGAGTCAGAGAGGGATAGACAGGGACAGACAGACAGGAACGGAGAGAGATGAGAAGCATCAATCATCAGTTTTTCGTTGCGACACCTTAGTGGTTCATTGATTGCTTTCTCACATGTGCCTTGACCTCGGGCCTTCAGCAGACCGAGCAACCCCTTGCTGGAGCCAGCGACCTTGGGTCCAAACTGACGAGCTCTTGCTCAAGCCAGATGGGCCTGCGCTCAAGCTGGCGAGCTCGGGGTCTCAAACCTGGGTCCTTCCGCATCCCAGTCCAACGCTCTATCCACTGTGCCACCTCGTGTTCAGGCTGCATGCATTGTTTTTAAGAGCCATAGTATAGAGTGAACTAGGTAGGATTGGGAGGAACTATGGTTCTACCTTTGGCTTTGTCATGTACCAGCTTTCTGTGCTTGCACAAATTACTTTGTTTCAGTGAGCCCTGGTTTCTCATCTAAAAAAAAAATACTACTACCCACTTTGTGTGGTGGTTTTGAGGATTAAATGAAGTAATGTCTATGGAAATACTCTGGAAAGAAACATTCACACCTGTGATGGGGGGCTGGGGATTGGCTGCAGAAGAATTGTTTTGCCTAGGGCTGTCTCAGTTTTAAATTTTCCAAATCCCAGAAAACCCTGCAGTCCTGGACAAACCAGGGCAGTGTGTCATCTTACCTGCAGCAAATGTAAAGGTGTAGGCTTGACCTAAGGTAGTATTATGAACTTTTCACAAAACTGTGGCCACAAATCCTTAAGAGTTTAAATTGAAAATCTAGCCCTGGACTGCTGTGCTAGGCGGCTGCATTGTTAACGTGGAACTGTGTTTTACCTGGACAGGTGGGGATGCATTCCAGAGGAACTCAGACGGCAAAGGAAGAGCTGGAAATGGATCCAAAGCCAGACATAGATTCAGATTCCTGGTGCCTTCTGGGAACAGATTCCTGTCGACCCAGCCTCTAGTCTCCTGAGCCTGTATAGCCTCCAGGAAACTGGGATCCAAAGAACTTCACAGCACACTTACTGAATGCAGAGAGCGCTTTCCTGGCTTTGTTCACTTGCAGACAAGGAGCGCAAGGCAGAGGCTCTGAAGCACTTTCCAAATACCCTTGGAGAGTGGGCACTGCCTATTAGATAGCATATAGGAGTGGTTTTTTGGAGAATGGAAGGGCCCCTGGCCCTGGCTTTGTCCTCGGTGACTGCCATAGCAACAGCAGCTCTGTACTCATCCGGTGATCCCACCTTTGAAGAGGAGACACAATGCTCACCTTAATTTTGCGGGTAGCAGCTTGTATCCCATTTGTCATTCTCACCGTTAATTGGAAGCTGCCTTGGGAATGCAACACCAGGCCTTGCCCCTCTGGGTGGAGGAGTGGGCTGGAACCAGGCGTGGCCGTCCACGGCCATCTAGAGAGTGGTGGAGTATTCTGAGCCCTCTCAGAAGCCCTGAGTCCAGGAAGACATGTCTGGTGGAGTCAGTCTCTAGGGCTTGTTGACAGAGAGTTGTTACATCGTGCAATTAGTTCAGTGCTTTAGGAGGAAAAGTAGGCTTAGATTGCTTTTCCTCTGAGGTTGATTGAAATTCCTGCAGTGAGCAGAGAAAGTCCCTCCTCATGACCCAGCTGGAGCTTCAGGCTGTGGCCGAGGCAGGGTGGGCTTTCCTGGCTCGGAAGGTATCTGTGAGAGCTGAGTTGTCCTGTAGAGAACTGAGGTAGTGGGGCAGTGGGAATGGCCTTAGGAGAAAACCGTGAGGGAGAGGAAGTCTCCTTTGGCAGCCTCATTCTGGTGTCTTTGAGAGAGCCTAGAGCAGGGGTCGGGAACCTATGGCTCGCGAGCCAGATGTGGCTCTTTTGATGGCTGCATCTGGCTCGCAGACAAATCTTTAATAAAAAAAATAATGTTAAAAATATAAAACATTCTCATGTATTCCAATACATTCATTTTCTACTGCTCATGTTTATGGTTGTAGGTGGCTGGAGCCAGTCACAGCTATCCTCCGGGACAACACCAAATTTTTATGGGATAATGTGTAATGTACATAGGTTGTTGTGTGGCTCTCACAGAATTACATTTTAAAATATGTGGCGTTCATGGCTCTCTCAGCCTAAAAGGTTCCCGACCCCTGGCCTAGAGTGACCCAAGCCTTCTGTCCAGAAGAAGGCTGCTCAGACCTCTGCCTTCCTGGCTGTTCTGGTTCTGATCTTGACGTCAGCAGCGCCAACCACTCCCTTTCTGTATGTCCTGTCAGTAATTTCCCCCTGTGGTGTTTTATGAAGCCATATCAGTGAGTCTGGATCACCTTTCCTACTTGAGTGGCCCAAAGCCAGCCCCAAACCTGGTAGTCCCTGAAGCCTGTCAGAAGGTAGAGCCTGCCGAGTGACAGCAAGTTGGCTGAGAGCTGCCCTCTAAGCCCGTTGCCACATCCTCGGAGACAGGAGCAAGCTAGCCTTCCCAAAGAAACGCCTAGAGGTGACCGATGATTTTGCTTAAGGATGTGAGCTTTGTGGTTCCAGATAGCCTTATGAAAAGTCCCTGTGGTATTTGGGGTCACAGGAGCTGCCTTGTTGAATTTCACATCCTACCTTCCTAGAAACAACTACATTAATTTTTGTTTCATTTTCCCTAAACCAAAAACATGAATGTTTAATGTCTGTTTAATATTTTGGAAGGCTCTGTGTCGTGCTGGTGATGCAAAGCTGATGCTCCGGAAACCCCGGGCTGGGGATGGGCAGCTCTGTTCAATGGGATCTTCTGTGGTTGATTATCCCATTGTTTTCTCAATTCTGGGAAGCCTAGTACAATTGTACTAACATAATCACTGAAGCCTTTTCTTAAAGTAAGGGAAGGGGCCAACCCTGGATTAAGCTACAAATTCTGGGGACTTGAGGGTTTGCTATAAACCCTAACAATGAGTTTTTGGTTCATCGTGTAAATGCAACTTTGAATTTTTTAAGGACTGACTAGCCCTTCATGTCCCTGTATTCCTCATGCTTACCATCTCAGCAGGCCTGAGAGGCAGGGTCGGTTTGGGTGTTAATCATGAGTGTTGCTTCTGCTGTGGGTCTGAGGAACATGGGGCGCTGCTGAGACCAGGGCACGGAGTGAGCACTGGGGAGGGTGAGAGCCCGCCCTAGTTCCAGAGGCCTTATTCTTTAGCAGTGGAATGCTGCGGTCATTTTCTCTAGCATGTTCCCTTGGGAAACCCAGGTTTGCTATGAATCTGGCTGAGAATCTAAGTTCTGTGCCTTACAAACAATTTGCATTTTCCCAAATTGTGCCTGGGACAGCCATATGATTTTTTCCCACCAAACAGCTATGCAAGCAGAAACCAGTTCAAAGGTGGCAGCCGTGCATTAGATACAGTGAAGGGCGAGGCAGCAGAAATGCCTTTGGTTTTCTGTAGCTAATTCTCTACTTTCTTCTCTATGCTGTGCTAGGTGATTAAGTTTTCCAGTAGTAGTGCTTTTGAGTTACAATATAACCTGAGTGACTCTTCTGCTGAAGAACTAGCTTATTGTTAGCCAGATGTTTGAAAGGCTGAGGGTGGAGTGGTTTGGCATTTCTGTTTTAAATAAACATTTAAACTCTCAATCAGTGCTATGCTTCAGTAAATCTGTGCCTGGACCTTAGTCACTGAGGATCAAACACTCAGATTCTAGGCCTTCGTGAAGTTTGGACTCCGTGGTCTGTAACAGAAACAACGCTAGGGACATTTGCACAGAAACAATCTTTGCTTCTTTCCAATTTCCTTGTCTTGCTAACAGAATCATTTCTGCTGCTAACCGCCCCTCCCAAAAAAAAAACCCAGAAAACTTCTGAAAGACAGTGCTTACCATGCAGAGGGAGAAAACAGCGAGGCATGAAAAAGGAAGGATCATGCCTTGTATTGCCTCCCCAGTCACAGTGGGCCTTTTCAAGTGATAATGCCAGTTTGAGTTTATAACACTTGCTCCCCCAAGAGGCTGGCCTGTCTGTTGGTTTCCTTGGCATAGCACAGCCCAGTTACAGCTTCCCTTAGCTGAGCATTTCACCAAAGTATAAAAGCAAAAGCTGCCTGAATCTCAAATTTCATTTGGTTTGCCATATATTTGGAAACGTTCATAGTAGAACAACTCTGAAGTGAAGATGTATAGTAAATAAATGCTTTCAAGTGAGTATCCCTGGGCCTAAAAAGAAGTATTATTCGTGATAGTATAAGGGCAGTGTAGGCTGTAGTCAGGGCTACAAAACATGTTCCTGCTGCAAAGCCAAAAATCATTTATTGCTTCAATAATTAACTATGGAAATAAACATACTGATCACTAAACCTCACTGAATCATAACATCAGGGAGAAAAACACTATCTCATCTCTGCTACCTCCTATGCCATTGTGAAGAGTGATAAATTGATGACAAAAAGAAAATGTTGACTGGCCCTGGCTGGTTGGCTCAGCAGTAGAGTGTCGGCCCAGTGGGTGGAAGTCCTAGGTTCAATTCCCAGTCGGGGCACAGAAGTGCCCATCTGCTCCACCCTTCCCCCCTCCTTCCTCTCTATCTTTCTCTTCCCCTCCCACAGCCAAGGCTCCATTGGAGCAAAGTTGGTCCAGGCACTGAGGATGGCTCCCATGGCCTCCACCTCAGGTGCTAGAATGGCTCCCGCTGCAACGGAGCAATGCCCCAGCTGGACAGAGCATTGCCCCCTGGTGGACATGCCGGGTAGATCCCAGTTGGGTGCATGCAGGAGTCTGTCTGACTGCTTCCCTACTTCTAACTTCCAAAACATACAAAAAAAAAAAAGGAAAATGTTGACCTAAAGGTCCTGTGCCACATTAAGTACACTGCTGGTAACACTGTCTTAGCATGTCTGTACACACTGCCAGTGAATTGAGTTACCATAAGATACCCCCACTGCTTAACCTTTTGAACTTTAAATTTTATTATTTTTACTTGTACTAAAGGTTCTTGAATGAAGTAGTGTAATACATGCACTAAAAGCAGCATTTATTTTTCCACGATCATCCTCTGCTATCCAGGAAGAGACTTAGATAGAAAAAGGTTTCTAAGTTCTTCCCAGATGTCAGATCAGGCTGAATATAAAAGACTAATACACATTGCTAATATAATCAAGGCCTAAGCATGTTGAGATTGAAGGGAACACTAAGACACTGACTATTATTTTCTCGCCAGCAACAGAGGAATGAATAACTGCCTTCTGTGTCTATAGAAAGCACTCCCCCCGCACAACATTTGTTCTCCCTGGAGGGCCCTGATCTGTGACCTTAATAATAACATCATCCAGGGATCCCAAACCCATGCCAGTGGGTCCAGGCACAGAAGGCAACTTGCGAAGCTGACCAGGCAGGGCTGTGAGGATCCGAGCTCTGCCCCCTCTCAAGGAGCAGCTGACTCTAACCCTCATTCAATTAGCGCTCTGCAGGGTTGCTGGCTTGGTGTTTCCAGGACTTCCAGTTATTTGAGATGTTCCATACCCCAGTGTTTAAGTGCCAGATTATATTTTTAATGCTGTGCCAGCCCAATAATACCTATCTGTGGGGCACAGCAGTCCACAGGCTAGCAACACTTAGTAATTATGGCCACAGCTCATTGCCATCTACTGTTTCTACCATCGGGTGTGAAACTACTTTTTTAAACTTGCCTGGGGAACATATATGCTGGGTTAAATATCTGATGTGCTTTTGTGAGTTTTCTTTAAGAGGACAACCAAAAGCCCTGTTATATGATACCTCCTTTTCTTTGCAACTATTAAGAGCATAAAGCAAATATATGCTGTTCTTAAAATATATAAATTATTTTCAGCCTAGTATCCTGTAGCTTCACAGCTAAAAGCCTTAAACTCACATTTCAAGTTGGTTTGCTCTATTAGCCCTGGCCCTCAGCAGATGCTGCAGAGGAAATGAATCAGTGGTAAGTGGTAAGTAAAATATGGTTTTGTCTGCCAGTCCCCTTTTCCTGGGTCAGGTTGGGTGATTTTTTCCCAGTGTTCTAAACTATTTTCTCAGGACAATAACCCTACTATTATTTCAGATGGTATTCTAACTTCATCCTATCGGAACTGATATTACCCCATCAGACATTACCTTATAACCTCTCCTACTTGACAGGTCTAGGACTCACTCATTTAATATTTGTTTAATCTTAAATCCCCAAAACCCATTTAGTCAGGGCCTAATTATAAAGGTTACTTGCACTAGGCATGATTCTGCACGGAGAAAATTAAAAATATCTGGTACCTTTTCCTTCAAAGTTTACTTTCTAAAATATAAATTAACTGTGGTATAATCAGCAGGGACATGGGACATAGTAATGTCCTAGCTTGCTTTGATGGTACTTTGCTGCCTCACCTAAAATGCCATCCAATCAACTTGCCAACTAATTTGAAAGCAGAGTGCTAGCAACAGCTGATACGGAAGATTCTCCCCCCCCCCTTTTTTTTAACATTAGAAAAAAATAACTGCAGAGACATCTAGTGTGGTTTCCCCCAATCCTGCCCTGGAGGGTGGGTAAAGATGTGGTTCCCTTTATTACACAGGACACTGTAGGGAGGACTTAGGGTACATTGGTACTCTAACCTTACATGTTTGTATTGGCTTTTAGCCAGGCCCATGCCACCAGAGAGATCAAAGATAGATGTCCAACTGCCTCACAACAACATTGTATTATCTTTTATAAGATATGCCATCTGGATGATCATGATCCTTTGATACCAAATCATCCTAAAGAGCCAACTTCTTGCAGGAGTAAGAAGAGTTAACTGGAACCACAGACAAACAAGCCGAGGCAGTGGAAAGAAGGCAGAGCAAATGTGGGCGCTTAGCACAAACCACAGGTCAGCTTGTGAGAAGAGCTTTAATGTAGCCTGCTCACTACTCCTAAGTGTCTTCACCCATCAGTTCTTAGGGCAGTAACATAAGGCATGCCAGCCTGAGGTGGTAATTTAATGGGAAGCCTGGCATCCTTCTGCCTCCTGTTGCTTAGCAATGAGCTGCTCACTGTTTTCAGCTCTGCAGGCAGATCTGGGACATGTGGAAGTTTTCATTCTTCCTGCTTTACACCAAATTATTCTAGTCCCGCTTACTGCTGAAGAGAAGCAGAGTTTTCTGGAACTACTGAGGTTTCCACTGTGGTCTGCTCAACTGTAATGCTTCCTCGGAGGCGGAGGGCGGTTCTTGATGGTCTTACACTTGGGGATGTGCCGCTCAGCCACCTTGGGGGCAAAGTGCCGGCTGCAGTGGGGACACTGAAGATAGTCTGGGTTTTCTGCAGGCAGGATGGGGGGCAAGTGTGAGGGGTCTCCACCTTTGGCAATTACCTGCTGGATCTCTCGAGCCTGACGGAGGGTACGGATGAAAGATTCATGCTTCTGTCTCCAGTTGCTCTTACGAGGGGGCTCAGCCTATAAGTAGAAGGAAGACTGATCATCCAACTTGGCATTTATCTCTTCTCCTGAGTCTCCACTTGAAGGGCAGTAAGGAAGTAAAAAGGTGTTAATCTGCAAGGTCAAAGGGAACAGGAAAGGAGCAACAGGGAAAACGGACTTGCCTGAGTGGGCACTTCAAGGGCCTGCAGGGGGGATAAGTACTGGGAGGCAGGCCTCTTCCCCCACAGAACCCTCGAGAGCCTCAGTGCTTGGACGTAAGTGCCAGGTAGTGGGAAGGGGGCAGTGCCAGGCCGGAAATAGGTTGGACCCCAGGGCTGCTTTCCCACTGGGCACATCCAGCCCCCTCACCAGAGATTTATTCTCTGGAGAAACTGAACCAGAAAGGTGTCAGATTCAGGAAGTCCAGGCAGAGGGGGGAAAGGGTTCATTTTAGGGCTGAAAATAGGGATTAAGTACAAGTGTGCACAATGGATTGTGGAACTGTCAGCCTCCTTCACCCACTCAGCTCCCAGAGTACCAGGCACATGGGCACCTTCTTAGGGGACTGACAGGTTCTCTGGATGCACCAAGCAGGCAACTGAAGAACCATCAGACTCTGGTTCTGGGGGACCCCAATTAAAAGGCTCACTATTTAATAACCCCAATATGAAGGTCCTTAGTCAATAAGCCTCATTTAACTGTAAATATGAATGGACAACCAGTATTACCAGTTACTTGAGTAAGCTCTAACAAGACAAGCACCAAAACAAGAACACGACCAAACGCTCAGGAAGCAGCAACAAGTCAGGTAGCAGAAGAAAAACCATTGTTACAAAAAATCCTAATATTGTCTGACCTGTGGTGGCACAGTGGATAAAATGTCAACCTAGAATCCTGAAGTCACTGGTTCGAAACCCTGGGCTTGCCTGGTCAAGGCATATATAAGAAGCAACTACTATGAAATGATGCTTCCTATTCCTGCCCCCCTTCCTTTCTCTTTCTCTATAAAAAAATAAATAAATAAAACCATTTAAAAATCCTAATATCAACAAAGGAGTACTAGAAGAGATTGTATCCATGAAACATGAATATATATACTATAGAAAAGGAATAACCAAAGAACCAGAAAGAATTATTATAAATTAAAATAATTAAATTATATAGTTAAATAGTTATATAGTTAAAAATAAAAATAGAAATGTTGTAAAACAATGTCAAGAAAATTATGCATAATGGAGGAAAAAATCAAGATGGGAGAGTAGGAAAGAAAATGTTAAAAAAATATAAAGTCTGTCCAGGAAGATCAACATCTGACCAACAGGCATTCCAAAAAGAACAGAGAAAGCAAGAGGATGAGATTACTAAAGAAATAATATTATAAACATTCCTAGAGTTACGTGTCACTACTCCTGAGACTGAAATAGCCTAGCAAGTATCCAACACAACCATTGTAAATTTTCAGAATGAAGAGAGAATCCCATAAGCTTTTAGAAAAAGAAAAAAGTTTTCATACAACAGAGCAAAAATCAAAATGGCATTAATTTTCTCAACAGTAACATTGGATTCTAAAAGCTAGTGGAAAATGCCTCAAAAATTCTGACAAAAACATTTTTTCACCAAGAATTTTTTTTCTTTTTAATTTATTGATTTTCTTAGAGAGAGGAGAGGAAAGGGGTGAGAGGAGGAGCGGGAAGCATCAACTCGTAGTAGTTGCTTCTCATATGTGCCTTGACCGGGTAAGCTCAAGATTTCGAACCAGTGACCTCAGCATTCCAGATCCACTCTTTATCCACTGCGCCACCACAGATCAGGCCACCAAGAATTTCATACTTGGCCAAATCATCAACATAGATATTTTCATTCAACCCAAGACAAAGAAAATATGTCTCCTGTGCATCTTTCTTAGTAAGCTTCCACAAGACAAGGAGTAGGGCAAGAAAAAGGAAGACAAAGGATGCTGAAAACTGGGAAACCAAAACAATGGAGAAGCAAAGAGAAGTCCCAAGACAACAGGTCTGCACCAGGCCTGCAGAATAACCAGTCCAGATAGAGTAGAAGGGGCCTGGCGAGGCAGTGATGTAGTGGATAGAGTGTCAGACTGGGATGCGGAGGACCCTGGTTCAAGACCCCGAGGTCACCAGCTTGAGCCTGGGCTCATCTGGTTTGAGCAAAAAGCTCGTCAGCTTGGACCCAAGGTCGCTGGCTCCAGCAAGGGGGTGCTCGGTCTGCTGAAGGCCTGTGGTCAAGGCACATGTGAGAAAGCAATCAATGAACAACTATGGTGTCGCAACGGCAACGAAAAACTAATGATTGATGCTTCTCACCTTTCTCCGTTTCTGTCTGTCCCTGTCTATATCTCTCTCTGACTCTGTCTCTGTAAAAAAAAAAAAAAACAGAGTAGGAGGAAAATAAGTGGTCAGAGGGTGGTTTCCAGAATTTAAAAGAATCAAACTGATGGATTGTGAGAGGTGTTTGAGCAATTACAAAAGCGTTAACATGTTTATGGAGATAAGGCATGAAGCTGAGCAAATGAAAACATGAGTCAATTAACTCCAGGTGTATGTAGGCAAAATTAATATGGTTATTATAATGTAAATATCTTACTGCATTAATTGCAATTGCGTTAATGACTACTGGTTTAAAGCAAAGTTGTGATTCCACCTCAATGGAAGTGGGAGGAGAAAAGTAGGAGGAAAGGGGATAGGAAAGGGAGTTTAACCTGTAGCATCTATAAGAGGAACTCAACAGATAATGTACAAAGTTGATAAATCAAGAAAATAGTGTACTATTTAGAAATATGGAAATACATACCAGAAGTCATCCATCAGAACTACAGACTGCCAATAGAACAGAATAGAGAGCCCAGAAATAAAACCACATATATACAGTCAAATTATCTTTGATAAAGGAGCCAAAAACACACAATGGAGAAAAGAAAGCCTCTTCAATAAATGGTGCTGGGAAAACTGGAAAACCACATGCAAAAGAATGAAACTTGATTACGGTTTGTCCTCCTGCACAAAAATTAATTCAAAATGAATTAAAGACCTAAATATAAAATCTGAAACAATAAAATACCTAGAAGAAAACATAGGTACTAAACTCATGGACCTTGGCCATAGAGAACATTTTATGAATTTGACCCCAAAGGCAAGGGAAGTGAAGGCAAAGATAAATGAATGGGACCACATCAGACTAAGAAGCTTCTGCACAGCAAAAGAAGCTGACAACAAAACAGACAGCCAACTAAATGGGAGATGATATTTTCGAACAACAGCTCAGATAAGGGGCTAATATCCAAAATATATAAAGGACTCACAAAACTCAACAGCAAACAATCCAATAAAAAAATGGGAAGAGGACATGAACAGACACTTCTCCCAGGAAGAAATACAAATGGCCAACAGATATATGAAAAGATGCTCATCTTCACTAGGTATTAGGGAAATGCAAATCAACACTACAATGAGATACCACCTCACACCTGTTAGATTAGCTATTATCAACAAGACAGGTAATAACAAGTGTTGGAGAGGCTGCAGAGAAAAAGGAAACCTCATTCACTGCTGGTGGGAATGTAAAGTAGTACAACCATTATGGAAGAAAGTATGGTGGTTCCTCAAAAAATTAAGAATAGAGCCTGACCCGTGGTGGTGCAGTGGATAAAGCGTCGACCTGGGAACACTGAGGTCGCCAGTTCAAAACCCTGCACTGCTCTGGTCAAGGCACATATGGGAGTTGATGCTTCCAGCTCCTCCCCCCTTTCTTTCTCTCTCTCTCTCTCTCACTCTGTGTCTCCTCTCTAAAATGAATAAATAAAAAGAAACTTTAAAAAAAATTAAGAATAGAACTATACCATATGACCCAGCAATCCCTCTACTGGGAATATACCCCTAAAACCCAAAAACACTGGTACATAAAGACACATACAGCCCCATGTTCATCACAGCATTTTTCACGGTGGCCAAGACATGGAAACAACCAAAAAGCCCTTCAATAGAAGATTGGATAAAGAAGATGTGGTACATATATACTATGGAATACTACTCAGCCATAAGAAATGATGACATAAGATCACTTACAACAACATGGATGGACCTCAATAACCTTATACTGAGTGAAATAAGTAAATCAGAAAAAACTAAGAACTCTATGATTCCATACATAGGTGGGACACAAAATTGAGACTCATGGACATGGATAAGAGTGTAGTGGTTACCAGGGGGAGGGGAAGGGGAGAGAAGAGAGAGGCATAAAGAAAACCAAATGAAGAGTGATGGAGGACGATTTGACTTTGGGTGATGGGTAAACAACATAATCGAATATCAAAATGATCTGGAGATGTTTTTTCTAAATCTATATGCTCTAGTTGACCAATGTCACCCTGTTAAAATTAATTGTTGAAATAAAACTATTTTTTTAAAAAAAAGAACTACAGCCTGACCAGGCAGTGGCGCAGTGGATAGAGCGTTGGACTGGGATGCAGAGGACCCAGGTTCGAGACCCCAAGGTCGCCAGCTTGGACCCAAGGTCACTGGCTTGAGCAAGGGGTTACTCGGTCTGCTGTAGCCCCACGGTCAAGGCACATATGAGAAAGAAATCAATGAACAACTAAGGTGTCGCAACAAAAAACTAATGATTGATGCTTCTCATCTTTTCTGTTCCTGTCTGTCTATCCCTATCTATCCCTCTCTCTGACTCTCTCTCTCTGTCTCTGTAAAAATAAAAAAGAACTCAGACTGCCTCTGGGAACAAGATTAGGGCTGGAGACGATGAGGTAGAATACTACAAATCTGTATTATAAATCACTTAGTAGTACATGATTATAAAAATGGATTCGAATATTTGGATTAAAATGACTCTTAAAAAGAAAAAAAAAGATGGCAAGAAGTTACTTGGTAATATGACATCATTAATGGTGAATACTAGGAAGAGATGTAATCAAAGGAAAAGGAAGGCTTTATCAGGAGAGTCTTGCTGAAACAGACAAGAAGGGAAGAAGGGCAGTGTCAGAGACGATATCCAGGAACCTTTCAAAGAACTGAAGTAGAGAAAAGTTTGTCAATTATATGATACTTATACTTAAATTCTTCATTGTATTGAAATTTTATTCCATTAACAGAATAAAAATACAAAATGGGACCTTTGTGTACAAATGCTTATGGTCCATTAGAGAGACAAGAGGTATGGAGAACATTAAAGGATATTAGAAAAATCACCGGCTCTGAGTACACTGGAGGAGAGACAGGGAGACACAAACAACTCAGCTCCCAAAGGCACAAAGTTGGGGACCAAGACTGAGGATAGTCCAAAGAAGGGAGCGCATCTCAATTCAGATCCTTTCTGTCTTGGTATTCTCAATACAAATATCTCCCCAAACTAGTTTCTACAAAGCAAGGGTATCTGAACTCAGAAACCCAATTCTTCTGCTTCACTGACCATGGTATTTAGCAATTTAAGAAACTCAAGATTCTTTTAGGTTCTGAACAGACATAAACCACTATAGTGGGACAGAAAATACCCCAGTGGATTATTGGGTTGATCAGAAAAAAAAACAGGAAAGAACACACCCTGGTGATCATATCTTTACCTGCAAGAGCAAAATGTCGACTTCTCATGAGAAGCTGGACTTCAGCCTGACCTGTGGTGGCGCAGTGGATAAAGCGTTGATCTGGAAACACTGAGGTTGCCAGTTTGAAACCCTGGGCTTGCCTGGTCAGGGCACATATGGGAGTTGATGCTTCCTGCTC
The DNA here is from genome assembly GCA_037038555.1 of Rhynchonycteris naso. Classification (NCBI taxonomy): domain Eukaryota; kingdom Metazoa; phylum Chordata; class Mammalia; order Chiroptera; family Emballonuridae; genus Rhynchonycteris; species Rhynchonycteris naso. The sequence continues at coordinate 25,663,554 of CM072999.1, forward strand.
CTCCCCCTTCTCTTTCTCTCCTCTCTAAAATGAATTTTTTTTTAAAAAAACTGGACTTCAAGGATATTATCTGTGAACACAGAAGGGACTTTCTTGTGATGAGCTTCAAACTGTACTGAAAGAAAGAACTCTAATGGCAAATGAGCTCTCCTAGCAGCCAACAAACAAATGTGAGTTTTTAAAGGGCCCAGCAAATACACACATAAATTGCAAAGTGCTAACAGACAAAAGGTGCTAGCGCAGCAGAGGAAGGGTTGAAAAGAAAACAGAATGAGCCTCTCATATGTTGCTAGATATTAGAGCTGGATGGGGTTTTGAGGTCACGTGGTCTAGACTTTTCCAAATTTTGAATATTTGCACACCACATTCGCTTTCTCCCCGTATTAATATTTTTCTTTAAATTCATGATTCCTAAAACTAAGGATGCAATATGTTTTATTTTCCTAAAACACACGAAAACTACTAAAATAAAAAATGTTTGTCAGCATGCCATACTTTGAGAAACACTCATTTACAAAATAAGAGGTATAACCTTGACGGGGTGCTGGAGTTATTTATGAGACACTCTTCTCCAGAGCTGATGGTCCAAATGTGCCTATGAATTTCCCTTAAACGTATCATGGAAATGTCCTAAAGTCTTTACTTTTCACAACCTAGTTTTTCTACATCTAGGATTGTTAACCAAAAATAACGTCCTTTACCTTTAAGGTGTTTATACTCTAAATGGAGAGAATTTAAAACTTAATTGCATTGAAAAAGTAGATATGATTACTGGAGTGGGAACAGATTCTAATCTTGGGAGGTGCTAAAAAGTATATTACAAAGTAAAAGGAACTCTCTCAAGGTAGTGAAATGCAGAATAGTTTTTTTCTTTATATTTTTCATGTCTTAAAATTTTCTACAGTAAATGTTTATTAATTTTATAATCAAAAGGACATAGGCCCTGGCCAGTTGGCTCAGTGGTAGAGCATTGGCCTGGCGCGTGGATGTCCCAGGTTCAATTCCCAGTCAGGGCACACAGGAGAAGTGACCATCTGCTTCTCCACCCCCCTCGGTTCTCTCTCTCTCTCACTTTCTCCCTCCCTCTCTCTCTCTCTCTCTCCCTCCCTCTCCTCCTCCTCTTCCTCTCCTGCAGCCATGGCTCAACTGGAGCAAGTTGACCCTGGGCACTGAGGATGGCTCCATGGGCTCTGCCTCAGGTGCTAAAAAATGGCTCCAGTTGCAATGGAGCAAGGACCCCAGATGGGCAGAGCATCACCCCCTAGTGGGCTTGCCAGGTGGACCCTGGTTGGGGCGCATGTAGGAGTCTATCACTGCCTCCCCTCTTCTTAATGTATTAAAAAAAAAGTCGTGTGTATGTATGTATATGCGTGTGTGTGTGTATTCTTAATGGTTTTTTTTAACTTTTATTTTTTTATTTTAGTGAGAGAATAATGGAGAGAGAGAGAGAGAGGAACATTGATATGTTCCTGTTCATGCCTTGACCGAGGATCAAACCCGCAACCGCTGTTTTGTGACAATGCTCTAACTAATTGAGCCATCTGGCAGGGCAAAAAGACATATATTTTTAAGTCTATGTTTTGGAGTCACTTCAACCCAGATTTATAGGCTGACTCTGCCATTTAAAACTGTGATCTCAAGCAAGTTAACCTGAGGCTTGATTTTGAATTGATAAGAAATAATGAAATCCTCACATGATTGTGGTGAGGGTCATATGAAAAGTTCCTGTCACAGTAAAAAATCAATAAATGTTCATTCTCACTTTTTCCCTATATGACACTTGAATTTTTTTTTTTTTTTTAAAAAGAAAAGATCCTTGCCCTGGCCAGATAACTTGGTTGGTTAGAGTTTCATCCCAAGCACAGAGGTTATGGGTTCGCTTCCCAGTTAGGGCATATACAGGAACAGATAATGTTCCTGTCTAAATGTCTCTCTTTCTCCCTTCCTCTCTCTTTAAAAATTTTTAATTAGTTAATTAAAAAAACAAAAAACCTTATGAGGACATAACATTGACTGGCCTTGCAATGACCCCTGCTCAAAGTCAAATCCGTAAGGACCTTGTTACCTTGACTGAGGCTGGTCGCTTCCAGTTCAAGTACTGTTCTAGCTCTGTGCCCTTGGCCCGGGCTCTGGAGGAGTCAAACACTTTCCTCTTGGAACCCTGCATCCTGCTGCAGACGTTGGAGTGTCTCTCCAGCCTGAGCAAGAGAAACTTGCGTCCGCAGTGGCTGCACTCCCCGAGTTCTGGCTCTTCGGTGGAACAGTTGGAGCCTGAGGAGTCTGGGGCCCTAGAGAAGGTAGAATTGCTGGTGGACCCTGGCGAAGCACTGCCTGGCGCTTCTGAAGGCTGAGAAAAGTTTTCCTTCACCGGCCCGGAGACTCGGTCTCGAATTTTGTTATTGCTTGCCACTAGTCTTTCCCTTTTGAGCTTCTGTATCTCATAATCAGAGAACTGGCATGGACTAGAATTTTCTTGAGACCATCCCCAAGTTGCATACTCTCCACTGTCTCTACTGAAGATCTTGTTGGACCTGTATTCTGGAGAGAAGATTGGTTTGTACATGGTGTTGCTATTACCTTTAACTCTCCTGAGGAGTGTCGGTCTCTGTAGCTCTCCTTTTCCATTTTCCTCAGCCTGTTCCTTTCCCTTCTGAATCCTTCTCAGTTCATCCTCTGTCTTCTTCAGCTTTTCTCTCAGGAGGGTCTCTTTTCTTTGAATTTCCTCCTCTAAACTCTCCCGTGCAGCTTCTAGTCTTTGGATCTCCATCCACTCAGTCCTGCCGCAGTTTGCCAGGGCCTTCTCCTCCTGTGTGGCAGCAACAGTACCAACCCCAGATGATTTTGCCCAGTTCCTCGAACCAAAACTGCTGTATGAGAACTCCCCTAACCCAGGGCATCTTGGAGAGACGTTCTGGTTGCCATCCATGCCAGTCTCACCCGTACTGCGAGACTTCCGATGGAACACGGGTTTCAGTGGGTATGCCCGGTCCACTCCAAATCGCTTCTTTGTAAAGGGGATGAATTCCTGGGTTTTCGCTTTGGGATACCAGGATTGAGGGGCTGACGAGTAAAATAAACCCTTTGCTTGGCTCTGGAGATGGGTTCTTGGATCTTGCTGACTGATCCCGGCACAGTGGGGATAGTAGTTACCGGCTTTTGTGCAGCTGTTCCATTTGGAGTGAGCGTAGAGATTATTCAGCATTGGTTCTCTGTTGCTCAAAATCTTCTCCCAGGAATTTTTCCTCAGATGCCCCATTGAAGATAGCTGGGAAGAGTCCCCTTTTTCACAGGGGTCTTGCTTAGTTGAGTGGAGCCCTGGTCCTTCTGTTTTATTATCTGGGAACATGATACCCGCAGGCGGAGGTGGCACCAAATGGAGATTGGCCATTCAGGGCCTGGACTGAAGCCTAGAAGAGATTTAAACCAGATAAATGTGAGAAGTCTGTCTGAGGTTCGCCCCAGTCGCTAAAGCAAACTGTTTTTACATTCGTCCTAACCACATTTTCCTATAAACATTTTAGGGACAGTAGTGCTGGGTCTCACTAGAGTTCTCTCCTTCAGTAAGCATTTGGTGAGTGTTTATTTTGTCCTTATTTGTGAATGTTTGTTTCTGAGAACAGAAAAACGAATGTGACACAGGTGTTCCTGCCACCTACGTTTCCCCTCCAGTACCCGCCTCTGCCGTACACAGTGTACCCCGTAATAGGTGGAAAGAGCTATTGGATTGAACGTCGGATTTTAATCCTGTGACACAGGACAAGCAACTTCCCCTTGCTGGCTCCAGTGTCTTCTCTCATGAACTGAGGGGTTCACTCAGAGTTACCTGACTGCAATTTATGGACCTTCAGACTCTTAAGTCCAGCCCCATCATTTTACAGGTGAGAAAACTGCGGCCCCGGAAGCAAGTGGCAGGTACAAAGAGGCTTCCCTCCTGCTGGATCCTTGTCTGACTCCAAGGGGCAAAGAGGCCGCTCAGGGCCTGCAGCAAGTGCCTGGCTGTCAAACCCTCACCCGAGGAGTCCCTTAGGGGCTGACGGCTGGAGGTTTGTAACTTGAGAAGCGGGAGCCACCTGACCTGACCGTTGCTGGTTTTAGATCCGGAACAGGAAGTCACCTTCGGTCCCGGAGGTGTCAGCGAGGTCACCCCCATTGGGCACTACGCTTTGGAGACAAGCCTTCATCCTTTTTCCATCGGGCCCTTGTGACATCCAGGTGCTGATCTCATGTCTCCTCGCCCTTCCGCGTACCTGAGGCTCTCAGGGACAACTTCTGCTCAGGAACAAACCCTAACACAGTTTTCCCCACCAAAACCCTCCACTCAACTGACGTAGCGCAGGCGTTCTCAGGGACCCCTGTTATTCCCGTTGCCTGGAGACGGGAGCGCGTGCGCGCCCGGCCCGCCTCTCGCCCCTCTGGAATCACGCACAGGCGCAGTCCTAACGCGAAGGGGCGCAGCCCGGGAGCCGGGTGCGGTTGGCCTGAGACTTGATGCGGTGTCCCGCCAACTCTGCTGCTCCGTCCAGCCCTGCCCTTGGAGAACAGGGGAGGGGATGGGAGAGGCTTTTTTGGGGCTCCATCAAAGATTTTGTATTCTTCTGAGGACGACCCCAGGTCTTGGGGCGTGCCCTTCTCTGGCAGAGGGAGGAACCCCTAGATATGCCCTGGAGTCATGGTGCCGTAGGAGTCCGAGATCTGTTCACTTGGCAGGAGTGGACCTGCTGATAGCCTTTCTTAGCATGCTTCGCCGCTTGGTACCAGCCCCAGGTACAGCTATATAGTATGTCTCCGTGCTTTTCCTCGCCAATAGTTTGAACTTTGTGGTCAGATTTTAGCAACTCAGCTGGATTTTGCTACATGGTGTCTTTCTGGGGTAGTTTTTTTTTTAATATTTTAAAGACTTTATTCATTTTAGAGATGAGGGAGAGGAACAGAGAGAGAGAGAAAAAGGGGAAGAGCAGGAAGCATCAACTCCCATATGTGCCTTGACCGGGCAAGCCCAGGGTTTCGAACCTGCGACCTCAGCATTCCAGGTCGACACTTTATCCACTGCGCCACCACAGGTCAGGCTGGGGTAGTTTTATAGCCAATCTAATTATTTTGATGTAATGTTTTATTCTCATGTGGTAACTCCGGCCGTCTCTTCTTACGGCCCAAGAATGACTCAACCAAATGTAATGATAATCAAGTTAACTTCCAGATCGAAAAGAATTAGTATAACCTGGTGTCAACACTAAGTGATAATATCCTATGACTTGTTAACATCAGAAGAGTTTATTTGCCTCATGCTTCAGTTCATTTGTGTAAGCTGTTTGGAACAGGCGATTGACTTTTTTCCTGTAACTACTTTAAAAGATTCATGCTCATAAACAATAACATAGACAGCAGCGGGCAGTAGTGTTGATACTTCGACATGTCATATTACAGCTTTTACTATTACAAAGAAATTCCTTGGCGGGTTCCCTAGGGCATTTTTTAAATTCCTTGTTTTCTTTCCTAGTTAACTGTCGACTCTACTGCCTTCTCTACAGTTTATGCAGTTCAGACGTTTCCCCCTCTTAAGGTACCAATTAATTATCTCAGCAGTCTGGCAACTGGGTAGCTTCCTTCCAGTCTGACAAAATTTTCTACAGTGCTTCCCTCCATCTTGACATCCTTCCTTCTTATTTATGAGGAAGAAGAATCTTTTGATTTCTAGGCGTTCGCTTGAATTAGTCCCTTTCAGAAATGGACTCCATCTTGTTAACTTCAAGTTGTGTCTTTCCATGTACTCCTCTTTAGTTTTAAAATGCTATACTTTTTTCCCCTGCAAAACAAACCTTACTTGACCTGTCGCCTCTTTTCTTAGGGTCTCATTCATTCTCCTCTTCTCCACAAGACTTCTTGGTAGAAAACTTTACATTTGCTGCCCCACCCTCTCATCTCCCCCTCATTGTCCAGTCCATTGTGGTGTGGCCGGGCTAGCAGTGACCTTCCAGTGACCAAGGACATAAGCTGCTACTTCTTTAGTCTACTTATTATTTTTTTTAAAATTTACTTACTGATTTTAGCGAGAGAAGAAGGGAGGGAAAGAGAGAGACAGGAATATTAATCTGTGTCTGCATGTGCTCTGATCCAAAATTGAACCAGCAACCTCTGTGCTTCAGGAAGACACTTTAACTAACGAAGCTATCTGGCCAGGGCTAGCCTACATATTTAGTATAATCGATTTTTCACCCTCTTGGAACTTTCTCTTTGCTTGCTCCTGTGCCTTCTTGGTTTCTTCTTTAATGTCCTTGCCCCGTCTTCTTCCAGGCATCTGGCGTTTGTCTTTTCTTCACCTGCCCCTAGAGTTTCGGTGTTCTCCAAAGCCCTCTTATTTATCATATATATGCAGGTCCAGACATTCTCTTTCTTAATGGTTTCATCCAAATGCTGAAATTTCAGGTATCACGTATGTTTAAATGATAACTGGCTTAGCTCTCTCTCCTTAGTTACAGACTCGATTTTCCAACTGCCCATTTAGTTCCTCAGGAACCGGAAACTCCATATGACAGGAAACAGACTCGTGATCATCTCCCCATTGCCCCAGGCCACTTCTCCAGTGTTCCCTCTCATGCTGAAAGCATCAGTCACCTTCTACTCCTCCCTCTTTGTCCTCCCTTACCTCTAAATGGTCACTGGGTTCTGACTAATTTACTCTGCATTGTCTCTTATACAGGACTCGCTGACACCTCCAGGACCTTTACATTTCTACTGCCCTGGGTGAGTTCCTACTCAATGGGATGGCATGAGTCACTCTCCTAACTACTATTCTTTATTTTTTTGAAGTTTTTATGAGTTTGTGTCAAACTGAAGATATATGCCCAGAAGCAAAATCTCCCTAACTGCTTTTCTTGTCTTCAACATCTACTTTCCGAGTTCATCCTTCATGCTACTGCCAGAATAATTATTCTAAATATGTCTCACCCTATCATTCCCCTACCCAGTGGCTTCTACCTTTACCTATAGAATAAAGTTAAGATGCATAATTTTAACCTGGTATTTCAACCTCCAGCCTACCTTTCACGCCCTGCCTCCCCAGAATCCAGCCCAGTGGGTTTCAACCCTGAATGTGCTTTTAGTACTACCTGGAGACCAATTTCTGGGGGTGAGACCTGGGTATTTGCGTTTTTCAAAGGTCCCCCCAAAGTCCTAATGTACAGCCAGGATTGAGAGCTCCTGGTCTAGCCACATCTGACTACTTGTACTTTCTTACCTCAGTGGTACTACCTCACTCCAAGCTCCACATACTGGGAGGTGGCAGAACATAGTATTTATGGAACTGGGCTCTGCACTTAGACTGCTTGGAACTAAATCCTGGCTCCATCACTTAACTGGTTGTGGTTGGATAATAGTCTGTTTCCTCTAAGAACATTTTCATAGTCTTCCCAGTCAGAATGAATCTCTTGGTTCCTTTGTGCTGTCCTGATATTTTCTGTTCTTGTTATAGAGTGGGGCTGTCTCATGATGAGCTAGCTCTCAGTGATGTTCACAGAATTGAATTAGCATGTTGTGCATTGTATTTTCATTATTATTTGCTTGCTTATTTGTTCCTTACACTAAATTTAAAAAAAAAAAACTCTTTGAGGACAAAGATTGTATATCATTCATCTTTATATATCCTATAATGTACTATACATAGTAGACACTCAATGGGTTTTTTATTCTACAGAGAAAATAGTTTTTTAAAGGAATTTTAGAGAAAGATATAACGTCAGCCAGGTACTCTGTTTATCATTATTTTCTTTTTCTTTTCTTTTTTTTACGGGGACAGAGAGAGAGAGTCAGAGAGAGGGATAGATAGGGACAGTCAGACAGGAATGGAGAGAGATGAGAAGCATCAATCATCAGTTTTCTGTTGCGACACCTTAGTTGTTCATTGATTGCTTTCTCACATGTGCCTTGACCACGGGCCTTCAGCAGACCGAGTAATCCCTTGCTGGAGCCAGCGACCTTGGGTCCAAGCTGGCGAGCTTTTGCTCAAGCCAGATGAGCCCGCCCTCAAGCTGGCGACCTCGGAGTCTTGAACCTGGGTCCTCCACATCCCAGTCCGACGCTCTATCCACTGCACCATCGCCTGGTCAGGCTATCATTATTTTCAAATGTTGCCAAGGATAACATTCAATCCAGCTTCCCATTCCCAACCCTACCTCATGTTAGCACTAAGGTTATATTATTACCAAAAGGTGGACCTGGCCCTTTGGTCTGCCTAGGACCAGCCAGTAGTGTGTGGGTTTTTTTACTTCGTGCAGGAAAAATTTTACAACACAAGTCCAAGTGATTTTGAAAGGAAGTTTATCAAAGCTGGAGACAGCGAAACAAGGGAGGGTCGAGAATAGAAGAAGCAACAGGACGGCACCTAGGTGGGGTTGCCTTGGCTCTCTGGAAACCTTATGGGAAAGAAGTGAGCCTACACTGGAAGTCAGAGAAAAGGGGGCTTTGGAGACAGGTTCCGGGGTGAGACTGGGACAAGCTGCTGCTGTCCACTGCTCCCTGGTGTCTAGTCTCATGGTGACCCTCAAAGTTTAGGAGATGCACACCTGCGGAGGAAGTAGAGGAGGGGGAAGGGACAGGCAAGAGCTTGCTCCAGGGTGGGAGAGCAGGTGAGAGGGTCCTTTATTTTGAGGGTCTTTAAAGACTGGAAGTTTAGGGAAGGATTTCAATAGAATAGTCATCCGCTTTTCCAGGTGTGCCCTCTCACGGGGTCATTAGTCACAGTAGGTGGTCCTGGCTTTTACTTATTTCTTTATTATTATTATTATTATTATTTTTTTTTTTTTGCTGCTTTTCTGGGCCTGGAGCTAAAATACAACCTAGATGTTATCTCTAGGGAGGTGACATTTTGCATCTAACTGCAAATTGTTCGGCCAGTTTGTTCAGCTGGCTCAGTGTCCCGGTTCTACTTGCCACGGAATTTTCCTAGCTTCTTACTATCCTGCCTCAATATGATTATCCAGGATCCAGAGCCTCACTTCCTAGTGTTTTTTTCGTCTATGTCTTTCTTCCCAGGACAACATGAGAAAAACGACGCACTTACTGATTGAGGAGTGGTGAGGGCTGCGCCTGTGGAATTCGAGCGAGACCCTGGACAGATCCCCAACCCCAGGCTCCTGAGCTGTGCCAGGCAACCGGTCCTGGAGTCCCACCCCCTGGTGGGCTCTGGGCCGAGCGTGCTGTCCCTGATTGGTCGGAGGGTGTGATGGGCATAGGGGACAGCGAAGGAAGAGCTGTGCTCTGAGCTTCCGGGAGTGGGAGTTACGCAACTAGGGGAACCGTTGGCGTGGTTGTCGCTGGTGTTGTCCTGGCCTCCTGACGGGGGGGACGGGAGGGTGAGCCTGGGACCTGGAGGGGAGTGCCCATCAGTTTCATTAGCCTTAAATGTTAGTGGAAGGGTATTCTGGTGGCCGTGAGGAAGCAAGCAAGGTCCGTGGGAAGTGGGAGGGATGGTGAGGGAGCGAGACCGGTGTGGAAAGGTAATTGGATTAAAAGGTAATTGCCCTCAAAGAGGCCACTGTGGGTAATAGCGACCCAAAGCTCCGTTTCCCAGGTGTCTTCCTGTTACTTCACACACCTGCGCTTACAATGATCCGCTCACATACTCTAAGTTAGGGGGCTTTAAGGTCAGGGAGAGGTCGCAGTGGTTCAGGATGTAGAAGTATGGGGGTGGCTCTTTCTGCCTCAGGATTGAGGGTCCTGGAATAGGATAATGAGCTCCGTTTTCTTTTCTGTTCTCCTGGTTTCTGACAGGTTTGAGCATTAATATGGCGGAAGGGGACACCCTGATATCAGTGGATTATGAAATTTTTGGAAAGGTACAAGGGGTGTTTTTCCGCAAGTACACTCAGGTATGTGGCCTCCAGGCTTTGGGACATGCCTAGGTTATGTGCAGGAAACAAGTGACGTGTTCCTGCTCAAATGCATGAGGAGAAGCTGGTTCTTTAATAGCTGCGTGGCAAAGGTGGTTTGTGGAGTGATGGGTATGAAAATGCTTTGCAGTGGTTAAAATACAATGTAAATGGCAGGTTCATCTGCTGTTATTATTATTATTATTACTATTATTATTCCTAACAGTGGTACTTGAGTACCTAGACACATGTTAATGAGCTTCTCTCTTCCAAAGGAGATGCTAGGCTTCCCCAGTTCTCCCTGTTGTGGCATCGTCGAACCAGTCACGATTCTTGTAGGAAAGCTAACATTGATTAAGGAGATGGCATTTAGGTGAACTTAGGACATTTATGTAATTTATGTAATAGCTGCTTCTGTAACTACTGCATTTCCTTTAGACTTTCACTTATTCAGCCTTTCCCCATCTTCCCACTTAATCTGCTTCTATTCATTTTGGCTTTGCAAGAAGAATCGCCTTTTCCAGCTAAAGGTTTTCTAATGAAAATATTTAATCCATTCCAGGATAAGTAATGATAACACTGAACATAGAGTCTGGTATTCCTAGTAGAGTACTAGGAAGAAATTGAGGGGATGAACAAACTACTGACAGCTTCTACCTCTGCCTTAATGTCTCTAATCTTTCCTTAACACGTGCACAGAACTGCTATCTCAGTTTCTCTTCTGTCTTCTGGGGGGGGGGGGTATTGGGCTATTGCCTGTCCAATGTACTATTTCCAGCCCCAAAGATAACGAGTTAAGACTGCAGAATTTTTCTCTTTTTTTTAAATTAAGTGAGAAGGGGGGAGGCAGAGAGACAGACTCCCGCATGTGCCCTGACCCAGATCCACCCGGCAAGCCCACTAGCAGGCACTGCTCTGCCCATCTGGGGCCACAGCTTCTCTGCTTCCAAGGGAGCTATTTCAGTCCCTGAGGTGAGGCCATGGAGCCATCCTCAGTGCCCGGTGCCAAATTGCTTGAACCTTTCAAGCCATGGCTGCGGGAGGGGAAGAAAGAGAAACTGGGGGGGGGGGAGGGTGGAGAAGCAGATGGTCACTTCTCCTATGTGCCCTGACTGAGAATCAGTCCGGAGACATCCACATGCCGGGCCGATGCTCTACTGCTGAGTCAACCAGCCAGGGCCTAAATTTTCCATGTGTCACATTCCTGGGACTCTGGTACTTAAAATTCAACCCGAATCTTTGAAATATGAAAGTTAAATGTCACTACTTCTTTGTCCAGTTGCCTGCAAATTATTTCCACCTGTTCCACACTCATATAAGAAGTACCTATTGAAAAAAAAATTGTTGCAAGTCATAGTGAAAGGGCTGTGTTTCAGTTAGCTATGCTACCATTTATGCAGGGTAAGTTTCTGTGATATAGTAAATGGAGGTAACAGTTTCAAAGATTACAGTTGCTGAGGGAAAAGGATCAGATGGTAATATAGTTCATCTTTTTCTACTGCTGTCCCCACCCCCAAATTTAGGGACAATAAAAGGATGCAGAAAAATAAATATTGATTTGGAAAACTTTAAGGAAATTGTCATCCTTTCTAACCCCTTGATTAGATTTGTAGCTTATTCTTTACTACTTATAATCACTTAAATATATATGTTCATTTTAACAATTGTTTTGTTTTGCTACAGTCTGTTTGCATGTTGATATCTAACCCAATAATTAAATTCCATCACTCCTAGAATGGAATGGACTTTTTAAAAGTTGGAATATATTTAATATCCCATAACACTCACCTTTTTAAAGTGTATGATACAGTTTTAGTATATTCACGAAGTTATACACTAATTCCAGAACATTTTATTAGCGCCATGAGAAACCATATATCCATTAGCATTCACACCTTATCCTTCTAGCACCTGGCAATCCCTAACCTCATTTCAATTTGTGTGGTTTTGTCTGTTATGGACATTTAATGTCAATGAAATCATATAACGTGGCCTTTTGTGTTTGGTTTCTTTCAGTAACACAAAGTTTTTTCAAGGTTCATTCATAATGTAGCATATTGGTACTTGCATTCCTTTTTATGACTGAATAATATTCCATGTATGGCTATACCACATTTTATATATCCATTCATCAGTTGATAGGCCCTTAAGTTGTTATCACTTTTTTTTCCAAGTGAGAGGAGGAGAGATAGTGAGACAGACTCTTCCTGCATGTGCCCCGACCCACCTGGCAACCCCATCCGGGGCTGATGCTCACAACTGAGCTATTTTTAGAGCCTGATACAGAGACTCCAGAGAGCATCCTCACTGCCTGGAGCCGATGCTCTCAAACCAATCAAGCCATGACTGCAGGAGGAGGAGAGAGAGAAAGAGGAAGGGGAGAGGAGAAGCAGATGGTCACTTCTTCTGTGTGGCCTGACTGGGAATTGAACCCAGGACATCCACATGTTGGGCCAATGCTCTACCACTGAGTGAACTAGCCAGGGCCTATTTTCACTTTTTTTTTTTCTTTTTTTTTTTTAGTGAGAGGAGGGGATGGAGAGAGACAGATTCTCACATGTGCCCCAACCAGGATCCACCCAGCAAGCCCACTAGGGGATGATGCTCTACCTATCTGGGGCCATTGCTCTGTTGCTTAGCAACTGAGCCAGTTTTTTAAGCCCCTGAAGTGGAGGCCACGGAGCCATCCTCAGTGCCAGAGGCCAGCTCATTTGAACCAATAGAGCCGTGGCTGTGGGAGGAGAAGAGAGAAAGAAAGAAGGGGAAGGGTAGAGGTGCAGAAGCAGATGGTCACTTCTCCTGTGTGCCTTGACCGGGAATTGAACCTATTTTCACTTTTTTAAAAAATTTATTATTTATTGCTTTGAGAGAGACAAGGAGACAGGAACTTCAACCTGTTCCCATATGTGTCCTGACTGGGGATCGAACCAGCAACCTTTGCAGATCAGGACGATGCTCTAACCAACCAAGCTATCTGTCCAGGGCAAGGTTATTTTTACTTTTTGGCTAAATGATGCTGTGAACGTGTATGTACTTATTTTTATGCAAACATTGTTTTCGATTCCCTTGGGTATATATAGCAAGGACTAGCTTGCTGAGTCACAAAGTACTCCATATATAACTTTTTATTTCTTTATTTATTTTTTACAGGGACAGAAAGAGAGTCGGAGAGAGGGATAGATAGGGACAGACAGACAGGAACGGATAGAGATGAGAAGCATCAATCATTAGTTTTTTGTTGTCGTTGCGACACCTTAGTTGTTCATTAATTGCTTTCTCACATGTGCCTTGACCGCGGGCCTTCAGCAGACCGAGCAACCCCTTGCTGGAACCAGCGACCTTGGGTCCAAGCTGGCGAGCTTTTGCTCAAGCCAGATGGGCCCTGCGCTCAAGCTGGTGAGCTTTTGCTCAAGCCAGATGGGCCCCGCGCTCAAGCTGGCGAGCTGGGGGTCTCAAACCTGGGTCTTCCGCATCCCAGTCCGACGCTCCACCACCTGGTCAGGCTGCACTGTTTTGATTACTGTAGCTTTGTAGTAAATTTTGAGACTGGGATATGTGAGTTCTTCAACTTTGTTCTTTGTAAAGATTATGTTTACCTATTCTGGGTCTTTCATATTGTCATGATAATTTTAGGATCAATTTGTCAATTTCTGCTATGAAGGCAGCTGGGATTTTGATAGAAATTGTATAGCTTCTGTAGATCAATTTAAGGAGTATTGTTATCTTAATATTGTCCTCCCACCCATGTACATCAGATGTCTCTTTCCTTTTATTTAGGTATTTTTAAATTTCTTTCAACAGGGTTTTGTACTTTTCCATATGTGTTATACTGCTTTTATTAAAGTTATCTCTAAGAATTTTATTACTGCCTGACCTGTGGTGGCGCAGTGGATAAAGCGTCGACCTGGGAACACTGAGGTCGCCAGTTCAAAACCCTGCACTGGTCTGGTCAAGGCACATATGGGAGTTGATGCTTCCAGCTCCTCCCCCCTTTCTCTCTTTCTCTCTCTCTCTCTCACTCTGTGTCTCCTCTCTAAAATGAATAAATAAAAATAAATTAAAAATTAAAAAAGAATTTTATTACTTTGGTGCTATTATAAATAGAATTGTTTCCTTAATTTCATTTTGATTTATTATAGCTATTGTATAGAAATATATTTTTGTATAGTGATCTTGTATCCTGCAACCTTGTGAGCGTGTGTGTGTGTGTGTGTGTGTGTGTGTGTTAGGATTTTGCTGTATATATGTCATCTCTGTGAGTAGAGGTAGTTTTATTTCTTCCTTCCGATTCCAATTCTGACTGCCTTCTTTCTTTTTCCCAGCCCTGGCTAGAACCTCCAGTATAAAGTTGAGTAGAAGTGACAACAGCAGAAATCCTTGTCTTGTTTCTGAACACAGAGCAAATGCTTTCAGTATTTCACCATCGATGTTAGCTGTGGGTTTTTCACAGATGCTTTTTATCAGGTTGAGGAATTCCCTTCTGTTCTTACTTTGTTCTGTGTTCTATCACAAAAAGATGTTGGATTTGGTGAAATGCTTTTACTTCATCTATTGAGATGATCATGTGGTTTCTATTTTATTTATTAATATGGTGTTTTATTTATTAATATGGTATATTGACTTTTGTGTGTTGACCCAACCTTGCATTCATGGGATACAATTTTCATCTTGTATAATCCTTTTTATATGTTTCTGGATTTGGTTCACTCATATTTGTTGAGTTTTGCATTAGTACTCACAAGGGATATTCATCTTTAGTTTTCTTTACTTGCGATGTCTTTTCTCTCTCTCTCTTTTTAAGACTTGTCAGACTGCTTTCAGAGTGTGTAATTGTTTTTAAGAGAGAGAGACAGGAGTGGAGACAGAAAGGAGAGAGAGATTGAAAAGTATCAACTTATAGTTGCTTCACTTTAGTTGCTCATTGATTGCTTTTTGTATGTGCCTTGACCAGGCAAGCCCAGGGTTTCAAGTCAGTGACTTCAGCATTCCAGGTTGATGGTTTATCCACTGCACCACCACAGGCTAGGCCATTCTTCACATTTTTATGTCACCCTCTTCTGCACTTAATGCATGCTGTAGGTATCTCCTATTTTTCTTCATTCCTTAATTTCCTCTGTTTCCTTTAAATTGTTATTTGACTACAGCTCTTTTATTCATTATGCGTTATGTCTTTGCTTTAAACATATGATTTGATGGATACTTCAGTTCCTCATCAAACATGCTTTGGCCGTGCATAACATTTTCTTTGGCCACCTCCAGCTATTTCCCACATTTACTAGGTCACTACTTTGACATTTGGGCATGCAATCATGTTAACTCCATTTTCTTTTGTAATCCAATCCCTTTTATTGAGGTAGGTTACTTTAACAATAACTTTTATAATATCTTTACTTGGAAATTTTACAAAAATAAAATTACCTCTAAAATACTGGTACCTTTTCAAATGTTTAGTGATTCCACAGTTTAATGACTTAAAGGAAAAAACATTGGAAAGGCGAAGAAAAGAGCAACTACAATGACTAGTCTTCATAAGCTTACTCAACTTTAAAGGTGTGATTATTTAGACAGAAGAAAAGAAAAGGGCATACTTAATAGCTATGTAACCTTGTCCTGGCTGGGTAGCTCAGGTGGACAGAGCATCCTTTCAATAAGCCAAAGGTGTGGGTTTGATCCCTGGTCAGGGCATATGCAAGAATCAACCAGTGAATGCATGAATAAGTGGGACAATAAATTCAATGTTTCTCTTTCTCCTTTTCTATTTCTTTCCCTCCCTCTCTTCCTTCCTCTCTCAAATCAATAAATTTAAAAAGAAATTTATTAATCTCAAGAAAGTTTGAGTTTCAGAGACTGATCACCAGTTGCTCTCTCCTTCTCTGGGAGGATGACAGAAGTGGGCTTTGGATACAACATAAAGACGGAGGGTTAGACAGTTTTTCTACTGGGAGAACAATGGGATGAGTTGCCTAGGAAATTGTGAACTACTCTCTAATGATCTTTACAGATATAATGGACACTTATTCATCTGGTTTTATTTAGGTGTGGTCCTGGTTAAAGACAAAGAGAAGGATCAGATAGTTCCACACTTTTTCTATTTAATATACCAAGTAGATTCTTGATTAGGAGAAGGGAAAATGTACAGCCTAGTGTCCCAACAACATTTAGCCTGGGGAATCATTTTGAAAGCATCTTATTTGGTCTTAAGTCATTAGTTCTACATAGTGAAAAATTCTAGTGCCTGGGTTTTATAGGGTAGAAAAAGGAAATGAAGTGAAGTGGCCAACACTTCATATTAAAATCAGCAATGAGATTCTTGCTGTTCTTGTTTTAACTGTTCTGGACAATATCAAATTAGTTTCAGTGGCTTGATTCTAGGCCAAGATTCTGGCAATAGATTGTCATCTGACTTTGTTTTGTTTAATCTCACTGGATTTCTCTCTCTTGTTTTTTCTTTCCCTTAGGCAGAGGGTAAAAACCTAGGATTGGTAGGCTGGGTCCAGAACACTGACCAAGGAACAGTGCAAGGACAATTGCAAGGTCCCATCTCCAAAGTGCGTCATATGCAGGAATGGCTGGAAACAAGAGGAAGTCCCAAATCTCACATCGATAAAGCAATCTTCAACAATGAGAAAGTCATCTTAAAGCTGGATTACTCCGATTTCCAAATTGTAAAATAATGGCCCAAATTTAAATTTTCTAAGAGAAACTCAGTGGTTTTGTTTGTTATTGTTAATAGAGATAGAATTATTCTGAGTCCAATGTTAGAATTTGTCAGTAAGTTATTTTACTATCAGACACTTGAATATTACTGTATATAATATGTATGATGGAAGGAAGAATAAGAACTGTACACAATTCTAATAAAAGCACATCAAAACCATCTGGGTAGGCTGAACTTCATTTTGGGGAAAATAGGAGGTATTTACTCAGTAAACATCTGGGGGAAGATAATTTTGAGGTAATTTAAAGAGGTCTGAAAGAAAAAAGTTAACTTTCAATTAATTTTTTTAAATTTATTTTATTTTTATTTTATTCATTTTAGAGAGGAGACACAGAGTGAGAGAGAGAGAGAGTGAGAGAGAAAGGGGGGAGGAGCTGGAAGCGTCAACTCCCATATGTGCCCCGACCAGACCAGTGCAGGGTTTTGAACTGGCGACCTCAGTGTTCCCAGGTCGACGCTTTATCCACTGCGCCACCATAGGTCAGACTCAATCAATTTTTAAAATGGTTTTCATGACATTTTCTTAAGGAAATTTCACACCTAATAAGAACAAATACTACAAAGTTCAATTTGTTAGCAGCTCAAATGATATTTTGGACTAATTACTTTTAGTTTTCCTGAGTTTCTGCTGTCATTTTTTTCTCTCTGGGTAAGGAATTCATGAAAAGCAATGTTATGGGCTAACTTCTGTCCCTTCCCACCCTTCCATTCATGTTCAAACCCTAACCCCCAGCACCTCAGAATGTGACTGTATTTGGAGACAGGGTCTTTAAAGAGGTAAGTAAGGTTAAATGACGTCATTAGTGCGGGCCTCATCAGGTATGCCCTAGTGTCTTAATTATTATTATTTTTTTTTACAGGGACAGAGAGAGAGTCAGAGAGAGGGATAGATAGGGACAGACAGACAGGAATGGAGAGAGGTGAGAAGCATCAATCATTAGTTTTTCGTTGCCGTTGCGACACCTTAGTTGCTCATTGATTGCTTTCTCACATGTGCCTTGACCGCGGACCTTCAGCAGACCGAGCCACCCCTTACTGGAGCCAGCAACCTTGGGTCCAAGCTGACGAGCTTTTGTCAAGCCAGATGGGCCCGCGCTCAAGCTGGTGAGCTTGGGGTCTCGAACCTGGGTCTTTCATATCCCAGTCCACCGCTCTATCCACTGCGCCACCGCCTGGTCAGGCAATAATATCTTTTTTAAAAATGTTTCAATAGCCTGACCTGTGGTGGCGCAGTGGATAAAGCGTCGACCTGGGAACACTGAGGTCGCCAGTTCAAAACCCTGCACTGCTCTGGTCAAGGCACATATGGGAGTTGATGCTTCCAGCTCCTCCCCCCTTTCTCTCTTTCTCTCTCTCTCTCTCTCACTCTGTGTCTCCTCTCTAAAATGAATAAAATAAAATTAAAAAAAAATGTTTCAATAGAAATGAGAGCACAAACTGGTTAATGATTCCCAAAACATCTATTTTCAGTTTTTCTAGAGTTCCATTCTCATTCTGTCGGCAAAGAAGCCATGGTGGTATTGGGAAGACACCCCAAAAGGGCAATAAAGGGAGGCTTGGTGTCCTCATCTGTAAATTAAGAGTTGCGGGAGCCTGTGGCGTAGTAGATAGAGCGTCGGACTGGGATGCGGAAGACCCAGGTTTGAGACCCCGAGCTCGCCAGCTTGAGAGCGGGCCCATCTGACTTGAGCAAAAGCTTATCAGCTTGGACCCAGGGTCCCTGGCTTCCCAGCAGGAGGTGGCTCTGTCTGCTGAAGACCCGCGGTCAAGGCACATGTGAGAGAGCAATCAATGAACAACTAAGATGTCACAATGGCAATGAAACACTAATGATTGATGCTTCTCACCTCTCTCCATTCCAGTCTGTCTGTCCCTATCTATCCGTCTCTCTGACTCTCTTTCTGTCCCTGGGGGGGAAAAAAAAAAGAGTTGGGGTAAACAGTTTCTCAGTTTTACCAGCCGTTAAATGCTATAGTTTGATAAAATGGAAGGCTCTGGATTTATTTATTCACTGAGTACCTAACATAAGCCAGGCACTATTCTTGGTCATGGCGTACAGCCGTAAACAAAATAGACAAAATCCCTACCTTCAGATGGCTTGGTGAGGGAGGATAGACATAAGCAAATAAAATAATGCACTGAATTAGATAGTATTGTGTGCTAAGGAGAAACGGGGAAGAGGAAACAAAAACAAAAGTAAAAATTGCTAGAAAAGGGGATAAGGATTGGGAAATCGGGTACCAGTGAGAAAAGACTTTGAGTGCGCATGCGCACTGAGGTGCCCGGGTCGAAAGGGACTTCTCAGCGAATTTCAAAAGCGCATGCTCAGAAGTCGCGTGTGCAAGAACCTTGGGAGCCAAGGAACGCGCAGCGGCGTCCGAGGCGGTTGATATCTGGAGTTGGTAAAACGCTATTTGAGGTGACTTGGGGCAAAGCTCGCGACGAAAGGACCTGGGAACTCGTCTAACACCTGAAGGGTTGTGACGACCGCTGCGGGCCAGGTTTGCACACCCGGCTGTGCAAGCGCTCCAGGAGGCCTCGCGGCCTGCTTGTCCCTTGGGCGCCTGCGTCCCGACCGGCCGGTTTAGTGTGCGAGTCGGGGGAGGAGCCTGGGTGCAGCCTGAGCCTGGAGGGGCCTGCGGCCGGGGCCCTTAGCCCAAAGCTTTGCACTGTCTAAGTACTGCCAGATCTGCAGATGTGGTTTTCCCGGGGTTGAAAATTTGGCCCCACCACTTCCGAGAGATCTAGCCTGTGCTGCTCTCATTTATGAAGTAGGGATAGGATCTTTAATTGCACTATAATCGTAATATTACTTTTTTTTTACTATGAGAAAACTTAAAAATCAAGGTTAGACAGCCCTTACCATTATTATTATGGCCAAAGTAATTTGTAAATACCAAGAACATTAAAAGGGTATTAATAAGAACCTAAAAATTCTTTATCAAAGTAAATACATAAACAAGATTTAAAAATCAAATGATGCAGAAAGGCTTATAATGAAAAGGAATTTTCCTGTCGTATCCTTTCCCATTCCCAGTCTCTTTCCCCTGAGGTAACTACACTTAACCATGACAATAAGTTATTATTAATAATCTCTTAATGCCCATCTCTTCTTGATGCAATAATCTGACTTTATTTCCTCCTGTTTCTTCACCTTCTTATTATAGTGTCCTAATACCTCATTATAAGTTTTTTCTAATAGTCATGGTTATTGTGTAATGTATAAATGTTATGAAACTAGCTTGGATTTTTTGTGTGTGAATAATTTCTAGGTAATGTTTCTTAACGGAATTTAGGCATCTGTTTTTGGTGAAGTGATTAGAATTTCGAACACTGTCTTCACGGGTCAGCTTCAAAGTGTGATGATGATTTCACTTGAGGGCATATGGGATTTAGAAGGGATCAGTAAAAATATGAAATTATCTATGCAGCTTTTAGATGTTAAACCCATTACATCAAACATGAGCTGTGTGATGTGCCTAGAGATCAGAGCTATAATTTGTTTTATTTTGTTTTACAACGTGGCTTAGTAAGAGATTTCATTGACGTCAAATGATATTGTTTCCATAATGCTTTAGAGAAATGATTAATGCTACGTAATTCGGACGCTTTGATAGTATGTGTGTACGTGTGTTCTCT
Source organism: Rhynchonycteris naso (assembly GCA_037038555.1). Taxonomy (NCBI): domain Eukaryota; kingdom Metazoa; phylum Chordata; class Mammalia; order Chiroptera; family Emballonuridae; genus Rhynchonycteris; species Rhynchonycteris naso. Next base: position 25,683,774 of record CM072999.1, read on the forward strand.
TTGTCCCATAGGCAATTATTTACAGTCTGAGAAGGAAACCAGTGCCTGGCATCCTTACCAGATTTCTACCTGCCATGATCAAGTGCTTGTCAGATGAAGTACAAGCCAAATTGCGTTCTGGTTTGGCTATATGCTCCTTAGGCCAGTGTGTGGAGGAGCTTGCCCTCAACAGTATTGATGCTGACGCAAAATGTGTGGCTGTGAGGGTGAATATGGAAATCTTCCAAGTTCAAGTGATAGACAATGGATTTGGGATGGGGAGTGATGATGTAGACAAGGTGGGAAATCGTTATTTCACTAGTAAATGCAGCTCCATACAGGACTTGGAGAACCCAAGGTTTTATGGTTTCCGAGGTGAGGCCTTGGCCAGTATAGCCAACATGGCCAGTGTTGTGGAAATTTTATCCAAGAAAAACACGACAATGAAAACTTTTGTGAAGCTGTTTCAGAATGGAAAAGCTCTGAAAGCTTATGAAGCTGACTTGACGAGACCAAGTGGTGGCACAACAGTAACAGTATATAACCTGTTTTATCAGTTACCAGTAAGGAGGAAATGCATGGATCCTAGACTGGAGTTTGAGAAGGTTAGGCAGAGGATAGAAGCCCTCTCACTCATGCACCCTTCCATTTCATTCTCTTTGAGAAATGATATTTCTGGTTCCATGGTTCTTCAACTCCCTAAAACCAAAGACATATGTTCCCGATTCTGTCAAATTTATGGACTAGGTAAGTCCCAAAAATTAAGAGAAATAAGTTTTAAATATAAGGAATTTGAGCTTAGTGGCTATATCAGCTCTGAAGCCCATTACAATAAGAATATGCAGTTCTTGTTTGTGAACAAAAGGCTCGTTTTAAGGACGAAGTTGCATAAACTCATTGACTTTTTATTAAGGAAAGAAAGTATTATATGCAAGCCAAAAAATGGCTCTGCCAGTAGGCAAACAAATTCAAGTCCCCGGCATCGGTCTAACCCAGAACTCCATGGGATATATGTAATCAATTTGCAGTGTCAATTCTGTGAATATGATGTGTGCATGGAGCCAGCAAAAACTCTGATTGAGTTTCAGAACTGGGATACTGCTTTGGTTTGCATTCAAGAAGGAATGAAGATGTTTTTAAAGAAAGAAAAATTATTTGTGGAATTATCAGGTGAGGACATTAAGGAATTTAATGAAGATAATGATTTTAGTTTATTTGATGCTACTCTTCAGAAGCATGTGTCCTCTGATGAGAAGTGTGACCAGGTCAGTTTCCAAGAAGCATGTAATAATACTTTGGATTCCTACAAAGTGTTTAATTTGCAATCAAAAGCTGTAAAAAGGAAAGCTACAGAAAACATAAGCACACAGAATTCTGGGGATTCAGCAGCTATTAGAAAAAAGACAAATGATTCATTTTTGTCCACTTATGAATCAGATGGCCCAGGTCATAGTAAAATGACAGAGTCAGCTTTACAAGGCAAAGATAGCTCCTGCTCAAAATCAAGGATCTTGGAACAAGAGAGAGCTGAAGCATCAGCATCAGGAGAAAATGAGAAACATAAAAAGCGTTGCTTGGAACTTAACTCTTGGGAAACTCTTTGTGGAACCAGTTCAGAGATGTTTGCAAGCCCTTTTCAGGCATTAGATCACTTTGAGGAGAGTGGAGAAGATCTAGAAATACAGAAAGTAAGTACTGCTGTTAATGGCATGGCTGCAGACATCCTGAAAAATAATAGAATCCAGAATCAACTAGATACATTTACAGGTGCTGCTGAAATGGGATGTCACCCTCTGCCTTTGGAGACAACATTAATGAGAGTACCTGATGCTCAGGGGGAGGAAGAGAAAAGAAAAAAAGAACCTAGTCGTTGTGGACAGATTAAATTAGGTTCCACTGGCTTTATAACTCATGTGGTACAAAATGAATGTTCTAAACCAACTGAAACGGAACATTTATTTAAAAATTGTGTTCGACCTGGACCTGTGAGTGCCAAAGAAACATTTGAAAATAGAATGCACCATTCAGTTGAGACTCCAAACATCAAAGATTTAACCAACACTTTAACTGAAGAATTTGTTCAACTGCCCAACAAAACATTGTGCAGAACAAATATAAATTATAGGCTGGAGAACAAACATATACCAGCTTACAAAAATTTTGCTGTGTTTCAGGAAGGTAGTAAAAAATCACACACAGGTGGTTTATTACCCAATACATCCTCTCTCTCTTGGTGTAGGCATGTTTCAAATGGTAGTAAGAGAAAAGATAAGATGATTAATTCCTCCAGACCCATAGCCCCTAAGAGACTAAGCTTAAATTCACAACTGGGATCTTTAGAGAAGTTTAAAAGGCAATATGGAAAGGTTAAAAATCCTCTGACTACAGAACAGGAAAATAATTTTGAAATCACTACCAATCTTAGTTCTCAAGTTGAACCTGACATTCCACAGAGAGACAAAAACCTATCAGACAGCTCTGATATGTGTAAAATCACTACTATGACACATAAAGATTCAAATAGTAGTAGTCAATCAGTAAGTCACATCCCTTATTCAGAAAATTTTCCATTCACCAAGGAAGAAGGCTGTTTGGAACAACTGATGCCTTCCATAAGGAAAAGTCCGGTAACTCTAACGGATCTATCTCATTTGAACAGAAGACCTTTGGATGTTGAGAAGTCACCTGAATCACTAGCCTCTAAATTATCCAGATTGAAAGGTTCTGAAGGAGAGACTCAAGCAATGGAGATGAGTCATTTTATTGAACTTCCACAATCAGATTCCAGTAGGAAAGACAGTGACCTGTGCAGTGGGTTATCCCTAGACTCTTGTATGATACTTAAAAACGAGCATAAAAAAATGAAGAGTGTTATCATCCCAATGTCAAACTCTGTCACACAGGATAGTTCCGTCAGTAAGGATAGTGAAACATATTCTAACAACAGTACATCAAAACACTCTGCGATACCAGAAACATCTTTGGTATTGCCCTATAATAATTCTGCAGTCATTAATAAAGATTCAGATGTTCTTACAGCTTCAAAGCAACAGATGAGAAGTCCTGACTTTCCCAGTCAGGACACAGACAACCCAAATGGAACTGCTTTTCAGAGTGAGGAGTCTATAGAAAGAACTTGTGAAAATGAAGAGTCAAACGCATGTTCTTTGGACTGGCAGCAGCATTTTGATGTAACCCTGGGAAGAATGGTTTACATCAACCAAATAACTGGACTTAGCACATTTATTGCTCCTACTGAGGACCTTCGGGCTGCTTGTACTAAGGACCTGACGACTGTGGCTGTCGATGTCATACTCGAGAATGGTAAGTATATAGTGTTCACTGGCATGAAATGCTTTTGAAGATGATCTCAGCACATAGAACATTTTGAAGTTTAATTGTAAAATATGTTTTATGGTATATGATGATTCTCTAGGTCCAATATTTCAGTCAAGAAATGCCATGAAAGGGCCTGACCTGTGGTGGCGCAGTGGATAAAGCGTCGACCTGGGAACACTGAGGTCGCCAGTTCAAAACCCTGCACTGGTCTGGTCAAGGCACATATGGAAGTTGATGCTTCCAGCCCCTCCCCTTTCTCTCTTTCTCTATCTCTCTCTCTCACTCTGTGTCTCCTCTCTAAAATGAATAAAATAAAAAAAAAATATCAACTAGACCTTTAAAAAAAAAAAAAAAGAAATGCCATGAAAGACTTATAGAATGGAAGTGCACACATATATGTGTCTATGGGTATGTAACGTGTAAGAGGGAGAGACAGTTTTTAATGAAATTGTACTATTAATAGTAGAGAAGATCAACTGTGCTTCCCTAGCCTGCTTCCCTCTCACTCCCAAACACACAACTCTGCTAGGAATGTAGGAATGTAAAGGCATTTGCAATGCCAGTGTAGTATTTTTCTGAAAGTTGCTCTCTACAGCTCCCAGGTCAGCAGCCAGAGTGATCCTGTAATCATCCTAGGTTTCCCAGTAAAATCTATGGCTCAGTATATCTATACTGCTCACAAAAATTAGGGGATATTTTATCGCTTCATATTCATGTGAAATATCCCCTAATTTTTGTGAGCAGTTATATAACAATATATATGTTTTTGTTATTGTTTGTTTTTTTAGAAAATAGGGCTTGACCATAATTTTCTTTTTGGAATATAGGTTAAACATATACTTTCATAACTGTGCTTTTCAAATGTGCTTTTAACGCATATGCTAATCCACTTGACCTGTTTATTGTATAAGTAGCTATTATTCAGGGAGACAATGATGTGGTTGTTTTTTGGGTTTTTTTTAAGATTTTATTTATTGATTTAGAGAGAGGAGAGAGAGAGAAAGGCAAGGGAGAGAAGCGGGAAGCATCAACTCGTTGCTTCTCCTGTGTGCCTTAACTGGACAAGCTCAGGGTTTCATACTGGCGACCTCAGAGTTCCAAGTTGATGTTCTATCCACTGCGCCACCACAGGTCAGGCTAATGTGGTTTTTAGATCATACAACAAGGCTACAGCAGAACCTAGACTGGGACTCAGTTCTCAGGTCTAAGGCATCATTAAAAGTGACACTGTTTTGGCAGTGTGTTTAGAGCCAGATGTTGGGAGATGGTAAAGCTGATTTCCATCTGGCGATAATCTTGGTTTTGCATCAGGAGGATAAACATTAAGTGCGCATCCATATTAAAAGTCTTAAATGTTGCAAAAGAATGTAAATTACATGAATGTAATTGCAAATTTATAATTTCTCTCTAGGATTGATATCTCTGGAAGGAGGCTCTGATTTGAGATTAAATAAGATCTTTATTTTTCAATAAGTTTTTTTTTTCTTGTGAAAAAAATACTCTAGTAACTTTCAAATAAACAGAAGAAAGTCCTTTTCTTTCAATGTGCCCCTGAGACTCTCAGGTTGCTCTTAAAGACACATGTTTTTCAATCTAGTTTTATGTCCTGATTTATACTGAATGCTTATCGGAGGTAAATCTAAGGAACTAGCACCTCATCTTCCTGAAATGCAACTGCTTCTGATATGGTAAAAAAAAATAGCTGGATTACGTTAAACTGAGATGGCAATTGTTAAACAAAGGGAGAAATCATGGTTGGCCGCCATACTCAACATAAACATCTGCTTCTGTTAAATAAATCTAGATGTTTAAAAAACACTTTAACCTACTTAACTTTCTCGGTTAACAAGTCTCCTAATGAACTTTTGAGGGTCATGTTGACTCAGTTTCATAATGAAAAGTAAAGTAATTTTGGATATAGAAACAAGTTTCTTGAAAGGATGGCTCCTAAGCACCCTCCATTCACGTAGAGTGTCACCCTTGTGGAAATGGCTGGCGTATAGCAGGATATTAGGCCATTGTTGAACTGTACATAAAAATGTTAGAAGAATCATTAGGAGATGAACTTTAAATTACACAGAAGAAAGGAAATATGAAGGTAATTTTAAGTTGTGTCAAGTCTCTTGGCAGTTTTTCTCTAAAATGTCATTAACTCTGCAACCTTATTTCACTTCCCGCTTTAATTTTACCATTCTGAATTATTAATCTGTCTCCAGTTTTTGTCCAATGGATTTACCTTTTTGAAATAATAGTTTCATTGTGTTTTGTCCCATTCTAAAACTGTCAGATTCAGACCCTGGCCGGCCAGCTCAGTGGATAGGGTATTGTCCTGGCATGCCGGGATCGTGGGTTTGATCCCCGATCAGGGCACATATAAGAAGCAACCAATGAGGGAACAACTAAGTGGAACAATGAGTTGATGCTTCTCTCTCCCTTCTCCTCTCCCTTCCCCACCCCTGTCTCAAATCAATGGAAAGAATTTTTTTTAAAAAACTGTCAGATTCATGCCTGACCTGTGGTGGCGCAGTGGATAAAGCGTCGACCTGGGAACACTGAGGTCGCCAGTTCAAAACCCTGCACTGGTCTGGTCAAGGCACATATGATGCTTCCAGCTCCTCCCCCCTTTCTCTCTTTCTCTCTCTCTCTGTGTCTCCTCTCTAAAATGAATAAAATAAAATAAAGAAATTAAAAAAAAAAAAGAAAGGTGTGTATGTTAAAAAAAAAAAAACTGTCAGATTCAGCATTGTTTCTAAAACACAAAACTGATCGATCCTCAGAGAGGAGGATAAATTTGGTCCAGATCTTAATAGACTTTAGAGTTTAAATTGAGAACTTTTCATTCACTTATTTATTCATTCATATATTAATTGTTCATATAGTGCTGGGCCCTGCCACATTGCAGATTAACTGATTTTGCTTTTAGGAGTTCACAGTTTATTAGATAAGAAAGCTATCTAAGTATGATTATAATGTGATGAGATAAATGTTATAATAGTACAGGTATTGAGATAAGAGACATATAAATTGGGGACTTGTGAAGGTTGTACTCAGTAGTGAAGGATGACAATTAAGTACCATTATATATTTAATACAGTGTTTCTCAGCTGTGGCACTGTTGACATTTTGGACTAGATCATTTTTGTTGCAGAGTTTGCCTGATACATTCTTATTATTAGCATTCCTAGCCTCTCTCTGCTCCATGCTGGTAGTGCCCTTCACCCAAGCTGTGACAACCAAAAATGTCTCAAGATATTGCCTTATTTCCCCCATGTAAAATTGCCCCCATTGAGAATCAGTGATCTATTTTAGGTCCTCATTCTGCCTAGTATTCATGGATAATAGGATTAAGCATTAATGTAAATTCCTAAGTTAGCAGAGTAACTTCATTAAAGAACTTTTGACCTTCAATCTAGTGTTTATAGTAGTCTCCCTTTATGTCTTAATTCAGTTTGTGCAGAAAGTGATTTTATGTTAATTTTTAATAGTTTATTTATACGTTGAGTTCAAATGTGTAGGTATTTCTCTTTTTACGTTTAGGATCTCAGTACAGGTGTCATCCTTTTAGAAGCGACCTTGTTCTTCCTTTCCTTCCTGGAGCTCGGGAAGAGAGAACTGTGATGAGACAGAATAACAGAGGTAGGGGCAATAACAGAAATTGCTGGGACACCTAGTACACAATGTACCAGCTAACAAAAAAAAAACAGAAACAGCCGGGTTGTATTATTAGGCTTGATCAGTGCCAGCTGTGCCTTACTGGAACCAGGAATACCCCATGGTCCTATTTAATAGCAGAACTAAGTAGTTCTGTGCATGCATTTAGATCAGAAATTACTTTTCCAGACTTCAGGTCAATACTGGGTGATTATGCAGTCTGTGGAGTCTTGTGCCTGAGAACTTGTTTGTTATTTTTAAAGAATTACATTGTACTCTGTATTACAATAGGTTTATGTAAGTAAAACTTATTTTTTTTAAAAAAGCTACAAATATTATTTGGTTTTTGTTTATAAAAATAGATAAGATATACTTTCTGCTAAAGGAAGTAAGGCTATTAATTTGAACCACTTTCTTCTGGACTTGTATTCTGAAATATCTCTTGCAATTAATTTGGAGAAAAAGCTATAATGCCAGAAGATACAGTCATCAACTCCTAGTTGAAAAAGTAACAGATAAAAACAACTTAGAGATAGGGAACACTGAACCATTGTAGAATCTCAGAATAATGTGTCTGATCTTTGATCTTGAGGCTGTACCACACCAAATATGAGATGGCATTTACCTTTCTCCTGAGACTCTTGATGCCAACTTTACCTGTCCCTTTTGCTCTAGACACAGTGGACGATGCCATTGGCAGCAAATCGCTTCAGTCTTTGTTCTCAGAATGGGACAATCCAGTATTTGCCCGTTATCCAGAGGTGGGTCTGCAGCAGTTTTTCTTTGCTCGTCATTTTAAAATTTGAATTTCATTTACATTGGGTATGGGCATGACTATACTAATTTGTAATTATGAATGGAAAGTGGGTGTGTTTCCAAATAATTTATTTGGAAATGAATGTTTCTGGTAGAAAGGAGGAATCAGAATTCAGAGCATTTTGGGGAGCTCAGCTTTAATTTTGGTTTAAACATATGTAATCAGTGCGGGACTAGTAAATGTGTTTGCTATTTTTAAAAACCATGACTTGTAGTTTTGGCAAAGTGTTTAGAGCTGTGATATTAAAAACTGTCATTAAATTAAGTAGTGAATCTTCTACTGGAGGATCAGTTCATCATTGGAACTGAGTGTGTGTTCTCTCCTCAGTGCTTGTCACAGAATGTACTTTGTGAGTTGTAATGAGGGTTTAGAATAGATGAGTCTTTAATTATTGATTCTTCAGTTAAGGTGCCTACTGTAAGGACTTGATCACGGAGCCTAGATAAATTGTTATTCTGAAATAGTATCGGATTTTGTTCATAGAGCCTTTTGAATTTCTGCAAATTCTCTGAATTCAGCCTACCTCTGGTAGATTCTATAAAAATGAATGTTTTTAAAGTAGCTTGAGATCTTTGGTAAAACAGTTCTGCAGACCTAAAAAATTTTAATTCAAGTTCTATTTGCGCTGGGTCTTTCTAGGTTGCTGTCGATGTCAGCAGTGGTCAGGCTGATAGCCTAGCAGTTAAAATTCACAACATCTTGTTTCCCTATCGTTTCACCAAAGACATGATTCATTCCATGCAGGTAAATGATTGACTTGGAAATCTCATAAGAAATATGTATTAGACCTAAGCTAGACTAACTCTTGTGAAATTGGATTTATTAGATCACCTTGGTCAAGGAACATGTGTTTTTTAAAATCTTTCTGGAACTCTATCAGAAGAAAAAGAAAAGGACTAAAATTAATTACAAAGAAAATAAAGTCCTTAGTAGTGGGAGCAGGTTTGGAGGGATGAATTATGGATTCAGATTCACAGTTTCAAGGTTTATAAATTAACTTGATATTTTGATAATAATTTATAGATCAACTAAGTACTACAGAGAGATTGTCCTTAAATGTACAACAGTGTTCCTTTTTAAAAAACCCTCTGTTGTGTGAGGCTACACATGACATGGCTCAGGAGACCAAAAGGGACCTCTTGTCTTACATTTTTTTCTAGATTGCCCTCTCTCTACACCACTCTCTGGCCATCTTTGTCTCCTCGTTCTCTGTGTGGGAACAGATTAAGGAGGTTGGATAGATCGAGGTGAACGCCTAACTGGCATTGACCTGGTACCAGAGCAAACAATTGATCCAGAAATAGGCTGTGGGGTAGTGGTGTATGTTAGGGGGTGTGCAGGGAGCCTTTTCAGACCTGGACAGAGCGGAGCTACCAAGGCCTAAAGTCACGGGTACCTTTTTAACTTACCACTTTAATGGACTGGCTCTTCCAAAATGGTTTTCCTTGCTTTTACATAAATTTTAAAAATTTATTTCAGCTCTGTTTGTATCGATCTCCGGTCATATTAATAATTCTGTGGTTATATCACTCATCAGGAAGACTCATTCTGATACCATATTAGAAGCAGTCCCATGTCAGTGTTGGGAAAATTTCAGGTCTACTCTTTAAAGTTTTGTGAATGTGTCCTTATCAGATGCCACAGTCTGTGTTCCTTATATGCCTTCTGGTCACTCTGCTTGGCGTTCTTTTATCCTTCCTGACAACGCCCTCAGGTTCATCAGCACCTATCTACGTTTAGATCTGAAAGTTATAATGCAGACAACTCTAAATTAAGTACAGTTTTCTCTCTTTCTTTCTTTAGTTTTGTCTCTTTCTACAGAAATAAGCCCTTGTTGATTTTTATGGAGAGTTGTACCACTTTTTTCACTGTCTGGCAGGTTCTCCAGCAAGTGGATAACAAGTTTATTGCCTGTTTAGTGAGCACAAAGCCTGAAGACAAGGGTGAGGCAGGTAAGACTGGACTTTAACCTTGACTAATAACCAACCGTTCTGACAGCCTCCTTTTAAGGTTATTTTTTTTTTCTATACAATACCATTGCAATGATTTGGAAATATTATGGAAAACCAGTCTAAATATTATGAAGTAAGAGTTTTAAAGTATATTTAATTTTATAAACACACACACATATATAATGTAAGACATATTTAAGATGCATGTTAAGCCTGACCAGGCGGTGACGCAGTGGATAGAGCGTCAGACTGGGATGCGAAAGACCCAGGTTCAAGACCCCGAGCTCGCCAGCTTGAGCGCGGGCCCATCTGGCTTGAGCAAAAGCCTGTCAGCTTGGATCCAAGGTTGCTGGCTCCAGCAAGGGGTTGCTCGGTCTGCTGAAGGCCCGCGGTCAAGGCACATGTGAGAAAGCAATCAATGAACAACTAAGGTGTCGCAACAGCAACAAAAAACTAATGATTGATGTTTCTCATCTCTCTCCGTTCCTGTCTGTCTGTCCTTATCTATCCCTCTCTCTGAGTCTCTCTCTGTCCCTGTAAAAAAAACAAATAAATAAATAAATAAAAGATGCATGTTAAGCTATTAAACAGTAGTTACTTTGGGGTGAGAATGGGGAGTGGGCAGAGGAATTTTTCATGTTTTGTTCTTTAAAGTATTTTATATTGTTTCACATTTAAATAATATTTTAATGGGCCTGACCCTTGGTGGCACAAGTGGATAAAGCGTTGACCTGGAATGCTGAGTTCAAAACCCTGGGGTTGCCCAAAGCACATATAGGAGTTGATGCTTCCTGCTCCTCCCCCTTCTCTCTCTCTAAAAATAAATATATAAAATCTAAAAAAAAAGAATTAAAAAGAATAATATTTTAATGTATTCCCTTTATCACATAGAAAGTTTATATAATGAACTGTACTAGATTTATCAGAAGTTAAATACAGGGTGGGACATAAATAGGGTCACAGTTGTGAGTACATGAAACAGCTTATTCTTGTGTTATTATTTATTAATTATTGTATTTTTCATACCAAAAGCTGTAAACTTACTTTTGCCTCACTCTGTACAATCTGTTGGTGACCTGTTTTAGTAAAATAAGAATAGTGTGTAAATAGTATTAACTCAATCAACAAATAGTGCCTAATGTGTGTGCAAGACTGTATTAGGCCCTAGGGATACAATGGTGGGAGAAAATACAGGGAGGAAAAACATAATTACACAAATGTTAAATAACACCAGCGAGTGTGATGGAGGAAACGAGGCTGTGGGAGATTCGACTTAGTGAGGCCATGAAAGGTTTCCTTGGTAAAGTGAGATGGAAGTGTGAGTATGAGTTAACTAGGGGAAGGAGAGGGAGGAGTCTTCTTGGCCAGGGACTAGCCTGCGATTTGCTGTCTTCAGTGAGGGGAAGCGGGGCACGGGTAGTGTAGTCGGAGTGAGAGCAAGAAGATGAGGCCGGGCCTCAAATGCCAATTACAGGTTTATCTTTGTCCCGGTACTTCCTGGAAACAATTGAAAGCTTTCTGTTTTCTCTTTTTATTGAATTTCTGACGTTATTTTTGTGACGTGTGTTACATCATGTTTGCATTTTTAAAACATTGCTCTGGTTGCAGGGTGGAGAATGGGTTGGGTGTGGGGTGCAGTTCTAGGAACTGTAGAAAGACTATCACAAGGAAATTGCAGTATAGCTGGGACCAGGGGAGGCTAGAGAAGTGAATGTATTGGAAAGATATTTAGGAGATAAAAGTCAGCAGGTTTTGGTAATGGATTGGATATGAGGAAGGTATGTCAAAGATGACTCCTACTTTTCTGACCCCCAAACTGAGTGGATGTTGTTGCAGGAGATCATGGGGTTGGATGAGAAGCAGGCAGAGAGTGAAAATCACGAGTTCAGTCTGAAATCTGTTGGAAACGTTCAAGAAGATGTCAAGAGTGTGGTTGGATATCACAGGGTTGGGACTAGAAGGGCATTCTGACCAGCTGTCAGCATAAAGCCGGTTTGAAATCGCGAGTGTACCTTTATTACCTAGAAAAGAGTGAAGGGTAAGGAGAAGAGATTCTGAGTCTAGAATCATTCCAACATATCACAGCTCATCAGAAAAGGGTGAGCCAGCAAAAGAGGCTGTGAAGGAAGCTATTCTCTATTTTCTCTCTAGCTAGAGAGATAAAAAGAAAATAGAAGAAGGTTTTGTTGCAAAGAGGAGATGTCATGTATAAATGCTGCCAAGAGGTTAAGTAAGATGAGGACCAAAATTTTCTGTTCAGTTTTGTGACAGCGGGAGTCGGGGACTTCACATGAGGTCTGTTTCAGAGAAGAGAGGGGTAACTGCAAGGAGAGACTCAAAAATCTGACGTGGAAGAGAGGGACTTAAAGAGGGGGCGGGGGAGGAGAGAAGGCGTTTTTCTTTTTTTCTGTAAGCATACTTACAATGCTTGGTACTGTAAGGCTCCAGAAGAAGCCCGAGGGGCCCAGAGCCCTGGGCATAAGTGGCGAAGTTGGCTCCAGAAGGGTAGACCTGCAGTCAAGTGCTTTCGGAAGTTTGAAAGCAGTTCATTCTCTCTGTATTTCAAATATTCCCATTTGTGCTGTTTATAGTGTAGACTTGTCTAATAAATGTCATTATAGATCAAAGGGAAATTAACCAAAATCCTGTCATAATTATCATAAATATGGAATTACTAAAGGTCAAATTAAAGTATTGCTGTTTCTAGAAAAATATTGCTGTTTCTAACCAAATCTCTAGTAATGGCACCTGAAATGAGCATAGCCATTAAACCTGTAGATGTTCAAAGAAGCAATGGGGCCCTATTTAAATTTCTCTTGAGATTCTATATGATTGTATTGGTTAGCTGCCACTAGAGTATTCTTATAAATACATTTTCCTGGCCTGACCGGGCGGTGGCACAGTGGATGGAGCATCGGGCTGGGATGCAGAGGACCCAGGTTCGAGACCCCGAGCTCGCCAGCTTGAGCGCAGGCCCATCTGGCTTGAGCAAAAGCTCGTCAGCTTGGACCCAAGGTTGCTGGCTCCAGCAAGGGGTGGCTTGGTCTGCTGAAGGCCCGTGGTCGGGGCACATGTGGGAAAGCAATCAATGAGCAACTAGGGTGTCGCAACGGCAACGAAAAACTAGTGATTGATGCTTCTCATCTCTCTCCATTCCTGTCTGTCCCTATCTCTCCCTCCCTCTGACTCTCTCTCTGTCCCTATAAAATAAAAAAGAAGAGGAAAAAAGAAAATCTGTAAAAAAAAAAACATTTTCTTAAATCAAAATGTGTTTTTACTGTTGCTCATCAGTACCAAAAGCAACTTATTCCTGTAATTGACTTACTTATATGTTAATATCTGTATATATTTCTGTAATGGACAAATATATTATTGTTTTAAATTATAGTGAAGTTATTGTCATATATTGTCATTTCTATTGCATATTTTCACCTACAGTAAAATGTAGTTATTAAGTTCTGATACCCTAAAGAATAAAGATTCGTTCATTTATTCTGTAAATAATTACTGAGTGCCTGTTATATACCCGATTGCTGTTATACATGCTAGGAATATAACAGACAAACTCTTGCCCCTGTGACACTTGTATACTCTTGTGTTGTGTTGGAATATTAAAAATTCAACTTCAAGCATTAGTAAATTACCTTCCTGTATTCTGCTTTATTCAAGGAATGAAAAAGGTTGTGAACACTGTGTAATGCTACAAACCATTCCTCCAGTCAGGTACAGGATTGAATTTTTTAGGGTCACTGACTCTTGGTAATCCACATTTGCTCTAGTTTCAGATTTGAGATTACTCCCTCACAATTTATTATTTATTCCATTGTCTTGCCCAGTACAAGACGTCCAGTATTCATCACAACCAGCTGCAACTCCTCCTATCCTCACAGGAGTTTAAAATTCAACATTTTGGGGCTTGTTTCTGTGCTTGCACATGCTGTCAGAAAAATTACTTCCTTCTTTTCTTTAAATCTTAAGCTCCCAAGCCCTGGATTTGAAAGTTTCATAGAAACAAGACAGGCATTATCTGTTTTGATCAAATTCAAGAGGAGAACTTTTATTTTAGTATAATCAATAGCAATAAACCTCAACCCTTTGGCCAAAAGTATTAAACTTACAAGCTAAAAAGATGTAGTAATGTGAGACTCAGTCCTCCTGTTAATGGGAAAAATATTAGTTTTGGCTTTTGGGATCAGGACATTCTGCTTCCTCTCTTGCACTTGAGTGTCGAAAGTCTTGCTACTGAAGATCTAAGTAGCATCGTCACCTGGGAGTTTATGAGAATCACAGAAGCTTGTGTCCCACCCCTAACCTGCTGAATCAGAGCCTGCATTTTAGTAAGATCCCTAGGGGATTTGAATACCCATCAAAGTTTGAGAAGACTGATTCTAAATCAAGGCAATCTGTGACGGGTGGGCCAGGTCCAGCCATCACCTGCTTTTTTGTACAGCTGGTAGATAGAAATGGTTTTTACATTTTGAAATGTTTGGGGAAAAGCAGCAGAGAATATTTTTGACACATTACAATTATGCATATAAAATTTTATGGGAACAGAGCTGCAGTATTTGCGTATTGTCTATGGCTGCTTTGGTTCAGAACGAGTAGTTGTGACAGAAACCATGTGTTCCAGAAGCCTGAAACATTTACTCTCTGGCCCTTCATGGAAAAAAATTTTCCGAGCCTCTGATCTAAAGTGTAGCAGAATTACATTCTTCATGGGTTCCAGCGTAGCTTGCAAAACCAAACCCAGCCGATTATAATAAGGTATTGTTTAATGATCCTTCATTGTATCAAATTTGAATTAATAAAGCAAAATTGGTATTAAAATGTAGGGCTTTAACCTTGTTTCATAAATAAAATATTAATGAACTAAAGAGTTTTTCATTGTTGTAGTTCTCCCCGTGATTTTTTATTTTTAGGAAATAAAGGATAGTTGTTACTACTCAGTATATTTCTCTATGCTCACCTCCTTGATTGTTTGAATTAACATTTTTCTCCCTAACTACATGATTATTTTCATCTTGATTTAGTCGTTTGAAGCTCCAGTAATCCTTGGTAATCTTTTAGGTGGAAATTTGCTCGTCTTGGTGGATCAGCACGCTGCCCATGAGCGTGTCCGTTTGGAGCAGCTTATTATAGGTAAGGGTCTATTTGGGACTAGAAAAGATTTGTGACTCTCAGCAGAATTAGTATACCTGAAAGAGTTTTTCTAACTGTGACTGTTGAGAAAAATAAATTGTATGTTTAAAAAAAATTAAGTTGAGCCTGACCTGTGGTGGCGCAGTGGATAAAGTGTCCACCTGGAATGCTGAGGTCACTGGTTTAAAACCCTGGGCTTACCCAGTCAAGGCACATACTAGAAGCAACTACTACGAGTTGATGCTTCCTGCTCCATCCCTAACCCCTCTTCTGCCTTTCTTTCTCTCTCTTCTTTCTCTGAAATCCATTGAAAAAAAACCATTTTTTGTAATTAAGATTCAGTACTCTGGTTTGACTTCTTTTATCGCTGAAAGAATGTCATCATTCACCCTCCTAATTTAAACATGTGGCTCTTATATAGTCAGAGATACATTTGCTGTGTATCTAGCATCACCTCTCGGGACTGGCTGTCTAAGGGTTAGGCTGCTGTTGTGGCATCAGCTCAAACGTGTGCCACTCCACATGCCCGTGATATCTGGTGTTCCTTCTTCACAGTTCCTCAGGCAGAGCCCCCCAACAGCTCAGAAGGCCCGATAAATTGTTTTTATTTTAAAGAGTGTGTTTGAATAGGTAGTATAATCAAATAGGTTCACGTCTGAAAGGTATAAAGGGGAATATAATAAAGTCTCCTTTGTACCCGTGTCCCTCCTCCCACCTACTTTCTCTCCCCAGAGGCAGCCAGTATCTAATTTGTTATGTTTTCTTCCAAAGTCAGTATGTGCCTTTTCATCTTCACTGCCCTTTTCTCATCATGAAGCAGTGGCCCTCAAGAGGTAAAATACCAGGAAAATCCTTACTCCTGTGGTCAGGTAATGAAGGACCTAATGTCATAGAGTTAGGTGAGGACCTTGGGAGATATCTCATGGACTAGAATGGCAGTGATGTTACTTCCATGTTCATTTTTCCTTGTAAAATGAAGACCTACCTAATTGTTGGAAAAGATATATATAATAAGAGACAGTGTTGGAAAAACTTAGTTGCTATAGGCCCTGGACCATTTGAGAATAGTTCTACTGGCCTAAGTCTCTTCAGAGATGGGGAACCCCTTCTGAAGGATGGGGAAACCTTCTTGAGCCACAGGATGATATAGTAAACCCATTTTATTTCCTTAATCATTCACATTATTCACCTCTGTTACTAAAACCACATTTATCGACTATCTACAGGAACATTGCAGTGTTCATTTGCATGTAAGATTTAAGTCTTAATATTTCTTATTTTTGAAAATATGGCTAAAGTGAATAAACAGACTGGATATTTGCTAGTTTTACTTTAATAATGGAAATTCAAAACCTAAAAAACTGTACATTGCACACACTGCTAAGCACTGTAGTAATTACATGGCTGTCTTACCGTGCTTCATTTATATCTGAATCTAGAAGACTTCCTGCTCTTACCCATTCATCTTTCTCCCAATAGATTCCTATGAGAAGCAACAGCCACAAGGCTCTGGTCGGAAAAGATTACTGTCTTCCACTGTAAGTCCTCCACTAGAGATAACAGTAACAGAGGAACAAAGGAGAATCCTACGGTTAGTACCACCATGAGCACATGATGTTGAAGTGTAAATATTCACAGTTCTGTGAAGTAGAAACATAACGGTTGTTCCTTTCTTTTGTATGAGTCACCTGAGACTAAGAGGTTATGTGACTTGTTCAAGGTCGTAACAACAATTAAGGGGTGGAGTGGGCACTCAGATATAGGTTTTCTGACTTCAAATGATATTCTTTCCACTATATCACAGCTGCTGAGTATAGGATAGAGTTTCCCTGATAATTTTTTCCAGCAGTTGGCTTAGAATATTCTTACCATTCCTTGGAACAGGGAGTGTTTATGCTGTGCTGTTTCTGAAAGCAAAGTCACTGCAATAATTGCTTCCATTCTACTTTGCCCTGGTGCATTCTAGATTCCTAGTTTTCATTATCATAATCACACTGGGACAGAAGTAAAACACTGGGCCACAAGGAAGGGGTAAGCCTATAGTGAGTCACAGGATGGGTCGTTTCCCCACTTTTGGGCAACACAGCTAATTGGAAATGAAAGAGAGATGATTATCTCTGAATTCATTTCAGGTTTTGGAATATGCCTTTTCCCTGGGGTATGATTTATATTAGAGGCAGATCCATTTATTTACATCCCATTAATCAGGACTTCTCAGTTCCTGGGGCTGTTAATTACCTCCCTGCTTTCATGCTGATTCCAAACACTCTCAGCCCCTTTATTTGTGCCAGACTTTTGTAAGTGCCAGCACGAGAAGTTAGCAATTGCTCAGTGAAAAATTAAAACTTAGGAACAAGACTTAGAAGTAAACTCCCTCAATGGAAAAGACAAAAAAAAATAAAAAAGATTACTATAATTCAAAAAGAAAATTTAGTAATAAAATCCTAAACACTCAAAAAAAATCCTAAACACTCATAAATGTAAGAAAAACATTTATGAGTATAACTTATAAAATTTGTGACAGCTTTTGAGAAATGATCAGGTTTTCGGAACCAGTAGTGAAATGTGAAGAATGTAATACTTTTACGTTCATTTGAGGTTGTAATATTACATTTGAGGCTCTCTCTTTAGGTGTTACCATGAAAACCTGGAAGATCTGGGCCTTGGAGTTATGTTTCCAGACACTGGTGATTCTCTGGTACTTGTAGGAAAAGTACCACTCTGTTTTGCAGAAAGAGAAGCCAATGAACTTCGAAGAGGAAGATCTACCGTGACCAAGAGTATCGTGGAGGTGAGACACAATTGCAGAAATTGAAATTGCTGAGTGTTGATAACCTCCTATTTTGTTTAGAAACTCTCTCTATTCCCCTTTTATTAAGTAAGCATTTATGAACTAACTGCTGTGTGCCAGGTGCAAGAGAGTCAAAGATGAATTAGCAAGGTGAGGAAGGACGTTTCAGCAATTAAACTACAGTGAAATTTAGTTTGAAGTATGTTCAGAAGGGCTATGGAAATGCAGATTGATTACTGTGCCCAAGACGGTGGAAGTCAAGGAAACTGCCACAGAAAGGCTGTTTTTTTTTTTCTTTCCATTTTAGAATATGTCTTGTAAAACATCAGGAGCCTGCCAGATACAGAAGGGAGGAGATGGGCATTGTAGACAGAGCAACCGAGATCCGAGACTTGCTGCAGATCCTGTGTTTAGGGAACTACCAATACATGTGGTTCAAACTGAGCTGCATATGGGGTTGTGGTGGGACTGGGTGAGTCCAGATAGGTTGTCAAGACCAAATCATAAAGGGATTTAACATACTCTGCTAAGTAGTTTGCATTTCGTCCTGTAGGTAGCCAGTTAGGAAGAGTGAGAGACATTTTCGCATGGCATTTTAAATGTGACCACATGTATACTTTTGGGAAAGTCTGAAAGCTGCTGCTAGGATGCGCACTGTGGTGTTGAAGAGGCCCGTTACTTTTTAATTTGTTCCTTTTTTTTTAACAATAAACATAATTTATCTTGTCTTTGTTGCCTTTTATCCCTTCTTTCCTGTTTCCTATTAGTGTTTTCTTTATTTCTATTTTTTCTACTGGCTTAGAAATTTGAATTTGCATATGTAACATAATTTAAAAGTAATTTGTTTCTCTGTTTTCTTGTTAAACTACACAAAAATCAGCCATCACTCCCTCCCATCATCCCTGTGCTGCCTGTTTTAATCTACCTTGTTTTTACTCCCTCTGGGAGTCATTCATTTTACAGTCAGTATTTATTTAGGTTAACCAAAATTGTTCAACAGCAGTTTTTTCACTGTTGCATATTGCATCCTTTGTGTTCAGTTTCTTTCTTTCCTATTTTTTGTTTTTGTGACAGAGAGAGACAGAGAGGGACAGATAGGGACAGACAGGAAGGGAGAGAGATGAGAAGCATCAGTTCTTCGTTGCGGCTCTTTAGTCTCCTTAGTTGTTCATTGATTGCTTTCTCATAAGTGCCTTGTCAGGGGGCAGGGGCTACAGTAGAGTGAGTGACCCCTTGCTCAAGCCAGTGACCATGGGGTCATGTCTATGATCCCACACTCAAGCCAGCAACCCTGCGCTCAAGTTGGTGAGCCCGTGCTCAAGCCAGATGAGCCCACACTCAAGCTGGCGACCTGGGGTTTCAAGCATGGGTCCTCTGCATCCCAGTCTGACACTATCCACTGCAGCACCACGTAGTCAGGCTAGTTTCTTTTTAATACGGTAAATCTCTTAAAAGTCCTTTGTTTTTAATTTAAAATTTTTAATTTTCATTTATTGTGTTGACATGGTTATAAGCGTCCTAATCAATATAACACCCTCTACACCAGGGGTCCCCAAACTACGGCCCAAGGGCCGCATGCAGCCCCCTGAGGTCATTTATCCGGCCCTCCGCACTTCCGGAAGGGGCACCTCTTTTATTGGTGGTCAGTGAGAGGACCACAGGATGCATCCACATACTGTGCTCCTGGAGTACTGTATGTGGTGGCGCCGCAAAGCACAGCGTTGCTCACGTACGGTACTGCTTCTGGTGACACGGGATGCATGCCTCACAACTCCAGAAGCGTGTCATATGACATGTGTGCATATGTGCAGTGTGCATAGGGATTTGTTCATAGTTTTGTTTTTGTTTTTTTTTTAATTTTTATTTTATTTTATTCATTTTAGAGAGGAGACACAGAGTGAGAGAGAGAGAGAGAGAGAGAGAGAAAGGGGGGAGGAGCTGGAAGCATCAACTCCCATATGTGCCTTGACCAGACCAGTACAGGGTTTTGAACTGGCGACCTCAGTGTTCCCAGGCCAATGCTTTATCCACTGCGCCACTACAGGTCAGGCCCATAGTTTTTTTTTTTATAGTTCGGCCCTCCAATGGTCTGAGGGACAGTGAACTGGCCCCCTGTGTAAAATGTTTGGGGATCCCTACTCTTCACACTACACCATGCTTAAAAGTTCTTCTTTTAAGAGTCCATTAGCCTGACCAGGTGGTGGTGCAGTAGATAGAGCATCAGACTGGGATGTAGAGGACCCAGGTTCAGAACTCCAAGGTCACCAGCTTCAGCTCGGGCTCATCTGGTTTGAGCAAGGCTCACCAGCTTGAAGCCCAAGGTCGCTGGCTTGAATAAGGGGTCACTTGGTCTGCTGTAGCCTTCTGGTCTAGGAACATATGAGAAAGCAATCAACTAAGCTGCCGCAACGAAGAATTTTGATGCTTCTCATCTCTCTCCCTTCCTGTATGTCTGTCCCACTCTCTGTCTCTGTCACACACACACACACGAGTCCATTAATGATAAACTGTCTTTGAAAATATTTCGCCTTTACACCTGCATGTCAAGCTAAAAATAGAATCTCATATTGTTGGTTATTCCTCAGTATTTTGAAAATATTCCTTTTTTTTGGTGGGCAGGGAGAGGTTGTTATGCACTGGTTCAAATAGAAGACTAGACAAAGTCAATAACAGTGGTAAGGTGGAGGAGGAACATATTTGAAACTGGAAGGAAGAATCAAGAAGCCTTGTCAATCAGTAGAATATAAAAGAGATAAAGAACAGATAAGTAATGATTTGAG
This sequence comes from Rhynchonycteris naso, assembly GCA_037038555.1. Lineage (NCBI taxonomy): Eukaryota > Metazoa > Chordata > Mammalia > Chiroptera > Emballonuridae > Rhynchonycteris > Rhynchonycteris naso. Next base: position 25,704,222 of record CM072999.1, read on the forward strand.
GGCTCTTACTCGGGTGACTGGAAGGAGGGTGGTGCCACTGACCAAAGAAGGAAGTTGGAGAGGTGGAGCACACCTGTCTGGGAGTTTGAGAGTCCCGGCCTCGGTTCAGGGACACTGAATGTGCCTTCAAGAGGGGAAGTCCATCCAGTAGGTAGGCAGATGCAAAGTCTGGCACTTGGGAAAGAAGTCTGGGCTACCCATCTCTATTTGGGAGTCTAACAGTATATATATTTTGATAGTATCAGAAGCTGGCAAGGGGTCTAAAGGAAGTGGGATTGTCCACGGAAAGCGTGAAGAACAAAAAGAGAAAAGAACGAAGGGTGGAGCTCTTGGAACACCAGCATTCCAGGAGTACATGCTTTAGCAAAGGTCTGGAAGGCTGCTGCCAAACAAGAAACTGGAAAGGATCTTTGAATTTATTTGGTCAGCGAGGGAGGAGGAGATGGGAAAGTTATATTGCCAAAGCCAAGGGAAGTTCTAAGCAAGATGGGAATGGTCAATAATAACAAGTTGGATTTGGCTATCACTAGGACATTGGTTACCTTGTGGGATCATTTCCTGGGAGTCAGGTGGGGCTGAAGACAGATTGCTATGGTCAGGGAATGAGTGAAGGGAGCAGAAGTGGAGCTGAGTATATGAGTCTTTCGGGAACTTTGGCTGCATACAGAGGGTTTTTGAATTACCTTTATTTTACTCTTTCCAAACTGCACTTTGATCAGACAGCCTTTGCTTTGTTTTCAGCACTGTCCTTTCTCCCAACATAGCTTATTTTCCAAGGCCTCTCCTCCAAGTTCTTCTAAATCCAAAAGATAGGATCTTTTAGAATTTTTTGTTGTAATTCAACCCCTAAGTATTTAACCAGAAAATTATAATAAAATCTTTTCCCAAAGTAACTTCAAAGACTATTCGTAAAGAGTTTACTTCAAGTTGAAACAAAGCTTATGGTGTCAGAAAATCTTGATTATGTTAAGTCAGGCTGATCGGGAGGGATTCTGTTGATTTTTGAAGAAGCTGAAATCATTTTGATGTCTTGAAGGAAAGGTAGCTACTTGGATCCTAGCAATTGAAAGATAGCTAATACATCTTTCTATAAAGTTCTATCCTGTGGCCTAATGAATGAGCCATTTTCATATTTAATTTAACCTCCTGATCGGTGGTGGTGCAATGGATAGAGTGTCAACCTGGGACTCTGAGGTTCCGGGTTCGAAATCCCAAGGTCGCCACTTGAGTATAGGCTCATCCAGCTTGAGCAGGGGCTCATCGAAATGATCCCATAGTCACTGGCTTGAGCCCAAGGCTGCTGGCTTGGCTGGAGCCCCCCAGTCAAGTATAAGAAGCAATCAATGAATAACTAAAGTGCTGCAACTGCAAGTTGATGTTTCTCATCTCTCCCTGTCTCTCTCTCTCTCTCTCTCTCTCTCTCTCTCTCCCTAGCTAAAATATATATGTATATATTATTTAACTTATCTAGAATTAATTGAATCATTGAAATATGAAATGAACAGAGTAAGTTCTGTCTCCCGCCCCAGGCTTATACACTGTTGTTTTACTAGTCCCAGGGGTACAAGCACAAGGAGAATAGCAAAGAAGCTAGGTTTGGTCTGTATCCACACCAAGCTTTATTAGTGAATCAAGTATTTTTTAGATATATTTTATTTTTATTATTATTATTTAAATAATACTTCCATTTATTGAGTGCTTTCCACATGCCTATAGAGTGGGTCGAGTATTATGAGACATCTTTCTGTTTAGGTTTGTTTGGGAAAATAGGTAGCTTTAAAAAATACGTAGTTTTCTGCCAGCAATCTCTTTGTAGCACTGCTCCCCTAGAGGTGAGGTAGACAAGCGTGTGCATGAGGGAGGGAGAGAATTGTCTGAGCCTGGTTTAAAAAGAAAATCTCCCATGTTGTAATCTTAGGAAGCTAATTTACACATAGCCATTTCTAGGAAAAGAAATCCATCTCAAAATAGTTACTTCCAGAGTTTAAACAGATTGGTAGCATGAAATAGTGTCTGCTCTAAATTTCTTTAAATATCCTCTTTTAGATATTAACATCAGCAGAGATATAACTGTTTTAAAAAGGCTGTCTTTGGGACAGAGACATACTAGTGAGGAGAAACTTCTCAACAAAATGCACCGAAAATAAGCTTTTTGACCTGAAGGGAACCGTTAGAAACAAAACAAAAACCCGCCTGTGGGAACTAAGTGACTACTTATGTTTATGATATTTAAGCAAGTGTTATACTGAGTGCACAGTTGTGTTGATGACTCTTGTATATTTATTCTGTTTCTGTGTAATATTACACTTGTTCTGGTTGAGATTATGAATACAAACAGCCTCTTAGAGAGGTGCCTCCCTGATATTTAGAATCAGTTGAATCATCAAGGCTACTCTTGCCAGTTACATAACCCTCTGAGTTGATGAGCTACCTCTGGAGAAAGTTACAGCAGTTAAATATATTCTCTATTCAGTAAGAGTTCTATTCAGTTGTCTTGGTATTTCATATTTAAAGTGCCTTAAAACAAACAAATTATTTGTCCCTAAGTGCTGTATTGCTGGGACTCTCCTGTAGGGGTCATATTCTAAAGAAGAAAACTGAGATATTTTGTAAACTATCAAAGGGCAAGTATAACATAACAGTAGATTAATGCCTGTTTTCCTTTTCGCTTTGTAGGAATTTATTCGAGAACAAGTGGAGGTAAACTTTTCTCTTATTGGGGGTTTCACACAGATGTACCACACACAGAAGACATCATTGTTCTGTTTCTTTTCCCCGCTAATAAAGAATTTGTTTATGCATTAGCTGCTCCAGACCACAGGAGGCATCCAGGGGACATTGCCACTGACTGTCCAGAAGGTGTTGGCATCTCAAGCCTGCCACGGTAAGACACAGCGCCACAGCCGGGCACACCTCTGCATGCCAAGGGGTACAGCAAGTATGAAAGAGGTAGAAGGCACAGTCACTGCTTGCCTCTGGGAGGGTACAGTGTAGATCAAGAAACTGAGTACACTCAAAATGAACACTAAAAAATTACTTTTACAAAGCAAAGTACCAATACATATACAGGGTGGCGCAAAAGTAGGTCAACAGTTGTGCATATGCAAAACAATTTATTCTGCCCGGCCAGGCGGTGGCACAGTGGATAGAGTGTTGGACTGGGATGCGGAGGACCCAGGTTCGAGAACCTGAGCTCACCAGCTTGAGCGCGGGCCCATCTGGCTTGAACAAAAGCTTGCCAGCTTGGACCCAAGGTCGCTGGCTCCAGCAAGGGGTGGCTTGGTCTGCTGAAGGCCCGTGGTCAAGGCACATGTGAGAAAGCAATCAATGAACAACTAAGGAGTCGCAACAGCAATGAAAAACTGATGATGCTTCTCACCTCTCTCCGTTCCTGTCTGTCCCTATCTATCCCTCTCGCTGACTCTCTCTCTGTTCCTGTAAAAAAAAACCAAACAATTTATTCTTTGTTTCTTGTATTACTATTTATAAATGTATGATTTTCCATATGAACAACTTTTGCCCCACCCTGTATTTGACTGTAATACAGACTCACGTATGTGAGTGGAGGAGTATCTCCTAGAGGAGATACATTTTGGATGAGCCCGCGGACATGAAGTAGGGTGGAAGGGAGAGTTCACTGCAGGGGAAGGAAACAGCCTGTGCAGACAGAGACCCCCAGGCGCAAATTAGTTACATGAAGTGCAGCAGAGAGAATTAATACATTCGGCTGGTAAGAAAGAGCAGACCCCTAGAGGGTCACAACAAAACCTTAGATTTCATACAGAAGGCATTGGAATCATTGAGGGTTCTCGAGTAGAGTAATATGAAATACAGAGAGTGGGATCAGAGGAACTTACCTAAGGGATCTGGACGGCTACAGGATCTCCTGCAACTGTCATTTGACCACTAAAGGGGCTCCAGTCTACTGACACCTCCCTGTTTGATCTCTCTCCATCAACCTTCTCTCTTCACTTCCTGCCTTTTTCAGCTTAGTAACCACAGTCACTCATGAATTTGTCTCCTGCAAATACCCTGTCTGCCTTCACCCCTGTATTCTGTCTTTCCTCCTCCTATGTTCCTACCCCATCACCAGATTCATCATCTGCCTTCAGCATGCGGCTTAGCTGTGATGGGATCTGCTTCCACTGCTGCTTCCCTACTCCTTGCCACCTGAGCCCTCACTTAGACCCCGCATCCCTCCCGGCTCTGCTTCAAGCTGCTTCCATCAGCACCCCGAGGAACCTTTTTGAAACACCTCTCCAAGCATGTCATTCTTCTAACTAAAATGGGTCAACACTGTTCATCGCTCTTAGGATGAAGATGTTGCTCTTCACCGTGGCCGGCCAGGGGCTTGGCGATCTGGCCCTGCCCCTCCGGTTTCCTGTCCCTCCACCCTGCCCTTTACTCTCCAGCCCGCTTCCTCGGCCTTGTGCTTAGGTTTCTGCTCCTTCTGCATTTGCCTTTTCCTCCGTCTGAAATGCCTTTCCAGTTCCTTCTTGTCTTTCTTAACCTTCGGTCTCAGATTAAATATCATTTTGCCAGGAAAACCTTCCCTGACCTTCTAAACTGGGTTTGGTTTTTCTGTTTCATATTCTTTCATACCCTATATTTTATAGTACATATACTTTTATAATTTAAATATATAATATAAAACATTTAATCATTTAAATTTTTGTGTAATTATTTGTTTGATGTTTGTCTACCTGTTAGACCCATCAGATCGTAAACTTCATGAGGGCAGAGACCCTTGTTTCATTCACTGCCTGGTGTACCCCCTAATTCAAAGTATGTGCTTACAAATATTTGTTGACTCAGTCAGTCAATGTATGCATAAAGTCAGGTTCAGAGTTTAGATTAGGAAGAGTATTATGGAAGTAGAAGAAAGAAAATAAAATGGATATTGTAGGAAATGATCAGAGATCTTGGTGATAGATTGGCTGTGGACAGAAGATTACCTTGGTTTCATAAACCTGTAAGAAGTAGTCAAAAATATTACACTTGTCTCTTTGAGAAAAACTCTGAAAGCAAAGTCGTAACAAGTGAAGGAATGTCCCCGACTGGGGTCAGAATGACAAGGGCTCCCCAAGGAAAAGCTGAGAGGGAGGTTAGTGCTAGAGCCGTAGCTTCATCCATGGCTGGAAGTGCCAATTTCAGGCCGCATTAAAGTCACATGAAAGACACCGCAGAAATAACGTCCTTTTCCCAGATACTTGGCTCTGACCCAGGGTAGCATCGGTTTCCCACCATATACACCATAACCTGCTTGTTTCTGTCTTTCATTTAGGGGCCATTAAGTTTAATGATGGCCTGAGCTTGGAGGAGAGCTATCGCCTCATTGAAGCCCTGTCCTGGTGCCAGCTGCCATTCCAGTGTGCTCACGGAAGGCCTTCCATGTTGCCGTTAGCTGACATAGACCACTTGGAGCAGGAGAAACGGGTACCGTAATGACTAACAGGAGAGAAAGTAAAGTTTATCTGTTTTTTCTTTGTCAGATCCTTTTATCCTAAAGTAACCTGTCTTAATCCTTTACAAAACAGGAGATTTTTTTTAATTACGCATTGGAAGTTTTATGGAAATTCTCACCATTTCATCTTCTATCTCAAATTTAAATGGAGCTTAGGCTACATGGACAGATTATACACATGGTGCCTTTGTATATGTTAAGCTTAACACATGTACAAACTGACGTATTCTGAACATCTGTTGCCTACTGGGTCTAGGTTTGATCAGATACCAGAGATGCTCTGGGGTTACTGAAAGCTGGTGGGAACACAGTCACTGCTGACAAATATAACCTAAACCGCCAGTTGCTTGATGGTACTTGCTGGAAAATGTGACCTTGCTGGAAACAGTAGCCATGTCCAAGGATCTCTAGAGTTACGATTTGGGGATCCTCAGGCAGGGGTACCAAGCTTAGGAGAACTCCGCATTAGGCTTTGGCCCAGATTGCTCAGCAGCCCAGCAACAATGATGTTGACAATACAATAAAGGCACAGAGTGATAACTTAAAGAGCATTTCACCCTGGCAGGATAGCTCAGTTGGTTAGAACCTCATCCCAATACTCCAAGGTTGTGGGTTCAATCCCCAGTCAGGGCACCTACAAGACTCAACCAGTGAATGCACAAATAAGGGGAACAACAAATCAGTGTTTCTCTCTCTCCCTCTCTCTCCTCCCCCTTTTCCTCTTTCTAAAATCAGTCAATAAAAATAATTTAATTCCCTGTCCTTGTTACAATGTTAAATGAAACAACACAAGAACATAGTAAGAACGCCCTTGTTGCTGCGTTCCAAATTCTTTCTTTTTGCTTCCTTTCCTGCTAAAGGCTCTGAAGTCTTTCCTTGAATGGAGTTTTCAGGTATTGATGTTTTCTCACTCATCCAGTAGATTTTACATCATTAAAAACTTTTTGCTTCACATGACTATGGAATAATGGAAATACATTGTGTCCCTATTCCTGAAGAGAGGGGAATCTAGACTTCAACTTTTGTCTCACTTGTTGTTAGAAAATCTACAATCTTTTCTGAATCCAGAATTAGAAATCTAAACAGATTTGAATAGCCAGAATGAGGAAATACTTAGATGCTACTTGGCTTTTCATACTAGTAATTGGAGTTACTCTCTTTCTTCCGCTAGATTAAACCCAATCTTGCAAAACTTCGCAGAATGGCCCAAGCCTGGCGTCTCTTTGGAAAAGCAGAAGGATGTGATACAAGGCAGAGTTTGCAGGCATCCACACCTCCCTGTGAGCCACCCTGAGGACAGAATTATTGATCAGTAAGGAATCAAAGGGATGCTGACTCTGTGTCTCTGAGCAGACAGCATAGAGAGCAGGGACCAGCAGTGTCAACTAGACCAGCCCAGTGCACGAGCACCATGTTGGTCTTCCCGAGTGGATGGTCCCTCTAGTTGAACATCCAGGTGGAATTCAAACCTGAGGACACTTCATTCATTTGCATTCACGAACACTGGAGGTTGCCCAATATTATCTGATTTTTGTAACTTATTTAGGGATAAAATTTAATGATTAATTATCTGTCTGGTTGGTTTGTGGCTTTCTTGGAGTGGGAAGTAGGGTTTTTTGGTTTGGCTTACCAATTTCTTCCAGCCTCATAATTTGTATTGATGTTAATTTACCTGATGCTGAACTCCTAGGAATCAGTTCCACTGTCCTGGATGCCCAAGGCCCCTCCATGAGTCCCCGCCCTCTCTTCAGTCTTCACTTCCCTCTGCTGTGTCTTTCCATCCCAAGTGCAGACTATAGGGTTTTTCTACACTCAATAAAAATGCTCTCAGCAGTCTCCCATCGAGCCTTTACTTAGGTTATTACAGCAGTACCCTGAGATACAAATTTAATTCGTTCTGTAACCAAGCTCATAAGTCAGTCAACTCGTATATCAAACTGCCGATACTGGACCTGTGCGCCAATGCGCCAACTAGCGGCAGCGTCCCGAATCACGACTCATATCTTGGAATTTCACTCGGATCTCGAACAAAAATTTGGACTGAGTCGCAGCTCTTATAAAATTCCTATGTTGGTCTGCTCATATCTCAAGGTACCACTGTATAGGGATAAACACTATCAATAAAGAGAAACAAGAATAGGATAGAAAAAATTAAAGCCCTGTTCTTCGTTTTTTCACTTAAAAAACCCAGACTGATGTTGTTTGTATCCCAGACCAGTAAAATGATGAAAGTACTATGAACTTGTTTTTAAAATAGGAGTTTTTGTACTTTATAAAGTTTCTCTTTATGTAAAAGCAATTTTCTTATCAAAGTACAGCATTTATTCCTTCAGCCTAACCAGATGTGTTCTCTACATTTTTTTCAGGAGACAAGGGTTCTTTTCTTCGGTCCCTTTCAAATTATGTCTTGGTTTTATTACTGTATGCATATCTATAACTTTATTTGAGGTATCTTTG